>OZ007588.1:288529205-290005407 GCA_963931845.1 Maratus michaelseni | reverse complement strand
TGGTTTTTCTATTTTTTGGTAAAGGCAGAGGATCTTTCAGAAAATGTTATCGAAGTTTCGAATGTTATCGAAATGTTTCGGAAACACCTCGAATAATCTGTCTATCGACACGAAAATTTGGATTCGGGAATGAAAAAAAATCGCAACATCAAAAAAAAAAATTTTTTTAATCGAACCAGAACTTTTCAAGATACCAATTAAAAATTTTTAATTTTTCTTTCAAAAAAGAACAGTTTTTATTTAATAACTGCAGTAGGCGTCTGATAAAAATGAATTCCAGACATTCGTCTGGATAAAAAAAATTAACTGCAGTTTTTAAAGGGGCATGCAAATTATTAATTAGATCTAATTAAGATACACGCTCGAAATTAACACCGCGAGATTCGTCTAAATTTAAGGGGATTAAAAGTTTCAAAAAATTAACCAGATCCAATCATTAGAACTCAAGTTTTTAATTATTTTTTAATTAATTGGATCGCATAAAAATATTTCTTAATGACAGTCACGGGTGTTTCATCCAGACAAGGGTCTGCTTGGAAGGAAGGAACAAAACCTCGTATATTTATATTGGGGAAATTCGGAGTCTATTAAATTTTTTTGAAATATTGCATTTATCGATTTGAAAATTATGCATCTATGCGTATTTTTTTACGGAGAACCTAGAAATTTAATTTTCATAAAGATCGCATAATTAGAACCGAAATTATGAATTAATTTTTCTTTAATGAAAATATTTTTTTCGAAATCAAGAGCAAAGCTGTCATTCAAGGATGAACTAAGTCCACGGTTGCCAGAAACAAAGAAATAAAAACCTAATGGACTTTAATAATTAAAGAAATGTTTGTATTTTTTTTTTTTTCGCAAGGATGGGATGGGGAGAGCGACTGCTTTAGTAAATATCGCATTTAGACAACATGACACATATTATTACAATAGAGACTGGCGGTCTAACGGATGTAATTGCCGAAACGTCAGTTGAGGATCACTGTGGAGACCCGAAAAGTTTTTGGTTTCCGTCTGTTTGTCTGTCTGTTCCGCAATAACTGCCGCAAAAATGATCCGATTAGGTTGATTTTTGATAGGTATGTTTGTAAGGTACCCGGAATTAGCTTATTGTTTTTAGTTACATTTGGTTCATTCGTTCGAAAAATATAGAACATTTTGTTTTAAGTCATAATGCTTTTCAATGGAAAGTCAGACGATTTTTTAATTTTAACATTTACCGAAAAGAAAATCACGTATTGGGTTAATTGTAAATGCTAAATTATAGATGCTAAATTTACGAAATGGAGATCTTAATTTAATTCGATCGCTTTGAAAATTTACCAATATATTTATCAGAATTTCAAAATTAATTATACAAATGGTTGTGCAATTTTACGGATTAATTTGAAAGATATGAAACACAAACATTTCAATTTCTCCTTTTTTACAAAAACTCCCAATGCATTTCTTATTTTTTCATTAAATGGTTGCCAAGCAGCTATATTTCAAAGAATATAAACAAAAGTAAATTCAAGTAAATCGCATTATTTTGACGCGAAATTTTATTAACAAAATAGCTAATTTTCGGGTGATTTAAGTTTTTAATATGCTTTTTCTAATGAATTAGATGATAATTTATTTTCACTACTAAAAAAAGATGACCAAATCGACTTTCCAAAAGAAAAATATAAATAGGTTAAATGTGTAAATTGAATATAAGTCTTATAAGAGGAAATTGCAGTTGTATAAGTATATTTAATACACGAAATTTTATTAAATTTCAGCAACATAGGATGTTTAGTGGTCGAAAAATAACTATTCTTTTAAGGATAGAATAAAATCTCCTGTACCAAAAGATGATTAATCTAACAATAGTATGCATTCAGACATATACTCGAATAATGAAATAGCATAATTATTGAAAATTGCTAATATAAAATTAAAGTGACAACGGGGGGTTCAGAGAGGCGGAACCCCGCTGAAGGACTGTAATCTTATTCTAAAAAAAAATACAGTAATAAGTAGTTTATCCTATCATTTATCCGACACAAAATTTTGTTTAATGTGATACTTTTAAAATTTTCGGAACTTTCAATAAATCTTATATTCTTATAAGCGTATAAATAACTTTAAAAAATCTAATTTTAGAACATAAAATATTATGCAGATTGTATTAAAATTAGTGATATTAATGAACAAGGATTTGTAGATCTGACGTTGAGGCCTCTGATCTGTAGATTTACTAGTTAATAAACAAACGTTTATATTTGTTGTATGGGGAGGGGGGGAACAAACTGCTGTTATATAAAGAGAATTTTTACCGGATTTTTCAAAAAGCAATTTTAGAAAAATTTAAATTTCGTTCCTAATAAAAGTACAAAACCCGTATTCAGTTGATGTATACCTAAGGTCAAAGTTAGTGATTTCTTGTTGAGCACTTGACCTCGCGTCCCCTAGCGGCCCCTCCGTAACGCTTTTTCCTCTAACTGTGGCTTATATCCGTAACTCAGATAATAATGTTCCGAGCTTCTCCAAACCAGTTCCAGTTTGCCTAATTAGCATAACAATCAGCATTCACAGCTTCAGGGTGTATTTCTAAGAAATAGCTACCAGAATTTTCGAATAATAATCTAAGCGATATTTGAAATTAATTTCCTAGTTTAACGAAATGAATCAATCTTTAATGATGCAAAATGGTTCACCTAATTAGTCATTTAGCAAAGAGAACTTGAACATCCGCTTCCCCCCCCCCATCCCTTCCCTCATGTTTTTTCTCTAACTGTGCCCTGTTTCCGTATCTCAGTAACAAACTTTTCAATTTCAACGGAACTGATTCCAAACATTATAATTAACTTAATAATCACCCTCTATAACATTAAACTTATCAGTTGTATCTTATTACCACTCTTTCCGATTAATAATTTCAGAATTTTATTTTATTTCATATCAAAGTATCTCGGATTCTATGAGCCCGATTAAGACGGGATTTGGCTTATTCAACTTTATATCGATCCTTTGCATATTTAGTTCCATTTTCTAACGCCAGGAGACGCAATCCTATCTCGAGTTCTATGGGCCCTATTACAACGAGGCTTGGATCATTCGACTTGATAATAATAGCCTTACATATTTTAGTTCCACTTTCTGCCGCCAGGGTCGTATTCCTATCTCGGGTTCTAGGGATCCTATTACAACGGAGTTTGGATAATTCAACTTGATATGATAGCCTTACATACTTTAGTTCCACTTTCTACCGCCAGGGGACGCATTCTTAATTTGGTTCAGATATTCGAAAAATCGAAAAAATCCACCGGTAAATTTTTATTTTATAAAAAACATGACTTTTTGGAAAATGAAATTTATTTGGATTTATGAAATGACAAATAAAAGTATTTTGAAAGGAGTATTCAACGAAACCCTTTGTGCGATCTTCGATCACACTTACCCACTTGTTTATATTCTTAAATGTTTTTTTACAAACTGACGACCATATAAATTTTACATTCTTTCTCAGCAATGGATTTAAAACAGGGCTGTCCAACGCGACGCCTTTTCAAGGTTTTCATGACGCCCTTTCAAATGATTCCTGTTACTAGGAATTTTTCAAATAAAAATCCATTTTAAAAGATGCTTCTTTATTAAAATCATAGTGCCACATGATTTTTTATTAATGGCGGTGTTAAACTTTCGGCTCCTTTCTCTACAAAATATTTTGATTGGCATCTCTCTCAGGAAAGTGTAATTCTAAATTTACTATGATTTAGGGCGGGGGGGGGGGGGGGGTTCTGGATTTATTTTTCACATCGAGCTCTTCATAGTAGGGAGCCTTATAGCTGACATTGTGAGGTGTCTGTGCATCTTCTAATACGTCTGTATATCGTCACTCTCTAACCAGGATTACCAGTGTGGTCTTCTTTTTAATTCAGAACATACGAATTTATACCAGAAATTCCGAATAGTAATTTTTACATTATTTAATATCAGGCATTTTAAGATTACTTAAACTAAAAATTCGTCTTTCCAAATTTCCGATATGAATTCGGAATTTCTGAATAAACAAGTTGGAAATTGTACGTCAAACGTGACAAATGAGGTGCGTTCGTACTATAGCTATTTATATAAATATTCAGATCTTGATGATTTTTAATTCTGTGAAATGAATTATATCGTCTGCAGATTAATTTCTGTCATAAAATAAGCATCTCGGTCGCTTGATCATTAAACCTCGGAAACTCCTCTAACAAGAAAGCACCGATTTTTTTTCTTTTAATTCAAATTTCTTAATAAATATTTTTATTAATATCTCCTAAAGTTTTGATTCGATTTTTAAAAAAAATTGAAATGTCTCGACAAAATTCTGCAAAGATAATATATCTTAAATTCCAAACCATTCGGATGGGTAGTTTTTGCGTTGTTATATGCGGACGGACGGACAGACAGACGGACGGACAGACGGACGGACCAAGCGACGACAATAGGTGCTACGTATTTATATAATTACGAACGCACCTAAAAAGGATGCCAAATTGGCAACCTCTGTTCTCTACTATAGTAAGGTAATCTTGTTCAGATACGTGAATAATGACGCCTTTCAATGTTTGCCACTAAATGAGGTGCACCCGCGCTTACTGAATGGTTGGACAACACTGGTTTAAAGGATATGCGATTGTAGATAAATTTGATACTAACTTAGAATAGTACGTAACTATGCCTAGAAAAGCTTTAACCTGTGATAAATTTACTGGTCTTGGAGCATTTAAAATAGCATCTATTTTATCTAGGATTTTATGAATACTTTCTTTATCAATTTAATACCCACAATACATAATTTAATCAGCCATAAAAAATTATTTGTCTTTGTTTATCCTAATATTATATTCACGTAATCTTTCTAATACTGGTTTTAGATGTTTCAAATGTATTTCGTTTCCCCTGTAACACCAATTTCATCAATAAAAATTGTAGCACCATCAATAACACTTAAAATGTGTTCAATTTTTCTTTGCCAAATAGCTGGAGGACTAGTAAGATCCATGGGTAACTTTAAAAATTGGAATAAGCTCTTCGGAGTGTTCTTGTGATTTTTCCTCTACATGTAACTGAAGATAAGCGTGGTTTAAATCATTTTTTGTAAAATGCAAACCACCCCCTAATGTATCTAACATGTATATTACTTTAGGTAACACTATAATCTAACAGCACATCAACGCTATATCAACCCTAATATAGCACAATATTACTTTAGGTAAAGGATATTTTTCAACTTTCAAAAATCTATTTTTGTTTACTTTAAAGTCACCACATAAACCAATTTTCCCATTAGGCTTAACGACTGGAACTATAGGAGTTGCCAACTTGCTATTGGTAATCGGTTTAATACCTTTATCCTGTAACCTTTGTACTTCTTCATTTGCCGCTGCACGTAATACATAAGTTACCGTTCTAGCTTTGCAAAATATGGGAGTAGCATCTTTTTCTAGATAGAGTTCGGCCTTCAAACCTTTTATCTCCCCAACCTTATTAGTAAATAAATCAGAAAATCATTTAGTAATACTTTCAATTTATCAGAAGAATTCTCAATTTCATTTACATACAGAGATTTCAAATTTTGGGGGGAAATATCAAATTCAGAAAACCAATCTCCCCCAATTATTAATGGAAAATTATCTTCTTTAATCAAAAACAGTTTAACATTTTTTGTTTTATCTTCCTTTACATACCCAACAAGTTCGAAAATTCCACCAGCTGCAGTTCTTAACTGAACATCAGGCGAAAAATTCGTCATTTGGAAAAATTCTGTAAAAACGTTTAATAGACACTGCAGAAATTCCTGAGCCGCTGCCTAACTCCATTTCACCTTTTGCATTATTTTCAATTAAAACAGGCACTTTTATGGGAGTTATACCTTTCTCATAGCTCACAGATAAAATATCAACAGTATTTAATACATTCATGTGTTTCTGGGAATTATTATTTTTACTTTTACAAACTTTACTCAAATGACCTCGTTTCTTACATAGATTACTAATAGTATTAATATACATTACATATAGTACATACATTAGCTAAATGTGACGCATTACCACATTTATAACATTTTAATTCACTTTTGTTTACCTCATAATTTGCATTATAGGAATTATTTGCATGATTGTTGATATTCAGTTTTTGAGAACCGAACTTCTTTGGTTGTACAGTTTTCGCACACTCAACTTTATTGACACTCATATTTTTGTGTTTCTATTCAGAAATATCAATTTCAGCATTTTGTAAAACAACAGCTTTCTCAAAATTTAAATCCTCTATTTAAATGATTATTTTACTCGGAATATTTTTATTTTTTAAACCTCTAAGAAATTGTTCTAAAAAATTTTTCATTTAATGTGTCACCACAAAATGCACAATAAGTCGTGTCTTTTTTTATTTTTAATCTAGCAGAAAAATCTTGAATTGATTCATTTTCAAATTGCATACATTTACAAAAATTTTGTTTGGGGAGGTATTTAAATGTTTACCCAGAAGATCAACAATATCTTCATATTTCAATGATTCCGAAGCTTTAGAAAAATATAAATCACATAATAAATTATACAATTTTGGTCCCATACAAGAAATAATGGCAAGAATCTTCTTTTCCTCTTTTATATCATGTAGAATGAAAGATTGTTCCAGCCTTTTAACATAAGCGTACGTTTCAATAGGATTATTTAATTCTTTGAAATTTGCGAACATTATTTTTCATTAAATTCAGAAAAGAAAAAATATACACTTACTATCACCGTAATTTCTTCAAATGACGAACTTTTCCCCGAAAGACAAAACATGTTAGGTCAACACTTTGTTTGAAGAGATCAAAACCTACTCTAATCGAAAACATAACACTGTAGCGTTGTTACTTCAAATTATTTTTTTTTAAATATTTCTAAAATTTTCTAAATATTTTTAGTTTTCTCAAATATAAACCTTTAAATGCATTACAATACCAATAGATGACACCACAGTGTTTATATACTACAGTGTTTATATATTAAATATTTTTCCTTCTTCCTTTTATTTTATTTTATTTTATTTTAATTTTTTTTAATAATTACCTTTTTTTACTATATTTTATTTAGTAATTTTTTTAGTATTATTCTTTTTTACCTTTTTTTTTTAGCCTAATCGATCAATTGTAATAAAAAATATTCCAAAAATTGTTGATCATTTCAATTTATTTAATCGATAATTGCATGCAAAAGCTTTTAATTTCAAATTTTAAATACAAGATCATTATTTTACAAATATATTGGAGATAGTAAATTTTCTTTAATAATAATGAAGAAGAAAACAAATTCTATAAATTTTACTCACGAAATAAAATATAATATCACTAGCTGTTACCCGTGACTTCGTTCACGCAACATTAAAAGAAGAATAAATATATTAATTAAGCAAAATATTTCACTTCCGATAATTAAAAACGTAAATAATTAACTAACTCTTTATCACATTTTATAGAAGGCAATACAGTACTTTTTGATATAGGGACTTTGATATAACTCACAAGGGGACCGCCAAACATGATGCGCACAGATTTTGATGATTTTAAAGTATGTTGTAGGGGTCATACCCCTAACTATTCAGGTCAAAGGTTTCCTTCAAATGGGCTTTAGTTTTCAAGAAATTTCGTGTTAAAGTTCAGTATGCATTTCAAATACCCATTAGTTCGTAGTCTTGAACAAGAACTCCGTGGTGCTGAGCTAGCACGCGCGATTTGAGAGCGAGAGATGAGTGTTCTGTCCTCTCTAGTGACTTTTTTAATAAATTTTATATATTTGTCGCATTATAAGTTTTAAACAGAATTATGAATTCTGCATCTTTGAACTTTTTGATATTTTCCTAATAAATTCCATTTACATTTTCGAATTTTTCGTGAAAATTTATAGTTTTTGCGCAATTTTTATTTTAATATTTCTGTTGACGAAAATTCAAACTAATTTGTGTCTTTTTAAAACGATTATTGTTTACATATATACATGTATTTACTTATAAATTTATCGTATTTATGAAATAATGCATTTATTTTTATTTGCATTTTCTATTTTAAAAAAATTTAATGATTAAGAAAAAAAAAATAATATGTCCTTTTAATATTTGAATTGTTCTAAATATATTGAAATATGTTAACTGCTGAAATACTAAAATATTTATCATCACCGACATCGACATTTTTAGTTTATTAAATATGGAACTAATTGTGTGATACATATCTCAAAAATATTCTAAACGAATTCCGTATTAAAAATTGCCTTTAAATATATTCTTTACGTAAATTGTTTTAACAATATTGGAAGAATGTATAAATTAGCATATTATATCTTCTTTAAATACTTAAATTGTGATAAATATATTTAAAAATGCATTAAAAGTTGAAAAAGAAATTATTTCAAACGTTATATTTGTCTGCAAAGGAAGCTAAACGAAATAAATAAAAAGAAAATTTTATTTATTCTGATATTTCCGTAAAAGTCATCGCAGACGATTTTTTTTTCAGATATTTTTTATATAAACGATTTTTCATTTCTAGTTGAATTTTTCTGTTTGGCATCGACTCGTTAGAATAATAATAATAAAAAAAAATTGTAATATATTATTTTTTATTTGTGCAAATCAAAAATTATGTTGAGTTTGAACTTTACAGTTAAATGTATTTAAATAGCATAAAAAATATACATATTACAGGCTAAAATTTGGATGTAAGCGTTACTCTTTAATATTTTATTACTCCTTTCAAGATATGCTGTCGGAATTACCTAATCATACATAACTTTAGAAGATTTGAGATAAAAAATATATTGTATAAGCTATAAAAAAATGATAAATTTTCATTTAAAATTTCATAAAGTTAAAAAAAGTATTATTTTGGAACGGTTATTAAAATATAAAGGGTAAATAATAAAAAAATAAACAAAATCTAGACATAAATTAGTTTTGAATTTCGTCAATAGAAATATTAATTTCAAAACTTCAAAAAAAAAGTAAATTTTTACGAAAAATTTGAAAATGTAAATGGAATTTATTAGGAAAATATCAAAAAGTTCAAAGATGCAGAACTCATAATTCTGCATAAAACTTATAACGCGACAAATATATAAAATTTATGAAAAAAGTCACTAGAGAGGACAGAACCCTCATCTCCCGCTCTCAAATCGCGCGCGCTAGCTCAGCACCACGGAGCTCTTGCTCAAGACTGAGAACTAATGGGTATTTGAAATGCATACTGAACTTTAACCCGAAATTTCTCGAAAACTAAAGCCCATTTGAAGGAAACCTTTGACCTGAATAATTAGGGGTATGACCCCTACAACATACATTAAAATCGTCAAAATCTGTGAGCATCATGTTTGGCGGTCCCCTTGTCAGTCTTAAAAAAGTGAAATTTTGTGCCAAATAATCGCGAAAATGAAATTGCAACCAATGCAAAAAGGAGAGTCAAATAAATTCGTGGAAATAGACAAATTGGGTAAAAACAAATGTCAATTTTACCTGATAAACAATTTTACCTTTAACGCCTTTGTGAAACGTTTTAACAGCCATCCTTCAAAAATAATTAATTGGAAATAGAATATGCTTTTTCTTTAAATTCAATTTCGCCTCCTTGGTTTAATGTATACCTGAAACAAATCTTGTTTTCTAAATGACAATATGTTGACAGACAATTTTTGTTCTCCAGAATGAATTGATTTATGAAGTTTGAGTATGTGAAAATATTTTATTATTTTTCGGATAATTTACTGAAATCAAGATTTTGTTTTCACTACCTATTCAAAGTGAAAATAAATTCTGTTTTTCAGTTTTAATGAGAAAATGGCGTAAAAATTATACTAAACTGTTTTATTTCTCCTTTTTTATCCACAAATATGGAGTAATTTACTTACCGTTTTTAGAGAAACTGCGTTAAAATTTACAAAAATAAATAAATAAATAAATAAAAATAAATAAATAAATAAATAAATAATAAAATAAAATAAAATGATATCTTGGCATCTAATTTAATTTTTTTAATTCTGAGACATCCTCGGATAAATGATAACCGGTGTTAAGTAAATAGCGTTGCGTTCGATATTCTAGGAGTAGTTGTGAAATACAAACACACCGTCAGATTTTCATATATAATAGATTTGTGTTTATTTTCCTTTTCTTAAAATTATGATGTAATTTTTAGCAGAAAACTCTCATCTGTATATAACGGATACTCATGCTTAATAATCAGTATAGATAGTAATAATAATAATAATAATAATAATAATAATAATAATAATAATAATAATAATAATAATCAGTATAATACACTCCTTTTAAAACATATTGGAAAATTCCTGTTTTATTTCAAATATGACGTCACTTTTTTCCCAGAGAAATCTCTTTTTAATGACATAATTCTTGTTAATTTTCTTTTCCAGGCAATCATGACGTAAATTTTAGCAGAAAACTCACATCTGTATGTAACTGATATTCAAGCTTATTATTAAGCAGTATACATAAAAAATATTTCAGTTTTTCATCTTAAATATGACGTCCATTATCTGTCTTCTTTCATTATATACAGATATTCATGCTCCTTTTATTATTACCAATATTTGAAAATACATGTTTTATTTATGACGTCATATTTGTCCAAGCCAATTTGACGATTCTTTTCATAGTTCCATGGTCCAAACGAAATTTTTTCTTAAAATAATTATTGTTCATTTTTCCTCCAAATTATAACACAGTCTTTGACAGAAAATGTCTTCTCAACTTAACCGGTATTCATACTTCATGTATAATAACAAATACTCCATATTTTCGTTTCAAATATCATGGAAATTCATATTCTTTTGAATTCTTTTGAACATTATTTTTTTTTCGAGGAAATCGTTCAATTGAAAAATAAATGTTGAGGAAAAAATATTATTCCAGGTTTTGTATTTATTGGCAGCAATAATGCATAGCAACGTAAAATGGTTAATTAAATTTTACAAGAAAAACATTCATTGATTCTGTATGAAAATAATTAAATGTTTAATTATTAAGAAAATATTTGAAAAAAAATCAAGCTTATATTCATTTCTCGGTTATAATCCATCTAGCATCTATACGCAAAGATACAAGGTCATTAAATCCTCCGTTTTGACGTTTACTTCAGCCAAACATTCACACACACGATCAGATTTATAATATTTCTAGCTGTTACCCGTGACTTCGTTCACGCAACATTAAAAGAAGAATAAATACATTAATTAAGTAAGATATTTCACTCCCGATAATTAAAAACGTTAATAATTAACTAATTATTTATCACATTTCATAGGAGACAATACTATATTTTTTGTTATAGGGACCTTGACATAACTCAGTCTTAAAAAAGTGAAATTTTGTGCCAAATAATCGCGAAAACGAAATTGCAACCAATGCAAAAAAGAGGGCCAAATAAAATCGTGGAAATAGACGAATTGGGTAAAAACAAATGTCAATTTTACCTGATAAACAATTTTACTTTTAACGCCTTTGTGAAATGTTTTAACAGCCATTCTTAAAAAAAAAAAAAAACATTAATTGGAAATAGTATATGCTTTTTCTTTAAATTCAATTCTGCCTCCGTGGTTTAATGTATAGATGAAACAAATCTTGTTTTCTAAATGACAGTATGTTGACAGGCAATTTTTGTTCTCCAGAATAAATTGATTCATAAAGTTTTAATATGTGAAAATATGTTTTTATTTTTCGGATAATTTACTGAAATCAAGATTTTGTTTTCATCATCTATTCAAAGTGAAAATAAATTCTGTTTTTCAGTTTTAATGAGAAAATGGTGTAAAAAATATACTGATCTGTTTTATTTCTCCTTTTTTATACACAAATATGGAGTAATTTACTTTCCGTTTTTAGAGAAACTTCGTTAAAATTAAAAAAAAAAATCTTGACATCTAATTTAATTTTTTAAATTCTGAGAGTTTGTGTGACATCCTCGGATCAATGATAACCGATATTAAGTAAATTGCGTTGCGTTCGATAGTCTAGGAGTAGTTACGAAATACAAATACACGGTCAGATTTTAATATTATAGATTCGTGTTCATTTTCCTTTTCTTAAAATTATGATGTGATTTTTAGCAGAAAACTCTCATCTGTATATAACGGATACTCATGCTTAATAATCAGTATAGATAAAAAAAAAAACCATTTAAATTTTTAGTTATAAATATGGCGTGAAACTCATCTACTTTCTATACTTACTGATCCTTCTATTACTAGTAAATCTACAGATCAGGAGCCTCAACGTCAGCTCTGTAAGTCAATGTTTTTAAACTCACTTTTCATAATATTTAACATCTTACAATGGGCAAATTAAATTATTTAAATTACTACATATATATTTATATGCATATAAAATAATTCGAAGGTTTCAGAACTTAGAAACGTTAAATTAAACACGGTTTATGCAATAATATTCTGACATTCTTATGAACTTCTTATTCTATTTTTTAGATTAAAAAAATACATTTCTTCAGGGGGGGGGGGCTCTGCCCCGCTGAACCCTCCTTAATCTTATTAAATTTATATTCGTGATTTCCTATTATTTGTGTGAATGATTCTAGTATATCTTCCATTTCGTTCTTCACAGTGGTTTTATTACGATAAGCAAAAATTTCGAAAATAATTTCATGTTATCCTAGTACCTAAATAGCAATATTTACTTACCTGCCAACCACGAAACACTCGTATCTGATTGATAAGTTTAATAATATCTCGTGTACAAAAGTTACTTATGGAAATGTAAACTGAATCTACTGTATATTTCACTTATCTATTTCAGAAATCTAGTATTATTACAATTTTTGTTTCGGAAAAACATTTTTGATGGTCATTGTACAATATTTATTTGACCTAAGTACATCCTGATCTAATTCGATGGCAATAGCATACTAAAATCTCCCCAAAATAGGCTTATTTGGAAACTTTTAAACCTATTGTGTAATCATTCATAATCGTGCCCACTGCCAATTCACTAAATAGCAACCTTGATTTGGCGCTATAAAGTATTTTTTGTGATAACTTTTTATGATCTCAGTTTCCAGTAATTGTGCTATTTCAGGCTGTATAGATGTGTTTTACTACGCTAATTTCAATAGATTAACTATCTCGTTGTACGAGATATTATAATCTATTTTTAAAATAATACTAATTTTCAACCACGAAAAATCCACATCTCTTCCAGAAAATTAATAATATCTCATATAAAAATGTTTCGGCTATCATTCATTAAAAGGTAACTTGTACCAAAATAAATTCTCATTTATTTCAATAAAATATTAAAATCACCCAAAAATATTTTATTTTGCGAATAAAATATTGTAGCAAAATCGTCTGAGTTACTTCAATTTTATCATTTTGATATTCTTTGAAATATGGTTGCTAGGATACAGTTAAATTGAAAAGGAAAATAAAAATGAATGCATTTTAATATTTACAAAAAATGATAAAATAAAATGTATTATATTATTAGAACAGATGTATAAAATTGCACCAAAACTTATACACCTCATTTAAAAAATCTGATGAATGTATTAACAACATTTCAAATTAATTTGACTAATTTAAGACCTTAGTTCATAAATTTTAGCCTTCATAACTTACCGTTTAAATACATTAATCAAATGTGCCATTTTATTTTCAACGAATGAAAAATTTCAAAATTGTCTGAATTCCCATAGGAAAGCATTATGACCAAAAAAGAAATGTTCTATATTTTCCGAACGAATGAACCAAATGTAACTAAAAACTATACAGCTAATTTTGGGTACCTCACCAACATACCTACCAAAAATCAAACTAATCGGATCATTTTTACGTCAGTTATCGCGGAACAGACAGACAGACAGAAACCAAAAACTTTTCGGTTCTCCACAGTAAGCCTCAACTGACGTTTCGGCAATTAATGTAAGGAATTGATTCCCACTCATTTTAAAACATTCCCGTTTTATTTCAAATATGACGTTTCTTTTTCCCCAGAGAAATCCCTTTTTAATGACATGACTCTTGTTAATTTTCTTTTTCGGGCAATTAATTTCAATACTGGCATAGGGGAAATTATGTTACTTTAACGAAATAATATTAAATCTTTAGGTTTTATCAACAAAAATGGAACTATTAACATTCGTCATTTTTTTTCAGGTAATCGTCGCGATCCATGGCATTATTTTCGACATGGATAATTTTGCGGAGCATATTATTGACATTTGCTAACCATTTTCTTTTGAAACTTCTTTTTACTTTTTTAAAATTTAAATAAAAAATACGGTATAGTTATATTAGCCGTGGGCAGACGGTAAAACGCCAAATATTGTTACCATACAAAAGAAAAAAAAAAGAAAAAAAAACCAAGATCATTTTATTTCACCAATCAAAGCATATCCGCTTTATTTTCGATGTATGACGTCATATTTGCCTGTTTCCTATGGTTACGCATATTGAAACCTTGTATTATTATCAAAAACTAAAAAAAGTACGTTTTATTTCTAATAATATTATTTAATCTTCATTTTAATTCTTTAAATTTTTTTTTCATTTTCAATTTTCACGCGAAAATTTTTCAATTGCAACTAAATTGTTGAGTAAAAGTTATTATTCCGGGTTTTGAATTAGTTTTGGCAACGATAAAGTATTAGCAACGGTAAAGTAAATTTAACCATTTTAAAATATTATACAAAAAAATGTCCATTTATTCTCTATGAAAATAACGATATTTTGAATTAATAAGAAAAATATTTGAATAAAATAAACAAAAACCAGACTATGTTCATTTGAGGGTTATAAACAACCTACATGCAAAGATACAGGATCATTAAATGCTCCATTTTGACGCTGGCTTCAGCCTATCATTTGCACACAATCAGATTTATAATATGATTAGGATGAACATTCAAAACAGTTATCTTTTAAAAGGAGAATAAACGCTAACCTTTTAAAACTAAGAGAAATTCGAAAATAAAATCCAGTTGCCAAACCACGATTTATAATGTGTCTTGATTGTAACAATATACTTCACGCTCTGGAGTCTTAATTTCAATACTGGTATGGGGGAAATTATGTTACTTTAACGAAATAATATTAAATCTTTAGGTTTTATCAACAAAAATGGAACTATTAACATTCGTCATTATTTTCAAGGTAATCGAGTTATTTTTTTTTTTTTTTTAGTTTTAAGAATAAAAATAACTATTTCCTGCTATCCATGACATCAATTTCGACATGGATAATTTTGCGGAGCATATTATTGACATTTGTTATCAATTTTCTTTTCAAACTTCTTTTTACTTTTTTTAAATTTTAATTAAAAATACGGTATAGTTATATTAGCCGTGCGCAGACGGTAAAACGCCAAGTATTGTTAACATACAAAAGGGAAAAAAAAAGAAAAATCCCAAGATCATTTTATTTCAAGATCAAAGCATGCATATCTGCTTTATTTTCGATATGACGACAATTTGCCTGTTTCCCATAGTTACGCATATGGAAACCTTGTATTATTATCAAAAACTAAAAAAAAAAAAAAAAGTTTTATTTCTGATAATGTTATTTAATCTTATTTTTAATTCTTCTTTTATTTTATTTTATTTTCATTTTTCGCGTGAAAATTTTTTAATTGAAACTAAATTGTTGAGTAAAAATTATTATTCCGGGTTTTGATTTAGTATTGGCGATGACAAAGTATTAGCAACGGTAAAGTAAATTTAACCATTTTAAAATTATATACGAAAAAATGTCCATTTATTCTCCATGAAAATAATGAAATTTTGAATTATTAAGAAAAATATTTGAATAAAATAAACAAAAACCAGCCTATGTTCATTTCCGGGTTATAATCAACTTATATGCAAAGATACAGTGTCATTAAATTCTCCATTTTGACGCTGGCTTCAGCCAAATATTTACACACACAATCGGATTTATAATATTATTAGGATAACTGAACTGAGTTATCATAACACGCAAAATATCTGTGAAACATCTTATGTCAAGAGCGGGGTTTATGCTCTTTTTCTATTCCCTTTAGAGAGTCATGCATTCGGTATAAACTTAGAATTGTATATAACTACGCCTAGAAAAGCTTTAACCTGTGATATATTTACTGGTCTTGGAGCATTTAAAGTAGCATTTATTTATCACCAGAAGATCACGCTGCTTTTATCATGTCAGTTCATTATAAAATCCCCGCTCTATTCCCTTTGGAGGGCCAGATTCTTTCCGGCGCTTGACCACTCAACCATCTCAACTTCGCTCAATGTCTCTCTGAAATGAAATCAGTTCAAATCTGGTTTGACAGCAAAGTACCCTAAAATTTCGCATTCTCAGACTACAATTGCACATTCTCAGACTACCATTGCGCATTCTCAGATCAGCCGAAATAGGTCTTAATAGAACCGCTTTGCGTTTTAAATATATTAGATATACATAAATTCTATTAAATTTTGGAATATAATGTTTGGAAAAGGTATGTTGATGCGAACAACACAAGCAACACTGGATTTTATTTTTAGTTTCTGTATAACTATGCAACCAAACAAATACACAGCAAATACAATCGGTCAAACAAAAGAGAGAACACCCATACATATTAATCACAAGGTTGTCTCAGAAAAAAAAAAAAAAAAAAAAAAAAAAACGGAAATAGTCATTTGACTGGAAATTCTGTTTTCTTTCAATGTTATATTTCGGGGAAAAAAATGTATTTTTATTATATTTTTGAAATAAATTTTCGAAAAATATATGAATTGTAATCTGTATATTTTTTTAATAGAAATCGATTTTTGGAAGGTTGAAATATGCGAATTCAATCCGTACAGCTCATTTCGCCAAGTACTTTTTGAGCCATGCTTAAAAACTTCTCGATTTGCAATCTGTTTATCAAGATTATAAATTAATATAAATTTAGGAATTCCAAACTTTAAACCTTCATAATTACTAAACTACTTGACCAAATGACTTTTAGTTTGGTATCCTCAAATAAATTTTACCAAAAAATCCAAAATTGGTGTCAAAATTTGGTGTTTGTGTTGAAAATTAGTTTGGTACAATTTCAGTATGAACAATTCAGTTTAGACAATTTCCGTCCCTAAGCTTATTATTTTAAAATAAATTGAAAGAAGACATAACACTGTTTTTTTTTTTAGACAATTTGATAATTCTTTTTTTTTCCAAGCTGACTGTACATTTTCTGGTAAATGGGCTATATTCTGAATATTTTGTAGAAACCATGAAATGTGACATTGCACCTTTAAATAAACCCTCAAAAAAAATCTTAATGAAACCGCAATCATTTTTATTCATGGATTGCCTCTACTAGATTCATCATTGTAATAACGTCCACATTCATTATTAATTATGCGTCAATTATTGTTACTAATCCAAGCGCGTCGACAGGCACGATAGATTTTATTTGCGTGCCTCCGTGCTCCCTTTTTTTCGCGTACTTCTAATACTATAACAATCTAAAAATTAATTGCTGTTCCGGACCGTTAATAAAAGTCCAATACGCCACATATGGCCAGCTGGCCACAGTTTAAAGAAGGTGGTGGTCTGTGTTGTTTTAGTCAGCACGAAGGAGAAAGGTTAACTAACATAGCCAAACCAATCCTGTTAAATTTCTTTGTTAGTAGATCTCAATTTTGTACAGACTAGTAAATATAATTTATGAAGATTTTGATAACCCAAAGATTCGGAATTATTTGAATAAGTAATAACAAAAGCCATCAATATTATTAATTAAAAAAAATTAAGGAACTTTTAAATCCTTTCGGGTCCGAATTTATTTCTAATTTTGGGGGAAATTTACTTTTGAATTTTTAAATTTAAAAGCGGGTATCTGAATGACAAAAGTTACGGTTTATTGAATTACGAATATGTTATTTATTGAAATCTAACGAATATGGTTATTTTGCGTGCTATTAATGTGACGATAGGCTACGGAAGAATTTTTGAAGACGTTCGAAAAATGAATTACGAAAGGATTAAATATATATAACAAATTTCTAGTTTTTATCATAAATTGTTGGATCGAACCCTTTATTTTAAATTTCACAAGAACGAAAAATCATGCTTCAAGCATAGATTATGAAACACTTTCCAACACATTCAGAAAACAGCAACAAAACTTCACCGTTAAATAAGGTGAAAGAAGATAGGTAAGTAAACAATATAGGAAACATATAACACATTTAAAAGTTCAGTTTTAGCAATCGCCTTCCATAGTCAAAAATGTAGTCGAATTATGTTGTGAAGCTCTGTATATGATCTAAAGATTTGGATATATAATATATAGCATGCTAAAGTTTGATTCATTTAGAAAATTCCCATTTAGCAATTTTCGCCAATCGATGGAAATGCACTCGAAATATTTTGTACAACCTTGTATATTATCTAAAAACTTTTGTACACGCTCCATATTAAGCTAAAATTTAATTCGGGTAAAAAACGCATAAGGCAACTTAAAACAAACTTCAGCAATTACCAACTATAAACGACAATGTACCTTGTTTTTTGCCTAGCTCTGTATTCGAATATATTTATTTTCCACGAACTTCTATAAGTCTACTAACTATAGTTCAGCAGGAAAATGCGTAACACAATTAAAACTATCCTAAACAATTCACTCTCGTAGTCTGTAATATTTACGAATTCCCTTGTGTATCCTGTATCCCTGTATATGATCAATCGAATTTATACACAGCACGTACTAAACAAAAATTTAGTTAAACTTAAAAACGCAAGCCAATGTTGAAAACGCACTTATCACACATAGACTGTAATTATTGCACGTATATTATAACGGATATCTTTTGTGTGTCCCTGTAAATAAAAGATAAACGCAACCATACTTTTAAGTGAACAATTTATAGTAAAACCTCAGCATATAAATTTCATTATGTTTGAAATAGTGAAACATTAAATTATACTGCAAATGATTTTTTCCCCGTAGAACAATGTGCAACAGAATTCTTTTGTGTGACCCTGTCAATGAATAATAAATGCTTTGCATCCCATATTCTACAAAAAGCATGTTTTAGTGTGCTTCATAATTGTATATCAATTTCGTCATGTTGCAAATGGCGTAACATCATTAAAATAAACCGCAATAATTATCCCCATAGACCGTAATGTAACGGAATTCTTTTGAGTATCCCTGTAAAAAAACTATAAGTGCTACACACTTCATTTTGAACCATCTCATCATGCTATAGTAAATGACAATAACATACAAAAATTTCAGGACAATCCGAATATATTTACGCGAGTAATATACTCGGCCAGACGGCCAGAGAAACCGAAGTCATAAACACTTTTCAACTAGGTTGGAAAGTGTTAAAAATTGAACTCATGTTTAAAATAAAAATCTTAGCAACGGTGTATAAAAATGTAAGCAAACTTTGTTTTTGTTCTTAAAGACGGAAACGTAAATGAGCGGTAATATTAAATGCAAAGGCATATACTATCATTACTAAATGTAGATTATGTAACAAAAGTAATCAAGACAATCTAACTGTAAATGTAAAGACCTGTCTTTTTCGGGACTGGTGTACTAAAAGTGTTAAAAATGTATTGAGTATACCCGAGAGAATTTCTATGAGTGTTTAAAAAATGAATAATCTTATTTAGTATACTTTTGTAGTTATTTTATGTTATATAGTTATGTTGTATTTCTACTTGCATAGAAAGAACCTGTTCTCCAATGAAACAAATTCCAAACGGGCAAATTATATGTACATCACGAGAAGTTGGTTCAGCTTGTCATTATAAATGTGATCCAGGATATTCTTTTGTTGGTAAAGATTCAACTAAAGCAACAAAAATTTGCCAACCTAATCGGAGATGGCACCCACTTCTCAATCCTGTATGTGAAAGTAAGTTCTTTTATATACAAGGTATGACAATAAAGTTCGAAGAATGTGTTCGTAAACAAAAGATTCTTACTTAAATCAGAAAAAAACAATTTAGATTCTTTCGAAGCCTTTCAGTCATTCAGTGTTCTGACAGTCGTGGAGGTTAAGGTAGCTTAAACTCGGACCAGAGCAGAGTAATGCGCAGTGGAATGTGTCATTGTACCAGCCAGTTAAATAGTTCAAAAATAGTGTTAGCTTTTCTTAGTTTTATTTAAAATCACATCAAGTATTTGATGTTGAAACATAAAACGTTGAATATTAAAACAATATAAGGATCATATTCATAATCTTGATTAATAGCCACATGCTACATTAGACGATGAAAAACCATAGGATTTATAAAACAGAACTACTTGCAAAATGTCATCACCACACCCGCCGCGGCACGCCATTTAAACACTTTATATATAGTCAGTTCATTTATTATGCCACGCCACACATTTATCGAAAAATTAGCATAAAAACAAGATGCTAAAAAGAAAATGTCAGAAGAAAAACTCTTCGCATGCAGCTGCACACTGAAGCTTGCGTAAAATGCGAAGTGCCTGACTAAATGAGGGAAAGAAAACCGGCAATGTGTGGATGCAAAGGAATTTGTTCGCAACTCGGAAAAAATATTGACAGGATAATTAAAAATAACTGAAGACTTTTTAACTTGCGAAAAAATTTTTTACCTTCCTGTCAGTATGCAACGAATAACCAGGGCTACACTACATACCGGGCTTGCTCATTCATTATGATGACGTCACAAAAGGTGGCTGACTAGGAGGAAAGACATACAGCGATTGGCACAAAACGATGGGCGCGTTGCTTTGGACCAATCGCTGGTCGCGGTCAGCCACCATTTGTGACGTTTTGAGAGTGAATGAGCAAGCCCGGTATCTAGTGTTGCCTTGGAATAACAACTTTTGACAACGAATGAAGAGATTCTGAAAATTGCGGGCAAAGTCTTTTTTCGGTATCGCATCGAAAATCTCGTCACATGGTTTGAAAGCCTGAATCCAACCGCGACCTGCGTTATACACGGCCGGTGCATGATGTTTAAAACGTCACATGTAGTGAATCATTTTTACTAGGTGATTGGTGCAAAACGGGGGGCGCGTCGCTTTGCACCAATAACCGTGTAAAAATGATCCACTACTTGTGACGTTTTAAACGTCATGCACCGGCCATGTATAACGCAGGTCGCGATCCAACAATCGTTTTCTTTTTAAGGCTCGTTTCAGGTGCAAGAACATAAAAAAGTCTTCTGGAGCAACATTTGAGTACTACAACCCACTACTAAGGGCCCTTAGTTGTTGGACCTTAGGGGTTGTAGCACTCAAATGTTGCTCCAGAAGACTTTTTATGTGCCTTTATGGGTCCAACAAGGGCCCAACTACTTTTCTCTAAGGGCCAAAAACTTTTTCATGAGTACACACACTGTGGCGATTTTTTTTCAGACAGTGACAAAGCGGTCTTCAGTGTTTATCGAGTCGGTTCACAATTCCCAATCGGCAATTTTTGTTAATTTTATGCATTTTTAAATTTAAAAAAATCAATTTTTAGTTATTTTTAAACAAAAAAATATAGTTTTTTTTTTCTTGTAATGGGGTTAGTGCAGTAGCATGTTTTTTTACATGGATTTTATTCAATCAAACACCACTAACTGTCAAAGTTGCACTTGGTTGCAGGTAACCCCAACGTTTCTCACTGCTCAAATGCCTATAAAAGAGGAATGTACTATCAACGCTTTTGTGGGATATAGAGGAATATTGTCTTTACAAGACAAAATCGTTGAAAATTTCAAAAATTTCAAAAAATATTACGTAGGTATCAAAACTCAATTATTATTATTTTTTAAAAGGCAAAAGAAGAAAAATAATAAATTTACAGCAATATAAATAATTGGGCTTACATAACTATTTTTTTTCTTCAGTTACTTATTTTTAGTTTTCACCTGTTTTTCCTACTTTTCCGGCCATTGTTTTTTTTTTCAAAAAACGGGGCTAGACGGTATGTAAGGAGAAAACACGCGTAGTTTCTCATGCTGTGGGACTTTTAGGACAACTTGACATAATTGGCAAACTCTGTAAAAATACATGAAAATTTCAAATATGCCGTGTTAAATTTGTCGTTTCGGCGCACTGTGCGACAGCCGAATGTGGCTGGGTAAATTCAAAACCATGTAACGAGTGTTCTCCATACGATACCGAAAGAGAACGTTTCCCGCAATTTTCATAAATTATACATACAGTCGTTGCCAAAAGTTCATTGCAAACGACAGACATTGATTTGAAGGAATATAAAGTATTTTTCCTGATTTAGGTAAGAATCTCTTGTTTATTAACGCATTCACCGAATTTTATTGTCATACCTTGTATATACAAAATCTGCATCATATAATGGTATATTTCAAAATATTAATTCTAGATTTTAAATTTTGATGCTTTTTGTAATTTCTTTTTATTAGCTATCTCAGAATATCTCAGAATAACAATTATATCAGGATAATAATTTAATATATTATATCTCAGAATAATAATTATCTCAGAAATTCATCATTATTCTCTCTTATTATCTCAGAATAATAATTTAATATACTACATTTTTAAGTCTATTTTCTCTTATATTTTAGTTGATACTCCAACAGTAACTGAAGGCTGTGATAATTTAGAGGTTCAAATGAATTCCACAGATAATTACACTGTTCCTCTGCCAATATTTCAGACGGCTGTTAATGAAACATTAAACGTTTCATGTTTACCACATCTTGTCAAAACTGCTGGTCTTCATCAAGTGTTATGCCAAGTTGATGATGAAGTTTACAATGCTTCGTGTCAGTTTAACGTCAGCGTTTTGTTTAAAAATGAACTAGTGTCAGAGACAAGCGATATGCTGTCAAAAGGTAAGAGATTTATTTTAAAATTAAATATTTAATCGCATGTAAAAGAAAATAATAATAATAATCCAATACGAAATAAATAGAATTTTTCGATTATGCATATTAAGGGATAACATCACTTTGACGCCCTGAAATTTAAGGCTTTTTCGGGATTTTTTTTAAGAAATGCAAAGTGTTTAGGAAAATTCAGTTTCGCAAAACTATTATACATATATTAAAGTAGGAATTGAAATTTAGTTTTTTTAGTTCACATTTTTGACAGACACAGAATTGTGACTTTACAGCTGAAGAGCGAGAGCTTTTCGACAAAAGAGGGTCAAGCGGTGGACACGATAACTCACCATAGGTTTATTTTGGAAGAATGAGACCAAAAAAAAAAAGTATGTTTTAGTTCAAAAGCTATTGAAATCCGAAGTCGTTTTAAAAAGTATGCATTTTTAGTTAACCCCTTCGCGACGAGCGTCCTTTACAAAATTTTTAATCTTTTACAACCGGTTTTTCAATACAAAAATTTTAGCCTATTTGAATCGCAGAAATGCTATGATTGAATAAGGCAAAGCTTACAATAAAAAAATAACTGATGGGAATAATTGAGGATTCTGAGCAACTTATGCGTCACATATACGCGTCGCTCGTCCCCAAGGGGTTAAACGGAATAAATTAAAAGTAAACTGTAAATTTTCAACCGAAAATTTCGTTACTTATAGTTACACAGAAAAACAAGACATCAATAGTTCGAAAACTTCCTAAGTATTTCACTAGAAAAATATGGGACGATTAACTTTCAAAAGAACAAAATTGATTGGATGAAAATTGGTGAAGTTAGAATGTCCACCGATTTTGAAAATTCTGTTCTAAAAAAAAAAAAAAAAAAAAAAAAACACTTAAAGTTTCCGTTATTGTTTAGTCCACTTCTATAACTCCAAAATTACCTTTACTCTTTCGATATCGATTTCCAAATAATAAAATATTTTCGTGTGGATAAAAAGTACTTTTAACAACGAAAAAAATCGAAATTTTGAATGGTCAAAATCCGTTAAATACTTTTGTAATATTTCAAATGGACAGCTTAAAGATAGTGTGCAAAATCGTTGCTTTACTTCTGGATATATCTTTCATTTTCAGAACAGAGGTTTTTATTCATATCACAGTTACTTGATTCTCTACTATTTCAATAATTAAGATTCAGTAGAGCCCACTTATTGAAATAACCATTTTATCTAAATAGATTCGATTAATCAGAAAAACATCATTACACTATTTAGCACAATTTAAAATTATTAAAATGTAAAATAACGTATTTTTTCGTGTATACCGCATGGGTTTTATTACGAAATTTTAAAAATCGGGAGCACGCGTGATATATGAAGATTTGCTATGGCAGTGAGTATCTGGTATCTTCCGAATATTAAGCAATAAATATACATTTTATTGTTTATAATATTTTTTTTATGTTTCTTTGTATTTCTCTAATATTTGGAAACATTGAACTTCGGGTTTATCTGTTGAGCTTCTCATCCTGTTACGTCATCACTGCCCCCTGTATATATATATGATCCTTGGGCAGCCATTTTCTATTTTAACGCACGAAACGTTGAAGCAGTACTTTGAAAATTTTGTGCGATATTAATTACAATAATTAGCATGATAAAATAAAATTTGTTCCAAATATTTTTTCACATTTTTTTATTAGATTTTTTTTTAAGGACGTATTAAAAGTGAGTATGTGCGTGATACACGAAGACGTGACATACGCGAAAAAATAAATACGGTAGTTTTCTTATAATTCAACCCAGGAATTATTCTTAAATAATAAACTGCTTATGATATTGAATCATATATTTTATTGCTTTTTATTCTAAATTTTATATTTCCTATGTTAAATTTCTCCATATCAATTAATATCTTTATTCAAAACTATTCTATTCTAAAATCTCAAAAGTAACATTTTCCCTATGCCGAAATGAGGGCTGTTATATTTGTATCCTAACGTTAAATACATTTATACTTCAGTTTTATACGGTTTCCTTTCTGCATATTAGTATATTGTCCAGACACATTTAATCATCTGCCCTTTCCTCCTTTTGTATCTTATCTTATATTAAAACCAAGCGCAATTTTCATTTAACTTCCAGCTGCATAAATATGCGATATCAACAATTTTGATACACTCTCTCATGGCACACCTGCGGCCTTTCCCAAAATAATTATTATTTCTAAAAAAGGCTAATCTATATTCTTCCTAACATGGCTACGGTTAACTTTCTAAAATGGCTAAATTAATAACGCGCCATTACTGGTAAAGTTTGGTGTTTGTCATTTAAAAATGCTAATAGACGTTTATTCCTAACAGTAAAAAAAGACATCTGCGTTTGGCAACATTTGCATTGATTGGCAGTTTTGCATCTCTAAATGTTGGCGATGCTGTCTCTGCAAAAAAATTCATGAGATCTCCTCTAGCTGTTGAACAAGAAAGTTCTATTATATAGATGTGTAAGAAGACCACCCTCGCTCTTTCCAACTTTGTCGAATGTCGATGTGTCCTGAATAAAGAAAAGTTTCACGTGATTATCGTCTCTGTTTGAACTGATGTGTTTCTGTGGACTGTTTCCTATCGGGAGGGGAACCTCCTGTTAAAGCGATGAACGCACTATTAGACTAAATAGAAATTCTCCACTATATTTGAAGTTTTTACTACGGTCATGAAAAATCTTTTAAAATATCTTCAGACTCTCCAGCTGGAACTTTACACTGCTATATAAAGAACAAAATTTATTTCAATGCATCAAAGTGCAAACTGTAATGTATGTTAATTTTATTCTTTCTCAATAGCAGTTTATCGGCATATTATTCCGTTCATACAATATGACTTAACACTCAGTCACACACGGCATAGAATTTAACTTAATTATTTTTTTATTAAACGCAGAACGATACTCAATAAAACTATTTTAGTTTTAGTTTTCATAGCATTAGTGACTGTAATAAATTATTTTGTACTTTACAGATTTGACTACATCGTCGAAAACATTTCAAGTTTCATACCACAAACTAATGTTAAAGCAATGGCAACGTTCTTTGCCATCTTTATTATTATTATTATTATTATTATTATTATTATTATTATTATTATTATTATTATTTCAATAATTTTAAATGATTTTTTCGGCGTAGGATATCTGAGATCGATGTTTAATATTCGTACTTTTTTTTTGACATTTTAAATTTTAGAACCGGTTGCGAAACTGTAATGTATGTTACTGAAACTGTATGTGTACGATAATGTATGTATGAAACTGAAATTATCCTCAGAAAATAAAACTGCACCCAAAATCGCAAAAATACGAAGATACTGGTTAGAAATCGACCTCAAGCATCTCAAGCAAAAACAATCCTTTAAGTCATCCCAAAACGGACTTGACAAATAAATATCTGGAGAAGGAACTGCGAAATTCTAAACACACCCAATATTTTACACAGTATTGATGAAGCTCATTATATCAGGTCTAGTTCTCATAAAATTAAATACTAGAAGGTATAAATAATTGAGATGTTGAAGTAATTCAATGACAATGACATTGCTTTTGTAAATAATATATGGTGTGGCTATGAGTATCCCCCCCCCCCGCTTTTTTATTTTATTTTATTCTATATACAAGAAAAAAGTATAGGATTCATGAAAATTTTCAACTTACGGTTTTCGACGAATTTATATATTTTATAAAGTTCTAAATACAATTTGGCTGTTTAAAAAAAATGTCGGTCTGTGAGTATGTGTGTCTGTCTGTCTATATGTGACACAAATTTCGTGGGCTCTCTATCTCATAAACTACCATCAACCGGGATGACTTTGTCTACCTCTTGTTGTCTTTACAGATCTCAAAATTATTGAAATTTTCATTTAAATAATTTCTAATTCTTTTTTTCTAGTTTCAAGATATCAATTGAAAATTCACATTTAGTATTTAAAAAATATATTTCTGTTAATTATTTTTTTAAGCGGAACAAAGCGTGGGGTGACTTTTCATAACTTAAAAAGTAATTTAATAAGGAATAAAAACCGTGTAAGTTTTTCATAAAAACTAACATCCATCCAAAGTAACATCCATCCAAAACTAACATCCAAGTTCATAAAAACTTTTCATCCAACCCCACTATTATGATAGAGTAATAAAACATAATTAGAAAATACGTCATTTCGTCATTTAAAAAAAAAAAAAAAAAAAAAAAAAAAAAAAATTGTATGAAAATGAATAGTAAAACGAAATTTTATTTAAAAATGACCATCATGCGAAACATATAAAACAATTAACAATTAAAACATGATAAGTTTAATATTTTTCAAGAAAACAAAATTTTTGATATATTGAGTTATTTCATGCACTGAAAAAACATTTCTTTTAGAAGGAATAGGTTCTGGAGTGTTAATTTTTTTTAGGACCTTTTAGCATATTCATCAAAGTAGTGATTGGAATTGAATATTTTTCAGCGGCTTTTCTTTGGCTTAATACACGTTGTAGAACAACATCTACTGCTTTCTGCAGCATTTCATCAGTATAATGTTTAAAATTACGACTACCTAAAAGAGATTTATACGTACGCGGCATTATTACACTAGCACCTGTACAAAAAACAAATAAATATATACTAGTACAACGTTTATATTTGCAGTAAATGTTTGCTTTAAGTTTATATTTTCAGAAAAATTAAATATAATAAATAAGAAAAATTTGTGGTGGCTTTGTCCTGAGCCAATATCACCCAAATTGGCAATCAAAAATTCGATTTTGAAATGTAAAATCTAAAATATCAAATTAGTATATATAAATTTTATTGATTTGTTTATATTATTATTAATATATATATATATATATATATAATTTATATATACTAATTTGATATTTTAGATTTTACATTAATTTTATTCACAACAGGATTTTTGATTGCCAATTTGGGTGAGATTGTCTCGGGACAAAGTCACCACAAATTTTGCTTATTTATTATGTTTAATTTTTCTGAAAATATGAACATAAAAGCAAACATTTGCTGCAAATATAAACGTTGTACTAGTATATATTTATTATAAAACATATTAAGAAATGAAAAAATGAATTTACCACTTTACAGCATCAAGTATAAATAACTTACTTTTCCAATCAAACGTTTCTCCCATTAAAATCACGCGCGAAAAGTTAATCAAAACAACAACGGAAGTGATGCCAAACTCAATTTGTAAAATGCTGAATTAAATATTTTATGTTTAAGCTATTGCTGCATTCTATCAAAATTTGACTTACTAATTAGTCTTATTCTAACAAATTTTGTTTATTACACGTTTTGTCTTTATCCTCGGGATGGGACAATGTCGCCTCGGGATAGACAATATCATCCTAGTTGACGGTACTGCACGTAATAGTAATTTAATGAAACTTCAGATTCATTTATACCTTGACATAAATTGGGGCTTATTAGGTGTTGGTGTATATCGCCCAGCAGATGGCGTTGCTATGCTGTAATTTGCAGAATTTCCAAAATAGCTATATCTCAAGGACTGCTGCACGGAATTTCATCAAACTTCATATTATGTTAGAAAATGACGACATAATTAGACGCTGATGATATTTAGGTGCATGTCACTCAACAGATGGCGCTGCTATGCTGTATTTTTCACAATTTCTACGATCGCCATATCACGAAAACTAACACACGGAATTTCATCAAACTTCATATTTTGTTAGTTATTCTAATAATAAAAAAATCCCTGACGGCTCGGCCTACAGGCACAGGTAGATTTCGAAGACGCAGACCGTGGGGCGCCTGTTTGTCGGGAATTGCGGAAGAAATTACCTTTTTTACGATGTTGCGGCAGTTTGAACCGCCTACTTCGAAACCTAACTTGTTTGCAGGCGGATTCGGCAGGGATTTTTTTGTTTTTAATTTATTTTTTTTGGTATAACGGTTGGTCCTATAAAAAACTTGTCAACATAAAAGTTTTAGATAATATTGAGAGGATTTATAATAAATTTAAGCGGATTTGAAATCTTGGGAATGGACGAAGTTATGCATTTTTTTCTTCTAACCCCCACCTCCCCCCCTCTTAAGGCAATTTTTAATTATATCAAAAATCTGTCATACATAAATTTTCGGCCCTTCTCCTAGAAGTAATAATAACTTCAAACGGATTCGATACGTATCATAATTAAGAAATTATGGGTTTTTTTCTGTTTTCACAAAAAGGCCCCCCCATCCCCCCCCCTGGTTCGATTTTGCCCATTAACGAACTTGACCGAGATTTTATGCCTCTTGATTTTATGTATCAGTTTCGAACAGATGCGGGAGTTGGAACCGCTTACTTCGAAAAATACTTGTTTGCAGGCGGAGCCGGCAGGGGTTTTTTTGTTTTTAATTTTTTTTGCTATAACGGTTGGTCCTATAAAAAACTTGTCAATATAAAAGTTTTAGATAATATTAAGAGGATTTATAATAAATTTAAACGGATTTGAAATCTTAGGAATTGATGAAGTTATGATTTTTTTTCTTCTAAACCCCCCCTTCCCCCGCTTAAGGCAATTTTTAATTATATCAAAAATCTGTCATACATAAATTTTCGGCCCTTCTCCTAGAAGTAATAATAACGTCAAACGGATTCGATACGTATCATAATTAAGAAATTATGTTTTTTTTCTGTTTTCACAAAAAGCCCCCCCCCATCCCCCCCCTGGTTCGATTTTGACCATTAACGAACTTGACCGAGATTTTATGCCCCTTGATTTTATGTATCAGTTTCGAAAAGATGCGGGAGTTGGAACCGCCTACTTCGAAAAATAACTTGTTTGCAGGCGGAGCCGGCAGGGATTTTTTTTTTTTTTGTTTTTATTTATTTTTTTTTTTTTTTTTGCTATAACGGTTGGTCCTATAAAAAACTTGTCAATATAAAAGTTTTAGATAATATTAAGAGGATTAATAATAAATTTACGCGGATTTGATATCTTGTGAATTGACGAAGCTATGATTTTTTTTCTTCTAAAACCCCCCTTTCCCCCCCCCCCTTGGAGCCATTTTTAATTATATCAAAAATCTGTCATACATAAATTTTCGGCCCTTCTCCTAGAAGTATTAATAACTTTAAATGGATTCGATACGTATAATAATTAAGAAATTATGGGGGATTTTCTGTTTTCACAAAACGCCCCCCCCACCCTCCCCCCCTTGGTTCGATTTTGCCCATTAACGAACTTGACTGAGATTTTATGCCCCTTGATTTTATGTATCAGTTTGTAAAAGATTAATGCAGAATTTTTCCAGTTATCGTGGTCAGAAAAAAGTGACATAGATAGATAGATAGATAGATAGATAGATAGATAAAGTTTTGAACTGGGGGTGGTTTTGGGTTCTGGGAGTCATGATCGGCGTAGATCTGCAAAAATTTTTCAAAATTTCCAACTTAGGTGAGAATGTAATAGGTAGTATTTCTTACGAAATCTACCTAAAACACAGTGATATGATATGAGATTATATTTCAGTGAATCTTTCAAGCCATAACTGCCATTATCTGGAAATTTCGACAATTTCATTTTCGTTCAGTTGAGATTTTGTCGTTGAGATATAACGAAAAATGTCAAACCAAGCTCAAATGCGTCTGGCACTTTAATACTATCTTTTGAATTTTTGGTTAGTTAATTTAAAAACTTATAACGTATGTTAGAACTTAATGCTGCATTTCTTTGTAAATATTTTGAAAATATCTTCAAGATTTATTAAAATTTTGTGTCGTCTATTCTGATTGATATATATATATATATATATATATATCAAATGCATATATACACCCCCCTTCCAACTTTATTTTCAAGTCAGTTTACGAAATGTTCGCTTTTATTCTTTTTTCAAACCAAGCAATTTGTCTAAACGCTTGTTATAAACTCCTAAATGTTTTTTTCTTATTTCTGAGTTATGATCACGACAAATTCTCTACTTAAGTATAATTTGTTAAATGTCTTTTTTTGCGCACTTTCTGCTTTAAGTCACTGGCTGTGAATGTATCAATGAAAAATAAATGAAAAAAATTCCCAATATCAAAATCACAGTGCTTGAAAAACGAAAACCTCACTTGGAAAGAAGGAATGACTAATTAGAGGAGGGGGTAAACTTTCGTTGATAAAAGTGGTTAACAAATTTCAATCGAATTTTCTGCTATTTTATTCAAGCAAATAATAATTTTATTTAAAAAATCCAAACTTTTTGGTTTATATGTGCAATTTGAATAAGTTGTAGGGGAGACCGGGGTACAATGGACCACTTTTGTAAATTTTGACTGTTTACTCTCAAAATACTGGTTTTTTGTGTTTGAAAAAATGTGTGCATATTATGTATATATTATAGGGTTTAAGTTGCACTCACTCAAAATCAATAATTATGTTTACTTTTTTTACTATATTTTTTTAAATAGCAAGTGACAGAGTGGACCATTGTACCCCAAGGTCGGGGTACAATGGTCGGCAGCATGGGGCTCAATGGACCACAAATAAATTAAGAAAAAAAAAAACATTTATGTAGTACATTCTTTAATGACACAAACATAGAATGTATTATACTTGTTTATTGGTGGCTTCAGTTCAAACATATATGATTAATAAATATTAAAGTTAGCAAATACTAAAACATTTTTGTGTCGCTGAAGGTATGCTGTTTTCTTGTAAATATGTAGAGTTCGGCAAACTCATTGCAATATCTTGAACATTTACAAGAGATTCATCAACAAGATCAGGTAAAATGAACACATTTTGATTAGGTTTTCACTGCATGAATCTGACAAAGCATAATCATAATCCTGTTACCAAACCATCAACAACAAAAAAAAGCACTGTTTTATTTTACTTAACACCTATAATTTATCTACACTAATTGTCTGAGTGCAACGAAGACTCATACACAGCGCAGTTTTACTTTGCCCCATATATAGCTACGATGGATATTAAAACCTTTCGTCAAGCATAACTCAAAAAATATTTAACGGATTTCGTTCAAATTTTTACAGCAGGTACCTATAAAGGTGACAACGACTTCTATTTATTACCAAGAATAAATGTCAAACCGTTTGGAAATTATATTAAAAAAATAGATAAAAAAGCACAATTAAATTACATACGTCACGAAAATTTTGTGCGTACGTCATTTTCACCGGCGGGGGATTTTCGTAGACAATCGGAATTGAAAAGTTCATGGAGTACATAGAGCAAGAAAATATGCACGTACTAATATTCAGCACAATAAAATATATTTCAATTTAGTAGAAATCGAAAATTAATCTGGATTTTTTCTGTTTGAAAGAAAAACCCTGCAATAACTTGGTAGACTTGGTATTAGAGATTTGGCGCAAATCTCAACAATAGCAGCTTTTTTTATTTCGCGTGTGTAAATTTAAAAAACAAGCGGGAAAAATTCTACCTTACGACAGAATATAGATTGGCCACCCACGGCTTTTATCATTGAGATTTTTTCAGCCAAATCTAACTCGTCAAAAAAAAAAGTGTTTGTTAGCATAAGCCAGCTTCTCCACTTTAGAATTTAGTTAGCGCTCTAAGATTTTTTGTGAGGCTGGCGGAACATATTAGGCACGAACACACCAAGTTTTAAAAAGATTCGGTGACTAGAAGTATTTTAAATAAATATAATAGTAAACTAGTCGTTGGGGGCCACCGTAATACTTACCCATCATGATATGCATAAAGTGAAATATTAAAATAAAAATGTGTAAACTACTTATAAAATGCATTGCAATTCAAATAAAATCGTGGCTTGATGACGTCATAAACTTTAAAAGCTCGATTACTGAATTGCTTGAAAGAGGTTTTTCCTAATAACTCCACAAATAATAATCCTATTAACTAGCGGTTTATTGCATCTGATTAAGCGTCAAATTTCGAATTAAAATATATCTTTAAAGTGAAATTTGGATAAAATACAGGGTCATGAAAAATCGAAGAGTGTGGAAAATAGGATTCCAAATATCTCGGCAACTCATTATCCGATTGACTTCATGCTTTATGCAAAATTTATGTTTTTTTATTGTCTTTTATATTCATTTCTTAAAATAACCAATTTCGAAAATTTTTATATACCTTTTATCAGAACGAATATTTCGAGAGTCCGAAAAAAATAGTTCCGGTTAATCGAGGTTATTGAAATGAAATAGGCTTCTTTCTATTATTACATACTAAGTACATACCAAATTGCAAGTCTCTATCTCAATTTTTTCGGGAGATAGAGCGTTTACAGACACACAGACACACACACAGACACACACACAGACACACACACAGACACACAGACGGACGGCAAAATTTTTTTTCTAAAAATATGTTTTTCGGAATCTCCAGTGTCTGAAACGTGTAAATCCGTCAAAAAAAAAAATTTCGATTTTCAAAACGATTACAAGACTTACCCTATACTACGTATGATGGGTAAGTAAAAGATGTGGCTCCAATGGGCTGAAACGTAGCGAGGTAGTTGTTGTTTACAAATCTGCTGACTTAATGACACCCTTTAAACTGTTTTTAATGGTTCAAGGCATTTTAGCACTTAATAGATAACCTAAAAAAGGTAATGAAAAGTTCTATGATAGCAGGTTTTATGATGGATACAGCTAAGAGAAGTTGTTTAACAAATGATGAGTTAGCATTAATTGACGGGATCTTGGAAAGTGGTGGGGGGAGCTATACAAAACACAAGTGCTCTACGAGATCCGATTTAAAATGAATCCTCACTTGCAATTGAGAGATGGGACTTTAAAAGGGATCCCCCTTTTCGCCCCTCTGACGCCCCCCCCCCCCAAGAGAGATACGTAAAAACCGAGGGCGCCAAAAGAAGCGAGGGGGGGGAATACCTTTAGGCGGTTTACAGCTAATTTTGGTGAAATTTTGGAGCTGTCCGGCCCATAGGAACAGAGAAAAATGATAAAGACTAAAATAAATATGAGAAATTGAAAAAAATAAATAAGAAAAGTGCTCCTGACAGGAGACGGGCGAGAAGGAGGGGGAGAGTAGAACCAGACAAAAGTGCTTGATGAGATCAAACTTTTGATATGGTATATGACGGGGTTTGAACACCTTGAATGTCTCCCCCGTGGGGGGTGTAACCCCGGTCCTATGGGAGTTAGGGCCTCGGGACCCTCTTAAAAATGTCGGCCTCGACGATTTGAACTTCATTGGATCCTTTAGAAGAGGCCTACGTCCTCTGTGGGGCTTAAAGGGGCTGAGAAAGATGGGATAAACTAAAATTTAAAAAGATTTGAAACAGAGAACTATGTTTCTTAAGGGAGGGGGAATGAGAGGCGGAGAGTAGGAACAGACCATAGTGCTTGACGAGATCTATCTATTGATATGTTACATGAAGGGGTTTACATGGGGTTTACATTTGGGGGGAGCACCAAAAGGTCTTACTGAACCTTTCCCATGATTATGCCAAGGTTGGAGTAATGATTTCGCCAAGATCATCGCAAAGCTTATATAGGCATCCTATATACGCATATATATATTCCAAACACTCCTATATGTGCCATATACGTCATTATACACATATTATTTATGTTTTATATGTCTTATATGCATCATATACATATGTCATATATATACATCATATATGCATCATATATGGTTATAACTTGGCCACATACGTACAGAAATGTTATATATATATATATATATATCATATATTATTATAATGTCATACATGCTTTATAATTTGGCGATAAATCTTGGCCGCTTGGTAGTTCATCCTTGGAAACCGCTATAACACGAAAGTACCAAATTTACAATATATTAATAAAACAGAAACAAAAATATTTCATGCTTGGTGGCTGCTATAACACGAAAGTACCAAATTTCTTTTTTATTTTTCATATCTGATAATTTGCATCTATCCTTTTTTGTAATTTTAAAATTTTTGTAACGATTTTATGCATTTCTATTGCGTACTCAAAGAAAAATTCTTCTAAAGTTACAGAATTTCATTAAAAACGGTTAAAATAGTAAAATGCGAACATCGTTTGGTCCATTCTTGACCGAAAGCAACAACCGTTGTCATTATCTTTTTATGCATGAGGGTTTCGTTATGGTACTTCATTGTGAAGTTTGGTAATTTTTGAAATTCATTATTTGAAAAACGGCATAATCATTCGATTTGAAATTTATATCAAGAAAAAAAACAATTTTTTTCCTTTCTAACGCAGTTTGTCTAACAATTTTGTGACAAATACTTTTTGAGCTATTAATTTTTTCAGTAACTTCAAATGTTTCATTTTCCGAGATTAACCTGTGGCAACGATGGATTGCTGTGACTTTTCATAAACATGAAAAATGATAGAGATTGAAAGAATAAGCCTCCCTGTGGGTGGCTAAAAAAAAAAAAAAAAAAAAATCTTTGGTGTTTAAATAAAAGGCTTCGATTTATGGCATCATTTCTTTTTTTTTTCTCTTTTTAGCATTTTAAATGGGATTAATGAAAGGCATGTATTTTAAATTAAATGAGTGAAAGGTTTATATTTAAATGAAATGAATTCAATATGAAAATGTTATAGGAACAATATTTGGCGATTTATCAACTGCGTCAGGATAACATAAAAGTACCAATATATCAAACGGTATGTAGTGTGTGAAATGAAACAATTATATTATAATCACACATCTTACAAGAAAAAAATCTAATATTCTGCATTCAGAGGGAAAAATCCATCTCCTGTGCCGTAAGATTTGGCGAGTTCTTTTTTGGTGATAAGTTTTTCGATGTGATTGTTGGGATCTGCATGATTTGGCTTACTTTTTCTAAATGTTATTTTTTTGCAGATGTAGTATTATGTAAATATATTTTTTTGCAGATATTTTTCTATTTTGTATATTTGGCATTCTATTTTGTATATTTTCTATTTGGCATTTGGAAAAGAGATTTTTACCTTTTTATCTGTGCCTTCGGAAATATTAAAAAATAAAAAAAGATTTACATATATCAAGCGTATAATGTTATGTTTTGCATTTTTATACGGACCACTTCTCCATTTTTGGATTTTAAATGCTATTTATTATTTACTAGCCGTTTATTAATTGTTTACAATTTACCCCCCTGACAATAACAATTATTTATCACAAAAATGCCTCTTAGGTTTGTTAAATAAGTTTGTTTATGTATTTTCATTACTTATTAAAATATCGAATATGGCGATAAAATTTTATTTTAGCATCGTGCTTAAATTTTTAAGATGGTGCAAAAACATGCTTTAATAAACGTATGTTTGTAAATATTTCAAAAACATGTTTTACCGCTCTCTTGAAAAATTTTGTAAGATGCTAAAACTACCTTTTGGCACCATTTTAAATTTTTTTCGCCAACCGACATAGGATACGAAACTTTTCCCCATTCAGATACACAGGCAAGGCTGGTCTCAAACAAGAGTAAAACTAGCAACAATATTGTTTTAACTCTATAAGTGTTACAATAATGATATTAAATGCTCCGATTGGCTTTGGGCCCAATTACGAAAGTTTCTCCTAAAAAAACTGTAGAAGAAGTCTTTTACATTTGTTTCAAATGAAGCTCGGTCTACAAGGTATTAGTTAATAATACAAACAACACTAATGGCATGGAGGCAAAAGTTTTAATTTAAATGTATATATTTGAAACCCTTCCCCCCCTACCCCCCCCCCTCCAAAAAAAAAAAAAAAAAAAAAAAAGAAAAGTCAGTTACAGTAATGAATTTAAAATTTGATTAAGCCACGCTTTCTGACATAAGCAGTTGGCTGCAAACGCGATAACGAAACTTTCACTTAACTTAATAACACGTAGCTAATATAGCGCTCAGGGTACTTTGCAGTTATACAGACCTTGTGGTTTTTTTTTAAATCTTGAGACAATTCAGGTTTAAGAAGTTGAGATTTACTGTCAAATGGTATAAACAACTATGAACACAAAACTGATGAATTATTATTCAGGTTTATGTATGTATTTAAAAAAATTGCATCTGATTACACTTATTAGATAAATTACTTCTGTTTGCATTTAATAACTGATAAACGGCTTCTGTATATTAAATGAATTGTTTAAATATTGGGAAGAGGTGGCGAGAGGTAGAAAGACGAGTAAACAAATGGGTAGACAGATGGTTAGGTAGACGAGTAGCGACATAGGTAGGCTGACGGGTAGCGAAACGAATAGACAGACGGCTAGAGAGAAAGGTAAAAAGAGGGTTGACAGAGGGGTAGCGAGATGGGTCGCCGGACGGGTAGCGACACCGGTAGACAGGATTGTAGCAAGAAAGGTTGCGAGACGCATAGCGTGGTAAATAAAGAGACGAGTAGAGAGATGAGTACAGAGACGAGTTGACTGACGGGTAATGAGATTGGTAGCGAGTCGGGTACAAAAAAAGACGGATAGTGAGACGGGTAGAGAGACAGTAGATGGGTACGGAGATGTGTAAGAAGATGGGTAGAGAGGCGTATAGCCAGACGGGTAGAGAGACAGATAGACAAGTTGTGAGACAGATAGACAAATGGGTAGAGAAGTGGATAGAGACACGGCTAGACATACAAGTAGTTAGACGGATATACAGACGGTTAGAGAAATAGATTGGCGGGTAGCGAGACCGGTAAAGAAATATAGAGACAGGTAGCGAGACGTGTAGAGAGAGATAGACAATCGGTTAGAGAGACGGGCAGAAGAACGGATAGGGAAACAGACAGATTGTGGAGAGACAGACAGACTGTCAAGAAGTATCTGTTAAGCTTAACTTTGAAATATATATAATTTTTCAATTTTGCCGATATGGAGATATAATGTAAAAGTTATTTTACTGAAGTCATCGAAAGATTTTTTTAGTAGATTTTATACTTTAATAGTAATTTAGACTATAGTTTTGCAATCTGGTTTGTAGCAAAGCATGCTATCAATGTGGTTTGAAGTGTAAGAGTTTCTATAAACAGTTATACAAATAATAGATATACAGGGTGTCCCAAAAGTCTCCGTACAACTTCAAAAAATTATTTAAAAAAAAATAATAATAGGCCTACAGCAAAAATAATTACAACAGTACATAGAGTAACTTAAAAAGTTTTTTTCTACTACCTTAGCATACTTGTACATGAGATCCTTTCGTTGCACGAAGAATATCAAGTCAACATTCCAATTCCATCCACGTGCGTTTCAGCATCATACATCAACAGTAACATCATCTAACATCTAACATCAACAGTAGTTACAACTGTTTTATGAAATCTGAACAAAAGTTAATAGTCTCATGGAATTGAAACAAAAGATCCAAACAGCAGTAGCTACTGTTGATGTTAGCATGAAAAACGTCCGTGGATTGAATTGGAATGTCGTCTTGATATTCTTCGTGCTACGAAAGGATCTCATGTTAAAGTTTACTAAGGCAGTACAAAAAAACTTTTTAAGTTACTCTATGCACTGTTGTAATTATTTTTGCTGTAGGCTTATTATTTTTTTGTAATAAATTTTTGAAGTTATACGGAAACTTTTGGGACACCCTGTATAATCAAGGAAGAAAAATTTTAAATTCACCCACAAAAAAAGGTACAACAATGAAATTAAATTTGCGTTAGCCACGCTTGATAGAATAATCTATTGGCTGCAAATCTAATTACGTAACTTTAAAAAGCTTGGCGTTTTAAAAGATCCGGCGTTTTTTTTTTTTTTTTTCAAGTTTTGCGTAATACGCGCTTAAGAAAATGAGATTCTTTGCCACATGTTAAAAAAAAATTATGACAACACATCTGATGAACGGTACTTCTTTTCTATTTTTTTAACAGTGTATATGAATTTATATATGATATTTTGTAATCCTATCATTTAATTTGCTCTTTTTCTTTATATTGTAATTGTTAACCCTATGTTCTCAGCAATATCACTCAGACTAATCCCTGTGAGGGAAGTCCTAGTATAAATAGATACAGACTAATAGGTATATTAATTTTTTAATGTACTTGTTTAATATAATTGCAGGTTTGTAAAATTATAGAAATTTAAAATTAACTGAATGTTTATAAAAAGTAAAGAAACCATAAATAAATAAATGAATAAATAAAATACTTAAAAAATGTAAACTACGTGAATCATGGTTAGATTACTCACTAAAAATAAAACAATTTATTAATCTTAATTTCATATATAATGCCCGGATACAGAACTGGGGTACAATGGACCATGGTCCATTGTAGCCCAGTTTTGGGTGGTCCATTGTTCCCCATATGGAAGTTTGACAGAAAAAAGTTTAAAAAAATAACAAATTTTATATTCAATTATTTTAGCTACATTTAATATAAGAATAGATTATCTTAGCTTTTAATTGTGCTCAGCAATGTCTTTCAAATCATAATTCTTTAATGAAGAAAAGAAGACGTGTTTCGCTGAAAATATTTACTTCTATCTGCCACAAACCATCTTTCTAGAATAAAATGGCTAATTTGTCAGTTGGACACATAATTTTACACTTTGATTCACCACTGTAGTGCTATCATCTATATGCCAAAATATGAAGCATTCAAAAACAGAAATAATATGAATAATAGGGGGTGGACCATTGTACCCCTTGGTCCATTGTACCCCGGTCTCCCCTATATTTCCCCATTATATTTTTTAAGCTAATCGTAATTAGTATTAATTCTTCAGATCATTGCTTTTAATCTCTCTCTCTCTTTTCAATATTTTAGGTGAATATCCGAAATTAGCTCATGGTTGCGATAATCTAGAAGTAAATCTGTCAACACCCGTCCATTATACAGTTCCTATACCACAATACTTAACAACTTTAAATGAAACTTTGAATTTTTCCTGCATGCCGATTCTTCTTACTGCAGCTGGACAGCATGAGATAATATGTACGAGCGATAACAATGATTTCAATATATCTTGCTATTTTAATGTATCTATTCGGATAGAAAACGGATCTACTCCTTTGCTATACCCGGCGAAAGGTAATTGTTTTTTTTTTCTATTTATTTTTTAAACAGATATTAGTGTACTCTGAACTGCCAAGAAAGCTCATACAGATGACTAATACTGGTTGTTCTCCCATGGAAGTGCTAAGTGCACATAGTGTTGGCCGGTCACAGGTGTTTGTAGATTATCAGATATCCCTATGACTTCCAGCCAAACAAACTCCTGACCACTAACGTACTACCCCCCATCACCACCATCCGTTGATATCGTTCCTAGTGGACTAGGGGATCCATGGATTCAGAGTGTTTTTGATGCACATGAATCCTACCACCTGCACGATACAATTGAAAACATGACTTGTCAGACCAGGCTATACTTGTTTCCAGTCATCATGTGCCCGGTAAAAATGTTGCCGTTCCGTAGAAAAGCGCATAGCTCTGTGTCGTGCAGTCATTACAGAGGCTTCACGTAGGCATCGACTGATAAAGCCCATATACCACGAGGTATGTTGCATAGACGTGATTCTGATACTTCTTGAAGCTTTCATGATTCCTTGAAGCTTTTGATGATTCTTCTGATATCTACGACAGTGTTGCACTCCTAAAGAGGGATATAATTTTTGACAGCGGACGATGGTCAAGTGCACAAACGTTTTTTGAAAGGCACACTTTCTTGTAAGTTAGAGAATTCAACAGAATTCTCGTAACCTCCATATACACTTGCAGTGATCCTCAGTGAAAATCAGATTTTGCCTTTACCCGAGACATATTATAGCCCATCTCACAAACACCAACTGTGACACCACGTTACAAATCTCTTACATCCTTGATAATTGTTATTTATCATTATCATGCCTAAAACAGCTCTGATAACTTTCAGAAGAGTCTATCGTTTTATATAAGCACTGACAGGCACATCTGCGTATGCACACATATGACGTTGCTATGTATTTTGCATAAGCTTGTCTGTACCAATTTTTCTAGTAGTTCAGTGTATATAATCTCTCTAAGCAATAAAACCATATTTACTCGGGTATTTTTTGCATTTTTTTCTTGTCTTTACTTCAGCACGAAAACTAGGGCAAAATATATGACAGGTTTTTGAAAAATGCTGGTTCACTTTTCTCAATGTAAATGAACTATGGCAAAAAGTAAAACGCAATTTTTAAAAGAAATGCATTTTAATAAACGAACAAGTAATAATAACTAAAATATATTTTGATTTAAGCAATTTTTGATGGTGTTTTTAGATTGATTGATATATATAATTTCTAGTTATTCTAGAGCTGTATATAGTAATAGCATCAGCGATAAGAATAATAATAGCAATAATAATTACTTGAAATCAGCGAGAAAATATATCTTTGTTTTGATTGTAAACCTACGTTTCTGTTACCCTTTTCTCCATTTATAAAGCAAATTACTTTAAATTTAAAAATCGTCATAAAACATATTTTTAGATAGATATCTTTAGAAAATTTACTTTTTGTAACACACATTTGCTCAAATTATTGAAATCCAACTAAAACTTATTAATTTTTAACATCTAATAGATCACACGATAAACCATAAGGTACCATTTAGTTGCTAACATCGGCATACTTTCTTGATAAATAGAAGTGAAGAAAGCACAGAAAAAAAATTTCCAAGTTGTTCCTTCGATTCCTATAACCAAATTTTGATTCCCACTTAAATTATTAATTTATCTCGTATTCTTGGTGCTAAAATTACGCGGAACTTTCTCTTTCCTAAAAGTTTCCTTCCAGTAAAAGGAGTGCGATTCGCATAATTCTCGACTCCGTGTATTTTGCACGGAATCGAGAATTATGCCAGTGATTACGGATTGTACAGATGCAAAATATAAAATTTGAAAGTGTTACTGTCTGCTTCATTTACTTAAAAATTATAATAAAACGTCTTAAGACGGAAATAATCAATTTTAGAAAGGTTTCCGTCTTAGCAGGAATATTTTTCCTTATAAATGCATTGTATTTTTGTTCTCTGGGACCATAAAAACTTTCCGTTTAAGGCATGTTTCTGCTACACACAATCGCCGTTTTCGCAGGTTTTTTTTATTTTGTCAACTAACTTCTGTTAATACATTTTAAGTGTTTTTTTTTTCTTTTTAGATCCAACTTTTCAACTTATGTCTGGTTGCAATAATATTATAGTTGATGCATCTTTACCCGTAAATTTCACTATACCTCAGCCAGAATATCAATCTACTTCAAATGATACTATACTCAGTTCTTGTGTCCCATCACACATAAATACTACTGGAAGTCAAATAGTGAATTGTACTGTAGCTAGTGAAACCTTTAGCCATTCTTGTCATTTCAATGTTACAGTCATGTTACCACAAGACGAAGATACTGATGTAATATCCTCTGAAAAAGGTTTGTCAGAAGTTGCTGTTATAAATTTTATGCCCAGTTTTACCTGTCTTTTTCTTATTAAGGTGTCTTGTGTGTTCTTTTGTTTTTATGGTGATTCATACAATGTTTTATTATTTAATTGTGATTTATCGCCAGTTTTGCGGTGCTGTTTCATCTGTACATTTTAGAGTTTAAAATTGGTTTCAGTAAGTTGAGCAATATGTTTATTCTTATTTTACTAATAACTTAACAGATAGTTAGTTATCTTATAGTCAAACTGATAGTAAATGTAGTTGTGTACCTATCAGTTCCCTTCTTCAGAGGTTTTGCTAGAAAATGTCTTGTAAAATGTTTGAATTCCATTTTGTTTATAAAATAAATCAATTTGTTCTAATCATTTCAGATTGAGGTTACATTTTCTCAATAAATCAAATTTAAATCATTTGAAAAAAAAGAAACCTTAACTACAGTTTAATGATAATTTATGCGTTAAGCTTTAGTTATTAACTAGCTGTTACCCGTGACTTCGTTCACGTATCATTAAAAGAAGAATAAATGCATTAATTAAGCAAAATATTTCATTCCCAATAATTAAAAACGTTAATAATTAACTAACTATTTATCACATTTCATCGGAGACAATACGGTATTTTTTGTTATAGGGACCTTGACATAACTCAAGTCTTAAAAAAGTGAAATTTTGTGCCAAATAATCGCAAAAAGGAAACTGCAACCAATGAAAAAAGGCGGGCCAAATAAATTGGTGTAAATTGGCGAATTATATAAAAACATATGTCAAGGTTACCTGGTAAACCATTTTACTTTTAACGCCTTTATGAAACGTTTTAATAGCAATCCTTCAAAGATAATGAAATTGTATATTCTTTATCATTAAATTCAATTCTTGTGAATAGGGAGCAATTATTGTAGACATAAATGCAAGGAGCTTAAATTTGCCTCCTTGATTTAATCTATAACTGAAAAAAAATCTTTATTTCTAAATGAAAATATGTTGACAGACGATTTTGGTTCTCCAGAATAAATTGATTCATGAAGTTTGAATATGTGAAAATACGTTTTTATTTTTCAAAAATTTTACTGTAATCAAGATTTTTTTTTTCTTTCACCATCTATTCAAATTGAAAATAAATTCTTTTTTTTTTTTCAGTTTTAATGAGAAAAAATATATTAATCCATTTTATTTCTTCCTTTTTATCCACAAAAATGGAATAATTTAGTTGCCATTTTTAGAGAAACTTCGTTAAAATTTACAAAAAAACAAAATAATAATAATAAATAAATAAATTAATTAATAATATCTCAGAATTTAAATCATTTTTTTAAATTCTGAGAGTTTATGACATCCTCGGATGAATGATAACCGGTGTTAAGTAAATCGCGTTGCGTCCGACAATCTGAAAAGAGTAGTTGCGAAATACAAACAGGCGCAAAGTGGGACGTTTTGATTATCTAGGTGGACAAAATTCATTTTTCCGATTATCTCGGAATTTAACAAGACCACGTATACTGGTAGCTGAATGTCTCTTTCGTTGAGATCCGTACGAGTTTTGTTGAAAAAAATCGATGTGTCGATTAACTACGACCGTAAAGAAGGCAGTTGATTTGTGAGATTTTCAACATTTGCATTATTTTTATGCAAGTTCGAAAGCAAGTCGTGAGTTTTCTGTTTTATTCGATAGCAGGAGTTTACTGGACATATGTCACATGTTTGTCACACGATTTAACCTATTATTTGAAAATAAGCGCCATCTTATTTTCAAACTTCGTCTTGACTTTTAATACAGTATTAAGTATTATTAAGCAGTAAGCATTTTTTTTAAATCAAAGTGCCATTCCTAAAGCATTGAAAACTTAAGAAAGCTCCTGCGAAAGTTTGTGAATCATTAAGTAATATTAACTTGAAGTGTGTGTCTGAGTGTTTAATTCAAATCTTGCAAGTCAATTTTAACCACTTTTAATTATTCGATTGAGCTGAAACTTTGAATACATGTGTAGTTTCAACGACAATACAATATAATAATATAAATAAATAATAATAATATAAATAATAATAATAATATAAATAATAATAATAATATAAATAATAATAATAAAATAAATAATTAAATATGCCAAATATTTATCACTGTTTGATTATTTTATCACCGATACATTCGAAAACCCAGCAAAACCTAAATATTCTTCAATGCAATAATTTTGTCCACCTAGATCCTCAAAACGCCCCACTGTGAGGCGGTCAGATTTTAATATAATAGATCCGTATTTATTTTTATTTTCCTAATAATCATGGTGTGGTTTTTGGCAAAAAGCTCTCATCTGTATGTAACTGATATTCATGCTTATAATAATCCGTATAGATAAAAAAAAAATTTCAATTTTTCATTTTAAATATGTCGTGAAACTAATCTAATTTCTATACTTACTGATCCTTGTATTATTAATGTACGGAATTAATTCCTGCTCCTTGTAAAAAAAAAAACACATTTGAAAATTCCCATTTTATTTCAAATATGACGTCACATTTCCCTCAGAGAAATCACTTTTTAATGCCATAATTCTTCTTAATTTTCTTTTTCTGTCAATCAGGACGTAAATTTTAGTGGAAAACTCACATTTGTATGTAACTGGTACTCAAGCTAATTATTAATCAGTATCGATAAAAAATATTTCAGTTTTTCATCTTAAATATTACGTCCATTATCTATCTACTTTCATTATACATTGATATTAATGCTCCTTGTATTATTACGACTATTTGAAAATACATGTTTTATTTATGACGTCATATTTGTTCAAGCCGAGGAGGATCCTTTTCATAGTTCCATGGTCCAAGCGAAATCTATTTTTAAGAATATAATTATTGTTATTGTTCATTTTCCTTCTAATTATAACGCAGTTGTGAACATAAAAAGATCTTTTTAATGTAACCGATATTCATACTTCAAGTATAATAACAAATACTCCATATTTTTGTTTCAAATATCATGGAAATTCATCTTCTTTTGAATTCTTTTTCATTTTCATTTTTCATGTGAAAATCGTTCAATTGAAAATTAATTGTTGAGGAAATTTTTTTTTCCGTGTTTTTATTTATTGGCAACGATCAAAGCCCTAGCAACAATAAAGTAAAATGGTTAAATTTTATGGGAAAATGTCCATTTATTCTCTATGAAAATAACGAAATTTTGAATTATTAAGAAAAATATTTGAATAAAATGAACAAAAACCAACCTATGTTCATTTGAGGGTTATAATCAACGTATATGCAAAGATACAGGATCATTAAATGCTCCATTTTGACGTTGGCTTCAGCCTAACATTTGCACACAATCAAATTTATAATATTATTAGGATTAGTTAAATTAAGCTTTATTATATTAAGTTGGTTACATTAGTTTAAATGCTATTAAGTTTATATCTTAAGCTTTATATCAAATTTAAAAAATATTAATGTTTTAATCCACACTAAGCTTTAATTTTAATGCATTTTTTAAACTAAATTTCCGATAGTTACATCGACGAATATGCATCTTAATTTTTATTTATAGATAAAATGGGAAATTCTACTATTACTTAATTTGATGAATCTTATTTATTTGGATTCATATTTATTACATATTTAAACAATTTAATAATTGTAATACCGTCAAAGATTACGCCGACAGTTTAATAATTGTAATAATTTCTTATTTTTGTCTTTGTTTTACAGAAAGTTGCAAGCCTCTTATACCTCCATTACACGGTACAGTAGAATGCACATCTGAAGGACAAGCCGAGATTTGTCAAGTGACATGTGATCCTGGCTTTGGCTTTCCCGAAGATGATTTTCTCTCGGCTGTATGCAATGGTGGTGATCCAGAAGGATCCTGGAATTTCCTTAATTTTCATTTAAATAATAGTCTTCCCGACTGTTTGCGTAAGTAATAATCCGGGAGGCAGCGTCACATTTTTTTTAAACAATGTTGATATATATGGAGATGTATATGTCGTAGGCTAATTGCGAAATCTGGCTCTTTGCAAAGAGACGAGGCTGGTTGCTAAGAGCCAGGCTAATTGCAGAATCATCTTCCTTTTTCCACTCAGCCTGTGGTTTTTAAGGCTTCTTGCAAAGAGCCTAGAGAGCGTTAGGCTAATTGAAAAATGACCACTTGTTTCGCAATTAACCAGATTTTGACATATCGTGTTGTATCCGACCCGAACCTGAAAATTCTTTTCGAAATCAACACGCAACCAGACCCGAACCAGTGAAAATAATCCATCGAACCGTAACCCGATTCGAAAAGGACAAACTAATTTATGTCAACACGCAACCCAACCCGAACTTGAAAATTCAATTTGAAGTCGACCCGAGCTCAAAAAAAGTTTCATCGAACCGAAAGCCGATCCGAACAGGACAAAATAATTTCCGTCAAAACGCAACCGAACCCGAACCTGAAAATTCAATTTAAAGTCAACTCGAACCTGAAATTTCAATTTGAACTCAACCCGAACACAAAAAAGTTACATCGAACGGAAAACTGATCAGAACAGGACAAAATAATTTCCGTCGACAAACAACCCAAGCCAAACCAGAAAATTCCATTTAAAGTCAACCCGAACCCAAAAAAAGTTCAATCGAACCAAACACCGATCCGAACAGGACAAAATAATTTCTGTCGACAAGCAACCCTACTCCGACCTGAAAATTCCATTTGAAGTCAACCCGAACCCCCAAAAAGTTCCATCGAACCGAAAATGACAAAATAATTTCTATCGACAAGCAACTCACCTAACCTAGATTTAGGTTTCTGCAAGTCGGGACGTTGGGATTTTCACAAAAAAAATTAATGAAATTTAGCAGAACTACGCTTCAGAATAAGTAAGTATCTATATATTTAAAACGCTAAGCGATTACTTTCGACAATCCGTTAGAACAAACTACTGCATCAAATTACACCATTCTTTTTTTAAATGAAAGATATTAGGACACAGATTTGTTATCGTGCATTCGTTTGTTCGAAAATTTAATTAATTAGCTGTAATTTTCAATTAAACATTTACTTCTGCTTATGACGTCATAAAGTTGACAACTCCCACTTTTGAGGGCATAGAGTTTTTTCCCTGAACCCTGTGGTTCGCCAATCTTTTGACATTAACGAATATCAACTAGGTAATATTTTAACATTGTAGTATAAAATCTTTAAAAAAAACTTAATTAGCTAGAATATAATCATAATAAAATATCTAAACGTAAACATATCAATATGAATAACAAATCTCACATAAAATGTTGCAGTTTAAATGATTCCAATTGAAACAAGATTTGGAGAGTTATCCTTGACGCCCAGCTAACATAAAAGTACCTATTTTATTTTATTTATTTACACACATATTCAAATTTATTTCAAAACACCAGGTTGCCATACAAAGCAAAAATCGTCATTTAGGTGCCAAAAAATAACACAGGTGCGTCTGCGATATCTGTACTGATTTAATCAAAATTATTTTGGTTGCACCGCATATTGCAAAATTAATTAAATCCATGATTATTGTTTATTTCTCAGATTAAAAATAAGAAAATTGGTACTTCTCTATTTTCCCGTCCACCACTTTTCATAACAAAAAACTATCGCCAAACTGCAACGCCAAATAAACGGGAGAACGTTGCCATTGGAATATCAAAATAAATAAATAAATAAAATACATGAATTTAAGGACACAATTGTTATTTTAATTAATGAAATAACTAATAAATCAGTAAAACATAATGAAAAATAGACGCAAATGTCGAATTAAAAACCACTTGATGACGTAACAAATACGTATAATGCTTCTGACATCAAGTAAATCGGACTGTATTTTTGGCGTTTAATTTTACAGTTTGGCGATAATTTTTTGTTATGAAAAGTGGTCGACCGGATAATAGAAAAGTACCAGAAAAATTAATGTTTAACGAAATTCAATTATTTGACCGATCGCAAATTTTGGTTCTTTTCCGTTATACCGACACCATGCCATACATGTAAATATATACTTGGCGACAATGGTGTCCGTATAATGGAAAAGTACTCAATTTTTTCTTAGTTCGGGCTATACCAAACACAAACATTTTACAGGTAACAAAAAAATCGCCGAAAATGGCTGCTTCATCAGCTGTTATGGCAGCAAAGTTGGATAAAATCTAATAACCTGAATTTTACAACGTTTATGCGAAACACCACAGAGAACACACGCTATTTTTATATAAGTAGGGTATATTTAAACGAATAAGAGAACTAACAACCTTCAATAATATAATGCATGAAAAAGTAAACAACTAAGTGATTCAGCAAATCATAAAAATATGTATTTCTTAATATAACTATAAAATACAGAAAAATATTCTGGTACCATAAAAAATATTCACTATCCCGTCGAAATTCCGTGCATTATCCCGTCGTCCGATTAAGAAAAAAAAAACTATATGCAAATTAGGTACTTTTCGGTTAGCCGGCGCCAATAAAGTATATATATATATATATATATATATATATATATATATATATATGGGGTTTAGTTTTCTCTGACACCAACTCAATAAATAATTCACTCAATTTACTTCAAATAAACTAGAAAACATCAAGTTAAACTCGAACTCTATATTAATAAAACTAACTACAAAGAAAGTTAAAAAATACATGTAAGAATATGAATATTAATGAACCATCTGGATTATCTGCATTACATCTTATTTAATCTAAAACATCTCAGTGTCGACGTCTTCAGTATAGTTCAAAAAACGACAGTCTTAACCATGGCCTACTATAATATATATATATGGCCCGCTCATTTCGCCAAAAACCGCCGAAAATGTGAAGCCGGATAAAACTTCAAACCCTGAACCATTTCATTGGACCACGTGGTCTTTGTTTACATTTAAACCCTGCCCAGATAACGGCTCATATTTTATTAACGGCTTTTATTTCAATCATTATCGAAGTTTGAGATACATTAATGGTATTTTCAAATAAACGAATTAAATAGTTATACCATTCAATTTCACACTATTTATAAACATATTTTTGTAAAGATTGTTGCATTTTATAGCTACATTAACAAATGTGAATTCTTAAGGTATGCTAGATTCTTATTTGTTTATAATTGCATGCGATACTTTAACACTAGTTCTACCGTTGTCAAATGTCACCTTTTTAAAGTTTTTATTTATGTTTATTTTGCTTGTAGTTTTTGAATAAGATTTAAAAAAAAGGGAGTCTTCAATGTATTAAAAATTATTTGTAATTGTTTCAATGAAAAATCATAAATCGAAATCTTTTAATATGTGCCATTTGACACCTGTAGTGTGTGAGATTATTGTGCAGCATAAAAATTAAAACACACTTCAAACATTTGTTTCTCTGTAAGAAAAATATCTTAAAAAAAAAAAAATCATCAGGAACATTATGTAAATTTTGAGACTCAAACTGTTACGGAGAACACTAGCTACACGAATACATTTAAAGCAATAGTTTGCTGTTTTAAGCAGAACATTCTACAATGTTCTTAAAATAAGTAATAATAAAATTGATTGTATTTTGGTATTAATATTTCTTTCTGACTATGTTTAAAAAAAGAATTATAGATATTGGTTTTGCCTATAATTAAACCAGATTGTTCTTCAGGAAAATAATTATTACGCAAAACTACGATATATTAAGAATTTAACCCATAAAGATATTATCATTTATTCGTAAAGGAACAGATGTGTTACACTCACGCATCGATCTTGGTCGACTTTTCGATTGGCGCGATTTTCAAGTCCGTGCCAAACCAGTAACTTAATACAATTGCCAAGTTATCACTAAAGGAAAAAATCCCTAAAATTTGGCGATTTTTTTCCTTTTTATAACCGATTTAAAAAAAAGAAAAGGAAACGATATTTATGAAACGATAGTTTTTCGCCGTTATCTCCAACACTGCAGCTACTATCACTTCAAGATTTACAATTATAAACGCAACAATTTACCATATTTTCCCTTGCCATACTATTTTAATAATCGAAAAATGAACAGTTATTGGAATTCGCTGTCATTTCTAATCTTGATTGGAATGTTAGAAGAGTTGTAAACGTAACCATGGCGACGTGACGTAATTTTGGTGTTTGTTTATATTTCAACCCTGCCCAGGTTGTTTCAGTTACGGTCAAAGTCAATTTTCAATTTTGGGCAGGGTATCAGAGTCCTCTGGCGGGAAGCTTCATACATTAATCTCAATTGAATATGCCTGTAGATCTAGTCTGCCTTGGTCTTAACTCACCAACTTCATTGACTCTGCCAAAGCTTCCCTTCGATCCAAAACACCTCTTTTGACTTCCTTTTGAAGTGTGGTTTGGAGCTTGCATGCTTCAACATAGATTATATGACGCAATATCAAGATGAAGTCGCTGATTGGCTTTGACTCTGTCGTTTTAGTTCAAGCAGGAAAACAGTTCAATTCCCACATATATATATATATATATATATATATATATATATATATATATATATATATATATATATATATATATATATATACATACACATAATAACAAACTCCAATGGAAAATTACTTGCAGAATCATTATCACAAAAGCCAACCAAAATCTATAAACCACATAAATTCAATGCTAGAAAAACAAAACTATATACATTATATATATTTGTATTCATGTAAGTATATACTATATATACATATATATATATATATACTTCATTGGCGCCCTGCTAACCGAAAAGTACCTCAAATAATTCGCCAAACTGTAGCGCCCAATAAACAAACGGAAGAATGCTGCCATTAAATCTCAAAAAAAGAATAATAATAATAATAATAATAATTAAGAAAAGCCCCATTTACTAAAGTATCATTTATCAGTAACTTTTAACAATAAAATTTACAATATATTAATGAAAACAGAATCAAAAATAATTTTGGATATTTATTTATTTACATTATTTCTCTTAATTATGGAAAAGGAATAATCATCCTGATTCTGTAAAGGAATGAAGAAACCATACAAATGAATTACACTTGAAAACATTAAAAATCTTCTTTTTCTGTAGATTGATTTATTATTGTAAAAAAAATTCTTCATCTTTACATAAAAATTGATTAGCTTAAAACAATAGAGACTTTCAGAAGATATGGATTTAAAACGAACAATGATTAAAGAAGACATTTTAAAAATTTTGATCAAAGCATTTTAAAAACTTTTTTTTAACGTCGAATTTTGACGGTGCGTTTGGGGAGAAGCAATGCACATGCGCATAGGAACTCATTCGGTTGCATTATCACAGGGGGGGGGTGTGTGCCTTATTTAATATGTTCTTTTATTGACTGAATATGAGATGAACGTAGGGATATGCTATTTGTATGATACTTCATAGGTTCAGGAAATTTTCTTTCTTGCCGTGGGGAATAGGGCGGTAATGTCAAACTGATTTCCATTTTGTTTACGGATTGTTTGTTTGGAGTTTGCATCGGAAATAATAACGTAATTCAATGGGGGAAATTTTTTTTTAATAAAATATTTGAAAGATTGTTTCATAAGCACCCCTACTTATGTAATAAAGAAGCTTATTTTACTAATATTGCTATTGTAATTTTTTTCCGTCAAGTTTTTACGGGTACCATCTAGTCTATATATTTAAAACGCTAAGCGTTTTGTTTCGACAATCCGTGAGAACAAACTACTACATCAAATTACATCATTCTTTTTTTAAATGAAAGATATTTGGTCACAGATTTGTTATCGTACATTCGTTTGTTCGAAAATTTAATTAATTAGCCGTAATCTTAAATTAAAATTTTACTTCTGCTTATGACGTCATAAAGTCGGAAATCGGATTAACGCCCACTGTTGCGGCGTACAGAGTTTATTTTCTGAACTCAATGATTGCGAGCATAAAAAATAAATATTAAATATTAAAAGCACGTGACTTTTAGGCCGAATTTTTTAATTTGTAAGTTAAAATATAGTTAAAATGTTTAAGTATTTCGGTAAAAATATTTATCCGTGTGTTTTATAAGCAAATAAAAATTCATATTTACTGTGACGTCACGGAAATATTGTGCATTGGGTTCATTTTATCATTAAGCATCATAACTTTGTTGATGCCATTTTTTTTCATTACAATTAAATGCAAAATATATTTTTATTTGTATGCATGGTGCTTAAGCATAAATGTACGTGTGAAAAGTTTGTACCGGTGAAAATGACATTATGCTTAGCTTGAAATGCATTTTAACATTGATAAAACTAAAAAGAAAAATTTATATGATTGTGTCAACATGGCGTAATATTAACTGATATTTCAATTTTTAATTTTAAAGATTAGAACTGGAGACTTTATTGGTTGCTTCATCTTGATTGCATACCTTGATTACATGTTACCAATTACTTTTTTTAAATTATAGGATTAAGTTATAGGAATTATAGGATTTAAATTATTAAGATTTCCTTTTTTAATAAAAAAATTCACTAAAGAATTTCAGGAAAAAAAAAACTTGAAATAATGATTGTATTTTTAGCTAGAATAAACAATGTAAGGCTAATATTTTATAGGAATTATTTTGGTAGGTTTGTTATAAGTTCATTTAACAGTTCCTTATTAGCGGCAAAGTCTTATTTCTTTCACTGTGAATTTTCCTTTCGATGTCAAAAAATGGTAGTCTACTTTTGGACGCCAACCAAAACACAGTGGCAATATTTAGAAATGTATAACGGTTGTGACAACAAACGGCACTATCGCTTTAGCTTTCATCGCGCTTACATAACTTCTAAATACTAAAAATTTAATTTTTTTACTACATTTTACAATTACAATTCTTACATCCTCAATTAGAAAAAAAAATTAGCTTTCGATTGAAATATATTTGAAATCTGCCGCTTAATTTAACGACTTTTTAAATAATTTTCAAGCATGAAATATTTTTCAATTCTATCTCAACAATGACCATCCGTTTGTTTTAATAATGTAAAATAGCCCCTTGGAAAGTTCCAACAATTGAAAATAGGTATCCCTAACCTTCATGAAGAGTGAAAAAAAAAATAATAATAAAAACCTGATAAATCATAAGATCAGATTATCCATAAGATAGAGTATTTTCGCGCTAATATAAAATCTGTCAAAAGAAAAAAACTATTTTTAGTTTATGATTAACATAAAATTGATATGTTGAATTCGTTGATGTATATGTTGAATCAGAATATGCTAGGAACTGTTATTTATTATTTTTTTAAAGATCCATTGGATATTTAACTGTATAAGAGACCGACTGTGATGGAAAAGGAATAATCATCCTGATTATGTAAAGGGATAGAAGAAACCATACAAATAAATTACAATTGAAAACATTAAAATTCTGCCTCATCTGCATATTAATTTATTATTTTTAACAAAAATTCTTCATTTTTACATAAAAATTGATTAGCTTAAAACAATGGATGCGCTTTAGAAGCTATGGATTTGAAACGAACAATGATTAAAGAGGATATTTTAAAACTTTTAATTTAAACATTTTAAAACTTTTTTTTAACGTCGAATTTCAACGGTGCCTTTGGGCAGATGCAATACATATGCGCATAAGAGCTCATTCGATTGCATTATCACAGGGGGGAGGGGTGCTTATACTATGTTCTTTTATTTACTGAAAATGAGATGAAAGTAGGAAATTTGTATGATACTTTATGATAGGACTATTTGTATGATACTTTATGATAGGACTATTTGTATGATACTTTATAGGTCCCTGACTTTTTTTTTTTTTTTTTTTTTTTTTTTTTTTTCTGTCGTGGGGAATATGGTGGTAATGTCAAACTGATTTGCATTAATTACACATTTGTTTACGGAGTGTTCATTTGGAGTTTGCATCGGAAATAGCATTTCACTGGGGGGGGGGGGGGGGGGGTAAGGATTTTTTAAAATAAAATATTTGTAAGACTGTTTCATACGAAGCCCTTCTTAAATAATAAAGAAGCTTATTTTACTGATATTGTTATAGTATTTTTTCCGTCACGTTTTGACGGGTTCCATCTAGTATTGTATTAAGTTTTTAAAATATTTGGAATAATGAACATTTAAAAATTATTCTTTTATATTTGTAGATATTTTTTAATTATTAAAATATATATTTTCCAATTTTAAATAAATAATTACGAAGATCTCCTGAAACAATAATCTAATACTATTAATTTAGTAATTTTTTAGGGTTTCGTTCATCTCACGAAACCCTATTACTCCCGCTCCGTTGTCTGTCTGTCACAGAGCCATTCTCAAAAACTATATAACTTACAGAGTTGAAACTTTTTGTATATTGCTGAATAGCAGCTATGAAGAGCTTAAAATATTAAAATTTGAAAAATTCGTATTATTTTAATAAATAGAGATAAAAAACCAAAATTCTAACAGCCTTTTCCTATTAAATTTAAACATTTTTCGTTATAGCAGATGCCAAAAATTAAAAATCCACGATGAAATTCTTTCCACAATAATTAATTTTCTATCAGACGATTTTCACGTGAAAAATGAAAATGAAATAAAAAGTTTCACCAATTGAAAAAAAAAAGATATATATGAAATAAAATTGATTGACGCCATAGTGGTAATAAAACGAAAAATGTCTAAGATTTCTCAATAATACAAGGAGTATGAGTATGTGTATGTGTACAAAGCAGATTAATATCACGTCATTAGAGAATTAAAAAGAAAATCTGACGTCATATTGGAAGTTTAACGAATTTTTCAGCTGTTTGAGAATAATACAAAGCGAGTATCAATATGAGTAATAGAGTAATTAAATAGTAATTAAATAGTAAATATATGAGTTTGAGAAACACATTGAATCGTGATAAAAATCCGATTATGGAAATATTCGCATATTTTAACATTTTGAAGGTGTACAATTTGTTTAATTTTGAAATTATTTTTTTAAATATCTCATTTGTCCGCATGACGGATATTATTATGACAGAATATAATAGCGGGCTGGTTTAGATATTCGAAAAAACGAAAAATAGACCGGTAAACTTTTACTTTATAAAAAATATGACTTTCTTTTTTTTTTTTTATGAAATTTATTAAAGAATTTGAATTTATCAAAGAAAAGATAAAGTGATTTGAAAGGAATATTAAACGAAACCCTTTGAGCGATCTTCGATCACACTTACCTACTTCTTTTTAAGTTGTCTTTAATAATATTTAAACAAACTATATTTGCTTAATTTTACTTCGGGTTCGGATGTATTGTGGGTTCGGGTAGGGTTGCGGTTTGATAGAATTTTTTTGTCGGGTTCTATTCGGGTTTCGTGTCGACAGAAATTATTTTGTCTTGTTCGGATCTGTTTGCGGTTCGATGGAACTATTTTGGGGTTCGGGATGATTTCAAAGAGAATTTTCAGGTTTGGGTCGGGATGCATGTCTACGGAAATTATTTTGCCGTCTTCGTATCGTTTTTCGGTCTGATGGAATTTTTATGGGTTCGGGTTGACTTCAAATGGAGTTTTCCGGTTCGGGTCGGGTTGCTTGTCAACGGTAAGTATTTTGTCCTTTTCGGATTGGTTTGATGTTCGATCGCATTTTTGTGGGGTTCAGATTGATTTCAATTGAAATTTTAAGGTTCAAGGTCTTGTTGTTTGTCGACGGAAATTATTTTTTTCTTTTTGGATCGGGTTGCGGTTTGATGAATTTTTTTTGTCGGGTTCGGATCGGGTTTCGAATTGACTTCAAACGGAATTTTCAAGTGCGGGTCGGGTTGGTGTTGACGGAAATTATTTTGTTGGATTCCAATCGGGTTACGGTTCGATGTATATTTTTTGTAAGGTTCGAGTCGGGTTGCCTGTTTATTTCAAAAAAAAATTTCAGGTTCGAGTCGGGTTGTTTGACGACGGAAAGTATTTTGTACTTTTCGGATCCGTTTGCGGTTCGATGTAAATTCTTTCGAGTTCGAGTTGATTTCAAATGGAATTTTCAGGTTCGGATCGGGTTGCGTGTTGACGGAAATTATTTTGTCCTTTTCGGTTCGGGTTACGATTCGATGAAATTTTTTTGGGTTCGGGTTAACTTCAAATGGAATTTTCAGGTTCGGGTTGATTTGTTTGTTGACAGAAATTATTTTGTCCTGTTCGGATCAAGTTACAGGTCGGGTTGACATCAAACAGAATTTTCAAGTTCGAGTCGGGTTGCATGTCGACGGAAATTATTTTATCGATTTCGGATCGTGTTACGGTTTGATGTAAATACTTCGTAAGTTTCGGTTCGGGTTGCGTGTTGATTTCAAAAGGAATTTTCAGGTGCGAGTTGGGTACAACATAATATTTGGACAAACAGTTGGTCAAAATCAGGTTGACTGTGAAACAAATGGTCATTTTTCAATTAGCCTAACGCTATCGAGGCTCTTTGTGATAAGCCTAAAAAATATTATGCTGATTGAGAAATAAATGACCATATTCCAATTAGCCTAAAGCTCTCTCAGCTATTTGTAATAAACCTGAAAAAGTCCTTCCGGCCTGTACCGGGAGGAAAAGGTAGCATTCCTATATCTTCGTTTTAAAATTTTAGCTAATGTTTCACGAAAACAGCAAGTTAAAATGCAAAGAAACGTTTACAAAAGATTCGTTAATACTGAATTTGAATAAGAAATTCGCCAAATTATTGAGCAATAGCCAAATTGGCTTCATTTATGAAGACTTATTTTGGTCGCTAAATTTGGCGATATTTCGCCAAATGTCGCCAATTTTGCCAATTTTGTCGCCAATGTCGCCAATTTTGGCGCTAACGGATATGAATATATAGTTTTAAGCGTATGATTGGGAAATTTATTACAACAATGAAAGAAAATAATTTGGGAGTAATCGCGTTGATCTGCTGTTTTGTTTCAAAATGTCAGCCACCCTAGAATTTCAAACTGCTCTATCTCAGCCATTTTTTAAGATAGAGGTAAACCAAAAAATGCTCTGGAATCCTTGTATCAAGGCCTAAAACGTAATTAAAAAATTAATTTGAATTTTTAATTTTTTTGTATATTTATTTTAGTTTTAAATTTTTAAATGGCCGCCATCTTGAAACAAAATGGCGGACCAAGCTGGCCAACGAACTCGGTCGAGACATTAGTGACCTTAATACACACAATTAGTTTCATCAAAATCGATTCATAATTACGGGCGTTATCGTATGACATAGGTCAGATATATATATATATATATATATATATATAAATCAACATTTGAACGGAGGGTGGTTTTGGGGTCTGGGGGTCATGATCGGTGAAAATATATCGAAATTTTCCGGAACTGCTTTCCTCCGAACGGCTGCAATAGGTAGCTTTATACTTTTAGGTAGCTTTCAATACAAAAAAGTATAAAGCTACCTATTGCAGCCGTTCGGAGGAAAGCAGTTCCGGAAAATTTCGATATATTTTCACCGATCATGACCCCCAGACCCCAAAACCACCCTCCGTCCAAATGTTGATTTATATATATAGATATATCCATATATATATATATATGTATCTGACCTATGTCATACGATAACGCCCGTAATTATGAATCGATTTTGATGAAACTAATTGTGTGTATTAAGGTCACTAATGTCTCGACCGAGTTCGTTGGCCAGCTTGGTCCGCCATCTTGTTTCAAGATGGCGGCCATTTAAAGATGTAAAATAACTTAAAATCTAAAATAAATATACAAAAAATTTTAAAATTCAAATTTATTTTTTAATTACGTGTTAGGCCTTGATACAAGGATTCCAGAGCTTTTTTGGTTTACCTCTATCTTAAAAAATGGCTGAGATAGAGCAGTTTGAAATTCTAGGGTGGCTGACATTTTGAAACAAAACAGCACATTAACGCGATTACTCGCAAATTATTTTCTTTCATTGTTGTAATAATTTTCCCAATCATACGCATAAAACTATATATTCATATCCGTTAACGCCAAAATTGGCGACATTGGCGACAAAATTGGCAAAATTGGCGACATTTGGCGAAATATCGCCAAATTTGGCGATCAAAATAAGTCTTCATAAATGAAGCCAATTTGGCTATTGCTCAATAATTTGGCGAATTTCTTATTCAAATTCAGTATTAACGAATCTTTTGTAAACGTTTCTTTGCATTTTAGCTTGCTGTTTTCGTGTAACATTAGCTAAAATTTTAAAACGAAGATATAGGAAAGCTACCTTTTCCTCCCGGTACAGGCCGGAAGGACTTTTTTGTATTGAAAGCTACCTAAAACACCAGGCTGGAGAAAGGGAGAATCAAATGGAGAAAGGGGGATGATTCTCCAATTAGCCCGGCTCTTTGCAAGGAACCGGATTTTGCAATTAGCCTACGACATATACATTTGAACAAGTAATAAGAACTTTAGCTAACTTTAAGTATTATACTGAAATTAAAAAAGTTATATACAGATATGTATGTACAATAATATTTAATCTTAAAGTGAAGAGATAGTCGTTTAACATATTTTTGTACCGTCATGCAGTACGCACGCGTACGTCTACATCAGGTTTATCAAACTGATTTACCACCGATGGCCAAATTAGCCATTGTAAAATGTATATACTGCACATTGTTTTGTAATGTGGTGCAAATTGAAAAGAGCTGTGCAGTAAAATAAAATACTGGTTTCAGCACAAAACACATGCAATTTATCTGAATTTTTTTTATTAATCTCTAAATTTTCAGATTAACCCTTTCAGGGGCAAGCACTTGTGCTCCTGTAACGTTGAATTCCCACCGGAATTTAGGAAAGAATTTAGTTCAAAATATGAATAAGCAATTTTTCAACTTTTTCTCGTCAAAGTTAAAAAAGTAAAATTTAATTAAAAGTTTCTGGTTTGAATCGGATTAAAATTAGGTGGTATATAATATATACCACCGCCCCTGAAAGGGTTAAAGATCTGCTCTTTATGTCTTTCCAGTAGGTAATTTTTGCATCCACAATCCCTTGAAATTAAAATTTTAAAATGAGTTAGACCTGACTATATACATATACTATACTTTCTGATGTTTGCCATCTCTAACGTCATGGCAATGTTGCCAGATTGTGAAATTTCTTTTATTTCTTTATTTTCGAAAATTTGACTAGTAATCTTCGCTTTATTTAATCTCTGAATATATGTTATTATATAAAGCGAAGATTACTATTGTGAAATAATGGTAGATATTTTAAATAAAAAAAAATTTCAATTTCTCAACACTGCAGCCACGGTTAGTACAAAGTGTATTTTCTGCATCAACCATGAACTGAATCAAACACGGGAAAAATGCGAAAGGCTTGACGGGCCACAGATAAGTTGTCGGCGGGCCACGTGTGACACGCCTGGCCTATATATTTCTGTTTCTTTCCCGCCTCTGCTGATACTCCGAAGGCTGAGGTGGATTGCGCGCTGCTGTCGACTCTTCTACCGGCGGGCGTTTTCTGTTTGGATGGAGGTGCTATCTAGCGACATGAGAAAATATCCAAATGGAGTGGTTGGTTGGTTGATTTATGACGGCCGATCATCTACTCGAGGCATATGGGCCCTAGGGAGAGTGTCCTCCGTGTGGATTTTTCTAAGGGATCCTAACCCGTATTTACGACAAGGTTCGAAGAAAACCACGGAAAACTCCGAACGGTTAGGTCAACGAGAGGGGTTTGAACCCAGCACCTCCCGTCTACCAGCTTTAACAGCAGAACCTCTCAGCTACTGGTGGGGCCCAACTGGAGTGAAGATGTAGAAATGCAAATACTTCATTAATGCTTCATTCTTTAAATGATCAACAGGCCTTTTTTAGGTGAGTTCGTATTTATACAGTATGCCCACTAAAAAGTCCCTTGCCACCCTCTTAACTTTGGAACGGCTGCTGCTATATTCATAATAGTGATGTCTAGATATAGTAAAGTAGCCATGCGCTACTGAATGAAACGGCCTACAGCACCAACTCATGGAAAACTGCGGAGTTAGCAGTCTTATCTAGAAAACGGAAAGAGACAGGAAAAAAAAGTGATTTACAAAGTTGTAGAGGATCATCGATGTAGTACGGAAAGACACCTTGTGGTCATTAATGTGAAGAATAGAGTGGTTAAAACGCGCATTTGCTTTTCCATGATTTCCTACACTGTGACATGACAAAACGATCTTAGAAATAGAAAAACAACTAGTTATAACAATATACCTTTATTTGAGATGTTCAAACTTCTCACCGTCAGCTGAAATGCACATTTTGATCCTTGTTTGAATTTCACGTTGCACACGTTGGAGCATAGAAGGTGGCACGTTAGCACAAGCGTCCGTAATGTGTTATTTAAGGTCCTGCAAGGCTTGTAGGGGAGTCGCATAAACCTGCTTTTTCACGTTTTCCCACAGGGAAAAGTTCAGTGGAGTCAAATCAGGTGAACTTGGAGGCCAATATTTGAAACCAGCATACCCAATTATTTATTCCCGATTTTCTTTAACGGGGTACTGCTTCACTGGAGATGTCTTGTGAGCAGGGGCACCGTCATGTTGAAACCATATATTCCGTTAAATAACGACAGGTTCTCCACAAAATCGGGTATTACATTCTGTAGCAGTTGTAAATATCGTGCGCCCGTTAACGTGCCATCGTAAAATACTGAGCCGATAAGTCTGTTATTGTAAATTGCAGATCAAACGTTAATAGTAAACCGCATTTGATGTCAAACGTCGGTAAAACATCTAGGATTTTCCAGCACCCGGTAATGGATGCTCTGCCTATTGTACATGCCCACATTCAACGTAAAGGAAAACCATCTCACAATACTCAGCTTTGAAAAATCGCTCCATGACCATGAGCGTCAACATACAACCCCAAGAAATGTCTCTTTTACAGCTGTCTCAGCTTAACAGGCGTGACGTGTCTTACGTATTTACATACTGCAAAAATTTCGAACACCAAACGCAAGTTGCGTTGAGTTGATAGGACACTATTTTACACGATCTACATATATTGTCTACTCTGCTTATAACAAGGATTCAACTCTCGGGGTTTGGACCGCAGTCCTTTTGATTGGGAATCACAAACGATACCACTGTGCAGGCTCGGACTGGCCCGCAGGCCCATCGGCCCGAGGGCCGGTGCGACCTCAGCCAGGGAAAATTTCGCGCCCCTAAGCCACTCCAAAGTTTTTTTACACACATATATTCTGATTAGTGTGCTAAATTTTGAGAATTTGCTTAGGGATAATCATCAACTAATAGACAGATAGCAAAAGAGAGGAATGTTTATTATCATAAAGAAATTGAAGATACATCAAAGGAATTTTCAGGAACCAAGGCGGACGTGTTTGCATACGATTGAGGATAGAAAACGGGCACCTAGGGAAACTTTTAATGGCCCTGGCGCGCCGTGGCTACTAAAGCTCACGCCTATGTGCTACTCCCGAGCCCTGATAGAGATATTTTATCATCGGTTCTTAGGATGATATTTTTTAGGTCAAATATTTTGCATACCCTCCGTTGTAGTACCCAGGGGACCTTGCGCCCTTTTAAAGCCGTCCATGAATGGACCTACACTCTTAAAACTGTACCGCTTATTTAAAAGGCACAAGCACATTGTGCCTTCTATTACTTTAATGTAAGAGGCACGTAGACAGTGTGCCTCTGATTAGGAGAAAAACGTTAGAGGCAACATGAAATGAAAGGCACCCATAACACAGTGAAATATCTCAGAGGCACACAGTTCGCCTCTGACAGTTTGGTGCCTTTTAAAAAAAAACATGTCGAGTTTCAGAGGTACACTCAGAAACAGACATGCGCTACAGCCGTTTACCCGTCATGCATTGGGATCAGTGGAAGGGAAGCAAAGCAGAAGCAATGGCCGCCAATGTAAATACGCCTGTGAACAACGTTGAGTCGAAACAAATAATGAGTCTGGAATAAGTAAGTAATATATTTAACTTTGTATTCTTTTCTGTGAATGTAAAACATGATTCTTTATACATGGACACACTCGTGATTAGGGAGGGGCAACGATAATTACTTCGTCAAACTCTTAGTTATTCAAGTTATATCTTACTATTTTCAAAGGTTTAGGGGAATGGCGGCATTACCCTGCACCCTCTAGCGTACATGCATGTATATGTATATATTATGTATGTGTATCTCTCAGCAAATCTTTGTTTTTATGTGCATATAAATAGAACTTAATAAATAATAAAATGAATAATATATAGTAAATCATTCTTTAATCATATATAGTATTTCCAAAACCATAGTCAGATTTTTTTCTGGTGTTTGTGTGTGTGAGGAGGGGGGGGGGGGGGGAGGCTACCTTGTAGATGTTAAGCTACAGTGCCGTTCTTTTAAATAAAAGTGTAATATGAATTGATCCTTCCCACTCACCTGGCTACAGCCTTGAATACTTTCTACATTTTATAAAGTTTCACAAATCGTAATGTTGATTCAAATTTTGCACTCTAAAATATTATTTGTATATTTCAAGTAAAAGTTCCTTAAAAAAATATTATTTGTTTTAAAAAAATAGAATTTAATTAAACTGTCATTGATCATTCTCCCTATTGATAAAAATGAGAATATATTTTTATTTTATTTTTATTGCATTAAATTTTCGTATAATAATTTATTGAAATTTTGAAAAATCACCGTTTCTTAGCTTCCATAAATGTTTGCAATTTTAAATATCTCAAGTTCTATCAAATGTAGAAAATTTTATGATCCCTCATTTTAAAGAGGAGTTTATAAATTTTAATTTAATATTAAAATTGACTATGTTTAGTTTTAAAAAGTAAATTTTGATTTTTTTTTTTTTTTTTAATTTTTGAAGAAAAAAAAAAGAAAAAAAATATGTTTGTTGTAATATTATAAGCTTAAAATTATGAAATTTTTTGAGTGGGATCTCAATGGGATCAGGAGTTATCAAACAGAAGCTAAAAAATTGCCATTTAAATAACAATCTAACGCGCCTGCATCATTTTTCATGTTTTTAATGTTTGTCTTATTTGTTTTTAATAAAGTTTTTATGCCTTTTTATGTATTTTGTTATGCACAAAATAAATTAAAATGTTGACAAGGTTCTTTATTGAACCACAGAACTGACTTAGGCCACATGGACACACATTTTAATATTTATTTCACGTTTATTTCAATAAATTGGGGGGGGAGAAAATTTTCTATTATAGTATTCTGCCTTAGACAAAATTTAATCTATGTCTTCGGATATGCCATGCTGGGAAATATTTCTGCAGTATACAGAATTTAATGTAAAGATATAAATTTAATATAAAATATAATTAAATTACAGTCTGCACCTCTTATAATGGTGGCACATGCATGTGCCGCCATTATAACAGGCACAGAATGTATTTTTAAATAAGAGGCACTTGAATATATAAATTCAGTGGCACACTGTGCCTCTTAATTTCAAAGGCACTTACGCTGTGCCTCTGAATTCCAAAGGCACTATGTACCTCTTAATTTCAAAGGCACCATGTGCCTCTTAATATTCAGAGGCACAAAAATTCAGAATGTACCTCTTAAATCAGAGGCACAGTTTTAAGAGTGTATAATTGAAACCATGCTTTTCGAAAAACAAATTTATAAAAAGGCAAAAACGTTTTGTATGGATTTTGTTGTTGACTGGAAAACATAACCTTTCGAGGAATAGATACATCCTCGATGACACTTCTGGATTGCAATTCTGCAATGATATTTTTTAGGTCTTAATTTCAGATCAAATATTTTGCGTACCCTCCATTGTAGTACCCAGGGAACCTTGCGTCCTTTTAAAGCCGTCCATGAATGGACCTATAATTGAAACCATTTCGGTCGAAAAACAATTTTATGAAAAGGCAAAAACGTTTTGTGTGGATTTTGTTGTTGTCTGGAAAACATAACTTTTCGAGGAACAAATACAACCTCGATGACACTTTCAGGATTGCAATTCTGCAAGCTGGGATCGCGCGGCTAGTGTTTTTTCATTCAAAATACATACCAACATTTTCGATTAGCTTTATTTAATGACAGCCTTTCTGTAATTAAATAACTATTCGGAAATTCCGGTATGTATTTTAAATGAAAAAATTGTTTTAATCACGGAAAAATCGATCATTAAATAAAGCGATGATTACTATTCAGAAACATTTGTAGGTTTTTGAATTATAAAACGCTGGCAGAATTATAATCCCCGGAGGATATCTTTCAATTATGGAAACTTAATTTCCCTTGATCTCTAACTATGATAAGAAATTTACAAATCATGGGAAGAGTGTGCTGAGAAAAGTAAATTTACTCAATTATTTTAGCGATTTAAGGCTACCAATTGCTATTTTTTATGTCATTTTTCAGTATAAACCTTTTTATAGTGCGATATCAATTCAGCATTTTAAGGATGCATAAAGTCATTTTTAAGTACACAAAAGGCCTCTTCCTCCTCCTGCCTCTCCTTATCCCCAATGCTGCAAGTGTAATATTTTCACAAGCAAGTGTTATTTCTCCATTCAAATACCCCTATATTTGGACATTCAAATACTGCTATAATATGTGGTACTTTTTCAAAAGAAAAAATCAAGAATGAGTTTTAGTTTCAAAATTTTTATTTCTATACTGAAAGTACATTTTTGTTCTCGATATAAATATTTTTTGAACAAATTTTACATACTGAAACTTTATTTTGTATGTGTGATGAGACAGACACCGTCAGAGATACATTTAAAAATGCTACTTTACTAAAAAAAAAAGAAAGCTGTAATAAATAAGCAGCATTTGCTGTCAGATTATATCAGAAATTGCATCTATACCATGTTTATAACTGACTTGATAACTAATTCATATTATGTCAAATAAATATATATATATTTTTTAATAGAGGTTGGAGGCTCTTAGCACTGATATTCTTGAATTTTAGTAGTCATAAAAGTAAAATTTATTTGCATAATAGTTTTAGACATATTTGTTTAAATACAAATGCAAAATGAGGAAACATTTCTGAAACCAAAGAAACCAATTCAATAAAAAGTTAAAATTTCAGTGCAAATTCACCTTGTTTAATAATTAAAGTTCATAAAGATGCAACTAAATGTAAATATATTGCTTGAAGGTGCGTAAAAACATACATAAAACATTTAAAAGCACATTAAAGTCCTTTTAAAATTCAAAACGTTTCAAAGTTGTATCTTTATTAATCAAGGAAACCAAATTAGAAGTACTTTTCATAGGTATTTCTAGAAGCATAATTAATTTTTGCCTAAAAAAATTAACAAATTAGTTGAAGTTTCTAATTAAAATAGGATAAATTATTTGCATATTTTAATATTATTATTCGCGCAGTTTTGAAAACAAACATAACTGTTGGTCAAATGGGTTAGACCGACGCGCAGCTAACCGTTGATTCAGACTATTGGAAGAAGCCAAACTCAATCGTTGGCCAACAAAGCTAGAAAACAATGGACTAATAATATCCAACAATTCTATGTTGCTTGAGAGGAAAAAAGAATTGTATAAAAAGGAAAAGTTAGTCAAATCATATCTCACAGCACGATGGCGGTTTAAAAAAATCATAAATATCGTCAAACTTGTAATAGTGTCTAAAATTGCTAAAAAAAGTAAAGCAAGATTTTTTTTTCTTTTTTTTGCGTTAATGGACACAACTATGGATATATCAAGTGTGTTAATTTACAGTCCTAGAAAAAAAAGTGATCACCCCCTACCAATTCTTCTAAAACTAATTGTAAAAAATCTATAGGTACGATATCGATATATCGATTGGAAATAACGTCTACTAATTAAAGCTATGGATTAAGTATGTTACAAGAGGAGTCGTCTACATATTAAAAATTATACCAACTTTGAATTTTCAAATAATAACACCTATTTTTAATACCCTATTTGAGTTGCTTGGATTGAGACAGCCCGCGAAAAGGTATAGTTTAAATACTTTATGTTAAATTTTCTTCGATCTAGAAGAGTTTAAAGTTTGAGGATGCTAATGTTAAAATCCATTTAACAAACTTATAAAAATCATCCGATTGAATTTTTATTAAATTTTTTAATGAAATACACTTGATAGACCCAAACATATTCCAGTTTTTTTTGTATCCAAAGACATATTTTTAATTATGAAAGTTATTAATATAAATTCATATAAAAAATTATGAATTATCACCTACATTAATTTTTGTATAAAAAACTGTGTGTAAGTGTACAGCACATTTGAATAATTAGTTTTCGATATGCAAGAGACCCTTCCTACAGGTCTAAGGGGATCGCTTTCTGTTTTCAAAGAATCTACAGAAAATAACACGTAGACACTTACGTTAGAAGAAACATTTTGTAGTATTTACTTTTATACAAAGAAAGTTTTTTTTTATAAATTTAAAGTTCCTGTATAATGCTGACTAAATGAGTGTTCAGTACTTTTTTCTTGCAATATTTAAATTTTATTTTCCGAAAATTTTAGATAAATTCCTAAAACATTTTATTTTATAACTCTTTGAAGAATTAAGATACGTAAGTATATTCCCAGGCTGTCTTGATCCAGGGAACTCAAACATTGGTGTTACAATTTGAAAAATCAACATTCGTGCATTTTTTAATATAGACAATCCCCGAAAAAAAAATTTTGAATAGAATTTAATAGTAGAAATTATTCCCAATAAATTGGTAGCCATGTATTTTTTTATACTTTATTTGCAGGATAATTAGTAAGGAGTTTTTTTTTTTTGTATACCATAACTGTTCTAAGGTATCTATTGACAAAAGAATAAAGCAGGATACAAGGTAATCTGTATTAAACTTTCTAGAGTTTTTGAAAATTACATGACATAGTTTGAAAAAATGTGTAGCATTGTCTAGATTTAATGGAACTTCAAATATGGACGGGGAATGTAGCGAAGTCGTCTATCTAAACTCAGGAATATAATATTAAGCCCTTTTCTTACTTTGGTGCTATGCAAATGTGTTAAACTTTGTCAAGTCAGACACAACAGAAGTTAAGTAAAATTGATTTATGTTCATTAATTTTTTTGCGCCCTCTGAAAATCCAAGGTCTGCGCCCTTTCCCCTGGCCCAGTCCGACCCTGCCACTGTGTCACACCACGGTGTCATGTTTTGTCCGTAAGATAATCATTTCTCCTTCCGTTCATGTTTGATGACGTCACAGTGTAGGTAAGAATCCTACAATCCGGGCTGACTCCCGCCGCCATTTAATTGCCCGTAGGAGAAAACAATTGGCCACGTCGCGTCACGCCGCGTGGGCATCAACCACTGATTGGTCTATGTGGACATCAAACTGCTTGATGATTAAGCATGTATTATAGTAGCCCTAGTGTAGGAAATCACGAGAAAAACAAATGCGCGTTTTAACCATTTATTCATTAATGTCCACAAGGTGTCTGTTCGTACTAAACTTATGATGCTCTACTACTTTGTAAATCACTTTTTTCCCTATCTCTTTCCGTTTTCGATCTAGGAAAGCTAACTCCGCAGTTTTCCAGCAGGTGGCGCCGTAGGCGGTTTCATTCAGTAACGCATGGCTACTTTATTATACCTAGACACCACTTTTATGGATACAGTAGTAGCCTTTCTGAAATTAAAAGGGTGGCAAGGGACTTTAGTGGGCATATTGTATAAATACGAACGCACCAAAAAAATACCTGTTGATCATTTAAAGAATGAAGCAGTTTTCAAATAAGTAGCATTTGGAAGAACCTTTTTCCCCCATTCAACGGGATAAAAATTAAAAATGTGCTATGTTTAGAAGTTTCAAATATTGCTTTAAAAAGCGAAATGTATTGCTCAAATGTTACCACCGTCAGTATGACGTCAGTATTACTCACGGACATGTTTTTGCTTTTTAATATAGATATTTAACGATGTACCTTTTGCTTGATTTATTGACAAAGATTTGTTTCTTCAGCGTTTCACGTTTTCATTCCTAAGCTGTAATAGCAATTTACCTGCTGCTGTTTCTAGTAAAGAGTTTTTAATTGAAGAAGGCACTTTTTATTGGCATAATGAAGCTATAATGAAGCATAATGAACTAGCAGAAATTGCACTACCGCACCAAAAGCAACCGAACACTTTAATTTTAGACGTTTCTTCAAATATTTATAGCTATACTTGATAAATTCTTCGGGAACTTCACAAATATGAAGAATCTGTTTGACCTCATATTTTTCAGCGAAAATTTGATTACAAAGAAATTTAAAACCAACAACAAATTGAATTAAAAATAATAATTACTATCACCATGTAAAATAAAATGCTCAAATGATCTGCAGCTGTAGCACATGTCTATGTGAATTTTGTGTAACATTGTGTTCATTTGTGCAGCACGTGTATTCATGGATATATACATAAAGGTTTGTTTAAAAATTTCAAACAATTTCCGCATCGTTTTTGTTTATAGCATGCAGGGTTTGCAACCAAATTTAACGCTACATTCAAGAAATTTAACAAAATACAGTAGAAATAATATACTGCAATTAGAATATAAATATATTATCTGATGAAATATGAGCATTTGTAATGATAAATTTTAGCAGTGCATGCACGAAAGCTAACCGCTTTTTCTTGCATAATTTATAAGAAAACTATGTATGGCAACGTGTATAAACAGACCAGTTGAATATCGTGAAAATTCAAAACGATATCGGCAATATTCTGAGCTGAATTTCAGTTGCTTTCTTAAAGTAGTAGCTAGATGATAAGGGATTTTCCACAAATTGTCGTTTTTCATTTGTTATATTTTATTTCCGTTTTTATTGATGCTTTAGTTCTGCTGAAAGAATCATCAGAACAAGCTTATTTTAACAAAAGAAAATTCCAAATCGAAGCATCCGTTCCAAAGCTACGCATGGACATACGTTAAATACTATCTCCTTTGTGGAAGTCAACCAGTAAGAAATGACAATTTGTGGAAAATTCCTTATCATCCAGCTCTTTTTATAAACTAACTTAAATTTAGCTCACTATATCGCAAATATTTTTCTGAATTTTCACTATATTTAACTGCGCTTTGTTGTATGAGTTGCCCTATACTATAATCATTACTAATTCATGCAAAAGAAAAACGATACGTCAAACGATACAAATTGTACGTCAAACGTGACAAACGAGGTGCGTTCGTACAGTAGATAGTTATATAAATATTCAGACATAGATGATTTTTAATTCTGTGAAATGAATTATATCGTCTGCAGATTAATTTCTGTAATAAAATAAGTGTCTCGGTCGCTTGACGATTTAACATCCATCGGAAGCTCCTCTAACAAGAAAGCACCGATTTAAAAAAAATTTCAAATTTCTTAATAAATATTTTTATTAATATCTCCTAAAGTTTTGATTCGATTTTAATAAAATTTGAAATGTCTCGACAAAATTCTGCAAAGATAATATATCTTAAATCTCAAACCATTCGGTTGGGTAGTTTTTGCGTTGTTATATGCGGACGGATGGACAGACAGACGGACGGACGGACGGACAGACGGACGGACCAAGCGACGACAATAGGTGCTACGTATTTATATAATTACGAACGCACCTAAAAAATATCTTTCGCACATGTGCAGTTTGAAATTATTTCATACAAATGCCCATATTTCATCAAGTACTTAATACATTTATAATCTAATCGTAATATAGTGTTTCTACTGTATTTTGTCAATTTTCCTGAAAGTGGCGTTAAATTTGATCGAAAACCCCCGTATATTATAAGCAAAAAACATCCGGAAATTTCTTGATTTTTTTTTAAGAAACCTTTATGCCATGCACGTACGTGCTATTATTACACAAATGAACACAAATGTTGTGCAAGATTCACATAATTATATTCTATAGCTACATATCACTTCGTTTAATTTTACAAGGTGATCGCAAACATTATTATTTTTATTCAGTTGTTGGCCTCCTAACTTCCCTCGGAATCAAACATTAGCTGAAACGAGTTTAACAGAAAAGACAGGCTACCGCAGTGCATTCCACTTCTCTTTTTTTACAGACCGCTAGAGTGACGTGATGCTCTTTTCGTACACCTGCATTGGTGCATTCGCGCATCACGTGACTCCAGCGGTCTGTAAAAAAAGATTCGCCTAAAGCACCGCGGTAGCCTTTCTTTTTCGTTAACCTCGTAGCTGAAAAATATGAGGTCATACATGTTTTTTACGAGGCAAACGAAAAAGACAGGCTACCGCGGTGCATTCCACTTATCTTTTTTTACAGACCGCTACAGTGACGTGATGCTCTTTTCGTACACCTCCATTGGTGCATTCGAGCATCACGTGACTCCGGCGGTCTGTAAAAAAGATACGCATAAAGCACCACGGTAGCCTTTCTTTTTCGTTAGCCTCGTGTTTTTTACATTCCTGAAGTTCCAAAAAAAGTCGTCAAATATTCCTCTAGATTTTCAAAAAAACGTCTAAAATCGAAATTGTCCAGTGACAGTATTTCTCATTAGTATTTCGGTCATTTTTACATAAAATACATACGTTCCACAAATCATTTTAATTCGCATACATTTTTGAGTGAATGGTGCAGTTCTAATTGCAATAATTAAAATTATTTTTGTAAATGTCTTTTTTATGTTGTACAAAGCATGATGGGAATGCTTTCTGCATAAATAAATGTTTTTTTTTTTTTTTTTTTCAATTTCAGTGAGCACAATTTTGGTTCACCTCATATATATATATATATAGTATATTTTATTTAATCATAAAGGAGTATACTTTTCAACGTTTGGAGAATTAAAAAATAATATTAAAATATCAAATAACTATGATAAATCAAACTTACTGTTACATACATGTTTCAAAACTCACGCAATAACAATAACCGATGACAAAAATAAATTTTTATATGTGTGAAATCGAACCGCAATAAGCCTCAACTTCAATGAATATGATGCTTTACTCAAACCAGATCACTAATGTTCAGACAGGGTCGTAACCAAATAAGGGCATGGTGGTCTGAGCCACCCTACCCCGCCCCCCTCTCTTAGCATTCTCTTTATCCTCTTCTAGCTCTCATAATATTTTTATACAATACTAATCTATCACTTTAATTATGTTAATACTTTTTATCACAAACACTTTAAAATTGTCAAGATATAGAAGTACATAAAAATGCTTAAAATTGATTTAAGAAAACATTTCAGATATCGTGTTTTATTACTATGATTCATCACCGAGGTATTTCAAATATCAAGCAGCCAGAACTACGGACATATTTTGTCCTCAAAATACTTAGTACTGAGGTAAAAACTTGCCAGATCTTCCAAAAAACGAATTTTGAATTATATTATTTTAATTGTATGTTATTTGCTAGGATCCCCCAAATCTTCAATGGACAAGGGCACATATGTTTAACATGTAAATAACATTGTTCCTGTAATAGCTTTTTAAAATTTGCGAAATTTTAATTATATTCAATTTATAATTTATATATTTTTTACCTCAAATCCGTCGATAGGCAGTAGTACTTTCTTCTACTTCTATCAAAATTTATTCTTTATTAAAATGGCAGTTAAAAAAGGATGGTAAATTAGCTCCGTAAAAATTTTTAAAGCTCTGTTTGGCTTTGCTGCCTGATTATGGCTCTGACGTTAAGGCCCCAAATATCAGAGATCTGTCAGATTAACTACGGGGATTGTACCGAAATCTATGCAAAAGTTCGCATAAGATTTTTATTAATTGACATGCGTCGATCAAATTCTACATGTTAAGAGAACTATACTTTCTCAATACAAAGATGCTACTCAATATGGACTCCATCACAAGTAATGCATTTGCGCTAACGTTGAGCCCAACTGCCGATTTAAAATTTTCAAGTGTGCATTGTTTTCTACCCACTTCTTTACCGTCACTTTTCGATATCCTATGGCATTCTGACTACTGTCCAGTTGTGCAGAAATATCGCAAATTGGGATTCATCTTTCCGTCTGAATCGATTCGTCCTCTCGCTGACGATTCGTGTTAGTGGTCGCGGTCTAATATCCCGTTCAGACTATATATTTAAGATATTTTAGCCCTCCCGAACTCATTGAGTTCGAACTTTCTATGGCTAGATACAGCCACTACTACGCAGTATGATTGGCTGTGGAGCTCCGCTTTAACTGATTTTCTGTTGAGGCTGGTTTTAGCTTATGCGCATTCGCACACTTTCCATTTGTTCAGATCTGAGACATAGTGACATACAATAAGTTATCTTAGATGAGTTTTGCTGTGTAAACAGGCGCTCTAATCCCGGGCTCTAATCACCTCCAAAATTGGGATCTAAGATATCTTAAATATCCGGTGTGGACGTAGTAGTAGAGGAAGAATTTCATTCTTCCTAAGAGGTAAGAGTTGAACCTAATATGGTTTTTTTCCTCTTTTTTTGCAATTTTCTATTTGGAAGGGCTATCTTTGCTTCAAGAAAAGGTTGCCGATTCTTCGTCTATTGTATATCTAGTACAAAGTCACAGTAGATCACAGGTTAAATATAACATAAATATGTAATGGCCTCATAAATAGTACATGGCCTCCCACTTAGTGATTTGTCTTCAACGCAAGTTTCCCCTTCTTTAAACTTCTTCATCCATCTGTGCACATTGCTCTTGTCAACGATGTCATCTCCATAAACATTCAGTAGCCTTCTATGGGCAGCCTGCATTCTTCTGTTGCTTCTGCTTGTAATTCACTAATTAATGATAAAGAAAGTTTATTATAGAGGATGAATTGCTCTACAAACATGTAGAATTTAAAACGAAATATGTCACTTAATAGGAAAATTATGCTAACTTCCGCATTGCTTTCGGTACAACCTTCGTATATCTACCTTATTGTTTTATTTATTTTAATTCATTTTATAAAAAAAATTTCTATACCTTTTTTTTTATTTAGCTCAGTTAGAAGGAAGCGCAGTTGAAGTATGGATCAGCTTCGAAGCGTTTGCCTCACATTGTGGAGAAGAGCTTCAAGAACAAATAAAAGATTTAACAAGTGAAATGTGTGAAGAAGGAACGAACTGTTCAAAAATTTTCATTAATTGTACGCTAGATGAAGAAAGTGATATGATGCTCATGCTCGTCAACTGGACTGTTCAGGTACCTTCTTTATTTGTTTTGTACAATTTTTGTAATATACCTATGATTTTATTAATAACTTTTTAATAAATGAACGAACATACTTGTAATTCCACGTGAATGTACATAAATGTATATACAGTCGTAGAGAAAAAAAGATACCTTGTTAATAAATCTGCTCAAATCATCTTATAAAAAATGTAACTAGTACCAAAGATTTAGTAATAATGTCTTTTAATTAATGTCATAACTGAAACTATGCTTCGTGTGTCGTCTACATATTGAACTTGTTACAAATTTTAAAAATTTCAATACTAACATTACTAACGCCTAGTTGTGACGTCAGGATTAAATTTTTTTTCAGATACCGAACAGGAAGTCATTCGGTGAAGCAATTTAGAAATTATGCGGATATAAAGTTTGAAACTCCTAATGTTAAATTCTTTTATAATCATTGCAAAAACAGATTGCAATCAGAATATTTTTTTAAGCATAACCCAAACATTACTTGGCATATCTGAAGCTTCAAAAAATTCATTTATATTAAAATTTGTATTTATAATACATATTTTTTTAAATATCAATTTGATATTCGAAAAAATATCTATTGTAACTATTATATATTGAATATCAATTAAAATAAATAGCACACATAATAAATAAAGGCGAACGAATGAAATTACTTTTATACATTTAATTAAATTCACCAAACATCAAGACATAACAGCAACTACATTCAGCGGCAAAAACAGTAAAACAACATATGAATATAGATGTCACTAGCTGATAGAGACTTACAATTTTTTTGTTCTGCCATCTACAACTTATTATCTGAAGTAAAAACACTACATTTCTCCCCCACTTACTATTTGAGACGGCTAGGAGCTCTTCGAAATCTTATGGAACGTCTAGGTTTCAATTATGAGTAATTGTAGATAAATTCGGTACAAATTAGAATAATATGTAACTAAGCCTAGAAAAAGTTTAACCTGTGATACATTTATTGGTCCAGGAGCATTTAAAAAAAATAGCATCTATTTTATCTTGTGTTTTATGAATACCTTCCTTATCAATTTTATAACCAAATTATGTAATTTAGCCATAAAAAATGATTTGTCTTTATTTATCCTAATATTATATTGACTTAATCTTTCTAAAACTTCTTTTAGCCGTTTCAAATTAATTTCATCAGTTTTTCCTGTAACACCAATATCATCAATAAAAACTGTCCCAACACCAGCAATATCACTTAAATTTATTCAATTGTTCTTTGCCAAATAGCTAGAGAACTAGTAAGAACATTGGTAAATTTAATGTTGGAAATTGTACGTGAAACGTAACAAATGATGTATGTTTTTACTATAGCTAGTTATATAAATATTCAGATCTTGATGATTTTTAATTCTGTGAAATGAATTATATAGTCTGCAGATTAATTTCTGTACTAAAATAAGTATCTCGGTCGCTTGACGATTAAACCTCGGGAGCTCCTATAACAAGAAAGCACCAATTTTTTTAAAAAAAATTCAAATTTCTTAATAAATATTTTTATTAATATCTTCTAAAGTTTTGATTCGATTTTCATAAAATTTGAAATGTCTCGACAAAATTCTGCAAAGATAATATATCTTAAATATCAAACCATTCGGTCGGGTAGTTTTTTCGTTGTTATATGCGGACGGACGAACGGACAGACAGGCGGACGGACGGACGGACAGACAGACAGACGGACGGACCAGACGACGACAATAGGTGCTACGTATTTATATAATTACGAACGCACCTAAAAATTGGAATAAGCCCTTAGGAGTGTTTATAGTAACAACTCTTGTGAATTTTCGTCTATAGGTAACTGAAGATATGCTTGAGTTAAATCAATCTTTGTAAAACACAAACCACCACCTAATGTAGCTAGCATATCCTCTACCCTAGGTAAGGAATATTTTCCAACCTTCAAAAATTTATTTACTGTAACTTTAAAATCACCACATAAACAAATTTTACCATTAGGCTTAACAACTGGAACTATAGGAGATGTCCATTTATTACTAGTGACAGATTTTATAATACCCTCACCTTGTAATCTTTTAATTTCATAATTTACTGCTTCACATAGAGCATAAGTAACTATTCTAGCTCTGCAAAATATGGGCGTAGAATCTTTTTCTAGATAAAGTTCTGCTTGTAAACATTTTATCTTCCCAACTTTATTTGTAAACAAATAAGAAATATTTAATAATACTTTCAATTTTTCAGCAGAATTCTCAATTTCATTTACATATACAAATTTCCAAATTCGAGGGAAACAAATAAAATGCAGATATCCAATCTCTTCCAGATACAAGTGTAAAGTTATCTTCTTTAATCAAATATAATTTATGATATTTAGTTTTATCTTCATAAGAAATATCTACAGTTACATACCCAACAGGTGTAAACATTTCACCAGTTCCAGTTCTTAACTGAACATCTGTTGGAAAAATTTTATAATTTGGAAACATTCTACGAAAAAGTTTTACAGGTACAGCAGAATTTCCGGAGCCGGTATCTAACTCCATTTCAGCTTTAGATTTATTCTCAATTAAAACACACACTTTTATTGGAGTAGTACCTTTATCATGACTCAAAGATAAAATATCAACTGTATGAAATACATTCGTTTGTTTCTGAACATTGTTATTTCTACTTTTACACACTTTACTCAAATGACCCTTTTTCTTACATTTATTGCAAATTGTATTAATATATCTACATACATTAGCTTAATGTGATGCATTACCACATCTATAACACTTCAATTTTTACCTCAGAATTTCCTTTATTTACATTATTGTTGATTTTCTGTTTTTGTCAATTATTTGGAAATTTGTTGGGTGAACATTTTCAGTACACGCAAGTTTATTTACATTCAAATTTTTATGCTTCAATTCAGAAATATCAATTTCAGCATTTTGCAAAATGATTATTTTTTCAATGGCTTTATCAAAATTTAAATCATCAATTTGCGTAGTTAATTTTCTCTGAATAGTTTCATTTTTTATATTATTCATGTTTTTAGTAAAAATCGCCCGGCAGGTGGCGCTGCTATGTAGCATTTTTGCGATTACCGCAATAGCTCTATCTCAAGAACTAATGCTCGGAATTTAATAAAACTTCAGTTTCAGTTAGTCCCTGATATAAATGGGTGCTGATTAGTTTTTGGTAAAAATCGCCCAGCAGGTGGCGCTGCTATGCAGCATTTCTTGAGATTTCCGCAATAGCTCTATCTCAAGAACTAATGCTCGGAATTTAATAAAACTTTAGATTCAGTTAGTCCCTGATATAAATTAGTGCTGATTAGTTTTTGGTAAAAATCGCCCAGCAGGTGGCGCTGCTATGCAGCATTTTGCAGGATTTACACGATTTTAGCAATAGTCATATATCAAGAACTAATGCACGGAATTTAATAAAACTTGAGTTTCAGTTAGACCTTGATATAAATTGGTGCTGATTTATTTTAGTGTATTCGAAACCTGTGTGAGATAGAAGAAAGTTTTAGGATTGACACATCCGACTAGTTTTAATCTAGCAGAAAAATCTTGTATCGGTAAATTTTTATTTTGATAAGAATTACGAAATTTATTCCTCTCATAAAATTTATTAGGGGCGGGACTTAAGGGCTTCAGCAGCATATCAACAATCTCTTCATATTTTAATAATTCAACAGCTTTAGGAAAAGATAAATTACATAACAAATTATACAATTTAGGACTTGTACAGGATATAATAGCAGGAAATTTCTTTTACTCTTTAATATCATGAAGTATAAAACTTTGTTCCAGCCTTTTAACATATGCTTGAAACGTTTCAATAGAATCTTTGCATTATTAAAAATTCGAAAACATTATAACACTGTATTCACTTCAGAACAGAAAATAATTGCAGACTTACCATCCCCGTAGATGACAAACTTTATGCAAAAAATAAAATTATATTATACCATCACTTGCGTTATCACATATATACTGAAATCGAAACTGTAACTATTTTCATTTTAGCGCATCACTTCTTTTTGAAATATTTCTGGTGAGAAAATTTATGAATTCTCTATCGTCGTCATTTTATTATACATTGAATATTAATTAAAGTAAGTAGCACAGAGCACACCTCTCTAAATATAATAAAGAATCATAAATAAAGGTGGACGAATGAAATTACTTTTATACATTTAATTAACTTCACAAAACACAATACGTAACATCACAACATCAAGACATAACAGCAACTACATGCAGCGGCAAAAGCAGTAAAATAAACATATAAATATTGGTGTCGCTAGTGGATAGAGAACTTACAATTTTTGTTGCCATCTACAACTTATTACCTGAAATAATAACACTACAGTAACCTATAAAACTTTTAACATAAATCGATTTTTAGAAGCTTCAAATATGCGAATCCAAAACTACAACTCATTCTGCCCTGCAGTTTTTGAGTTACGCTTGAAAGACAACCCTTGCAATCTGTTGTGCAACGATTAAAAATGAACTTAACATTAAGAGTTTCAAACGTTACATCTGAATAAATTACTAAAATGCTTGATTTAATGACTTCCTAGTTTGTACCCGATGGTAAAATTTATGAAAAAATTCAAATACGTTATCAAAAATTAGGTGTTTGGTATTAAAAATTGAAAGTTTGTTATAACTTCAATATGTAGACGACCGCTGAAGAATAATTTAAATATATTATTAATAGCATATGTTATTGCAAATCGGTTGGTACCAGTTACATTTTTATTACACATTAAAATTTGCCAGAACCATATTCACTAAAACTCATAAATTAAACCATTTTATGGTGGAATCCTGTTGTCTTGTTTCAAAATGTCAGCCACTCTGAAATTTTAAACTGTTATATCTCATCCATTTTTTAAGATAAAGGCAAAACAAAAATTGTTCCGGAATCCTTGTATCAAGGCCAATGGAAAAAACTTTTAGGATTTCTAATTTTTTTGTACATTTTTTTGAATTTGAAATCTTTAAATGTCTATCACAGCGCCCCTCTTCCAGCGGAATATCCCCAAATTCAACTTGGACCTACAGTCCATAGTCAGAAACATATACAAAAAAATGTGGTTCAATTCTCTGCATAACTTCATACATTTTTCGATGATACAATAATAAAAATGGAACACAAATCTCTATCACAGCGTCGTCGGAATATTTCCAAATTCAAGTGGGACCTGCTGCCCATAGCCAAAAACCTATAAATGAAATTTGGTTCAATTCGATGCATGACTTCATACACTTTTCGATGATTCAAAGAGAACACACAAACGGACAGACGGACATTTTGTAAAAACATGTTCTTCGGAATCTCTGACCCCTAAAACGTATAAATCCGTCGAAAACAGGAAGTCAAAAAAATTTTCGATTACAATACTTTTTTTCGATTATTGGGTGAAACCCCAGTTATTGACACCTAAGCAGTCACCTGACACTTGAGCAAAAATCTAACTCAAATAAGCATTTTGTTGTAAAATTCTGCAAAGTAATGTCATCTAGTGGTAAATGAGACACTTATTTTTATTTTGGAGTCAATTTATTAACCACTAGAGGGCCAAGAACATATTCAATGAGGAAGAAACTTTTGAGAATACAAAAAGTGCCATTTTGAAGCAACCATCTTATTTCTAAAATTAAGGAAGTGTTTTTCTACTCTATTTGTAATCCAACCATCCTAAACTTTTTTCTCAAAATTATACTTGTAGAAATTAGTTTAAAGATGCATATGATATATTAGGGCCATGATTTAGGGTTTATAGTTATTTAATTTAGCTTAATGAGGTGCGTCAGTTACTGGTTCCTAGAATTTCATTTCTTCAGTCTCTGACAGAGGTGTTAGTTATTGGTTATATTAAAGAAAGTTGAAATCTATTATATGAACTGTTTAAAAATGCATAATAATAAATTAAATTTATCTTGTAGTAAACACCATTAAAATTTAAGTTGTTTTACCAGTGTCTGACACCAGATGTCAGTTACTGGTTCATAAATGTCAGTTATTGGATATCTGCATTACTAATAATGCAGTACTAAATATTACTGCTATATACTCTTACTATATACTCTGCATTTCTAATAATGCAGTAAAGCTTAGTCAATCCCACTTTTTATAATAAATATTAATGTATGTTGTTTTTATAATAAAGAATAAAGGTTTTTTTTAAAGCAGTTAAATCTTTTAAAATAAAGTGTTAGTCACAAGTTCACTTTGTGTCAGTTATTGGTGTTTTTTTTAAAACAGGAATGGTGTCAATTACTGGAGTTTTTTACCATATTTATAAGTAAAATTAATTTTTAATAATAAAATGTATAATTTTTCAAAAATTTGCCAACAATAAATTTTTAATATATCTCTACTATCCTTTAAAAAACAAAGGTAAGTAAAAAATAGGTTTAAATTTTTGTAATAGTGATTTGAACAAGAACGAATGCTTAAAGTGTCAGTTACTAGGGGTTTCACCCTAGGTAGAAGAAAGTAAAAATACGTCATGTGATCTCAATGTAAGCAATGATTAAGAAGATACTTTGAAGTAATTTATAGTAAAATTTTAAAAGCGCGTTTTTGTTGTTGTTATTTTGTTTATTTGTTTTTTATTGCTCATCAGATTTATCTTGTATTATTTAATATTTTTACATGCATCTTCACAGATTTATGGATTAGATCTATAACTTAAGATTGAATCTAAAGTTGTGTATATATATTTTAGCAAAATTTCCACTAAATTAAAATAAAGTTGAAAGTATTGCATAAGTTTTTCGGAATTTCATATAATGTGTACTTATTTTTTATTTTGTGGCTGAAATAATGAACATCTTTAGCTATCGTCTTAAGATATAGATGTAATCTATAAATCCGTGGATGTTGCATGTAAAAATTTTTTGTTTCAGCAGCAATCTTACGCTCAATTTTAAAACAGCACGTTTAAACATTCTGAGATAATCCGCTTTAGAGCATTTTTTCATGATTGCTTACATTGAGAACAAACACCTGACACATTTTTAGTAATAATTAGAGTAATTATAAGAATTTTGTTATGCGTTTTGTTTTAAAATGCTCCGAAAATATTATTATTTCTTTAGATATACTATTTTATTTTTTCGAAAAGTCGAGCTGTTGAAGATTTAATAATAGTATGTCCCTATGTAGTTAAGTTGATTAAGGAGAAACTCCGGTGTTCGGGCAAACTTTCAAACTACGTTGAAAATTTTTGAATGAAGTTTACAGTTGTTCAGCAAAAATATTTTAAATTAAGAAACATTGAAAGCTAATATTTCGACAGTAACCAATAAAATTATATGTGAACTATGATTATTAGACATGAGTATCTATTTAAGTGAGTGTTTATTTATTTATTTTTCAAAATTGTACTTTCTCTTTACAGGCCGACTTTATAGATGAAGAACACTATGATAATGAAGAAATTCCAGAAGCCGAAATACGCCTTGAAGCTGTTATGGAAAATACGCGAAAATTTCTTGCCTCAGAAAATGCACCAGGAGGGCTACAACTCTTCCGAGATTCATTCCGTAAAGGGTTTATAACTCTTGTGTGCCCTGATGGATTCGTTTCTAACACATTAATGTCCAAATGTGGTAAGTATACGTCTTAATTCACCAAGCATGAAAAAGTTCGGTGTTTTAAAAACTCACCAGAAGAATGTGCGGTCGTAAGTAGTATGAAAGAGAAAAAAAAAACTCTGTGATGGAACCCTTGGGCCCGACAGCTAAAGGAGTAACCATTGAGACACATTTAAGATAAAACAAACAAGTTTGCTTGAAATAAATAAATGAATGAGGATTGAAGTGGAGCATGCGAAACTTAACTACAATGATCGAATTCAGATTCACATCAATCTCAAAATAAATATAAATTTACCAATTAAAACTCAATTTACGTAAGAGAAATGACTGTTCAAAACAAGTCTCCAGGCGACTTTTACGTCAAAAAATCACTATTGTTGAAAAAACGTTAAGAAGTGATCCTTTAAAACTCTGTTAAATGTCTCTAACTAAGTAAAATCCCGTGGAGTCCAAAATTCATTTTATTCTAGTACGTTGATTTACTTACTTGCCAAAAGGGAAAATCCTCTGATAACACGAGACGTCAATACCTCCAAGTACATGGCAGCAAATGCGAACTCCAAATTTCAAAAGCGAGAATATCCAGTCATGTTTTCATCGAAAGACAGGACTCTACTCAATCCCGCTCGTTTCAACTCCAACCAACGCATTTATGCTTTGCCAGCTGACCACAGCAAGCTAATTAACATATAATCCCACAAAAATAACCGCGAAGCTCATATTCCGGGAGGTACAATCATACTTTGTGAATGTAAGAAAACCGACTGATCACTCACGTACAGATTTTAGGTGTCTGACAACACGCTCACAACAAAACTGGACTCCCTTTATAAGCAAGTAGCTAGATACTGCCATAACCCTCCACAAAATCTGAAAAGAATGTATATGTTTATGTCATGGTCTAAACGAATCTGAAGTATGATGAAATTATTTGCATTATAGTTCTTGAGATATAGGTTTAGTGAAAATCGTGAAAACTGCGCCACCTGTTGGGCAATTTACATAAAAAACTAATCAGCACCAATTTATATTAAGGTCTAACTGAATATAAAGTTTTATTAAATTTTGAGCAGTGGTTCTTGAGATAGAGCGCCCACAAAAATTTCGTCACATACAGACGGACAGACAGAGACATTTTCTAAAAACAGTCAAATCGTGTTCAGGACCTTCTAAAACGTATAAATCCGTCGAAAACCGGAAGTCTAAAATTTTCATGAATCCAATACTTTCTTCTTGTAAAGATAGAAGAAAGTAAAAAAGTAATATCAGGCAACATAATAAAGAGCAACTTTCCCTGAAATAGACCTCATTATACATGAATATACCTTTTACAAATCTTTTTACCAGTTAAACACTTGGTAAAGATAAATTTACATTTCATATTCAGTCATTAAAAAAAACTGTGTTAGATAGATGGAAAATTATTTAACACTGTACAATTTATAAGTAATGTTTAGTGTGCTGACATTGAAAATGGTGTTACTTGGACCCACTTCCGGGATGAGTCCAAATAACCTCTAACCACATTTTTTACTTTATTCTATCTTTACAAGAAGAAAGTATTGGATTCATGAAAAATTTCAACTTCCTATTTTCGACGGATTTATACATTTTAGAAGGTTCTTTGCGTGATTGCACTGTTTTTAGAAAATGGCTGCCTTGAATCTGTTTGTGTGTTTGTCTGTCTGCCTATCTGTATGTGACACAAATTTTGTGAGTTCTCTATCTCAAGAACTAATGAACGGAATTTAATCAAACTTCAAATACACTTAGACCTTGACATAAATTAGTGCTGATTAGGTTTTGGTGTAAATCGCCTTACAGGCGGCGCTGCTATGCTGCATTTTCGCGATTTTCGTGATTGTTATATCTCAAGAACTAATGCTCGGAATTTCACCAACCTTCATATGACATAAATAGATCCTTATTAGGTTTGGGTGTATACCGCCCAACAGGTGTCGCTGCTATTCTCTGTTTTTCGCAATTTTCGTAATAGCTATATCTCAAGAATGATTAGATTGTCTTTAATTTTGGTTGCAGACGATTTGATTTATATAGAAGAAAGTTTTGTGATGGTCACAACATACTAGTTATTAAATTTATTAAAATTTCTCTGTAAAAGTAATTTTTAATCAATACTTTTTATTAATTTTATTTCATTAAATCGCTTGGACGCTATTCACGTGAATTTATTTGCAGATATGAAAATAAAGAAAATCTCCCAAAATTACAAAAGGTCTGCTCGGAACAAAAAGTTCGAAGATTTTAGGGCTGAAAATTTAGAAGAATTTTCAAATACTATAATGTCAAGAGAAACGTCTTAGATAGTCAAATCAGCCATTTTTTAAATAAGTAGGTCTATGAATATTTTACACTTTAAGTGGTGTGGTATGAAAAGAAAATTACTGAAATGACACTGATGAAAATGGATTTTTCTTTTCAGCTCCAATGTAAAAAAAATGTAGCCTAACAACGCCACCTGTTGAGATATTTACACCAAAACTTAATCAGAACCAATCAAGGTGAGGGTCTAACTGAGTCTCAAGTTTGATTAAATTCCGTGTATTAGTTCTTGAGATAGAGCACTCACAAAATTTGTGTCACGTAGACACTAAATCACAGACATACATTTTCTAAAAGCTGTCGAATTGTTGTTTTCCGGATTCCTTCTCAAACGTATAAATCCATAGAAAACCGGAAGCCTAATTTTTTCACGAATCCACTTGTCAAGATAGAAGAAAGTAATAACTTTTTCATGCATTATTCTTTATTATTTGGACTAGTCCGAAAAACATAAAGGGCTGCTAAAATATCTCATGCAGCATCCTACAATTTATGATTACTTTTCGATGTATTTTCCAATTTAATTTCAAGTTTAAATAAACGTTCTTATTTAATTAATGACTTTACATTATGTTATTTCCAGATCCTATGTCTTACTTGAGCTATTCGCTTATCTAAATGGCTTTTATTAAGAAAAAAAGTTGCACGTTGTGGTCATCACAGAACTTTTTCTATATTATACACTGCTCAAAAAAATTAGGGGAGCAAGCAAATAAAAGAAGAGAACCGTGCGATACAGCCGTGCATGGGTATAAAATGGAGAGTACACTTGCATCAATGCGCAATACAGAAAATAAGACTAAAAAAAATTGCAAGGGAACTTTAATTCTTTGAAAGGATGGAAAGAACATGAAAAGATGGTTTAGGGCAACAATTTGGTTAAGTGTAAATTACACAAAAAAGTATTGTTTAGTAATGATGCAAGTTGTTTAATGCGGCGTGTGGTCCCTTCTAACAGCTAAGACTGCTGCACACCTGTTTTCCATGGATGTGATGAGGTTAACGATAAGACTTTGAGGAATGCTGTTCCACTCTTCAAGGATTGCAATCTCCTTGTCCCAGACAATAAAAGAAAGCCTTCGTCTTGCTGCAATGCGTCGTCCGAGTGTGTCCCAAACATGCTCGATCTGATTCAGGTCAGAAAAGCATGCTGGCAATTCCACACGCTGTATTGTTTCAGTTTCAACCATGTTCTCCAACAGACGAGCTGTATCCGGTCAGGCATTATCATGCATGAAAATAAAGGAATCACCATGGGTGAAGTGTAAGGTATGACATGAGGTCTCAGTATCTCGTCTGTATACTTTTGGGCCGTCAAAGTGTGATTCCATATGATATGCAGGTCTGTACATCCAGCTATGCTGATTCCAGCTCATACCACCAACCCACCTTGTCTGTAATGTGATCTTTCACTAACAAATGTGGGGTTATTTCGAGTGCCCCTTTCTCTCCATACAAAAACACGTCGAGTGTCACACTCCAGACTGAATAGGGAAGCAGCATTTGACTCCAATCCCTTGCCTTCAATCTTGATGTCAGCAGCCCAACTTCTTCAGGCCGCACAGTGGCTTGTGGTCAACGGAATACAGATCATTGGCCTACGTACATAGAGACCACTCTGATGAAGCATATTTCGCACTGTTTGGCTGAACACCCTTCGTCGTGTTGCCAAGAGCTACCGTTTCTGCAACTGAGTATCATCCCTTTTCTGTCTCGACGAGCTGTTAACAGGATATATCGGTTATTAGTTGCTGTGGTGCACGTGGTCGACCTTGCCCTGATCGACATCTAACATTTCCTGTTTCTTGGAATCGATTCCATAGCCTTGCAAGGACATTTCTTGCAACTCCTACAGTGTCCGCTACACTTCGTTGTGTTTGCCCGGATTCAAGTCTATCTCTAATAAGCCAAGCCATGGATTCCGGTAAATCACGTTGTTGTGACATTTTCAAATCACCCTTTCTCATAACAAAAGCTGAGCAATTGAATTCCGCAACTGAGACAGTGAAACAGACATTTCTGCGAAATCCTGATTTCTTCACTTATCTCCTTTTTCTGGTTTTTGACGTCATGAACTTTGATTTGCATATGAAGTTTTATTTTCTGTTTTCTGCTATACTTTAAATTATGGATGTTTTAATTTAAGTTACTTATTGGTGTAAGTATTTGTGCAATTTCGTTAAAACCATGTGCTCCCCTAATTGTTTTGAGCAGTGTACTAATATATTAATTTAAACAGCACTGTTACACATCAGTAATTACAAAGTATAGTGTAAATTTTTTTGAATTACGCTCAGAGTTACGGTGATCAATGAATAAACAAGCTCATCTTTGAACATCTGATAGATAATTTAATTTGCAAGCAGTGATGTAGTCTTAAAAAAGCAGAGGGTATAAAAGTAAGCTGCGCCGCAGGCGCTCATGAGGGAGCGCACCGCGCGTAAACGACCCCCAAACCCAAGTCCTGAGAGACTTTTATCGCGGCAGTAGTTTTGGCTCACTACGGCGCTTCGGCCGGTCAGAGAGCCGCTCCCCACTGCGAACCCTCTAACCTTGAACCCACGTATCGACGACGTAGGCCGTTGCGATACGCGGTGAAACCACGGGGAGTCACCGCAAGACACTTGGAGAAGGGCCGACGTCCCCCAACAGCTTCGGAGCTGGAAACCCAAAAGGGAACCAGGCCCTAGGCCTTAAGTCGGGATGTTCCAACCCGTACTTGCTCTACCACAACTCGAGGGGTGTGAAAACCTACAGAGGTAGTCACGGTTCCCTCTTGTAGTGGACCAAAAAAACAGAGGGTATACACTATAGACACCAGAGAGTATCAGCTATAGCTAAGGATGGTATACGGAATTATCCAGAAGCTATATGGTGTATTATACCACATTATACCCTCCACTACTTCACTGTTTGCAATAACTAATTAGATTGTGAGATTGCTACGCTACGTCATTACGTCACATGCGTACTTTTTTTAAAGGTTTTTGGCAGATTGGAGTTATTGTTTTTTAAATGCTAAAATTTGCTTTATTTTCTATTTTTTTGCAATTTTGTTGATTTGCGTGCATTTAAACCGTAGATGTACGCATCGCATATTTCGAACAAATCATCGAATTTCGGCACCCCTCTCTTAGAAGTCGGAAACTAAAATTAAATGACAATGTATTCCCATATTCAAGATGCTGAGCGTGAAATTTCGTTAGATTCTGTGCATCTAAACTGACGATATATGCATCGCTTTTTTTCGAATCATTGAATTTCGGCACCCCCTCTTAGATGACCACAAACAAAATTGAATGACAATCTATTCGAATCATATGAATTCTGAATTTGAGGTTTTGTGGAATTCTGCTCAAGTAAACTGGATATATAAGTATCACATAACTCGAACAAATCATCGATTTGCGGTACCCCCTCTTGTGGTATTTTGTCAACTAACTAATCAGCACCAGTTCACATAAGGATAGAACTTCATCTGAAATGCCATTCTATTCTACTGAGTAGTTCGAGAGTCATGCGCCAACAAAATTTGTGTTACATACAGACAAACACACACACAGAGACTCACGAACAGACATTTTCTAAAAACAGTCGGATCGTGTTCAGGACTTTCTAAAACGTATAAAGCTGTCGAAAACCAGAAGAAATTTTTCACGAATTCAATACATTCTTTTTGTATAGATAGATCTATCTACCCCCGGGATTGCACTAAAACTGAAAAGCTGAGTTCCTGGGATGCTCATCCCCATCCTTGTATAGATAGAAGACAGTAAAAATAGCTTCGTCCAAGTAACCCAACCACGGAGGTTACTTGAACACAAATTTCAATAATTTATTTATTACATGTTATAAAAAAAAATTGTAAATTTTTATTTGAAATAGTCTGAAATTCTTAGAAAAATATAACAAAAGTCGTAAAAACATGGTTATTAACACAATTAATGTTTTAAAGATGAACAAAAATGGTAGATTTTTGGGTCCAAGTAACCTCAAGCAAATTACGATACCAAAAGCAGTGATATATGGATATTTTGTGCTCTAAAATCCGAGTATTTTATCTAAACTTAAACATACAAAATCGCTGAATTGAAAAGCTGACATCAGATTTGTATTTGTTACATATAATACATATTTTCAATATAAGTGTTTGTGACTTTATTGATTATTTATGAAAACATTTTTTGTTGCTATTTTTGTTCATATATATATTTTTTTTCTTTTTGACAGTGAAGTGTGCAAAGGAAATAGAGTTCTGCTAGTCATAGTTTGCAAGAAAACAGAAAACACTATTAGATGCTCATCAGGAAATTTAGTCATTTTAGTTATTTTGCAAACTGGCCTAAGATGCATAAGATTATATATACTTAGCAGTTTCAAGTTTTAGGCAGAGCACTAGACGTTTGATGGCAGAATGTAACTGGACTGTTAGTTTATTATATGAAGTCCTAATTTATTTAAATGTGTGTTTATAATATCAATACAGATTGACTTTTATTTCGATTATTTGAAATTTATAGTAAAAAGATACCTTAGAAACTTATTTCTGTATTTTTTTTTATTTTTGCATAATATCTCGTAAACAGAAACTGATGGTTTTTTAGTGAAACCTAATCAGTTATTACGAAATTATTTCTGAAATCTTCAGATAATTTATACAATTACTGAAAAATGTAAAATTATTTTATTTTTCCACTAGAAACTGATTATAGCATCATATTCTAACATATGTACGAAGCGAGTTCGAAAAAAACCCACCGGTGTAGCCTGGCGCTGGTAGTAATGGGCTGAGCGCCGCCATTGCTACGTCAACGTGATCTCTGGCTCAGTAAGCATCCAGCTGTGACAGTGGGAGCCTCGTTCTTCTGCCCATTAGATTGTTATAACCTCAAAATATGGCAATAGAAAATTCTGCTGAGTGCGAGGTGCGTGCGGTAATAAGATTTCTTTCGGCACAAAACGTTTCAGCAGCAGACATTCGTCGTCAATTCAACTCATCGTTATGGTCGTCATAACAATGCTCGTCCTCACAGTGCTCGAAAAACTCAAGAAAATTTTAATAATTCAAATGGGACGTTTTTGATCATCACCTTTACAGCCCAGACTTTACGCCGAGTGATTTTCATCCTTTCACTTGCATGAAGAGGTGGCTTGCGCCGCACTTCGATGGCGATGATGACCTGCAAAATGCCGTGAACGGCTGGCTACGTATCCAGGTGCCAAATTTTATGAAGAAGGAATCTGTAAATTAGTGAAACGCTATTACAATGCATAAATTTAAATGCTGACTATGTTGGGAAATAGAGAACAGCTGTAATGTTAAGATAGGTGTAAAACAATATTTTTTTCTATGCAGGTTTTTTATTTATAGACAAACGGAGGTTACTTTCTGGACTCGCCTCGTAAAACTTTTTCATATGCTTGGCACTGGATTATTATTTTTTTAACTTAAATTCATTTTATGTCATTCTTATATCATTGTTTTACTTCGTGTAACAATAAAATATTTTATCACTTTATATGCAAGCTTTAATTAATTTTATCTAAATGTATTTGAAAATAATAAATATAGTGAAACTTGTCTATATTACAAGGGTAAATCAAATGTAAGCCGGGATTTTTTTTAATTGAAATTTATGGAAATAAGATACACATATTGGTGATACAATATTATCTTTCTACATAAGCTTCACATTTTTAAAACACGTTTTTCCCAGTGGGTGAACAATTTTTAGGGTTTCGTTCATCTCACGAAACCCTATTCGTGTCGCTTCTCTGTCTGTCCGTCACAGAGTCGGTTATCAGAAACTGTATAAGTTAGAGACTTGAAATTTTGTGTACTTATAGCTGAATACCTTCTGTCACGCAGAAAATCATAAAATTTTGAAAATATCTTCATTAACGTAAGATATTACTTAAAACCTTAAAAACCCACTCATTAATGAATACAAATGTTCAAGTAAAGCGCAGAATTTATTTGAATTGTTACCAATTTGTAAAATAGCGCACATAATAATATTTATTCCCTTTCAATTAAATGTATTTACACGTGACTATCAAAAACAGAAATAAAGCTTTAAAAATATAATTAAATGATCACGTGTTAAAAGCAGTAATTGTAGAAAATTACGTAATAAAAAATATTGCGCGTGAATATTAAAAAGAGAAACAATTAAATTATTACGCGTTCCAAGCATTAAATAGGTAAACTTACGTCATATTTTAAAATGTTCAAATAACAATATTTCCAAACGGTTTCAATTTAAAAATATATTTACATGAGATATTAATTTATTTCGACAAAATATTTTATCTATTACTGCAAATTTTAAAACAACGTAAATAATTACATATTCCCTTCAATTAAATATTTTTAAGTTTAATAATAGGAAGAAACTTTGAAAATTACGTCACATTGAAAAAGACACATTTAAAACGTCTTACTGAAAACAATATTCGGTACTTCTCCATTATGCCGTTGGCAACTTTCCAATAAAAAAATACTATCGCCAAATTATTCGCCAAACTCCAATGCCTAAAAAATGAAAGGAAGAATGCTGCCACGGGAATCTGAAGCCCCACTCACTAAAGTGTCAACTATCAGTAACTATAAACAATAAAATTTATAATACATTAATGAAAAGATTTTTTTTTAAAGTAATCTTAAATATTTATTTATTTACAATATTTTACTTAATTATCTCCCTCGGCTGGTGGACTAGTGTTTATGACGTCAGTTGAAACGGATTTGTTGTGCGTAACTATACATAGCATCATTTTTTCAACGCTTTTTCTCTTTTAATCTTTAGCCGTTTAAGGTCGTTATTATTTTTTAAGTTAATGAAATCTCCAAATGCTATAATAAAGAAGCCAGTTTGTGTGTGTGTGTCTGTCTGTTTCTCCGTTGTGTTTTGAAGAGACCGCTGCACGCAGAGCTACAAAATTTGGTGGAAATGTACCTCTATGCATGTAGTTTTGCACCTCGGAGCCAGATTTTTGAATTTTTGAATAGATTTTTTTATTAAATTTTTTATGCGATTTTTAGTGTTTTTTCACGTATTGAAGCGATTTTTCCACATTGATAAGGGGAACCCGATTCCAATCTTTTAGCCCAATATACTAAATTTTATCCTCTTTTCAATAAAGTTTATGCGAAATTCGTACAGGGATTTTTGAATTTTTGGCGATTTTTTTTCCTTTGACATTAAGAAATTTTGTCAGAATGCTTGATTGGTTCGGTGGTTGCGCTTTCATTTCAGCCTCGGATACGATCAGAATCGTTATTTTTTTTTCTTTTTAGCTTGGAGAAAGTTAATAATTCTTTACAGATAAAAAATCGTGATTTTAAATATACGAATTTTAGTGTTTTTTGACGTTTCGCTGCGATTTTTCTACATTAATAAGGGGAATCCGGTTCCAATCGTATAGTCCAATATAGTAAATTTTATCCTCTTTTCAATAAAGTTTATGCGAAATTCGTACAGCGATTTTTGAATGTTTGGCGATTTTTTTCCCTTCGACACTAAGAAATTTTGCCAGAATGCTTGATTGGTTCGGTGGTTGCGCTTCCATTTCTCAGCCTTCAAATACGATTAGAATCGTCATTTTTTTTTCTCTTTTAGGTAGCTTTCAATACAAAAAAGTCCTTCCGGCCTGTACCGGGAGGAAAAGGTAGCTTTCCTATATCTTCGTTTTAAAGTTTTAGCTAATGTTACACGAAAACAGCAAGTTAAAATGCAAAGAAACGTTTACAAAAGATTCGTTAATACTCAATTTGATAAAGAAATTCGCCAAATTATTGAGCAATAGCCAAATTGGCTTCATTTATGAAGACATATTTTGGTCGCCAAATTTGGCGATATTTCGCCAAATGTCGCCAATTTTGGCGCTAATGGATATGAATATATAGTTTTATGCGTATGATTGGGAAAATTATTACAACAATGAAAGAAAATAATTTGCGAGTAATCGCGTTAATGTGCTGTTTTGTTTCAAAATGTCAGCCACCCTAGAATTTCAAACTGCTCTATCTCAGCCATTTTTTAAGATAGAGGTAAACCAAAAAATGCTCTGGAATCCTTGTATCAAGGCCTAAAATGTAATTAAAAAATAAATTTGAATTTTTAATTTTTTTGTATATTTATTTTAGTTTTAATTTTTTAAATGGCCGCCATCTTGAAACAAAATGGCGGACCAAGCTGGCCAACGAACTCGGTCGAGACATTGGTTAGCTTAATACACACAATTAGTTTCATCAAAATTGATTTATAAATACGAGCGTTATCGTATGACATAGGTCATATATATATATATATATATATATATATGGATATATCTATATATATAAATCAACATTTGAACGGAGGGTGGTTTTGGGGTCTGGGGGTCATGATCGGTGAAAATATATCGAAATTTTCCGGAACTGCTTTACTCCGAACGGCTGCAATAGGTAGCTTTATACTTTTAGGTAGCTTTCAATACAAAAAAGTATAAAGCTACCTATTGCAGCCGTTCGGAGGAAAGCAGTTCCGGAAAATTTCGATATATTTTCACCGATCATGACCCCCAGACCCCAAAACCACCCTCCGTTCAAATGTTGATTTATATATATATATATATATATATATATCTGACCTATGTCATACGATAACGCTCGTATTTATAAATCAATTTTGATGAAACTAATTGTGTGTATTAAGCTCACCAATGTCTCGACCGAGTTCGTTGGCCAGCTTGGTCCGCCATTTTGTTTCAAGATGGCGGCCATTTAAAAATTTAAAACTAAAATAAACGTACAAAAAAGTTAAAAATTCAAATTTATTTTTTAATTAAGTGTTAGGCCTTGATATAAGGATTCCAGAGCATTTTTTGTTTTACCTCTATCTTAAAAAATGGCTGAGATAGAGCAGTTTGAAATTCTAGGGTGGCTGACATTTTGAAACAAAACAGCACATTAACGCGATTACTCCCAAATTATTTTCTTTCATTGTTGTAATAATTTTCCCAATCATACGCATGAAACTATATATTCATATCCGTTAGCGCCAAATTCTCGCCGAAATTGGCGACATTTGGCGAAATATCGCCAAATTTGGCGACCAAAATAAGTCTTCATAAATGAAGCCAATTTGGCTATTGCTCAATAATTTGGCGAATTTCTTATTCAAATTCAGTATTAACGAATCTTTTGTAAACGTTTTCTTTGCATTTTAACTTGCTGTTTTCGTGTAACATTAGCTAAAATTTTAAAACGAAGATATGGGAAAGCTACCTTTTCCTCCCGGTACAGGCCGGAAGGACTTTTTTGTATTGAAAGCTACACACCAAGTAATAAACAAAAAGTGAGTTAAATTTAAAATCGCGTTCAGTAACTTCAGACGCACTTCTAGGAATTATTGTTTACAGACAGTAGAGAATAATTTTGTGTGTCCCTGTAAATGAACGAAGACTGCTATACACACAATATTCTGTAGCAAGCCTCTTGTCATGCACCTTAGTGATATATATAAATTTCAATGCGTTTAAAATAGTGAAACATTATTTAAATAAAACGCAGACGATTTTTCTCCATAGACGTAATGTAACGGAATTATTTTGACTGTCCCTGTAAAGTAACTATAAGTGCTATGCACATCCTATTCCATATTAAGCTTCTTGTAATGCACCTTAGTGATATATATCAATTACAATGTGTTTGAAATTGTGTAACATCATTAAAATAAACAGCAAATGATTTTTCACCATATACCGTAATGTTACGGAATTCTTTTGAGTGCCCCTGTAAAAAAACTACAAGTGCTACACACTTCCGTTGAAATAGGGAACATGCTATAGATAACGACAATAACATATAAAAATTGCAGGGTAATCCGAGCATATCTACGGGAGTTAGAGCACGGCCAGACGGCAGACAAACCGAAGTCATAAACACTTTTCAACTAGGCTGGAAAGTGTTAAAAAGGAAATAAAAATAAATAAATGATAGTTTGTGTTAGTTAATTTTGAAGGTAGCCAGTAGCATTTGCGCGATCTATAGCAATTAGGGTATATAAATAAACAATTTTACTTTTGCAAAACATAGGTAAGATAATTTGCTTTCCTCCTTTTTTTCAGCATTCATCCTCATTATCCCGCATGCCAGGTCGCCAAGGTTATCCTTTTAATTAATCCATAATGAGCACGGAGTATCCAACAGGAGTATGCTGCATTTTGTTATTCACTGCACTTACATAAGTTGTTTAATATATTTGAAGTATCCAAAAAATATGATATCCGATGGTATACGGCACACACTATAGTTTTATCTATATGTGGAATATAGAAAAATATTATTATTAAATAATACATTAATCATTATTAAGTTTAAAGTATTTAATTAACTTTTAGTTACATTTACAGTTACATATTTTTAATTTTAAACATTAGTTAAATTTAATTGAGTTTAAGGGAGAACGAAGTATACATGTTTCGTTTCCATCGCGTGATAGTAGCAAGTCTATTAAAGTTCTATATAGTAAAAAGAAAGAGTTTTTAGTCCCTTTTAAGTGATGTCATTTTCCAAGCCTGTGATTCGTCAGAAATGACGTAAAGTTAAACGTACGTCATTCATACGTATTTTTATTTTTTACTTCCTTGTCCACATTCATGAGTTTGTAAAACCACTTCATGTTGCATCATGGATTTCACTTCCTTTTGAAATTAGGTTACACTCTTTATTGTGATGAGTTTTTAAATGAAAGTAAATAATCTGTCACTGAAATCAATTAACGGAGATTATATTTCTGATATATTCCCAACAGTTTGATATAAATAAATATTGATATACATAAAAAAAATTATAGAATTCAAATAAAAAATAAAAGTAAATAAACACCAATTTTGTTTTCGCCAAATTGGCGGGGGAAAATAATCGCGCCAACGTGGTACGTATATGACATCTGTGCCACATTTATTCACTAGCCGAGAGGGATAATTAAGATAAATAATGTAAATAAATATCCAAGATTATTTTTTTTCTGTTTTCATTAATATATTGTAAATTTTATTGTTTAAACTTACTGATAGTTGACACTGTGCTAAGTGGGTTTTTTCGAATTTCTTGTATTTTATTTTATTTTATTTCTTTCTTTACCAAGTTTCTATAGCATCGTTTTAAAATTATACGATGCAGCGACATTGTTTACTTAACCATTTTACACAAGTTAATTTTTAAATGTTAATCGATCTTATTTAATCAATCTGGAAAACAGTTGTTAGATGTTTCGACAGCAATTGATTCGACCTTAAAATCCTTCAGTCAAAGGAAAATGAATGGAAACCCGGTTACAGTAGATCGCCACTGGTCGTTTAATTATAATACAATCTTCCGTAATCGTTTTAGAGTTGATCAAATCAGAGTATTTTTAAATCATACTGTGTCAGAGCGAGGGTTGGCGAGCGTAGCTCGTAGAGAGCAAAGCCCGCTAGTGTATAAAAATAGGTAATTTTGTTTCTGTTTCAAAAGTTAATGATAATTCCTAATTTTTTAACGACGTTGGTTTAATTCTGTGGGGAGGGGGAAGTGAGTGTTTGGTTGTAGTTTAAACATCGCGTTAATGCTCTGATCAGTCCCCTCTGATCAACTCCCTCCTTCCCCCACTTCCTCAAAAATCAGAACTAATTAATTATTAGTCCGATTCAAACGAAGCATTTTGTCAGGTCCCCAGGTACTAGATAAATTTCGGTATTATTTTTTCAGCCCTTGGTTACCACTATTTCTGAAAATTAATGACCAGGCAGGGGTATTTTCTCGGGTTCAATGGGCCCAATTTCAATGAGAATTAGTTCATTCAACTTAACACGAACTAATTAAGATATAGATAACTAATTAAGAGACAGATTTGGCGCCACCTGGTGGTAGAAATTGAACTAAAAGATTTTGCAGCGCGTGCGCAGCACGCCTGCTATACGGTGTCGTAGGCAGCAGGGACACGTGCCGGAGTTTTGATCAGAAAAAGTTTAATTTAGAACTGAGTGCACCCCCTAGCGGTGGGAAGTGAAACTAAACAATTATGTATTTAAAATTTGTCCGATTCAAACAAAGGGCCCGATTTCAACGACAATTGACTCATTCAACTTAATATGAACTAATTAAGATGTAGATAACTAATTAAGACATAGATTTGGCGCCCGGAAAGCGGAACTAAAAGATATTCTGTGCGTGCACAGAACGCCTTCTATACTTTGACATAAGCAGCGAGGACACGTGCCGGAGTTTCGTTCGGAAAGAGGTTTCTTTAGATCAGAGTGCACCCCCTGGCGGTGGAAAATGTAACTAAAATATTTTGCTTTTAATCGTGGTCCGATTCAAACGAAAACTTTTCTGACATTCTTCCAAAGCCTCCCAGCTACTAAATGAACTTCGGTATCGATTTTGGACTTTGGTTACCACCATATTTTAATATTAATATCCAGGAAGGTGATTTATTTTCTCGAGTTCTATGGTTTAGATTTCAACGGGAATCGGTTCATTTAACTTAATATGAACTAATTAAGATATAGCTAATTATTTATGACATATATTTGGTACTCCCTGGCGGTGGAAAGTGGAACTAACAGATTTTTCGCGCGTGCACGGCACGCCTTCTACACGGTGTCGTAAGAAGTAGGAACGAGTGCCGGAGTTTCGTTCGTATATAGGTTTATTTAGAACAGAATTCTACACCTGGTGGTAGAAACTGGAACTAAAAGATTTTGCAGCCCGTGCCTAGCACGTCTTATATACATGGTATCGTAGGCAGCGGGGACATGTGTCGGATAATTTCTATAGAACAAAATTCATCCCCTGGCAGTGGAACTAAAAAAATTTCCTGCGCGTGCGCTAAAAATGGCTATTTTGTTGAAACCGCAAAAGAAAGTTAAATATTTGATAATCCCAGACAACGAAAAAGTTTCATTTTCACTCATCCACGAGTATTAAGAAAAGTATTGGATTATTTAAATTGAAACTCACAGTTTATTTTTCTGATTCCGAAAATGCAAATTTTGTAAAAATCAGACGGTAACTTTTTTTAAAATTTTGACCAGTTTTAAATCAAATGATTTAGACAATTGAGGAGGTGGTATTACATTTATTTCCACTTCGGGTCCATCTCTCTATTTAATTTCCGAAAGACAAAGAGTTACCAGAAGAAGGGTTTCGTGCAGCGATTTTTAGACTGATTTCGCACTTCGTAGTATTTTTTGACGGGGCCGGGCGGATCTGCTAGTAACTAATAAATGGGTAAAATATCATTAAAAATACAGATAAATGTCCAATAAAAATCGCCCGATGACATAACAAACACGTGTAACGCGTCTGATGTCAATTGAATGTGACGCCACGGTAACGCACTTTTTTTCCCTATATTTTGGCGACAGTTTTTTTTTCTTTTTTGGATAGTGGTCGACGGGATAACGGATAAATACCCAATTTTTTATAACATCATTATAAAGTTCCCCGATGCAGCGACATTGTTTACTTAGCCATTTTACACAAGTTGATTTTCAAACGTTTAATTGATGTTATTTAATCAATCACGAAAGCAGTTGTTAGCTCTTTCGAGAGCAGTTGATTCAGCCTTAAAATACCTCAGTGAAAGGAAAATGGATGGAAACCCGATTACAGAAGATCGCCACCGGTCACTTATTTATAATTCAATGCTCCGTAATCATTTTAGAGTTAATCAAATTAGTGTGTTTTTAGAGTTTGCGGTGTCAGACGGGGGTTGGCGAACGTAGCTCGTAGGGGGCGGAGCCCCGTAGTAGAAAAAAAGAAATAAAACGCTAATAGACATGATGTAATTAATAATGATGTAATTAATAATGTGAATAGGGATTGTTAATAAAGAAGGAGAGAGGAGGGGAAACTACTTCTTTTTAATATCGCATTTAGTCCACATGACTGATATTATTATGGCACTATAATTGCGGACTTTGCCCGCTATCGGACCGGTTCAGATATTCGAAAAAACGAAAAAATAGACCGGTAAATTTTTACTTTAAAAAAAAAACATGACTTTTATTTTTTTTTTTTTTTTTTTATGAAATTTATTTGGATTTATTAAAGAAAGGATAAAGTGTTTTGAAAGGAACATTAAACGAAACCCTTTGTGCGATCTTCGATCACACTTATACCCACATGTTTTTATTTAATTATCGTAGAATGAAGGACCATTGAATTGAAGGTTTGTCAAGCAAAGTGTAGACAAGGGTCTCGGTGGCTGCATTGTCCTAAAATTGATAACTTCCAAGCGTCTTTTTTTTTTTAGGGTTTCCGTTCATCTAACAAAACCCTATTATTCCCGCTTCGTTGTCTGTCTGTCACAGAGCCGGTTCTCAGAAACTATATAACTTACAATCATGCAATTTTGTGTACTTATAGCTGAATATTTACTATGAAGCTCAAAATCATAAAATTTGAAAATATCGTATTATTTTAATTTATAGAGATAAAAACCAAAAATCTAACAGCCTTTTCCTATTAAATGTAAACACTTTTCGTTATGGCGGTTGCCAACAATTAAAAATCCACAATAAAATTATTTCTACAGTAATTAATTTTCTATTGAAAAATTTCCACGTGAAAAATGAAAATGAAATAAAAAGTTTCACCAATTGAAAACAAGTTGGATATTGAAAGTACACGTGACAAATGAGTTGCGTTCGTTTCGTACTTTAACTAGTTTTACAATGCAAAAAATCATCGTTATTATTTCAGTGAAATAAATTATATCGTCTGCTATGAATGAAATAAGGATGCCTTTTTTTCTTATTACGTATGTTGAGAATTTATTGATCACATGTCTGTGGGCGGAGTTCAGCTCACGGCGTTACGTAACGTGACGTAATACTTACCCCGAACTGATTAGAAAACTGTTGTTTTTTTAGTCGGAATTTTTTTGTATCTTCAATATGGAGCAATATCTTGGCTGCTCTCATGGAATTTATGATTTTTTCAGTCTAATTATCATTATAAATTTACTGTTGTGTTAAGTTTGTTGTTAAATAAAACCAAGAAAAGACAACAAGACTTTTATTATGAAATCATGATCAACACAGCACCAGATATTATTTTTTTGTTTGTGCTTTCGATATTACGTTAAGCTGATTATTAACATTTTTTCATGGCGCCGAAAACGCGGGATTTCAAGAATATGTTCTGAATTCGTCATCGATGTTTGTTTGATTTATTGCAAGTTTTTTTTCTCGTGGACTAAGCTTGAATATAAGGTACTGTAAAAACTTCTTTATTATTATTATTATTATTATTCCATTATGGAAAAAATTGAAAAGTTAAAAGCAAAAAGAAAGCTTGTTCGAACTTCATGCACGAAATTGATTTCTACTATTGATACATTTATTAAGAGTATTGATACTCAAAGTGAAAATGATAAGTTTAAACTTTCGGAATATTTAATAAATTTACAAGAAAAACAAGATGACCTTAAAAATTTAAATGAAAAAATTGAAGAATTAATTACAGATGAAACGCAATACGAAAATGAAATCCAAAAGTCGCTTGAGTATGACGAATCTATATCTGATTCGAAAACCAATATCAAAAGTCAATTAAAACAATTCAAGGTCGAGCAAGCTGAATCTGTTAAAAGTATTAATACTATTTCTAATTTAAATAATGCATCACAGAATCCTGTCAATTTGCCCAAACTAAATATAACCACCTTTAGTGGTGATCCAAGTAAATTCTTGGAATTTTATAATAGTTTTGAAAGCGCTGTAGATTCAAATGAATCATTAAGTACCGTTGATAAATTTTTATATTTGAAATCTTTCTTAACCGGTGAAGCTTACAAATCAGTAGCTGGATTTGCTTTAAAAGAAGAAAATTATAAGTCTTGTTTAACCTTATTAAAAGAAAGCTACGGAAAACAAGACCAGTTAATTAGTTGTTTTGTTAATAAACTATTAGAAATCGAACTTGTTAAATCTTCATCAAATATTAAGGGGCTCAGATATATTTATGATGAAAGTGAAGTCAGTATTAGGAATTTGCAATCTATGGGTATTGCATCACATAAATTTGGATATATATTAATCCCTATATTGTTAAAACAATTGCCATATAATCTAGTGGTAGAATTTCACAGAAAAAGGGATCCTAAGAAAATGGGTGATGTAGATGAACTAATGAAATTCATCAAGTTTGAAATTGAATATAAGGAGGTTGCAGATCTAGTGTCAGAAATTTCGTTGAAATGTCAGGAAACGTTTCGTTCGAAAGCTGAATATTCTAAAGAGAAATTTAAAATAAAAAATAATTTCCCGACATCAGCTGCATTAAATACTATTACTAAAAGTGTTTGCATTTTTTGCAATTCTAATTCGCATACTGAATTAGGATGCAAAATCCTAACAAATGAACAAAAAAGATTTAAGTTAAAGAAAGACGGACGCTGTTATAAATGCTTTTTCAAATACTTACAGTCAGTTTGTAAAGTAAAAATTCAGCCCTGTCAAACATGTCAGAGTACACAACATAATCACTTATTTTGCCCCTAAGCAAAATGTAAAAAATTGGTTGAAAATCAAGATCCAAAATTAAAACAAGTTACCCAAATTTCTGAAAATGAAACAGTAATGCAATCTATTCATAAGTCGAAAAATTTGAGAAATAATTATATCACTCTACTGCAAACGGCTTGTGTTCAGGTGGAAATTGGATCTAAAAAATTATTTGCCAGAATACTCTATGATTCTGCTTCTACGAAAACATTTATTCGGAGTGATTTGGCAAAGGCATTAAATGCTAAAATCTTAAGAAAAGAAAAACTTTTCATTTACACATTTTCTAACAGAAATCCTACAGAAAAAGAATTTGAATGTGTATTAATGAGAAGCAGATATCATCCGTATAATTCTGTTAATGTTGAGACATTAATTACGGATGAAATATGTGGTACCCAATTATGTCAAAATATTAATCCCCGGTTTCAAAACCTTATTTCAAAGGAATATCAATTAGCTGATTTATTCGAAGTAAATTTACCAGTTCAAATTTTATTAGGGGCTAATTATATTTATGAAACATTATGTGGATCGCTTACCAAAATAAACAAGCAATTATACTTTCAAACGTCTATTTTCGGAACAACATTAGTTGGACAAATCCCAGATAATTATTCGATGAATTCTATTTCTTGTTTAAATGTAATTTGCTATTCGAAAGAAAGAGATTTAACATGTTTAAATGTTTCGGGTGAAAATTTAAATACACAATTAAAAGCATTTTGGGATCTTGAAGCAATTGGCATTATTGAAAGTAATGCAAAGAAAATTCCTAATTATAAAGTAATAAATGAGTTTCAAGAAAACTTAAAATTCGTGAATGGTCATTATGAAACATGCCTTTTATGAAGAAATTCTAGTGATTCGCTTAAAAATAATCTTGAAGTAGCAAAAAAGCGGTTTTCTAGTTGGGAAAATAAATTCCTGAAAGATGAGTCTTTATTCAAAGAATACAATTTTATTTTGCTTGACCAAGTTAACGAAGGTATAGTAGAATTGTGCCCTAAAAGGTTTTCCGAGAATAACTTTTATTACATGCCCCATAGACCTGTTATCCGAGAGGATAAAATTACAACAAAAACTCGGATTGTTTTCGATGCTTCCTCTAAACATGCGGATTCCTTATCTTTAAACGAATGCCTGAATCCGGGTCCTAACTTGAACCCAAATGTTCTGGATATTATTTTAAAATTCCGATTACACAAAATTGCCCTTTCAGCTGACATTGAAAAAAGCCTTTCTCCAGATATCTATAGCGGAAGAAGATCGCGACTATTTAAGATTTCTATATTATGAAGATTTTGACAAAAATAAAGAAATTGTTCCCTATAGAATGACTAGGGCTACTTTTGGTGTCACCTGCAGTTATCGTTGCCTGTACTATTAAAAACCATATCAATAAATATAAAGACTCTCACAAGAAAACATTTGAAATCCTTAATTTGTCCCTTTATGTAGATGATTTGTTTACCGGAGAAAATGATGTAGAGGCTTTTAATTTATCTAAAGAAGCTGTTGATATTTTGAAAGAAGAGGGGATAAATTTAAGAAAATTTGAAACTAATTCCGAGGAGCTTAGGAAAAGATGGATTGATAAGAGCATACCTATTTCTAATACCGTCCCCCAAATAACTCTCTAAAAGTATTAGGCTTAACTTGGAACAACAATGAAGATAATTTGGGACTAGAATTACGTCCATTGTTATCAAAATTAAATAATGACTAGATGGAACCCGATAAAACTTGACGCAAAAAAATACTATAACAGTATCAGTAAAAAAGGCTTCTTTATTATTTATGAAGGGTTGCGTATAAAACAGTCTTTCAAATATTTTTTTCCCCAGTCAAATACAGTACTATTTCCGATGCAAACTCCAAACAAAAAATCCGTAAATAACTGTGTAATGCAAATCAGTTTGACATTACCACCATATTCCCCACGGCAAGAAAAAAAATTCATGGACCTATGAAGTATATTCCTACGTTCATCTCATATTCAGTCAATAAAAGAACATAATAAATAAAGCACACATCTCCCCCCCCCCCTGTGATAATGCAACGGAATGAGCTCCTATGCGCATGTGGATTGCATCTGCCCAAAAGCACCGTCAAAATTCGACGTTAAAAAAGTTTTAAAATGATTAAATTAAAAGTGTTAAAATGTCCTCTTTAATAATTGTTCGTTTCAAATCCATATCTTCTAAAACGCATCCATTGTTTTAAGCTAATCAATTTTTATGCAAAGATTAAGAAGTTTTTTACAGTAATAAATCTATCTGCAGATGGAGATTTTTAATGTTTTCAAGTGTAATTTATTTGTATGGTTTCTTCGGTTCCTTGACATAATCAAGATGATTATCCCTTTTCCCAGTCGGGGATATTTTTCCTCTTATACAGTTGGCAAATAAAAAAAATAAAAAAATACAATTCCTAGCATATCCTGATATCTGATGGAACATATTCATCAACGAATTCAACATATCAATTTTATGTTCAACATAAACTAAAAATAGTCTTTTTTTCTTTTTTTTTTTTCCTGACAGATTTTTGTTTAGCGCCAAAATGTTCTATCTTATGGATAATCTGATCTTAGGATTTATCACTTTAAAAAAAAAAAATTATTATTCACTTTTTATGATGGTTAGGAAAATCTATTTTCAATTGTGGCAACTTTCCCAGGGGCTATTTTACATTATTTAAGTAAACTGGTGGTCATTGATAAGATAGAATTGAAAAAATTTCATGCTTGAAAAATATTTAAAAAGTCGTTAAATTAAGCGGCAGTTTTCAAATAAATTTCAATCGAAAGCTAATTTTTTTTTCTAATTGATGATGTAAGAATTAAAATTGTAAAATGTAGTAAAAAATAGAAATTTGTAGCATTTCGAATTGATGTAAGCGCGATGAAAACTAAAGCGATAGCGCCTTTGTTGTCACAACTGTTGTACATTTCTAAAAATTGCCACTGTATTTTGGCTTGCGTCCAAAAGTAGAAAAACATTTTTTGACATCTAAAGAGAAATTCACAGTGAAAGAAATAGGACTTTGCGCTAATAAGGAAATGTTAAATGAACTTATAACAAACCTACCAAAATTATCATATAATTAAATCTCCTGTCAACATCCCTTTTTCGCAGAAAATACGAAACGCTGAACGACGAATGAGATAGCACATGAAAGGATTTTGAACAGGCTTCTGACATGGCACACTTAACGTTTCGTTAAAACATGTTTTTGATTAAAATTTGCTGAAAATTAAAAATTAAATCGGCATTGTTTTCTTAAAAGAAATGAAAGATTTTCCTCAAATTATTGTTGCCAAAAAAATAAAATACCACATTATATGATGCTCAGCAATTATTATAAAAAACACCGCACGGGTTTATTTTATATTTATGATTAAAAAGGGACATTGAAATTGAAATGTTTATATTTATATTTCTATTTCCCATGTTTTTCCCGAAGCGGATGACGTCATCCTCTAATGCAGTCAAAATATGATTGTTAATTTTTTTTTTTTTTTCTCTAGCGTGCCTTTTACAATCTTGGATCAGTTTTTACTCTACCTTTGATGGAATAAATTAGATAATATTTTGTATTGACTAAAAACTAAATGTTGTTTGCAGATATTTTTATCCTTACTTTTTCTTTAGAAGTTTAAACCTACATCTAATAAATATTACATATTGATAAAAAATGGGACTTCTCTATTACCCCGTCGACCACTTTTCATAACAAAAAACTATCGCCAAATAAACGGGAGAACGTTGCCATTGGAATATCAAAATAAATAAATAAATAAAATATAAGAATTTAAGGACACAATTCTTATTTTAATTAATAAAGTAACTAATAAATCAGTAAAACATAATGAAAAATACACGCAAATGTCGAATTAAAAACCACTTGACGTAACAAACACGTATAATGCTTCTGACATCAAGTAAATGGGGCTGCATTTTTGGCGTTTAATCTTACAGTTTGGCGATAGTTTTTTGTTATGAAAAGTGGTCGACGGGATAATAGAGAAGTACGTAAAAAAATATTAGATTTCAGTGCGAAATCCTCGCACTGGCCCTCTAGTTCCTATGAAATATTAGTCTTACATTGTTTATTCTAGCTAAAAATACAATCATTATTTCAAGATTTTTTTCTACCATAACAATATTTTTAATAACTTTAAATTTCATGAAATCCTTTACTTTTGTGATTTTTTTTATTAAAAAAGGAAATCTTCTATTTTATAATTAAAAAAAAAAGCAATTGGTAACATGTAATGAAGGTATGCAATCAAGATGAAGAAATCAATGACGGCTCCAATTCTAATCTTTATAATTATGAATGTAAAAATCAGTAAAATTATGTCATGTTAACACAATCATATACATTTTTCTCTTTAGTTTTATCAATGTTAAAATAATGCACTTCAAGCTAAGCATAACGTCATTTTCACCGGCGCAAACTTTTCACACGTACTTCATATACCTTACATTAATGCTTAACACCATGCACACAAATAAATATATTTTGTATTTAATTTTAATGAAAAAATGGCATCAACAAAGTTATAATTATGCATAATGATAAAATAAACCGAATGGACAATATTCCCGTGACGTCACAATAAATATGAATTTTTATTCGCTTATAAAACACGCGGATAAGTATTTTTACCGAAATTTAACTTGCAAATTAACAAATTCGGCTCTAAAACAGCGTGCTTTTAATATTTATTATTTCCCTTTTATTCAACCACAGAGTTTAGAGAATAAACTCTGTGCTTCGCAACAGTAGGCGTTATCCGATTATGACGTCATTAGCAGAAGTAAAAGTTTAATTGAAAATTACGGTTAATTAATTAAATTTTCGAACAAACGAACGCATGATAACAAATTTGTGTCCAAATATCTTTCATTTAAAAAAAGAATGATGTAATTTGATGCAGTAGTTTGTTCTCACGGATTGTCGAAAGAAATCGCTTAGCGTTTTAAATATATAGACTAGATGGAACCCGTCAAAACTTAACGTAAAAAAATTACAATAACAATATTAGTAAAATAAGCTTCATTATTACATAAGAAGGGCGTATGAAACAGTCTTTCAAATATTTTATTTTAAAAGTTCCCCCCCCACCCCCCCCCCCCAGTGAATTACATTACTATTTCCGAAGCAAACTCCAAACAAACAATCCGTAAACAACTGTGTAATGCAAATCAATTTGACATTACCGCCATATTCCTCCCGGCAAGAAAGAAAATTTCCTGGACCTATGAAGTATCATACAAATAGTATATCCCTACGTTCATCTCATATACAGTCAATAAAAGAACATAGTAAATAAAGCACACATCCCTCCCCCCCCCCCTGTGGTAATGCAACCAAATGAGCTCCTATGCGCATGTGCATTGCATCTCACCAAAGGCACCGTCAAAATTCGACGTTAAAAAAAGTTTTAAAATGTTTAAATTGAAAGTTTTAAAATATCTTCTTTAATCATTGTTCGTTTCAAATTTATATTTTCTGAAACGCATCCATTGTTTTAAGTTAATCAATTTCTATGTAAAGATGAAGATTTTTTTTTTTTTACAATAATAAATCAATCTGCAGATACGGGAGATTTTTAATGTTTTCAAGTGTAATTTATTTGTATGGTTTCTTCGGTTCCTTTACATAATCAGGATGATTATTCCTTTTCCATCACAGTCGAGGATCTTTTACTTCTTATACAGTTAAATATCCTATGGATCTTTAAAAAAATAATAAAATACAGTTCCTAGAATATTCTGATGCAACATATACATCAACGAATTTAGCATATCAATTTTATGTTAATCATAAACTATAAATAGTTTTTTTTTCTTGACAGATTTTAGTTTAAAGCCAAAGTGCTCTTTCTTTTGTATAATCTGATCTTATGATTTATCAGGGGTTTTTATTATTTTTCTTTTTAACACTTTCCAACCTAGTTGAAAAGTGTTTATGACTTCGGTTTGTCTGGCCGTCTGGCCGTCTGCCGTCTGGCCGTCTGCCGTCTGGCCGTCTGGCCGTCTGCCGTCTGCCGTCTGCCGTCTGTCCGTGCTCTAACTCCCGTAAATATGCTCGGATTGCCCTGCAATTTTTATATGTTATAATCGTTATCTATAGCATGTTCCCTATTTCAACGGAAGTGTGTAGCACTTATAGTTTTTTTACAGGGACACTCAAAAGAATTCCGTTACATTGCGGTCTATGAGGAAAAATCATTTGCGGTTTATTTAAATAATGTTTCACTATTTTAAACGCATTGAAATTTATATATATCACTAAGGTGCATTAGAAGAAGCTTACTATGGAATAGGGTGTGCATAGCACTTATACTTACTTTACAGGGACAGTCAAAAGAATTCCGTTACATTACGTCTATGGAGAAAAATCGTCTGCGGTTTATTTAAATAATGTTTCACTATTTTAAACGCATTGAAATTTATATAAGGTTCATTACAAGAGACTTACTACAGAATATTGTGTGTATAGCAGTCATCGTTCATTTACAGGGACACACAAAAGAATTCTCTACTGTATGTTAACAATAATTCTTGGAAGTGCGTTTTAAGTTACTGAATGCGATTTTAATTTTAAATCGCTTTTTGTATATTACGTGGTGTGTATAAATTCTGTAGATCCTATACAGGGAAGCACAAAAGTTCGGGAACACATTTCCGTATTATTTAACTCCAGACGGAGAATTTTAAACTGTGCTACGTGTTCCCTAACTGAACTAAAATTTAGCATCCTATGTAGTATATATACAAATCTATAGATCCTATACAGGGCTGAATAAAAGTATTCGAATTACTTAGATGTTATCTTTTAGCTTATTAAAGAGTATGATTCGTAAAATTATTTTGGAAACGTTGGAAAGTGTTACATAATCTATGCTTGATGCATGATTTTTCGTTCTTGTTCAGTTTTTATGATGGTTAGGAAAATCTATTTTCAATTGGGGCAACTTTCCCAGGGACTATGTTACATTATTAATGCAAACTGATGATCATTGTTGAGATAGAATTGAAAAATATTTCATGCTTGAAAATAAATTTAAAAAGTCGTTAAATTAAGCGGCAGCTTTCAAATAAATTTCAATCGAAAGCTAATTTTTTTCTAATTGATTATGTAAGAACTGAAATTGTAAAATGTAGTAAAATGTAGTAGAAAATTAAAATTTGTAGTATTTAGAAGGGTTGTAAGCGCGATGAAAGCTAAAGCGATAGGGCCGTTTGTTGTCACAACCGTTATACATTTCTAAAAATTGCCGCTGTGTTTTGGCTGTCGTCCAAAAGTAGACTATCATTTTTTGACATCGAAAGAGAAATTCACAGTGGAAGAAATAGTACTTTGCCACTCATAAGGAACTGTTAAATGAACTTATAACAAATCTACCAAAGTAATCCCTATAAAATATTAGCCTTACATTATTTATTCTAGCTAAAATACAATCATTATTTCAAGTTTTTTTCCCATAACACTGTTTTTAATAATTTTAATTTTCCTGAAATTCTTTACTTTTGTGAATTTTTTTATAAAAAAATGAAATCTTCTAACCTATAATAAAAAAAATGTAATTTGTAACATGTAATCAAGGTATGCAATCAAGATGAAGCAACCAATAAAGGCTTAAATTCTGACCTTTTAAAATTAAAAATTGAAAAATCAGTTAAAATTACGTCATGTTGACACAATTAATTTTTCTTTTTACTTTATCAATGTTAAAATGTATTTCAAGCTAAACATAACGTCATTTTCCCCGGCGCAAACTTTTCACACGTACTTTGTATAAGTTACTTTTATGCTTAAAAACTATGTTACAAATAAAAATATATTTTGTATTTAATTGTAATGAAAAATTGCATCAACAAAGTTATAATGCATAATGATAAAATAAACCTAATGGGCAATATTCCGGTGACGTCACAATAAATATGAATTATTATTCGCTTTAAAAACACGCGGATAAATATTTTCACCGAAATTTAACTTGCAAATTAAAAAATTCGGCTAAAAGTTCTCATCAAGTGATTTTTAATTCGACGTTAAATGTATTTATAATGATGTTTTACTGATTTATTAGTTATTACATTAATTAAAATTAAAATTACGTCTTCGAAACGATGATATTAAAATAGAAAAAGCATTGAAAAAATGTTGTGATTCGTAGTTTCGTACAATCGATAAAATTAAACTGACGTCACAAACATTTATCCAACAGTCGAAAGGGATAATTAAGAGAAATAATATAAATAAATAAATATCCAAGATTATTTTTTATTCTGTTTTCATTAATATATTGTAAATTTTATTGTTTAAAGTTACTGATAAATGATACTTTAGTAAATGGGGCTTTTCCTAATTATTATTATTATTATTATTTATTTTTTTATTTTTTAGATTTAATGGCGATATTCTTCTATTTGTTTATTGGGCGCTACAGTTTGGCGAATGATTTGGGGTACTTTTCGGTTAGCCGGGCCCCAGTGAAGTATATATATATATATATATATATATATATATATATATATATATATATATATATATATATATATATATATATATATATATATATATATATATATATAATTATAATATCTTTGAAATATATATATATATATATGTCATTCTATAAACAAAATGTGTTCTAGGCGCTGTAACTGGGGTTAATTTTAGGTGCCTAAATGACTATTTTTGCTTTGTATGGCAACCTGGTGTTTTATAATAAAATTGAATATGTGTGTAAATAAATAAAATAAAATTGGTACTTTTATGTTAGCTGGGCGTCAGGGATAACTCTCCAAATCTTCTTTCAATTGGAATAATTTAAATTGCAATATTTTACGTGACATTTGTTATTCATATTGATATGTTTAAGTTTAGATATTTTATTATGATTATATTTTAGCTAATTTTAAGTAAGTTTTTTAGGATTTAATATTACAATATTAAAATATTACCTAGTTGATATTAGCTAATGTCAAATGATTGGCGAACCACAGAGTTCAGAAAATAACTCTATGCATCGCAACAGTGAGAGTTGCCAATTTTATGACTTCATAAGCAGCAGTAAAAGTTTAATTGAAAATTACGGCTAATTAATTAAATTTTCGAACAAACGAATGCACGATAACAAATCTGTGTCCAAATATCTTTCATTTAAAAAAAGAATGGTGTAATTTGATGCAGTAGTTTGTTCTCACGGATTGTCGAAATAAAACGCTTAGCGTTTTAAATATATAGATTCTTGTACAAAACGGAATGTCTCTAAAATTGCAGCTATGTTGCTTGACCCGGCTGGGTTAACCACTCCTTTTATTATTCGAATTAAATATTTATTGCAACAATTATGGGTAATGGGCATATCATGGGATGAAAATTTTTCTGGTGAGTTAGAAAATGATTGGAAAACTTGCATTTCAGAAATACAGGAGCTCTCACAGCTGAAAATTCCCAGATATTACTTTAGCACTCTGATCATGAAAAAGGAGGGTCTCCAGTTACATATTTTTACAGATGCTAATCCTAAAGCCTATGGCGCAGTAGTATACTTACGATAAAGAAAAATTTAAGACTAGCTTTGTCATGTCTAAATCTAGAGTTGTCCCCTTGAAGAAATTAACTCTTCCTCGCCTTGAATTGATGGGAGCAGTTATTGGTGCAAGAGTTGCAAATTATCTTAAAAATATTCTCCAGGTATTCAAGTTTGTTTTCTGGACAGATTCTGAAATTGTCCTTTATTGGATAAAAGGCTCAAAAGAAAAATGGAAACCATTCGAAGCAAATAGAATTTCAGAAATTCATGACTTGTCTGATCCTAGTTTATGGAGACATTGCGAAGGCAAACTTAATCCTGCCGACCTATTCACTAGAGGTTGTTCAGGAAAACAACTGGTCAATTCTCAAAAATGGTGGTACGGTCCCGAATTTCTTTCCTTGCCTGAAGATCAGTGGCCCAGAGTTAAACTGTCCGCAACTCAAGTGTCTAATGTTTCTGAAGAGCGGTTTCGAAAAGCAGAAATTATTTCTTGTGTAGTTAACACAAATAACGCTGATAAAATTCAAATTTTAAATTTGCCAAGGTATAGCTCACTAAGGAAATTGTATCGAGTAACTGCATGGATATTTAGATTTATTTCCAATATAAAAGTAAAAACAGAAAAACGAAATCTTGCGGAATTATCAGCTGATGAAATAATAAATGCCGAAAATTTTTGGGTAAAGCTTGTTCAAGAAGAAAGTTTTCCTGAGGTTATAAAATGCTTTAAACTTAACAAAAATATCCCATTTTATGAAAAACATCCTATCGTGCTTCCTCCCAAACATAAACTTACTGAATTAATTATTAAAGATTTCCATGAAAAGGTTTTGCATGCAGGAATATCAGACACACTGGTACAAACTTGTAAAAAGTTTTGGATTTTAAGAGGTAGGCAGTGCATAAAATCAGTCCTCAACAATTGCACAATCTGCAAGAAATTTAACTCTCATCCATTCACTTACATTTATTCTGAACTAGATGAACCATTTCCTCTAACACCTGCTCATTTTATTATAGGAAAACGAGTTTTGTGCTTACCAACTATAAAAGTAAACGATTTAACCTTACCAGCAACCAAAGAAACTTTAGTGAAATGTTTTCGTTTACGTGAGACTGTTTTAAACCATTTTTGGAGGCGCTGGAAGAATGAATATCTCCTCAACTTAAAATCTGCTCACTGCACGGATCAAAATAAAACATGTGATTTCAAAATAGATGATGTTGTGCTTGAGCATGATGAACATTTACCTAGAGCTTTCTGGAGGTTGGGAAAAATTACAAAAACATTTGTTGGAAGAGATGGAAGAATAAGGTCTTGTGAAGTGAAAACAAACAATTCAACTATTAAAAGACCAATAAATCTGTTGTACAATCTTGAAATAAAAGACTTGAAAAACTGAAAAAAAAAAAAACTTTTTTTACTTTCAAATTTTACTCTAAAATTTTTCTTGATCATATGTATTGAATCTGTCCCTGTCTGTAAAATTCTATCTTCAATATTATTTATATTGATATTAAGGTATCAATATTCATTTCAAAATTAAAATGTCATAAAACTAGAACACAAGAATAGGTTAGGCTTACCTAAACGGTCCTCTTTCGGGAGATAAGATATCTTAAATTACTCTAACTTTTCGAGAATAAATGTTCATGTTGTTCAAAAAATAATTGAATCTACACAAAGTAGACACACAAACAAATATATTGACGATCACGAACACAATATACACAACAATTTTCGCGCACATCATAAATATTACATCTTATATTCCGTATTACATTTTCTAGTTCATTCATAAAACATTCTAAGACAGATCCATTTTTTATTAACAGAAAAAACATCGTCTGCGCGAGGCGCAAAATAGAAACGATTAAATTAAAACCATGGAAGTAGCGATAAACGCAACACACTCCCACCTTTGAGTTTCGAATTCAATGAAACTCAAACTTTACTTTGGGTTTATATAACCGACCATATCGGGATCGTTTTTCAGGTACAGTCACCACAGGAGAGTCACTAGAACCTTTATGGAAAATAGGTTCAGTAGATTCAGTATCTAAAAAGCAGGCTTTAACAGAATGTTGGATCATCGGCTTACTCGTAGCAGGGTCTAAATAACAGTTTTTACCAGTCAATTTTATCGTTGGTTTGGTAGGAGCAGGATCTAAAGGACATTCTTTATCATTCGACTGAACTGTAGAATGGAGTTCAGTACCTCTTTCATGGGTTACTTCTAGAGGAATCAATCTGCGAACAGGACGTAGAAATTCGCCGCCTTTCATCTTTACCTTTACCAATCGTACATTTCCATCTTTTGAAGGATAAAGTTCAATAACTTTGGCAAGTGGCCATTCAAGTTTTTTAACATTCTCACTAGACACAAGAACAACGTCACCAATCTGGACAGGTCTCTGATTTTTGTCAAATTTCGAGGATTGTTTTAAACATCCCAAATATTCAGTGCGGAATCTTTTTCGCAAATCTTGTTTTAATCGCTGTCTATAGGCATGTCTCTTATTAATAGACAATGAATCCAAAATGTCAAGATCAGGAATACTTGATTCTCTAATGTCTTGTAAAAACATAGAAGGAGTAAGTGGTATTAAATCATCAATTTCCTCTGAAACATAGGTCAAAGGCCGCTGATTAACAATATTTTCAGTATCGCAAATAACAGTTTGCATTTCTTCTAAGTCCAAAGAGCTTCGTCCTAAGACTTTTCGAAGGATCCCTTTTATTACGCCTATCAAACGTTCCCACTGTGATAAAGATATATCACAGTTTTATCTTTTTTAATTATTTTATTTTTCAGCTCAACGTATTTCTGTATTTTTATAGCCTTTCCAGTTTAATTTGCCATTCCTTAAAAGCTATTTATCGGCAGTCGCGCACCTTGTACGTTGCCTTTTTGGCAAGGCCGTCTCCCCCATCATTGTGCTTCGCATTCGTTGAATCGGCGATGTTGTTTTCTCTGCGAGGCATCTTCGCGCTTTGAGTTAGTATCAATCGGCGCTGAGCTGTGACGTCATCGTCATTCAGCGGCTCTCACCCCGCTCCTGCGTTGTGCGCATGCGTCACCGCCACTCTTGTTCGGTATGTTTTCGGGAGCTGTTTTGTTTTGGCGCTGCTTTCGAAAGGGGCGTGTCTTTCAAATACAAATTAGAATCGTTCTTTTAATTATTAAATGTTAATTTGTTTCTGATTTGCTCGTTTAATTTTCACGTAATTCCTAATCATCAAATTAGTTTAAATTAATCTTGCTGTCACATTTGTGCACCCCTTTTCTGGGTATTTATACTAATGTTGCGCATTTTTCCAACAGAATTTTAAAAAAAATGATGCTGTAAATTTATGATAAACGTCGTATGGTCTGGAGGCCCGCTGGCCTGTGCCGGCGCTCGCTCGTATCCTAGAATCGCGTAGCGCTGATTCTTTGGAGATCAATTTCGCGTTTTCAGTTTTCAATTATTCTACAAAATGCTGTTGTAAATTTTAAGTTTAATATTTTAAAAGTTTTAAATCAACTGGTAAATTGACTTCTGAATTAATTCTATAATTCTTCATGGACGCGGCCAGAAGGAATATTTAAAGATTCTTCGAAATTTACGAAATTTGAGCCAGTACTTTTTAAAGACTTGATGTGCAGCTTTCATCTCATCCTTCCTCCTTCAAGAAAATGTAATAAACATTATTGGATCCAACATATGGTATTCATCATTTATAGTCTGCATCTATTTCTTCACTCAAGTAAGACCGTTTAATTCATTTTATTATTATGATTGTTTCTCTTCTTAAGAATTATCGACCTAAAGAACGTCATGCAATTTTTTGCATTGGGTTATTGCTCACACATTAATATTCCCATCAAATGCTCCCTCTTAAATAATTTCTCCTTCCCACCCACCATCCACCCCACCACGGCGCAAATGGAGAGTTAAATTTCCAAGTGATCTTCTGAGCTGTGCTGTACTGAGAAATAATATCCCAATTAATTTGCTTATGTAAATTTTCAGCACTCGTGAAATTTTTACCGTTGTCAGAATATACTATCGCAGGTCTACCTCTTCGTGCTATAAATCTTCTAAAAGCTTGTAAAAAGTTGTCAGTCGATAAGAATGTGGCTATCTCTAGATGTATGGCTCTGTAGACAGCACATGTGAAAATAACTATCCAAGCTTTCTGACCACCTCGAAGAAGTAAAGGACCGGCGTAGTCAGTCCCTACAACCTCGAATACTGCAGCTTCTTTTATATGATCTTCCGGAAGAGGTGCTTCTATAATCGGTTTAGGTCTTGAATTAAATCTTTTACAACGTACACAGTTTCTAATTACCTTTCTAACAGTCTTCCTGCATTTCAAAATCCAAAAGTCTTCTCTTAAATTACTCATCAATATCTGGATACCAGCAGGATTTAAACTAAGATGTCTTGTCCGAATAAGTATTTCCACAACTGGATGGCTACAGGGTAACAGTATCGGAAATCGGAAATTTCTTTTATCTTCTCTCATCAGAATACGTGTCTTTACTTTAAGTAGTCCATTCGATTCTACATAACACTGAAGTGATTTTAAGCGTTTATCTTCAGTTCCTAAAAAGGATTCCTTTTGTACTATTTTTAACAAAGATATTTCAGCTCTATTTATTTCTTCTAGAGTTAAGAGTCCAGAAATCCGGTTGGCACGTTCCACTTTACAGTTAGTAAAAAATCTATAAATCCAAGCAATAGTTCTGATCAGTTTGTCGTACGACGAAATTCTGTTATAAATTTTTTCAGTTGATTCTTCATGATTTGTAGTGCTAACAACAGTTTTTCTCTTTTCGGAATATACTATGTTGAAATCAGGAACAACGTTGGATTTTGGCCATTCTTTTTCCGGTCTTCGCAACCATTCCGGGCCCTCCCACCATTTCGATTTCACTAAAGTTTCTGCATTACAACCACGAGAAGGGAGGTCTGCTGCATTTAATGATCCAGGTATGTGTTACCAATTATCAGGTTCTGTCAAAGATCGGATTTCTTTAACTCTATTGAAAACAAAAGTAGCCCAGTTTTCAGTTCCCTTGATCCAATATATAGCATTTGCTGAATCAGACCAGAAAAATTTCGGGATATCTTTCAACTGAAGATCGTGTATAACACTTTGTGCCAGTCTAGCTCCTATATTACAGGAAAGTAGTTCCAATCGAGGAATAGAAATGGTTTTCATTGGAGCAACCCTGCACCTAGCCTGTACAAGCTGACAAGATATTGTATTTTCAGTCGCACTTCTTAAAAATATACATGTAGAATATGCATTCTTGCTTGCATCGCAGAATATGTGCAAAGAAAGATTTTCTGGCGCTTCATAATTGGAAATAATACATCGAGGGATTTCTATTTCCTTTAATTTAGAGACATCCTTCCGCCATTTTTCAAATTTCTTGGTAATAGATTCAGGCAATTCAGCATCCCACGAAACTTTCAATTTCCAACATTCTTGAAGGATAATCTTTGGCCCCAAGGTGACAGGACACGTGAAGCCAATGGGGTCGAAAATTCTATGAACAGCACTCAGGATTGCTCTTTTCGTTACAATAGTAGAATCTTCAAAACATTTTCGTAAATCTATTTTCAGAGTATCAGATTTTACATTCCACATCAGTCCCAAAACTGGAATATTCTTTTCTTCTAATAACGGGAAGTTTTCTGCTTCTGTTTTGTTGAGATTATACTCCCACCCTCGAAGATCAAATTTAGCATTTTGGAGAATAATTGTGGATTCTTCAATAAATTTTTCAAGCTCCTCATAGTTTTCAACACTAGTGACGCAGTTATCTACGTAAAAAGACTTTAACAACTTGTCTGCTGTTTCTTTAAATCTAGAAGGCACATTCTTCAGATGATATCGGATAGTTGCATCAAGTAAATAAGGCGAACATGTAAGACCGAAAACAACCCTTTTATGCTGGAAAATTTTGAACTTTTCGGGGTCACCTTCCTCACACCATAAAAACTTCAGAAATGGTCTATCTCGCTCATTTAAACCAATTTGTAGAAAGGCTCTTCGAATATCTGCAATCACGCCTATTTTCTTCAATCGAAATTTATTTAATATAGTCGGAATGAGCTCTACGATATTAGGACCTTTCTCTAAACAATCATTGATCGAAGGTGAATCTTTTTGTCTAGCTGAGCCATCAAAGACTGGTCTAACTCTGGTGGTAGAATTTTCTTTGATCACAGCTCTGTGTGGCAAGTAGTGTTCACTTTCGTCATTACAGGAGTTTTTAACTTCTTCAATAACGCCTTCTTGTATCCATTCTTTTAATACATCTTCATACTCTTGTAATGTTTCAGTTTTCTTTAGTGATTCAACACAATTTCTTAATCGTCGTTCAGCGATTTTTCGACCAGTTTGTAAGGGAGGATGGTTTTCAATCCATGGGAGGCTCACTTCATACCTTCCTTCTGCATCTATTTTTATATTTTTATTAAAATGCTCTTCAGTTGCTTTTTTTATTTCTTGTCTGTTTCCGCTTTCGCCAGGATCGAGAATTCCAAGAGTGTCTAGCCGCCATAAATCTGAAATTTTTTCATCATTTACATGAAGTGACATGACGCTGTTTGTGCTATCGGATATGTTACATAGGTCAGTTTTTCCCATCAAAGTCCAACCAAGACGTGTTTCCATCAATACTAAGCCAGAAATCAATTGTTTGATTTTTCCGGTGTACAATTTACCTGCTACATCAGCTCCTATAAGCCCATGAATTTCGTTAGGTGAAAACTCATATAGCAATTCAACCTGGTTATTCAAATCAGAGAGAAAGATTTTTTGTTTCTTAATTTCACTCATAAATGAGCCAAGAGGAATTTTAGGAATGTTCGAACAAATTTTTTCTTGATCTAATACTTCGACACAACAGCGATAATTATCAAAGAAGTCGCTCAGACTGATCAAATATTTCTTATGTGATAATACAGTCTCCGTGCCACCGAATAAACTATGTGTCAAATTATCTTCCCCAATGCATTCATATCCCATCTCGGCCAATGCAAAAGATGATAAATAAGATTTACTGCTACCTGAATCAATTAATATTCTTATGTATTTCATCTTATTATTACATCTAAGACGGACGTTTGTAAAAGTACGCGACGAGTACCTGTTTTATTGGATAAAGCAGTGTCTTTTTTACTTTCGATATCTGACTTTTCCATAATCGGGTTTTCATTATCATTTTTTGCTGGACACATTATTTTGAAATGTAATTTACCGCAATCACAGGGTGGTATTTTCGTTCTACAAAAACGTGATATGTGTTTTCTTATCTCTAAACATTTAAAACAAGCCCCTTTTTTCATTAATATTTGTTTTTTCTCTTCATGAGATAAACTATTAGCATGTCTACATTCGTTACTTAAATGTGACTTGTTACAAAAAATACACGTTTCCCTTTTCATTTTTGATGAATTATGTAATTCCGTAGCCGTTGAAATATCTCTTTCTCGCCTATTTGACACTGTATAAATATTTTTGTTCACATTTTCTAAATTAAACCCACTTCTAGCCAAACGGACTTTTTCTTCGCTTTCGATTTCGTGCTGCAAAAATTTCATCAAAGAATCTAACTTATTATTACTTTCATCTTTTGAATTTAAAGTAATAGAATTTAAGTTTCTTTCCCAAATTCTCAATATTTCAACTGGTAAGCACGATTCAATCAATGGATAAAGAATTGCAGAATAATGTTCGCTTGAAACACCTAACATTTTTAATGATCTTAAATAGGTTTCAATTTTGTCGTATAATTTAAAAAGAGGAATTCTTGGACCTTTTCCTGTAGCATTATTCATCATTAAAGCGAGCACTTCTCTTATATATACTTCGATTAACATATCAGTACGACCAAATCGAGCCTTTAAACATTCAATAACATTTTCATAACTATCACCAGTAGCGGGGTACGACTCGACTATTTCTCTTGCCCTAGAACCCTTTAACGTTGCTTGTAACAAGTACTGATATTTATCTTCTTTCGCGATTTCAGAATCGTTATGTATTTTTTCAAACTGAGCCCAAAAAGCTAACCACTCCTTAATATCTCCCCCAAATAATTTAAATTCTATCTTAGGAAGTTTAAACTTCCGTTTCGTGGTATTTTCAGTTTCGAAAACCTTTAAAATCTTTTGAACTTTCGTTTTTAACTTAATAAATTTCTCTTCATACACGCTAAAACCTTCGTATTCCTTATCATAATTTTCTTGAGAACATGTTTCATCGTTTAAAAGAAGATCTAACATTTCTTTTTCTTTTGGTTGTAGATCTGTCCATTTTTCACCTAATTGAGCATATAAAATCTCAATTTCTTCAATATCTTTATTTTCATCAGTTAATTTGTTCTCAAGTAAATTAGCAATTCGCGTAAAAGCGCTTCTTAATGGAGTACGCAATTTTTTAATCTGTTCCATTATCGTATTTTATTTTCTTAAATAATATAATATCCCGGTAGAGAGATGCCAAAATAATATTGAATCTGTCCCTGTCTGTAAAATTCTATCTTCAATATTATTTATATTGATATTAAGGTATCAATATTCATTTCAAAATTAAAATGTCATAAAACTAGAACACAAGAATAGGTTAGGCTTACCTAAACGGTCCTCTTTCGGGAGATAAGATATCTTAAATTACTCTAACTTTTCGAGAATAAATGTTCATGTTGTTCAAAAAATAATTGAATCTACACAAAGTAGACACACAAACAAATATATTGACGATCACGAACACAATATACACAACATTTTTCGCGCACATCATAAATATTACATCTTATATTCCGTATTACATTTTCTAGTTCATTCATAAAAGATTCTAAGACAGATCCATTTTTTATCAACAGAAAAAACATCGTCTGCGCGAGGCGCAAAATAGAAACGATTAAATTAAAACCATGGAAGTAGCGATAAACGCAACAATATGTATTGTTGCAAAATGAAAAGGAACCACCAGATGGCGCTAAGCGCGCAGAACATTTTTGACTGACTGACTGTTTTGTTTACTTTTACGTTTGTACATAGCTTGTAGTATTCGTTCGTGTTCGTATTGTGATTGTATCGTCTTTAAGTGTGTCTATCGTCTCTTGAATAAAATAATCTTCATTAGTAAAAGATGTTTCTGCATTTAAAGAAGCTAAATAGAAAAGAACCAGAAAATTAGCTGAGACCAAACCTTTTATTTACTCTTATTGTCTTGTATGATTTTAAAAAGTTACGAATTATCTTTTATGTATATTGAACTTTTCTTACTTATCTTTTTTTTAATTTTTCTAGAATAATATTTTTAACTGTTTCTTTTTATATTTTTAGTAGAAGATACAATTTTAAATTGTTTTATTCATTATTGAAAAAGGTATGTAAGTATCACTCGAATATATATATTTGCATTGTTTCTTGAATTTAATATTTGAAATTTTCTTGTGTTCATGATTTAATCTAGATATCATATCAAACTTTGATTTCCAGAACTATATATTAGTTGTATCTTCACCTGAATTATTTTAAATTTAAATAATTTATTTTATATTTGACTGTCTTCTTGAAATTCCTGAACAAAACTTCAAAAATGTTTTCTTTTACTCACTTGGTTTTATTCTTGAATTTTATTATGTTGGATATATTATTATTATTTTAACTTTTATAATTTAATTTAAATCTTGTACTTGGAATAGATATTGATCTTGAATAATATTATGTTAAATTGTTTACTTGAATACCTTAATATTACTTTTAATTTGAAAATTGTATACAATTTAGATAATTGAGGTATTATTTGTTAATTGAAAACTAGGTTACTTGTATTGATGTTATATATATATATATATGATGTTATATATGTATGATGTACATTTTTGAAAATTTTGATGAACCCCCATGTGTTCATGATGGGGCAGGATGTTGAGAATTTATTGATCACATGTCTGTGGGCGGAGTTCAGCTCACGGCGTTACGTAACGTGACGTAATACTTACCCCGAACTGATTAGAAAACTGTTGTTTTTTTAGTTGGAATTTTTTTGTATCTTGAATATGGAGCAATATCTTGGCTGCTCTCATGGAATTTGTGATTTTTTCAGTCTAATTATGATTATAAATTTACTGTTGTGTTAAGTTTGTTGTTAAATAAAACCAAGAAAAGACAACAAGACTTTTATTATGAAATCATGACCAACACAGCGCCAGATATTATTTTTTTGTTTGTGCTTTCGATATTACGTTAAGCTGATTATTAACATTTTTTCAAGGTATGCCATGTTTACAGATGCGATTTTTTTTTCGACACCAGACAGCGCTTAAATTCACCATTTAGATCTTGCTTTGCGAATGATTACCTCCATGGTTAATATTTCTATGACTCACGATGAATGAATATTTTGTTTATTTACTTTAATAGATTGAGATATTCGGCTGTTAACCTAATTTTCACTGAAGTTATCTCAGAATCTATGCATTTTTTAATGTAACTCATCTCTCAAGCAGACAATTTTTTTAACCATCTTTCTAAAAATGTAACTTTTATGCAATTTTATTCGAAGAAATAATTTTGAATTAAAATGGCCGCTTGGCATATGGAAAAAGATGTGATTAGCCCGTATTTGTTTTCCTCAGTCACATGACTTGCACTTTTATTATATAGATTACGTATGATAGGATTTAACAGAATAAAGAACTTTTATTAATATCTTTTTAAGTTTTAATTCGATTTTCATAAAATTTGAAATGACTCGAAAAAATCTGAAATGATTATATATATTAAGTTTCAAACCATTTGGTTGGATAGTTTTTGCGCTGACGGTCAGACGGACCAGACGACGACTATAGGTGCTACGTATTTATATAATTATGAACGCACCTGAAAAGATTAATATGACGTCATATTGGTAATAAAACGGAAATTTTCAAACATTTCTCAATAATACATTAAATGTATTAAATGTATATAAATGTATGCTTGGCGACAATGTTGTCCGTATAACGGAAAAGTACCAACTTTTCTCTTACAAACAGTAATCAATTTATACTATTGATATATATAAAAGTGCATATTTTTAACTGACGCTGTACGGGAAGAGTGTTATATTCTGTGATGGTTGACGCGATTGGCCAAAAAATCCAAAATAGCGCCAAAAGGGGTGTGACGTCACGTACATTAAGTTCATTTCAGTGGTTAAAAATGAAACCCCAAAGACTGAAGATCGCAACAATCACATCAAACACTTATCGCCAAAATCAACTCACTAAAAAAATCAGCACAGGATACGGAACTCTTCCCTAAAAGATTTTCTTACAATTATTTTTCTTAGAAAATATAAAATAAAATTTTTTAAGGCTTATGCTATATGAATCATTTTCACTGTACATAAATATGTTACAAAAAATATATATAATTTTTACAATTAAAAATTTAGTCTGACTCTCAGAATTTTCACAGAAGTTTTTCTTGCTTAATTAAACACCATTGAGCCATGAGGCATATTTCCAAGATCAGCAAAAAAGCGACAAGCGGAAAACATTGTGCCTTACGGCAGAATATAGATTGGCCATCAACGGCTTTTATCGTTGAGATTTTTTCAGCCAAATCTAAAAAAAAAACGTGTTTGTAAGCATAAGCCAGCTTCTCCACTTTAGAATTTAGTTAGCGTTCTAAGATTTTTTGTGAGGCTGGTGGACTATATTAGGAACGAACACACGAGTTTTAAAAAGATTCAGTGACTAGAAATATTTTTAATAAATATAATAGTGAAAAGATGTGGCTCCTATGGGCTGAGACGTGGCGAGGTAGATGTTGTTTACAAATGTGCTGGCTTAATGACACCCTTTAAACTATTTTTAATGGTTCAAGACATTTTAACACTTAATAGATAACTTAAATAAAGTAATGAAAAGTTCTATGATAGCAGCTTTTATGATGGATACAGCTAAGAGAAGTTGTTTAACAAATGATGAGTTGGCATTAATTGACGGTCTCTTGGGGAGCAGTGGATGGGAAGGGAGGGGGAGCTATATAAAACACAAGTGCTCCACGAGATCTTTAAAATGAATCCTCATTTGCAATTGAGATATGGGACTTTAAAAGGGATGTCCCTTTTAAGGCCCTCTGACGGGCCCCCCTCGAGAGATACGTGAAAACCGAGGACGCCAGAAGAAGCGGGGAAAAAATACCTTTAGGCGGTTTGCAGCTAAATTTTGTGAAATTTTGGAACTGTCCGGCCCATAGGAATAGAGAAAAATAGGAAAAACCAAAATAATTATGAGAAATTGAAAAAATTAAATAAGAAAAGTGCTCCTGACGTAAGGGTGGAGAGTAGGACCAGACCATAGTGCTTGATGACATCTATCTTTTGATATGTTACATGAAGAGGTTTGAGCACCAAAAAAGTCGCCCCCGTGGGGAGGGGGTAACTTCGTTCCTACGGGAGATAGGGCCACGGGACCCCCTTAGAAATGTCCGTCATGACGAGTTTAACTTCGTTGCATCCTTTAAATGTGGTCTGCGCCCGCTGTAGGGCAATTAGGGACAGAGAAAGGAAATACAAGCGGAAGTATCGGCATAATAAAGAGAGACAATTTGATATTTAATATGGTCAGTAACAACCATTTGTATGGCTATATATATAGGGTGTCATCCTTTATATATGGAGTGACTGTGACTTCTCATAAACATCAATTTTACTGTAGACTGAAAGAATTAGCCCAGTGTGTAGCTAATAATAATATGTAATGTAAAATTTTAATCGTGAAATAGTTGAATTTGTCGTATTTAAATAAGTAATTGTTATTAATATCAAACTTTGCTTTTATGCAATATATTCTATTTATCATGAAAAATACAATCGATAAAACATTTTTAAATAAAAAAGTAGAAAAATCGAACAGAAATTTAGGGGAATCGAACCCGCAACCTCTAGAAACAAGAGCAGTGCTCTAACCATTCGACCATCAAGTTCGCTTCTAGACTTTAACAAAATATCATTAGAATAGGCAAATTAGTCAAATCAATGTTTTGAAAGCAGTATTTTCAATTCACAGCATAAACTCACTCCATATTTTAGTCTCCTTCACCCGCACGCCGCCTGATCTTCGTTCGTGAACAGCCCCATTATCTTTCTATGCGTGAAGGTTTCGCTATGGTACTTCATTGTGAAGTTTGGTAATTTTTTAATTCAATATTTGAAAAGCGTTGTAATCATTAGATTTGAAATTTATATCAAGAAAAATACATTTTTTTTACCTCTCTAACGCAGTTTGTCTAACAATTTTGTAACAAATACTTTTCGAGCTATTAATTTTGTCAGTAACTTCAAATGTTTCATTTTCTGAGATTAACCTGTGGCAACGAGGAATGGCTGTGACTTTTCATAAACATGAATTTTACTGTTGCTTGAAAGAATAAGCCACCCTGTGTGTGGCTATATATATATATATCCAATACGGTACTTTTATGTTAGCTGGGCGCCAGTAATAATTCCTCCAGATCTTGTTTCAATCGGTATCATTTTAATTGCAACCCTTTCAATTCAATGATTTCAATTTTGATTTCAATTCAATTCTTGAGATTTTGTTATTTGTATTGATGTATTTGTGGTGGCACAGATATCATATACGCACCACATTGGCGCGATTTTTTCCCCCGCCAATCTGGCGAAAACTTTGTTTTTGAATATTCACTGTAAAAAATGAAGTACTCAAAAATGAGTAAGTCCATGTACTCATTTCGAAATGAGTATTTTTGGATCAAAATGAACATGTGTATTCTCAAAAATGAGTAAGTCCATGTACTCATATCGAAATGAGTATTTTTGGATCAAAAATGAACATATGATCAAACCCAACATACTTGTATATTTCAGATTGTGTAATGACGAAATTTCGGAGCCTAAAAAGCTATTATTTGAAGGAAAAACGAAGAATAAGAGAAATGAAAAGTGGATCTGGTTGTTCTGGATTTTCATCAAAGTGGATCCACTACAACACATTTACTCTTTATTTTTTCCCTCACATTTTACACATCTACTTTTTTTTCCCTTGATAGTACTTCAAAATTATGATTTTTTTCCCCACTAATTTTTTAAAAATTTATTTTAACTTTTTTAACGTGAGGCAATATTGTGTTATTTAAAAGTTTCATACCATAATATCTTTGCAAATTATAGCTATGCAAATTGGTATTAAACTAAGCTGATTTGGCTTACAAATTTATGAATTACGCTAAAATTTATTATTTTATAAATTATAATTTTACAAAGTTTATAATTTTTTCCTTAAATTTATAAAAAATAGTTAATATTTTTTCTTTACTTTTATAAAAATAAAGTTTTTAACTTTATAACGTTTTTAATTTATTTCTTTATCTTATATTTTTATAAATTAAACTAATTTAATTTAAATAAAATCAATAAGTCCAGATTTAAACCTACCTATCCCAAGGTCATTAATTTTTAATTTGTCTCTAAAAATCATTTTTTTAACTATTTAGTTTAACCGAAACGTACGCAAAAGCTCTTAGCATAGCTGAAATATAATAATTTAATTTATTATAAAAAAATTTACATATTTTCTTTTAAATAAGACATTAAAAAAAATATTTTAATAGCATGTAATAAACACGTCTGATTAAGATAATTGTTTTTATTAGAATTGATAAATAGATAATCAGGCAAATAATTTTAAAAAAGTATATGTTCGAATAAAGAAATTGTTGGTGTTTCCTCCGTAGAACATTTTGTTATCCAGGCGGCGCTGCCGAGCGCTGAAGACGGGATGATGCGCGGAGCGGATTCCCGCCAGTAGAGATGTTTTGCTTGAGACGTAAGCGCAGTGTACCTACCGCTGCCAGTCATTTTTGTTCTCCTTGTAAATAAATGTAATTAGTTAAGTTTTAACTCAACTTTTTATTGAGTACGAAATGATCATCTTAGTTTTCTTACATAAATACAATCCAACGAGAGTAACCGAGCTATCTACGGAACATGTTTTGGTCCTCCGAGCCCCAGCGCTCATTTAGAACACTGTGAAGAATCATCGCCCTTGGCTTTTTGTATGTAGTTATAGATATAATTATAATGGCTACTATTAAAGATACTGTGATCCTCAATCGGAAACGCGGAAACATACGCAGCCAAGTTACACGAATATCTAATGCTATAAAATCAAAACTTGGCCAGAAAGAATTGGAACTAAAGTTCAGTGCTCTTCAGACATTAAACAAGAGCGAAAAATCATGCGTCAAGCATAGATTATATAGCACTTTCCAACGCTTCCAAAATAATTTTACAAATCATACCGTTTAATAAGCTAAAAGCTAACATCTAAGTAAACATTTTAGAAAACGCATAACATATTTAAAAAAATAATTTCAGGAATTTCCAACATATACAATATTCGGAAAAAAACCCGAATACTTTTATTCAGCCCTGTATAGGATCTATAGATTTGTATATATACTACATAGGATGATAATTTTAGTTCAGTTAGGAAACGCGTAGCACAGTTTAAAATTCTCCGTCTGGAGTTTGTCAATAAACAGAAATGTGTTCGCGAACTTTTGTGCTGCCTTGTATAGGATCTACAGAATTTATACACACCACGTAATAGACAAAAAGCAAGTTAAAATTAAAATCGCGTTCAATAACTTAAAACGCACTTCCAGGAATTATTGTTAACAGACAGTAGATAATTCTTTTGCGTGTCCCTGTAAATGAACGATGACTGCTATACACACAATATTCCGTAGTAAGTCTCTTGTAATGCACCTTAGTGATCTATATAAATTTCAATGCGTTTAAAATAGTGAAACATTATTTAAATAAACCGCAGACGATTTTTCTCCATAGACGTAATGTAACGGAATTATTTTTACTGTCCCTGTAAAGTAACTATAAGTGCTATGCACACCCTGTTCCATATTAAGCTTCTTCTAATGCACCTTAGTGATATATATAAATTTCAATGCGTTTAAAATAGTGAAACATTATTTAAATAAACCGCAAATGATTTTTCCCCATAGACCGCAATGTAACGGAATTCTTTTGAGTGTCCCTGTAAAAAAACTATAAGTGCTACACACTTCCGTTGAAATAGGGAACATCCTATAGATAACGACAATAACATATAAAAATTGCAGAGCAATCCGAGCATATTTACGGGAGTTAGAGCACGGACAGACGGCAGACGGCAGACGGCCAGACGGCCAGACGGCCAGACGGCCAGACGGCAGACGGCCAGACAAACCGAAGTCATAAGCACTTTTCAACTAGGTTGGAAAGTGCTAAAAAGAAGACAGATGAATTACGTAATGAGTCGTATTCGGTAATTTCTGATGATGATTTACCGGAATTTGAAAATTCCTTGACGGAGATAGAAGAACAGTTAGAAGCTCTCGAAGTAAGTTTTCTTGATTTAATAAAGCCTAGTGTTTATAATGTTGAAACTCAAAATAATAATGATAGAATTAATGCTAATAAGTCAAAAATTAAATTGCCGTCAATTAATTTACCCCAATTTTCGGGTCGCTACACAGAGTGGTTTAATTTAAAATTACAATTCACCTCCTTGATTGATAGCAACGATGAATTAAATGATGCTCAAAAATTATATTATTTACAATCGGCTTTAACAGGCCCTGTGAAACAATTGCAAAACATTGATGATTCTTATGCTTCCTTATTCGAAGCTTTAAAAAAACGATTTGAAAACAAACGGTTAATTGTAAATTCTCATATTTCTGAGTTATTGAGTAACAACAAAATAAAAATTGAAAATGCGAAAGAAATACGCAATCTGGTAGATAATTTATTGAGTCATTTGAGGGCTCTGAAACAATTAGGACTAGAAAATAATAACTTATCAGAATCAATTTCAATGTATTTTGTGTTACAAAGAATCGATGATGAGTCAAGAAAGGCATTTGAAATGAGTCAACTGTAATGACTTGCCTGAATGGAATATTTTTATTGATTTTTTACTAAAAAGGGCTCAAGCTCTCGAAAACCTACAAAAAAACAACACCGTTACGAAACCTAGGTATGAAATTACTCAGAAACAAAAAAGTTTAGTATTACAGAATGACAAATTTAATTGCGCATTATGTAAACAACCTCATATGATATTTCGATGTCAAAGGTAATTAGATTTATCGGTTCAAGAGAAATTGAACCAAGTAAGGAAGTTGAAGTTATGTTATAACTGTTTATCGTTATCTCACGCTGTTAATCGATGTAACAAATTAAATAATAAGTGTAGGATTTGTTACTCCAACCATCATAGTTCTCTTCATGGAGCTAATTTTTCGAAACCTGCTTATGAAAATAGGCAAGTTAATTGTATTGCAAATGAACCGCAGTTGAAAACGGAAGACAACGTAAATTCTAATTCAGTAGAATCTACCGCAAATGCGTTTACCTTGAGCTGTCAAAACAATTATGATCAAAATTTGTCTGGCACCAGTTATAATGGTTTGATTTCGACAGCTGTGATTTATTTAAGGGGAAGTAATGATTCTTTTTTTCCTTGTATTGCGATTCTTGATACTGCGAGTAATGTCTCATTGGCCACGTTTTCTGTAGCAGATATGTTAGGGTTGCAAAAATATAAGGTCAAGTCATTAATTACTGGATTAAATGATTCTGTCTGTAAAATTAAAAACAGAATAAACGTAGAAATTTCCAACAAGGATAGAAGTTTTAAAAAATTATCCAACATGTTTTTGGTTCCTAAAATCACTGATTTAACCCCTTCAAGCGCCGTAGACATTTCTAATCTGCACTTACCACAGAATTTAACCTACGCGAACCCAAGATTTTTTGAACCTCAGCGAATTCAAGTGTTATTAGGAGCAGATATATATTACGAATTGTTATTAGCTGGTCAAATAAAAATTCCTAAAACTTCTATAATTTTACAAAACTCTCATTTAGGATGGATCGCGGGCGGAACAATACAGGATAGAAATGAAAGTAAATTCACGTGCCATTTAATAGAAAATCAAGATGAATTAGATTTGAAAACCTTTTGGGACTTAGAGACGTTGGGAATTAAAGATTACCCAAACAGTGTAAAAAACGAAGAGATCCTAGAGAAATTTCATGAAACTGTGCGTTTTGAAAATAACAGATATGAAATCAGTCTCCCTTGGACAAGGGATTGGAACCATTTAGAAAATAATTATAAAACCGCCGAAGCGCGACTCACAGGTCTAATAAAAAGAATGAAACGTGATACAAAGTTATACGAACAATATCGCTATATTTTGAATGAGTATTTAGAGATGAACATAATTGAAAGTGTACCCAATTTAGAAAACTCTTCAGATAAACCAGTTTTTTACTTACCGCACCATACAGTATTTAGAGAAGATAGTGTTTATACTAAATGTCGAATAGTTTTTGACGCAAGTTCCCATGAAGCAGGACAGTTGTCCTTGAATGATTGTCTTGACGCAGGAACTAATTTAAACCCTAATATTTTTCACTTATTGATTTTTTTCAGACTAAACAAAATTGCCTTTCTAGCAGATATAGAGAAGCCTTTTCTACAAATTGCCATAAACGAAAAGGACAGGGATGTGCTGAGATTCTTGTTTATAGATAAGAATCCTGTTGACAGTGACGCATTTAATGTTATCGTCTACAGATTTTTACGCCTAACATTTGGCTCTCAAGCCCATTTTTGCTATCTGCTACAATTAAGCATCATCTTAACAAATTTGAAACGGAATATCCAATAACGACAGAAGTACTCCACAATTATATTTATGTGGACGACTTAATAACCGGGACAGACACAGTCGAAGATGCGGTGAACATTTCGGAACAGAAGCTAGCATGAATTTACGGAAGTGGATTTCGAATAACCAAATGTTAATGGAAATATGGGATAATCGTGGATTTAGTACTATGCCACAACCTTTTGAGGATAGTACAATACATAAAGTTTTGGGGATATCGTGGCAACCCAAGCAAGATATACTTTTGATAGATATTGATAATTTGCTCGAATTTTTGCGTAACGCAAAAAATACAAAACTTTTTGTATTACAAGTTGCAGGTAGAATATTTGACCCTCTGGGTCTAATTTCTCCGTATACAATACGAATTAAATGTTTATTTCAAGAACTGTGGAGTAGGAATTTAACGTGGGATGAAGAACTGCCCTCCGATATTACAAAGACGTGGGAACAATGGTGTTCCGAACTTCCCCAGTTGAGAAATCTAAAAATTCAAAGGAACATTTTTCAGTTTCCCGATGACTCCAATTACACCCTAACTTTGCATACCTTTGCCGATGCCAGTCCAAAAGCATACGGTGCTTCCGTGTATCTACAAATTGATTCACTAAGTGAATCTTCCTTAAATTTGATCACATCAAAATCCAGAGTGGCACCATTGAAATAAAAAGAAAAGTGCCCAGTTAAACTGATGGCATTGAGCTCACAGGCTATTCACACTATTTGTATATTATACTCTTCTTTCAAAGGATAATGCCCCTCGAAAAATAAAGAAATCGACAATAAAAATGCAAATTCCGATTATGAGATACACTTTTGATACAAGCTAAATATAAATTTAGAGTTTCAGTCCATTCTTTTATTTTTAGAGTAAAAATATGTGATCTATCTATCACTAACGGCGCTGTTATCTTTATGAATTTAAAATAAAAAATTATAATAAATATGGCAAATGTAAAACTTCCATTTCAATTTCTTAACAATAATTATTTTTTAAAAAAGAATGATCATGAAGCAAGTTTCATAACAAACAGTTTTATTTAAATAAACAGAAATAAATATAGGTGTATATTTACAAAATTATTAATAAAACACATAAAAGCGCCTAATCAGAACGAAATCATTTAATAAGTTTATGTCCTATACTGAATATACAATTACATTAGTTTGTTAGGTAATAAATTTTAAAAATAATCTAAGAAAATCACAAAATGTAACTAACACATTAATAACATCAAATGTAACTAACACACACGCATAGGTCATTATCACCTTTTTTCGAGTGTAAATAAAAATACAAAGTTTACCTTACCCGAAAGAAAGAAAGAAAAATTAATCTTTTCATTATAAATAAATACTCTATGCATTGTTATATCTACTTGTATATGAGAATGTCCACTACTCCAGTCATAAGGCCAACATTAGTTTTAAGAAAAAAGTTCAATTTTGACAAAGAAAAGATAATTAAATAACTGAAAGCAGAGTTTGGTTAACAAAAAAAATGTTTTTAAGTGTCAATCATTACTTTCAATTGCAAATAATTACACGCAATAAGAATAATAAAGAAAAAAGAATACGCTTATATTTGATTAAATGGTTTTTGGCCAAATACAGGAAATTGCTTTATGGTAACTAAAAATAGATTCGTAATACCAAAATTATAGGTTTTCTTCATTTGTATAGAAAACGTCTATCTGTGTACTTTCATTCGTTGAAATTTCGTCCGAGAGAACCTTGTTATGTAAGTTGTATAAAGATAATATCTTATTTATTTTTTGAAAATCGGCGGATTTTCTTTCAACACTGAAATCACCAGCAACGGTAAGTTTACAGTGAAAGTGCATCAAATTGTCTAGAATTTCTGTCATTAATGATTCCAGTAGTTTGATTGATGCCTTCGGAGATTTGTATCCAAAAAGAACAATCATTTGACCAAGTTTAACGGCACAGAATTCTGCATGAGCTCCGCGATCATGTCTTATCCAATTATTTATGAATTGGCACTCGTGAATTATTTCTGTTTTAGCAGCACACATCAAACCAAAAGCCTTCCGTTTGCCAACACAGTCTATGCGAGATATGCACGTGAATTTGCCATCAAAATATTACACATCATCTTTCAAAGAAAATGGTTCCAGGAAACATAAAAGGTGTGCAGTCGTATAATGTGGGTCTAATTTTATATCTAAATAATGTGCATTCAGTGACTGGACGTTGTGAATAACAATTTTGAAATAACTGTCCGGCACGTCAAACATAAATCTTAAATCGAAACGTTTTGGATGATTTTCCAATCTAGAAAGCTCTTTTAGTACTGGATCATTTTTTTCTGGGGATTTGGGTGGTTTAAAATCACCATCAATATATAAACCATCAGCAGTAGTTGCTCGACTGCATGCGACGTACAGCTGAGCTCTCTCCATTTTTTTTGCAATTTTTACTATCACAAAATTATGTGTGGCACTTTGACCCTTATGTATAGTTCGTCCATTGGCAGCAATCAAAGGAAATTGTGTCCGAACAACTTGTAAGCCCCGTCCATGCCAAGTTTTAATAATTTTAATAAGTGGAGAAATTGGAGTCCAAGTTTTATCTATTCCTTTAGAATTGAGAAGATTTTCATACTTTTTCCTCATTTGCGCTCCCACAAGTGGATCATCAAGTTTCAAAAATACCATTGTTGGTACCCTTTTACCCGTATTTGTAATTCCATATTGAATGTGCTTTAAGGTTCCTGTTGTGCCATTGAAAAGACCATCTTCTACATCTATATTGCACGTAATCATATAAATTGCAGATATTTTCAATTTAACGACTGCGGGCAAGCCATTTGTGTCTGTAATTTTAAGATTTTTAGCGGATTTTAGTATTTCTTCCTTAGTAGATTTTTTACCAGATCCTTGAGGTTTATCGAAAGCATATGCCACGACTTCTTCTGTCTGTAATTTACTTTGAAAAAAGCTATTGTACTTATCACATTCTGCATTTGTCGAAAAAAAGGAAATTGCATTGATAGGTGGTTGATTTGAATTTGTTATTTTACGAGATTTTATTAGTGTAATATCTTTTTCCGTCATTGCACCGACTGCCATATTATTTAGTGCTTCTGCAAAAGCACGATCGTTTTGTTGTCGCATGATTTCCGTTAATTTGTACATTGAAAACATGCGCCAAAGATATTGTGAAACAATGGTTTTCTATCGATTTCGATTATTTCACCTTCTTCTGGATTCGTAAATACAAATTTTCCCATTACTGGCCGTAATTGCCAAAAATCACCAAGAACAATAACGCTAACGCCACCGAAAGGAATATTATTACGGAATATCTGCCTTAAACGATTTTCGACAAAATAAAAATCTCGTAGTTTGACCATTGAAATTTCATCAATTATAACCAATTTTAAATTTACAAGTTTTGTAGAGAGCTGATTACATATATCATCACTTAGTGGTTTTAAAGAGTTTTGATTTAGTGGCAGATGGAAAACGGAATGTAAAGTCATTCCTCTAATGTTAAAAGCTGCTTTACCAGTTGGTGCGCACAATAAAATCTTAATAGAAGAAGGATCTTCTCCTGGAAAGGAATTAAAGTATCTTAAACCAGCTTGAACAATCGAATTAATAAGAGTACTTTTACCAACTCCTGCGCCACCTAAAACAATTTCATAAAATGGAACTTTTCCGTTTTTTATTTTAAACATGATATCCATAAAATATTTTCTTTGCTTGATATTTAAGCTTCGAATGAGATCAGTATATTGATATTCAGGAATTAGCTTTGGACTCAAAAATTTTAGCTGTTCCTGTGCAGCATCTTGACCCATATCGAAGAGTATGTCAGATTGAAGAGTATCATTCATTAAAATATATTCCTCATCCAGTTTCTCATCTGTTGTGTTAGAGAAGTCATTTTCTTCTTGCTCGATTTCTCGCACCATATTTTCTAATTCTAGCATTTCATTAGTAATATATTTACTTTTATTTAAATTTATAGATCTACTATTAACATTATAAATTTCTTCTGCGTCTTTAGATATAATATCATCTTCTTCATTTCTGTATGGATGGAACAACATCACTTGCTCTCTAAAATAGTTATATGGGTCCTGTTCCCGACCATATGTTCTGAATCTGATAATTCTGGCTTTTGTCCGTTTTCTTATATACCCTGACCTATCCAGAAGTTGTAAGCACTCAGAAATTCGAGTGTTGTCTTCGGTTTCAATAACTGGTTTGTTTAAATCTATTCCACGAATTTCTTGATCATCAAGAGAATTTACTGCAGAAACATATTTTTTGTCAAATTTTGCTTTAGAGTATGTGTACATTGCAGCAAATTCCGCAAGACATAAGTGATTTAATTCATGCGGCCTTTGTGCATAATGGTCTAATATACATTTAACTCCGATATCTGTCGAATCATCCGATAATTTTTTCAAATCTTTTGGAGCTTTTATCATGAAAACACGAGAATCTGGGTGTGAGGTCGGAATGTAAATGGAATCGCGACTACATACAGACAATGGCTGCCTCAAAACACCGTATCCTGCTTCTTGTGCTGATATTTCTGTTCCATTTAGAAACACATTTGCATATTTACGGAGTTTTTGTTTTATTGTGGTATTCCCTCTTTTCATGTCTTCGGAAGCATCTTTTAGCAATTTTGACATTCCTCCGTATGACTTGTTAATATAAGCAACACAATACTTGGCACATGCATACGGATCCAAAATATATTGAATGTCCATATTCGCGCGCCATGCTTCTATCATTTTGATGTTGTACGCATTAATGAACATTTCATTTACATTTCGTTTAAGAAAAATGGTGGGTCTCTTTATGGATGATCTGATAGCAAGCACATATTCAGACTCAGAGATGTTCAAATTCTGTAAAAATTCAGCAAAAGACATGCCACCAGTATAATTTCTACCAAGATCTTTGCAATTCATGTATAATTTGATTTCTTTAAATATTTTTTTGCATTTTGTCAAAGTCTCTTTATCTGTATCTATCGCCAATGGAAGGAAGATGTCAGTTGAATTCATGGGAGGATGGGGAATGCCGAATCTACATATTTTGGAACCACTTTTAGATTTTTTTTAGATATGTTTTTAAATGGCGATGATTTTGAAAATTTACAAATGCATTCAAATGTTCATTATCCTCGTAAATTCTCTGGCATGTAATAAACTGATCAATAAATTGCGTGCAATTTGACCAAGTTGAATTTTCTTCCGGATCAAATACAGGGGCATTTTTCTGCCAAACGAGCATATGAACATGATGTGATCCTCTGTGTTGGAATTCAACTCGATAATAATAATCCAAAATAGTTTTATCTTCACTAATAGGACCGAAGTTGGATCTCAGTATCAAGCTGAGAAACATTCTAAATCGATAATCAAAATATTCTGCACAAGTAATAGGGTCATTACGGATAAGTTCTGCTATTGAATTAAAATCTAGGTTGCATGCATCTTCATGTGAAATAGTTTCCTGATGCAAATTCTTTGTCAAAATTACAATTAATTCAAGCCACTTTGTCTCTGCCGCAGAAAATGTCAAGAACAAAGATGGTATTCCAAGCTGTCTTATCATGGCGTTTAAATATTTTTGCTTATCTTCCCAATAAGCTGGTGATGATCTTAATTTTTTTAGAAATTTATAGCCATCGTCGTGTTGAATAAGTCTATCAACGCTCTGTGCATCCTTCAAATCGGCCGCTGTAATATTAGTTCCATATTTATTTGTTTTTTTACGTAAGCAAATGTTAATTTCTGAAGCAATTCTCTTATTTTGTAATAATTTATATGCGTACAATATTTTGTTTGGCTTGCATGCTCTTCTGTCGTATCTTTTCGCTTCAGAATTAGCAATATCTGAATAATTGACATGGATAGAGTCTACGAATACCCTTGCGGTTCCACAGTAAATAGGTGGAAAAGATAATTCTTCGAGTTTTTCGTCGAGTAATAAAGACATGGGGGTTCTACCCTCTCCAGGCGCAAACTTAATTGCCATATTATTATCTGTTTCTGTTATCAAAGTTTCCAATAAATCTGAGTTATGTGGCTCATCATGAGTTATGTGGCTCAAAATCAGAATCATCAGAGTGCAAAAAGACTTGAACAGCATCATCCATTTCCTTTTCACATACTTTTATTTGATTTGCAATCATGTTCTTCCAAAATGAAATCTATTGTTTCAGTTTCCAGTCGATTTGCCCATTCGTCGGAAAGTACCACACCTTCTTCTTTATACAAGTCTGTATTTGCCAAATATTTAGCGGCTGCGTAAACTTTTGCTGGACGAATTGTTTCGAACATATAAGGACGATTATATTTCAATCTTCTCATTAACATTAATTGGATAGTCGAAGTTTCGTTGAATTTTCTAGGTAGAACTGTGACTGTATCATTTAAGGTATTTAATATATTTATAACATTTCCATGGAGACCAATTTGTCGGTCAATACCAAGACGCCGAATTTGCATAAATGGCAGGCGCAATGCAACCAATCGTTCTTCTAAGGGTGTCAGATCAGTCAATTCAGGTGGAATTGGCGGAAATTCAAATCCGTTTCCTAGCCATAATTTGGGAATTTTGTTCAATTTCATTTGATTCCAGCAGGTGTTACAGAAACAATATGGAGGATTGGAATCCTTCAGAAAAAGAGATTTGTTGACGATATCTTCTTTAATATTCGCACGTAAAGTATTCAAATAACGATACGATACAGATTGTCTGAACCATAATCTCCCACAACATGAACATATGTGAGTGGGACCTTCACTAATCATATTGTTAAATTCTTCCAATAAATTACTCCAGTTAGATTTTATACTTTGCTTAATATAGAGCTTTCTTTGACGATCTACTACACGTTCATTTTCGCGATATTCTTTACCCCTTCGCAAATTCTCCAATCGATTACGATTCTCTTTCTTTTCATTTTCGCGATATTCCTTACCCCTTCGCAAATTCTCCAATCGATTACGATTCTCTTTCTTTTCATTTTCGCGATATTCATCATTTTGTCTTAAATTTTGTACTCTGCTATGATTTTTTTCATTTTCGTTTTCGCGATATTCATCATTTTGTCTTAAATTTTGTACTCTGCAATGATTTTTTTCAGTTTCTTTTTCGCGATATTCATCATTTTGTCTTAAATTTTGTACTCTGCTATGATTTTTTTCATTTTCTCTTTTGCGATATTCATCATTTTGTCTTAAATTTTGCACTCTGCTATGAGTTTTTCATTTTCTTTTTCGCGATATTCATCATTTTCCCTGAAATTTTGTATTCTTGTACGATTCTGTTTCTTTTCATTTTCGCGATAATCATCATTTTGTCTTAATTTTTGTACTCTGCTATGAGTTTTCTCATTTTCATTTTCGCGATATTCATCATTTTGTCTTAAATTTTGTACTCTGCTATGAGTTTGTTCATTTTCTTTTTCGCGATATTCATCATTTTCCCTACGGCGTCTTTTAATTGCTTCAGCTTTTGCTCTCGGACTTTTAGATTTAGTTTTCGGCATTTCAGTTCTTCATAAAATATAATTTTGGTGGCATAGGTAAATATTGAAAAGTTAATTAACTAGCTTGTGTTATTCAATACATTATAAACTTTATTTTTCAGCTTGTAAACTTTAAAATCGTATTTCGTATATAAACATACACGTAAACATGTTTGCACTAAACACATAACACTCTTAAGTGCACCAAGTATATCATTTATATTATATTAACGTCTGGATTTTAAGAGTAGTCTTCTATACACCTAGATTGTTCAGTGAAAGGATCTGTTTAATAAGTTATTCGATACCTTTTACACACATTTTTGAAATTTAAATAGAACATTGCAGCTTCTTCAATCAAAATATATACAACATCACTACTTCATAACTTTCTTGAATAAAATAAACACTTGCAACATTATTTAGAATATATTTAAAATGTTCAAAATTCTTTCCATGCATAATTTTAGTGCATTACTTAACTTGGCAACTCGCACTTCAGTTAATTATTTTCAAAACAAAATGCATGTTCACACCACAATAATAAAAAGTTTTAAAAAAGATTAAACAGTAATATATTTTTTCTGTATTGAAAATAAAACAGAAATTTGCAGTGTTGTACTTACGGGAATTTGAAACTGAAAATAATAGCATGAAAAACGGTTAATTAAAAACAGTTTTACACATTTATAATATCTCAAACGTCGAACGATCGAACGAATAATAAACGAAAAAGATATTTATCTATTCTGAAATATCTGTTGCCACACATAAAAAAGTAACGTTATGACTGTCTTTTAAAAGAAAAAAAAAGGGTTTAATCGCAGACGATTTAAAAAAAAATATTTTATGAATCACAACCATAAACACAAAATTTTCATAATTTAAAATACGGCAGACGACAACTAAGCAATAGTCCAATCTTTATTCAGTAAATGCTTGGCATTTCAAGAAGTTCAAAACAATTTTTTTTATAGTAAAATTGACAAATATTCTATGTATTGTTTATATCTATTATTCATTAAATAAAACTTACTCTTTTTGAGCAAAACAGTAAAAAATAAAAAGCATAAAAAAGCAGCATTTTTAGGTAGCTTTCAATACAAAAAAGTATAAAGCTACCTATTGCAGCCGTTCGGAGGAAAGCAGTTCCGGAAAATTTCGATATATTTTCACCGATCATGACCCCCAGACCCCAAAACCACCCTCCGTCCAAATGTTGATTTATATATATAGATATATCCATATATATATATATATATATATATATATATATATCTGACCTATGTCATACGATAACGCCCGTAATTATGAATCGATTTTGATGAAACTAATTGTGTGTATTAAGGTCACAAATGTCTCGACCGAGTTCGTTGGCCAGCTTGGTCCGCCATCTTGTTTCAAGATGGCGGCCATTTAAAGATGTAAAATAACTTAAAATCTAAAATAAATATACAAAAAATTTAAAAATTCAAATTTATTTTTTAATTACGTGTTAGGCCTTGATACAAGGATTCCAGAGCTTTTTTGGTTTACCTCTATCTTAAAAAATGGCTGAGATAGAGCAGTTTGAAATTCTAGGGTGGCTGACATTTTGAAACAAAACAGCACATTAACGCGATTACTCGCAAATTATTTTCTTTCATTGTTGTAATAATTTTCCCAATCATACGCATAAAACTATATATTCATATCCGTTAACGCCAAAATTGGCTACATTGGCGACAAAATTGGGCGACATTTGGCGAAATATCGCCAAATTTGGCGATCAAAATAAGTCTTTATAAATAAAGCCAATTTGGCTATTGCTCAATAATTTGGCGAATTTCTTATTCAAATTCAGTATTAACGAATCTTTTGTAAACGTTTCTTTGCATTTTAGCTTGATGTTTTCGTGTAACATTAGCTAAAATTTTAAAACGAAGATATAGGAAAGCTACCTTTTCCTCCCGGTACAGGCCGGAAGGACTTTTTATAATAGAAACCAATATAGTTCAAATAAGAAAAAAAGGATACTGCTATTACACATTAATATCGACTATCTCTGCATGATATAGGTATAGTTGTTATTTTTACGAAATTAAACATTGCATACATATCGCATATAAAACCAATGGCATTAAATTGGGTTTAATTATTAAAATAATGTGTGTGTGTCAGGGGGTGGGCTATTCTAATATACTTTACTTACCAAAGCTCTAACTTCACGGAATGATAAAACTGTTTATTCCAAGTTTCGTGCGTGTGTGGGGGGAGGAGGGGGGGGGAATTAACTTTTTATTCTAAATTTCGTGGGTAGGTGGGGAGTTAACTTTTTACAGTTGACCTACTCATCGATAAATTCATAAAAAGTTTCAATAAGTCCAACAACTAATATGGCAAATCGAAAATCGTAGCAAAATTCTGAAACATATCGGATAATTCTGTATGATAAACCCATTTATATAAATTAAGGGGGGGGGGGATTAGCCCACCCCGTTCCCCCTCCCCCCTTTATACTTAACCAATCAATCCCGAAAATTAATCAGGGAAGCGCCTTAACACAGTGAACCTATAAACAAAATTTGAAGGAAAACGGAATAATTCTGCATGAAAAACCCATTCATATAAATTAAGGGGAGGATTAGCCCCCCCGTTTCCCCCCTTTATACTTAACCAATCAATCCCGAAAACTAATCAGGGAAGCGCCTTAACACAGTGCACCTATAAACAAAATTTGAAGGAAAACGGAATAATTCTGTATTAAAACCCCATTTATATAAATTAGGGGGGGGGATTAGCTCCCCCTGTTCCCCCCTTTATATTTAACCAATCAATCCCGAAAACTAATCAGGGAAGCGCCTTAACACAGTGAACCTATAAACAAAATTTGAAGGAAAACTGAATAATTCTGTATTAAAACCCCATTTATATAAATTAGGGGGGGATTAGCCCCCCCCCCTGTTCCCCCTTTATATTTAACCAATCAATCCCGAAAACTAATCAGGGAAGCGCCTTAATACAGTCAACCTATAAGCAAAATTTGAAGGAAAACTGAATAATTCTGTATTAAAACCCCATTTATATAAATTAGGGGGGGATTAGCCCCCCCTGTTCCCCCCTTTATATTTAACCAATCAATCCCGAAAACTAATCAGGGAAGCGCCTTAACACAGTCAACCTATAAACAAAATTTGAAGGAAAACGGAATAATTCTGTATTAAAACCCCATTTATATAAATTAGGGGGGGATTAGCCCCCCTGTTCCCCCCTTTATATTTAACCAATCAATCCCGAAAACTAATCAGGGAAGCGCCTTAACACAGTCAACCTATAAACAAAATTTGAAGGAAAACGGAATAATTCTGTATTAAAACCCCATTTATATAAATTAGGGGGGATTAGCTCCCCCCTGTTCCCCCCTTTATATTTAACCAATCAATCCCGAAAACTAATCAGGGAAGCGCCTTAACACAGTGAACCTATAAACAAAATTTGAAGGAAAACGGAATAATTCTGCATGAAAAACCCATTCATATAAATTAAGGGGAGGATTACCCCCCCCCCGTTCCCCCCTTTATACTTAACCAATCAATCCCGAAAACTAATCAGGGAAGCGCCTTAACACAGTGAACCTATAAACAAAATTTGAAGGAAAACGGAATAATTCTGTATTAAAACCCCATTTATATAAATTGGGGGGATTAGCCCCCCCCTGTTCCCCCCTTTATACTTAACCAATCAATCCCGAAAACTAATCAGGGAAGCGCCTTAACACAGTGAACCTATAAACAAAATTTGAAGGAAAATGGAATAATTCTGTATTAAAACCCCATTTATATAAATTAGGGGGGGATTAGCCCCCCTGTTCCCCCCTTTATATTTAACCAATCAATCCCGAAAACTAATCAGGGAAGCGCCTTAACACAGTCAACCTATAAACAAAATTTGAAGGAAATCGGATATTGCTATGAAGAGTTATCGCGTTACGTACGTACATACGTACATACATACATACATACATACATACATACAGAACCGGCGGGCACATAAGCTCTCAGGCTTTGATAGCCTGTGAGCTAAAAAGTGTCACTTCCTCGACTTGAGCTTCTAGCATCATTACTTGCTGCACGCTTAACTTGTGAAGTAAAAACGGTACTAGATCGCAAGGGACCATCGTCTATGTATTTGTGGACAGATTCGCAGATTGTTTTGTACTGGATCAAAGGCTCTGCAAACAGGTGGAAGTCATTTGTGTCGAACCGTGTAAAGGAAATCCAAGCTCTGACAGACCCATCCAGGTGGTTTCACTGTGCAGGGTCCGCGAATCCTGCAGATTTGCTAACAAGAGGTGTCAAGTGTGACCTTCTTGTTCAGAATTCCAAATGGTGGACTGGACCAGAGTTTTTGAAAGACTTAGATCTGTGTAACAACGACCAGACTTTAGTGATTCCTAACAAGGACATATATATAAACGAACTAAAAAGAGACTCTGTGAACATTATTAAGGATGACTTTGTTACATTAACTATTTCTCAGGAAAAACTGTTAATTGACCATATTTGTGCACATACTAATAATTTTGTAAAATCAATTCGTATAATGAGTTTTATTTTTAAATTCACCTTTAACTGTCGTAATAGACTGAAGAGAAGAAGTGGACCACTATCCCTCGACGAGGTGAGAGAGGCTGAATCGTTTCTAATTCGGTCAGCACAAAGGGGGGAATTTAGGGAAGAATTAAAATGTCTCGAAAAAGGTAAGCCTGTTCACAATAAAAGTACATTATCTTCCTTAAACGTATTTGTAGGAGAGGATGGATTAATTAGAGTTGGAGGCCGTTTAGCACATGCAGATTTGCCGCTTAACTCAAAGTTTCCAATTGTTTTGCCTGCCAATCATAAGTTAACGAATATTATTTTAAATTACTTCCATCTCAAATACTTTCATTTAGGCCCACAAGCGTTGCTTTTCCATGTAAGACAAAAATTTTGGCCACTTAATGGCAGGAATAATTGCCGAAGCATTGTTCACAAATGTGTGACATGCTTCAAGAATAAACCTGTTGTCAGCTCCCAATTAATGGCTGATCTGTCGGGAGAACGTGTGACACCAAATTTTGTATTTTCGGTGACAGGTCTGGATTACTGTGGCCCATTTTCTATTAAATTTAAAAATCAAAGGAAGGGTTTATTGAATAAAATTTATGTCGTAGTGTATGTGTGGTTATGCACCAAGGCAATACACCTGGACTTTGTTTCAGATCTCACAACTCAGGCTTTTATAGCTAGTCTAAAACGTTTCTTTGGCAGAAGGGGGAAATGTGCAAAAATCCTATCTGATAATGCGAAAACGTTCATCGGAGCTGACATCGAGTTGAAAAAATTGCATAAACTGATCAGTTTCACAGATGAGGAATTGTGTAATTTTTTAACCCATGAAGGTATCAAATGGGAATTTATTCCCCCCAAATCCCCGAATTTTGGTGGCCTCTGGGAGGCTGCTGTAAAATCATTCAAGTTTCATTTAAAACGGGTAATAGGTGATCAAAAATTAACCTTAGAAGAGTTTCTTACTATACTAGCGGAAATTGAGGAAGTTTTGAACTCCCGTCCCCTTACCCCGCTGTCCCCAGATTTCGAAAATTTTGAAACCTTGACACCCTCTCATTTTTTAATCGGTAGGCCTATCACTTCGATCTCCGAACCCCCATTAGATAACATTAATGAAAATAGATTAGCAAAATGGCAGAGAACCACCAAATTTAGTCAGCAAATTTGGACCACTTGGAAGCGCGATTATTTAAATAATTTGCAGCAGAGGGGGAAATGGAAATTTAAAAAGGAGGATGTACAGAAAGGAACTTTAGTACTAATAAAGTAGGAAAATTTACCTTCCACCAAATGGCAGGTTGGAAGGATAGTTGAAATTTTTAAGGGAAGGGACAATATAATACGAACCGTAAACTTACGGTTACCAGACGGGCGAATTTATAAGAGAAATGTCAGAGATATCTGTATATTACCAGTTCAGTAACAGATTTCTTTTCTTTCTTTAAGCAATTTTTAAGGTATATATTATTTCTGTATGTAATGTAGAATTATAGTGCATTTATGATTGTATTATTATTGTGTATGTAAGTTGTTATATCTTATAATTTTTCTTATATGATAATTTTTGCAAATTTATATGTGAATGTATATTGAAATTGCATTTCAATCCCCGTGGGAGTGTTTCCTCCGTAGAACATTTTGTTATCCAGGGGGCGCTGCCGAGCGCTCAAGACGGGATGATGCGCGGAGCGGATTCCCGCCAGTAGAGATGTTTGCTTGAGACGTAAGCGCAGTGTACCTACCGCTGCCAGTCATTTTTGTTCTCCTTGTAAATAAATGTAATTAGTTAAGTTTTAACTCAACTTTTTATTGAGTACGAAATGATCATCTTAGTTTTCTTACATAAATACAGTCCAACGAGAGTAACCGAGCTATCTACGGAACAGTTGGTACTGTTGAAAAAAGAAGCAAGTCTTAATGCAATGTTTTACGCATATAATACATAATAAATTGAAATTTATCTGTTATAAGGCACCAAATCATACAGTAAAATATTGAAAATTATGAAAAGAAAATATTCAAAACATTGGAACTGAAAAAATCCATCTACAGATGAAACCTCAAGTTTTTGCAAGTTTTGCAAAGTAACTAACAACATTTGAGAAGGAGGCGTGACCACTCATGGCGCGTTGGTCTGAGTCGTCAGGTTAGTAAACAGGACATCACGGGTTCAATTCCTCTCATGGGCAAGGGTTGGTTAATTGCTATAAACTCACGCAGGAATGAAAAAAAATGAGCAGAAATGTATGTATCCCTTATAAGGTTGTCCTCGCGAAGTAGCTTTTTTTTTTATCCTATAAATTTTATTTTAACGACATAAAAAGTTTTAAATTTGAATACATCCATGGGATCAAAAATGAGTAGATAGCAGTTCATATTTGAATACATCCATGGGATCAAAAATGAGTACATGTGTTTTTCAATTTTGAGTACATTTGGATAAGAGCTATTTTGAGTATGTGACGTATTCAAAATTGAGTACTTTTTACTCAATTTTGAGTACCCATTTTTTACAGTGTTAACGTTATAATGTATATTAACGTTATAACATTAACATTATAACGGTATTTTATTACTTTCTTCTATCTATAATAGAAGAAAATAATTCATATAGCATAAGCCTAAAAATTGTTTATTTTATATTTTCTAAGAAAAATAATTGTAAGAAAATCTTTTAGGGAAGAGTGTCATACCTGTGCTGATTTTTTTGGCGAGTTGAGTTTGGCGATAAGTGTTTGATGTGATTGTTGTGATCTTCAGTCTTTGGGGTTACATTTTTAACCACTGAAATGAACTTAATCTACGTGACGTCACACCCCTTTTGGCGCTATTTTGGATTTTTTGGCCAATCGCGTCAACCATCACAGAATATAAAACTCTTCCCGTACAGCGTCAGTTAAAAATATGCACTTTTATATATATCAATAGTAAAAATTGATTTTCAATACTGTTTGTAAGAGGAAAGTTGGTACTTTTCCGTTATACGGACAACATTGTCGCCAAGCATACATTTATATACATTTAATACATACATTTACATACTTTACATATATTATGCATTAGCATACATTTTGGCATGGTGTTCGTATAACAGAAAAGTACCGGAAAGTTTTTGAAAGACAATTTTTGTCTAAAACTTTTCAACGCATATAGCCGCTGAAAGGTAAATAAAGGGTTAGAGTTCACTACACCTCTTGGGAGTATCGCAAGTGATAATGATTTTTATTTTCACACTTTATGAATTAGATTTTTTACATATAGCTGCAGAAACCCTGCACTGAGAAACTTTTCAGAAATCATCACTGATTTTAAACATATCTAAGGTTTTTGTCACATGCCCGAACAATATTCATATAAAATTTGTAATTCCTATCAAATTGTTTGCCGTTAAATTTTGACGGGTTCCATCTGGTATCTTTTAAGAGGGTAACTATATATCATCATTGCTAAATCACTTCAGTAATTAACGGAAAAAAAGATTTGTTTTTGCAAAAATGTGAAAATGAAAATCCGGACAGCTTTAGTCTATTACTCAAAAAACTAGTCGTTGGGGGCCACCGTAATACTTACCCATCATGTATATGTATAATGTAAAATATTAAAATAAAAATGTGTAAACTACTTATAAAATGCATTGATATTCAAATAAAATCGTGGCTTGATGACGTCATAAAAAGGCTCGATTACTGAATTGCTTGAAAGAGCACTTCCTTATAACTCCAAAAATAATACTCCTATTAACTAGAGGTTTATTGCATCTGATTAAGCGTCAAATTTCCAATTAAAATATATATTTGAAGTGAAATTTGGATGAAATACAGGGTCATAAAAAATCGAAGAGTGTGGGAAATAGGATTACAAATATCTCGGCAACTCATTATCCGATCGACTTCATGTTTTATGCAAAATTTATGTTTTTTTATTGTCTTTTATATTTACTCCTTAAAATAAACAATTTCGAAAATTTTTATATACCTTTCATCAGAACGAATATTTCGAGAGTCCGAAAAAAAAATGTTCCGGTTAATCGAGGTTATTGAAAGGAAATAGGCTTCTTCCCATTATTACATACTAAGTACATACCAAACTGCAAGTCTCTATCTCAATTTGTTCGGGAGATAGAGCGTTTACAGACACACACACAGACACACAGACGGACGGCAAAAAAATTTTTCTAAAAATATGTTTTTCGGAATCTCCAGTGTCTGAAACGTGTAAATCCGTCAAAAAAATTTTTTTTTCAAACGATTACAAGACTTACCCTATACTACGTATGATGGGTAAGTAAAAAAATTTTTTTCGATTTTCAAAACGATTACAAGACTTACCCTATACTACGTATGATGGGTAAGTAATAAATAAAATAAGGAAATTTTTATTGAAAGAAATTTCTGAATCACTAATGCACGTACACATATGAATTAGTTCCGCTGTAAGCATACATGATACTGCAAATTGATTATTATTAATACAGTGGACTCTCTCTATCTGAACACTCTCTAATATGAACACCCCGGTATTATGAACACATTCCGATGATCCCGGCGAAACTCCATAGACATAACAAAGGTTGAACTCTCTGTGTATTCTGAACATCCTCTAATCTGAACACCCTACTCTTATGAACGCTATTTTTGACCGACATTCAATCCCACCTCTCTCTAAACTGAACATATGTTTGCAATCGGAATCCGGGGGATCCTCCCCCCCCCCCTCATCACGGAAATGCGGAGAAATTGTTGCAGAAGAGTAAAAAAGTTCAACGAACTTGATGTAAAAATAAACAGACAAAATCATTGCTAGATTTTAAGCATATACCCGATGCTGCAATTTTTTTGGATAATTCAGATAAAATTTTCAGTTAACAAAACAAGCAAAAACTTTATTATAACAAAAAAAAAATAATAATAATAAAGAAAGAAATCGAAAGAATATTTTTCAAACAGGTACGTCTTTACTGTACGTGTTCTATATCTCAACTAACTAGGACATTCATATATTTTTAATAAACAAAAAAGTCCAGATATAAAACTGGTGCCATTTCATAAAAGGTAAATCATGATAATCAAATGAAATGAAATGAACAAAACAAACATTTTTTATGCAAAACGATACGAGAAAAAATAATGTAAAAACCATGTTAAGTGATTCCCTCTCCTGTAAGTAAGACCCTCTCCTGAGCTGAGATAAAAATAGAAAGATTACGCAACAAAAATTACCTGCCTCCCAGTGACAGATAAGAGACAACAGGTGTTAGAGGGAGTGGTCAAAAAAAGATTATGGTTTTTTTCCGCACATCTGGTTGGACAACATTATCGCTTCTGTTTCTTTCTTACTTTTTGCTCGGCAAGGATAAAAAAATTTCCCCATTTCGCTATCGTTGCAGAAAAAGAAGCACAGCACTTACGCAGATATGTCAGAAATAAGTAGGAAAACAAAAAAACAGAAAGAACTGAAACTTCAGGAAAAATATGAAGTTGTTCAAAAATTAAAATCAAAAGTAAGTCAAAGGAAAATTGCATCTGTGTTTGAAATTTCAGAAAGCCACGTGAACGCCATTCACAAGAAAGAGAAAGAAATTATAGCCACTTTTGAAGCAAATGAACCTTCCTCAAAGTGTAAAATTTTCGAAAAGAAAACGGGAAATGCGAATATAAACAATCACGTTTGGAAGTTTTTTTGCCAAATGAGAATGAAGAATCTTCCTGTCACTGAACCCCTGAAAAAGCAGACTGCTCTGGATTTTCCCAAAAAGGAGAAAATCATGGAATTCGAGGCATCGAAAAGATGGTTGACTCGCTTCAAAAGTCGGCATAACATCGAATTCAAAATAATCAATGGTGAAGCTGCAGACATAAACATTGACACTGTGGAGGAATCGAAAACAAAATTTCTGAACATAACGAAGGATTTAGACGTCGCTGACATTTTCAATGCTGACGAAACCAACCTGTTTTTTAGATCTCTTCCAAATAAAACACTAGCAGAAAGAAGCGAGAAATGCGTGGGCTGGAAAATGTCGAAAGAAAGACTTGCCGTCATGATCTGTGTCAGTTTTACGGGTGAGAAGCTCAAATCGCTTGTGACCGGAAAAAGTGAAAAACCACGATGCTTCAAAAATGTGAAGATCGCATCATTGCATGTGCACTATAAATCAAATCGAAAAGCTTCGATGACATTCACAATGATTGGAGGCCGTTAACGAGATGATGTAGGGAGAAGGAAGAAGAAACTTTCTTTTTGGGGATAATGCTAGATCACATACAAATATGCAGCTGAGCAGTGTGAGCCTGAAGTTCCTGCGACCTAACTTTACTTCTATAATCCAACCATTGGATCAAGGAGTAATCAAGACCTTTAAAGCTCACTACTGAATCCATTTTCTGAGGAAAATGTCCCTGCTGATGGAGGAGGCAAATTTGGCAACCGAACTAACGAAGAAGGTCTACGTCATGGATGCTGTCTATTGGATATCAACGGCTTGGAACGAAGTAAGCCCTACACTATCCAAAGATGCTTCTACAAAGTTGGATTCCTATGTGAGAATGAGCAATCAAGAATAGAGGACCAAGAAGCAACAGCTGTGAATGACTTGGGGTTAATTCTTCAGGAGCTTCATACAGAAATTGAACATGGAGCTTATCTCGAAGCCGACGGAAGCCTTCTGGTTTGCGACAACATCGTTGAAGAAGAAGCAAAACCACAAGAGACCGTTATAACAAGAAGTACAATTACCTTCAAGCAATATGGCCAAGGTATTCAAGAACTGTTAAACTATGTGGCTGAACATCATCCGGAAGCCTTTTCTCTTCTTAAACAATTAGATAACATGTACACTGCACGAGCATACACAATGCAAACACAGACTAAAATTACTCACTTTTTTAGGTATGTACCAATTATGTTTTCAAGTAATATATTGTATATATGTAATTTTCTGTTTTATTACACTTTTTTTAATAAAACTGTTTTAATTAACTTTTTAATATTTTCTAAATTCAGCGATTCCATTTCGGTAACTGGCATAGGTAACCACTCTAAGTATTCTATACAGTCTATAAACTGAATAATTAGTAGTAGTAGTAATGCATTTCCCAATCTCCCTCTATAATGAACACCCCCATAATCTGAACATTTTTGGTCGGTCGCATGAGTGTTCAGAATAGAGAGAGTCCACTGTATTACTTTTAATTTATCAAATAAATTCTACTCTTGAATGTATTTGAAAAGTTGCATTGAAAAGAGCTAGAAGATGTCGCTGCGATCGACCTCTGATCCTTCAGCATCGTTGTACATTTATCGGATTCAATTTTTTAGTTACTATTTTGCCGCCGTTTTCCACATTATTTATTCTAGGCGCTGTACTCAGGTTGACTTTTAACAGAATGTCATTAGATTGTATCTTAAAATCTGAAAATATTTTATTCGTTTATTTTTAATTATAGCAATTATATACTAAAAATTTAAGATGGTAAATAACTGTTTTATTCCGGGGTTATGATAGTGAGACAAAAAAAATCGAAGGAAAAAATAAATTAAGTTTGATTTCTACCTCAAAGGTGAGTGGTTTTTATTAGGCTTTAATCTAAAGTTATATGCTTGTAATCATTTTTTAATTAAGAAATTTTTATTTTATATCGATCTTAGTGTATATGTTTTTAAAATGTTATACTTAATGAATGCTAATATCTGTAGCTTATTGACGTGTAACTACCAAAATGTCATTTAAATTGTTTTAGAGTGCTATTTGTTTGGCTTTAATCTAAAGCTGTATCTAGAGTAATTAAGGATTTATTTTAACAGTTAAATTTCCTGAAACTCTTTGATATATTACTTGTAGTCTTGTAGTAAATAGTAAGTGCAAAATGCAGTCTTCAGATTTACTAGTTTCATTGCTACGATAAATTTAATTAATATTTACAGTATTTTTTATCTACAAAAAACAACTTTTCAAAAGTAAAAAAAAAAAAAAAAAAAAAAAAAAAAAAAAAACGAAAGTTGTGGCTAAAAAAATGGTGTGATATCAAATTTCTAAGCTTTTATTATGGTACTTATTTAACTTTTTCCATTAAATAAGTTATCATATATGTATGTCGAGTGCCTACGTATATGCTAATAGAAATCGTTTTCTCTTGTACTAAATACATCCTAACGTGTTTCTGAAAATTCAATTTTTTTTCCAAATTACGCATGATGGACTTGGCGGCCACTTATCATATTATACACAAATTTTTAAGCACCAAAATCCGTAGTTAAAATCCGAAGTTCGAAATTGTAACCTAAGCAAATATTTTAAGCTATTCATTTACGGACTTGTACGCTTTGAAATTTGTGTCTTAAGATAATGATGACTTATCTTAAGGATTCATCTTATGATTTATTTTTCAGAAGTTCAACATTGTTATAAACATATTACATTGCAAACATATTACGCTTTTACTTTAGAAATTTAAGAGCTTAGAAATATGGAAAGATGGCCGCCAAGCCCATCATGCGTAATTTGAAAAAAAAAATTGAATTTTCAGAAACACGTTAGGATGTATTTCGTACAGGAGAAAACGATTTCTATTAACATATACGTAAGCACTCGACATACATATATGATAACTTATTTAATGGAAAAAAGTTAAATAAGTACCATAATAAAAGCTTGGCAATTTGATATCACACCATTTTTTTTTTTTTAGCCACAACTTTTTTTTTTTTTTTTTTTTTTTTTTTTTAAGCTTGGCTTATTTTTACTTTTGAAAAGTTGTTTTTTGTAGATATCATTTCTTTTTTTAAATCGATTATATATAATTTAAATAATCTACTCACTCGAACTAAAATGAGTTCTCGTAGAACCTTTGTAAGCTAATCATTTTAAAGCAATAATGTTTCTGAAATTTTAATGCCTGAGGAAGACCACTCGGCTGAGGGCGAACCCAGCCGTTGAGCGATTAATATCTTCCCCGGCTAGCTCTCCGGCACGCAGGGATAAAACGTGGCAGTACAAACTGGCCTGCCGGGCAAAGCCCCACGCGGCAGGCGGCAGAGACTAAAGACAATTTTAAAAAAAAATAATTACAATATAGGGTCTGTCGCTGGAACCACAATATCAGGTGGTGGTACATACTATGCTAAAGAGGCTGGTCCTGCCGGGCCATAGCCCCACGCGACCAGCGGCAGGAACTAAGTTAGATGTGAGTTGAATTATACAAAACAAAAGTCTGTCGCTGTGACCAGCGTCACCACGCGACAGGAAGCGACAGACAAGGTGAAGGAGGTGATGTGCAGTTCGGAGGTACTACTGTACCAGATGTAACAGTTCGAGTACGACTACACCAGGTGATTGCAGTGACCCGTATGTGATCCCCACGAGACAAGGAGCGCCACACCAAATGCGCTGAGACCACGTAATGTTTCTGAAATTATCAGTATTTCTCAATTTATACGTTATTTAATTTTTCTGAAGGATTAAAAAAAAATAAAAAAATCTCTCTATATTAAAAAAAAAAAAAAAAAAAAAAAGTAGCCACCGCAGCCGCAGCCGCTGTCAATGAAGATTTTGTGCCTTGAAGTCTTTCTGGACTAATATTCAGAAAACTATTGCAAATAAAATTTTAAAAATTGGTGGTTTTTTTTAAAGTAATGTTCGATAAACACGCTGAAGTAGACAGTTTTTAAATCCAAGAATTATTTTAAGAGATATTTAATATTAAAGTTGGTCAAAATAATTTTCTTATAAAAGTTTTATAGAAACGAAAACTATGCACAGGAATTTAACCATAATTTGTAAGGATATAGTTGACAAGGTTGCGGCATGCAGACTGCAATTATTTTTTCAATTTGACTCATTTTTTGAGGTTATATTTCAATTTTTTATTCAAAATTTTCATTATTTTGAAGAAGATTTACTTCATATTTCATAAAATCCATTATTTGAATTGTTGCCAATTTGTAAAATAGCGCACAAAATAATATTCCCTTTCAATTAAGAAATGTATTTACACGTGACTATTAAAAACAGAAATAAAACTTTAAAATAATAATTAAATGATCACGTGTTAAAAGCAGTAAATGTAGAAAATTACGTAATAAAAATATACTTGCGCATGAATATTAAAAAGAGAAATACCAGTAAGTAGGGAAATTTACGTCACATTTAAAATGATCAAATAACAGTATTTCCAAACAATTTCAATTAAAAATTATATTTACATGAGAGATCAATTTATTTCGACAAATCTTTTACCTATTATTGCAAATTTTTAAACAGCGTAAATAATAATATTTCCTTTCCAATGTCAAAATTCTTCTATTTGTTTATTTGGCGTTACAGTTTAGCGATAGTTTTTTTTTTTTTTTTTTTTTTTTTTTTTATGAAAATTGATCGACGGGGTAATGGAGGAGTACCAAAAGACAAATAAACTTTGAATTAAACGATGAAATAACTAATACATGTAACGCATCTGATGTCAAATGAATGTGACGCGACGCCACGATTATGCACGTTTATCGTTAAATCATATATTTTGGCGACAGTTACAGTTGTAATCTGTTTCAACAGCAGTTGATTCGACCTTAAAATCCCTCAGTCAAAGGAAAATTAATGGAAACGTTTACAGCAGATCGCCACTGGTCGTTTAATTATAATACAATCTTCCGTAATCGTTTTAGAGATGATCAAATCAGAGTGTTTTTAAATCATGCGGTTTCAGAACGGGGGTTGGCGAGCGTAGCTCGTAGGGGGCAGACCCCTAGTTTAGTAAAAAACGACTAGAGTCGAAATAAAATATTGTTGTAATGTTCGATGATAACCCGCTTTTTACTCTCGCGTCCGTTTAAATTTCGAATATTTTAGAAACTGTTCTGTGCGAACTTTTATGCCTTACAAGTAACAAGCATGTCAAATTTCAAGTTCCTAGCATTAACAATTCCAAATAAATCATAATTTAGAATGTTCATAGAGCTCTTTTCTGTCGTTTCTTACTTTTAAATTTCTCCTTTATTAGAAACAATTCTGAGTTAGTATTTAAATCATAAAATAACTACCATGCCAAAATTCAAGTTTCTATTCCTAACGATGTCACAGAAATTTGGATTTAATAAAGTTTTTTACTCCTGCACCTTTTTTAATTTCTATTGTTTTAGAAAATGTTCTCTGCAAGCATTTACGTCTTAAAAATAATAACCATGTCAAATTTCAATTTACGAAACCTTAACAATCCCATTAAAACATTTTTAGAACGTTTTCCGCTTGCTTAACTTTTTTTACTTTCTTCTATCTATAATAGAAGAATGTAATCGAATTTTTTTTTACTCCTGGTTTTCGACGGATTTACACGTTTTAGGTGACAGAGATTCCGAGAAACATGTTTTTACAAAATGTCTGTCTGTCCGTGTGTCCAAATTTAATTTATACGTTTTGGCTATGGCCAGCAGCTCCCACTTGAATTTGGGGATATTCCGACCAAAGGGGGCGCTGTGATAGCGACTTTTCTTCCATTTTCACTATTGTATCATCGAAAAGTATATGAAGTTATGTAAAGAATTGAACTATATTATATATATATGTTATTGGCTATGACTTGCAGGTCCATTTGAATTTGGGGATATTCCAAGGGAAAGGGCGCTGTGATAGCCATTTAAAGATTTCAAATTCAAAAAGATGTACAAGAAAATTAGAAATCCTAAAAGATTTTTTCGTTAAATGTTCGGTCTTAATCCAAGTTTTCCGGAGCAATTTTTGTTTTGCCTCTATCTTTAAAAAGGGCTGAGATATAGGAGTTTGAAATTTTAGGGTGGCTGCCATTTTGAAACAAGACAGCAGGATTCCTCCATAAAAAGGTTTAATTTATGAGTTTTAGTGAACATGGATTCTGGAAAATTTTCTTTCAATGTGGAATCATCGTTCCAACTGTTATATGCTTAACACTCTATATTCATATTCACCAGCGTCAAATTCTCGCCAAGATTGGTGACACTTGGCGAAATATCACCAAATTTGGCGACAAAAATAAGTTGCCACAAATGAAGTCAACTTGGCAATACTAATTAATTTGGCGACAGTTTCATTCAAATTCAATATTGACGAGAACTGGGAATGTATCTTCAGTAATCGGGTTCCACGCATTTTAGCTTCGTGTTTTATAGTAAAACTAGATGGAACACGTCAAAACTTGACGGAAAAAATACTATTACATTATCAGTAAAGTAAGCTTCTTTATTATTTAAGAAGTGGTGCGTATGAAAAAGTCTTTTAAATATTTTATTTAAAAGTTTTTTTGCCCCAGTGAAGTACAGTACCATTTCCGATGCAAACTCCAAACAAACAATCCGTAAACAACTGTTTAATGCATATAAGTTCGACATTACCGCCATATTCACCACTACAAAAAGAAAATTTCATGGACCTATGGAGTATCATACAAATAGTATATTCCTACGTCCATATCATATTCAGTAAATAAAGCACACATCTCTCTCCCTGTGATGATGCAACCGAGTGAACTTCTATGTGCATTGCATCTGCTCAAAGGCACCGTCGAAATTCGACGTTAAAAAAGGTTTAAAATGTTTAAATACTAAAAAGTTTTAAAATGTCCTCTTTAATCATTGTTCGTTTCAAATCCATATTTTCTAAAATGCATCTATTGTTTTAAGCTAATCAATTTTTATGGAAAGAAGGAGAAATTTTTTTTACAATAATAATATACAATCTGCAGATGATGTAGATTTTTGATGTTTTCAAGTATAATTTATTTGTATGTTTTTTTCGGTCCCTTTCCATAATCATGATTATCCCTTTTCCACAGTCGTGATCTTTTCCCTCTTATACAGTGAAATACACCACGGATCTTTAAAATAATAATAAAATGCAATTCTAAGCATATTCTGATGCAACACATACATCAACACGAATTCAACATGATATTAATTTTATGTTGAACATAAATTGAAAATCGTTTGTTTTTATTTGAAAGATTTCAGTTTAGCGCCAAAATGCTCTATCTTATGGTTAATCTAATTTTATGATTTATCAGAGGGGTTTTTTTTGTATTATTTTCTTCACTTTTTATGTTGGTTAGGGAAATCAATTTCCAATTGTGGCAACTTTCCCAGGTGCTATTAGGTAGATTTCGTAAGAAATACTACCTATTACATTCTCACCTAAGTTGGAAATTTTGAAACATTTTTGCAGATCTACGCCGATCGTGACTCCCAGAACCCAAAACCACCCCCAGTTCAAAACTTTATATATCTATCTATCTATCTATCTATCTGTCTATCTATCTATGTCACTTTTTTCTGACCACGATAACTGGAAAAATTCTGCATAAAACACTTCCAAACTGATACATAAAATCAAGGGTCATAAAATCTCGGTCAAGTTCGTTAATGGGCAAAATCGAACCAAGGGGGGGGGGGAAGAATGGGGGGGGCTTTTTGTGAAAACAGAAAAATCCTCATAATTTCTTTATTATTATACGTATCGAATCCGCTTAAAGTTGTTATTACTTCTAGGAAAAGGGCCGAAAATTTATGTATGACAGATTTTTGATATCATTAAAAATGGCCCCAGGGGGGGGGGGGGGAAGGGGGTTTTTAGAAGAAAAAAAATCATAGCTTCGTCAATTCACAAGATATCAAATCCGCGTAAATTTATTATTAATCCTCTTAGTATTATCTAAAACTTTTATATTGACAAGTTTTTTATAGGACCAACCGTTATAGCAAAAAAAAAAAAAAAATTAAAAACAAAAAAATCCCTGCCGGCTCCGCCTGCAAACAAGTTATTTTTCGAAGTAGGCGGTTCCAACTCCCGCATCTTTTCGAAACTGATACATAAAATCAAGGGGCATAAAATCTCGGTCAAGTTCGTTAATGGGCAAAATCGAACCAAGGGGGGGGGGATGGGGGGCTTTTTGTGAAAACAGAAAAAAACCCATAATTTCTTAATTATGATACATATCGAATCCGTTTGAAGTTATTATTACTTCTAGGAGAAGGGCCGAAAATTTATGTATGACAGATTTTTGATATAATTAAAAATTGTCTTAAGTGGGGGGGAAGGGGGGTTTTAGAAGAAAAAAATTCATAACTTCGTCAATTCCCAAGATTTCAAATCCGCTTAAATTTATTATAAATCCTCTTAATATTATCTAAAACTTTTATATTGACATGTTTTTTATAGGACCAACTCTTAGAGCAAAAAAAAAATTCCTTGCTGGCTCCGCCTGCAAACAAGTTTGGTTTCGAAGTATGCGGTTCCAACTGCAGCATCATCGCAAAAAGGTCATTTCTTCCGCAATTCCCGACAAACAGGTGCCCCACGGTCTGCGTCTTCGAAATCTACCTGTGCCTGTAGGCCGAGCCGTCAGGGATTTTTTTTATATTACTGAAGCAAACTGGCGGCCATTGTTGAGATAGATTTGAAAAAATAATTCATGCTTGAAAATTATTTAAAATGTGAAATTAAGCGGCAGTTTTCAAATAAATTTCATTCGAAAGTTAACATTTTTATAATTGATGAAGTATAAAGTGAAATTGTACGGTATTTAAAAGTGATGTAAGCGCGATAAAAACAAAAGCTATAGCGCCGTTTCTTGTCACAATCGTTATACATTCTACTCTTTATAATGAAGAATTTAAAAATCGGTTAAAATTACGTCATGTTGACACAATCCTTTAAATTTTTCTCTTTAGATTTATCAATGTAAAAATGCATTTCAAGATAAGCATAGCGTCGTTTTCACAGGCGCAAACTTTTCACACGTACTTTATATACGTTGCTTTTATACTTAACCACCATGTATACAAATAAAAATATATTTTGTATTTAATTGTACTGAAAAAATGGCATCTGCCGTATACCCTGTCCAGATGGTGGCTCGTACCGCGACCTTACGTAATATGTAATAATACCTCGTACTCGCTTGTTTTTCATCTTCAAAGTTTGAGAAACATTAATCGTATTTTTAAACACATTAAATACATATGCCCTTCAATTTCGCACGATTTATAAGAATTTTGATACGTTGATATGTTGTGAAATTAAGCGGCAGTTTTCAAATAAATTTCATTCGAAAGTTAACATTTTTATAATGCGTCGTTTTCACAGGCGCAAACTTTTCACACGTACTTTATATACGTTGCTTTTATACTTAACCACCATGTATACAAATAAAAATATATTTTGTATTTAATTGTACTGAAAAAATGGCATCTGCCGTATACCCTGTCCAGATGGTGGCTCGTACCGCGACCTTACGTAATATGTAATAATACCTCGTACTCGCTTGTTTTTCATCTTCAAATTTTGAGAAACATTAATCGTATTTTTAAACACATTAAATACATATGCCCTTCAATTTCGCACGATTTATAAGAATTTTGATACGTTGATATGTTGTGAAATTAAGCGGCAGTTTTCAAATAAATTTCATTCGAAAGTTAACATTTTTATAATTGATGAAGTATAAAGTGAAATTGTACTGTATTTAGAAGTGATGTAAGCGCGATAAAAACAAAAGCTATAGCGCTTTTTTTATAGAGTGGTCGACTGTTATCCGGTCGACCACTTTACATTAAGAAAATAACTATCGCCAAACTATAGGATTTTAACGCCAAAAATGTATTATCGTGGCGTCAAACTCACTTTACGTCAATTGCGTTACACGTGCTTGTTATCTCATCAAGTGATGTTTAATTCGACGTTTAATGTATTTTTAATGATGTTTTACTGATTTATTAGTTAATTCATTAATTAAAATAGAAATTACATCTTCGACAACATGATATTAAAATCGAAAAAGCATTCAAAAATTGTTGCGATGCGCAGTTACGTACAATAGATCAATTTTAACTGACGTCACAAACATTTATCCAGCAGTCGAGAGAGATAATTAAGAAAAATAATTTAATTAAATAAATTTCCAAGGTTATTTTTGTTCTATTTTCATTAATATATTGTAAATTTTATTGCTTAAAGTTACTGATAAATGATACTTTAGTGAATTGGGCTTTTCCAAATTTATTTCTTTTTCCTTTTATTTCTGAGATTCTAATGGCAACCTTCTTCCATTTGTTTATTGGGCGCTACAGTTTGGCGAATAGTTTGGTGATAGTTTTTTATATGGAAAGTGGTCGATGGGATAATGAAGAAGTACCAGAATATTAACTAAGCCCGAACTAAGAAAAAATTTCCGACCTAATAATTGTATTTCATTAAGAATTAAATTTTCTTATTTTTAATCTCCGAAAGAAACAATAATCATGGATTTAATTAATTTTCCAATATGCGGTGAACCCAAACAATTTTGATTAAATCGGCACAGATGTCGCAGACGGATCGTGTTTTCTTTTTGGCGCCAAAATGGCGATTTTTGCTTTGTATGACAACTTGGTGTTAATAAAATTGAATACGTGTGTAAATAAATAAAATGAAATTATTTAAAATTAATTAATTAATACAATTAATTGCACGTGTTTAATAAAAATAATGTGTGAAAATTGGGTTTTCTCGCCAAAATAGCGCAAAAAATAAATCGCGCCAATCCCTGTGCGTCTGCGGCTTCTGTTCCATGTAATGGTATTTTTTATTTAATAAATAAAATTTATTAACGTTTAAAAACAAATTTATGAGTAATTTAATATATTTTAATCTTTTTGTATTAGTTTTAATGTTTCAGCAAATGTTAAAAGTAAATAAATTGATGACATTGATATTTTTATAACGTATTCGATCTTTGTTTACAATTCTACCTTGCCCAGATAGCTTGAAGTTACGGTCAGAGTCAGACTTCAATTTTATGAAAAGTTGCAACATCCTCTGGCGATTGACTTTATGACGTCATAGAAGAAGTAAAATTTTAATTTAAAATTACGGCTAATTAATAAAATTTTCGAACAAACGAATGTACGAAAACAAATCTGTGTCCAAATATCTTTCATTTAAAAAAAGAATGCTGTAATTTGATGCAGCATGTTGTTTTCACGGACTATCGAAAGAAAACACTTAGCGTTTTAAATATATAGATGTTAAAATACTACCTAGTTGATATTAGCTAATGTCAAAAGATTGGCGAACCATAGAGTTTACAGAATAAACTCTATGCCTTGCAACAGTGGGAGTTGCCGACTTTATGACGTCATAAGCAGCAGTAAAAGTTTAATTGAAAATTACGACTAATTAATTAAATTTTAGAACAAACGAATGCACGATAACAAATCTGTGTCCAAATATCTGTCATTAAAAAAAAGAATGGTGTAATTTGATGCAGTAGTTTGTTCTCACGGATTGTCGAAAGAAAACGCTTAGCGTTTTAAATATATAGATTAGCTAAAATAAAATATCCAAGGAACAGGACAACTATATTTTCCTGTCGGTACGGGCCAGAAGGACTTTTCATAGTTATGTTGTACATCGGCTGCTCGTGCAACGAAGGGTGCTCCGTATCCAGGTAACCCAAGAATTCGCAAGCAGCTGACTTACAACAGAATTACGAGAAATATTGATTTTATTGGCAATGCGATAGCGAATTTTGAAGTATTAACATATATGAGGTAGAAGAAAGTTTTGGGATTGGAACATCCGACTAGTTTAAATTTAATTTCTTTTTAGAAACCATGTATTCTTTTTAGGCCAATGTCATCCCGAACGGTATTGCATAAATTGCAATTTTAGAACTTTTTTACGCTTGCATCCTTTTGAATTTCGAATTTTTTTAGAAACTGTTCTGTACGAACTTTTACGCCTTAGAAGTAACTAGCTTGTCAAATTTAAAGTTTCTAGCATTAACACTTCCAAATAAATCTTAATTTAGACTGGTCATAGAATGCTTTTCTCTCGTTTCGAAATTTTTAATTTCTTCATTTTTAGAAACTGTTCTTAAAAAGTATTTAAATCTTAAATGTAATCACCATGCCAAAATTCACGCTTCTATCCCTAACGGTATCACAGAAATTTGAATTTTTTAAAGTTTTTTGCTCCTTGATTCTTTTAAATTTCGAATTTATTAGAAAATGATCACTGCGAGTATTTACCAAAGGTAACAATCGTGTCAAATTTCAAGTTCATGCGCTAAACAATCCCATTAAAATAGTAATATAGCAGGTTTTTAGAACGTTTCACATATTTAAATTTCGATTTTTTTTATATATATAAACGGTTCTTAGCGAGCATTTACATCTCTAAAGTAACCACCATGCCAAAATTTAGGCTTCTATCCCGAATGGTATTTCAGAAATCGCAATTTTAGAACTTTTTTTAGCTTTCATCCACTTAAATTTCGAAATTTTTAGCAACTTTTCTGTACGAGCATTTACGTCTTGTACAGTCAGTTCCACAAGAATGTTCGGTCTGTTTCTCTGAAAAATCACACAAACTGATTAAAAATAAATTTGAATACAGTGGTACATTCTGTGACGTGAGTAATTGAAGTGCTGATATTATTATAAAGAGAGAGGAAGTATAGGTTAAATAAATTGCAGTTGTGATTTAATAAGGCAATAAACCCTGCACGGTTTGTGCATCTGTTCTTTTTGGTCTTGAAATTGGAAGAGAAAACAATCAAAAGAATAAATGAATAAAATAGTCTTACTTGTTTTTGAAAATAATAGACTCATACTCATAAAGAAATGCTCCTATAGAATGGAATCCAAACTATTTTATTATATTCTTGTGGAAGGTAGAAAAGATGAAGATGAGAGTAGCTGCACATCATGCCTTTAAAAAGTTCTGGCTCGAACATCACAAAATTTACGAAGATTCTTTAAATATTCCTTCTGGCCAAATCCATGAAGAGTTATAGAATTAATTCAGGAATCCATTAAATTACCAGTTAATTTAAACTTTTAAAATATTAAATTTAAATTACAACAGCATTTCAAAGAATAATAAAAACTTTGAAAACGAGAAATTGACCTCCCTAAGAATCGGCATATGCCGATCTCGGACACGAGCCGAAGCTCAGATCAAAGGTGCTCGATCCAACTTATTTTTAGAGCATCATTTTTAATTAAAATTCTGTTAGAAAATGCATGTCATTGGTATTTATACCAGTAACTGGGGTACACAAATGTTCAAGCAAGATTAATTTAAACTAATTTGTTGATTATGAATTACGCGAAAATTAAAAGAGAAAATGGAAAACTAATTAAGATTTGACAATTAAAAGGAGCATTCTAATTTGTATTTGAAAACCACGCCCCTTTCGGCTGCAGCGCCAAAGTAGACGAAACATGAATCAGCTCCCGAGATCACTGCAACCAGGTATCAAACAAGAGCGGCGGTGACGCATGCGCACAACACACAAGCGAGGAGGAGCAAAAAAAGACGATGACGTCACAGCCCAAGTTTTGCAGAGAAAACAACTTCGGCTCAGCGCTTGCTTCAAACGAACAAAGATAGACGATGGGGCGGAAGCACTACCGTGAAAACAACATGCCGTATTGGTCGCGATCGCCGATAAAATAGCTTAAAAGAACGGCCAATTTAAACTGGAAAGGCTATAAAATACAGAAATACGTTGAGCTGAAATAGAAAGTAATTAAAAAAATAAAGACTGTGATATCTTTATCACAATAGTAGCATTCACCGAAAAAAAAATTTCAATGACCAGAAGGAGAAAAAGAGTTGAAAACAGTAAAAGCCTTTTTCGACAAAGGGAAGACAAAATTTTTAAATGCCAAAGTAAAAATGACAAAATTACTTAAATTTAGAGCCATGAAAAATAAATTAATTATTAATTAATGAAATTTGATGTGATGTGCAGCGACCAAAAAGAAAAAGAGAAAAGAATATACATCAGTTGCAGTACATTCAAAAATCTCATCACAAATTATACAAGATGTTATAGTAATACAATATAACACAGTATACAGAAGCCCCATTGCATTTTTTAGCAAAGAAAGGCATACCTTCCATTAATCTCGATCTCTAAACAAATACCATCAAGTATATAAAAAAAGCTAATATTTATTTTAAATTAGCAATGAGATCATATCAAAATAGTTGCAACAGTAAAGCAACATAAAAACAGTCGGTAATTTCTTTATTATTCCGACTTGTCTAGACATAAATATTTATAATAAGTTGCAATTTTAAAGCAACAAAAAGTCAAGAATTCTTTAAATTCTGACTGCCTAGGACTTTTAAACTATAGAGCATATAAAATTAACTCTAAATAACATATATGTTCACAAAAATAATCAATTGTAAGGATTTAAATTCATTCAAAGGCCTAAGTATGTACTTTTTTTTTTTTTAAGGTCATACATATTGCATTAGTAATAATTCAAATCATATAAAAGTAAGCAATCAATGTAATGCACAAAATACTGATATCAATTCTAAACAAGTATATAAAAGTGCATAACAATTATTACCCAAAATTTATATGAAATTTGCATAAAATTATGTTGCAACATTTGAAATTCATTTTTCATAAATAATAGTAAATTCATCAAAATAGTTGGATTCAGTAAAAACTTTTCAATATATAACAAAATAATGTATAAGTTTTAACCAACAATGACACATTTCCTTAGTAAAATACTTGCAAGTACTCAATAACATCTCTGTAAATATTCAGTAAAAATTTCCTTGAAACACTCAAACTTTCCATGAATATTCAATAAAACTCTCTCTGAAATACAGTGAAACTTCCCTTTAACGAAGTCCCTATTTAACGAAGTTTTCTACTTAACGAAATTTTCTGCAGAACTTTGACTTTGAACACCATTAGCATATAAATTAATCTCCATATTACGAAAAATATATTCTATATAACGAAGTTTATTCCACTATTGTACTTGTACAGAATTCAAACTAAGAGGTTGCTGTTGTGATGGATATGCGAATTTATTTCAGCGGATTGTAATAAAATGAATACATTTAAATAATTTTTATTCTGCATGGTGCTAAATAAAACAATTTTTTTTCACACTAAGAAAAACACTTGTTATCATTACTCTCCCAAACCAAGACTCCAGCGCTGACAATTGGGGGAGGTCAAAATCGCCTTTTTACATTCAATGATATAGAAGAGGCAGTGACGCAATGGCGTCAGATGCATTGAAGCTAAAAATATCAATTAGAGTCAGAAAGTTACCATTCTGACGTTCCATTGCTGATAGACAATTGCTTTGTAACATACACAAGAATGTGCTTGAAAATGAAAATCGAAGAACATCAAAATTATTTGTATTCCTGCCAATAGAACTTCTAAACTTCAGCCGTTAGTCTAAGGAATAATAAACAATCTTGAAGTACATTATCGAAAAAGACAGAATAAAGACAATGTAGTGAAAACATTAGTTTCAGAACCCGTGTATCAGAGCTGATGAAAACTTCAGCCAAAGCTTGGGAATGTGATGTGATTTCATCGACCGTACACAACTGTTTTGTAAAAGATGAGTTCATAAATGAAACTGAATCAAATGCTTCTGAATCCAACACCTGTTTGTCATATCTGAAGGAAAAATTTCATGAATTTAAATTGATTTCTATTTAACGAATTTTCTTCATAACGAAGTTTTTAAGTGTAACGATGAGACTTCGTTAAATGGAAGTTTCACTGTATTTAACAAAATACTCAATAAATTTCTCTTACTGTACCAGGTTTTTTTTTGTTTGTTTTTTTGTTTTTGTTTTTTGTAAAAAAAAAAAGAAAAAGAAGGGAGAAAAAGTGAGGATCCTCAAAAAAAATTAATTTAACCATTAACTTTCATAATGAAAGGCAAGTTAAAAACAAATGACACATTTTATGAGAATTATGAAAACAAACACAGTGCACCGTTATGTAAAGCATGTTATTATCATAAATTTATATAACATTAATGAAAAGGATAATATATCTGGAGGCACGGCAGTGCCTCCGCCAAGTCGAGAGAGGACAGCCGTAAGCATACTTTTCTGGAAGCAACTCAGGGCACTTTTGACCCCCCCATATCTCCGCGCTGGAGTATCCCAAAAATTTTAAACTACAATTATAGAGAGTATTTGGCCCACAGGACCAAAATTTAAAATTACAACTTTCTGTCTTTTCTAGTTCAGGCGATATATGAACTCAAACATTCGATTTTTTGTCACTTCTTACTCACTCGTTCACGCGTCATCAAAAAGATTGGGTAGATCCCGTAGCCCCAGAAACTTGACATTTGGAAAAAAGGTAGTGTTTAGGATACAAAGAAAGGAAAAATTATAAAATCCTGAAAATTCGAAAAAAAAAACATTCGAAAATTCAACAAATTCCATCAAAATTGAAAATTGAAAATAATACGATCATGTAGTCTTGGAAACTTAAGATTTGGTGTGAAGGTAGTGTTTAACATCCAGAAAAAGAAAACATCAAAAACACCAAAAAAATCGAAAGCAAAATTGAAAAAATCGAAGAAATTGAAAAAAACCGAAAATTTGAAGACAATCCGATTTTGTTGCGCTAGAAAATTCAAATTAGGAATAAAGGTAGTATTTAGGATACAGAAAAAGGAAAATAAAAAAAATCCAGAAAATTCGAAAAAAAATAAAAAAATTCGAAAAAAAATGAAAAAATGAAAATAATTTGATACGATAACGCTCGTATTTATAAATTAATTTGGATGAAAGTAATTGTGTGTATTAAGCTCACCAATGCCTCGACCGAGTTCGTTGGCCAGCTTGGTCCGCCATCTTGTTTCAAGATGGCGGCCACGGAAAATTTTAAAACTAAAATAAATATACAAAAAAGTTAAAAAAATCAAGTTTATTTTTTAATTAGGTGTTAGGACTTGATACAAGGATTCCAGAGCATTTTTTGTTTTACCTCTATCTTAAAAATTGGCTGAGATAGAGCAGTTTGAAATTCTAGGGTGGCTGACATTTTGAAACAAAACAGCACATTAAAAAAAAAAAAAACGATAAATTTATGGTCAATAATGGTCAAGCAGGTGCAATCCCGAATGAATACTCCGTGTTATTATAACTGTAACTTTGACTTCGAAATTTTGATACGTTGCATTTTCTATTTGTTGATATTTTTGAACTATGATTTACGCTAAGTGAAATGTTGTTGTTGAAGAGGATTTTATATGTAAATCCGAAACGTCCAATTTTAATATGTTTTTAATGTTTTATGAAAGTGTATTAGAAAGTGTATAAGTCTGTAAGTCTGTAATTTTAATGATTTTAATATAAATTTATAAGTTTTAGTGAACGCGATTTCTCGCAAATTATTTTCTTTCATTGTTGTAATCATTTTCCCAATCATACGCATAAAACTATATATTCATATCCATTAGCGCCAAATTCTCGCCAAACTTGACGACAATTGGCGAAATCTCGCCAAATTTGGCGACAAAAATAAGTCTTCATAAATGAAGCCAACTTGGCTATAGCTCAATAATTTGGCGAATTTCTTATTCAAATTCAGTGTAAACGAATCTTTTGTAAACGGTTTCTTTGCATTTTAACTTGCTGTTTTCGAGTAACATTAGCTAAAATTTTAAAACGAAGATATAGGAAAGCTACCTTTTCCTGCCGGTACAGGCCGGAGGACTTTTTTATGAGTTGTCGGATGCAATCTATGTTTTGCATTAAATAAAGTAAAACATTCAAAAACAAATCCCACAGGATGGGGATAGTTTGTTTTAGATCTGGAGGCACGGCAGTGCCTCCGCCAAGTCGAGAGAGGACAGCCGGAGCATACTTTTCTGGAAGCAACTCAGGGCACTTTTGACCCCCCCCCATATCTCCGCGCTGGAGTATCCCAAAAATTTGAAATTTCGTTTTTCTAGAGTATTTGGCACACAGGCCCAAAATTTAAAATTACAACTTTCTGTCTTTTCTAGTTCAGACGATATATGAACTCAAACATTCGATTTTTTGTCACTCACTCACTCACTCGTTCACGCGTCATCAAAAAGATTAGGTAGATCCCGTAGCCCTAGGAACTTGACATTTGGAAAAAAGGTAGTGTTTAGGATGCAAAGAAAGGAAAAATTATAAAATCCGGAAAATTCGAAAAAAAAAAAAAAAAAAAAAACAGTCGAAAATTCAACAAATTCTTTGAAAATTGAAAATTGAAAATAATACGATCTTGTAGTCTTAGAAACTGAAGATTCGGTGTGAAGGTAGTGTTCAGTATCCAGAAAAAGAAAACATCAAAAACACCAAAAAAATCGAAAGCAAAATTGAACAAATCGAAAAAAATCAAAAAATTTCAAATAATCCGATTTTGTTGCGCTAGAAACTTGGAATTCGGAATAAAGGTAGTATTTAGGATGCAAAATAAGGAAAAATTAAAAATTCCGGAAAATTCGAAAAAAAAAATTTCAAAAATTCGAAAAATTCGAAAAAACTTGAAAAAATTAAAATAATTTGATTTTTTAGCCTTAGAAACTTAAAATTCGCAGTAAAGATAGTGTTTAGGATCCAGAATAAGTTAAAATAAAAAACGTAATAAAATTCGAAAATAAAATTAAAAAATCAAAAAAATCGAAAAATACGGAACTTTAAAAATAATTCGATTTCATAGCGCTAGAAACTTGAAATTTGGAATAAAGGTAATATTTAAGATACTAAATAAGGAAAAATTAAAAAATATGGATAATTCAAAAAATACCCATAAATTAGTGCAGACGATATATGAACTCAAAGTTTCGATTTTTTGTCACTCACACACTCACTCTGTCTCGCGTCATCAAAAAGATTGGGTAGATCCCGCAGCCACAGAAACTTAAAATTTGGAATAAAGCTAGTGTTTCGGATACAAAGAAAGGAAAAATTATAAAATCCGAAAATTAAAAAAAAAAAAAAAAAAAAAAAACATTCGAAAATTCAAAAAAATCGAACAAAATTGAAAATTGAAAATAACACGATCTTGTAGTCTTAAAAACTTAAAATTTGATGTGAAGGTAGTGTTTTGAATTCAGAAAAAGAAAACATCGAAAACACAAAAAAAAAATTGAAAATAAAATCGAAAAATTTCAAATAATCCAATTTTGTTGCGCTAGAAACTTGGAATTCGGGATAAAGGTAGTATTTAGGATGCAAAATAAGGAAAAATTTAAAAAATCCAGAAAATTCGAAAAAAAAAAAATCAAAAATTCGAAAAATTCGAAAAAAATTTAAAAAAATTTAAATAATTTGATCTTTTGGCCTTAGAAACTTAAAATTCGCGGTAAAGATAGTGTTTAGGATTCAGAATAAGTTAAAATAAAAACGCAATAAAATTCGAAAAAAAAAATAAAAAAAATCGAAAGAAATCGAAAAATAAGGAAATTTTGAAAATAATTCGATTTTATAGCGCTAGAAACTTGAAATTTGGAATAAAGGTAATATTTAAGATACTAAATAAGAAAACATTTAGAAATTGAAAATAATATGATCTCATAGTCTTAGAAACTGAAAATTTGGTGTAAAGGTAGTGTTTAGGATTCAGAAAAAGAAAAAATTAAAAACACAACAAAAATTAAAAATCAAATCAAAAAATCGAAAAAAAAAATGAAAATTTGAAAATAATTCGATTTTGTAAAGCTACAAACTTAAAATTTGGAATAAAGGTAATATTTAGGATACAAAAAAAGAAAAAGAAAAAATCTGTAAAATTCGAAAAAAAAAATTCGAAAAATTGAAAAAAATTCTATTTTGTAGCTTTAGAACTTAAAATTCGGCGTAAACTTATTGTTTAGGATACAGGAAAAGGAAAAATTAAAACACAATAAATTCGAAAATAGAATAAAAAACTCGAAAAAGATCGGAAATTTTAAAATAATTCGATTTTGTACCGCTAGGAACTTGAAATTTGTAATAAAGGATACAAAATAAGAAAAAATTAAAAAATCCAGAAAATTATAAAAAAAAAAAAAAAATCGAAAAAAATCAAAAATTGAAAATAATTTTATCTTGTAATCTTAGAAACTTAAAACTTGGTGTAAAGGTAGTATTTACTATTCAATAAAAAGAACAATTAAAATATTCGTTAAATTCGAAAATAAAATTGAAAAATTGAAATGTCTTTAAGAAATCAAAAATTCGAAAACAATTTGATTTTGTACTGCTAGAAACATTAATGTTAAGATAATTGTCCTATTAGCTAGTACAACGCCCCTAATTGTTTTATGTTATTTCCCCCGGATTATGGTTTTCTTTTCTTTCGTTTACGAATTTCGTTATAGAAAAGTTCCGCTATAGACTGGCTACGTTATAGGCGATTTCTTTATAGACAGGTTTGTTTTCTTTCACAGGTTATACTCTATTTACTTCGCATATGAAATACGGATTGTTAAATGATGTTCGCCCCACAAAAATTTTCACAGCTCCCCCTACCCTCCCGACATTACTGGCTGGTTATGGCTTGATAATCCTTTCTAAATAAAATCATGGTGACTAAGATTCACTTGATTTATCTCTAAATTGAACCTAAATGATCCTAAGAAGACGGGTCAAAGAATTACTACATTGGCATGACAATCAGGTAACTTAGAATTAAAATCAATAAATTTATAAAAATTCGAAAATTTGAAAATAATTAGATTTTGTAGCCCTAGAAGCTTGACATTTGGCAGAAAGGTAGGGTTTAGTACACAAAATAAGGAAAAATTAAAAAATCCTTAAATATTAAAAAAGACTAAAAAAAAAACGAAAAAAAAACCCATCGAAAAAAGGAATATAGTGTGATTTATTGGAAATTTCCGGAAATTTTAATTTTGGCTTTCTTTTTATACTAAAAAGTTCTTTTATGTTAAATATCAAGTATCTAGGGCTGCGAGTAATATCTCAGATGGATAGCACCTATCCTGGAAGCAATTGAGAGTACTTTTGACACTCCCCCTCCCATAACTTAGTGCTTGCCTAGGAACCTGAAATTTCTTTTTATCTACAGTACTTTGCAAACGAAACTAAAGCTTCAAATTTTTTATACCTGTAAATAATAGGGACAGAGTGTGGGATTAGCGAAAATCAGTGGATGATCTCCAAAAAGAACCCAAAATCAAGAAAAGGAGGATTACTTACAAAAAGAAGTGAAATCTCATCAAAAAGTCACCTGTAAAAAATGCAGCCAAGTCTCGTAACTCATTTACCGTAAAAAGTACTGAGATCGTATAAAGCCAAGTTTAACTATCTTATTAACTCTGAAATTTTCATTCACAAATCACTCCTAGTCTCTACATCTTTAGTTAATTATTATTTTGTGACTTGGCAATTACGCAGCACAGGGAAGTTATTACACCTTACTATGTTATGGGATGGGATGGGATAATTTAACTAAAGCAAATTATATACGCACAGGGAAGTTATTACACCTTAATATGTTATAGTATTATTTGATTAAGACTAACTATATACATCACATTCTCGTGCTAAGTAATTGCCAAGTCACAAAATAATAATTAACTAAAGATGTAGAGACTAGGAGTGATTTTGTGAATGAAAATTTCAGAGTTAATAAGATAGTTAAACTTGGCTTTATACGATCTCAGTACTTTTTACGGTAAATGAGTTACGAGACTTGGCTGCATTTTTTACAGGTGACTTTTTGATGAGATATCCTATAGAAAAATCAGCTATTGACAATATATGAATTATTTAGGTGGTATTTACAAAACTTACAAAAGTGGTAATAGCCTCCCACAATCTTGAGACCATTATCAAACCAGTAAATTGAATAAATATAAAATATTAACATGCATTCATTACAATTCACAAAATATACCAATAGTAACCCCTTTTAAACGATTAGTAGATCTGCAAACTGAACAAACACAAAACTTACAAGATTGTCAAAGGCGATCTCCAGAACCAATGACGAATCTGCAAATCAAATAAATATAAAACATAATATAAATTCATCAAAACTTACAAAAATGCTAATAGCGCTTTTCCCGTTAAACCATTAGCAAGTATGTAAATTAGACAAAAATATACAACATCCTTGTTAAAACTATTGTAAAGAAACAGATGAATATTGCTAATAAAAATGCTTGCAGGAAAAAAAAATTGTTTGTTTACAGATGAAGGATAATAAACGTTCTGTTTTTACATAACAAATAATCAGATGCAATACCTTTAAAAGTTCTAAAATCAGTTCTGATTTTAAAAAAAGATTATTACACTGAGAAAAAAGTAACTAACTTGCTGAAAAGTTTGCAAGATATATGTTAAGTGGCACGCTGGTTGGTTGGTTGACACTATGGCAGTGTAGCAGCAAATCGGCCTTTTTGCCTGAAACACACACCACTAAAAGAAAATTGAAGACTTGATAAGGAGATTTTAGTACTAAAAATTAGCACTTAATGACATATATATGGATGCACTCAAGGATTGTAAGACACTCGTAGAATAGAGCACTAAACAATGATGAGCATTTGAAGACACATCAGGTAATTTGTAGACATTTAATCAGGAACTGTGGTTCCATGATGTTGAGGAATTATATGACGAAGTGGCACTTAGGATAAAATAACACAAGGAGCACAAGAACTCTTGTTGAGAGGCGCTGGTGAGTCTAAGATGCCCATATGTATATTTGTAAAGGTGGATTCAAGAAGAAAATGCAGATTTGTAACAATACAACACTACTTGAACACTTTAGAGACGAAAATTGGGATTGGTGACATTTGAAGAAAGTCACAAAGACCACTTTAGATTCTTAGAAAAAAATAAAATATTCACCAAAATCATTTCACAATTGGAAGAATATTTTTCTTTATACTGCACTGGAAAATTCTAAGAATATGTACTGCTTTGCATGTAAATTTACAATATAATTTAATGGTGCAACAAAAATTTTCTTCATTTATAAAATAATTTTCTTAAAGTGAGGCATATGGTAAAAAAAAATCATTTAGAAAACATTTGGGTTGTGAAATAATACTAGAATAAAAAGGCACTATAATATAAGCATAATAAAAATGTTCAAATAATAATAATAATAATAATAATAATAATTTTTCCAAATTTGAGAAGTTCCGTATGAGGAAGCAGCAATTTCTGTAAATGTTGTGAAACTGAATTTTAAAATAAATGACAGTACAACTTCAACAATGCGAGGATAAAATACGACACACAAAGCAAAGGTTGAGTAAAACAACTTTTCATGTAAAATATTTTCTTGTAGCTGGCTGTAGGCATAGTAAAATTTTCTTAAATATTAGAACACGGTAACAATTATTTTTAGATTGAAGAACACTAGTTGCTATTGTAGAATAATTGAAGAATGTAGGTAAGTAATTATTGAAATACTAGGAATCATCATATTTGCAGATAGCAGAGAAAATCAGCAGACAATGGATAAAGCACATTCCGAAAGACTTTTCCACCAGGTAAGCAAAGTCAGATGATAATAATAACCAGTCTATTGAAGTTGTAAGTATATATTCAGATTGTAGAATGTTAAAAATGCAGCATGAGTAGACAGTAACTATTTCAGGAACAAGAATATGCAGCAGTTAGGTAATGGCTACAACTTCTCAAAAAAAAAAAAAAAAAAAAAGAAAAAAAGAATGCCAGTCTCTTTTTTTGTGATTGTGGTATGAGAATTTTAATAAAAAGATGCAGATGCTGTGTAACATAAAATATGTATTAGGATGAAGCAACAGTTCTTTGAAATTCAAATAACTAAGAATTCTCAAAATGTAGAATTGAAAATGTAGAATATTGTGTAATATTTTAAAAATATAAATAAATTTCTTGAATTTTAATTTCTAGAAAGAACACAGACTGCTTGCACACTATAATCATACTAAAGTATTTGTAGAAAAATGGCGAGAGTCAATGAACTTGGAGTATTATTGCAATAAGTAATTTAACTTTTGTAGAAGCAACCAAGAACTCAAAAATTTTATGTATGACTAGCTGTTACCCGTGACTTCGTTCACGTAACATTAAAAGAAAAATAAATGTACTAATCAAGCAAAATATTTCATTCCCGATAATTAAAAACGCAAATAATTAACTAACTTTTTATCACATTTCATAGAAGAACTAGTCGGATGTGTCAATCCCAAAACTTTCTTCTATCTCACACAGGTTCCGCATACACTAAAAAGAATCAGCACCAATTTATATCAAGGTCTAACTGAAACTCAAGTTTTAATAAATTCTATGCAATATTTCTTGAGATAGGACTATCGCTAAAATCGTGTAAATCCTACAAAATGCTGCATAGCAGCGGCACCTGCGGGGCGATTTATATCAGAGACTAACTGAATATAAAGTTTTATTAAATTCCGAGCATTAGTTCTTGAGATAGAGCTATTGTAAATTCGCGAAAAAGGCTGCATAGCAGCGCCACCTGCCGGGCGAATTTTACCAAAAACTAATCAGCACCAACTTATATCAGGGTCTAACTGAATCTAAAGTTTTATTAAATTCCGAGCATTAGTTCTTGAGATAGAGAGCTATTGCGGAAATCGCAAAAAATGCTGCTTAGCAGCGCCACCTACCGGGCGATTTTTACCAAAAACTAATCAGCACCAATTTATATCAGGGACTAACGGAATCTAAAGTTTTATTAAATTCCGAGCATTAGTTCTTGAGATAGAGCGCCCACAAAATTTTTGTCACATACAGACAGAGTCACAGACAGACATTTTCTAAAAATAGTCAAATCGTGTTCAGGACCTTCTAAAACGTATAAATCCGTCGAAAACCGGAAGTCGAAAATTTTCATGAATCCAATACTTTCTTCTTGTAAAGATAGAAGAAAGTAAAAAAATGATATTTCTTTGTTATAGGGGCCTTGACGTAAATCAGTTTAAAAAAGGTAAAATTTTGTGCCAAATAACCGCGAAAAGGAAACTGCAACCAATGGAAAAATGACGACAAAATAAAATCGTGTAAATCGACGAATTGGGTAAAAAGAAATGTCAATTTTACCTGATAAACCATTTTCTTTTAACGACTTTGAAAAACGTTTTAACAGCCATCATTAAACAATAATTCATTGGAAATAGTATATGCTTTTTCTTTAAATTCAATTCTTGTAAATAGGGAGGAATAATTCTACACCTGAATGCAAGGAGCTTCAATTGCAAAGCTATTTACAGCCCAAAATTACATGCAAACGTAACACTTAAATTGCAAAGCTTTTTGCAACCCAAAATTATATGTAAACATTACTTTTACATGTAATTTTCATTGCAAATTAACATTTATTACAGTTCAAATTAAAATTAATTTGGGTGAAAATTACATGTAAATGTTACGTTTGCATGTAATTTGGGGTTGCAAAAAGCTTTGCAATTGCAAGTGTTACGTTTGCATGTAACAGCAAATTTGTGTCCTTGGTTTAATCTATAGCTGAAACAAATCTTGATTTCTTGACAATATGCTGACAGGCGACAATATGCTTTTTGCTCTGCAGAATACATTGATTCATAAAGTTTGAATATGTGGAAATATGTTTTTATTTTTCGGAAATTTTACTGTAACCAAGATTTATTTTTCACCAACTATTCAAATTGAAAATAAAATATTTTTTTTCAGTTTTAATGAGAAAAGGGCATAAAAATATATTAATCCGTTTTATTTCTCCTTTTTTATCCACAAAAATGGAGTAATTTAAGTACCATTTTTAGAAAAATTTCGTTAAAATTTACAAAAAAAATATTAATATCTCGGAATCTAATTCAAAATTTAAATTCTCAGAGTTTATATGACATCCTCGAATCAATGATAACCGGTGTTAAGCAAATCGCGTTGTATTAAGAGGAGTAGTTGCGAAATACACACAGTCAGATTTTAACTTAATAGACTTGTGTTCAATTTTATTTTCCTAATAATCTTACTGATGCTTGTATTATTAATTACAGAGTTCAGAGAATAAATAGAGATGAAGTGTTCATGTTTGGCGTGATGCTGAAAATGCAACCCTACAGTCCGCCCAAACAACTGGCGGCTTGCTTTGAAAACCTTTCCCCGTCCAATGAATCCAGTCATTGTTCCACGTGCAGCCTCTCTCCATCCAATGAAGTCAGCTCTTGGGCCTAATGATTTGAGCGATAACCGGCTTCATATTGTAAGCCGATTTTACGGTTCATTACCTCTCTATTCTTTCACTGTACTCAGTGATTATTAATGTATGAAATTGATACATGCTCCATTTGAAACATGTTTAAAAAATCCCGTTTTAGTATGACGTCACTTTGATCTCAGAGAAATCTCTTTTCAATGATATAATTCTTATTAATTTTCTTTTCCTGGTAATAATGACGGGAATTTTAGCAGAAAACTCACATTTGTTTGTAACTGATATTCAAGCTTATTATTAATCAGTATAAAAAAAAATATTTCAGTTATTCATCTTAAATATGACGTCCATTATGTATATACTTTTATTATACACTGATAGTCATGCTCTTTGTAATATTACGAATATTTGAAAATACATGTTTTATTTATGACGTCATATTTGTTCAAGCCAAGAAGGATCCTGTTCATAGTTCCATAGTTCAAGCGAAATCTTTTAATTAATAATTATTGTTAATTCTTCTTTCTAATTATAACGCAGTTTTTGATAGAAAAATATCTTTTTAATGTAACCGATATTCATACTTCATGTATAATAACAAATACTCCATATTGTTTCAAATATCACAGAAATTCATCCTTCTTTTGGATTATTTTCATTTTTCACGTGGGAATCGCTCAATTGAAACTTAATTGTTGAGGAAAAAATATTTATCCGCATTTTTATTTATTGGCAACGATCAAAGCCCTACCAACGATAAAGTAAAATGGTTAAATTTTATCTAAAAGTGTCCATTGATTCTTTATGAAAATAATCAAATTTTGAATTATTAAGAAAAGTATTTGAATAAATTAACAAAAACCAGTCTATGTTCATCTCCGGGTTATAATCCACGTACATGCAAAGATACAGGGCCATTAATTTCTCCCTTTTGACGCTGGCTTCAGCCTAACATTTGCACACAATCGGATTTATAATATTACTAGCTGTTACCCGTGACTTCGTTCACGTAACATTAAAAAAAGAATAAATGCATTAATTTAGCAAAACATTTCACTTGATAATTAACAACATATATAATTAACCAAAGCTTTATCACATTTTATAGGAGACCATATACGGTATTTCTTTGCTATAGGGGCCTTGATATAACTCAGTCTTAAAAAAGTGAAATTTCATGCCAAATAATATATACAATCGCGAAAATGAAACTGCAAGTAATGAAAAAAGGAGGACCCAGTAAAATCGTGAAAATCGAGGAATTCCTTTTCGTAAAACGAAAAACAACACTGGCATAATTCTTCTATACAACAGTGCATTTTAGGTGGTATTTGGTGTACAATTTGTATGTGTGCATTGCTAAATGAGCATTATTATATTGTTTATTTGCATAGACATATGTTATATATTTCTTACTACATTATCTTGTTTATGTATATATTAAATTAAGTGTTTCACGCTAAGTGGTGTAAATAGTGAACAAACTGATTGTGGATTTTATACATTGATAGATATTTCACAAAGATATAACAATCTGATGCGATTCTAAAATGTAAATAAAGGTTGCTAGAAAGTACTTTATATTCTGCCCAATTTAACCTCGATATTTTCTCTATCGCGTCAAGAACACTATTAGCAAATAAATACCGACGACACAAATCTGATTATCTAAATTTACATATTTTTGTTAGTATATATAGGATTATTTTAATTTATTTCATGCGCTTGAAATTTTTTACGCTTTCTCTAGGGTTAGGTGTCGAATAAATGTACTTTATTGTTATTTTATTTTGCCATTTCTATTTATTCTATTTTCCATTCATTCCATTTATGGATATTGATTTAATTTACATATTCGTGTCAAAGAATATTCTTTAAAGTTATTATCAGGATTAGGATAGGATACGATTAGGGTTAGGATTAGGAATAAAAATTGAACGACAATGGCATGACCGATTCAGGTTTAAAGTATGAACCATCATGAAGCAATAAGAAAATTAGAAAATTATCGGCTAATAGTTTTTAATATGTTTTACATTCATAGTTGGCATCAAAGGTGAGCGGGGAAATGATCATCTAAAATACCATTAAGTGTTTACAACGCAAAAAACAAATCTGGTTACAACAATGTATTTAATTTTGCGCCAAATTTCACTTGATTAAAAAAAAAAAAAAAAGCAAATTGACTATGGACTTAATTACAGACCTCTAACCTTGTTATTCTTGGAAATTTTCTACCTATATGTAAAAAAAATTCTACTATATAGAACGCGCTTTCACGTTTATAATGTTATGAATTGGCACGATCGGCTTGTTCAAGTTTACGCAATTCCGCTGGAAGAAAAGATTCATTACTTTTTGATTTCTTATTTGCTTTTGCATTACGCGAATTTGTTGGTAACATCGATTTTCTTTTCGATAACATTGTTGTTTTTTAAGTTTAAAAAATATTGTAATTTTACTTAAACATTGCTTTAAAATCTATGCAATTTTTCTTATCCTACAAGACTTTACAAAAATCTATTATGAAACAACTTTAAAAAAAGCTATATTTAAAAACGACAACAAAGTTTTTCCTATTTTAAAACTAAAAGAAATGTAAAATTAAATTCCGGTTCGAAACGACGATTTACAAATGTGTTTCGGTTGTGGGAAAATGATAGAGGAAAAATGCTGTTACTTCGACAGAATCATATTAAATCTTTAGCTTTTATGAGAAAAACAACTTTCTTTTAAAAAATATAGTTATTTTTATTAAGATTTTCTGATTTTCGATACGGATAATTTTGCGATGCATAACATTGACATTTGCCATCCAATATATTTTTTTTAATTATTATTATTATTTTTTTTTTTACTTTTTAAAATTTAAATTAAAAATATGGTATCTTTATGTTAGCCGTGTGCAGACGATAAATCGCCAACCTCGATTGAATTCATTAAAAATATAAATCTTTCACTCATTTCATTTAAAACACAGAACTTTAATTTACAACACATACATTTAAAATACATATATTACGTATATTTAAAATAATTCCTTTCATGTCAAAAAAAAAAAAAAAAAGAGAAATTAATCACAAATAATTTGATAACCCAAGATCATTTTATTTCAACATCAAAACAAATGTTTTATTTTTCTATATATGACATCATATTCGCTTATGCTTTCCATACTTACTCGTATTTATGCACTTTGTATTATTATCAAATATTTCAAAACGCACGTTTTGTTTCTAATATGACATCATATCATATTCTGTTTAATTCTTAAATAATTCATTTCCTTTTCATTTTTTACGTGGAAATTTTTCACTTGAAAATAAATTGTTGATTAAAAATTATTACTCATGGGTTTTATTTTATATTGGCAACGATAAAGTATTAGCAACGGTAAAAATAAATTTAACCATTTTAAAAAAAAGCTGCAAAACCGGGCCCTTTGAGCCAAACCAACTAAACCAACCAACCATTTTAAAATATACGAAAAAATGTCCATTTATTCTCTATGAAAATAATGAAATTTTGAATTATTAAGAAAAATATTGAAATAAAATAAACAAAAACCATTCTATGTTCATTTGAGGGTTATAATCAACTTATATGCAAAGATACAGGATAATTAAATGCTTCATTTTGACGCTGGCTTCAGCCTAACATTTGCACACAATCAGATTTATAATATTAGAATGATTAGGATTAGGATAAAACAACTACAAAATCACATGAAAACTTGAGCTTCTATGAGGCATTTCATATTCAGAATGAGTGCAGCAAAATTAGTATATGATGAGAGCATAGCTTCAATAAATTTAATTCCAATAAAATTTGCTTCAATAAAATATTTAATATACATAAAATATATCAATTTCATTTAAAAGTGCCAATAAATTAACAAAAATTAACCCAAAATAAGAATAAGAACAATAACCATAGCCTCTTTAAATTTTGTTCTCAAAAACTTAGAACAAGAACAATTTTCATATTTCTCAAAAATATTTGAATTCATCATGAATTTATATATATATTTTTAACTTTATATATATAAAGAGCACCATAATTTCATTTGTTAAAAAGAATAAATTAATTTTTAAAAATTTCATTCTTCATTAAAATTTGCATAAAAGATTCAACAAATCTCATGGAAAAATACCAGAATAAAAATTAATTTCTGTTAAAATATAATTTTTCAATTAAAAATAATTTATTAAATATATGCAAGCCAATTGAGAACAAAAGTTCCCAAATTAACGATGTATTGCAAACATCGATCTTCTGTGGAAAAATTTCTTTAATTTCAGCAGCACAAGAATATATATAGAAGTAGAAGTAATATATATATATATATATATATATATATATATATATATATATATATATATATATATATATATATATATATTACTTCTAAATAAATTTAACAAAAATCAGTAAATCTTCAAATATTATTCCATTTTTAACAAATTAATTAAGAGAGCATCAAATCTTCAAATAATATTCTATTTTATAAGTTCCAAAATTTGAGAATAATTTTTAGGAACACAAAAAAATTTTCAACTTTTCTCTTCCTAAAAGAATAGACGGCGCCAAATGTGGCGTGAATAATTGAAGTGCTGATATTATTATAAAGAGAGAGGAAGTATAGGTTAAATAAATTGCAGTTGTGCTTTAATAAGGCAATAAACCCTGCACGATTTGTGCATCTGTTCTTTTTGGTCTTGAAATTGGAAGAGAAAACAATCAAAAGAATAAATAATAAAATAGTCTTACTTGTTTTTGAAAATAATAGACTCATACTCATAAAGAAATGATCCTATAGAATGAAATCCAAACTTTTTTATTATATTCTTGTGGAAGGTAGAAAAGATGAAGATGAGAGTAACTGCACATCATGCCTTTATAAAGTTCTGGCTCGAACATCACAAAATTTACGAAGATTCTTTAAATATTCCTTCTGGCCGAATCCATGAAGAGTTATAAAATTAAGTCAGGAATCCATTAAATTACCAGTTAATTTAAACTTTTAAAATATTAAATTTAAATTACAACAGCATTTCAAAGAATAATAAAAACTTTGAAAACGCGAAATTGATCTCCTTAAGAATCGGCATATGCCGATCTCGGTCACGAGCCGAAGCTCATATCAAAGGTGCGCGATCCAACTTATTTTTACAGCATCATTTTTAATTAAAATTCTGTTAGAAAAATGCATGTTATTGGTATTTATACCAGTACCTGGGGTACACAAATGTTAAAGCAAGATTAATTTAAACTAATTTGTTGATTATAAATTACGCGAAAATTAAAAGAGCAAATGGAAAACTAATTAAGATTTGACAATTAAAAGGAGCATTCTAATTTGTATTTGAAACCACGCCCCTTTCGGCTGCAGCGCCAAAATAGACGAAACATGAATCAGCTCCCGAGATCACAGCGACCAGGTATCAAACAAGAGCGGCGGTGACGCATGCGCACAACACACAAGCGAGGAGGAGCAAAAAAAGACGATGACGTCACAGCCCAAGTTTTGCAGAGAAAACAACTTCGGTTCAGCGCTTGCTTCAAACGAACAAAGAGAGACGATGGGGGGGACGCACTGCCGTGAAAACAACATGCCGTATCGCGCGCGATCGCCGACAAAATAGCTTAAAAGAACGGCAAATTTAAACTGGAAAGGCTATAAAATACAGAAATACGTTGAGCTGAAATAGAAAGTAATTAAAAAAATAAAGACTGTGATATCTTTCTCACACATGCATTAAACTTAAATCAACAAATGTAGTAACAATCATATCAAATTTCAAGTCCTTGCTTTAACAATTCGATTCAAGTAATAATTTAGAACGTTTTCAGAAAGGTTTCCACTCGTTACACCATTTTATATTTCAATTAAAAAAAATAAAATAAATAAACAGTTCTTAGGAACCATTTACATCTTAAAAGTAACCACTATGCCAAATTTCAGGTTTCTATGTACAACGGTATCATAGTAATAGTAATTTTAGAACATTTTCTACTACTGATACCTCTTTGTAAATTTCGTACTTTTTTAAACTCTTCTGTACCAGCATACGTTTTAAAAATCACAACCTTATCAAATTTCAATTTCCTAGCCCTAAAATTTCCAAAAAAATCATAATTTAGAACGTTTTTGGAACGTTTCCCATTCGCTTCACCCTTCTTAATTTTAATTTTGGAAACAGTTCTTAGCTGTCATTTATATCTTGAAACTAACAAATACTATATCAAATTTCAAGTTTTTTTCCCCAAAAGTATCGCACTAATCGTAATTTGAGAACGTTTTTTGCTCACACAGACTCCTGAGGGTGGTGGTAGCGACATAAAATAGAAAGTATGGAGCAGAATCGGTCGTAATAATTTTGACACCATTACTTTTCAAATCGTTTCGGTAGTTCCGGAGAATCGTTTCGGTAGTTCCGGAGATTACCCTCTAAAAACGAATAAACATTTCACGTTAAAACCATATTTCATCAATTCATTGGCAAGGCTAACGAAAAAGACAGGCTACCGCGGTGCATTCCACTTAACTTTTTTTACAGACCGCTAGTGTGACGTGATGCTCTTTTCGTACACCTGCATTGGTGGATTCGAGCGTCACGTGACTCCCGCGGTCTGTAAAAAAAGATACGCGTAAAGCACCGCGGTAGCCTTTCTTTTTCGTTAGCCTCGTTCATTGGCAAATGACGTCAAATATATTTTCTGACTGGATTCACTGCTCGCGAAGGGCTATGTTTCGTTTAAATCGTTTACCATGTTTTTTTTTTTTAAATATAAAAATCACATTCAATTCAATTCCTTTTCAAAAATTTTGTTTACATTAGGAATGAAATTTTAAATGCCGATAACCTTTATATATACATTTTAGAAGATACTTATTGACTCAAAAATTAATTTATTTTTAAAGATCTTTCTAAAAATGTAAATTTTATGAAGTTTTATTTAAAAAATTATCTTCAGAAAAAATGGCTGACTTGCAGTTCAAATTTAATGTGGTTAACCCGTAACTGATTTGTGCTATTATAATATAGATGGTACACGGTCGTTGGCGGATTTTATCTCTGTTTCGGCATAATTTTTTTTAATGCCAAGTTAATTAACATTTTTTTACTAATTAAGGATAGAAATTCATTTTTTTTTAACACTGGATTTTATAAAAGCACGTAGATTACGTAATTGCATATCCAAAAATGCAATCCTTTTTTTTTCTGTCCAATATTTAGGTCTGTGGGTTGTTTGAAAGAAAAAAGTTTGACGAAGAAAAAAGTGATCATTTTAAGTAACTGGATGTTTTTTTTTTTAAAAACTATATCCCTGTTTATAAATCACTTATGAAGATGAGTTTGGTCTTAAACTGAAGAATTTCTTCATTAAATTCTTCTAGTTTTCGTTTTTTTTTTCTGTGACGCTTGGTTCATTTGATATCGGATATTTTAATCTTGTATGTTTGGTCGATTTAACATTGCGAAGTTGTTTACTGTAAGTAAGCAGTAGTAGTGTACTAAACTAAAAGTTTATCCTTCTATATATAAAAAAAAAGTAATGGTTTAAAAATGGACCAATGAAAATCTGCGTAGATATTCCGGGTTATTCTCATCGCTTTTTTACTAGGGACTTTTTTGAGGAGCGATTACTTTTTTCTAGCCATCCTACGGATTCGAAAATTATACCACCAGACGCGAAATATAACAAGCTTTCAGAAATTAAAAAAATTATCACGGTCGGACAATAAAAACTTAAAAAATCCTTATAAATCGAGTAAAAAGTCTTTTATTGAAAAAATCATTTTTTTATATTGTTGCCAATTTCTAAATAAGCGCAAATGATTATATTTTATCTCAAATAAAAAATGTATTTGCGCGAGACTTTAAAAACAATAATGAAAGTTTAAAATAATAATTAAATGATCACGTGTTGAAAGCAGTAAATAAAGAAAATTACGTCATAAAAATCGTGTTTACACATGAATATTAAAAATAAAAAAGATGAATTAAATGAAAAAGCATTATAACCTGATTACAGAAGATACTCGCCGTTCGTGATATCATCATCATCATCTTTTTAAAACAGGATACATTGCATTTACCAGGTTTTAAGAGGCTGTGAAATCAGAAAGGGAGTTGGTGAGCGTAGCGAGCAGGGGGCAGAGCCCCCTAGTAACTAAAAACAATAGATTTTTAACAATTTGTGTCGCTTAAAAATTTGTCTTTATTTGAATGGGATGGGAAAGGCATGAGCCCCTCCTTTGTCTATGTCCTTGAACATCTCTGCTTCCTGATTGATTTGAATGATTGCAAGATTATAAAATATGAAAGGCAGAGTTTAAAAAATATTAATCTGGCTTAATATAAAAAAGGTTATTAACCAAATGAAATTAATTAAAAGCAGCTATTTAGACAATGTTATTCTTATTAGATTCATGAAAGTGCAATTTAAAATTTTAATTTGATTACTTATCTTTTCAGTTGAATAAAAAAAAATAATAATACATAGATAAAAGGGCAGTTACACAACAGAAAAAATATATAACTATATTTAAAACTGAATCCTATTAGTTAGAGGTATTTGTAAGGAGTTAAATATTTATAATTTTATTTATTTATTTTTGTGCATGGAAAGGGAGAGGAGTCCTAAATATTTTATCTTAATCAAAGAAAGGATGCTTAAAATGTGCTCCTTAGTTTGATAAAACTGTGTTTCAAAAAATTTTAAAAATGATGAAAGGTCTGGACCAGTTTGGGCCTTGTGAAATCAGAATACTTATTTTATCCGTGAATGTAATTCATTTGTAAAGTAAAAAGTATTTTGGGGCTTCATTCAGAAGCACAAGTGTAAGAACTTATTTTAAAAAAATTGATTCTGGAGTGAGGGGAGGGGCTGTAACTTACATGATTTATTATTACCAGAAAGCAACAAATAGAAAAGAGTTTTTAGCTCGCAGGCTATCAAAGCCGGAGAGCTTATGTGCCCGCCGGTTCTGTATGTACGTACGTACGTATGTATGTATGTATGTATGTACGTAACGCGATAACTCTTGATAGAACTAACCGTTTTACTTTAAATTTTGTTTATAGGTTCCTTGTGATAAGGCGCTTCCCTGATTAGTTTTGGAGGTTCATTGGTTAAGCATAAAGGGGGGAAACGGGGGGCTAACCCCCCATAATTTAGATAAATGAGTTTTTCATGCAGAATTATCCCATTTTCTTCAACTTTTGTATATAGGTTCATTTTGATAATGTGCTTCTGTCAATAGTTTTGGGGGTTCATTGGTTTAGTATAAAGGGGGAAAGGGGGGGGTAACCCCCCTTAATTTAGATAAATGAGTTTTTCAAGCAGAATTATCCGATTGTCTTTAAATTTTGTTTATAGGTTCCTTGTGATAAGGCGCTTCCCTGATTAGTTTCGGAGGTTCATTGCTTAAGCATAAAGGGGGAAACGGGGGGATAACCCCCCATAATTTAGATAAATGGGTTTTTCATGCAGAATTATTCGATTTTCTTCAAATTTTGTATATAGGTTCATTTTTATAATGTGCTTCTGTCAAGAGTTTTGGGGGTTCATTGGTTTAGTATAAAGGGGAAAGGGCGGGGATACCCCCCCCCCCCTAATTTAGATAAATGAGTTTTTCATGCAGAATTATCCGATTTTCTTCAAATTTTGTATATAGGTTCATTTTGATAATGTGCTTCTGTCAATAGTTTTGGGGGTTCATTGGTTAAGTATAAAGGGGGAAAGGGGGGGTAACCCCCCTTAATTTAGATAAATGAGTTTTTCATGCAGAATTATCTGATTTTCTTCAAATTTTGTATATAGGTTCATTGTGATAATGCGCTTCTCTGAATAGTTTTGGGGGTTCATTGGTTAAGTATAAAGGGTGAAATGGGGGGCTAATCCCGCCTTAATTTAGATAAATGGGTTTTTCATGCAGAATTATCCCATTTTCTTCAAATTTTGTATATAGGTTCATTTTGATAATGCGCATCTGTCAATAGTTTTGGGGATTCATTGGTTAAGTATAAAGGGGAAAGGGGGGGGGTAACCCCCCTTAATTTAGATAAATGGGTTTTTCATGCAGAATTTTCCGATTTACTTCAAGTTTGTATATAGGTTCATTTTGATAATGCGCATCTGTCAATAGTTTTGGGGATTCATTGGTTAAGTATAAAGGGGAAAGGGGGGGGGTAACCCCCCCTAATTTAGATAAATGAGTTTTTCATGCAGAATTATCCGATTTACTTCAAGTTTGTATATAGGTTCATTGTGATAGTGCGCTTCTCTGAATAGTTTTGGGGGTTCATTGGTTAAGTATAAAGGGGGAAAGGGGGGCTAATCCCCCCTTAATTTAGATAAATGGGTTTTTCATGCAGAATTATCCCATTTTCTTTAAATTTTGTATATAGGTTCATTTTGATAATGCGCTTCTGTCAATAGTTTTGGGGGTTCATTGGTTGAGTATAAAGGGGGAAAGAGGGGACTAATCCCCCCTTAATTTAGATAAATGGGTTTTTCATGCAGAATTATCCGATTTTCTTCAAATTTTGTATATAGGTTCATTGTGATAATGCGCATCTCTGAAAAGTTTTGGGGGTTCATTGGTTAAGTATAAAGGGGGAAAGGGGGGCTAATCCCCCCTTAATTTGGATAAATGAGTTTTTCATGCAGAATTATCCGATTTTCTTCATATTTTGTATGTATATTCATATTCATTGTAATTAGAGACTTCCCTGATTAGTTTAAGGGGCTCATTAGTTAACTATGAGGGGGGTAACGGGGGGATGACCCCCCCCTTAATATATTGTTGATTTCTTTATTTTTCGAGGGGCATATTTCAAATTCTTTGAAATAAGAGTACAATATACAATGAGTGTGAATAGCCTGTGAGCTCAATGCCCTCAGTTTAACTGGGCAGTTTTCTTTTTTATTTTCTAGTTTGACAGATTTTAAACCATTTAAGTATCAATACCATTTAAATTATGAAAATAATAGGAAAAAAGCGGGAAAAATCTTACCTTATGGCCGAATATAGACTGGCCATCCACGACTTTTACCGTAGAGATTTTTTCAGCAAAGTCTAACTCGTCAAAAAAAGAAAAAAAAAAAAAAAAACGTGTTTGTAAGCATAAGCCAGCTTCTATACTTTAGAATTTAGTTAGTGCTCTACGATTTTTAGGCTGGCGGAATATATTAGGAACGAACACACCAAGTTTTGGAAAGATTCGTGACTAGAAGTATTTTTAATAAATATAATAGTGAAAAGATGTGGCTCCAATGGGCTGAGACGTGTCAGATAGATGTTGTTTACAAATGTGCTGGCTTAATGATACCATTAAAACTATTTTTAATGGTTCAAGACACTTTAACACTTAATAGATAACTTAAGAAAAGTAATGAAAAGTTCTATGATAGCAGCATTTATGATGGATACAGCTAAGAGAAGTTGTTTAACAAATGATGAGTAAGCATTAATTGACGGGCTCTTGGAGAGCGGTGGTGGGGGTGGGGGGAGAGAGGGGGAAGCTATAGAAAACACAAGTGCTCTACGAGACCTTTAAAATGAATCCTCACTTGCAATCGAGAGATGGGACTTTAAAAGGGATGCCTCTTTTGCGCCCTTCTGACGGGACCCCCTCGATAGATATGTGAAAAACGAGAGCGCTAAAAGAAGCGGGGGAAAAACACCTTTAGGTGGTTTTCAGTTAATTTTGGTGAAATTTTGGAGCTGTCCAACCCATAGGAACAGAGAAAAATGGGAAAAACTAAAATAATTATGAGAAATTAAAAAAAAATGAAATAAGAAAAGTGCTTTTGAAAGGAGGTGGGGGCAGTAGGACCAGACAAAAGTGCTTAACGAGATCAAACTTTTGATATGTTACATGGTGGGGTTTGAACACCTTGAATGTCTCCCCCCGGGGGGTAACTCCGTTCATATGGGAGATAGGGTATCGGGATCCTCTTAGAAATGTCGGCTTCGACAAGTTTAACTTAGTTGGATCCTTTAGAAGAGGCCTACGCCCTCTGTGGGGCTTAAAGGGGCTGAGAAAGACGGTAAAAACTAAAATTGAAAAATAGTTGAAACAGAGAAAAATGCTTCTTAAGGTAGGGGGGAGAGTAGGGCCAGACCATAGGGCTTGACGAGATCTATCTATTGATATGTTACATGAAGGGTTTGAGCACAAAAAGGTCTCCACCCCGGAGGTAACTTTGTTCCTATGGGAGATAGGGCCACAGGACCCCCTTAGAAATGTCCGCCAGTACGAGTTTAACTTCTTTGGATCCTTTAAATGGGGTCTGCGCCCGCTGTAGGGTAATTAGGGACTGAGAAAGGAAATACAAGCGTAAGTATCGGCATAATAAAGAGAGATAATTTGATTTTTAATATCGTCAGTAACAACCATTTGTATAGCTATGAAAGCTATGTATAAAGGGTGTCCTCCTTTATATATGGAGTGGCTGTGACTTTTCATAAACATGAATTTTACTGTAGACTGAAAGAATTAACCCTGTGAGTGGCTAAAAAATAAATAAATTACCATACTTTCGTGTTATAGCGGCCCACACAATTATGATTATGCTAAGGTTGCAGTTATGATTTCGCCAAGATCATCGCAAAGCTTATATATGCATCCTATATACGCATATATATATTCCAAACACTCCTATATGTGCCATATACGTCATTATACACATATTATTTAAGTCTTATATGTCGTATATACATCATATACACATGTCATATATATATGCATCCTATATACGCATATATATATTCCAAACACTCCTATATGTGCCATATACGCCATTATACACATATTATTTAAGTCTTATATGTCGTATATATATATATATATATATATATATATATATATATATATATCATATATGCATCATATATGACTATAACTTGGCCACATACGTCAAGAAATGTTATATATCTATATATTTAAAACGCTAAGCTTTTTCTTTCGACAATCCGTGAGAATAAACTACTGCATCAAATTACATCATTCTTTTTTTTAAATGAAAGATATTTGGACACAGATTTGTTATCGTGCATTCGTTTGTTCGAAAATTTAATTAATTAGCCGTAATTTTCAATTAAACTTTTACATCTGTTAATGACGTCATAATCCGTTAACGCCCACTGTTGCGAGATACAGAGTTTATTCTCTAAGCTCTGTGGTTCCGAGGATAAAAGAGAATAATAAATATTAAAAGCACGTGGCTTTTAGGCCGAATTTTTTAATTTGCAAGTTAAATTTCGGTAAAAATATTTATCCGCGTGTTTTTATAAGCGAATAAAAATTTATATTTATTCTGACGTCACGGGAATATTGTCCATTGGGTTTATTTTATCATTATACATTATAACTTTCTTGATGCCATTTTTTCATTACCATTAAATACAAAATATATTTTTATTTGTTAACATGGCGTTTAAGCATTAAAGTAACGTATACAAAGGAAAATACGTAAAGTTTGCGCTGGTGAAAATGATGTTATGCTTAGCTTGAAATGCATTTTAACATTGATAAAAGTAAAAAGAAAAAATTATATGATTGTGTCAACATGACGTATTTTTAACTGATTTTTCAATTTTTTACTTTAAAGATTAGAACTGGAGCCTTTATTGGTTGCTTCATCTTGATTGCATACCTTGATTACATGTTACCAATTACTTTTTTTATTTTAAATTATAGATTAGAAAACTTCATATTTTAATTTAAAAAAAAAATCACAGAAGTAAAGGATTTCAGGAAATTTAAAATTATTAAAAATAATGTTATGGTAGAAAAAAAACTTGAAATAATGATTGTATTTTTAGGTAGAATAGACAATGTAAGACTAATATTTCATAGGAATTATTTTGGTAGATTTATTATAAATCATTTAACAGTTCCTTATTAGCGCAAAGTCCTATTTCTTTCACTGTGAATTCCTCTTTCGATGTCAAAAAATGGTTTTCTACTTTTGGTACAGTGCTTAGAAGTAATACTTCTAGGCACTGTACTTTTGGTCGCCAGCCAAAATACAGTGGCAATTTTTTAGAAATGTACAACGGTACATTTCAAACGACGCTATCGCTTTAGCTTTCAACGCGCTTACATCACTTCTAAGTACTACAAATTTCTATTTTTTACTACATTTGACTACATTTTACAATTTCAATTCTTACATCATCAATTAGAAAAAAAATTAGCTTTCGAATGAAATTTATTTGAAAACTGCCGCTTAATTTAACGACTTTTTAAATAATTTTCAAGCATGAAAAGTTTTTTTATTCTATCTTATCAGTGACCACCAGTTTGCTTCAATAATGTAAAATAGCCCCTGGAAAAGTTGCCACAATTGAAAATAGATTTCCCTAACCATCATAAAAAGTGAATAATAATAATAATAATAATAAAAACAGTGATAAATCATAAGATCAGATTATTCATAAGATGGAGCATTTTGGCGCTAAACGAAAATCTGTCAAAAAAAAATAAAAAACTAACTTTAGTTTATGTTGAACAAAAAATTGATACGCTGAATTCGTTGATGTATATGTTTCAGCAAATATCAGAATATGCTAGAAATTGAATTTTTTTTTTTTTGATCCATTTGCCAATTGTATTAGAGGGAAAATATCCCCGACTATGATGGAAAAGGAATAATAATCCTGATTATGTAAAGGAACCGAAAAAACCATACAAACAAATTACACTTGAAAACTTAGCTTAAAATAATGGATGCGTTTTAGAGGATATGGATTTGTAACGAATAATGATTAAAGAGGACATTTTAAAACTTTTAATTTAAACATTTTAAAACTTTTTTAACATCGAATTTCGATGGTGCTGTTGGGCATAGATACAATGCTCATGCGCATAGGAGCTCATTCGGTTGCATTGTCACAGGGGGAAGGGGGGGGGGAGAGATGTGTGCTTTATTTACTATGTTCTTTTATTTACTGAATATAAATAGAAATGTACTGAATATGAATAGTAGGAATAGTCTATTTGTATGATTCTTCATAATTCCATGAATTTTTTTTTTTTTTTTTTTTTTTTTTTTTTGCCGTGGGGAATATGGCGATAATGTCACAGTTGCTTACGGATTGTTTGTTTGGAGTTTGCATCGGAAATAGTACTGTATTTGACTGGGAAAAAAACATTTAAAATATAATATTTGAAAGACTGTTTCATACGCACCCCTTCTTAAATAATAAAGAAGCTTATTTTACTGATATTGTTGTAGTATTTTTTTTCGTCAAGTTTTGACGGGTTCCATCTAGTATATCATATATTATTATAATATCATACATGCTTTATAATTTGGCGATAAATCTTGGGCGCTTGGCGATTCATCCTTGGAGTGTGTGTGTGTGGGGGGGGGGGGGGCGCTATAACACGAAAGTACCAAATTTACAATATATTAATGAAAACAGAAACAAACTAGCTGGTTAACCCGTTCTTAACTTAGCATAAAAACGCAATGATAACAAACAATTTTAAAATATCTAAATAACAAATAAGAATTCCCCTGTTAAGGTGTTGAGTTGTTCAATAACTATTCGATTTAGAAAAATAGTTTTCTACTACTGTGCAATTTTTTTTAATGAAATTTAATTTATCATGTTGCTATGGCGGCAAACGATAAAACGATATCTTTGGAATAAGGGAATAAATAGAAGAAAATGTTTTGTTGATGTTTGTGATAAAATGTTTTTTTTTTTTTTTTTTAAAGGGTATATACATAATTCACTTTTATATTTTAACAGAATAATAAGTCTATTATAATTTGTTACTCATGCTATAGTCAGTACACACGATACACGTCGGGACGCAATGTCGTTATCATTATCTTTTTACGCGTGAAGGCTTCGCTATGGTACTTCATTCTGAAGTTTGGTAATTTTTGAAATTCAATATTTGAAAAACGGCATAATCATTAGATTTGAAATTTATATCAAGAAAAATGCGATTTTTTACCTTACTAACGCAGTTTGTCTAACAGTTTTGCGACAAATACTTCTCGAGCTATTAATTTTTTCAGTAACTTCAAATGTTTCATTTTCCGAGATTAACCTGTGGCAACGATGGATGGCTGAAAATATTTCATCTTATTTCTATCTCCCTGGCTGTGACTTTTCATAAACATGAATTTTACTGTTGCCTGAGAGAATAAAAGACTCATTACGTGGGTCAAGACGTGGCTAAAAGACTCATTTAAATAAGAAATTTAATGTTCTGAAAGAAAACAGGTTTAAGTATATATTTGGTTTTTAAAAACTGTATAATTTTCAAATTGACAGGTGAGCATGTTACGTTTTCTATCAGTTGCGGTGTGTATGAAGGAAGAAACATTTATGTGTAAAAAAAATTAGAGTTTTTGCGCCATTCATAACTAAGATAAAGTCATTCTTTAATTAAAGTCATTCTCAGTAAGTTTCATAAATTAAAGTCATTCTTTACGATTTACTTACAAATATTTAATCAATTTTAGTAAATAAGTTTTTAAAATTGAAATGTCTTACGTAGAAATTTTGCGTGGCTTTGAAAAAACAAGACATACGCGTCCTCCGTGCTGTGAGGCTGGAGTAAAGAGGAAACTGCAACACGGGGTGAAGAGAAAAACTGGAGGTGAAATATTTACTCTTGGCGTGCGCGTGGCGCCAAAAATGTAACCCTAAAGCAAGGCAACACTAGATACCGGGCTTGCTCATTCACTCTCAAAACGTCACAAATGGTGGCTGACCGCGACCAGCGATTGGTCCAAAGCAACGCGCCCATCGTTTTGTGCCAATCGCTGTATGTCTTTCCTCCTAGTCAGCCACCTTTTGTGACGTCATCATAATGAATGAGCAAGCCCGGTATGTAGTGTAGCCCTGCCTAAAGTCGGCCCATAACGCTGGCGGCTTGCTTTGAAAACCTCTCCCCGTACAATAAATTCAGCCTTTGTTCCACGTGAAACCTCTCTCCGTCCAATGAATTCTCTTGTTTGGGCCGAAAGATTTGAGCGATAACTGGATTCATATTGCAAGCCGTTTTCACACATGTCTATTACCCTCTTAAGTCTGTGACACCACACAGAGTTCAGAGAATAAATAGAGATGATATGTTTACATTTGGCGTGACGCTGAAAATTCAACCCTACAGTCGGCCCAAACAACTACCGGCTTGCTTTGAAAAATTATCCCCGTCCAATGAATCCAGTACTTGTTCCACGTGTAGCCTCTGGCCAATGAAGACAGTGCTGGGGCCCACAGAGTAAAGAGAAAGCTGTGAACCGTAAAAACGGCTTGTAATATGAAGCCGGTTATCGCTCAAATCATTAGGCCTAAACAAGTCACTTCACTGGACGGAGTGAGGCTGCACGTGGAACAAGGACTGGAGTCACTGGATGGGAAGAGATTTTCAAAGCAAGCCGCCAGTTGTTTGGGCCGACTTTAGGGTTGCATTTTTGGCGTCACGCCAAACGTAAACATTTCATCTCCAGTTCCTCTTTATTCCGTGCCTTGTGCCTAATGATTTGAGCGATAACCAGTTTCATATTGCAAGCCGTTTTTACAGTTTGTTTCTCTCTATTTATTCTCTGAACTCTGTGGTGACACCGCAATGTTTGCCAGCGCCATCTATTGGCTACTATAATCAAGAATCAAATTTTATTAATATTTTATAATCGTTCGTTTTGTAAGTCTGAAAAAAATGTATGCTGTTGTTCCGTAAAATGTAGTAATTCTATAATAAAAGTAGTTGCCTAGATGTAATGACGTGGCTATGCATAAAAAACGTATACAAAGAAAAATCAATAATTCGATTGGCTATGTCAAAATGACTGTCAATGCAGATGCCAGATTTAAAATCAAAATTTATGTTAATGGACGCTATTTCTGCGTTGCAACTGCGCAGCCCTGTGTCGGAAATCTTGATGCTGTAAAGTATGTTGTGGCTTGACAAATATGCTAACCAATTTCGTAGGATGTATTGTGATTGTTGTTTACTGGGATTTCTAAAAAAGTATTCGATTGATTAAGTAGATTAGCAGTAAATTAATTGATATTTAAGCTGTTTTCAGCTGAGTGTTTTAAAATATCAACGATTTGGCATCACTTGAGTGTATTTCCCGCCATACCGAGACTTAAATGTTGCTTTCGTTGAAATTAACATTTTTAAACAGTTTAGATGATTTAGGAGGCGGTATTAATCAGAATGTATATTAAACAGGTAAGATCGTTTCTTCTCTTACTCTCATTTCTTATATTTTTATAAATGTTGATTTGTATATGCAACATGAAACTGCAGTGTTCTGAACTGTATTACTAATATCAGTATACCAAAAATATCTTAAGTTGTATTAGTTGGTATCAAATTGCGTTTCTTATATCTTCTATTTCAAAGCAACATTTAAATATGCGTAAAGATTAGTTTTTTTAACTTGTTTTTTCCTTTAGTTTAAACTAGTGCTTGTTTGTTTATATGAGTAAACTAGGATCCAGGAGCATGTTTTCAGGTACTTTAAGTATAAATGTTATGTAAATTAACCTGCTTTACTAAACTATTTAACCAAAACAATGTTGCCCTTTAATTTGTAAGTTTAGGACAACACAGTGGATAACATTTTAAAAATATTTTTGTAATGAGTCCTATTGTTGTAGTGGGAAAGTACAAATTACTGTGAGATCAAAATAACATTAAATATAGTTCTGTGTTGCAGATTTGATACAGGTTAGCTCAAAAAAAAAAAAAAAGTTGCTTAAGATTAAAATTAAATAATATTCTTACTACTACATATTTTGATTTATTTTAATTGCATTGCATTAAATGTATACTGTAGTGCAACCCTTTTTTTTTTACGAATAGCTATCCAAAGTATCAAAGCTTAAAACCTTAATGCTTTTTAGTTCTCTCTTTTGGAAATCAGTTAAATAGGAGTTCATTGTTAAGTTTATCAGAGCTGAAAAATATAATAGTCATGTGCTACTTTCAGTATTAATTACTGTTACTTAATTTGTTTTGTGTTTCGTAACATTTAAAAAAAAGTTATTTTTTTCATATTTTAGCATTATTTTCATTCAAATGGGTCCACACCCATAGCCAAAGTTGATGTTTCTTTAGTGATATGAACATTAAAATGTATCTTTCATCTATACATGGTAATTTTTAAAGTAACATTGCAAAGATGTTCTTGTGCTTCTATTTTAACCTAGTCTTAATATGTTATCTGGCTAGTATTCCACAATCTGGTCTGCAGCTAAGATGAGCATGGGGTCATTCCATGTCAATTCAACCACACCAGTACACCCATGGTCACCGATTTTGATGAAACTTGGTGTATTCAATAAACATATGGTATCAAATAACCCCCTAATTTTTTTTATCTCTGGCTTCAATACTTTTTTATTTACAGCTATTCAAAGTTTCTTCAAATTCACCTTTTTGCATATATCCGAGAAGCGCTAAACAAACTACACTTGGTTGTAAAAAAAATTCTATTTGGTTCCCAAACCTTTCAATTGTTTTCAAAATTTATTTGCTTACCAACAAAAATATGATAAACACATAAAAAAATACTAGAGGGCTGTAAATATTTATTTTGGTTTCCTAAAAAATAATAAATTATTATTAATTTTAATTTTTGTTAGAAAAAACATGATTTTCTAAAAATGCAATATCAGGGAGAGGGACAGGTATAATCTTGACGCATTTTTTTTAAAATGAGCCTAAATGTATGTTCTATCTTATTCTGGAATAAAATTGGTGGTTTTTTAATTCCTTCTGAAGAAAAAAAAAAGAAATCACCCAATGTCATCAATAAAATGGCAACATCATAAAAATTTCAATACCACATTTCTGTTAATTTTTATATGTTATGTTTAAAGTTATGTTATATAATGTAATTAAGCTAAAAACATTACTTAAATATGTTATTTAAAATTGTATTTTTTTTTTTTTAAATTTTTTGATGAAAGAGGAATTTAAACTTGCATTCACAAAACAGTAATTAAACATGCTCTGCATGATTTTTTTTTTCCATCACTTGGCTTTTCAAATGACAAAATTAAATTTTCAAGGAAAATATAGATAATAATATTTAGGTGTGATCTAATTAATTATCAAATGTGATTATATGGGTCTTTAGAACACATATTAGTATTTATGCTAATTAATTACAAAATTAGGCTTTTTAACTAAGAATAATTCCTATAAAATTAAAAACTAAATTAAATATATTTAAAAAAGTAACTGTTTTTGAACAAATTAATTTGTTTAACTAAACAAGTCATTACTGTTTAAAATGGATTAATTCTGTATATTCTGATATAAAAAATGAATCTTCAATATGTTTGTAAATGTAAACTGGCCCAGTTTACCTTCTCTTCTCTTTATGCTTAGTTGCTTCCTGTTTATATTAAAAGGCAGATATTTGGACTAACCAGAAAGCTGGTGCAATCATTCAAAGTATTGTGCAGCATCAACTTTAGGTAGATTTCGTAAGAAATACTACCTATTATATTCTCCCCTAAGTTAGAATTTTTGAAAATTTTTTGCAGATCTACGCCGATCATGACTCCAGAACCCAAAACCACTCCCAGTTCAAAACTTTATCTATCTATGTCACTTTTTTATGGACACGATAACTCGAAAAATTCTGCATAAATATCTTCCAAACTAATACATAAAATCAATGGGCATAAAATCTCGGTTAAATTTGTTAATTGGCAAAATCGAACCAGGGAGGGGGGGGGGGGGAGGGCTTTTTGTGAAAACAGAAAAACCTCATAATTTCTTAATTATGATACACATCGAATTCGTTTAAAGTTATTATTACTTCTAAAAATAGGGCCGAAAATTTATGTAGGACAGATTTTTGATATAATTAAAAATGGCCCCAAGGGGGGGGAAAGGGGGGTTTTTAGAAGAAAAATATTCATAACTTCGTCAATTCAAGATACCAAATCTGCTTAAATTTATTACAAATACTCTTAATATTATCTAAAACTTTTATATTGACAAGTTTTTTATAGGACCACCCCTTATAGCCCCCCCCCCCCAAAAAAAAAAAAAATCCATGCCGGCTCTGCCTGCAAACAAGTTAGATTTCGAAGTGGGCAGTTCCAATCACTGCATCATGGCAAAAAGGTAATTTCTTCCGCAATTCCCAACAAACAGACGCCCCACGGTCTGTGTCTTCGAAATCTACCTGTGCCTGTAGGTCGAGCCATCAGGGAATTTATTTTATTTTTAATTTCTTTCTTTTTTTTTTTACTGTTTTTTTTATTGGTGGTTTATGAAAATACTCACAATAAGCTTTAAATAAGAGCATCTGATTCTGTCCTTTCTCAAATTCTGCTTTGCTTGCAGAGAACATTTGAGAATTTTTTTTTTTTTTTAATCTTTTGTTCAGTTATTGTTAGTTTCCTGAATTAGATATATGCTTTTAAAAATCTTCAGTGGATTAACTGTATTTATATATATATATATATATATATATATATATATAGTGTTCCCGCTAGGCTTTTTTTGAAGGGCGCTGCGCCCTGCCCTTTTTAAAATCGGTAAAATGCGCCCTGCCCTTTTTGAAATCGGCAAAATGCGCCCTTTCTTTTTTAAAACTAGTCAAAAGTGGCCAAAAACATCGCAAAAAAAGGCAAACTTCGTCAAAAACATTGCAAAAAACGACAAATTTCGTCAAAAGATCGCAAGAAAACGGCAAAATTCGTCAAAAGCATTGCGAAAAACGGTTAATTTTGTCAAAATATCGCGAAAAACGGCAAATTTCGCCAAAAGATCGCGAAAAAACGACAAATTTTGTCAACAGATCGCGGGAAAAACGTGAATTTTGTCAGAGAATCGCGATAAAACGGCAAACTTCGTCAAAAACATTGCGAAAAGTGGCAAATTTTGTCAAAAGATCGCGAAAAAACGGCAAATTTCATCAAAAACATTGCGAAAAGTGGCAAATTTCATCAAAAGATCGCGAAAAAACGGTAAATTTTGTCAACAAATCGCGATAAAACGGCAAATTTCGTCAAAAACTTTGCGAAAAACGGCAAATTTCGTCAAAAATATTGTGAAAAAACGTCAAATTTTGTCAATAGATCGCGAAAAATGGCGAATTTCGTCAAAAAAAAAAAAATAGCGAAAAAACTGCAAATTTTATCAACAGGTCTCGAAAAAACTGCAAATTTCGTCAAAAGATCGCGATAAAACGCAAATTTCGTCAAAAACATTGCGAAAAACGTCAAATTTTGTCAACAGATCGCGAAAAACGTCAAATTTCGTCAAAAAAATAGCGAAAAAAACCGCAAATTTTATCAACAGATCTCGAAAAAACTGCAAATTTCGATAAAACGCACAAACTTCGTCAAAAACATTGTGAAAAGCGGCAAATTTCGTCAAAAGATCGCGAGAAAACGGCAAATTTCGTCAAAAGCATTGCAAAAAGTGGTAACTTTCGTCAAAATATTACGAAAAAATGGCAAATTTCGTCAAAAGCATTGCGAAAAACGGTAAATTACGTCAAAATATTGCGAAAAAACGGCAAATTTCGTCAAAAAATAGCGAAAAAAACCGCAAATTTTATCAACAGATCTCGAAAAAACTGCAAATTTCGTCAAAACATCGCGATAAAACGGCAAACTTCGTCAAAAACATTGTGAAAAGCGGCAAATTTCGTCAAAAACATTGTGAAAAACGACAAATTTCGTCAAAAGATCGCGAAAAAACAGCAAATTTCGTCAAAAGCATTGCAAAAAGTGGTAAATTTCGTCAAAATATTGCGAAAAAAAGGCAAATTTCGTCAAAAGCATTGCGAAAAACGGTAAATTACGTCAAAATATCGCGAAAAAACGGCAAATTTCGTCAAAAACATTGCGAAAAAACGTCAAATTTTATTAACAGATCGCGAAAAACGGCAAATTTCGTCAAAAAAATAGCGAAACAAACCGCAAATTTTATCAACAGATCTCGAAGAAACTGCAAATTTCGTCAAAAGATCGCGATAAAACGCAAATTTCGTCAAAGGGACGCTAACCCCTCCCCCCCTTAACATCCTGGGGAAAAAAAACTCATCTTTTGCTCTCCCAGCTCACCAAGCTTAAAAGCCTTATCTTTTTTTTTTTTTTTTTTTTAACTTTTTCTGCCCTGTCACTTTATTATAGCAAATAATCGATCAAGTAATTTTTCACACCCTCACCCAAAATTGATGCCCCTTTCCAAGCACACAAAATTTAAAGTTAAAACTCTTTTATTTAAATTTTTGTGTCCTATTTTTAAATCTTTAGTAAGGTAACTAAATCAGTCATCTTAAGTTCAAAATTTCTGCTTCCCCCTTAAAATTCATAGTTTAGAGGCGGCTAATAATTTTATATCCACATATGTTAACCTAATTACTTACTAGAACCTTAAAGTATCAATTTAATAAAAATGTATTTCTATAATTTATGTTACTAAATGTGTGTACAAACATTGATGACTATATGATGAACAATAATGAGTTTCTTATATTGGTTCCGAAAATGTATACTTTTTTTTATGAAACGATGCCCTTTTTCGCTGAAACTAGTGCCCTTTTTATGCTTCAATAAGTGCCCTTTTTGTGACTGGCACCCTGCCCTTTTTTTTTCTAGAGTGAACACTATATATATATATATATATAACTGACTTTTTATGAAAAAGCTTTTCTTTTTTGGAACGCTGGTGGCTTGTCAAACGTTTGAATGACAAGCACTTCTTAGTCGCTGATTTTTTTAATAAAGCTGAACTCTACTGGGCTGCATTTTCAGCAACATAATGATCTTTTATTTAAAGGACTTAAAGTTAAACCAGGAGAAAAATTATGCTGTCAATGTAGGACAATGCTTTTGTTCAAAAGTACATTTCAGAATGAAAAATGTCTGTACAACAACAGATACAAATTCTGACAGCCCATATGAAGTTGAAGACATAGATTACACTCCCATTGCAAGCAGCAGCAAAGAAGATGACATAAATTCATCTTTTGCAGATGTAGATTGTTCTCCATTAAATTTACATGCTCTTGCAGAAAAAAGTAAGACCATATGACAAAATGAAATTGCATTCATTTGAAAAAAAAAAAAAAGGCTAAAAGCAAAAAATTGAAGAAATTCTTGATATCAAAATTCCAGAAGTAGATTCAATGGCAGAGGACCTTGTTGCACAGAAGGCAGAAGATATGGATAAATTAGCAAATACCATAAAAGACAAACTAACATTTGAAAAATTTAATAAAAACAAATTCAGTTGTTAAGGATTCCAGCATCACCATCATAGACATGAAAAAAAAAAAGGTCGAAAAAAGACATAAAGGTCAGAAACTTGTCAAAGAGAAAGGAATATTAGCTGAACCAAAACCGAAAAGAGAAAAACACTTGAGACCCGATGTCCTTGACATTGTGATGTATTCTTGCTTGTGTATGGTGCATGTAAGCCTGTGTTTATATTCATATTTAATTGAAAGTAAAGTGCTTAACTTTCTCATTGTTGAATAATTCTATAATAACATTTAAACTGTATTGATTGCAAGGAAGAATAATATTAATCATTAGCAAAGTCTTTCTAACACACACGATACATAACAATTAAGAAAAATACAACTACTGAGAACATGTCATTTTAAGTTCTATAAATAAATAAAAAATATATTTATAAAATAAATTACTAAGAAAAATGAATATATAATTTAAATAGATGTTTAATTATTAAACTACATTCCAAAATTACATTACAGTTATGGAGTTATGTGAAATTAAAATTACATCCATGATGTTGCCATTTTATTGATGGCATTGGGCGATTTTTCTTTTTTTTTCTCCAGAAGGAATTAAAAACCACTAATTTTATTCCAGAATAAGATAGAACATACATTTAGGCTCATTTAAAAAAAAAATGTTCTAAGATTATGCCTGTCCCTCTCCCTGATATTGCATTTTTAGAAAATCATGTTTTTTCTAACAAAAATAAAAATTAATAATAAATTATTATTTTTTAGGGGACCAAAATAAATAATTACAGCTCTCTAGTATTTTTTTCTGTGTTTATCATACTTTTGTTGGTAAGTAAATAAATTTTGAAAACAATTGAAAAGTTTGGGAACCAAATAGAATTTTTTTTACAACCAAATGCAGCTTTTGTAGCGCTTCTCGGATATATGCAAAAGGTGAATTTGAAGAAATTTTGAATGGCTGTAAATAAAAAAGTATTGAAGTCAGTGATAAAAAAAATTAGGGTGTTATTTAATACCATATGTTTATTGAATATACAAAGTTTCATCAAAATCGGAGACCATGGGTGTACAAATCCCATTTTTGTGGTTGAATTGACATGGAATGACCCCATGGAAATTATTCCATGTGAAAGCCATTATTCCATGTGTGATTTTATGTTGAAAACAAAAACAACTTTTCATGCTTCGTAATTTTCTCAAAATATTTTGCCCTCTTTTTTTATGTATTGTACCATTTAAGTGTTTAAAAAAAAGGGGGATAAAGATCAGCAAAATGCCGACATATTGCATAATTTCTTTTAGATTAAGTTATTTGTTTTACAATGTATGCTGTATTTTCAAATAATCCTGACTCAAGAAAAATAACCTTTCACTTAACATAACAGAAAGTGCACTTTTAATAAAGACTGCCCCTTTTGAAAAGAATTGTGAACACCAGCTGTGCACAAAAATCAACAAAACTGGTTACAACAATGTGTTTGATTTGTATCAGGATTCGTGCTAGGAAACGAAAATAAGGTGGGATTTTCGTATATTTAAGCGAGTTCGAAAAACTATGTGGGATTCTTAAAAATATTGCAATCTTCCATCTAGCCTCTAGCATGAACTTTTTGTTCTTGTGTGTACCAAACCATATCTCTCTAAGATATGCCAATTGGAACCTGAAACCTGATTATGATACTTTTCCTATTTGACACATTGACTACTGTTGGCGATTGATCTCAACTACGTAATTAATAAAAGCAGATGGCACATCGAGTAGGAAAAAAAAAGGCTAACGTAATAATTTTTCGCCTGCCCTCTTGGCTGACGTAATCAGAGAGAGACGTGCTTCTGAGATAGTAAGTTTTGTGTTTAGCTTTGAAAATGCATTACAATATTTAAAGAAGACTTAATTTTAAAGTCTTTGGCGTTGACTCACAAATTTTTGCTGCAATCAAACATTCAAATACACATTCTGCGTGAGAATTTTACATGATCAAAGGTATGATCAATTTATTACTAGGAAAAGCTGCTGTACAGTAATAATTTCAATTGTGGAAGTATTTTGGTTTTTAAACCTGTTTGTTTGAGATCGCTTCTGCCAACGGAATAAGTTATAATTTAAAATGCGGGAGGTACAGTTCAACCGTGCCGCATGTTTTGAAAGTGAGTTTGTTTTTTGCACTTATAGCAGGGCTTGAAATTCAATTTTTCCAAGGAGGGAAGTCTCCCTCCCAACATTTTTAAATGCAGTGGAGTTGTAATGTTTCGGAGGGAGAAAAAAATCTTTAAACACCACTATTATTTTATGTGCTATTTAAAGAATTACATTAATGCAGACATGACAAAATACCATTTGAAAAAAATTAAGTCAACTCAGAATGATTATGTAAAATGTTTATTTTTATTACATGAAAAAAGGAAGAAAGTTAAATTTTATATATGTAGTGTATTTTTCAAATTCCACCAACTGTTACGGACCCTTAGCAATTAGGTTGTTAAATGAATTTCTGAATTTAGATTTTATTTGATTTAGGATGCTGAAGCCTCTTTCACAAGGTACACTTTTACTCCTTCACAAGGATTAAAAAGGTTTACTCCTTTACCTCAAGGAGTAAAAAGTAATAAGATCTTCGCAGCTCTAATCTCATCTAATCTCATTTTTGTTTAGTGCTGACTCTAGGCCAATTTGACAGGACGCAGCGACCGGTGGTTCTTACTGCCCTTTTTTTTTCTTTTCCTTCTTTTCGGTCGCAGGAAAAAAAAAATCTTTAAATACGTCTATTGGCCGTTGGAAAAAATTGTGAATTCAGTCAATTGATTGAGGGAATAAAATAATGAAATACGTCTTACGTATGAACAGAAATAGATAAGGACTTCTAACGAAATAGTGTTACTATCAATTTGTGACTTTGGAACTACATGGCAACCAGTGTACAGCTGTGCTAAGGTGACGCCACCTACAAACAACAATACGGATAAATACCACAGAATAAATCTATTATACCTACCAGAAAATGGCTGTCAAGCAGACGATTTGCAGAAGTAGGTGAACTAACACAACTGTCCTACACAGACAATGTATTTGAAATATTTTTCTTCCTCGAAAGGCTATTTTATTAGAAGTCCTTATCTATGTCTATGTTCATAGGGGAAAAAAATCGCTAAAACGAGAAGTTACGCAAATTTCGTCATTCGACTGCGGAAAAAAACGAGAATTTCGTCGATCAATCGCGGAAAAAATGCAAATTTCGCCGATCGATTGCAGAAAAAACGCAAAGATCGTCGATCGATCGCGGAAAAAACACAAAGTTCGTCGATCGATCACGGGATAAACACAAAGTTCGTCGATCGATCGCGGGATAAACGCAAAGTTCGTCGATCGATCGCGGGATAAACGTAAAGTTCGTCGATCGATCGCGGGATAAACGCAAAGTTCGTCGATCGATCGCGGGATAAACGCAAAGTTCGTCGATCGATCGCAGGATAAACGCAAAGTTCATCGATCGATCGCGGGAAAAACGCAAAGTTCGTCGATCGATCATGGAATAAAGCAAATTTCGTTGATCAGTCGCAGAAAAAAGCAAAGTTCGTCCATCGCTCGCGGGAAAAATGCAAGGTTCGTCGATCAGTCGCGGAAAAAACTCAAAGTTCGTCGATCAGTCACAGAAAAAACACAAAATTCGTCAATCAGTCGCAGAAAAAATGCAAAGTTTGTCGATCTGTCACTTAAAAAACGCAAAGTTCGTCGATCAGTTGCGGGGAAAAAATCACGAAATTTATCGTTCGATTGCAGGTAAATTAAATAACGCAAAATTCTCCGAAAAATTGTGAAATTTTTTGGGCGGGAGGCTCCCGTCCACGATATTTTTTTTGGCGGGATTTCAAAATTCTCGGCGCGAATCCAGCAATCCCGCCCTAAAATTCAAGCCCTGTATAGTATGATTATTTCTCTGTAAATATTGTAATATAGCTGTGTATGTGTTCTAAATTTAATCTTGTATATATTCTAAACTTAAGCTTATTGTGTGTATTCCTAATTTAAGCAGTGTAAAATGTTTTTAAGTCTAAGCATTGTATATAAATATTCTATTAAAATTAAGATTTATTAATTTGTTTGTTTTAAATTTGAAGTCTAGTTTTGTTTTATTTAAGAATAAAAGTTAATTAGCCGCCCTGCGAGCACGTCATCGCAGTTTAGCAGCACATTTCTATGTCGGTTTTGTTTTCGTTTTTTCTTTTGAGTTCTGACAACTACCATAGGACACAAATAAGTGTGCCAGAAATATTTTCTGATACACCATATCACACAAATACGCGTGCGATCAATATTTTCATTGAAGACAATTTATTGTTATGAATCCAGTGGCAGAAACACGGCAACATAGTTGCGGACAAAGAAAATCTCTTGTGGACAATTTTTGTCTGCACTAATGAAATCAATTTGAAAAATTGTCTGCAACTTTCAGACAGTTCTTGTCTGCACTCTGCACTAATAAAAAAAAAATATCGTAAGGGGGGGGGGGGACACAAAATTACCAAAAAAGTTGATAACGTTATTATATGTACAGCCCCAATCAATTTCTGCAAAAAATTCCTATTTTTCAATATATAGGGTGACCCCCCCCCTCCAGTTATTGACACCAACCAGTAACTGACACTTGAGCAAAAATCTGACTCAAATAAGCATTTTGTTGTAAAATTCTGTAAAGTAATGTCATCTAGTGGTAAATTAGACACTTATTTTTATTTTGGAGTCAATTTATTCACCACTAGAGGGCTAAGAACATATTCAATGAGATAGAAACTTTTGAGATTACAAAAAGTGCCATTTTGAAGCAATCATCTTATTTCTAAAATTAAGGAAGTGTTTTTCTAATCTATTTGTAGTGCAACCATCCTACACTTTTTTCTTAAAGTTATACTTGTAGAAATTAGTTTAAAGATGCATGTGATATATATTAGGGCCATGATTTAGGGTTTATAGTTATTTAATTTAGCTTAATAGGGGGGGGGGGGGAGTTAATTATTGGTTCCTAGAATTTCATTTCATGAGTCTCTGACAGACATGTTAGTTATTGGTTATATTAAAGAAAGTTTTAATATATTATATCATTTGAACTGTTTAAAAATGCATAATAATAAATTAGATTTATCTTGTAGTCTTGGGTGCATCATGGATTTATCTTGTAGTCATGGGTCTCGTCTCAAGACTGATTTCAGTCCTGGAGAGATTTTTGATTAATAGTAAATTGGTAAATTCTACTTTTATATACTTAATAATAGCAATTTTACTATCAAGAACTTTCAATCACTATCTTTTACTGCAAGATATCAATTTTTAGCCATAATGCAAGGCATAGAAATCTTCTAGTCCATTTCCATTTGGTTATTCTTAATACTCAGAAAAGTTTTCAGTCTTGGCTTAGATGGACTTCTTGCACCCATACTTATAGTAAACACCATTAAAATTTAAGTTGTTTTACCAGTGTCTCATACCAGATGTCAGTTACTTGTTCATAAATGTCAGTTATTGGATGTCTGCATTTCATTACTAGTGTTCCCATTTGATGTTTTTCAAAGGGCACTGTGCCCTGCCCTTTTCGGTCAATCTGCCGATGCAACCTGTCCTTTTTAGACATGGTAAAAGTGCCCTGCCCTCTTCCCAGTAGCTTCTTTGCGTCCTCTCAAGGTTGTGCGAAGAAGGGTGCGGAAATTGAGGGGGTGCAAAAATTCATCCCAACAACCACAGTTTTATTTATTTATTAATTTTTTGGCAGTCGATCATTGTCTGGGAATTTCTCTCATGGTGTTTTTTTTTTTTCTTTTGCAAAACTTGATTTCTTTAATAAATAAGTGCAATTTTTTCTTATTTTCTCTTATGTTATTTAGTTGTTAAGAATTTCTGAATTAAAATCAACCTTTAAAGTTCCAAAAAACGCAAAATATTTATTGAAGGGAATTTATTTCTGTTTCTGCAAGAGATAAATTTTAGAAAGAGTGTGTGTGTGTAGGGGGGGGGGGGGACCAATTGAAACTTTGCCTTGGGCACAAATTTTCTTTCGCACGGTCCTGCATCATCTTCTTTTTTTTTTTAAATATTTGGCTTTTACCTCTCCTACCGCTCTCCCCCTTCCTCGCAGAAATCACGTGGACTTTTGAAAGCAGAAGTTCTGTTGCTCTGATTGACTCACGTGTTGTAAATTCTAAATCAATGTAAAAAACAGATGCAGCAACTGCATTTTGTATTGTGTTTTCAAATTTTTGTGTATTTTCCATTTCAAAATTGTCCCAGAGCGGCCCATGTTTCCATAAGTGGAATGTTAAAAAAAAATTTGAGTTATTTTAATCACATTACTTTATGAGATTCTTAAAAATACAGCACGATTTCAGCTTGCCTTGATGATGTATGCTAGTGAAACTAGAAGGTGGCTCCTCTTCCTTGAAAAGCTCTCGAGCAAATTTAAGACTTAATACTTATTAATGGTTTAGAGTTGAAATCCCCATTCCTCAGAACTGATAAAGGATAAATCCAATGAAGAAGTGTCCTTTCACTCAACAGAATGTGCCCCTTTACTCAATATAAGTGCCTTCTTACCAGACAAAAATGCCCTTTTCAGTAAATCCGCCCTGCCCTTTTTAAAAGAAATGTGAAAATTGTGCATTATTAATAATGCAGTACTAAATATTATTGCTATAATACTTGCATTACTAATAATGCAGTACAGCTTATTAAATCCTACTTTTTATAATAAATATTAATGTATTTTTTGTTTTTATAATAAATAATAATAATAATAATAAAAAAATCATTTTAATCTTTTAAAATGAAGTGTCAGTCACTGGTTCACTTTGTGTCAGTTATTGGAGTTTTTGACCATATTTATGAATAAAATTAATTTTTAATAATAAAATGTATAATTTTTCAAAATTTTGAAAGAATTTAATATCTCTACTATATTTTCAAAAGGAAAGGTTAGTATAAAATAGATTTAAATTTTTATAACAGTGATTTGAACAAGGTAGAATCTTTAAAGTGTCAGTTACTGGGGGGGGGGGGGGGGGGTTGCACCCTTATTAGCATTCTTATAAAGAAAAAAAAATTGCATTTTAATATATTTCAAACTATATCTTTGCAAGCCATAGAATATATAACAGCAACATTAATGATAATTTAAATTCTTAGGCTATTACTTTCAGATATAGACTCATTAAAAAAATATGTAGTTTAGAATAAAAGGAAAAAGAAATGGCTAAAAATAGCATAACTTTTGAAGTTGTATATTTAAAAAAAAGTAATTTGTTTTACTATTTCCCCATAATTTGTTAAAGTATATTTAGACAGATTCCATTAACAAAAATTCATCATCACTATTACTTTTGCAAATAAAAGAAATTGCCCGTGTAACATGTTCTGGGAACATTTTAATCCCTGCTCTTCCCTAGTATGTAGAAAAAAAAGTGTAAGCTTGCTGAAAAAATTAATTCTGGACTCAGATATGATGTGACTGTCCGATGCAGATTTCTATGCTGGACATGTTACGTTTCTGTATTGACTTTCTTAAACTAGCGTTGGCTTGTGCAACACATTTACAATTTATTCTCGGCTCAGTAATGTCCATTGAAAATTGTTCATATTTCGTTGAACTTGTCTGACTCATTTAAGTTTGTTATATCATTCCATTCTGCCTGCTTAATTTTATTATTATAGATTTGGCTGGACCATTTAATTTTTTTACCGGCCCGTCCTGGCCTCTTTTTTTTTAAAAAACTGCTTGGCCATTTGAAAGTTTACCTTCATTTTGTCAGCCCGGACCCATGCAGGGGCCGACCTTCTCCTTAAGACTTATCAAATCCAAATTGACTACTTTCTGCGTTCTTGAATGCATTTTTATTCTTAAATGCATGTGACTAGCATTTGCTCTTGCTCAGAAATTATGAGCATAAATGCAATATTTAAAAAAAATCTGTTCTTTTATGATGGTTTAATTCAATACTGCTTTATTTAAATGCTTAAATTATTCTTAGCAGTTAATTCATCATTGACATTTTTATCTGCAAATGCATTAATTTTTCTATCTATTTAAAAATTCAGAAAGGTGACCTTGTGTTTGTTGATTGGGATATTACAGTATGATGAATGTAAATGTTAACAAACAGTTAAGAAATCACCAAATGGTGAAATCAAGTAGGATTATGCCCAGAGTTTTATTTTTCACAAAAATATAATTCAATTTCACCTTTTTTTTCTTCTTCACATAAGGGAATCCAAGACAGAAAAAAAAAAACCCAAATTTGCATTGACCTCTGCTGATAAAACACCTTTTGGTCCTGTCCCTGTGAGACAGGCAAAACAAAGTACAAGCAAAAAGTAAAGCTTAAGTTCTGAAAATATAAGAAATAAACAGATAACAGATTTTGGCACAGAATCATACCCTCTATATCATTATTTATTATTTCTTGTTTAATATGCATATGTATTGAATATATATATATTTGTATTTACAGATAGTTATTCAAGGTTTTCGAAGTTATCGCGAACAAACTGTAGTTGAACCATTTAGTCCAAGACACAATGTTATTGGTAAGCAATTGTTTTTTTCATATTAATATTAACTTTTAGTTTTGCTGTAGGATTTACAATTTTAAAACTATTGCATTTGCTTCTATATTAATAATAAATATGTAGTGTGGGTCTGTGTTTGTCCTCATGTCTTCAAAATTAATAAATTAATTTTAATGAAGATTTTAAAGTGCTTTTTTTTTAATAATTAGATGAGTGCAAATTTAATGCAATGGTCCTTCCAGGTAACATAAGTAAAAATGTAATATGCTAAAAATACGACGATCACATAAGTAAAAATGTAATATGCTAAAAATATGCCTTTCACAATAACACATTCATGTCCATACACAGTCAAAATGACAATCAGAAAAATCTTATGTTATTTTGACACAATCATACTAAATACCCCAGTACTAAATAACCATACTAAATACTAAAAAATATACCCCAGCTTTATAAATGATTTAAAAAAAAATCCTTTTAAAAATGTCTTATGCAAAATATCTAATCAAAAATCAGCCATAGTTGTCTTTTCATCTAGTCTTCCATAATTGGGTTCATATCTGATGGCGATGTTTAACCCCTTAGTGCAGCCATACTCAACCTTTTTTTCTCCCGGGCCGCAAACATATGTTTGCGACGTTTGGTGGGCCGCAACATACTTAAACTAGTCGTTGGGGGCCACCGTAATACTTACCCATCATGGATATGCATAATGTAAAATATTAAAATAAAAATGTGTAAACTACTTATAAAATGCATTGCAATTCAAATAAAATCGTGGCTTGATGACGTCATAAACTTTAAAGGCTCGATTACTGAATTGCTTGAAAGAGGTTTTTCCTTATAACTCCAAAAATAATAATCCTATTAACTAGCGGTTTATTGCATCTGATTAAGCGTCAAATTTCCAATTAAAATATATCTTTAAAGTGAAATTTGAATGAAATACAGGGTCATGAAAAATCGAAGAGTGTGGAAATAGGATTCCAAATATCTCGGCAACTAATTATCCGATCGACTTCCTGCTTAATGCAAAATTTATGTTTTTTTATTGTCTTTTATATTCATTTCTAAAAATAAACAATTTTGAAAATTTTTATATACCTTTTATCAGAACGAATATTTCGAGAGTCCGAAAAAAATAGTTCCGGTTAATCGAGGTTATTGAAATGAAATAGGCTTCTTCCCATTATTACATACTAAGTACATACCAAATTGCAAGTATCTATCTCAATTTTTTTCGGGAGATAGAGCGCGTTTACAGACACACACACAGACGGACGGCAAAATTTTTTTTCTAAAAATGTTTTTCGGAATCTCCAGTGTCTGAAACGTGTAAATCCGTCAAAAAAAATTTTCCGATTTTCAAAACGATTACAAGACTTACCCTATACTACGTATGATGGGTAAGTAAAAAGGGTAATTAAAATAGAAAGACAAGTAGCATAACAAGACAATATAACAAAGTTGATGTTATCAGAAGGATTAAATGTTTGTCTCATAAGAAATGTTATCAAAATATTTTAACACCACTATTTTTAAATAATAAAGATCATTGTAGATTTCTATTGCAAATGTTGCAGAAATAAGCCGAAAAATTTGTTGTTTGGAAATAGCAGTGTAAAAATATTTTTGGTGTCAATTTTTTCTGTGACAAATGTTGAACTCTAAAAAGCAGTGCTAGCTATATAATAAGTATAAAATGTTATAATATAAAAATACGGAATTTTCAAGTTCTAAGGGGGGAAAATAAGAGATTTTCTCTAATAAAACAGTCTTTTGTTCAATGAAAACCTTTTTGTTTTAATTGTAGAAATATATGGTGTAAATTTAATTTTGAATAATGTTTGATTAGTGTTGATGATTATGAAATGTATACAGACAGCACTGTTGCACAAATAGAAAAAAAAATAACTTTTAACTAAGAAAAGAGCATTTAGGATGTTTTAACATGATTTTAAATTAATTATAAATAACAAGACAGATTTTATTTAAAAATATATCAAACAACAGTGAAAGTCTTTAAAAAAATTTCATGCGCATCTAAATTAATTTTATAAATATCGATTAATGATTGTGTCTTGGGCCGCACATAAATGGTCGCCGGGCCGCAGGTTGAGTATGGCTGCCTTAGTGGGTTTCAAAAATTGCTGAAATAAGTGTTTAACTATTTTTTTAGTAGATTTGTTATCCTGAATTTCATGCTTCTACTTTAACTGCTGCTGAGATATGGCGAAATGACCTAAAATGTTTCACCCCCCCCATTTTAACCCTTCAGGGGCAAATTTCTAAAATCTCTGAAATACGAGTTTTTAACCATTTTTTTTAGTAGATTTGTTATCCTAAGTTTCATGCACCTACCTACCTAAAACTGCTGCTGAGATATGGTGAAATGACCTAAAATGTTTGACCCCCCCCCCCCCCCCCCCCCCCTTAACCCTCTTTAGAGGGAGAGGGGATTTTCAAAAATCCTTTCTTATTGCTTGCCTAGGTCATAACAGCAATCTACTGTCCAAATTTCGTGATCCTGACTTTAGTTGTTTCAACTGGGTGTTGATAAGTTAGTCAGTCGTGTTCTCTCTTTGCATACTGATGCATCACGCTTGATAGAAACCTGGAGCGAACTGCACATGGGCGAAAATGGCTAGTCCATGTCGAAAATGGGGAAGTTCGTACCATCTCGGAATGAGTTTGTTTATTAAATATCAGATATGTCACATTTTTTTGGCGAATATCTTTGAAATATTGGCTTTATTGGAATATCTTTTTGTTTCTGTCATTGAATTATATGTTTTAAAATACTTTATTTTTATTGTAATCCAATCATATTAAAATAAATTATAAAAAGACAAATATAGTAGAAAATATGGTTTAAAATTAGGGATGCACCGGATGTGAATTTTTACCCGATACGGATACAAAATATCCGGTACAAAATTTTACCGAATATCCGGTATCCGGCCGAATACTTTCTTGTTTTCAATTTCAATAGTGATATTTCTATTTGATACTTGCTTAAGAAAGAAAAACTTTAAATTTTTATAATTTTATGTAATTCAAATGTTAATAATAGATTTAAACTCATTTATTAAGTTAAAGTTGCTTATAAACAAATGCTTTTTACTAATTAAGTATTGAAATTTAATAATGTTTTGTCATTTGCCTATTCTAATATACATATTAGTAGTTTTTTTTCTTATTCAGGATCATTGAACATAAAAAGATAAACAATTAAGTAATTTCTCTGTTTTTCATACTTATAAATCTTTGTTATTTATAAATACTAAACATCCTATTGAAGCGTCTTTTTCTTTTCTTACATACTCGTACATATTATTACTTACTTTTTCTTTGACGAATGTTTTCTAACAAAATTTAAATAGAGAAACTACTCATTGCAAGTATCTTCTTTTGTAGTACAAAGGGGACAGTGAACTATTCAAGAAAGTGGCACAATTCTTTTCATGATCAGTATTATTTTACCACAGCTGGTCTTCCATCCATATACAAAATATTGACAAAAGATTCAATAAAATCATTTTTTCTTTAGAATTGTTGAAAACACAAGAAAAAGAGACAACCAGAGAAGTGAACGCTTATTCTGAGAAGAAGGAAAATATTTGTGGTCAAAAACATAACAAAGCCGAAAATGCTGAGCACCATAACTTGCCTTTAATTATAAATAATTTGTAGTCATATTTTAAATATTATACTTTTATCATATATTCTAATACGAGCAAATCTTGTGGGTGGTTATATATATATATATATATATATATATATATATGCAAAAATTATCTTAAAAACGGCTCTAACGATTTTGACGAAATTTCGTATCCTACCGTTTTGGGGCACCAGAAAACCATTGGGCTAGGTCACATGCTCGAGAAAATTCGATTAGTGGGTCATTTTGGGTCATGGTCTAGCTAATTGTATCTAAAAAACGGTTCAAACGATTTTGACGAAATTTTGTATCCGACCATTTTCTTGCATGAGAAGTCAATTGGGCTGGGTCACATGTTCGAGAACTTTCGATTAGTGGGTCATTTTTGGGTCAAAGAGGGTCAAATTAATTTTATCTAAAAAACGGCTCTAACGATTTTGATTAAATTTTGTGTCCTACGAGTTTCGAGCACGATAAAAGCATTGGGCTAGGTCGCATGTCCGAGAAAATTCGATTAGTGGGTCATTTCTGGGTCATTGTAGGTCAAGATCGAAAAAGCGGCTCAATTTACACTAAATTTTGCATCCAATGGTTTTCGGGCACGAGAAGACTGTTGGGCTAGGTCATATGTTCGAGAAAATGCAATTAGTGGGTCATTTTGGGTCATGGTCAAGCTAATTGTATCTAAAAAACGGTTCAAACGATTTTGACGAAATTTTGTATCCAACCATTTTCGGGCATGAGAAGTCAATTGGGCTGGGTCACATGTTTCGATTAGTGGGTCATTTTTGGGTCAACGCGGGTCAAATTAATTTTATCTAAAAAACGGCTCTAACGATTTTGATTAAATTTTGTGTCCTACGAGTTTCGAGCACGATAAAAGCATTGGGCTAGGTCGCATGTCCGAGAAGATTCGATTAGTGGGTCATTGTGGGTCAAGATATAAAAAGCGGCTCAATTTACACTAAATTTTGCATCCAATGGTTTCCGGGCACGAGAAGACTGTTGGGCTAGGTCACATGTTCGAGAAAATTCAATTAGTGAGTCATTTTGGGTCATGGTCTAGCTAATTGTATCTAAAAAACGGTTCAAACGATTTTGACGAAATTTTGTATCCGACTATTTTCGGGCACGAGAAGACTATTGGGCTGGGTCACATGTTCGAGAACTTTCGATTAGGGGGTCATTTTTGGGTCAAAGCGGGTCAAATTAATTTTATCTAAAAAACGGCTCTAACGATTTTGATTAAATTTTGTATTTTACGAGTTTCGGGCACGCGAAAATCATTAGACTAGGTCACATGTTCGAGAAAATTCGATTAGTGGGTCATTTCTGGGTCATTGTGGGTCAGTATCTAAAAAGCGGCTCAATTTACACTAAATTTTGCATCCTATGGTTTTCCGGCACGAGAAGACTGTTGGGCTAAGTCACATGTTCGAGAAAATTCAATTAGTGGGTCATTTTGGTCATGGGTCATGATATTTGAACTCAAATTTAATTTTGACCGAGCATAGCTCGGTCTTCCCTGCTCGTTTATATATAAATCCTATAATTTCAATTTTGTGAAAATATGACTATTTATTTCTACTAACATTGTTTTAACAGGATAATGTTGGTAAGAAGCAAATTAATTTTGCAGTAACTTTTTTCTGATAATGTTAAAAAATGATTTAGAAAATGAGTCACTATTCCGCAACCAGATATTGAAGTATTCGGCCGGACCAGATACCCGGTTTGAGTGCCGAATAAGCAGGATATCCGGCAAGAGACGGATATCCGGTGCATCCCTATTTAAAATTATGATCATAAAACTAAACATAACTTTTTTCCCTCACAATATACAGGGTGTCCATAATTAAACGACCCTACTTTAAAGTTGTCTACAGACGAAACTATTGGTCAAAAAGTTGTGAAATTTTGCAAAGGACATAATGAAGGAATGGGAATTTGTTTAAACGAAAAAAAATTTAGTTCAAAATTTCGCCACCAAATGGCGTTTTTAATGAATTAATTACACATTTAGCATACATTTACGACAGTTTACATATTTTATTGCAACAAAATATTTTCCACATGACGGTCATCATTTTCAGCTATCATCTGGAATCGTAAAATAGCATGTTCCATAGTTGTATGTTATGTTGCCCGTAGTGTGTTTTGGAAAATGCTAAGAACATGTCGGGAAAAAGTTTTGTTGAAAATTTTTTATTGAAATAAAAAATTTTAAACTATCGTAAGTGTATGATAAATGTGTAATTCATTAAAAACGCCATCTGGTGGTGACATTTTGAACTAATTTTTTTTTTTCGCTTAAACAAATTCCCATTCCTTCATTATGTTCTTCACAACTATCTGACCAATAGTTTCGTCTGTAGACCACTTTAAAGTAGGGTCATATAATTATGGACACCCTGTATATTAATAAATATGAAGTGCGAAACTTAATCTTTTAAGAACGACAATATAAATATTTTAAAGAATCAGTAAATTAAATTTTTGAAATAAATTATCTAAAAATATATTTATTAACAGTAATAATAATAAATGAATCATATTCATTTTTGCAAATAATTTAAAACTATCAGACACTTACTTTCATTGGATATTTTTATTAAATGGTTTTTAGACACTTATGAATTACTGGATTCAGATAATAAATCCGAATAATCATCTGTTTCAGAAAGATGTATTTCGAGAGGTTCACACATTTCTTCAAGCATACCATCCCTTTCCCAATACACAGTTTCTAATGAAGCAACATGAGAACAATAATTTTTCCTTTTAAAGCTTACTTATCGCAAAATTGAATTACATTATGTAAAATACGCTTGCAATCACTTCGAAAAGGCCTAGTCCGAGAACTAGTACAATCCATTCAATTAAAAATTAAATTTTACTCAGAACAGAAAATAGCAAACGATATTGAACCAAGGGTGATTCTGGTCCGAAAAATTAAGGCAATGATTTACGAAAATTAAAAAAATATCTGTCATAAATCCGAAAATTCGGAGTAAAATCCGAAATATCGGTATTTCGGTGAATGATCGGAGAAAAAAAATCAATCTCGTCATTCGTTCGAAGAAAAGTTGCCAATTTTGTCAAAGGTTTGCGGGAAAAACGTGACTTTCGTCTGGGAATCGTGAAAAAACGGCAAATTTCGTCAAAAACATTGAAAAAAAACGGCAAATTTCGTCAAAATTCGCGAAAAAAGAGGCAAATTTCATCAAAAGATTGTGAAAAACGGCAAATTTTGTCAAAAAAGCATGAAAAAACGGCAAATTTCATCAAAAACATTGCGAAAAACGGCAAATTTCGTCAAAAGATTGTGAAAAAACGGCAAATTTCATCAAAAAATTGCGAAAAACTACAAATTTCGTCAACAGATTGCAAAAAATGGCAAATTTTGTCAAATGATCGCGAAAAAACGGCAAATTTCATCAAAAGATCACGAAAAAACGGCAAATTTCGTCAAAGGGACGAAAAAAAATAGTGCCGGGAGTGGACTTTTCAGAAAATTTGCTGTGAATTTGAGAATTTTTTTTTTTTACTCAGAATCACCCCTGTATTGAACACTGTTTCCATATGCTAATAGTAATCTTGGATAAAGAGCGGTGATTTCAGCTTCTTTTGCCAAGGCTATTCTCCCCACAGTGTGAATGGAATCGGCTTGGCATTCTGCCAGCCGGAGTTCTCAGAAGCGTGGTTGAACAGTAATGGTACGTAGATGTCCGATATTAGTATGTGGAATAAAATACAGAATACAGCATATTATTATGGAATCAAAAACGGCTTGCAGGGCTTGAAATTCAAGTTTTCCAAGGAAAGGAGGTCTCCCTCCTAACATTTTTAAATGGAACGGAGTTGTAATGTTTGGAAGGGAGAGAAAAATATCTTTAAACCCCATTATTATTTTACGTGCTATTTAAAGAATTACATTAATACAGACATAACAAAATACCATTGAAAAAATTTTAAGTCAACTCAGAATAATTATGTAAAATATTTATTTTTATTATAAAAGAAGGAAGAAAGTTAAACTTTATATATGCAATGTCTATTTTTCAACTTTCACCAAATACTATGGGGCCTTTAATAATTAGGTTGTTAAATGAATTTTTTAATTTAGATTTTTTCGATTTAGGATGCTGAAGCCTCTTTCACAAGGTACTTTTACTCCTTCATTTCTAATACCAAGGTACATTTTTAATCTTTCACAAGGAATTTTCTTTTATTGAACTCAACTTTGAATGAACTTTTTATATGCGTTGAAATTTCAAACCTGTGTCCAATGTTTGAAAGGTAAACCGTCGATTCATTTCTTCTTTTACACAAGAAATGTAGGTTGGCTTTAAATTCTCAAGTCCTAATTTCTGTGAATTGCAAGGAATCAACTAGTCTGTTGGTTCTAAAAAGTTTTCGTGGAGTTCGGATTTTTATTTATTTATTTTTTCATATGCACCATAAGATTTTAAGAGTTCTTCTAATCTCATTTTTGTTTAGTGCTGACTCTAGGCCAATTTGATAGGGTGTGGCAACCGGTGGCCTTTACTGCCCTTTTTTGTTCTTTTCCCATTGCAATCGTACGGGAAAAAAAATCTTTAAATACATCTATCAGTCGTAGGAAAAAATTGTGAATTTAGTCAATTGATTGAGGGAATAAAATTCCGACATTCATCATGTGCATGAACATAGAAATAGATAATGACTTCTAATGAAATAGTGGTAATATCGATTTGTGACTTTGGAACTAAATAGCAGCCGGTGTACAACTGTGCTAAGGTAACGCCACCTATAAACAGCAATATGGATACATACCATAGAATAAATCTATGATACATACATACCAGCAGAGTTCGTTGATATACATCAATGGATATATATCATGATATATATCCAATCTTCATTTTCAAAATATCAAGATTTTTGATATTTTTATTTGATATTTATTTTCAAAATATCAAAATGTTTATTTTCAATATTTGATATTTATTTTCAAAATATCATTGTGCAAGATATTTTTGATATTTTAAGTCAAAACAAGTGTAAATGAAATTTTCAACTGATATTAACTGAGTCATTCTGTAGATAAAGAACATTTGTCTCTGGCAGTGACTTTTCTAGCTTAAGAAAAAAAAAACAAATCTTATCCAAGCTTTGTTGGAAGTTTTTATTTTTAAATGTAGATTATATGGGACATAACTAATTCAGGACAGATATACTATAGAAAGATTACTGTCTAATTTAGATAATCAGTTCTATACAGCTTCATTAAAAAAGAATCATTTCTGGTTTTGGTGTTGTTGAGCTTAAATTGTACAACATGTTAGGTATGATGTATAAAAAATAAACAATCTTACATTTATGTTTAAATTTTTCAATTTAAAAAAACTATTTTGTATTTAATTTTTTGTTTATAAATTTCTGTTTTATTGATTAGATGATCTTCAATTTTGTTCGAAGTGAAAAATAAAAGAAAAGGGGGGGGGAAAGGCATTTTTAGTACAGTACAGGACCCATTATCCGGCATCATGGGTGTCTATGATCGTGAATACTGTGTGTGTTTTTGATTGATTACGAACCATTGTTGTCTTTTCTCACATATTTAATTACACAGCACACAGACGTAACGAGTACAGAACTTTTATAAACACATAATAGTAAACATGGTGATATTGGGGTAATAAACCCGCTAATTAAGCTTGTTTGATGACATATGTGGGGAATATTCCCGCTGAACCAAAACAGAATAATTGGGGATAAGACCCGCTAAAACAAAACGTGCCCTTTCGGCAGCTAGAGCAACAACCAACTGCTGGGTCACATGACCGCAAAACTGCGGAGCTCGTTCGGCATGCGCACAAGGTCCGAACATGCCGCCCCGCCTTGCAATGTGTATAGCACATTCAAAATTTGTGAAATATACTGTTATTACAAGAACTATAAAAATACCAAATGCAATAAAATATAATTACAATACAAATACAATAATTACAAGTTGCGATAACAATGTTACTATATAAGCACAATAATAAAGAAAATTCAATGCTAAATAAGGGTTAAATTATTTTCCAAAAAGCAGTTCGATATCGTACTTAAGAAACCTTAAATGTAAAATATATTATATAAACATTTTACTGTACAATACACTTTAAATCAAATAAACAAAAAGAAAAATAAGCATACAATTATTAAATGTTATCAATGGGTAGAATACACAATTTAGATATTGACCTAAGGAAAACATTCGAAGCAGTTTTTATCTTGGCAACCCTAACATTACCATCCTTACCTGGTATAACTTCTAAAATTCGTCCCAGCATCCATTTGCAGGGAGGTAAATTGTCTTCCTTTATTATGACCATTGCTCCTGGTTTAATATTATCTCCTTTTTTCTGCCATTTTGTACGATTTTGGAGATGACTCAAGTAATTTAACTGCCAATTTTTCCAAATTAACTGGACAAATTTAGTCACCCTCTGCCATCGAGATAATCTTGATTCGCTAATATCTATCAATTGGGGTTCCGGAATTGCATCAATAGGCCGACCAATTAGGAAATGGCCCGGTGTCAATGCGTCAAAATCATTTATGTTGGTCGATAATGGAGTTAAAGGACGCGAATTTAGTATCCCTTCAATTTGGGTGGTGATGGTTTGGAATTCTTCTATCGTTAATCTAGCACCCTTTAATGTTCGTTTTAGATAATATTTGAACGATTTTACTCCGGCCTCCCATAAACCACCGAAGTTGGGCGATCTGGGAGGAATAAACTTCCATTCAATTGCTTCTGAAGCTAAATAGTTAGCTAATTTTTCATCTGGTCTACGAACTAAGTCATGAAGTTTACTTAATTCGGATTTAGCCCCCTTAAAATTTGTTGCATTATCCGTTATAATGGAAGAACATTTTCCTCGCCTAGAAACAAAACGTTTAAGTGCGGCGATAAAGGCGTCGGATGTCAGATCCGTGACCAATTCTAAGTGCATAGCCTTGGTCACTAGGCAAACGAATATCGCGACATAAATCTTTTGAAAAATACCCTTCCTTTGATTTTTGTATTTAATTTCAAAAGGACCGCAAAAATCTGCTCCGGTATGGTAAAAGGTAAAATTTGGGGTTACTCTCTCTGGTGGGAGATCGCCCATGATTTGGTTGGCAGTGACCGGATTATTCCTGAAACAGACTATACAATCATGCACTACCTTACGTGCTAAGTTTTTTCCGCTTACAGGCCAATATTGCATACGTACATAATGCAATAAACCCTGGGGTCCAATATGAAAGTATTTTTTATGAAAATATTCAAAAATGAGTTTAGTAAGTTTGTGGCTCTTCGGCAATATCATTTGATGCTTATTATCAAAAGCCAAGTTCGAATTGCGTAATCTTCCGCCCACTCTTAAGATTTCATTGTCATCCAAAAAGGGAGATAAACATTTTATCTTACTTGAAGGAGGAACCCCTGACTCCCATTTTAGGCTCCTAAGCTCTTCCTTAAACTCTAAACCTTGTACTAGTCTAATTAGACATGTTTCCGCACCCTTTATTTCTGGGGTGGTAAGACTGCCTCGATGCCGGTCTGCATAATCACTTTTGCAATTGTAAATGAATCTATGAATGTAAGCTAATATGCGGAGTAGGTGAAGGTAGTTATTGCTGATAGTAAGAAAAAAATCTACATTTTCAGGATTCCTGAAAAGAGAACGAGAAATGTTAGAATTAGAGTCACTAATATCATTTCTATATTTTGATTTTGTTTCTGGCAAATAGTCCGTTTCTGGAACAGTGATAGTCTCATTTTCGATCAGTAAATCATCAGCTGCAAGAAAGTTTGGTCCCTTAAACCACATGGAATTGTTTAAAAGTGAATTCACACTAGCACCTCGAGTCAGGATATCAGCAGGATTGTCCTTGCTGGAGCAGTGATACCAAGAGTCAGAGTTTGTTAGTGCATTTATTTCCATGACACGATTTGCCACAAACTGCTTCCATCTCTTTGGTGAGCCTTTGATCCAATATAAAGTTATTTTTGAATCAGTCCAATAATATGTTGTAGCTGTTACTTTCTGATCAAGGATAGGCTTTATTTTGGCAGTTAATCTTGCACTCAGTAGTGCTCCGAGTAGTTCTAACCTCGGCAAAGTAATCTCCTTTATCGGGGCAACGCGACTCTTTGATGTGACGAGGTTGGTTTCCACCCCTGTTTCTCCTCTTACTCTTAGATAAACAGCAGAGCCATATGCTGATTTACTGGCATCTGAAAACGCATGTAACTCAACATCTGTTAGTTGATTTGAGCAACTAAGGATTTTCCTCTGGATTTTTACTTCTGCTAAATTTGGAAGTTCTTCGCACTATTTTAACCACTTTTCCTGGACATTAGTTGGCAACTGCCCATCCCATGGTGTCTTCTTTAGCCATAATTCCTGAAATAGGCATTTGATTCTAATGGTGAATGGTGTGAGTATACCTAACGGATCGAAGATTTTTCCAACTGCTTGCAATAGGAGACGTTTTGAGCTCTTTTTCGATGACAGGAATTCTATCAGACTTTATTTCGAATGTCAGACAATCCTCTTCTGTTTTCCAAGACATTCCTAATACTTTAGTCAAGTTACTCCCCAGACTTACAGTAGCATGTTCTGCCTGAATGTCAAAACCTTCCTTTTGCCAACACTTTATTAGATCCTCATTATTTGTTATCCATTTTCGGAGAGTCATTCCTGCTTTAGACATTATTTTCTTAGCATTAAGAGAAACATCAAGAGCTTCCTGTAGAGTATCTTCACCTGAGATGAAATCATCTACATAAATATATTTATCGAGTAGGTGAACAGTCCTTGGATATAGATTATCAAACTTCTTTATGGGTCATTCCATGTCAATTCACCCAGAGCATGGCACCCACCATCACCAATTTTGATAAAATTTGGTGTACTTGTAGAACTTTTCATGCTGATTCCAAAAATATCAACCATATTGAAATTGATCAAATGGTTTAAGAGTTATGAGCTTTTAAAAATCTTCCAAGATGGCCGATTTGCCGCCATTTTGAACAGCACATGTGACAACATAAAAGGCTATAACTACTTACAGGTTTAACATAGAACCTTCAATTTTTTTTGTTTTGTTCAGAATGAAGTAAACTTTCATTAAAATAGATTTCCGTGCAGTTTATTCCATTAAAATGCTCTCAGAAAATTATTTATTTGCATTTTTTTAATTAAAAAAGGGTGTAACTTCAAGAGCTGATTTCTCCCATTGCCCCCCCTTCAATTTTCATCTAATTGCATACACAGACACCTCAAAGTGTGTTTTGAAGCCTGGTATAAAAATTGTAATGGGCAGTTCACAGACATTTTGTTTAAAGAAGAATTTCAATTTTACTGACCTTCCAAACATAACGGAAAACACAAGATGTTTGATATTTCTTTTATTATCAGAAATATCATAATATTTTCATCTAAAAGTTTGATAAGGTTTTATCTTACATAAAGATATTTTTTTATAAATGTAGCTAAAAAGAAGTGGAATCCCATGGAAGTAAACAGGAATGCTTATAATGAATTCCTGCAGGACGTAGCAATGTTGTCATGTCAAATTGAAATCTGTTGCAAAGTTTCAGTAAATGATAAATAAAACAAACAATGGAAAAAAATTCTACGAATAGTCACATTTTATAACTAAATCATACTTGTATATTATACCAAATATGATAAATTTATAACTCTTAAATAAAAAATACAATAAGTAAAAATTATCATACTTTAAAATTATGGAAAAAATGGAAGTAACTCAGAAAGTGAAAGCTTTTGCGTGGTTTCAGTTGATATGAACGATATAGCAATGGTTTATCAGACTCAAAAATTAATCATGCAGTATTTAAATAACAGGGTGGCTACAGATTCTAGAAATCTGAAAGGTTTATGAATCTGTAAAAGTCAGAGAATTTCGTAAAGGTAGTTGAAAATCAGGGAAATTAGTCTATATGCGAAAATTTGTTTCCTCACAAGACTGATTTGTCAACAAACAGATGATATTTAAGTCAATAATAGTATGCGATAAAGAAAATTAATTTTTTATATATTTTTAAAAAGATGCACATGATATGAGTTTTTATTATTTAACACAAATTAACGTGATCAGATGTCCTCATTTTCTGTGGATAGCATTTATATTGAAGGCAATTTACACATTTTTGAAAATTTTATGATACATTAGCATAAGCTGACTAGGTGGCTAGCTTAATCCGAATAGCTATGCCATCAGATATAAATATGTCTTAGAATTGAACATTCTTCAGAAAATGAGGAAATTTTTTGCTTGTCATATATTCATTGACAACTGTATGAAGTTGTTAGACTTAATTTTGAGTTTGGATTTATGAAACTGTGAACCAGTACTTTAAGAATATTTTGAGATTTTTATATTTTCCCTTGTTTTTTCTCCCAAATGAGGAATTGGCAAGCTGGATAAGTGTGTTATATGAGGAAGCAGCATATATTAAAAAAAATCGTATGTATATAGTTAATAACGGAAATCAAGGAAATCTAAAATAAAGGTAGTCAGAAAAATCAGGGAACCTTTTTTTTTTCGATATTTCTGTAGCCATCCTGAATAATAAGTATCCCTTAGTTACAAATGTAGAATATTGTACTGACGGCTGTGCTGCCCAGTATAAAAATTGCAAAACATTTTCTAACCTATGTTACCATGAATATGATTTTGGTGGAATAAAAGCAAAATGAAGGTTTTTTACTACAAGTCACAAAAAAATCTGTTTGCGATGGGGTGTAAGAGAGACTGTTAAAAGAATTGTGAGAAAAGCAAAGGCCGCTGCATGGTCAAACAAATGTGACTATGATATACGAATATTACAGACAAAACATTTAAGGTATAACATTTTTTATCATCACAAAAAATGACATCTTGAAACTGCAGCAATATGTCTCAGTGGATGCAACTTGCTACAACAATTCCTGAAACACATGGTATGCATTATTTTGAATCTACAGCAAATTTATTAATAAGTGAAAAAGAATAAGAACTGATGAAAATTTTTCTGTTTGTTCATCTTTTGATAGAAATGTTAGCGACTTTGAATATTCCATCCCTTAACAGTTATGTAGCACATATATATGAATCGAATTAGTATATAAGCTTAGTTTCGGAAGTCCACAAAGAAGAAGGAGATGTAACTTAAATTCATGCATCCACATGACCCATCACCTTCGTAATATCAGCCAGTAAATGACAGTTGTATTGTGCCTTTCAATCATATCCTTTGTGCAGTTGACATCAGTATCACAACATATAAACTTATTGATATATCCAGTGCTATAATAAACACCAAGTTGGCAAAACATAAAATGAGAGGGAAATAAAATTTAAAGATAAAATGAACAAATTTTAACTAAAACAATTTTGTGATTTTTCATCACTATTACAATAGAGTTATTTTTTTAATTAAATATTTATTTTAAATTGTTATTGATGTTATTAAAAAGGTGATTTTCTATAATTTTAAAATACTACAATAATATTTACTTGACAATATTTTTTTATTTAAGAGTTGTAACTTTATCACATTTGGTGTAGGTGTAATATACAAGATGATTTAGTTATAAAATGTGACTATTCGTAGAATTTTTTTCCATTGTTTTATTTATCATTTACTGAAACTTTGCAACAGATTTCAATTTGACATGACAACATTGCTACGTCCTGCAGGAATTCATTATAAGCATTCCTGTTTACTTCCATGGGATTCCACTTCTTTTTAGCTACATTTATAAAAAAAATATCTTTATGTAAGATAAAACCTTATTAAACTTTTAGATGTAAATATTATGATATTTCTGATAATAAAAGAAATATCAAACATCTTGTGTTTTCTGTTATGTTTGGAAGGTCAGTAAAATTGAAATTCTTCTTTAAACAAAATGTCTGTGAACTGCCCATTACAATTTTTATACCAGGCTTCAAAACACACTTTGAAGTGTCTGTGTATGCAATTAGATGAAAATTGAAGGGGGGGGGGCAATGGGGGAAATCAGCTCTTGAAGTTACACCCTTTTTTAATTAAAAAAATGCAAATAAATAATTTTCTGAGAGCATTTTAATGGAATAAACTGCACAGAAATCTATTTCAATGAAAGTTTACTTCATTCTGAACAAAACAAAAAAAAATTGAAGGTTCTATGTCAAACCTGTAAGTAGTTATAGCCTTTTATGTTGTCACATGTGCTGTTCAAAATGGCGGCAAATCGGCCATCTTGGAAGATTTTTAAAAGCTCATAACTCTTAAACCATTTGATCAATTTCAATATGGTTGATATTTTTGGAATCAGCATGAAAAGTTCTACAAGTACACCAAATTTTATCAAAATTGAAGATGGTGGGTGTCATTTTTAGAAAATTCTGGGTGATTTGACATGGAATGACCCTTATGTGTTCTTTTATTGTGGCGGATAGTAGGAATGGAGAAGCATTGACTCCAAAAAGAACACGTTTGAATCTAAATATTTTAAATTTTTCAAGAGATCCAAAATCATTATCGTACCACAGAAAGCGTACAGCATCGCGATCTTTTTCAGCGAGGGAGATTTGAAGGAACGCCTTCTCGATATCAGAAGAAAAGGCAATTTCATTTAATCTAAAATGGATTAAAATGTCGAATAGAAATGGATTTAAGTTGGGGCCTGGCCACAGGCAATCATTTAGGGACAACATATTGTTATCATGGGAGCTGGCATCGAATACGATGCGGACTTTTGTAGTGAGCTTATCTTCCTTACAGACAGCGTGATGGGGCAGATAGTAAACAGCCTTGTTTAAAACGGGTTCATTCTCATCCACCTGCTCTATAATTCCTCGATTTAAATAATCTTCTATTATTTCAGAATATTGTCGGTAAAGTTCTGGATTTCGATAAAATTTTCGTTTTAAACCTTCCAAACGTTGCTTCGCAATATTAAAATTATCATTTAATTCCTTCCGATCACTTTTCCAGGGTAATTGAACTTCATAACGATCACCTGTAAATGTCACAGTCTTGTCGAAAATCTGTTGCGCTTGATCCGTTTCCGTTAATTTAGGATCATCATGTTTTATGCCGATAGATTCCAGTTCCCAAAATTGTTTCAAATTATCATTAATTTGATCGAAATCTCTAACAAAATAACACATAGAAAAATTACTTAATGACACTTTTTCCTCTAGTGCCCCAGTTGGAATCCATCCAAAAACGGAATCTTGCAAAAATAGCTTATCGTTAACTTTAACCGATGTATGTTTTAAGATTCTGTAAAATAGTTCAGCTCCGATTAAAGCATGAATTTTTCCCGGTTTGAAAAATGTGGGATCTGCTAATTGCACAAAATTCGGTAGATTAATGTCCGATACATTTAATTGTGTCGATGGAATTACATCGGTGATTTTTGGAACAATTAAGAAGTCAATGTTCTCTTTGAAAGTTTCATCCGCATTGGAAATTACACTAGAAATTTTATTTTTTATATTATGAGTAGATCCGTTTAATCCACTGACAGGCACGTTAATTACTCTTTTCTTTAAATTTAATGCGTCAGCACATTCCTTAACTAAAATATTTACATTACTAGCCGAGTCCAAAATTACTCTAAATCTTCTTCTTTTTCCGAGATTATCTTCCATAAAAACAAAACACGTGCTCAATAAAATAGATCGCTTTTCAGTATCCGCGCTGAAACTATTCAAGGCCTTTAACGAATCATCATTATTTATTGAAATGTTTTCGCTTTTGACAGAAGAAGTAGGGGAGGTGAAGCGTGGATAGGAGGATTCGGTAGTAATTTCGTTTTTTGATTTATTTTCTTTTTCTCGGTGAAGCAATGAATTGTGTCGTAATCCACACGTATGGCAATTATATTTTGATATACAAGAATTAACAATATGATTTTTGTTCAAGCAATTAACACATAATCTGTGTTGTTTCACAAATTCATATCGTTCCGATGTATTCATTTTAAGAAACTGAGAACATTTGTTCAAATTATGAGCAGACAGTTTGCACAGAGCACATATTTTCACTTTTGATTTCTCACTAGAATTAAGCATGAAGTTTTTTGTTTTATGGAAAGGAGGAATGTTTTTATTTAAAGGCTTTGAAACGGAATGTCTATTTACACTTTCTAGAGTACAACTTCTGTTTTCTAGAAATGACATTAACTCTGCGAATTGAGGGTATTCTGTTTTCTTGAGAGAATATTCAAATAATTTTCGTGTTTCTTTGTCTACCTTTTGCAATATGATATTAATAAGGATAGCATCTGAAAGATTGTTTTGTTCATATTCTAAAACTTTTAAAGCCCTTAAGTTTTTATTTACACAATCAATAAACGATCTCAATTCTTTTGAGGATTCGTGATGGATTTTTTCATAGTTAATTATAGCTGACAAATGAGTGTCTATGAGTAAACGATGATTTTCAAATCTTTCAGTTAGTGCCGTAAATAATGAATCGAATGAATCATCAGCACTTTCTAACTGTTTTGCTTCGTTTTTTAGCGATGCCCGCAAATAAGAGTTTCTGTGCATCATTAAGTTGTTCATTGTGAATAATTAAATTTGTAAATTGAACTTTAAAGATAGACCACTCTTCATATTTACCATTAAATATGGGTAATGGGATTTCGGGCAATTTAACTTTAATGTTATTAAAACCTCTAGAATCAGCATGCAAATTTGTTTCAGAAACTTTGAGATTTTTAAGAAATATATTGAGACTTACTTCTATTTTTTCAGTTCTGCTTTCAAGGTCATCCAGTTCCTTTTCAATTTCCGGTAAATCCTTAATCTCCGGGATATCATAATATTTATCCCGTATTTCGGACATTTTTGTTTGAAGCTCCGGTAGTTTTCGGAGTTTTATTTCGAGCTCAGTACTCGAGCAAGTACTTTCCTCCGTGTTTTCTTGTACAAATTTTTCCAGTTTTGTAATGGCACCTTTTAGAGCACCTTTCGATCTGTTTAATTTTTCCATAGCAGCTATTCGGCTGCGTCTCGACGGACCACTAAATGTCTATGATCGTGAATACTGTGTGTGTTTTTGATTGATTACGAACCATTGTTGTCTTTTCTCACATATTTAATTACACAGCACACAGACGTAACGAGTACAGAACTTTTATAAACACATAATAGTAAACATGGTGATATTGGGGTAATAAACCCGCTAATTAAGCTTGTTTGATGACATATGTGGGGAATATTCCCGCTGAACCAAAACAGAATAATTGGGGATAAGACCCGCTAAAACAAAACGTGCCCTTTCGGCAGCTAGAGCAACAACCAACTGCTGGGTCACATGACCGCAAAACTGCGGAGCTCGTTCGGCATGCGCACAAGGTCCGAACAATGGGGATCGATCTGATTCCGGTTTTCGGATCCATGCCAAAAACATACTAAATATTGCATCACAAAAACCCCTTCCTGTACTCAATTTTTTTTTTTCCCCTATGATCTAGTTTTTTAAGTAGACACATTTAGAGAAAATAAGTTTAAAAAATACTTACTATTCTTGAAAGAAATTTCTAAAACAATAATAATAACTACTTTACATTTTCCAAAATCTTTTATGTTTTGTCCATGATTTCAAACATATTGCTAATGTTTTTTTGATTCAAATAGTTTGGATCTTCTAATCTAATAATAATGTTTCTTGTATCTTATATAAAATACCATGTTCTCTAAAAAAAGGATTTTTGTTCCATTCCGCAGATAAGTTCTTTCGTTAATTTAATGCAATGTTCTATGGAAATACTCTCTGCATTTTCTGACTTTTCTACATCGTTATCTTCAGGACTTGAATCAGTGTCTTTAAGTACCTCGCTGGCAATCTCTTCATCTGTTAGTCTAAAGTATAGTCGGCTTCATCTAAACACAGTTGTGCATTTTTATTGGCATTTAATGAGTCTTCTATTGTTTTTTAATCAAATTCCCCTTCACAAAAATGCTTTTAACGTATACGTATTCCAACAGTTTGTGAATAGTTTCGTTTTGTTGCGATACGCGGAAACAAGAAGACTCGTTATTCTACTCTTCCCCTTTGAGAAAAATTGAAGCAGGCCAAATATTACGGCAAGCGTTGATCAGCATGCTTTGTTTTATGCTATTCCACGAATTAGCGATAGACCAAAGGGCATCTTTAATGGTAAACTTTTCTTGAAAATCATTCATTCCGTTTCCAGAAGCACAATGTCGTAAAAACTTTCAAATGAAAGCTGCTTTGTAGGAACATTTAAGAGAATGTATAATACCTTGATCCATTGGCTGTCAAGGATGTATAATTTGGAGGTAATAAAAATAACACACACATTATCCTTTTCAAGGGTATCTGCATTAGGATGGCCTGCACAGTTATCTAAAAGTTTAGTAAAATTTTTGTCATCAGGAAGCCCTACTTTACTGTGGTGTCTCTTTGCTTCTGGTACAAAATAATCTTGAAACCATTCTCTAAAATGTACTTGGGTCATATACAAGCATGCTTATTAGTAAATTACTGGCAAGATGATCATATTTTTTAGGGCTCGAGGCTTATTGCTTTTCCCAATAATTAATAATTTACACTTATGAGTGCCTGCTGCATTACTGCAAACAAGCACCGTAAGTTGTTCTTTTACAATCTTTAATACTGGATGGAGCACTCTCTTCTGCAGTTACATATATTTTTCTTGCAAGGTATTTCCAAAATAACCCCGGTTCATTTGTATTATAAACAAGTTCCAGTGAATACTGACCATCAGAAATTATATTTTAAAATTCCTCGCAAGAAAGGCTCTCAGGGTTCATACTCATCAGGGGAAACCTGGGAGTCAGGGGATAAATTTTGTGTCCTAAAAAACAGGGGAATCTCAGGGGATTTTCCAAAAAATACTAAAAACCTGGGAAAATTTGGCAAAACAATTTGCTACTCTGGGAAATGAGGGCACTTGCTGCTATTCGCATGCTTTGTGAAGTAAAAGCATGTATCTGCAAAATGTTCAACAATTTGTAAATTTTGCAAAAAAATCTGTAACAAATCAGTAGTTTGTGCTTCAGAATCAGTTGTGAACTTGAGAGTGGAACTTTCACAACTCTTAAGATTTTTGTGTGTAACATAACAAAATCTTGATACCTAGAAAATTTGCTGCTGATCTGGGAAAAATACATACAGGTTTTTTATACATACCTGTGTATATATATATATATATATATATATATATATATATATATATATATATATATATATATATATATATATATATACACACACACATACATATTTGTTTTTTAACCTTCTGATGTAAAAACTTAACTTTTATGATTACCTCTTTATTTATTTATTTGGGGGGGGGGGGGATACTTACTAAGTTTAAAAAAATATCGTTAATTGTCAACATGGGAAAATTATTCATTCTGGAAAATACATCAGGGGATTTTTTGAGGGGAAATGAGTATGAACCCTGGCTCTGTACTTTCATTATTTGCTGACGCTTTATCTCCACAGATGCTTAATATCCTGAAGCTAATGGTGTACCGAGTACCAGGTAATTGTGTTTTGCATGGTAAGAAAGAATTGCTGTTGTGAACATGAACTGTGCTTGGAGGGTAACACTTCTATGTGTGTGTGTGGGGGGGGGGGGGGGGGGGCAGTGTCGCAGACGGATGAGCTTGGTTATCGAAAGTGAAGCAGCATCTACCATGGTCAGTGCTTGGGAAGGCGACATCCTCTCTCTGCTGTGGCTGTGGGACGTTAATGGGAGCTGCTGGACGTGAAATCTGTTCGCGGCTCCAGTATCCTCCAAGTTTAGAATAAGCATTACCTCTGGTGGTGCCAATCCAGGTGAAGGTCTCTCATCTAGAATTGGTTCAAAATTAAGAGACCAACTCTTCTGGACGGGGCTTATGAGTGCTTAAGCCATTGGTAGGCCTCCCCATCCAGCTGACTCTTGTGTGTATGTGTGTTTATGTTCATAAACATGCATCTTGAGCATATAATCATATTTAAAAAAAATAATTTCAATGTTTGAAATTTTAGTTATTGTGCATCTTTTAAAGACAATTATTTTAAATTCATTTTTTTTTTTTAAACAGTAGCATTATTTAAAATATACATATAACAATTGAAAAAAAAAAGTTCAATTAACCAATAACCATTACTCATTTTGATATGTGATCTATCAAAATGTGTTATTGCTTGCTGTAACAATTACTTGAATAATGCAAAATGTTTCATATTTTTTTAAAGTACCTTATTTTCTTTAGATTGAAAAAAATTTGGTAATTTCGGGTTATAGTGGCCCCCAAGGATGAATCGCCAAGCAACCAAGCTTTATCGCCAAATTATAAAGCCTATATGGCATTATGATAATATAGTATGTTGTATATAACATTTTGTGACGTATATTGCCAAGTTATTAGTCATATATAATGCATATATAACATGATGTATATATGACATATAACACGTAAATAATATGTATATAATTATGCATATGGCACATATACAGGGTGTTTCACAAAGGACCCCTAACTTTAAATTAATAACTGGGAAATGGTGATAGATAAAAACATGAAACCAGTGGTATGTTTATTAAAAAAATCGTAAGAATCTTATACATAAATCTAAAAAATTAGTTAAAAATTGCACCGATAGATGGCGCTGCGATAAATAGGCGTACCACATTAAAAGTGATTTCAAAATGTGCACCTTTTACACAACAGACATGTCGCAAACGAAGAATGAAATTTTCAGTGACTCTCTGCTCTATGTCACCAGCCTGTCTGTTGAATTTTTTTAAAAAGCTCACGAATTGTTTTCCCATCTGGGCCTTTTGCGACTTGAAATCGCTTTTGAAAACTTCTCCTTATGGCAGTAGGACTCAATTAGGACCTCAAGTAGGGTATAATCGGTGGTACTCCAACACAATAAACACACGTTCCTCCACGGTATACATCACTTTCGGAATTATTTTCACTATACGCTAGTAGCGGTCAGATTAAAATGGCGAAATCTTCGAAGGCTAGTCTTTCTATGCTTCTGAACTCTCTTTAGAAGGATTCTTATAGGGATCCTACATTAGAGAGAGATTGGACATTGACGAAAAGTCCGCCATATTAGTTACAAATCAGATGGAACGCCGTAGAACGCAATGCATTTTCATCCGCACCCAACACTTTTTATTCTATTAAAATCACCAGAAATTCATTTCATATGCCTTCACAGAGTCATTCAGAACATAAACATAAGCACAATTCCGTTTTAATGAATAAGAATTCTCAGAAAATGCTTTTTCTTTTATTCGGCTGAATTGCAGGGTTAACATTTCGGGACTTTACATTATGCTTAAAATAATCGAATTTGATTATAAACAAATATTCAAGATTTTGGGTTTTTTTTTTTTCACTTAAAATAAACATTTTAATTTATGCATAACACAAGAAATGCTACATAATGTAATTTTTTGTAGTGTGGGTATTTATTTTTTACTTTCCTCTGTTTAAATGGTCATGACTCATGACATAGATTAGTTAGGTTACTTTTTTAAATAAATAAATAAAATTTCTTAGAGGGAACTCTTAATTTCATAAGGTTAAAAATATATCATTTAACAGCAATAAGAAATTAAAAAAAAAAAAAAATACTGAAATATTCAGAAAAGTATAAATTTTTGAAAATTATTCCTATTATACCTTCCTTATTAATGTATTTATTTACATTAATAAATTTAGATAGTTTTAAAGAAACAAATTGGTTGTATGAAATTAAAAAGCTTCAATTCTCTAGAATAATACACTTTATAATACTAAGTATATCTAAATATGCAAATAAAAAAAAAAATACATTCCGAGAAACTGAATAAAAAAATTTACACACATATGCTTAGTAATGTTTATTTATATAGAGGTTTATATATTGTGAATTTATATATTTTTGCAATTGTCAGAGTCAGCGCTTTTATATATAGATTTTATTTTATGCGGAAAATTTAAATGCTTATGTCTTGTGCTCTCAAATTCCGCGGATATTTAAAAAAGAAATTATTAAAAAATGAACAGTTTAACAATTTATTCAATTATTCCTTATAATTTATAAACAATTTCATATTTTAAAAAGAGTGCACTATATACAATTTTATTCTGTATTACGTTCTTAAAATAAATGTTTCAAAATGTAAACAGAAATTCATCGCCAACAACGTTTGCCAGTTACCGCCAACTGTGTCAAACTTCGAAACTCCAAATTATTTACACGTTTTGCTCACTCACTACAAAAAGATTTAAATCAAAATCAGTTTTAAAATGTAAAACAAGAGACGCAGAAACAAAATTGCTTTGTTTGTGTTACTCATTTCGATAGTTATTATTTAATGAAACTGTTTAAAGTTGACCGCATACACAACAATTGAACTCTGACAATTTAAAATATGTTACAAAATAAATAAACATTACTAAATATTAAAAAGTAACTATAAACAACAAAAGAAAATTATCTATTAATAGTGTAATAAGTCTTGATACAATATTTAAAACATTGAATCTTTAAAATCCAAATTTTCTTCAGAAAGCAATACCAGCATATACATACGACGTAACTAAAATGGCGGATTTGTCAAATCTGCCGGCGACGCAATGTCCAATCTCTCTCTAATGTAGGATCCCTAGATTCTTAGTGCTCTCAACGCCATCTATCGGTGCATTTTTTAACTAAATTTTGAGATAAATGTATAAGATTCTTACGATTTTTTTAATAAACATAAAACATACCACTTCATGTTTTTCATGTTTTTATCTATCACCGTTTATGGGTTATTGATTTTTAAAGTTAGGGGCCCTTTGTGAAACACCCTGTATGAGTGTTTGGAGTATATATATCTGAATATGTGATGCATATATAAACTTTTCGGTGATCGTGGTGAAATTATAGCTGCAGCCTTTGCATAATTGTAATTTGGGGGCCACTATAACACGAAAGTACCAAAAATGGTATTTGCTTTACAATTTCTTTTCATTTTTTTTTTATAATGTTAGGGGTGATTGTGGGTTCATGAAAAAATAGCTGAAATTTTAGTGAGAAAACATTTCTGTCAGAGAGAGAGGGGGGGGGGACATTTAATTTATTACAGGAGGTCAAATTATGAATAATATGAATTTTAATTATGTTTAGCAATCACATGAAATTGATATTTTAGTCTTATTTTATGAATTTAACTCTCAGAAAAACCTGAATTTCGGTACTGAAAATGAAAAAAATATGTGAATTCAGGTATATAAAATATAACCTGAACACAATCACCCCTGTAATGTACAGTAGAGATGAGACGGGCCTGACACTGTCTTGGACTCGATTTTTATACCAGGCTCGGGCTCAATCTTTGGGAAACTGACAATTTTATTTATTCTCATATCGAAAAAATTAAAATAACCTTTTTTCCCCTGAAAAGATTACATATTCAATTTCAAGTCGTTTTAATGTTACTTTGATCAGAATGAATAAAAGAGGAAACAGAGTTTTTTTCTTTTTCTTTTTTTTTTTACTTTTCTAATATTTAGAATGCTACTTTAAAAAGAAAATTTACAATATTTGTGACGCGACTGGCGACTGGATGATATGGCACCTTTGGGACAGTAGGATATTTTTTAATTGGAACGTTTATTTTATTATTATTTTTTTTAGAGATCTAACGCGAAATGAATATTTTTTTAGTTTGTTTAGTCAATGAGCAATAGCATTAGGTTTGCAAATTTTTAGTCTTCTATTGTGTGCAAGTCATAATCGCTCTTCATATGAAAATAATGTTAGTGATTCTATTTTTAATTATGAACTCTGCTAAAGCTCTGCTCTGCACATTTACGAAGTCACTTTCATTCGTAAGTAGATATAATTGTCATGTAATGTTATTCCGATAGAAAGCAATTGAACAGTGTTTTCACTTTTCCTATAAAAGCATAGGATCTTTCAGATAACTGGGTCAATTTAAGCTACTTTTCAGGAACATGATGAAATATTGCTTTAATTAAGGGATCAATTATAATTTACAAAAAAAACCTTTTATAGGAAATAGAAAACATTGTTCGATTCTTCGGCATAGAAATAGTAATTTCTGCAAATTCCATGCATTTACTCATAAAAACGCAATTCATTAATGTGTCCATCAGATTTGCTTGTTCGGAGAGAAAAATATGAACATCCTTTAAAGGAAGTATATTTTTATTTGATACCAAATTTCTCTTTTGATAAGTTTGAATGTAAATTTCCATAAAATTAATTATGTCCACGGGATTAACAGTTATTTTAAAGTACAGAGTTTTTAAAAAATGAGATATTACTTTTAAAATAATTTTTAAATATTATGCAATTTTTTTTTGTATCGGGGTCGGGCTCTTAAGACACAAAATGTTTCGGGCTTGGATTTAAAATCATCGGGCTCGGACGGGCCGGGCTCCGAAAAGAGAGCCCGAACTCATCTCTAATGTACAGCATACAAAAATGTTATTTTACCAGCGCTTACAGCAAACAAATTTTTTTTTGTGTTGCAGGCAAATTTAGCTCTGTAGTGTGTATATGTGGGATAGTAAACATGCAAAAATTTTGGCATTTTTTCTAGAATTTTAATAAGAATGGTGGCAAAATTTAGTTACACTGTGTTAAACTTAGCCTATATATAATTTTTTCTAATTTTAGAAAAATAATAAAGCTACTTTTTATTTCAGAATTTTCAAATAATTACTGTATTGGTTTATTGGTTATTTAATGATTTTTACATATTTACTTATTTTTATTATATATATTTTCAGTGGGGAGGAATGGTTCTGGAAAAAGTAATTTCTTCTATGGTAAGTGTTTAATTCATACCTTTTTGTTTGTTCCATCACAATTCAAGATTAGTTACTGTAGAGCTTCTTTGTTATCTAATTTTGCATTTTCCCAAATTTTCAGCAAAATATGAACATTTATTATTTTTCCATGTATATTCAGGGTTGGCTAATTTAAAGCACTTCATTAAAAAAGAAAAAAAAACATTGATTTAAATTAAAAATACTTATGTATGTATTTTTTACATTGTGAAAATTTTGAAGTTTCTTACTTATCTATTTCTGACCAAATCTGATTCCTTTCATGTTCATGGTTTTCTTTTTGAATCTGACTGTTTAAATAAGACAGGGTTATCTAAATAAGACATGGTTTCATGATTGCATGATTTTTTTGAGTAAATTATCTTTCCTGTGGTATATAGCTTTTATGGTATTATTAAGAAATATTGTGTGTTATATAAGCCATCAAACTTCAAAAAAGCATTTTTTCCAAAAGGTTTCCACAATTTTGGCCAATACTGTATTTATGAAGGACCTTATTAAAAATATCTAAATAAGAACTTAAATATAACGACAATTTCTAATTCACAAAATTTGTATTATATTTTTTATGACAATTTTATATGATTTTTTTAATAAGGCAATATTTTTTATGCAAAATGTTCACAAAAACAGGATTGCATAAAAAAAAAAAATGTAAGCAGACCCATGCAACTTCTCTTGTTAAAAATGAAAATTCATGTGCAAAATTATTTCACTAATATACCAGAAATTTAATATAAAACTCAAAAGTAGTCACTACTTTGCTATTTTCAGATTTAGTCAAAGGGTTCCATTTACACTAGAAATTGAAGACACGGATTGAATGATAAAGCGACCCCTCGTTATATTGTGTCTGCCGGAGTATAATTAAATAAATGCAACATAATCAAGGGAATTAAAAAAGATAACATACAAGAAAATGTTTTGTGTTTATCTCCAAAATGTTAATTTATACACATATTAAATTTCGTAGGAAAATTAAGAGACCGATTATAAAGAAAATTACAGAAAAACAACTCTATAGATGTAAATAATAAATAAATCTGTAAATCAAGAAATTCCGAATATTAAGAAATCGGCATTAAAACATGAAGACTTAATAATGAGTAAATGCACAAGTGTTGCCAGAAAGAAAATTAATCCATTTGGTGGATTAGTACTTGATTTTAGCATCAACTGTCAATGGGGAAAATGTATCACTTCATACGATACGTTGTTATACGCTGCAGCAGAGATTCGCAAATCGTTGAGCAGAAGAAATTTTGCACAAAAGAAGCAAATTTCGGCAACATGATTAGCAGAATGGTAATAATAAATTTCGTCGATGAGGCGCGAGAAAATCATGAATTTTGTCGAACGGGCACGGAAAAATCGTGAATTTTAGGGGAAAATGTAAAATGTTGCATGTGGCTGGTTCTTTCCATATTTTTAATTGCCAGTTTTTCAAGTTTAATCGCCGGGTGGCGACTAGCGAGTGCTTATTTTCACCTTTAATAAGTCCCCCAATAAAAATTTAAATATCAAAAATTGTTTAATATATAAAAAACTCTAAATATACAAAATACTCTAAATATACAAAAAATCATTAATTGCTCTTTAACTTGTGGTTTAGTAAAACTGTCTGTAAGGTTAAGTTTAATGGGAATATATTTTAGTTTAAACATTTATCAAAAACGAGATTCCTAAGAAAATGATATTTTATATGGATATGTTTTGTCTTCTGGTTTTCAAATGGAGAATTAGAAAAAGCTGTTGCAGCTTGGTTATCACAAAACTGAGTGCAATCTCTCAGATTTAAGTTAAGTACTTTATTTTGCAAAACATTTTTGATCCAAATTAATTCTTTAGCAGCTTCAGTTAAACTTACATATTCAGCCTCCATGGTTGAAAGACTCACACATTTTTGTTTAAACATCTTCCAAGAAATGGCAGTTTCATCTAGAAAGAAATATATCCACCTATGGAGACCTGATCGTCTGTTTGCTGCAAAGTCTGAATCAGAATAACACAAACACATTGATTTAGATCATTAACTCTAGATAACTCAAGCTTGTAATTTTTAGTATATTTTGAATAGCCTAGTAATTTTAATAAGCTATTCCAGTGAGCAATGCCAGGATTGGTTTGAAATTGAGATAACAGATTTACTGAGTACATTATATCAGGTCTGGTTCCCTCAGTTATGTAAGACAAACAGCCTATAAGATTTCTATATGGAAACTAGTGCTGTAAAAGTAACAACTAAATAACTAACCGTTTGTATTCGTTACTTTCAAACTCACTACCTGTTAGAAAGTATTCGTTACTTTCGTACCTATTTAGAAAATGGATATTAACAATCGTCATAAGTACTACACACATATTCAATGTATTTTCTAATTTTCAGAGGATTGTTTTGATTACAATTAACTTTAATTATTCATTAAAACAAAGATAAAATGTATCTGGATAGTGTTCCCGCTAGGCTTTTTTTTTAAGGGCGCAGCGCCCTGCCTTTTTAAAAATCGGCAAAATGTGCCCTGCCCTTTTTTAAATCGGCAAAATGCGCCCGCGAAAAACGGCAAATTTCGTCAAAAGATCGCAAAAAAACGACAAAATTTGTCAACAGATCGCGGGAAAAACGTGACTTTCGTCAGAGATTCGCGTAAAAACGGCAAATTTCGTCAAAAACTTTGCGAAAAGTGGCAAATTTCGTCAAAAACATTGCGAAAAACGACAAATTTCATCTAAAGATCGCGAGAAAACGGCAAATTTCGTCAAAAGCATTGCGGTAAAACGGCAAATTTCGTCAAAAACATTGCGAAAAGCGGCAAATTTCGTCAAAGATCGCGAAAAACCGGTAAATTTTGTCAACAAATCGCGGGAAAAACGTGACTTTCGTTAGAGAATCGCGAAAAAACGGCAAATTTCGTCAAAAACATTGCAAAAAACGACATATTTCGTCAAAAGATCGCGAGAAAACGGCAAATTTTGTTCAAAGCATTGCAGGAAAACGGCAAATTTTGTTCAAAGCATTGCAGGAAAACGGCAAATTTTGTTCAAAGCATTGCAGAAAAACGGCAAATTTCGTCAAAAGCATTGCAGAAAAACGGCAAATTTCGTCAAAAGCATTGCAGAAAAACGGCAAATTTCGTCAAAATATGTCAAAAAACCGGCAAATTTCGTCAAAAGCATTGCGAAAAACGGCAAATTTCGTCAAAAGATCGCGAAAAAACGACAAATTTTGTCAACAGATCGCGGGAAAAACGTAACTTTCGTCAGAGAATCGTGTAAAAACGGCAAATTTTGTCAACAGATTGCGAAAAACGGCAAATTTCGCCAAAAAAAATCACAAAATTTATCAACAGATCTCGAAAAAACTGCAAATTTCGTCAAAAGATCGCGATAAAACGCAAATTTCGTCAAAGGGACACACCCCCCTTAACCCCCCGGGGGGGGGGGGGGGGGGGAAACCTTATCTTTTGCTCACCAAGCTTAAAAACCTTATCTTTTTTTTTTTTTTTTTTTTTTTTTTTTTTACTTTTTCTGCTCTGTCACTTTATTATAGCAAATAATCGATCAAGTAATTTTCCACACCCTCACCCAAAATTGATGCCCACCCCTTCTTTCCAAGCACACGAAATTTAAAGTTAAAACTCTTTTATTTAAATTTTTTTGTCCTATTTTTAAATCTTTAGTAAGGTAACTAAATCAGTCATCTTAAGTTCAAAATTTCTGCTTCCCCCTTAAAATTCATAGTTTAGAGGCGGCTAATAATTTTATATCCACATATGTTAACCTAATTACTTACTAGAATCTTAAAATATCAATTTAATAAAAATGTATTTCTATAATTTATGTTACTAAATGTGTGTACAAACATTGATGAGTATATGATGAACAATAATGAGTTTCTTATATTGATTCTGAAAAGTATACTTTTTTTATGAAACAACACCCTTTTTCGCTGAAACTAGTGCCCTTTTTATGCTTCAATAGTGCCCTTTTTGTGACTAGCACCCTGCCCTTTTTTTTTTTCTGGAGTGAACACTATATCTGGATACATGCTTTAATTTAACACTTCAGAAAATATAAAACTGAGTGCTCTTAAAGTACTTACATGTGAAATATATGTTCACAGAACTGCATAAAATCTAATTATATACTATACATCAGGTGATTGGAAAATTGTTACCTACTAGACCCATAACAGAATCTTGTTACTATGCAGCCTCTCTGTAGCAGAAATCTGCATAAAAGGGAAAATAATTAAAATTTAATAATAAATACAATAACACCGGTAAAAATAGAACTCTGTCGTGAATAGAAATAATCCAATGCAATTTCATGTGCTAAGATGGAAAAATCTATCCAAATCACTGTGGTTTCTTACAATTTCGTCTCAGCAGGTTTTACAGTATATATTAAAGGAAAAATACTACTTCAGTATTTTTAATAGAAATACTCATTGTTTACTGAAAACAGTAAACCTACAATGACAGAACCTGTCTATAACAGAAAGTAGAATTAAAACGGTTCCCAAAAACATATTTTCTCCCGCTCAATATCGCAAAACTTTCTGTCACATTCATAGACTCATTTGAATACATAAAATTGTCAGTCACGATGATTGAAATATTGTGGTATCAAATAACGTTTTTCATATTTCGTTAAATGTATTAATTATATCTCAAGTTATAATCAAGTGCTGTCTTATGATGATCCTTCCCTCACTATCGCGAATCGCGTCTGGAAATCAGATTCAGAACACCCATTTTGACAGTATCTCCAAAAAACTCTTTTGCATTTTAAGAAAAAAGAGCGATGCTAATCGATTTCTTAATTTCTTATCATTAGTACCTGCTGATTTTATGTGTTTACGAATAAAAATCAATAATTAAAAAAGTTATATTTCAAAGAAATACTTTATCATTCTTTAAATATAGCTACAACAAATATTTTATTTCACTACAAGCGTCTGTTCTTTTTACAGTAAAATTATGAGCAATTTTAATTGATTAAATGCATAATTAATACTAAATTAACCTAATTAAAATCCTACAAGAAAAACAAACACGTCTTGCCTCCCTATTTCTTAGATCCATGGTACATTAATGTTTTCCTTCTTTTTTTAAATATGTGCATGAAAATTTTAATATTTTTTTGGTCAAAATAAGTGGTACTTACGTATTATCCGTGCCAGTTTTAAGCCAACTGCGCCAGGCATGGAGCCAATATTACTAATTATAGTAACCCTTATATTTTTTTTTCTTGCTACATGGTACATGCCTGGGAATAATCTACTTTTTTTAGTAGGGGTCATTTCTATATGTAGTAAAATTAACAAATAGTTAATTTATTTTAGATATTGCATTTATGAGTAAAATATAAATATTTTATTTGACAAATGTAATAAGATAGACATAAAAAAAGACTAGATGGAACCCGTCAAAATTTGACGGCAAAAAACTTGATAGTACCATAAAAATAAAATTCATAGCTGCTTTAAAATGTTTGAAATTTTGGAGAATAATTCAAATAAATAAAAAACCCACTTTGAATTAAAGCTAGGTTGAAGAACAGCAATTGGCTAAGTTTCACTGGCACATGCACTCGCGGAATTTCTTTCATCTGACACATTTAGCACTGTTGTGCAAGTAAATGGTAAATGCCCCCTTGGGGAGGGGGAAATGGTGGGATGGACCAAGGAGATGCATAACATGAATAAGCAGTCAAAGACCTTTCAAACGATATGTAACATGAGGGGTGTGTGCAAAATTAAAAAAAGTACCCCCTTGGGGGGGGGGGGGTAAAGTAGGGGATGGACACGGAACATGCATAATATGATTAAGTGGTCACAGACATTTCCAACGATATATAACATGACGGTTGTGTGCAAAATTTAGAAAAGTACCTCTTTGGGGGGGGGGGGGGGCAAAGTGGGGAAATGGACATTGGAGATATGCATATGATTAAGCAGTCACAGACCTTTCCAACGATATATGACATGAGGGTTGTCTGCAAAATTTAGAAAAGTACCCCCTTGGGGGAGGGGGGGGGCAAAGTGGGGAGATGGACATTGGAGATGCATAATATGATTAAGCGGTCACAGACCTTTCCAACAATATATGACATGAGGGGTGTCAACAAAATTTAGAAAATTGACCCCTTGGGAGGGAACAATTGGGGAGATGGACATTAAAGATGCATAATATGATTAAGCGGTCACAGACCTTTCCAACGATATATGACATGAGGGTTGTCTGCAAAATTTAGAAAAGTACCTCTTTGGGGGGGGGGGGGGCAAAGTGGGGAAATGGACATTGGAGATATGCATATGATTAAGCAGTCACAGACCTTTCCAACGATATATGACATGAGGGTTGTCTGCAAAATTTAGAAAAGTACCCCCTTGGGGGAGGGGGGGGCAAAGTGGGGAGATGGACATTGGAGATGCATAATATGATTAAGCGGTCACAGACCTTTCCAACAATATATGACATGAGGGGTGTCAACAAAATTTAGAAAATTGACCCCTTGGGGGGGGGGGGACAATTGGGGAGATGGACATTAAAGATGCATAATATGATTAAGCGGTCACAGACCTTTCCAACAATATATGACATGAGGGTTGTTTGCAAAATTTAGAAAAGTACCCCCTTGGGGGAGGGGCAAAGTGGACATTGGAGATATGCATATGATTAAGCAGTCACAGACCTTTCCAACGATATATGACATGAGGGTTGTCTGCAAAATTTAGAAAAGTACCCCCTTGGGGGAGGGGGGGGGGGGCAAAGTGGGGAGATGGACATTGGAGATGCATAATATCCTTAAGCGGTCACAGACCTTTCCAACAATATATGACATGAGGGGTGTCAACAAAATTTAGAAAAGTGCCCCCTTAAGGGGGGGGGGAAGTGGCGGGATGGACCCCCGAGATGCATAACATGAATAAGCAGGCAAAAACCTTTCCAACAATACGTAACATGAAGGGTTTGTGCAAAATTTACAAAAGTATCCCCTTGGGGGGGGGGGGCAAAGTGGGGGGATGGACACCGGAGATGCATAATATGATTAAGCAGTCACAGACCTTTTTAACGATATATAACATGAGTGGTATGTGCAAAATTTAGAAAAGCGCCCCAATTGGCGGGAAGGGGGGGGGGGGGATGGACCACACAGATGCATAACATGAAAAGGCAGTCGCAGGCCTTTCGAACGATATATCATATGAGTGGTGTCAGCAAAGAAAAGTCTCCACCCCGTGTGGGCAAAACATACTACCCCCGCCGCCATAATTATTGATGCGGACTCATTTTTTAAATTCGTTCGCACCCCTCTTCTCCCGCAAAATGTTGTGAATTTTTAAAAACTCCCCTTCCGAATTTTTTTATACCAAAAGCACTTATGTCCGTCGTCTGCATGCAGAGTTTTGTGCTTACAGACGCCTGACACAACAATACACACACAGACAGACATTTCACACACAGACAGACGTTTACCGACATTAATAGTATAGATGATACTCAGTGCCTACACATTTCACCCTTTATAACTCAGCCAATGAGTTGACGGTTGTTCATTTCCAGAAACGAAACAATAATTCTTTAGGATGAATTTTGTTTGTTTGATACACCGTGGCAGAATGCGTGCAATACAGCGACAGGCATCACAAACTTTTTAGGGCACCTGCAGACTAAAAACAAATAATCAATCTTCGCAGGAAAAAAATCCTAGATTTCGTCAAATGATCACGGGAAAAACACTAATTTCATCAAAGGATCATGTAAAACGTGAATTTTGTTAAAAGGCCACAGAAAAAAGCGATTTATGCAAAAGATGAGCAAATTTTGTCAAAGAATCGCAAAACAGGAAATTTCACCAAAAGATAGCGCTTTCTTGCCAAATTTCATCTAAAAATTGCGGAATAAAATGTATTTTATCAAAAAATCGCTGGAAAACGCACATTTCGTTAAAGTATCGAGAGAGAAATGCGAATTTCTTCAAAGATTGCTGAAGAAACGCGAATTTCATCGAAGGATTGCTGAAAATTCATGAATCTTATCAAAAGGCAGCAGAGAAAATGTGATTATTATCAAAGCATTGCGAAAAAAGAAAATTTCGTCTAAGGATCACAGAAAAACGCAAATTTCATAAAAGAATCATGGAAAATAACGCAAATTTCATGAAAAAAAAAAAAATCGCAGAAAAAACACAAATTTCGTCAAATTATCGCTGAAAAAAACACAAATTACGTCATAGGATAGCTGAAAAAATTGTGAATCTCGACAAAAAAAAGATACAGAAAAAAATGCGAATTTCATTAAAGAATCACGAAAAAAAATGCGAATTTAAGGATTGCGCAAAGAATGTGAATTTTTTGAAAGGTTCGTGTGAAAAATGAAACTGTCTTTATTAAAAACAGCACACACACAAACATCTATACAAACCTCAATACACACAAACATCTATACAAACCTCAATACACACAAACATCTATACAAACCTCAATACACACAAACATATTATAGGCAGGGCTTGAAATTCAATTTTTCCAAGGACGGGAGTCTCCCTACCAACATTTTTAAATGGAGGGGAGTTGTAATGTTTGGGAGGGAGAAAAAAAATCTTTAAACCCCACTATTATTTTACGTGCTATTTAAAGAATTACATTAATGCAGACATGACAAAATACCATTGAAAAAATTAAGTCAACTGAGAATGATTATGTAAAATGTTTATTTTTATTATAAAAAAGGGAAGAAAGTTAAGTTTTATATATGCAGTGTATTTTTCAAGTTCCATTAAATGTGTTAGGGACCCTTAACAATTAGGTTGTTAAATAAATTTCTGACTTTAGATTTTACTTGATTGAGATTCACCGATCGATCGTGGAAAAGACGCAAAGTTCATCGATCTGTCGCGGAAAAAACGCTAAGTTCGTCGATCTGTCATAAAAAACGCAAAGTTCGTCAATCAGTCGGGGGAAAAAAGCAAATTTCGTCGATCGATTGCAGAATAAACACAAAGTTCGTCGATCTGTCCCCAAAAAATGCAAGGTTCGTCGATCAGTCGCTTAAAAAACGCAATGTTCGTCGATCTGTCGCAGAAAAAACTCAAAGTTCATTGATCTCTCACGGAAAAAACCACAAAGTTCGTCGATCAGTCGCGGAAAAAACACAAAGTCCGTCAATCGGTTGCTGGGAAAAAAAATCACGAAATTTATCGTTCGGTTGCAGGTAAATTAAATAATGCAAATTTCTCCAAAAATGCTGAAATTTTTTGGGCGGGAGGCTCCCACTCATTGTCTTTTTTTGGGCGGGATTTCAAAATTTTCGGCACGAATCACGCCCTGAAAGATATAGTTTTAATCTGAAATAATATACTGAACTTGAACTAACTTTTGAAAAATCGGGTTAACCCAAATCCAACTTGCAGAAATCTACACTCAGTCTGAAATCGACTCGAACCATAAAGAGAGTTAACCCAACTTGCAACAAAAATAATTATTGCCGAGAGAGCATTTACCCTCTCTCCCTGTGCTGAAACTTTTCAGAAACTTTTCTGATTTTTTCTTTTCTCAAAAATGCTGTAGTCATTTTGTCCCCCAATTTTGCCCTTTACAATTCAGCCAATGAGTGGAGGGGGCCAAAGGAGCGTTCCTTATCACAAACGAAAGATGAGATACGTTCGTTTGATGTCGTTGTTGAAAATTTATGGATTTCTATTATTAAAGTAATTTTTTCATTTTACCGTATTTATTTTCTTTTTGTGTTGTATGTATTTTGCTACTTTGAATTTTTTTAAACCCCCTTTTTTTTTTGGAGAGTGAGAGAGAGAGATTTAGTAATTTGGTGACACGAAGTTCCGCAAATTCTTAAAATCCACAAATCGTTTCCAATGTAAACAATGAAATTTACAATTAAGTTGCAAGTGCAAAATTTCAGTTTTTTAAAATTTTCATGTCATTCTGATCATTATACATATTTAGTTATGCATTATTAATTATTTACTTGACCTTTACTTTTAATATTTTAAATATTTCAAACTTACAGCTAAATGTAATTATTAAAACATTTGAAATACTGCATTCGAAAAATGAAATTTCAGCTTAGAAACGCGACAATTACTATTAGGTTAAAAAAATTTAAAGTAGTAAAGTACTTATGATATAAAAAAAAGAAAAAAAAATACACCAGAATTTATCTGTATTACGAAAGCGGGAGAAATGATTTTCTGTGCTATACGAAAAGATATCCAAATAACTCAATCATGAACATAAAAATAGGTATCGGTTTCTATGTTCATGTGCACTCAATCCAAACTTGAAACTTTTAAAAAGGTCATTGAATGAATGAAATTCATCTCCGCCTTTCACATCCAGAAAACTTGCTGTGTCGCCAATTATGTTTATATTTTATATATATATAAAAAAATAATAATTCAGGCACTTTTCCGTTATACGGACACCATTGTCGCCAAACATACATACATACATACATTTTGGCATAGTGTCCGTATAACAGAAAAGTACTAAAGTTCATGGTTTAAAATCACAATAAAATATCATGAAATTTATTGATTAGTTGTGGGAAAATATCGGGGAAATAATGTGTTTTTCGTGAATTTTTTGTTTTGTTAACAATGTGGTTAGAGAGCCAGGGAGAAATCCAGAAAACTTGCTGTGTCGCCAATTATGTTTATATTTTATATATATATATATAAAAATAATAATTCAGGCACTTTTCCGTTATACGTACACCATTGTCGCCAAACATACATACATACATTTTGGCATAGTGTCCATATAACAAAAAAGTACTAAAGTTCATGGTTTAAAATCGCAATAAAATATCATGAAATTTATTGATTAGTTGTGGGAAAATATCGGGGAAATAATGTGTTTTTGTGAAATTTTTTGTTTTGTGTTGTTGTGTTTAATTGTAAGCATTCATTATAATTTTCAGTGCATTATTAAATTGAAATTTTTGTTTAAAATATGTAAACAAAACAGTGACCAGAAACCTGCACAATTTCTAATATAGATAGATAGATAGATGCATGCATGTAGTACTTTTAATTATTTGGTAAAAATACTGTGATCGTCACTGAGAAAACCTGAATTTAACCTAAAAGTAATTGTCGAGTGTTTAAGCTGAAATTTCATTTTACGAATACAGTATTTCAAATGTTTTAATAGTTACATTCAGCTGTAAGTTTGAAATATTAAAAGTAAAGGCCAAGTAAATAATTAATAATGCATAAGTAAAAGTAATTGTCGAGTGTTTAAGCTGAAATTTCATTTTACGAATACAGTATTTCAAATGTTTTAATAGTTACATTCAACTGTAAGTTTGAAATATTAAAAGTAAAGGCCAAGTAAATAATTAATAATGCATAACTAAAAGTAATTGTCGAGTGTTTAAGCTGAAATTTCATTTTACGAATACAGTATTTCAAATGTTTTAATAGTTACATTCAGCTGTAAGTTTGAAATATTAAAAGTAAAGGCCAAGTAAATAATTAATAATGCAAAACTAAATATGTATAATGATGAGATTTTTTTTTTTCTTGAATTATTCAGTGAAACTCGCCTTATAAATGTACGCAAATAATTCACATCAAAATCTTAAAATAACAAAGTTTTCTTTCGTGCTTAGCTATGCTTAATAACCAAAAAAGCTTGATTAATACAAAAGTTATTTGGTAAAAATACCGTGATCGTCGCTGAGAAAACCTGAATTTAATCATATCACACACGAAATCTCTCTCTCTCTCAAAAAAAGGGTTAGTTATAAAAAAATTCAAAGAGGTAAAATACATACGACTTAAAAAGAAAATAAATACGGTAAAATGAAAAAATACCTTAATAAAAGAAATCCATAAAAATTTCAACAACCGAACAACCAAATGGAATCGTAATACACATACGCTTCTAGAGAGAGGAAAAAGCCTTCACCTCATTGGCTGAAACATCGCGTCTGAAGATAGTAAAAGCCTCTAGCTGATTAGCTGAATGCTCGCGCATGCGTATAAATAGCATTTTTGCACGAAAAACTAAAAAGCAGGTTAGCTTTAAGTATATGGATAATATTAGCAGTAAGAAACAACATTTTTATACACATTTCATCAAAATTACGTAAAAAGGTAACGATCAATGGAAACAAATGGATCAAATGGTTGGCATGGTGACTGTTGACTCAGGATTATGTTTTAATGATTTTAATGTTATTTTCTATACTGTTTCATAATCTTTTTGTTTATTTACTTGATGTGCTTTTGAACTTATTTTTATTCATAGATTATTTCACATCTTGTATTTGGAATTATGCGTATAAAGGATTTACCACGAACGGAAACAGAAGCTATTGCTTATTTACAAAAATGTGGGATTATATTGAAATCACGCCAGTGTTCCAATTTTCATGATATTAACAAAATTAACTTTCTAGAATATGCTATATTATTTACCATTTCTTATATTATTTATTATTCTTTCTTATTTACTATGTTATTTACCATTTATTAATTTTACTAAAATAATGTTATTTCAGGGTTCCCAGCGTCATGGAAAGTCAGGGAAAATCTGGAAAGTCATGGAATTTCAAAGTAGTCAGGGAAAGTCAGGGAAATTTTAAAATATATAGAAAAAGTCAGGGAATTTACAAATATTTTCTAAAAAGTCATGGAAAAGTTTTGGAGAAAAATGATGCAAAATTCATCATATTGTCTCGGGGGAAAAAACAGAGAATTTTGAAAAATGATCACAGAAAAAAAATCGCTAATTTTTGACAAAGGATTGCAAAAATAAGTAACAAATTTCGTGGTATGCCCGTTTGGTCGGAGAATGTTTTGAGATTTGGTCAGGGAAAGTCAGGGAATTTTTTCAGATTTGGTCAGGGAAAGTCAGGGAATTTGCTAGTCATGTTTTGCTGGGAACCCTGTATTTACTATTTTTAACAATCTTATAAATTTAACTAGCTGGCTTCGCCCGCCAGCGGGCCCCTAATTTACATCGGTGCCTCAAAACTTTTGTATTCACTGGCTCGTATCCCCCTCGAGGCGAACGAACCTCCGACCCGGGTCCCCGCTGCCTTCGGCACCAGATAATCCCTTAATTTGCACATTGAATAGTAGAAATCTCTAACCGAACGAACCTCCGACCCTTGATCCCGCTGCCTTCGGCATCGTATACCGGTCGTGCTACGCACACACCGGATAATCCCTTAAATTGCACATCGAATAGTATAAATCTCAAACTGAACGAACCTCCGGCTCGGGTCCCCGCTGCCTGCGGCACCGTATAGCAGTCGTGCTGCGCACGCGCTGCAGTATACGTTAGTTCCACCTTCCACCACCAGGTGACGCAAGCTGTTTATACGATCATAACTGAAATCGTCAAGGCTTTCGATGTCGAGTCAAATGAGCCATACCCCGTCGTAATCCAGGCCATAGAAACAGAGATAATAAAACGCCCCCTGGTGGTGAAAAACGAACTAAAACCAATAAGCTCTAGTATCCTCTATTGATATCGAGTCGAATAAGCCAAACCGCGTTCCGATTTGACTCGTAGAACTCGAGATATTGTGAAATCAAAATATAAAATCTGATATTATTATTCGAAAAGAGTGGTATAAAGCTCAGAAACTTTTAAAAATGTTATAGAGTGTCCTTATTACTTTAATTATGATGTTTGGAATCAGTTTGGTGGAAATCCGTAACATAGTTTCTTAGCTATAGAAACGGACCATACTTAAGAGAAAAAAAACCTGAAGGGGGGGGGGGGCGATGACACTGCTTTTTCTCAAACGACTGATTTAGACTACCTGAGTTCTAGTTCAAAGACAGGAACCTGTAGAAAAACTTAAAACTGGAAAAAAAAATTCGATAACGGGCGAAGCCCGCTTTTCTCTGTCATAATATCTATTTGCCACTCTAAAAGAAAAAGATGACACTACTTTTCCTCAAACAACTGAATTAGACTATTAGACTACCGAAGTACTTGTTCAAAGACGATTTGAAAAACTTAGAACTGGAAAAAAAAAAAAAAAAAAAAACTCTGAATTTACTATTTGAAAATACTGGTAATTTCTATACATAAACACAATCAAACGCTAGGGACGAATAAAAAAAAATGTTAAATTAAAATCATAACTAGATGGAACCCGTCAAAATTTGACGGCAAAAAACTTGATAGTACCATAAAAATAAAATTCATAGCTGCTTTAAAATGTTTGAAACTTTTGCAGAATAATTCAAATAAATAAAAAACCCACTTTGAATTAAAGCTAGGTTGAAGAACAGCAATTGGCTAAGTTTCACTGGCACATGTACTCGCGGAATTTCTTTCATCTGACACATTTAGCGCTGTTGTGCAAGTAAATGGTAAGTGCCCCCTTGGGGAGGGGGAAATGGCGGGATGGACCAAGGAGATGCATAACATGAATAAGCAGTCAAAGACCTTTCAAACGATATGTAACATGAGGGTGTGTGCAAAATTTTAAAAAGTACCCCCTTGGGGGGGGGGTAAAGTAGGGGATGGACACTGAACATGCATAATATGATTAAGTGGTCACAGACCTTTCCAACGATATATAACATGAGGGTTGTGTGCAAAATTTAGAAAAGTACCTCTTTGGGGGGGGGGGCAAAGCGGGGAGATGGACATCAGAGATATGCATATGATTAAGCAGTCACAGACCTTTCCAACGATATATGACATGAGGGTTGTCTGCAAAATTTAGAAAAGTACCCCCTTGGGGGAGGAGGGGGGGCAAAGTGGGGAAATGGACATTGGAGATATGCATATGATTAAGCAGTCACAGACCTTTCCAACGATATATGACATGAGGGTTGTCTGCAAAATTTAGAAAAGTACCCCCTTGGGGGAGGGGGGGGCAAAGTAGGGGATGGACACGGAACATGCATAATATGATTAAGTGGTCACAGACCTTTCCAACGATATATAACATGAGGGTTGTGTGCAAAATTTAGAAAAGTACCTCTTTGGGGGGGGGCAAAGCGGGGAGATGGACATCAGAGATATGCATATGATTAAGCAGTCACAGACCTTTCCAACGATATATGACATGAGGGTTGTCTGCAAAATTTAGAAAAGTACCCCCTTGGGGGAGGGGGGGGGCAAAGTGGGGAAATGGACATTGGAGATATGCATATGATTAAGCAGTCACAGACCTTTCCAACGATATATGACATGAGGGTTGTCTGCAAAATTTAGAAAAGTACCCCCTTAAGGGGGGGTGGGGAAGTGGCGGGATGGACCCCGGAGATGCATAACATGAATAAGCAGTCAAAGACCTTTCCAACAATACGTAACATGAAGGGATTGTGCAAAATTTACAAAAGTACCCCCTTGGGGGGGGCAAATTGGGGGGATGGACACCGGAGTTGCATAATATGATTAAGCGGTCACAGACCTTTTTAACGATATATAACATGAGTGGTATGTGCAAAATTTAGAAAAGTGCCCCAATTGGCAGGGGGGGGGGGATGGACCACACAGATGCATAACATGAAAAGGCAGTCACAGGCCTTTCGAACGATATATCATATGAGTGGTGTCAACAAAGAAAAGTCTCCGCCCCGTGTAGGCAAAACATACTCCCCCCCCCCCCCCCCCCGCCATAATTATTGATGCGGACTCATTTTTTAAATACGTTCGCACCCCTCTTCTCCCGCAAAATGTTGTGAATTTTAAAAACTCCACTTACGAATTTTTTTATACCAAAAGCACTTATGTCCGTCGTCTGCATGCAGAGTTTTGTGCTTACAGATGCCAGACACAACAACACACACAGACGTTTACCGACATTAATAGTATAGATGATACTCAGTGCCTACACATTTCACCCTTTATAATTCAGCCAATGAGTTGACGGTTGTTCATTTCCAGAAACGAAACAATAATTCTTTAGGATGAATTTTGTTTGTTTGATACACCGTGGCAGAATGCGTGCAATGCAGCGACAGGCGTCACAAACTTTTTAGGGCACCTGCAGACTAAAAACATATAATCAATCTTCGCGGGAAAAAAATCCTAGATTTCGTCAAATGATCACGGGAAAAACACTAATTTCATCAAAGGATCATGTAAAACGTGAATTTTGTTAAAAGGCCACAGAAAAACGCGATTTACACAAAAGATGAGCAAATTTTGTCAAAGAATCGCAAAGCAGGAAATTTCACCCAAAGATAGCGCTTTCTTGCCAAACTTCGTCTAAAAATTGCGCAATAAAATGTATTTTATCAAAAAATCGCTGGAAAATGCACATTTCGTTAAAGTATCGCAAGAAAATTGCGAATTTATTCAAAGATTGCTGAAAAAACGTGAATTTCATCGAAGGATTGCTGAAAATTCATGAATCTTATCAAAAGGCAGCAGAGAAAATGTGATTATTATCAAAGCATTGCGAAAAAAGAAAATTTCGTCTAAGGATCACAGAAAAACGCAAATTTCATAAAAGAATCGTGGAAAATAACGCAAATTTCGTGAAAAAAAAAAAATCGCAGAAAAAGCACAAATTTCGTCAAATTATCGCTGAAAAAAAAACACGAATTACGTCATAGGATAGCTGAAAAAATTATGAATCGAATCTCAACAAAAAAAAGATACAGAAAAAAATGCGAATTTCATTAAAGAATCGCGAAAAAAAATGCGAATTTTGTTAAAGCATTGCGCAAAGAATGTGAATTTTTTGAAAGGTTCGTGTGAAAAATGAAACTGTCTGTATTAAAAACAGCACACACACAAACATCTATACAAACCTCAATACACACAAACATATTATAGGCAGGGCTTGAAATTCAATTTTTCCAAAGACGGGAGTCTCCCTACCAACATTTTTAAATGGAGGGGAGTTGTAATGTTTGGGAGGGAGAAAAAAATCTTTAAACCCCACTATTCTTTTACGTGCTATTTAAAGAATTACATTAATGCAGACATGAGAAAATACCATTGAAAAAATTAAGTCAACTGAGAATGATTATGTAAAATGTTTATTTTTATTATAAAAAAGGGAAGAAAGTTAAGTTTTATATATGCAGTGTATTTTTCAAGTTCCATTAAATGTGTTAGGGACCCTTAACAATTAGGTTGTTAAATAAATTTCTGACTTTAGATTTTACTTGATTGAGATTCACCGATCGATCGTGGAAAAGACGCAAAGTTCATCAATCTGTCGCGGAAAAAACGCTAAGTTCGTCGATCTGTCACCAAAAAACGCAAAGTTCGTTAATCAGTCGTGGGAAAAAAGCAAATTTCGTCGATCGATTGCAGAATAAACACAAAGTTCGTCGATATGTCCCCAAAAAACGCAAGGTTCGTCGATCAGTCGCTTAAAAAACGCAATGTTCGTCGATCTGTCGCAGAAAAAACTCAAAGTTCGTTGATCTGTCACGGAAAAAACCACAAAGTTCGTCGATCAGTTGCGGAAAAAACACACAGTCCGTCAATCGGTTGCGGGGGAAAAAAATCACGAAATTTATCGTTCGGTTGCAGGTAAATTAAATGCAAATTTCTCCAAAAATGCTGAAATTTTTTGGGCGGGAGGCTCCCGCTCATGATCTTTTTTGGGCGGGATTTCAAAATTTTCCGCGCGAATCCCGCCCTGAAATTCAAGCCCTGATAGGTATAGTTTTAATCTGAAATAATATACTGAACTTGAACTAACTTTTGAAAAATCGGGATAACCCAAATCCAACTTGCAGAAATCTACACTCAGTCTGAAATCGACTCGAACCATAAAGACAGTTAACCCAACTTGCAACAAAAATAATTATTTTCTGTGAATTTTCTGATTTTTTCTTTTCTCAGAAATGCTGTAGTCATTTTGTCCCCCAATTTTGCCCTTTACAATTCAGCCAATGAGTGGAGGGGGCCAAAGGAGCGTTCCTCATCACAAACGAAAGATGAGATACGTTCGTTTGATGTCGTTGTTGAAAATTTATGGATTTCTATTATTAAAGTAATTTTTTCATTTTACTGTATTTATTTTCTTTTTGTGTTGTATGTATTTTGCTACTTTGAATTTTTTTAAACTAACCCTTTTTTTTTTTTTTTGGAGAGTGAGAGAGAGAGATTTAGTAATTTGGTGACACGAAGTTCAGCAAATTCTTAAAATCCACAAATCGTTTCCAATGTAAACAATGAAATTTACAATTAAGTTGCAAGTGCAAAATTTCAGTTTTTTAAAATTTTCATGTCATTCTGTACACATTTTAATATGTCATTCTGATCATTATACATATTTAGTTATGCATTATTAATTATTTACTTGACCTTTACTTTTAATATTTTAAATATTTCAAACTTACAGCTGAATGTAATTATTAAAACATTTGAAATACTGCATTCGAAAAATGAAATTTCAGCTTAGAAACTCGACAATTAAAAAATTTAAAGTAGAAAAGTACTTATGATATAAAAAGAAGAAAAAAAAATACACCAGAATTTATCTGTATTACGAAAGCGGGAGAAATGATTTTCTGTGCTATACGAAAAGATATCCAAATAACTCAATCATGAACATAGAAATAGGTATTGGTTTTTATGTTCAGGTGCACTCAATCCAAACTTGAAACTTTTAAAACGGTCATTGAATGAATGAAATTCATCTCCCGCCTTTCACATCCAGAAAACTTGCTGTGTCGCCAATTATGTTTATATTTTATATATATATAAAAAAATAATAATTCAGGCACTTTTCCGTTATACGGACACCATTGTCGCCAAACATACATACATACATACATTTTGGCATAGTATCCGTATAACAGAAAAGTACTAAAGTTCATGGTTTAAAATCACAATAAAATATCATGAAATTTATTGATTAGTTGTGGGAAAATATCGGGGAAATAATGTGTTTTTCGTGAATTTTTTGTTTTGTTGACAATGTGGTTAGAGAGACAGGGGGAAATCCAGAAAACTTGCTGTGTCGCCAATTATGTTTATATTTTATATATATATATATATAAATAATAATTCAGGCACTTTTCCGTTATACGTACACTATTGTCGCCAAACATACATACATACATACATTTTGGCATATTGTCCGTATAACAGAAAAGTACTAAAGTTCATGGTTTAAAATCGCAATAAAATATCATGAAATTTATTGATTAGTTGTGGGAAAATATCGGGGAAATAATGTGTTTTTGTGAAATTTTTTGTTTTGTGTTGTTGTGTTTAATTGTAAGCATTCATTATAATTTTCAGTGCATTATTAAATTGAAATTTTTGTTTAAAATATGTAAACAAAACAGTGACCAGAAACCTGCACAATTTCTAATATAGATAGATAGATGCAACGAATACAGTATTTCAAATGTTTTAATAATTACATTTAGCTGTAAGTTTGAAATATTAAAAGTAAAGGCCAAGTAAATAATTAATAATGCATAACTAAAAGTAATTGTCGAGTGTTTAAACTAATTTCATTTTACGAATACAGTATTTCAAATGTTTTAATAGTTACATTCAGCTGTAAGTTTGAAATATTAAAAGTAAAGGCCAAGTAAATAATTAATAATGCATAAGTAAAAGTAATTGTCGAGTGTTTAAGCTGAAATTTCATTTTACGAATACAGTATTTCAAATGTTTTAATAGTTACATTCAACTGTAAGTTTGAAATATTAAAAGTAAAGGCCAAGTAAATAATTAATAATGCATAACTAAAAGTAATTGTCGAGTGTTTAAGCTGAAATTTCATTTTACGAATACAGTATTTCAAATGTTTTAATAGTTACATTCAGCTGTAAGTTTGAAATATTAAAAGTAAAGGCCAAGTAAATAATTAATAATGCAAAACTAAATATGTATAATGATGAGATTTTTTTTTTCTTGAATTATTCAGTGAAACTCGTCTTATAAATGTACGCAAATAATTCACATCAAAATCTTAAAATAACAAAGTTTTCTTTCGTGTTTAGCTATGCTTAATAACCAAAAAAGCTTGATTAATACAAAAATTATTTGGTAAAAATACTGTGATCGTCGCTGAGAAAACCTGAATTTAATCATATCACACAGAATTACATATTAAAAGTTTAAAATTAGTTTGTTTACATCGGAAACGATTCGCGGAATTTCGTGCCACGAAATCTCTCTCTCTCTCAAAAAAAGGGTTAGTTATAAAAAATTCAAAGTACTAAAATACATACGACTTAAAAAGAAAATAAATACGATAAAATGAAAAAATACCTTAATAAAAGAAATCTATAAAGTTTCAACAACCGAACAACCAAATGGAACACATACGCTTCTAGAGAGAGGAAAAAGCCTTCACCTCATTGGCTGGAACATCGCGTCTGAAGATAGTAAAAGCCTCTTCTAGCTGATTAGCTGAATGCTCGCGCATGCGTATAAATAGCATTTTTGCACGAAAAACTAAAAAGCAGGTTAGCTTTAAGTATATGGATATCTCGCCCACACTCAGCTTGAACATCTTACCAGAGAATCTTCTGCTTCTAATTTATTATTTTTGTCTGGGCATAGTTGAAATATCAATAATTAAATAATGTCTCAGCTCGTAATAATTAATATCTAAGCTCGTAATGAAGATATCAGAATAATTTTTAGATTATCTGAAAGCTGATATATTTTTACGTCGAAATGTGTGAGCACGGAAGGCCTGCGCCCCTCAGATTCTGAGATGGGGCGGCCCCCTGAATACCCCTAGTCTATAAAAGTCACGTGATGTTTACTGGATTTCCTGCTAGCCTCGCCAAAAGGCCCCGAAAAAGACGGAAGCCGATTGGTCGTCGCTCTATTCGCTAGCCTCGCCTCGAGGTCTGAATCTAGTCAGGAATGAATTTATTTCTTTGTCGCAGAAAAAATGTTTAGTTTTGAGTAATTAAAACAGTTTTGTTCGTTAATAACTCCCTTAATTATGGGCCGATTTTTTCGAAACTGCAATTCCTGGAGGACCGGATTTTTCTGAATTTTTTGACACCAAAAGCACTTTGCTACTCGCTACGCTCGCAGAGTTTATCCGGGTACAGATGCACACACACACAGACAGACGTATACGAACATTAATAATAAGGATAAGCATATATTACTTTTTATTTATTTTGTATTAATTACCATTTTTAACAATGTTATTTGATAATGTTGAATTACTGTGTTTGAAAACATGATTGGCAATGATAAACAAGATTGGTACTTGACAACCATTTTTGGCGATCAATCTCCTGGCACGGATAATACGTAAGTACCAAATAAGTTCTGCAAATGTCTTCTTATGCAATCAGTTCTGCTGTTAATATTTGAAAAATACATACAAAAACTTCATATTTTTGAGATTACAAAAAAAGTGTAATCCCTAAAGAATAAACAATCTTAAGTAAATGAACGGGTCTTTATGAAGCCAGTATGAAAGTAACGAAACGACTAAATGAACACCCGTATGTCCGAAGTCCAAATAAAAACTCTCATCTTTTCGCATCAGACTATCCAGCTCCATGAATCATGCGAGAGCTGTTGCAAACTGTATGTATTCGTTACTGAGTAATGAGTATTCTCTCTGACTTGAAGTACCAAATCGTTTCATGAATGGAGACAGATAGTTTGATGTGAAAAGATGAGGGTTTGCAGTTGGACTTCGGACTCGGAGAATTCAGTCTCAGTTCTTCCGTATCAGTATCACATACAGGGATATAGGTGTTCATTTAATCCTTTCGTTACTAATATTTACTTTAGCACTGGCATAAGTAAATACCATGTGAGTGAAGGTAGTGTTTGCAGTTTGTTTCATTTAGTTTTGCAGAGCATTGATGCAGTAACGAGTCGTATTCCAAAGTAACGTTTCGGTACTTCGTATCAGAGAGAATACTTGTTACTCAGTAACGAATACACACAATTTGCAACAGCTGTAATGGAAACCCAGACATTTTCTCAATTTCTTCTTTGAAGTTTGAAATCTTATCTCTATTTTTCCCCTATTTTCCTGTAAGATTCAAGATATTGGGGTTTTACTGTGTTATAGTGCATTTAAACATATCTTGTTATATATTTTAGTTAAAAGTAAACATGTGTTATTCAATAGAATTTTCATTTAAACTTTAAACAATGCCAACCCTTTTTCAAGTGCTCTTTGACATTGTAAAATACATATTTTGTGTAATATGTATATATATGATAGAGATTTGATATTCTTTGCTTTACCAATGTTAAATTACCTTACAGCTATTCAGTTTGTGTTGAGTGATGAATTCTCCCATTTGCGGCCTGAACAGAGGCAAGCTCTGCTTCATGAGGGGACTGGGCCGAGAGTTCTTAATGCCTATGTTGAAATTATATTTGATAATTCGGATAACAGATTACCTGTAAGTATATATTAAATCAGCTATGTTTCAATATCTCTAACTAATATCTAAGAAGTAAATAGCATAACTAATGAAAAATGCAAATTTAGTCCTATTGTTCATTTTTAAAAATATATAATTGTGCAGAGCTTGAAATGACATGCAGGATTGCATAAATATAGAAAAATATACATAAATTAATTAATTAATATAAATAATTAATTAATATAAATAAATTATAAAAATAACATAAAATAGAAAAATCCTGTATAATGGAATGTACTGCATTGTAATTTTCTTCTTTAAATTCTTTTTTTTTTTTTTTAGCTTAATTACTAAGACTGCTAAGCTTAGTTGCTGAGTGTATTTGTGTGTCTCCCCCCCCCCCTCCTCCTCCAAGAGATTATCAGATATTTTCAGTGCTCTCTCAAAATTTGATATTTCTCAGAAAAATATTAATTTTTCAAAATTTGTTTCTGTGTACAGAGTTGACTTGATTTTTGCCCAACCTGAAAAAGGAAACCTGCTTGCAAAAACTCAAGTGTTTGTTTTTTTTTCCCCTCAAAATCCTTTTTTGAAATTGCACCTATCTAACTAATAATAAACATATTTATTTAAACCAAACATTTTATATCATGGACGTAGAGTTTTCAGAAACACTAATGGGCTCAAATTTCTCTACGTAACAAAAGCTTGAAAAATTCTCATGGAAAAATAATTCTCATTAAAAACACATTTAAAAAAATATATATATGTAAAATGGTGCGATATCAGGAAACAAACTGAAGGAATGTTCTTCTTGTTTGGTAACTTTTCAAGTTAGAAGTGACCAGGAAACAAGGAAATTGACTGGACACATTTAGAAAAGGGTAAATTTGTGTAAGTAGGTCAGAAAGAAAACTGGAAAAGCTTCATTACTGTAAGTAGTCAACTAGGGTTGCCAGTCTGTACATTTTCTTCATAAGTTGTACGTTTTTCATGCTTTTTGTACATTGACCATTTAATTCATTCCAGTATGATAATTTCTTCTGTTTTTTCCTAACATATCTGACTTTTAATATTTTTTGGGCATTTTCTCAGTTTACATTTTGAATATACTTCAAAAGTTTCACCTATTGATTCAAAAATCTCAATATTGAAGACACCATTTTTGTACCACAGTTGCACAGAATTTTACCGATATGATGACAGGAACTAACAAGGAGATGGCCAAGCTTGGTAATCACTAATTTTGATTATTTTTATATATGTTGTAAGGTAGAAGCCTCTAGTCTTAGGTTCAACGAATTTTATACAACGCTCCATAGTTCTCGAGAAATTGGGGGTCTAATATTATAACACAACTTAAATACCGTATATACTCGTGTATAAGTCAACCCCCCCCCCCCCCCCCCCCCCAATTCTTACGCAAAATTTTGGAAAAAATTAAATTTTCGTGTATAAGTCTAACCACATTTCTGCCAGTATGTTGAAAAATGATTTGTAATCCAGGATAAAAATAAAATAAATTTTCATTAAATTAGTATTTTTTTTTTTTTTTTTTTTTTTTTTTACGTTTCTAATCAGACTTCTTTTTTTTTTTAATTCAACATTTTAAAATTGTATAATTATATGAAACTAAAGAAGCTTAAACTATTTTAAAAGCTATTCACATCAATTTAATGATTACTTACTTTTTATATATATATATATTTTGAAAAATCTATTCCAGCCTTATTTACAAGGGTAAACAACTTCTTAAACTGCTAAAATATAGTACTTCTTTGTATTGTAGGACTTTTAGGAGAGAAATCTAGAAGCATTCTCAAGTTGAACTCTTTTTAAAAAGGGGAATAAAATGTTGAAATGAATGCCCCTGTATTGAAGGGAATTCTATCCCAAGAGAAAATGAGTGCAGAACAATTACAGAAACATTATTGTTCAGCTTCTTTTTTAATCAATCACCATTGTCTGCTTTTATCTGTCTCTCCAACCTAGACCCATATGTGATTAATTAAAAGACTTTCACATTCACCAACTATCTTCGAAAAAATATGACTCCGGTATTTCACTCCGCTATTTTTTTTTTTTTTTTTCTTACTCGTGTATAAGTCGACCCCCATTTTCAGCTCCCAAATTTTGTCTAAAATTATTCGGCTTATACACGAGTATATACGGTACTTACTTTGTAACGAAATTATTGCATTGGTCGTAGCTCAGTTGTTATGGCGTCTGCTCGTTGATCCGAGGGCCTGGGTTCGAAACTGGTACGAGCTACGTTTGTTTTTCTCATTTTTTGTTTTATAAATATACTTGTAATTATAATTTAATAATCTCAATTAAAAATTTTAATATCGTACATTGATTACAATGTTAACATATTTAAATTTTAATTTAGCATTTTTGATTTTTAAACCAGTATTAAACATTTCTCATCATTTAAAGAGATTTAAAAAAAAAATGAAACTATTATTGACTAGTAAAAATTCCAAAATCGTTACAAAATCATACCTTATTTTATTAATAACATAATACAAATTACAATCTTTAGTATGCAAAAAAAATGTTGTAATTTAATTATTATGCTAATTTTTAATATAGTTATGCTTCTTACTTTAAAAACAGAGTAGTATTATCATCACATTGACTTCCCCAGTTAAGACAATATATAAATGATGTTCCTTAAAATCACAAATAGACACATTTGTTCAATATAATTGTATCTATAAAGCATTTATGAAATACATTTTAAAAGTTATTAAAAAAAAAAGTAACCGTTTAATGATATTTTACACAACGATTTAGTTACAAATTAAAACATAAATAGGTTAACATTATAATTAATGTACAATATTATAATTTTTAATTGCGATTATTAAATTATAATTACAAGTATATTTATAAAACAAAAAATGAAAAAAGCAAACATAGCATGTTCTGGTCTCGAACCCGAGCCCACGGATCAGATGCCATAACAACTGAGTTACTTTGCAATGAAATTACATCGTTGGTCGTAAGTATTTAAGTTGTGTTGTAATATTAGACCCCCCCCCCCCCCCTATTTTTTTTTCTCAAGAACTAATTTACTTTGTATAAAATCCGTTAAACCTGAGACTAAGGGGCTTCTACACTACAACACATATAAAAATAATCAAAATCTGTGATTATCAAGCTTGGCCGTCTCCTAATTAGACGACTTGGAATCACATAGCAATGCAGGGTCAGAAATGCAATCCTAACGATATAGGGGGTTTGTTAGGGTCTGAATCATTGTGATGGAAAATTGGCATTTAAAGACCATAAGCTTAAAATAAGTCCTAATAATGAAGTTTTCTGCCCATGTGCGTGTTTCTTACTATCTACAGTTTTGCACGTTTGAGGGGTCCAACTACAGCTCTGGCAAAAAGCGCCTTCATGCAGCTAACCAGCACAAATATAGAGAGACCACTCGACTCCAAGCAAGGATTTCGCACTGAAGTATATTTTTGTAGCAATATCTAATATTTTTTAGATGCTTCTAAAGAAAAATCTATTAACAATAAATAAATAAACAATCATATAATATATTCCCTCCCACCTCAAATTTTCTGCTTCCTCCACCACCACGTGTTCTGCCATAGAATGCTGTTTAAAACATTTAGTACTAAAAATACATTTTTACAACATAAATTTAATGGGAAATATGTAATCTCCATCATTTCAATCTTTTAAACAGTCTTGCTAAATCAGAGTAAACATTGGATGATTCAAATTCTAATTTGAAGGATAAAAATATCTGCAAACAACATTAGTCAAACCACGATAATATCTCATTTATTCCATCTAAGTTGCAGTAAAAACAGATCAAAGGTAGAAAAAGGTGCACACAAGAAAAGAAAAAAAAATCACATTTTAACTGCATTTGTAAATGTTGTCATCCACTTCAGTAAAACCTGGAACAAAGAAAAATAAATTGAATACATATAAAATACAATTTAATTTAATATAACAAAGCATACATTTTAGGCTACATATAAAATACCATTGCTTCGATTGATTGATGGTGTCTTTTTCTTCTAAACATTTGAATTTTAACTTTGCTTTTTAATCATGCATATATAAAATAAACCCATGCAGAGATGTCCTACTATTTATTAACATTGTAGAGCACTATATAATGCAGTATTTTATTTTTGTGGTAACATTGATGTGAGAAAAACCTTACATTTAAGAAAACCATGCTAATTTAATTTCTTATTAACTGCAATTTTTAATTAAAAAAACATGTTTTAACGAAATTCGAGTGTACTATGTCAGAAGCTGGTTCAAAAACCTATAAAATGATACCTCATTCATTCTTGTGAATCTAAAATATGCATAGAAAAAGGGTTGTTGACAACAAAAACAATATATATGATTTTATTTTCTGGAAGTGATTCTTAAATTCTGCAGATACAGTTCATTAAGAACTCAAATAATTTTTTTGGTCTGATGACTTAATTCAGATTTCATAATGCCAGTCTTGAACATGGCATATGAGTAATAAATTCCTAAGATGTTGAGGAGAATACAGAGCTGCCAACTGCTACGAAAAAATCGTAGTTACTACGATTTTGAGCCACAAACTACGATGCTACGAAAATCTATCTAAAACTACAATTTTCTGGGAAAAAAAAAAAAACAAAACGCGAATTTTGTCACAGGATCACTCGAAAAATCACGAATTTCGTCACAGGATTGCGCGAAAAATCACGAATTTCGTCACAGGATCGAGCTAAGAAATGCAAATTTCGTTACAGGATCGCTGAAAAAACGCGAATTTCATCAAAAAATTGGTGGGAAAAAGCAAATTTCCCCAAAGTATCGCTGAAAAAACGTGAATTTCATTCAACTGATTGCTGAAAAAATGCGAATTTCGTCAAAAGATCGTCCAGGGGTGATTCTGGCCCGAATTTTCCGAAAAATTAAAGCAATGATTTCCGGAAAAAAAAAAAATATATATATCGGTCACAAATCCAAAAATTCGGACATTAAATGTATCGGTATTTCGGCAAATGATTGCCGAAAAAAATCAATCTCGTCTTTCGTTCGAAGAAAAGTCGCCAATTCTGTCAAAGGATGGCGGGAAAAACGTGACTTTCGTCAGAAAATCAAGAAAAAACGGCAAATTTCGTCAAAAACATTGCGAAAAACGGCAAATTTCGTCAAAAGATCGAGAAAAAAAAGGCAAATTTCGTCATAAACATTGCGAAAAACGGCAAATTTCGTCAAAAGATCGCGAAAAACGGCAAATTTTGTCAAAAGATCGCGAAAAAACGGCAAATTTTTGTCAACAGATCGCAGGAAAAACGTGACTTTCTTCAGAGAATCGCGTAAAAACGGCAAATTCCGTCAAAAAATATCGAAAAAAAAACGCAAATTTTATCAACAGATCTAAAAAAAATACCTGCAAATTTCGTCAAAAGGTAGCGAAAAAACGCAAATTTCGTCAAAGGGACGCAAAAAATGTGGTGGGAGTGGACATCCCCACTCCCGGTTGTATCAGCTTACTCGACCAGATGAAGGACTCTAACTCAGACATTTTTCTCTGGAAGATATACCCGTAGTTCCATCACCTCCTCCCCCCAACCACCTTGGAATCTTTCAGAAAATTCACTGTGAAGTTTAGAAATTTGGCTTAGGAGTGGATAGAGCATTAGTTGAATAGGAATAATTATGTTTAATCAATCCCACCCGCAACAAAAAAAAAAATTAACAAAAACAAAAGAGTCTCCTATTTTGTGTGCTTATGGATATACACATGCGTTTAATTTATTAATATTTGCTCGCATAAAATTTACAGCGTAAAAAAGCCACCAACCAACCAACCTTCAGATAAATTTGAATTTGGTGTGCTACTATTTCTCATTTTCAAAGGTTGGCAGGTCTGAGAATACAGACACTTGTACTTAGTTCTATTGTATTTTTTTTTAATATTTTTTGTAAGTAAAAATTATATAATTGTTAATTTTAATCTTTTGATATTCTTCTTTTCATCACATTATTTTATTTGTAAGCTCTTTTACTGTTAAATTAAAATTAATGAGCTGCTGTAATGAATTATTTAATCCTCATAATTAAGATTATCCCCCCCCCCCCCTAAAAAAAATTTCACAATGCAAAACTTGAGCAATGTTATTTAACAATTTTATAACCTTAACTAGAGGATCTTTATGACCATACTCGAATAGAATTAAAGTTATTTAAACTTGATGTTTGGTGAGCTGTTACATATGCAGCCAATTGTACACAAGTGCAGTGATGCCAGAGATGCGCCATAGCGCATCATTTAAGCAAAAAGTTGGAGAAAGGGATGCATAAAAAAAAAAAATTATGATGGGACCTTCAGGATGCATAATTTTTCCCTTAAAAGATCACAAAAGTGGCATATTTTGTATTAAATATATAGAATCTGTCTTATTTATAAAAGGAAGACCAACTTTTGTATAAAAGGACCCAGTTTTATGGAAGTGTTTGGGTCCCAAGGATTCAGGATTTCGAAAATCTAGCGGCATCCCTGCCAGTGGTGTAGTCGTGGGGGGACGGCGTCCCCTCACCTTTTTATTTTATGTCGAGCGTCCCCTTACTTTGTATTTTCAAGGGGGACGCTAGAGACGCGAGAGGATGCCATCTTTTCAAACTTACTAATTTTTTTTTTAAATTAGGAGCACACCAATAAATCAACAATTTTAAGAAATAAGGCATTGATTTTTAATACTTTTCAACAACATGGAAAGTGTTTACGGTGTCAGATCGCTTGTCTGTCTCCATCTGTTCGCATTCTACTTGTAACTTCCAAAAGTTTGCTTGAATTTCGACAAAATGTTATGTATATTTTTTCAATGTAGCCTTATCACTATTGTGAATTATGTGTATAGCATCAGTATTTCGTTTACGAGTGATCAAAAAAGAGTTCTTTCATATTACTGTTTACTGGGCGGAGATTGTTTGAAATACACATAAATGAAGTAATGCCATATGGTATTGAAATTCGTTACAACATATTCCCTATCAAAAATAGCATTTATCGTCCTTTTACAGGGACGTTAAAAAGTATTTCGAAACACCATGAGCTATTAACAGTAAATGTTTGCAATGCATGGAAAACGGTGCACGAAACATTTATAGTTATTTTATACGGCCAAAGAATCCGGACACATTGTCAGACGTGGGTTCAGTTGCTCGAAACGTGTTTTCGATTATATTTTGTATTTTTCAGCTGAAGAAAATATTTATTTGCTAAGTGATACGTAAATGATATTCGTATACAGGGCCACACAAAAATAATCCAAATACACTACCGTCATGGCCGGATATTTCTTGAAATGCGTTTTGCAGCTGGTTTAAATTTTAGTGTGTTATGTGATGAGCATATGATCATTAATTTCTATACATGACCACTCAAAATAATTCGAATGAATACGTTACCATTTATAGATAATTATTGCTTGGTATGTGTTTAAACTGAACGAAATTATATTTTCGATTAAAAAAAACGCTAGACATGCTTTTCCTTCACACATTGTTGCACCAAATTAATATTACAAACATTTGTGTGTAATGAATATAATATATATATTGGCCGGTATACAGTGTGTTTGTGTATTATAAAAGTTGACACGCACTTTAATTTGTTACCTGCTGGAGATAAGTAGATAACGTAAATTATAAAAAAGTTTAAAATAAAGTAAACAAAAAATAATATTGAAAATAATATTGTCAATGAAATAATTATCTTGTTAATTTTCAAACATTTATACAATAACTCTTTATGCGACTCTTCTATTCAAAATTTATCAGTCAGAAAAATTTTCCTTTTTGCTGCAATAAAATCATTAAAAATCTGCATATATTTAAAATTAAATTTAAAAAGTGAAGGAAGAAAGCTGACTTATAAAACCTTTTCGAACCATTTAAATATTACTTTATCTATGAAAATGGTCCTGTGCACATATTGGCGATAGCATCTTTAGAACAAAATTAAATATTAAAGAAAAAGAAAAAAATGCATCGCAAGTGTATCTACATAAAAAGCTGCACGGGCAGAAATCATGTAAAGAGACAGTGTAGTTTTAAAACTTACAAATAAAAAATAATAATAAGAAGAATTGGCTAAGCATGCTCTATGTATTTTCCGTCAGCTAAGATACATAACTGTCAACCGCACATGTTTATTATCAGCCCTGTTACTGTTACCTTCTTGTAATACCTCATAGCTTTTCTAATTTGATGTATAGTCGTTTTCCCCTTCCCCCCCCCCCCTGCATATTTCCCACCTTATTTTAAACTTTTTTGCATCTTACATTGACTACTTATCTTCAAGTTTAAATTTTTTCGGACGCCCTGTAAAAGTCGACCTTATCTCAAACTTGAAGACTTCGTCAAAAAAATGCAATACTTTGATAGCAACGTGGTTCAAAGTGGTTTTTAGTGACAAAACTTGATGCTTTTAATTTATAATAGTAATTTAACTTTAATGAATAATAATCTGTTTAATCTTCTAATTCATTCTAATCTTTAACGATTCATCCTTATCTAAGTGAAAACCACAGCCTTACTCAAAATTTGGAAAGCGGTAAATCATAGAATGGCTACTGATACAAAATCTAGAAAATATAAAGAGGTGAAATTTTTTTTTGAAAATAAGTATTTCTGTAAAGTTCATTGAAAGAGGGAAAATAATACATATTATTAAACTGTGAGAGAATTAAATATATTGCTGTTGTTTTCAACCTCTTTTCTCCCTTTTATTTAAATATTTAATAAATAAAAGAAATTAATTTGAGCCACTTTTTTACCCGCTTTCTTTTATCTTACACTAGCAAGCTATGCCCGCTACGCTGGTCAATTTGTCTTAACAAACTTTTAATCAAGCAAAATATTGACACTTCATAATTCACTCTTATATTTTAACAGAACAATAAGGCTACTATAATTTGTGACTCGTGCCAATATACACGATTAGGACACGTCGCCCTTATCATTATCTTTTTACGCATGAAGGTTTCGCTATGGTAATCCATTGTGAAATTTGGTAATTTTTGAAATTCAATATTTGAAAAACGGCATAATCATTAGATTTGAAATTTATATCAAGAAAAATACATTTTTTTACCTTTCAAACGCAGTTTGTCTAACAATTTTCTGACAAATACTTTTCCAGCTATTATTTTTTTCAGTAACTTCAAATGTTTCATTTTTCGAGATTAATCTGTGGCAACAATTAGCGAAAAACCCAGTCGTCAGCAACGCATAGCTTTTTATTAAAGATGTTGTTGCAGCAGGGATTGTCACCATCAATTTGCCACCATCACTTTTGAAATCGGTTCTGTAGTTCCAGAGATTCAATAGAAATTGTAATTTAGAATGATTTTAGAACGCTTTTCGCTCATTTCACCCTTTTAAATTTTGATTTTTTTTTATATTATTATTCTTAGTGAGCATTTACATCTTATATGTAACTACAATGCAAAATTTTAAATTTCTAGCTCCTTCAGTAAAAAAATAATTACAATTTTAGAACGTTTTTCGTTCCTGCACCGCCCTGGGATTAGTGGCACCGACATAAAATATAGCCTATGTTGGAGTAGGGATTGTCACCATCAATTTGCCACCATTACTTTAGAAATCGGTTCTGTAGTTCCAGAGATTCCATAGAAATTGTAATTTAGAATGTTTTTAGAACGCTTTTTGCTTATTTCACCCTTTTAAATTTCGAATTTTTTTTTAAATTTGTTCTTAGAGAGCATTTACATCTTATAAGTAACTACAATGCCAAATTTCAAATTTCTAGCTCTTTCAGTATAAAAAAATTGCAATTTCAGAACGTTTTTTGCTTCTGCACCCCCCTGGGATTAATGACACCGACATAATATATAGCCTATGTTGGAGCAGAGATTGTCACCATCAATTTGCCTCCATCACTTTTGAAATCGGTTCTGTAGTTCCAGCGATTAGATAGAAATTGTAATTTAGAATGTTTTTAGAACGCTTTTCACTCATTTCACCCTTTTTAAATTACTTTTTTTTATTATTTTTTCTTAGAGAGCATTTACATCTTATAAGTAGCTACAATGCCAAATTTCAAATTTCTAGCTCTTTCAGTATACAAAATACGCAATTTTAGAACGTTTTTCGCTCCTGCACCCCCCTGGGGTTAGTGGCACCGACATAGAATATAGCCTATGTTGGAGCAGAGATTGTCACCATCAATTTGCTTCCATCACTTTTGAAATCGGTTCTGTAGTTCCAGAGATTCCATAGAAACTGTAATTTAGAATGTTTTTAGAACGCTTTTCGCTCATTTCACCTTTAAAATTTTTTTTTTTTAATTTGTTCTTAGAGAGCACATCTTATATTTACATCTTATAAGTAGCTACAATGCCAAATTTCTAGCTCCTTCAGTATACAAAATACGCAATTTTAGAACGTTTTTCGCTCCTGCATCCCCTGTTGTTAGTAGCACCGACATAATATAGCCTATGTTAGAGCAGGGGTTGTCACCATCAATTTGCCACCATCACTTTTGAAATCTGTTCGGTAGTTCCAGACAAGTAGTTTGGTAGTTCCCCCTACAAACAAACAAACAAAAAAACAATCTTTACTCCTTTATAATATTAGTATAGATTTCTGTATCTATGTGACAGTCAAATCTTGTGATTCATTTTTCACCCACTTCCTGTTGACGTAGAGCTTTGAAATTTGGAATATATATGTATACCTGAGGAAAATACATGAATTGGACATTAATTTTTTAAAAATTAGATCAGTAAGGGGGGGGGGGGGGATCGGTCAACGTCGGCACAAAAATGGCATTTACCCACATAGAAATAACATTACGATTGTTTAATTGAAAAAAATAGCTCCATTGTTTCAACATTCATCCATTTTCACCACATTGCTGCTCGCATCAGTATGACATCATTGAGCGACGCACACATTTGTGCTTTATAATATAAGTTGACTTTTTGTGAATTTTAATGAAAGTATGTTTTTTTTCTATATTTAATTTATTTTTATTAACGTTAAAAGTAATTTTATTAAGAAAGTGTTTCTTAAATAAGTCATCTGGCACAAGCATAAGTATTATTTGCCATAGAAACTCTACTTCAAAATTATATCTTTAAAAATTTTCCGCTCAATTCTTTAAACACTTATAGAATAGCACGGATTCAAATCAATTTATAACTAGAGTAGACTTTTATATCGCTATTAATAGTGTGGTAACCTTCACTGAGACGATTCGCACATTAAAATTTCAATTCATCGTAGAGAATATTTACGAGTTAAATAACTTCTATGTCAAATTTGAAGTTTCTAGTACTGATAGTTTCAGAAGAATAACAACTTTATAAAGTTTTCGGCTTATTTCAGCACTTAAAATTTCGAATATTTTAAAAGCCTTCGTGACAAAGTTCTTCGTGAGCATATGCATGTTAATAGCTACCAGATAAATCGTGATGAAACGAGTTTAGAAGATTTACTTAACAATCAGGGCTCCCAAATGGTCCGCTTTTTGAATACCAGTATTTTCTTAGAAAAATTTTATTTTTAGATTTTTCTTGTAAATTTTGCAGAAACAACCTTCGGAAGTAAATTTTTGCAGAAAAGTTTTAGAAACCTACTAAGAAATTTTCTGTTGAAAAATATTGGTATTCAGTTTGTGAACCATTTGAGAGCCATGGACAATTCATCCTTTTAAAATGTAAATTAAAAAAATAATAATAAATAAGATTTTACGAGCATGTAAGTCCTGAAAGTATATGTGTGCCAAGTTTTAAGTCAGTTACTCTTGCTCAAATATTTCCTCACAAATCATGATGAAACCAATATTTTTGAACGTCTTTCTCCATTTCATCCCGTAAAAATTCAATACTTACAGATTAGAAGTAACCTAGTAACTGATTTAAAGAGTTACTAATTCTACAAAAATCTTGATGAAACACGATTTTCAGAAATTTTCTTTATAAGGATACTGGTCTATTTCACCCCTTTCAAATTCGTATTGGGATGTTCGGAAAGTTCCTTTCATTTGGGAAAACTAATTCGTACCGGGAAATTCTGACCGTCAATTGACATTAGGTATACTGAAATTAATGTCTAATAATTAAATGATAGAATTTTCTGGTACGAATTGGTTTTCCCAAACGGAAGAAACTTTCCGAACAACCTAATATTTTTACACGTTGTTCAAAATTTTGTATAGAGTTTGGGCAGTGGCATATATAATCCAGAATGTTAAATAATCTTTTCATCATAACATACCTGTGAAATTTAATCTCAACCGAAAACACCGTTTAAATGCTACCCTGCTCAGACACATACACATATTGACTCATTGCAAAATCACCAAACACAGACTTTGGGAATCTTAAAGAATATACCAACTCGCACACATGCATACGCACATACATAGAGAATTGTTACAGAAATAGGAAAAGCGGACTCAGGGAACCTATAAAAGTAAAGATATAAATTTCATAGTCTTTTTTCTTGTCATGATTACAATATTTTCCTTATATCACACGTTTCCGTAATGTAAAAATGCAATAATTTTCAATAATCTTAGTATACAATAGTTATTCTATGACTATCTAAAAAAAAAAAAACAATGTCTAACAAAAGTCTCGTTGCGTGGATTAGTGTTATTAAATTACGAATTCTATTTCAAATACGTATTTTCACATATGAAATAAGGTTAACAATATTTTAATTTATGGGAAGCTATGAACGACCAACAGATAAAAAACTTAAAATTTATTTAAATTAAATTAATTAAATTTAAAATTTAAAATTTAATTTTTCAATTACTTTTCTCTGCAATTCAAAATGAAAAGCAAGATTCATAATCAAGTTTGCCCTATGGGAGATACAGATACAGACCCTAATGATCGAGACTATGAGCGTCCCCTCACTTTTTTTCCCAGGACTACACCACTGATCCCTGCGTCTGCTTTCTCCCCAGCAATGCCAAAAAAACAAAACATCCATGGCAGTAGCAAAGTTTTATTATGTATTTGATGGGATATATTAAGAGTTTTGTGTATTATGAGCTACTCCAAATATCTGAAACTTTCAATGTCAAATGCTACTGTCTACTGTTATGGCTGTTAGTCAGTGAACTTCCAATTTCCTTCATTAATGTTAAACCTAAGGGTATGGGTTGCATTCTTATATTTAAAAATACTATCTCGGGAAATTCATATTTTTAACTTCTTTTTTCTATGTACACTTCTTAAAGGATCTCTTTTTTTTTTTTTTTTAGTTGTTAAAATATTTCAAAATATATACTTAATTTTATGTGAAGTGTTAGAATCTTATTCACTTTCGCTTAGATTTTAACACATAAAATTATAGATTATGTATATATTTTAGAAATATTGGGACAACTAAGAAAAAAAAAAAAAAAAAGAGAGACATTCTTTAAGAAGAGTACACAAAAATAAGATTAAAAAATATTAATTTCCTGAGGAGATATGAATACAATATACGAATCCATCCTACACCCGTAGGTTTTACAGCAGTGGGGTAAATTGGGGACAAACAGCTTAAATATGTTTGAATCAATCCCTGGTGGAAAAACAACCATAAGAAAATAAACTTAATAAGATAATAAGCTTACTGTTGCATTCAATATCTAAAAAAAATTCTTATTTAGATTAAAAAAGATTCACAATAACATTTGTTTCTGAGATATTAACTAAAGTAAAAAATTACTTTTTAAAAGGTGTTAAAAAACAAATATTTGATAAAGTTTTTATAGATAAAGTTACTTTATAAAAAAGACAGACATGACTTTACTGACACTTAACTACTGTATAGCTGTGGTTGAGTTTAAATATAACTACTACACAAAAATGTAAAAATTATATTTTTCTAAAATTCAAAAATTCAAATTTTGTTATTTGGAATGGCAGAGGGATCATCATAATTAATTCTGTGGGCTGCATATTGCAGACCTGCCAACCTTTGAAAATGAGAAATAGTAGCACACCAAATTCAAATTTATCTGAAGGTTGGTTGTTTGTAGGCTGTTTTTTACGCTGTAACTTTTAAGCGAGCAAATACTAATCAATTAAACGCATGTGTATATCCATAAGCACACAAAGTAGGAGACTCTTTTGTTTTTGCTAATTTTTTTGTTGCGGGTGGGATTGATTAAACATAATTACAGTGCAAAATTGATTATCCGAGCTAATTGGGACCGCTAGTACCGCGGATATCAGAAATCTCGGTTAATAGAAATTGTGCATAAAAACTAACCGTGCTCGCGAATTTAACATCTCTTAGAATAAAATACAGTAAAATGTTTTTTGAATAATAAAAATAAACACATATAAAGTTATGTTTCACAGCTCAACAAATTTCAAGACGAAATCAACTAAAAATAGTAAATTTTAAAAAACAAATTGAAATTTTTTTAACTATTCTAAATTAAGTCCAAATTTTCTATCAGTGGCTGTCCGATCACACCAATTTTTGAGCAGCAGAAGATCTATCGGCGCTACATCGCTTCTTTGCTCCAAATATTTTAGGGCAGTTGTTAGTGCTTGAACACCTTCAGTATAACTTATAGTCCTTGAATCCTCAAAGGACTCAATGGTCCTCATTGTCAGCATCATTAATGTCCAATAGGAATTAACGGCTTGTATAATTTCTTCATCATTAAGGATTTGAAAACTTGGACGTTGGTTTTTAACGTCCAGCCAATCGGAAATGACCTCTTCCAAAACTTTCTTCACACCTTTTAATGCGATTAATAATCTCAAATATTTCTCCGCCTGTCGGTGGATTTACCCTTTGCTGGGATTCAGCCTCTCTTCTCTTTTGAATAATTATGTAGCCTGTAGTGTAATAATTATGTAGCCATGGACAGTGAACTAAAATGTGTGGTATTTTTCAAGGCTCATTCACAAAAAAAAAAAAAAAATCAGACTTTGTTATCGGCTCGGTTAACAGAAACCTCGATGTTCTACTGTATTCTTATTCAATTAATGTTCTGTCCACTCCTAAGCCAAATTTCTGAACTTCACAGTGAATTTTCTGAAAGATTCCGAGGTGGTTGGGGGGAAGGGGTCATGGAACTCTGGGTGTATCTTCCAGAGAAAAATGTCTGAGTTAGAGTCCTTCATCAGGTCGAGTAAGCTGATACAACCGGGAGTGGGGGTGTCCACTACTGCCACTTTTTTTGCATCCCTTTGACGAAATTTGCGTTTTTTCGCGATCTTTTGACGAAATTTGCAGTTTTTTTTTCGAGATCTGTTGATAAAATTGCCGTTTTTTTTTATTTTCGATATTTTTTGACGAAATTTGTCGTTTTTGTTATGATACATTCCATTTCTACTTTTAAATTCAATAATTTTCAATAATTTATTTATTTAAATTAAATATTTAATCGTAATTAATCATTATTTATAAGTTTTCATAATATTAATTAACATTTAAATTATTTATTTAACAGTTATTTAAACAATCTATATTTTCTATCTTTTTAAAATTAATCTTTTTAACTTTTCTTCTAAGATACTTTATTATTAATTAAAATCAACTTCTATTTTTAAAATCAATAATCATTTTAAATTAAAGTATTATCATGCATTCAAATCTCTGGATAAAGGTATAAAAGATTTCCGTTTGTTAGCATCAATTCCGGTAAAGTACCGCGATTTTTCTTCTAAGTTAAAATATATAATTTCTACTTTTTAAATATTAATTATTTTTGTTTTAGACTTTATTCAAGAGATTAAACAAAATTAATTATGTAGTCTGCCAAAATTCTAGCAAGATTCAACTTAAATCTTGGCGGATATACATTTTTAAACATTTTTTCAAATCTCAATGTTTACATTGAGCGTTTTCGAAAAGATGCCTGGCCATTTTGAATTGCATCTTCGTGCGTTCAAGAAACAACAGCTTAGTGGACGATAGTCACCCATTTTGGTTTAAGGGTCGTTCAAGTGGGCTTCCAAGGTTAGGGGGTGCATTTTTCAGTGGGGGAAAAAGGGGATGTGAAATTCTTTCGAGAACATTCGTGCACGAACGATCTTAATTTCTATTGCTTGTTGCTAGGGCGTAGTTGTTTTCGTTTCGCCAGTATCGTTCGTGTGTAGAGTTGAGTTGTTGCGAGCATGCTTTTTAGCGACGACGGTTCATAGTTAAGCAATTCAAAATGAAGAAGAGGACTTTTCGCCTTTTCTGATTGGATAGTTTTGGCTGGTGCGTGAGTTGACTTGGTAGAGTTTGAATTCAAATTGAGTCAGTCTGTGGCTTTTATCTTCGGGATGTAGTCGGCAAAAAAGAATAACGCTCGTGTTTGGCCGTAAGGCCGAACACAATGTTAAAAATTTCCTACTAGAATACGGTCTAAAATTTGATGGACGTTGTAGATGTTTTTGCAGTTACGAATATTTATCTTCGATGATTTGGGATCAAGTTCTGAATATTTTCACCGGCTGCATAGGATTCGATCTGTACTTAAATAAACAGAAATAACATCGCCTTCGCCTAGCTGCTTCATCATTCCATAGTCTATTCTCCACTGCATTGCTAATATTTGTCTTCGATGATTTGTGATCAAGTTCTGAATATTTTCACCGGCTGCTTCTCCAATCTTCTGCATTTATCTTAACGGTATTGTTCGATCATGCATGAGAAGTCAAATGGAAAAGGTTTTCGTGATCAGCGTTTTTCTTCAAAAACACAATAGTATAAAATTTAGCATTTTTGATGTGTGTTTGTGTTGTCACTTCATCCTTAACATCTTTCCTCTTCGACAATACAATAAGATAAAAAATACAGCGTTTTCCATGTGTGTTAAAATTTCATCACTTTCGGCTTTCTTCATCAACGTACTATAGTGTAAATGCATTCTTCAGGAGTAATTCCTCAGATGTTTCTATTTGAACATTGACTCTAAAGTAAATTGTATAATAACTAATTAAGATTTATGAAAACTTTAATAGTATAAAACAATCTCATAATTTTTAGTGAACACTCATTGAAGCTGTGAAATATAGTTAGAATTGAACTGAGTTATAGGTAGATGAATGTATATGATCTGTAATTGCTTTACATCTATGAAATGGCCTATGATATCATAGTGAAATATGTGTTTTATGTTGAATAAATATTGCTGTTTCATATCCATCCACTAAATATCTGTTTGTCATCTTTGGGTGAGTCGTATTTTTCTTAATTTTTATTTCAGATGGATATTTAGATAATCAACTCAACGTAAATTTTAATTTATACTTTAACTAAAGAATTTGTAGTAAATTTAAACTTTGAATTCATTCTCAATTATTGATTTTTTTTCAGTGCTAGGTTTAACCTCGCAATTTGGTGTTTCCACTATACGCGCGACCTGTATTGAGGAATTGGAGTAGGATTTAGAGTAAACATTTATTCTATTTTTCTGTCTTATATTTAGGCATTTTAAGAATCTCTGTTTACTTTATCTCCTGCGCCAAGTCTTCATTACAGTTTTTCGCAATGTTTTTGACGGAATTTGCCGTTTTTACACGATTCTCTGACGAAAGTCACGTTTTTCCCACGATCTGTTGACAAAATTTGTCGTTTTTTCGCGATCTTTTGACGAAATTTGCCATTTTTCGCAATGTTTTTCATGAAATTTGTCTTTTTTTGCAATCTTTTGACGAAATTTGTCGTTTTTCGCAATGTCTTTGACGAAATTTGCTGTTTTTTTTTTTCAATGTTTTTGACAAAATTTGCCGTTTTTTCGAGATTTTCTGACAAAAGTCACGTTTTCCCGTGATCTTTTGACGAAATTTGCCGTTTTTCGCAATGTTTTTGACGAAATTTGACGTTCTTTCGTGATTTTCTGACGAACGTCATGTTTTTCCCGCAGTCTGTTGACAAAAATTTGTCGTTTTTTTTCACGATCTTTTGACGAAATTTGCTGTTTTTCGCAATGTTTTTGACAAAATTTGCCGTTTTTTCGTGATTTTCTGACGTAAGTCACGTTTTTCCCGCAATCTGTTGACAAAATTTGCTGTTTTTTCACGATCTTTTAACAAAATTTGCCGCTTTTTGCAATGTTTTTGACAAAATTTGCCATCTTTTCGCGATTTTATGACGAAAGTCACATTTTTCCCGCGATCCTTTGACAAAATTGGCGACTTTTCTTTGAACGAAAGACAAGATTGATTTTTTCGGCGATCATTTGCCGAAATACCGATACATTTAATGTCCGAATTTTCGGATTTATGACCGATATATATATATATATATATTTTATTATTTTTTTTTAAATCATTGCCTTAATTTTTCGGAAAATTCAGACCAGAATCGCCCCTGAACGATCTTTTGACGAAATTTGCATTTTTTCAGCAATCAGTTGAATGAAATTCACGTTTTTTCGGCGTTACTTTGGCGAAATTTGCTTTTTCCCGCCAATTTTTTGACGAAATTTGCATTTTTTCAGCAATCCTGTAATGAAATTCGTGATTTTTCGCGCGATCCTGTGATGAAATTCGCGATTTTTCGCGCGATCCTGTGGCGAAATTCGTGATTTTTCGAGTGATCCTGTGACAAAATTCACATTTTTTTTTTTTTTTTTTTTTTTTTTTTTTTTCAGAAAATCTTACTTTTAGAGAGATTTTCGTAGCATCGTAGTTTGTGGCTCAAAATCATAGCAACTACGATTTTTTCGTAGCAGTTGGCAGCTCTGATATTGTCATGAAAGTATGTTAGACCACCACTGATCTCTGTTATTTGTGTGTATTGTATTCCCCTTCCCCCTCCATGTTGTCTTTCTCTGTTTCATTGCTGTTTAGAATTTTTATGATTTGTATTTAAAAAAATAATAATAATTTGACTGTTTTTACATGAATTATTGTACTTTCATTATCAGATTGATAAAGATGAAGTTAGTCTTCGAAGAGTTATTGGATCTAAAAAGGATCAATATTTTTTAAACAAAAAAATGGTCACGTAAGTAGAAATCTATGGTTATTATTATTATTAGCATATATTTAATATTGATTGTTTTTATGAGTTTAATTTAAAATTTGTTTTTAATTTTTAACTTTAAATTTTCTCTGATCTTTGTTGTTTATATATTTGAAAAATGAAATTTTGTATTTTCAATTATTTAGGAGAACAGATGTAATGAATCTTCTAGAAAGTGCTGGATTTTCTAGGAGTAATCCATATTATATTGTCAAACAAGGAAAAGTAAGCTTTTTCCTAATTATAGAAAAAAATACTTGTTACTTTTGATACATAAATTATTGCTTTCAAATAGAGAAGTTACATGCAGGAGATATATGCTTTCTTTCATGTTTAAATGATGAAATAGATCACATATTCCTCAAAACTCAACTCAGAATCACAAAAATAAGAATATTTTCTATTTACGGTTTAAAATGTTGCAAAAAGCAAAAATATCTGTTGATCTTAAAATGTGACAGGATTTGTTGTGACGTCGCTACACACAAAACTCAACTACTTGATACTAAGAGTACATTGTTTTCCTTTGCTTTCACGTTTGCTATATACTATAAAAATTTAAAAAAAATCATTTACATAAATTCAAAGTGCAAATCAAAATAAATCTTACTTTAAAAAAAAAAAAAAAAGCTTTACAGGCTGCAAAAAACATTTGTATTGCAGATTTTGTATTATGTTTATGATCTAACAAAAACAACTGTGAAAATAAAAAATCCAAGTTCTGTAAAAAAAAAAAAAAAAAAAAAAAAAGATATGTAAGTGGGTCCCAAGTTGAAATAAAATTCACTCAAACTTACCTACTCTACTGAAGTATTATAGCATTGTTTAAATTGTTTAAAAATAAAAATTATTGATAGCATATTAATAATAAATCTAGAACTTGGCAAGTTTTTCCCCCAAGAGTCATTTATCTTTATTAATGACATTATTATATCAAAACTTGTTATTTCATGTTTGGAGGCCTTAATTTGAGTGTATTGAGGCTCTTGAAAGAGGTGGAGTCTCTAGTGTGATGACCAAGGACAAGTGTAAGTGTAGCTGTCTCTTTGTCAGGCCTTAGTCTGTATTGAGGTTTCCGGGAGTGGGGGGTTGCTAGAGTGATAATCAAAGACGAGTGGAAGTGTATCTCTGTGTTTATTTGCTTATCAAATCTTTAACACGAGTCATTTGTTTATAATAATAACAATATTAAAAATTATAATGAGAATGTTATTAATGTTATCATCATTTTATTAAGACAGGAAACTGATAGGCATAATATATTTATCAAAAACTTGCCAAGTTCTAGATTTATTATTAATATGCTACAGTCCTCAGCAAAAGTCTAGATACTGGTGATATTTAACCTTTAAATAAAAAATACGAACTCTTGGATTACACAAATCGGTATACTTATTTAAAAATATATTTTAAACATTTTAAAGCGGAAATAATGATTTTAATGTAGGATAATATTTAATTTAATTGAAAAAGGTGAAATTTGCATATTGCAAAAGTTTAGACACTTTCTTCCTTTTTGGCAACTATTCACGGAAAAATGCAAATGCTAAACCTATGACATCACATGCATGAAGTATTTAAGTGCATCTTACATTAGCAGGGGTTATTGAAGATGCCGCAAGCTAGAGAGATTCAGCCAGATGAAGTAATTGATATATGGAAGTTGAAATCGAAAGGGAAGACTGTTGCAGAAATATCAGCTACTTTGAATCGTTCAAAGAAGTCTGTCTATTGAGTATTGTCTAAGGGTGGCTCCTACAAAGCAAAACGTAGATCTGGAAGGCCTTGTGTGACCAGAAAACGAGATGATAGAAGTATCCAGAAACTTCCACCTACACAAATGATGAGTGCTAGTCAGATTAAAAGTGAGTCAGGACTTTCTATATCAACAGATACGATTCGTAGACGAATTAAGGAAAGAGGTAAATTAGTTTATAGGAAAATGAAAAAACAGCCAGCTTTGAAATCTCATCACAAATTGACGAGAATGCAGCGGGCTCGTAAACATGTCATATGGACCCCAGTGGCGTACTGTGATATTCAGTGACGAAACATAGATTGTCTATATTTTTGCAACAATGTTAAATTTGTTTTTTTGTCATTATATATTGTGTAAAGTATATAATTTAAAATTTATTGTTTGTGAATAAAGGATAAATCACAAGCAATATATAGCAGTTGATTTGCAACAATTTGTTACATACTTCTCAGTACAGAAGTGTAATCGACCATTGTCTAAACTTTTGCTGCGCACTATCAATAATTTTTATTTAAAAAAAATTTAAACAATGCTATAGTACTTCAGTATGTAAGTTTGAGTGAATTTTATTTGAACTTGGCACCCACTTACATATTACTTCTTTTCTTTCTTTCTTTTCTTTTTTTTTTTTTTTTTTTACAGAACTTGGTTTTTTTTTTCACAGTTATGTTTTTGTTAGATATTATTACTTTTTGTACAGTTACAATATACTTATGATTTTTAATGTGTTTACAAGTGACTATTTTATTCACCTGGCAACATTCTACTTAATTTAAATTTCCTACAACAAAATATTTGGCTGTCAATTTGCGGCTTTAAAATTAAATGTATTGTAAAAAACAACGTTTTCATGTTTAATAAGAAATTTTACAGACAAAATAAAGGAGCACCTATGGGATCTCCTATTTCCGGTCTGTTGGCTGAATTTAAACTTAGACCGATGGAGGAATTTATTTTTAAAAGTTTGAATTTAACACCAGAAGTTTGGCTAAGATACGTGGACGATATCTTTATCACATGGAGTCATGGAAAGCAGGAACTCCTATCTTTCCTCTCAAAAATAAACGAAATAGATGAAAATATTAAGTTTACGTTGGAAATAGAAGAAAATTCATCACTGCCGTTCCTTGATATTCAATTAATTAAAGATGACAACAACCTAAAACGTAAAGTCTATCGTAAACCGATGAGAAGTAACACAATAATCCCATTTAATGCCTCTACAACTTTCACTTATAAGATTGCTGCCTTCAATTCATTCATCAAGCGTGCTTTTCTGGTTTGTTCAAGTGAATTCATCCAAGATGAACTTAATTTTATCAGAGATATCGCCATTGACCATGGTTTCCCCGCTCATCACGTACAGAAAATTATAGAAAAATTCAATGGCCATTTAATTCAGCATCCTGTCCCTAGCAATAATAAACCAAACTATCGGAAATTCCAATATATACCTATTATATTTGAAAGGATTAAAAGGGCCCTCCGTAAATACAATATCCATCTTATTGCTGTCCCTCCCAGAAAATTGGTTGACTTAGTTTCATATAAATTAGATCCTATCCCCCCTGATCAATTCGCAGGTGTTTATGAAATCCCCATTAGCTTAAATAATAATAGTATAATATTTTACATTGGTATGACTAAAAGAAAGTTTTTGGAAAGATTAAAAGAGCATAAAAACGACATAAAATTTGGAAAATTATCCACTGCACTCTCCCGGTTTTACGCTAAAAATAATGATATTGTAATTAATTTCGATAAAGCAAGAATTATCCATAGGTTCAATAACCCATTTAAAGCCGCCATTAGGGAATCATTGGAAATTAAAATTAGAAAAGATTGTATTTGTAATGATAACTTTTCTTTCAGCATACCTGGTTTATGGGATACATTTTTAACCCCTTGTTAATTCATTGTTTTGTTTTTCGCTCTTTGGCAACAAAGAGTGCCCGCTTATTTTATTTAAATTTTTCCATACTGTTGATTTCATTCTTCTCGTGTCGAAAATTAAAAGATCAGTAGTCGTTTGTGTTGTTCCTCTTCCCCGATGATGGCTTTAAGTTTGAAGCCGAAACATGTAGGATTTTAGCTCTTTTATGAGTTTAAAACAATTTTTACACTGATTTTAGCAACTAATAAGCACAATTTGTGCAATTTGTGTTTTTAAAATACTAGTTAACAGTGTAGTGTCCAAATGGATTCAATTGTTAAATGTATTGATTCGAAATTTTTATTATTTCTGAAATAACAATAATCATATTGACATAATTTTATGTTTTACCATTACAGACTCATTAACATATAAATCAACAGTCCAATTCCTATTTACAAATAAAATGACGAAGCTATTCGAATAAATAATATCAAACAAATAGTATAAAATTTAAACAAGCACTAACAAGAAAATCCGGCTGACTTTTTAGCCCTTACTAATGTACGTTTCTAGTCTGGTGAAGGAAAGTATTGGCTCAAACTATAATTAAAAACAAAATGCTAATGTACCTTTTGCTTAATTATAACATTTATTTGACACACAGCATACAAACTTAAAAGTGAACAGACAGTAATTATTAAAATTTGAATTCATCCACCGAAACTACAGCATAGCAAGAATTTTAATCTTCAAAACCCTCTGTATCCAACAGTTAAAAAGTACTCAGCGGCAATCTGTAGAGTTCCTTTATCCGCAGCAGAAATCGATAGAGTACCCGTAGCACTGGCGTTGAGAGTCCGAGACATGGCGAGGTTGTCTACAGCTACACTGCTTAGACCCATTGTAGTCACACATCCATGATCAATATTTATTTGAATCATAGGAATGACTCTCTTTTGTTTACATTTTTAATTCTGGGATTAGATGAATTTCAACTGCGGTTGTCTCAAAATATATGCGTATTTCGATATATGTATTCTCTCAAGATGTTTTTGTTTTTACACAATGTGTCTAAAAAGGTTAATTTTATGCATCATTACTCAAAAAATTAATTCTCTGAAATTAGCCAAAAATGATCAGGTGATTTTGCTGCATGGTCAGCCCAAATTCAACGTTTGGCGCTTTTTTGGGCTAATTTAAATTTTGCCTAATAGACGTAACGTTAAAGTAAAAATGGACACCCTCAAGTGGATAATTAATTGATTTTCAGATTTTTTTTATTTTTTCTGATTTCTTTTAGTTAGTGTAAATGAACTTTGTACCAAATTTGAAGTTTGTAGGTGCAGTAGATATATGAGATCATTTTGATGAGTGAGTGAGTCAGTGATAAAATTATCGATTATCAGACATTTTCAAATATCATTATCTCGGAAACTAATTATGCGTTATTTATAAAATTTTGGATTCTGGATAATTAAGGTGATCTTACTACACATTTAAAATTACAAGTACGTAGGTCAAATAGATTTTCTATAGTAGAGTGTCGAAATTTGGCGAAAACAGCTTGAAATGGATCGTGTAATATAACACACCAGTATTTTAGACGAACTTGGCTGACACACTGCTGTGTGTCTAGATGAGTGTGTATACATATACAAAAGATTTGTGTAGAAATACACAGCAGATATATTTCAGATTTTGTATTATCTTTATGATGGGTGTATATATGTATACGAAAAACGAAAGACAAGGTGTATGCAAAATACAATCCTTTAAAAAAGTCTTTTGGACAGAATCTAAATTTTTAGGGTGATTTAAATATATTGTTTGAAGGTTATTACTATTTTTCTTTTTTAAGTTCATTTAATTTAAGTTATTTAAACCTAATTTGTATATATTAAATCTGTTTAAGGTAAGGTTGGCATGCTTTTGCTAAAGGTAGAAAAACCGTCCTGACAAAAAAAAGTTTTTGCCTCTTTTGCCAAAGTGGCAAAAATAAGTGTACTGTAATTTCCGTCCTATACTTTGCAGCTCAAACAATTATGTTTCAACCCAGAAATTTCATTCTATATAATGTAACTTGCTAGATTGCTCTAAATATTTGACTTCAATTATTAAATACAATTTCTGGGTTGAAACATAATTATTTGATCTGCGTATTATAGGCTGGAAATTACGGTATATGTTATATTTAGGGAAATATAATAGTTATTATTATTATTTTTTTTTTAACTAATTTTAACTTGGAATATTCAATGCATTATTTAAATAGTAATCTAAACACGATTGTTTGCATTGTTTTTAGCAAAATGCTTTTTTAGTTTACCATAGATGCAGAGGATGGGAAAGGGGAGGGTAAATCACAATAAAGTAACTCTCTTGTTTTAGTTTAAACAGTCATAATTATTGAACAACTAATTTTTATGCTTAGTTAATCTTTAATGAAGTCTAAGAAATATTAGCCGACTTTGACGTTCACAGATGTAATGATGTTCACAGAGGGTGTAATGTGTCTATCAAAAATTATGTGTGTTTCAGAATCATTACTTGAGCACAATATTATTAAGATCGATTCAGCAACCTTGTCAAATGGCTGCGGCATAGATGATCCAATAATATACAGGTAATAAAAACAGTCTATTATTTCAATATCGATAGCAGTAGGCTCAACTGTTTCGACGTTTGACTTTAATATTTGGGCTAGTTTGAATTTGTCAGTTTTTAGCAAGTCGCCAGTACACTAGAAAAGAGCAGGCGGCACAGGCGCTAATAGAAACGTTAAGCAGTATTCTATGTTGATATCTTTCTCAATACTAATCGCAAGTAATTGGCCAAAGATGTCTCGTTCCATTTTAAGAACGGCCTTTTGAGTTTTATCTTTGTTGGTTTGAGCTTTGACGACAGACTGTGAAGCAAAATTCTGGATTTTGTTACACTTTATCGGTTTTTCGAACCTTCCGGGAGTGGAATTGCATTCTGAAATAAACATCAATTTTTGTTGATTTCGAACCGACTTAACGTTGATCAGAAAATCACAAACTTCAGTAAAAGCTGTCTTGCCAGTTGAAATATTGAACAGAATATTTTTATCGATACTCTCAACGAACGGATTCAGCCTAATTCTTAATTACACTCTGAAGACTTTCGTTATCCTTTTTGATTCGACTCTTCTGCAAGGCATGACAGGTATCATCTTTTGCGATTGACCGGCATGCTCTTTAATGGTGGATACAATTTTGGTCTTTATACTGTGACTAAGTGCCCATCTTTGTCGTGCTGATATAGACTCTGCTGCAAGATTATATGTTAATTGATTTGAGTAATCAGCATTAAAGGTCTGTTCTAACGTCAAGTCAGCGGGTGATTGGGAGAAACCAGATTTGGTACGTCGGATACACTATCGGAGAAATCTGTAAAAAGAACTCGCTGCATCTTTGCCTGTCAAAATGGAATTGTGCATGCAACGCTTCTCTGTCACTCTCAACGCTCGTGCAGAAAATTGAACATCTTAAATCTAGGCAACCATGGATTCAACAAACTTTTTGATAAGGCAACCTAATACGGTTGGATTAGGAATAAAATAATCTTTCATTTGATGTGTAATTCGATTAAATAACTTATGAGGGTATATTAATAACATTTACTTACCTGTTTATACCTGGCAACTCCATAGTTGGCAATCAGGGAGAATAGGCAACCTTTATTTTTTCAATTCCTTGGGGTATATTCTCTCAGCTGATTCTCAACTTTCATAAATAACAAATCAAGGAAGTTGATCAAAAAATTTTAATGAAACATTTTACTGTTTAACATTATCGGCACGTGATTTCATTTAGCTAGGCAACCTATTTGCGATGTATCAATGTATAAATTATCTAGAATATCCTTATATATTATTTCTCCTGTCAACATAACATCCCTTTTTCTAAGAAAATATGAAACGCAGAACAACGAATGAGATACCATATGAAAGGTTTTAGAACCGGCTTCTGACATAGCCCACTTAATAATTCGTTAAAACATGTTTTTGATTAAAATTTGCTGAAAATTAAAATTTAAATCTGCATTGATTTCATAAAAGAAATGAAAGGTTTTCTCCAAACTACTGTTGCCAAAAAAATAAAATACCACATTATATGATGCTCATAGCAATTATTATAAAAAACACCGCACAGGTTTATTTAATACTTATGATTAAAAAGCGAAATTGAAATCGAAATGTTTAGATTTATAATTCTGAGTCCCATGGTTTTCCCGAAGCAGATGACGTCATCCTCTGATGCAGTCAAAATACGATTGTTAATTTTTTTTCTCGTGCGTGCCTTAGCAATCTTGGATCAGTTTTTAGTCTAACTTTGATGGAATAAATTGATCATAATTGATCTGGCTTGACTAACAACTAAATGTTGTTTGCACATATTTTTATCCTTGCTTTTTCTTTAGAAGTTTAAACTTGCATCTAATAGATATTGCATATTGATAAAAAATTATACTTCTCTATTATCCCGTTGACCACTTTTCATAACAATAAACTATCACCAAGTAAATGGGAGAACGTTGCCATTGGAATATCAATAAATAAATAAATAAAATATAAGAATTTAAGGACACAATTGTTATTTTAATTGATAAAATAACTACTAAATCAGTAAAACATAATGAAAAATACACGCAAATGTCGAATGTAAAACCACTAGATGACGTAACAAACATGCATAATGATTCTGACATCAAGTAAATGGGACTGCATTTTTGGCGTTTAACCTTACAGTTTGGCGGTAGTTTTTTGTTATGAAAAGTGGTCGACGGGATAATAGAGAAGTACCTAAAAAATATTAGATTTCAGTGCGAAATCTTCGCACGGGCCCTCTGGTATTCTTTATTATCATTAAATAACAAATGAGGGTATATATTTCTTATATCGGATCTTAGACTATATCTATATAAAATGCTTGTTAATTCCTTTTTTTATGCTGGAATGTCTGGATTAAATAAAAATAAACACATTCATACTGTGTTTATAATAAACTTAAAAAGAAAGATTTCTACTTGTATGAAAAAAAAAAGTTGCATTATTGGCTGAGTTTGATAGAAATTTCTTTTTCTAACTTTAAACAAAACTTAATTTGTCCCTGGTAAGTTTTTCTCAGCTCAGCAATTATTGCTTCTAAACTTTAATTTTAACTAACTTTAAGGTGAAAATTGCTGAAGTAAGCACAACTCCTTTTTTTGTGTATGTTCAGATCTGCAAAGGCTATTCGCTGGAAGTTCTGTACACACTAGCCCATATTTCAATCAAAAGATCCTAATCCTTTCAGTAATACAGTAACACAGTCTCCACCTTAGTCCTTCTACTGGGAAAAATTGAAGTACTTTCACAAAAATGGGCTGCATGAATGAAAAGAGGCCTTTTTCTGTAAAAGTGAAGTGGTAGGACAATTTTCGCTTACATTTTCTGTCTGAGAGGAAAAAGAAGAAAATTCAAACATAAATTAATATTTAAAGTTTAATTTGAGCTATGCATTATATAAAGACAACTATATTAAATATAAAGCCTTAAAAATAAAAAAAATATATAAAATTTTGAGATATATATCTTTAAAAATGTGATTCTAAGTAAAAATGTCTGTACCATTCCAAGTTTTAGGTAATTACACTTTTATTTTTTAAATTAATTAAACTTTTTTTTAATAAAAAGTTTTAATTATTTTAAATATGAACTATTAGTGTGCTATATTAATGATAAAAATTAATTACAAAAGTTTTTTTTTTTTTTTTTGAGCAAATCAATAGAAATATTTTGTTTCTCACTTTGTGTCAAGTCTGTTACCTTATGATTATTTTATTCAAAATAGGTTTGTAATTCTACCTAAAGTTGGCAGCACATATTCAGTGGCATTGTTAAACTATTTAAGCAACTAATCCTTGTCATTTTTACTTTCTTCTATCTTTACAAGAAGAAAGTATTAGATTCATGAAAATTTTCGACTTCCAGTTTTCAACGTATTTATACGTTTTAGAAGGTCCTGAACACGATTTGACTAATTTTAGAAAATGTCTGTCTGTGACTCTGTCTGTCTGTCTGTCTGTATGTGACAAAAATTTTGTGGCCGCTCTATCTCAAGAACTAATACTCGGAATTTAATAAAACTTTAGATTCAGTTAGTCCCTGATATAAATTGGTGCTGATTAGTTTTTGGTAAAAATCGCCCGGCAGGTGGCGCTGCTATGCAGCATTTTTTACGATTTCCGCAATAGCTCTATCTCAAGAACTAATGCTCGGAATGTAATAAAACTTTAGATTCAGTTAGTCCCTGATATAAATTGGTGCTGATTAGTTTTTGGTAAAAATCGCCCGGCAGGTGGCGCTGCTATGTAGCATTTTTCACGATTTCTGCAATAGCTCTATCTGAAGAACTAATGCTCAGAATTTAATAAAACTTTAGAATCAGTTAGTCCCTGATATAAATTGGTACTGATTAGTTTTTGGTAAAAATCGCCCAGCAGGTGGCGCTGCTATGCAGCATTTTTCACGATTTCCGCAATAGCTCTATCTCAAGAACTAATGCTCGGAATTTAATAAAACTTTAGATTCAGTTAGTCCCTGATATAAATTGGTGTTGATTAGTTTTTAGCAAAAATCGCCCAGCAGGTGGCGCTGCTATGCAGCATTTTTCGCGATTTCCGTAATAGCTCTATCTCAAGAAATAATGCTCGGAATTTAATAAAACTTTATATTCAGTTAGTCTCTGATATAAATTGGTGCTGATTAGTTTTTGGTAAAAATTGTCCAGCAGGTGGCGCTGCTATGCAGAATTTTGCAGGGTTTACACGATTTTAGCGATCGTCATATCTCAAGAAATATTGCACGGAATTTAATAAAACTTGAGTTTCAGTTAGACCTTGATATAAATGGGTGCTGATTCTTTTTAGTGTATGCGTAGCTCCTATGTGAGATAGAAGAAAGTTTTGGGATTGACACATCCGACTAGTTTATTCTTCAATTCAGAAACATTGCAATAGTGACAAGAATTGGCTTTCTTTAGAGTTGGTGTTTTTATTCATTGTCAAGTCTGTTACCATAATTTTTAATATTAAAATATTAGTTTTTAGACTTCTGTATTTAAATATTGTTTACTAAGTAGTTTTAGGAGGTACATATATTATTATTTAAGTTACAAATTATGTAAGCTAGCTTATTTCTAATGGTTTGATTGAATGTCAAATCCCTAACTTATCAAGTCTGTTACCATGTGACTGGTAACGGATTTGACTCAAGGTAACAGACTTAACATTATAAGCAAACTATGGTTAATAAAGGTTATTTTGCAACTATAATGGCTTTAACAGCTACAGAAAAGCAAATGGACATAGGAAATGGATGAAATAAAATCCTGAAAAATATAAGCAAGCCAAAAACAAAGAAAGAAAGAAAAATGATTCTGAATTATGATATTTTATAATCAATGCTATTTGCAATCACCTATGACAAAGCAATGAACAAAATAACTTTAATGTGTTAAATTCATATTTATTTTGTATGCAAGTTATTAAAAGTATTATATTTTTTTATAAGAAAAATTTATTTGAAAAAAAAAAATGTATCAATGAGTTTAGCAGTGAGATATCAGAGGTATAAAATAAAGTATTGGCATGAAAAGCAAGCTGAATGTTGCTTGTGCAAAGTTCAGTCCTCCGTCATAGAAACAACTCCATGTTAATTGAAAAGTTTGAAGCAGATTCAAGATGCTTTAAAAAGCATTTTTTAAATATTAACACTTTCCAGCCTATAGAATGTGCAAAAATTGAATAAAATTGAATGAAATATATTGATTTTCAACTGATGAACAATTATGCTGGTTTATATATGCATTAAAAAAATTCTTTCCAGCTACATGTATTAGATAAATTACTTCTGTTTGTATATAATAAAAGATAAATGGCTTCTGTATATGAAATAAATTGTATAAGTATTGAAAAAATTAAATGTGTGAATGAAGCAGTGAATAGATTGCCAGAAAATACATGTGAAGAAATTGTGTTGCCAAGGCACCAACAGTATAACAAGGAAGTTACCAATTTTTTTTATAGCAATAATAGCTGTTACTGAAAAAAAAGACTTTGTAAATGGAGGAATTTACTTTCAAAAAAGGAAACTTCAAAGATAAAATATTCCTTGAAAAAAAGATCCATTCTGGTTCCTCAGGGAGTGAAATATCTATAGATTCTGATCGTGAATTTTACTTAGAAGTAAATAAAAAACCCAAGTATGTCCCTGGAAGAGATATCTGATGATGAATTGTATGAAGGTGTTTATGTTTTGATAGAATTTACTAGAGGAAATAGAAAAAAATACACTAATCCAAAACAAAGTATATGAAGATGACAAAATTTCAATTTTGTGGGTTAATGATTGTAACAGGAGAGTACTTCACATTCATAAAAGACTTATATGGTAATTTTGAGCAAATTATAGCAATTCTTCTGCAACCAAAATGTAATAACATGAGGAAAATAAATATTTTATGAGTTTTCAGTTCCACTTATATGAAAAAAATGAAATTTGAGTCATGCTACATTTGGATATATGCCCTGCACTTATTTTGATTATAAATAAATACAATATGTTTATGTATAGTAAAGTCTCAGTTACTTTTGGTTCTATTTTAATATTTAGATGAAAATGCTTGATAAGTATTTTTTTGATATTCCAATCAAATATATTAACTGATTTTATAATACACTATATTTCCAATGATGACCGGTCACTTGCGATTTTAGATGTTTTGTTAAATAGCTGGAAAGATACATGAGGAATTATCCAGAAACAGAGTGTAAACAACATGATAGACGTCATATATTTCCGCGAAGATTTTTTCATGAAACCCCATAAGGGGCCGTCAACAAATTGAAGAAAAACGAATATATTTTGGATAACCCTGTAAAAACTAATATTGCAAAAGCATTCAAACTGTAGATTATGATTAAGTGGATTATTGTAATAATTTGGGTTCATTTGTATGAAGATAGCATGTATACTCGAAGAGAAATTCAGGTTTTTATAAAAACAGTCCCAAATTTTACCAAGTTTTTTGCTTATAATTTGCAGAGTTTTTAATATAAAAACAAGTTTTTTTCAGAAAATATGACAAACAAAATTGTACACAATACCCTGGAATAAGAATTAAAAAATAATAAAAATTGTATGAAAAATGAGCAGATTTACTAAATATTCTTTCACTGCCCATGCGCGAATTCTATCAAGCAGGACGGTAGCTCTGCCAAGCCAAGCTTTAAAAAAAACGCCAAGAACTGGAATAAAGACCGCTAATGCTTATATACAGAAAGCAACTTCGCAATGTTAAATCGACAAAACATGCCAGATTAAAATATCAGATATCAAACAAACCAAGCGTCGTAGAAAAAAAAACGAAAACTAGAAGAATCTAAGGAAGAATTTCTTCAATTTAAGACCAAACTCATCTTCATAAGTGATTTATAAACAGAGATATAGCTTTTTTTAAAAAACGTCGAGTTACTTAAAATGATCACTATTTTCTTCGTCAAACTTTTTTTTTTCAAACAAGCTACACGCCTTAATATTGGGCAGAATAAAAAAAGGATTGCATTTTTGGACAAGTAATTACGTAATCTATGTGCTTTTATAAAATTCAGTGTAAAAAAAAAAATTATTTTCTATCCTTAATTAGCAAAACACTGTCAATTAACTTGGCGATTAAAAAGTTATGCCAAAACAGAGATAAAACCCGCCAACGACCATGTACCATCTGTATTAAAATAGCACAAATCAGTTACAGGTTATAATATAACCACATCAAATTTTATCTGCAAGTCAGCCATTTTCTTCTGAAGATATTTTTTTTTTTAATAAAACTTCATAATTATAAGAACACACATTTTATCGAGCTATTAAATATGACTGCAAACTGTGGCAGATGACTGTTTCCAACAAGAATAAGTATGAGAAATTCCCGTCAAGCGCATCGATCTGGGTGTCTCAGTCACGCTATGCGTAAGGTCCCAGGTTCGAGTCCTGGCCCAGGTCAATTTTTCACTCGTGTTTGTTTAGTGCATTTAATTGTCTGATAAAATGAGTGTTCTTATAATATTGTAAAATAAAGTAATCAGACGTAGTGTTTATGCTTTAAAAAATATTTTAAATATATAATTTACGTTTTTAGAAAGATCTTTAAAAATAAATTAGTTTTTGAGGGAAGGTGTACCTTCTAAAATGTATCCATTAAGAGTTATCGGCATTTAAAATTTCTTTCCAAACGTAAACAAAATTTTTTAAATTAATTAAAAGTGATTCATTTATTTTAAAAAAAGAAAAAAAAAACATGGTAAAGGACAGGCATTTCGTTCGCAGGTATACCTTTTACGTCATTTTTCTATAAATTAATGAAATCCAGTTGTTAAATTACTTTTGTTTTAGAAGTGAAGTTTCCATTTAAATTTATTGTAACAATACAATGTTTAATTGAATAAAATAATATAAATCTAAGAAATTGCTAAGAAATTCCAAGCATGCACAGGGCAATGTAAAATAAATAAATAAATAAACAAAAAATAAATAAATAGACAGAAAATAGATAGATAAATAAATAAATAAAAATCAGCTTTCAGAAATTATAAAAATTGTTCATATATCTTAATTACAATCTAAAGGAGGGTTTATTTCTATATTATTCCACATATAATAGTAATTTCAGCAAATATATTAAATTATCCCTCATGTGATACATCGTTGGAAAAGTCTGTGACCGCCTAATCTTATTATGCATCTCCGGTGTTCATTCCCCCAATTTGACCCCCAAACGTGATTAGCTTTCACCACCAGTGGGCGCTTTCCTATCTCTGTTTCTATGGGTCGGATCACGACAGGGTATGGCTCATTCGACTCGACATCTGTAGAGCTTTCCGATTTTAGTTCGTTTTTTCACCACCAGGGGGCACTTCCCTAACTCTGGTTCTATGGGCTAGATCACGACTGGGTATAGCTCATTCGACTCGACATCTATAGCCTTAACGATTTCAGTGCCCGAGGTTCATATAGAACAGATTGCGCTACCTGGTGGTGGAAGATAGAACTTAAGCGTGCACAGCACGACCACTATACGGTGCCGAAGGCAGCGGGGAACCAGGTCGGAGGTTCGTGGTTTATCTTATTCGAGGTTTTACAAGATTTGAGGCCCCGGTGTAAATTAGGGGCCCGCTAGCGGGCGAAGCCAGCTAGTGCTAATAATAAAAGAGCGTGATATCACGTTTGATTTCAAATGCAGCGCTGACACGCTATGTACATATTCCATTTTTATTCATTTAATAGATTAGTCAGTGATATTTTTTAACGGAGGATAACAAGTATTATAATAAGCCACATTTAGTATGTTGTTTTTAAGAGTGTAATTAGTTTAATTGAAAAATCTACTGGTATTTCTAGTTAACCCTTTAAACAATGACTGAAAGTAAAATGTAATTTTAAATTATTTCTCATGTTTAGATTATTTAATTTATGTTCAATATATTTTTAAAAAAAGAAATGATATCTACAAAAACAACTTTTCAAAAGTAAAAAAAGCCAAGCGTAAAAAAAAAAAAAAAAAAAAAAAAAAAAAGTTGTGGCTAAAAAATGGTGTGATATCAAATTTCCAAGCTATTATATTGCTTATTTAACTTTTTTCCATTAAATAAGTTATCATATATATAAGTCGAGTGCATAGGTATATGTTAATAGAAATCGTTTTCTCCTGTACTAAATACATCCTAACGAGTTTCTGAAAATTCAATTTTTTTCAAATTATGCATGATGGGCTTGGCGGCCATCTTTGCATATTATTCACAAAATTCTAAGCACCCAAATCCGTAGTTAAAATCCGAAGTTCAAAATTGTTATTTAAGCAAATATTTTAAGCGTTTCATTTATAGACTTGTATGCTCTGAAAATTGTGTCTTAAGATAATGATGACTTATCTTAAAGATTCATCTTATGATTTATTTTTTTAGAGTAATTAATAATTTCAAACTAGTAAAAATCAATTTCTCAAAATATCAGTCGTATCTAATTTATCTGTCCGTAGTTAAAATCTGAAATTCGAAATTGTTAAAAACATATTACATTGCAAACATATTACGTTTTTACTTTAGAAATTTAGGTGCTTAGAAATATGGAAAGATGGCCGCCAAGCCCATCATGCATAATTTGAAAAAAATTGAATTTTCAGAAACTGGTTAGGATGTATTTAGTACAGGAGAAAACGATTTCTATTAACATATACGTAGGCACTCGACTTATATATATGATAACTTATTTAATGGAAAAAAGTTAAATAAGCAATATAATAGCTTGGAAATTTGATATCACACCATTTTTTAGCCACAACTTTTTTTTTTTTTTTTTACGCTTGGCTTTTTTTACTTTTGAAAAGTTTGTTTTTGTAGATCAAAATATACTGTGCATAATATATTAGCTAAATGTATAGAACGACTTTTATGAAAGTCTCAAAAACATAGCTTGAAAATTCTGATAGTAATTGTCGATAGAATAAGCTCGAAATTCGCTGTTTCCAAAAGGAAGCAAAAAGATGAGGGGTTGTATCAAATATAGCATGAGAGACACTTCATTCTTATTATGTCAACTTTGATAAGCTAGTACATTTGGATACAACCCCTCATCTTTTTGCTTCCTTTTGGGAACAGCGAAATTCGAGCTTATTCTATCGACGATTTCTATCAGAATTTTCAAGCTATGTTTTTGAGACTTTCATAAAAGTTGGTCTATACATTTAGCTAATATATTATGCACAGTACATTTTGATTGAATTTGCGCATGCGCAGTGAAACAATATTTAGTAAACCTGCTCATTTTTCATACAATTTTTATTATTTTTTAATTCTGATTACAGGGTATTGTGTATAATTTTGTTTGTCATATTTTCTGAAAAAAATTTGTTTTTATATTAAAAACTCTGCAAATTATAAGCAAAAAACTTGGTAAAATTTGGGACTGTTTTTATAAAAACCTGAATTTCTCTTCAAGTATACATGCTATCTTCATACAAATGAACCCAAATTATTACAATAATCCACTTAATTATAATCTACAGTTTGAATGCTTTTGCAATATTGGTTTTTACAGGGTTATCCAAAATATATTCGATTTTCTTCAATTTGTTGACAGCCCCTTATGGGGTTTCGGGAAAAAATCTTCGCGAAAATATATGACGTTTATCATGTTGTTTACACTCCTGAAGTTTCTGGATAATTCCTCATGTATCTTTCCAGATATTTAACAAAACGTCTAAAATCGCAAGTGACCGGTCATCATTGGAAATATAGTGTATTACATAAAGTGATTTCTCTATATCATAGCTGAAAGAAAAATACTATTTGTATGAAAAAGTTATATATATAAAGTTGAAAATATCGTTAAAAACTACACTGTAACAGACTTGACAAATGGTAATGGATTAGAGTCAAATCAGTTACCAAATGTCAAGTCTGTTATAGCACAGTTTTTTTAATGATATTTTCATATTAATATAATTTTTTTCACCATTCTATAGTTATTTTTCTTTAAACTAAGAAACAGAGATATAATTTTCTTAAAATTCAATAATTTACATGAATATATATTGTTATTAGAAAAAGTTCTTGTATAAATGTCTATGTTGTCAAAACTCGTTGCTATAAATGTCTGTCATTTCAATTTAATTTAAGAATTATTGATAAATATCATGTTTTGAAATTTAAGGACATAAATCACTTCAAAGTAAGTTGATTTTAGAAACTAATAAAATTTATAGTTGAGTATTTTCAGTAATTTTGTATGGTAACAGACTTGACAATTTGCTTTACAACTTGATATTGAAATATCATTTACGTATTAAATTATAGACCAAAGTGCATGACCAATTTCTCTTTCATATATCTTAAACATATACCATAACACCTGATTCCATTTTTTTTTTAAATTGTTAAGTTTGAAAAAAATAAAATTCTGAAATGGAAGCATAGGGTGAAAATGGTTCGGTAATAACAATCATGATTCTGGAGTTACATTAAAGAGCCCTTATTTAATGCAACTAATAACCTGAAACTGACTGCAATATACTTACGATTCATACAAAGATGAGTCTGTTGCGAATTTTGTTAAAATATCTTCACTACTGTTAAAGTAGACGAAAATGCAACTTCAGATTGGTGAGGGATGCCCTGTAATTTTGACTAAATAATTAATTTTTGACCCTGGTTTTCTATACAATAAATGTTTTTTACAGTGTCTCGTACCAACCTACTGTAAAAATCATTTATTGTATTGAAAACTAGGGTCAAAAATCTATTTATTTATTCAAAATTACAGGGCATCTCACTTCAATCCGATGTCGCGTTTTTGTTCATAACTTTAAAAGCAGTGAAGATATTTTTGCAACAGACTCATCTATGTATGAATTGTAAACATATTGTAAGAATTTTGTTATTAAAGTTATGAACAAAAATGCGACTTTGGATTGGAGTGAGACACCCTCTATTTTTTACTATATAAATGAATTTCCAACCCTGCTTTCCTATACAAAAATTGTTTGTTATAGTGCCCTGTACCAACCCTTAAAGTTTATACCATGAATTTGGAATCACCCTGTATACAAAAAACTTTGCTGAAAATATCTAAAGACACCTGAATATCACTTCACAAAAAATGGATCTTGTGAGAAAAGTCTGGTCAGACCTCTAGTTAATGAATTCCTATAAGTACTGTTCATATGGAAGATCCAAAAATTCTATATGATTTTAGTAATATTAAAAATCTTTCAATTTTAACCACTTCAACGGCCGCATAGATAGGGAAACAGTGTTATTACTCACGACTTAACTCGGGGAAGTCGTTGAACTGGTTAATTATCTGTGGGGTCTCCTCTAAATATTCTCAAGAAGTGAAACAGCAGTTACTTTTCTATAGTGTTTATCATTATTTAATTAAAAGTATTATGCTGCTTTAAAGCTTGCATGAAGATTAGCTATAGTGTGAGCCTTTATTTAATGTGAATATCTGTATTAAAGCATTTTTTCATTAGCAAATCTCTTTTAGTTATGTTCAATTTGCTTACATGCTTGGCTTTTGGAAAGTAGAGTTATAATGGAAGTAAAGGAAAAAAAAATCTGCATTATAAATCAAAACCACTTTTAATTTTCACTTTAGTATTTTAAATATATAGCCTAATTATTAAATTGAAAATTGTGAGATTTTATGTTATAGATCAATCAAATGGCAACAGCTCCTGATTCCCAACGTTTAAAACTGTTAAGAGAAGTAGCTGGAACAAGAGTGTATGATGAAAGGCGCGAAGAAAGTAAATCCATTTTAAAAGAAACTGTTGGCAGAACGGAAAAGATTGATGACCTTCTAAAATACATTGAAGAAAGACTTAAAACATTAGAAGAAGAGAAGGAAGAATTGAAAGAATATCAGAAATGGGATAAAATGCGCAGGTATGATTTTCATGTATAAACTTATAAAAATCTGATTTGGTTTATATAGTGTTTTCTCATTATTAGAAGGAAATTTCTTCTGTTTAACGCCATTTTTAAATAATTTTTGTATATTATGTTTTCATTTATCTATGTTTTATCATCTTTTAAATATTTAATATATTGCTCTAGTCTGTTTTGTAAAACATTTGAGTTTCTATATAAAAGAATCCATTCTTCCAGTCAAAAAATTTGTTAGAGAATGATGTATAGGTGCAGATTCCCAAAATTTGTAAGGAGCCAGTGGCTCCTAAGCCCAAAAAATCCAGTGGCCACAAATGTGAAAGAAACACATAAAAACAATAGTGTTTATATGGGGTAAAAATCTAAACAAAAAACTCGGGAATTCAAAGTGTAAAGTAATTTATTTAATATACACACATATAAACAATGAATATTAATTAAGTGTAATATAAATCTTAAATGATGGGGACATTCATAGTCAGAAGATAATGTTGGGCAAGATACGGTTTAAAACAAATTTTGTATAAGCTAAGCAATTATGATAGCGGGGGGAATATTAGAAAAACAATATTTCTCATTTTGATTTTGCCAAACAAAAGTACACGTAAAAGAAAATCTGAATGTGTGAGATTATTTTGCACGATAAAAATCAAAACACTTATAAGAAAAATATTATTTTATTATTATTATCTATAAGAAAAATATTATTTTTAAAAAATCACAGACTATGTAAAATTATTAAACTCAAACTGTTACGAATAACATTGCTATTCAAATATATATTTAATAGTTTGCTGTGTTAAACAGATAATCCTGAAATGTTATTAAAAGATAATAATAAAGTTTGTTATGCGTTTTGCTCTTAATCTTTAAAAAAAAAAAAATTAAAATTTCACAATGATGTCTGGGAACACCAGAAATTGATCACTTTAAATCACATGGTGACTTACACACCGAAAGTTAGTGGCCACTGCAAAAATTTTAGTCGCCATCTGGCGACCGTGAATCTGCACCTATAGAATGATGTAAAAATTTCTATTTAATGAGTAAATTAAAAAAAATTGTTTTTGAGGTGTTTAATTAAAATTTTGAAATGTTTAATTTGATATTGTATTTTTCAATTATTTAAACAGTTTCCAAACTGAAAATAAACATGACAACATGATAAAAAAAAAAAAAACACATAAGGTAAACTTACATTTGTTTTAGAATAAGAAATATCTGTAATATTTGGTTGTTTTGATTTCGAAACTATTACTCTTGTAAAAGCTTTCACACTTTAACAAGGAATGCAGAATTGAATCGGGAAAATTTGCTCCATTTGAAGTCACCTCCTTATAATATCAAAGGAATTCATTTTCGGATGAGTTTTTTAAAAAAATCCGAATTTGACCCCATTAAAGTTCCCCATACGTCGATAGAATAAGCTCGAAATCCGTTGTTCCCAAAAAGAAGCAAAAAGATGAGGGGTTGTATCAAATATCTGTTGATTAGTGCCAAGATAGCGTACACAATATTGCACGTACTACTATATTTGGATACAACCCCTCATCTTTTTGCTTTCTTTTGGGAACAACAGATTTCGAGCTTATTCTATCGACGATGATTTTCAGAATTTTCAAGCTATGATTTTGAGACTTTCACAAAAGTTGCTCTATATAGTTAGCTAATACATTATGCACATTATATTTTGATTGCATTCGCGTATGCGCAGTAGAGTGTCCCAAAGTTCAATGTAAAAAAAAAAAAAAAATTTAAAGGTGGTTCTCATCCTGTAAAAAATTTCTTCTACTCCTATTATTAAAATATATGAAGTTAGAGCTCATTTGGAAAAGATTAAGAGGTCCCTCAAGGTCACACAAGTTCACTGATTTTTGTAAAAATATGGAATTTTAATCAAAAGTATAAGTGTTGATCAATTATATATTTTATTTCCATTAATAAATTTTTAGTATCTATTTTAACAAAAAAAAATAATAAAAAGCATGATTAAATGCAAAAACATAATTAAAAGCTGCACACCTGCTAATTTTATATACTTTCACCGTACATCAGTGATAGTGCTATTCTTGTATACAATAACATTGTACAATTTTGGGAAAGATTAAGTTTGTCAATAAGACATAAGCAGAACATATCTTATAAAAGATTAAAGTTTTATATAGCAAACAAGTAGGCTTAATGAGAAATTGAAGTAGGAATAATGTAAAAGACCAAGAGAATCAAAGTGCGAAAATCTGGATATCTTATTTGACATAAGTCACACGTTAATTTGGAGCAGCTTATTAAAAATGAAGTGGATCGGTCGTTTCTCAAATTACAAAAAGAAACTAGGAAAGGTTGTATTGGATCTCTGAACAGAAGGCTTTCTACACGTGAGAAAAGATCAGGTGAACGACAGAAAAAATTTACAAAGCGATTGAAAGAAGCTGCTTCATCTCAACATTTCTTTGCTTTATCAACTGCATATTTTAAATCAACAATGGATGAGATTAAGACAAAGTAAAAACTCTAAAGAAGACACTGATAATGAATATGCTGCAGAAATTACACCACAAAAAAAAAAAAAAAAAAAAAAAAAAAACATTAGAAGCAGACAAGTAAAGATGAACGAAGATGGAGGTCTGTCATAACACTAAAAGTTGCTGCTCCTTTTGACAGAAATAATATAAGTACAAGAAAGTCAACATCGTTACTTCCCTTGGTCTTGAACATGGCTGCTGGTGGTGATAGTAAAGCAGACTGTTCAAAAAGTACTGTTCATCATGAACATCAACACTTACGTAATGAAACTGTGCAACAGATAAAAATGGAGTTCAATGCTTCCAAAACAGTAGTTCATTGGGATGGAAAGTTATTACCTGATTTATTATTAAATAAAAAAAGAAAGGTAGACCATTTATGAATGCTAGTGTCCTCTCTAAAAGATAGTAGTACAAAAATTTCTTGGAATTCCTAAGCTGTTATCTGGTACAGAAGAAGCAGCAGCTAATGCGGTTTTTTGAACTTTTACAGACATGAAAATGTGATTATCAGGTTATTGGTATGTGTTTCGACACAGCTTCCTCAAATACAGGTAAGTTCAAAGGAACATATGTTCTTTTTTAATATAAAACTGGAAGAAACCTTTTGCAGTTAGCCTATAGACACCATATTTAAAGTGTTACTTTTAGCTATATTTAATGTATGTGTTCGACCGTCAAGTGGATCTGAAATTATTATGTTTAAAAGATTTAGAGAAAAATGGATTGAACTTAACCACCACAATCCAAAATGTCAAAAAACAAGATTAATAGCAACATCTCACACTTTGAAAACTTTTATTATGAATCAACTTCGGACAGTTGCTAAACACTCTCCTAGAGATGATTACAGAGAACTATTAAATCTTTCCGTTCTTATGATTGGAATAGATGTGAACAATATTATTTGGAAACCAGGTGCTCTCCACAGAGCTGAATGGGGGAGACAAAGCCATTTATTGATTAAAAATTGAACTACTGTTTGATGGAAATGAATCTATAATGCAATTTACACCTCAACAATTTCAAGGCCTTCAAAGGTTCAATCAGTTTGTTGTATGTGTATACATTCAATCATGGTACAGATGTCAGTCTATTGTAGATGCACCAGTGAACGACATTTTGATGATACAAAGATTGCATTAATATGATGATATACAACTATGAAAAAAAGAGTTAAAGATGATTCTATGTCACTCCTAGTATTTAAATGAAGAAATTGCCACTCTTTGTTTGTTTTCTAAACTTCGGAGCGCAATAAGAAATATATGTTAACAAAATCAGTATAAAAAAAATTGTACTTAATTAAGAAACTTTCTTTAAAATTTGACTTAAATATCTCTCACAGTTTCTTTCATACCGCACAAATAGACGACAGCTTCCTAAGCCTGCCTGTTGAGAAATGGCCAGAAACACAATCTTTTAAAGAAGCTGAAGAAATTGTTAAGCATTTGCCGTGTGTTAATGATTGTGCTAAGCGAGACATAGCATTAATCGAAAGTTTTAATGATGCAACAAAAGATGAACAAAAACAGCATTTATTGCAGGTAGTTGACATGCATAGAAAGAACTTCGATTAGTGCAACCGTAAGATCTTGAAGATAGGTAAAAGTGATTAATTATGTTATTTATATAACATTATGCAATATGTTCCTCTTTATTACCTTGTTAAACTTGACAGGTGAATTTTGCTGTGAAATGCTCTTTTTACATTGCATTTTTCAATTTTGAATAACGTTAGTTTTTAGTCATTTTCTTTGTATTTTTTTCTTATATCTTCTATACTAAATATTACTGATGGAGCGCATTCTTTTAGAAACAACATATTAAATGCATGTAACTTAAAAAAATATATATATTTAAAAAAATAATAGTTTGGTAAGTAACTGTGAAATATTATCAAATTAAATTTATTTTTTTAATTTTTTGGCGACCTTGAGGGACTTCTAAATATTTTTTTTTTTCAGCTGAAATTTTACAAGAGATCTTAAGTACCCCAAAAGAAACTTTTTAAGGGGCGAGTCCAAACATTTAAAAATTTATTTTTTTGGAACACCTTAATGCACAGTGAAACATTTTTTAGTAAACCTGCTCATTTTTCATCCAATTTTTATTATTTTTAATTCCAATTGCAGAGTATTATGTACAATGTTGTTTGACATATTTTTTCAAAATAACTTTTTTTTATATCAAGAACTCTGCAAATTATTAGCAAAAAACTTGGCAAAATTTGGGACTGTTTTTATAAAAACCTTAAATTCTCTTTGAGTATACATGCTATCCTCATAAAAATTAACACAATATATTACAATAAGCCACTTATTAATAATCTCGAGTTTGAACGCTTTTCCTACATTAGTTTTTACAGGGTAATCCAAAAGATATTCGTTCTTTTTCAATTTGTTGACAGTCCCCTATGGGGTTTCGGGAAAAAATCTTCGCGGAAATATATAACCTATACTATACTGTTTACACACCTGCAGTTTCAGGTTAATTCCTCATGTATTCTTCTACATAGTTAACAAAACGTCTAAAATCGCAAGTGACCGGTCACCTTTGGCAATATAGTGTATATATATATATATATATGTAGGATTTCAGTGTTAATACTTCAATTGCTTTATGACGTCATGATCGTCATATTAACTGACCCTTTAGTACTATTACTATCATCCATGATTCAAATGCACGAGGTATAAATATTTTGAATCATGAGATTTGGCAAGAGAGCCAGTCATATATTTTTATCATTGAAGAAGCGTTGAAGTACGGAAGAGTCAATTAGGGAACTGTTAGGCCTAATTGGACTATGTAACAATAAGAATATTATATGCTTTATGTGAGAAGTGTAAGATATTTTGAAGGAATAACCAACGAAGTGTTGTGGAATTGATTTCCTAGAATGGTATTAAAGTTCTTGCTTTTGTTATTTAAGTCTAGTTGTTAAATTAATTCAGTAAATTAACTTTTTACGTATCACCTTTCTACATATATATATATATATATATATATATATATATATATATATATATATATATATATATGTATAGTTAATACGCAAAAAGGAAAAGGCCAACAGTTCTGCTTTTAAGGTGTGTGTGAAATATATATATATAGTTTCCCCCAGGTTTAAAAAAGGGCAGGGTGCTGCTGGTGAGAAAAGGACGCGTTTTTATTCTTAAGGGCACTTTTTTTTAAATTAAGGTTTCTTTCATCTCACGAAATCCTATTACTCCCGCTCTGTTGTCTGTCTGTCACAGAGCCATTCTCAGAAACTATGTAACTTACAGTGTTGAAACTTTGCATATATATACCGGAATACCAGCTATGCATCTCAAAATATTAAAATTTGAAAAAATCCTATTTTAATAAATAGAGATTAAAAATAAAAAAATTCTAACAGCCTTTTCCTATTAAATTTAAACATTAAAAATCCACAATGAAATTCTTTTTACAATAATTAATTTTCTATTGAACGATTTCCACGTGAAAAATGAAAATGAAGTAAAAAGTTTCACCAATTGAAAAAAAGATAAATATGAAATAAAATTGATTGACGTCATAGTGGTAATAAACCGGAAAATTTTTAAGATTTTTGAAAAATACAAGAAGTATGATTATGTGTATGTACACAAAGCAGATTAATATCACATCATTAGAGAATTAAAAAGAAAATCTGATGTCATATTGGAAGTTTAACGAATTTTTCAAATGTTTGAGAATAATACAAAGCGAGTATCAATATGAGTAATAGAGAATAGTAAATATATGAGTTTGAGAAACGTATTGAATCGTGATAAAAATCCAAGTATGGAAATATTTGCATATATTTTAACATTTTGAAGGTGTACAACATGTTTAATTTTGAAATTATTTTTTTAGAATATTGCATTTAGTCACTATGACAGATATTATTATAAGGAGGGAGGGGGTTAACGCCTTGCACTGAGATTGTTATTATCTCGGGCCCGGGCAACGCCGGGAGGATAGTTAGTATGAAAATGAAATAAAAATGATTGACACATATTGGTAATAAAACAGAAATTTTCAAAGATTTCTCAATAATACAAGGAGTATCAGTATGTGTATGTACAGAAAGCAGATTAATATCACATCATTAGAGAGTTTAATAGAGAATATATGAGTATATAGAGAAATATATGAGTTTGAGGAACGTATTGAATCATGATAAAAACCAGATTATGGAAATATTTGCATATTTTAACATGAAAGTGTACAATATGTTTCATTTTTAATTTTTTTTAAAATATCGCATTATTTCATATGACATATTATTATGACAGAATATAATAGCGGGCTGGTTTAGATATTAAAAAAATAGACTGGTAAATTTTTACTTTATAAAAGACATGATTTTTTTCTAAATGAAATTTATTTGGATTTATTAAAGAAAGGATACAGTGTTTTGAAGGAATATTAAGCAAAACCCTTTGAGCGATCTTCGATCACACTTGCCCACTTGTTAATAGGTATTATTTTGGTTTTTAAAGCCACTTTTGATATTTAAAAGTCAGGGCACTATTTTCAAGACAACATTGAGTCAATTTTTACTATGAAAGAAAATTTTTTAATGCAAAAAAAAGAAAGGGCACTTTTTTTACTGATGGGCAAGAAGGGTGCTAATTATTTTACTGATGGGCAAGAAGGGTGCCAATTATTTTACTGAAGGGACAAGAAGGGTGCTAATTATTTTATTGAAGGGGCAAGAAGGGTGCTAATTATTTTTATGAGGGGCAAGAAGGGTGCTATTTTGTAAACCAAAGGGTAGGCAGGGTGCAGCACCCTTCTGAAACTGTCTGGGGGAAACTCTGATATATATGTATGGTACGTGTTGCGAATGATGTAAAATGCACTGATGTATCTAAATTTCATCTATATTCATTAATTTCTAAATTCCTATTTTTTTTCTAGTTAAAAAAAAAATATTCCAATTTTTGTTCCAACTTTTTTACAAAACCTTAGTATGTACCCTGAGTTCAGATTTATGAAGTTGTGAATCAGTACTTCATGAATATTGTGCAATTTTTTTTTTTTTTTTCCCCCCCAAATGAGGTATTGGAAAGCTGGACAGGTGTGTTATACAAGGTAGCGGCATACATTAACAAATACCGTACATGTGTCGTTCACAGACTTGCCAAGTCTCCTGATTTTGACAGGAGACTCCTGATTTTTGCTTGATTTTCCATACTCCTGATTTTCGACATATTTCTCCTGATTTTCTGACACTATTTTTAAATTCTTATTTTACATAAATATGCTAGAAAAATCACGGGCATTGACTTCTGTGTATTTTATTAATGCTATTTGATATAAGTTTATGTCAATCATATATGATGGCTCTTGCTATGAACAAATTTTCATTCTTAAATGCAAAATTCGATATCATTAATTTTACTATCTATAATAGATAAATTGTAACTTTACGTTGGAAACTGTAAATTCACTTTTTTAAATGTAATCATCATGTATTATTTTATTTTTGTTATTAATAATTTCTTTATTAATAAATAACTAGATGGAACCCGTCAAAACGTGACGGAAAAAAATACTATAACAATATCAGTAAAATAAGCTTCTTTATTATTTAAGTAGAGCTTTGTATGAAACAGTCTTTCAAATATTTTATTTTACCCCCCCCCCCCCCCAGTGAAATGCTATTTCCTATGCAAAATCCAAATGAACACTCCGTAAACAAATGTGTAATGCAAATCAGTTTGACATTACCGCCATGTTCCCCACGACAAAAAAAAAAAAAAAAAGGTCATGGACCTATAAAGTATCATACAAATAGTCCTATCATAAAGTATCATACAAATTTCCTACTTTCATCTCATATTCAGTAAATAAAAGAACATAGTATAAGCCTCCCCCCCCTGTGATAATGCAATCGAATGAGTTCCTATGCGCATATGTATTGCATCTGCCAAAAGGCACCGTTGAAATTCGACGTTAAAAAACGTTTTAAAATGTCCTCTTTAATCATTGTTCGTTTCAAATCCATATCTTCTAAAACAGATCCATTGTTTTAAGCTAATCAATTTTTATGTAAAAATGAAGAATTTTTGTTAAAAATAATAAATTAATATGCACATGAGGGAGAATTTTAATGTAATTTTAATGTAATGTAATGCAATGAATTTTCAATTGTAATTTATTTGTATGGTTTCTTCTATCCCTTCACATAATCAGGATGATTATTCCTTTTCCATCACAGTCTGTCTCTTATACAGTTAAATATCCAATGGATCTTTAAAAAAATAATAAATAACAGTTCCTAGCATATTCTGATTCAACATATACATCAACGAATTCAACGTATCAATTTTATGTTAATCATAAACTAAAAATAGTTTTTTTTTTTCTTTTGACAGATTTTATATTAGCGCCAAAATACTCTATCTTATGGATAATCTGATCTTATGATTTATCAGGTTTTTGTTATTATTATTTTTTTCACTTTTCATGAAAGTTAGGGATACCTATTTTCAATTGTTGCAACTTTCCAAGGGGCTATTTTACATTATTAAAACAAACGGATGGTCATTGTTGAGATAGAATTGAAAAATATTTCATGCTTGAAAATTATTTAAAAAGTCGTTAAATTAAGCGGCAGATTTCAAATAAATTTCAATCGAAAGCTAATTTTTTTTTCTAATTGAGGATGTAAGAATTGAAATTATAAAATGTAGTAAAAAAATTAAATTCTTAGTATTTAGAAGTGATGAAAGCTAAAGCGATAGTGCCGTTTGTTGTCACAACCGGCATTTATAAATATTGCCACTGTGTTTTGGTTGGCGTCCAAAATTAGACTATCATTTTTTGACATCGAAAGAAAAATTCACAGTGAAAGAAATAAGACTTTGCCGCTAATAAGGAACTGTTAAATGAACTTATAACAAACCTACCAAAATAATTCCTATAAAATATTAGCCTTACATTGTTTATTCTAGCTAAAAATACAATCATTATTTCAAGTTTTTTTTTCCTGAAATTCTTTACTTTTGTGAATTTTTTTATTAAAAAAGGAAATCTTAATAATTTAAATCCTATAAATCCTATAACTTAATCCTATAATTTAAAAAAAGTAATTGGTAACATGTAATCAAGGTATGCAATCAAGATGAAGCAACCAATAAAGGCTCCAGTTCTATTCTTTAAAATTAAAAATTGAAATATCAGTTAATATTACGCCATGTTGACACAATCATATAAATTTTTCTTTTTAGTTTTATCAGTGTTAAAATTCATTTCAAGCTAAGCATAACGTCATTTTCACCGGTACAAACTTTCACACGTACATTTATGCTTAAGCACCATGCATACAAATAAAAATATATTTTGCATTTAATTGTAATGAAAAAAATGGCATCAACAAAGTTATAATGCTTAATGATAAAATGAACCCAATGGACAATATTTCCGTGACGTCACAGTAAATATGAATTTTTATTTGCTTATAAAACACACGGATAAATATTTTTACCGAAATACTTAAACATTTTAACTATATTTTAACTTACAAATTAAAAAATTCGGCCTAAAAGTCACGTGCTTTTAATATTTAATATTTATTTTTTTATGCTCGCAATCATTGAGTTCAGAAAATAAACTCTGTACGTCGCAACAGTGGGCGTTAATCCGATTGCCGACTTTATGACGTCATAAGCAGAAGTAAAATTTTAATTTAAAATTACGGCTAATTAATTACATTTTCGAACAAACGAATGTACGATAACAAATCTGTGATCAAATATCTTTCATTTAAAAAAAGAATGATGTAATTTGATGTAGTAGTTTGTTCTCACGGACTGTCGAAACATAACGCTTAGCGTTTTAAATATATAGATATTCATAATTGTATGTTTTTATTAGAAGGCAAAATCCATTTGTGGTATTTATAAAACATTTTATGTCATTTTCTTAATTAAAAGTATTTTTAAATTTACTAAGTAGGTATAATATTATTTAAAAAGAATTAAATTATTTCTATTTTATGTTTACATTTAAAAAACAAACAAAAAAATCATTGAAAAAAAAGTCTCCTGATATCTGTTTAAAAATCTCCTGATTTGTTCCCCTCTGGAACTTAGCAACTCTGCGGCAGTCAGGGAAATCTGATAAAGGTAGTCGGGGAACATTTTTTTTGCAATCTCTGTAGCCATCCTATGAGACTTATTAGTTATGCAACTAATTCACAAAAATATCTTGACTTATTTGGCACATCTTTCCAGTTCAAGTTGTTAAATAATAACTAGGTTAATAATTTCATATTTTTGGAATAAAAAGTGCTCATAACTGAAACATCCTTCTGTAAAGCTGATTTTAATGAAATTGTTGAATGCAATATATTATTTTTAGACCATTTTTAACACTTTCCAACCTAGTTGAAAAGTGTTTATCACTTCGGTTTGTCTGCCATCTGTCCGTGCTCTAACTCCCGTAAATATGCTCGGATTGCCCTGCAATTTTTATATGTTATTGTCGTCATCTGTAGCATGTTCCCTATTTCAACTGAAATGTGTAGCGCTTACAGTTTTTTTACAGGGACACTCAAAAAAATTCAGTTACATTACGGTCTAAGGGGAAAAATCATTTGCGGTTTATTTTAATGATGTTACACAATTTCAAACACATTGTAATGGATATATATCACTAAGGTGCATTACAAGAAGCTTAATATGGAATAGGGTGTGCATAGCACTTAGAGTTACTTTACAGGGACAGTCAAAAGAATTCGTTACATTACGTCTATGGATAAAAATCGTCTGCAGTTTATTTAAATAATGTTTCACTATTTTAAACGCATTAAAATTTATATACACAACACTAAGGTGCATTACAAGAGGCTTACTACAGAATAGTGTGTGTATAGCAGTCATCGTTCATTTACAGGGACACACAAAAGAATTCTCTACTGTCTGTTAACAATAATTCCTGGAAGTGCGTTTTAAGTTGCTGAATGCGATTTTAAATTTAACTCACTTTTTGTCTATTACTTGGTGTGTATAAATTCTGTAGATCGTATACAGGGCAGCACAAAAGTTCGCGAACACATTTCCCTTTATTGACAGAAACTCCAGAAGGAGAATTTTAAACTGTGCTACGCGTTTCCTAACTAAACTAAAGTTTAGCATCCTATGTAGTATATATACAAATCTATAGATCATATATAGGGCTAAATAAAAGTATTCGGATATTTTTCCGAATATTGTATATGTTGAAAATTCCTGAAATTACATTTTTAAATATGTTATGCGTTTTCCAAATTGTTTACTTAGATGTTATCTTTCAGCTTATTAAACGGTAATGATTTGTAAAATTATTTTGGAAGCGTTGGAAAGTGTTACATAATCTATGCTTGATGTATGATTTTTCGTTCTTGTTATTTATAAAGGTTATTCTTACAGGTCTTTAGAATATACAATATATGACCATGAATTAAAAGACGCAAGAAAAAAATTAGAAGAGGTGAGTTATTTTTTTTTTTTATTCCAATACATATATTGAAATTTAATTATTGTTATTTTAAAATGGTAAAAAAGTATATTATTACTACTTTTAATAAAGTAGTATCATCTGTATTTATTAATTAGTTTGTAAATTATGCAAATTTGTTAAAAGGGCATCAGTAATAGTTACTATTTTGACTTTTTTTTTTAATATATATATATATATATGTCTTTTAAGTACTTGTGAAAAATTCAATATTACAAATTGATAATTAAAATTGAATGGCTTATCATTTTCACAACATTGTTATACAGATATAATTGCATAATGTTTGTTAAAAAAGCGCAAGTCTTAGATTCATGCCATTCTAGTAAATCCAATAGCTCTACCATAAGGTAAACAATTGGTATGTATGCAGTCTATTTGGCCATACTACCAAAGATTCAGCTAGGCCAAATACATAAAAAAAAAATAATTACAATATATATATGTAATGAATTATGGAGAGGGCAGATTGGCCTCATCCTTTTACGTTATGTGTGCGTAGTTTCCGGGACCGGGTCGACGTCGTGTCATGGTTGTTGGAATAATAATAGAGTTCATTCCTGGAGGCTGACTTTTTATTCCTTTATAAATACAGTCTCTTTTTTTACCAAGCCAGACCCAGGAGTTTGTAGAGCCGACAGTTACGTGGACATCATGGACGTGTTACATCCTGGACTTAAAAGCCACATTAGAGATGGCTGTTTCGGGCCGGTGTCGACGTGGCTTCTACGTTCAAACAGGCCCTGAGAATGATATTTTCAGGAAGTGGCCGAGCATGGGTCCTCATAGCAGTCAGGAGCAGCTGAAAAGCCACAAAAAATGCATGCTCCTTCTTTTTGTTGTAGCCTAACTCCCATATTTTTTGCTAGAGTGCGCTCCTAAGAGTAGGTGGTGACAGACATTTAATTGGTTACTTAGCTATCGCATGTTGCCCGGGTTTTTCACCAGGCCAGCTACTGCAGCATCTGGATGCCCAACCCAAGTTGCAAGCACCTAAAAAAGAGTAATAGTCAGCACTTATAACTTTTAAATGGTGGTTTGTGAAAGCACTTTTATGCTTTCACAAACCACCATTTAATTTGATGGATAACATTATGTTTGATAACAAAACTGTTAGACATTTTAAGTACGACTGAGTAGATTGAGCAGTGTTTTGTGTGGAAGACTTTTAAGACAACAGCTCCATTAAAAACACTATCCCGATCGAACCCGGGCTTCCCGTGTTAGAACGTAGGCGAAAATCATTCCCCCCCCTAAATCTAATAGATTTTTCGTATTTTTATTTGTCAAAGTTGCTGCATTTAGTGATTTTTTTTTTTACTTGTTTCTTTGCTTTTCTTGTGCGTGAAGCGCTCATACATGCGGTATCCATCCAGTTTTTTTTTTTTTTTTTTTTTTTTTTTTGTACTAAGCGTTCATACATGCGATATAGTAGTGATTGCAACATTAATGAATTTCAAGGGTTTTGTTTATTTTTTATTTTTTTTGGTATTATTTATACAGGGAGTTCGCTGCATCCAGTGATGCTGCTTTGTTAATTTATTATTCATCATCTTATGCATGCGATATAGTGATTGCGATATTAACAAATTTCATGTATATTCGTTTTTTTCCAACTTCGCAATGACCGTTAACATTATTTGTAATACTGATGAAATATGAATTAAAACGTTGTTTCTTACTGCTCATATTAACTTTTTATGTGCATTTTTATTAAATTTGTGAAATAATTTTTTTATATTTTATTCATAAAAATGCAATATCTAAAACAATATCTTCTGTTTATATTATCTGTTAAAATATCCGATGTATGTTTATGGTGTAAACAAATAATTTTCTTTTAAATTTTTAAATTATTACAAAGCTTCCTTTTCTCCAAAATCGTCTGAACTAATCAAATTTTGTATCTGGTATAACGCTACTCTCATATAAAGGCACCCTATTCTTGTGACGTTTTTATTTCAAAATTCATTAATTTTACTACCTGTAACTATTTAAAAATTTATAATGGCAGCATTCTTCCATTTGTTTATTGGGCGTTTCAAAATTCATATTTAAAAATTATTTTATAAGCCATAATATATCGGGCAATTAAGATATAGTTTTCAAACAAATTGCATTTGAAAGTAAATTTTTTTCCTCTATAACGGTGTAAAAATTGAAAATGTGCTATGTTTAGAAATTTAAAAAATTGCAATAGCAAAAATCACAAAACCGAAATTTCATCGTCAGCTGTTGCCATTCGCAAAATGACGTATGCGTTACGCACGGACACGTTTGGCCTTTATAATATAGATATTAGTTTATTAAGTGATGAGGTGAATAACAAAATACAGCATAGCTGTGTTGTTAACTCAAAGAACTAAAAAGATGACAAATATGCAGCTACATTATCTAAAAAAAATATGAATAACAACCAAAATGGCAACAGGCAACGGCACTAGTTCTGTAAAAGTGACGACTAAATGAACACTTGTATGTATTCATTACTTTCAAACACTCTACCCATTAGAAAGTACTCGTTACTATTTAGAAAATGGATATTAACTATCATAGTAAGTACTATACATTAAAGTCCTGCATGGGTCAGGTTGTACCCGACCCGAACCCGCAAATTCCATATGAAGTCAACCCGCAAACTGACCCGAACCTGACAAAAAAAAAAAATTTCTGGACCCACAAAAATAATTTTTTCCGACCCGAACCCGTAATACCGCAACCCGACCCGCACCCACAATGAAAGGACAATAAATCATGTTTTAATGCTATAATAAAAAGTAATGTACAATTATATCTCTAATACCAATTTTATATTTTATATCAAAAAATGGACAAACCTATATTCTTTAATATTCAAATATAGTGAAACCTCGTAATAGCGGACACCTCAAGATCGTTGAATAGAGTCCTGCAGAGGGTCGGGTTGCTTTTATTTATTTTTTCATGTCAGGATGACTTATTTTCTTTCTGCGAGTCGGGTTCTACCTTGAATAATTCTTCCGGCTCATATTTAGGTTTTAGCATGTCAGATTGTTGGGATTTTCACAAAATGTTTGAACAGAACTATGAAAATAAATACGTATTTGAATGTGAATAAATCAGGGGTCTAAAAAAATACTTTTTTTTCAGTAGCGAACTACAACTACTTTATCAAAAATGTAGTCAACTACAACTACTTGTTTTAAAAAGTAGCGACTACAAACAGTGGCGTAGTCAGGATTTCTTTTCGGAGGGGGTCCAGAATTTTTCTTCAGATTATCTATATAGTAAAACCTACTAAGATAAAATCGCAGAGAGTCGTAAAAAATTTCGCTTTAGCAGGTGTAATTGTATGGTATTCTTTTAAATAGGACCAAGGAATATTTCCGTTTAAATCTGCATTCCGTTATATGTAGGTGCTGTTTTCCCAAGTGTTGTTGTATTTATATAAATATACCTTTTTATGTTATAAGGATAATAAAACCTGTGGAAACGGAACCTGTCTATAACAGAATTCTGCCTTAAAAGAAAGCATTACATGGCCTAATATGGATTACCATACAATTACATCCACTGAAAACCTGTCTGAAACGAGATTTTTCACTGTAGCCATTGCGTCTTAATAAGTTTTATTGTATACTTATAAATACACATTATAATACAGTAAAGCCTGTAAAAGTGAAACCTTTCGATAACGGAATCCTGTTTTAAACGGAAGAATTTGAGTACCTCGACGAAATGAACAGTACATCTTATTGAGATAGTGTACCTTAGAGGTACAATTAATTACACTTCTGTAAACGGAAACCTGTCTTAAACGGAAAACCTTCACAGACCCTACGAAAGACATACTTTAAATTATACCTGCTAAGACAGGCACCTGTCTAAAGCAAAATTGTTCATAGGTTCTTAGCGATTCTGTCTTAGCAGCTTTTACTGTTTTTGTATCCATGATTCAGTAAACCAGTCCTTTGTTCAGGAGGGGTCCGGACCCCCTGGGCCTCCCCCCTGGCTACGCCACTGACTACAAACTACTTTTCAAAAGTAGTCACTATTTCGCTACTTTTAGATTTTGTTAAAAGATTCAATCTACATTCGAAGTTGAGGACAAGGAATTATAATTCTACACAGGTCGGGTTGTGTATCCGACCCAAACTTCAAAATTTTGCTTGAAGTCAACTTGAAACCAACCCAAACCCCAAAATATTTATACCTGAAACCGAAGGAACAGAAAATTAATCCATATTTTAATACAATTATGAAAAAGTAGTCCACAAAGAAGATACCGACGTATTAAAACATTAGATATAATAATGCGTTAGTATATAAAAGGTAGGGTTAACCGCAAGAAAATTTATTCTTTTCGTCAGTTAGCAATTTGTTTTGTTTTATCAGCAAGAGTCAATGGAAAAATCTATGAAAGCGAGTTATGATCAAGTGATGGATGGCATTTTTTCCTTCTTTCCAAATAGCATAAAAGGTCAATTTTCAAGAGTGTCCGCTATGGAGGTCTTATTTTCTTATTGTATACATAACCTGCAAAAATATTGTGTACATTCTTTTGGAAAAGCGGGTCAACCCGACCTGCGACAAAAAAGTAGAAGTCAACCCAACCCGAACTGCAAAGAAAAATATAGTGCCGACTTGAACCCAACCCGTGTCAACCCGACCCAAACTGCGGGCTGGGTGCGGGTAAAAATGGGTAACCCGATCCGATGCAGGACTCTACTATACATATACACAGTGCATTTTCTAATTTTCAGGGGAGTCTTTCAATTATAATTAACTTTTACTGTTAACTAAAATAAAAGATAAAATCTATCTGGAAACCTGCTCTGATTTACCATTTTTATAAAATATAAAACTGAGCGCTTAAAGTACTACATGTGAAATACATGTTCACAAAACTACAGCAAATCTACTTATACCGTACATGAGATCGTTGGAAGAATTTGTTACTGTTACCTAGACAGACACATAGTGGGATCATTTTCCCTGATGATATAAATGAGAATATATTTTTAAAAAAAAATTTTCTCATTAGATTTTCATACAATTACTTTTTTTAATTTCGAAAAATCACTATTTTTTGGCATTTTTCAATTTTGATTTTCTCAGCTTCTATCAGGCATAATTGAAAACTCATTGAGGGACACTCATTTTAAAGAAAATTCCATAAGGGTTAATTTGATATGCAAGTTGACTATAGTTGGTTAAAAAAATATATTTTTTTAATTTTTCAGATGGTGTTTTTGAAAAATTTTGAATAAAAAACAAAAAAAACGTTATGTAATATTATAAGCTTGAAATTTCGAAATTTTTAGAGTGCAATCTCAATGGGATCAGTAGTTATGAAATAAAAACTGAAGATTACCATAAAAATAATAAATAAATAAATAAAAATTATTATTTGTGTGGTAATCTTCAGCTTTTATTTCATATTTACTGATCCCATTGAGATCCCTCTCTAAAAAATTTTTTGACAATTTCAAGCTTATAATATTACTTTTTTTTTTCAAAATTAAAAAAAAATTATTTTTTAACCAAGCATAGTCAGATTTGCATTTCAAATTAAGCCATATGAAATTCTCTTTAAAATGAGTGGTCAAACTACTCCCTATGCCTCATAGGCCGTGAGAAAATCAAAATTGAAAACATTTATGCAAGCCAAAAAGTGATGATTTTTCGAGATTAAAAATTGTTTTTAGCTCACAGGCTATCAAAGCCTGAGAGCTTATGTGCCCGCTCGTTCTGTATGTATGTATGTATGTACGTACGTAACGCGATAACTCTTGACAGAAATAACCGTTTTGCTTCCAATTTTGTTTATAGGTTCCTTGAGATAAGGCGCTTCCCTGATTAGTTTTCGGGATTGATTGTTTAACTATAAAGGGGGGAACGGGGGGCTAACCCTCCTTAATTAAGATAAATGGTTTTTTCATGCAGAATTGTTCAATTTTCTTCAAATTTTGTATATAGGTTCATTGTGATAAGGTTCTTTCCTGATTAGTTTTGGGGTTTATAGGTTAAGTATAAAGGGGCTAACGTGGGGGTGGAATCCTCCGCCTTAATTTAGATAAATGAATTTTTCATGCAGAGTTATCCGATTTTCTTCCAATTTTGTTTATAGGTTCCTTGTGATAAGGCGCTTCCCTTATTAGTTTTGGGGATTGATTGGTTAACTATAAAGGGGGGGTGGGAACGGGGGGCTAACCCCCCTTAATTTGGATAAATGGTTTTTTCATGCAGAATTATCCAATTTTCTTGAAATTTTGTATATAGGTTCATTGTGATAAGGTTCTTTCCTGATTAGTTTTGGGGGTCCATAGGTTAAGTATAAAGGGGTAACGGGGGGGGGGGGGGGGGGTTAATCCTCCCCCCTTATTTTAGATAAATGATTTTTTTCATGCAGAGTTATCCGATTTTCTTCAAACTTTCTATATGGGCTCATTGTGGTAAGGGGCTTCCCTGATTAGTTTTGGGGGTTCATTGGTGAAGTGTAAAGGAGGGAAATGGGGGCTACCCCCCCCCCTTAATTTTGATAAATGGGTTTTTCATGCAGAATTATCCAATTTACTCCAAATTTTGTATATAGGCTCATTGTGGTAAGGCACTTCCCTGATTAGTTTTGGGGGTTCACTGGTAAAGTATAAAGGGGGGAACGGGGGGGGACTAACCCCCCTTGATATAGATAAATGAGTTTTTTAAGCAGAATTATCCGATTTTCTTCAAATTTTATATATATGTTCATTGTGATAAGGCGCTTCTCTGATTAGTTTTGGGGGTTCTTTGGTTAAGTATAAAGGGGGGAAGGGGGGCTAACCCCCCCCCCCCCCCCCTTAATTTAGATAAATGGATTTTTCATGCAGAATTATCAGATTTTTTCAAATTTTGTATATAGGTTCATTGTGGTAAGGCGCTTCTCTGATTAGTTTTATGGGTTCATTGGTTAATTATAAGAAGGAGAAACGGGGGATGGTTCCCCCCTCTTAATATATTGTCGATTTCTTCATTTTTCGAGGGCTTATTTCAAATTCTTTGAAATAAGAATATAATTTACAGTTAATGTGAATAGCCTGTGAGCTCAATGCCGTCAGTTTAACTGGGCAGTTTTCTTTTATTTTATTAATCTAATGAGATAAAAAAAATTTTAAAAGTATATTCTTATTTATATCATCAGGGAGAATGATATCTAACAGTATCTGTAAAATCTGAAGTGGTCAGGTTGAATATTGAAAATTTTTGGTTGATTTGGCATGGAATGACCCTAATACTTTATGTGTAACTATTTTGCTATTAAATTGGGTATAGGATGCAACTATTTTTGCTGCTAAATCAGGTATAGTATACAACTATTTTTTGCCTTTGAAGGCTACTAAAGCAACTATTTTGATTATTTTTTGGAATAGCAGCCATTTTATTAGCATAGTTTTAATTTTTTTTTTTTTTTTCCTACTAAATAATTTATATGTTTTTAGCTTGAAACTAGAAGAGAAACTAGTAGTTCAGTTACAGAAAAATTGCGAGAAAATGCACAACAAGCTTCAGATCAAATAAAGGTTTCTGCTTTTATTATTATTTACATCTATTTCCTATTAGTTTTTAATTATTTCCTTTTATGACAGATTTTCTTGTTAATGTCCTGTTGATTATGTATAGTGTATTTTATATGTTTGATATTTTGTATGAACACATCAATACATTTGATGAGTTTTTGCAGACTATGACGCATCTCTTTTGACAAAATTCATACTGATGAATTGACCTTGTTTAGTAGGTTTTCTATTTTTCAGAGCTGACAAAAACCAAAGTTCTTTTTTATTTTTATTTTAAATAAAAAAAAAACCTAGGTTTTTGGTTTAAATTATTATTTTTTTTTCAAATACCGTTTCATTATTTCCTATTACATATACAGGTATATTTGTTGATAAAAAATAAACATTGTTGGATATTATATAAGTAATAGAACATTTGAAAATAATTTAAATTAAATCATCACAGTCAGTTATGTAGAAATCATTTATAATTTAACCCGGGAGTATGAAACCATTTATCCGGAAACCAGTTAATCAGAAGGCAGATTATGCAGAATGATATATCTAGAAAATTGCAACATGCATGGTATAACTTGATTCCAACATTTAGGATTTGAAATGGAAGCATATTTAGTTTGCTTTAAGACACACCAGTTATCCAGAATGCATCTAATCCCAACCGTTCTGGTTAAATGGTTTTGTACTGTAATATAATGACATTCTTAGTATTACAATTAAGTTTTTCCAGTAAATTTTCTATTTACATGTTTTATTCCTTTTTTTTCCTCATATAATAGGCAGTGTTTTACAGCAAATATGTCAATGTTTCATTTTATTCTAGATTATCTTTTAAATTTGTCCATTTTATTATTAATTTGCTTATTTGAAATTTTTTATAAAATGAAAATTGAAAAAAAAATTGAATATTTCATTCTGTTTTGTTTGTCTATGATGACAAAAACTCTACAAAATTAATATTTTGACCACTAAAATAATTTGCTGAAAATAAATATTAGGAAATACAACTTTTAAATGATTTTTTAAAAAAAGGCTGAAATCTATGATTAGCCCAATCAAAGTATTTTTTTTTCTAATAATTCGTTTCATGTTTGTACATGTGCTGTTATGTTTTATCATAATGATAATATAACTTTTAGATAAAATAGGATTACTCTACCCAATACAGGACTCCAGTAGAAGTTTAATATCATAACATTTTTTAAGGTGAAGATTCGCCAATTTTTGGCAAAGAATCATGTCATCCCATCCCGAAATTTAGCCCAGGCTATCTAGTAATTAGCCCCACCGGCAGCTGAGATGTTCTGCTCTCAAAGCTGGTAGACAGGAGGTGCTGGGTTCGAACCTAATCGCGCCTGTCGTCCTAATCGTTTGTAGTATTACATTGTTTTCTCTGAACCTTAGGTGATCTTGTGTAAATGCGGGTTTGATTCCCTTAGAAAGACTCCCACAAAGGACACATATCCCTCGGTCTATATCTTTAGCGTAGATAATCGGTCGTACTAAACAACAACCACTTTTCTAGTAATTAAGTTCAGTACAGTATGAAACCATTTATCCGGAAACCAGTTAATCAGAAGGCAGATTATGCAGAATGATATATCTAGAAAATTTCAACATGCATGGTATAACTTGATTCCAACATTTAGGATTTGAAATGGAAGCATATTTAGTTTGCTTTAAGACACACCAGTTATCCGGAATGCATCTAATCCCAACTGTTCTGGTTAAAGGGTTTTGTACTGTAATATAATGACATTCTTAGTAATACAATTAAGTTTTTCCAGTAAATTTTCTATTTACATGTTTTATTCCTTTTTTTTCCTCATATAATATGCAGTGTTTTATAGCAAATATGTCAATGTTTCATTTTATTCTAGATTATCTTTTAAATTTGTCCATTTTATTATTAATTTGCTTATTTGAAATTTTTTATAAAATGAAAATGGAAAAAAAAAATTGTATATTTCTACTTTGTTTTGTTTGTCTATGATGACAAAAACTCTACAAAATTAATATTTTGACCACTAAAATAATTTGCTGAAAATAAATATTAGGAAATACAACTTTTAAATGATTTTTTTAAAAAAGGCTGAAATCTATGATTAGCCCAATCAAAGTATTTTTTTTTTTTCTAATAATTCGTTTCATGTTTGTACATGTGCTGTTATGTTTTATCATAATGATAATATAACTTTTAGATAAAATGGGATTACTCTACCCAATACAGGACTCTAGTAGAAATTTAACATCGTAACATTTTTTAAGGAGAAGATTCGCCAATTTTTGGCAAAGAATCATGTCATCCCATCCCGAATTTTAGCCCAGGCTATCTAGTAATTAGCCCCACCGGCGGCTGAGATGTTCTGCTCTCAAAGCTGGTTGACAGGAGGTGCTGGGTCGATCGAACCTAATTGCACCTGTCGCCTGTCGTCCTAATCGTTTGTAGTATTACATTGTTTTCTCTGAACCTTAGGTGATCGTGTGTAAATGCGGGCTTGATTCCCTTAGAAAGACTCCCGCAAAGGACACATATCCCTCAGTCTATATCTTTAGTGTAGATAATCAGTCGTAATAAACAACATCCACTTTTCTAGTAATTAAGTTCAGTACAGTATGAAACCATTTATCTGGAAACCAGTTAATCAGAAGGCAGATTATGCAGAATGATATATCTAGAAAATTGCAACATGCATGGTATAACTTGATTCCAACATTTAGGATTTGAAATGGAAGCATATTTAGTTTGCTTTAAGACACACCAGTTATCCGGAATGCATCTAATCCCAACTGTTCTGGTTAAATGGTTTTGAACTGTAATATAATGACATTCTTAGTAATACAATTAAGTTTTTCCAGTAAATTTTGTATTTACATGTTTTATTCCTTTTTTTTCCTCATATAATATGCAGTGTTTTATAGCAAATATGTCAATGTTTCATTTTATTGTAGATTATCTTTTAAATTTGTCCATTTTATTATTAATTTGCTTATTTGAAATTTTTTATAAAATGAAAATGGAAAAAAAAAATTGAATATTTGTACTCTGTTTTGTTTGTCTATGATGACAAAAACTCTACAAAATTAATATTTTGACCACTAAAATAATTTGCTGAAAATAAATATTAGGAAATACAACTTTTAAATGATTTTTTTTAAAAAGGCTGAAATCTATGATTAGCCCAATCAAAGTATTTTTTTTCTAATAATTCGTTTCATGTTTGTACATGTGCTGTTATGTTTTATCATAATGATAATATAACTTTTAGATAAAATGGGATTACTCTACCCAATACAGGACTCTAGTAGAAGTTTAACATCATGACATTTTTTAAGGAGAAGATTCGCCAATTTTTGGCAAAGAATCATGTCATCCCATCCCGAATTTTAGCCCAGGCTATGTAGACATTTTGAAGGCCATTGTAAATGCCTTAGATGAAATTCGAAAAAGTTCGATTATGACTGCAGTATGTGTTTAAATTTTGTGTAAATAGGAAAAGGTGAAAGTGTGTAAAAAATATGTTAAAAAAATAGTTATCAGGAAGAAGAAAAATAGATCAGTGCATTTTGCTGTAAGTATGTTAGGCTATAGATTTCAATAGAGCAAAATCATGTTTACTTTTTCTTTTCCTTGTTTGTTTTTCTTTTTTCTGACAGTTTAACACAAATATTATTTCTATGTAAGTCATTATAGCTTATTTATGTAACATTAGTTTTTTACTATAAACCTGTTTAGATCTTTATCTCCTCTATCCAATAGTAATAATAATACACTCCTGGACAAAATTATAAACTCAGAAAATTTTCAATTTGTTTAATTCATAATATAAATAAGCTTAGATTTACATTAATAAAATAAAGATTAATATTTATAAAAATGCATCTAAATTTAATATAACTCATAAATAAAATGGAGCAAATAATTTAAATAAGAAAATACATAACTTTAAAAAAATAACATTATGTGAGACCTGGACAAAATTATAAACTCAAAGTTATGGATTTCTATATTCTGGTATTTTTTATCTGAATAAATGCATTTTATGATATAAAAAAACTAATAAATGGAGTCATTAGGAATCAATACATTTCAAAATATCAATGCATTTTTAAAATTTTTCTCGAAAATATGTGTAATTTTAATATAGCACATGACTAAACCGAAAACAGTAAGTTACTGAGTTTAAGAAATGAACATAATTTGAATCCTGGTGCTAAGTATTAATGCACACATTAAAAAAGGAGTTGGACTGCCATTTTTCTGAATTACTTCAAATACGCGACTCAGCATAGATTGAACAAGTTTTTCCAACTGCTCCATTGAGCATTGATCACTGGTTCCATGCTGAAAGTATAGCCATTTTCAAATCATTTGTGTTTTGATATTGACGAACACAGGGCTGCCATTTGCAACTAAAATGCTACTAAAAGCGACTATTTTCAGCATCAGGCAACTATAGCTACTATTTTAGCCTAAAAACCTTCAAAAGCGACTATTTTGGAGGAAAACCAGAAAAAATGAGACTATTTTCCAATCCCAGCTACTATTTTTGTAAAAAAAAAAAAAAAAAAAAAAACCATCATCAGTCTCAGAATTACTAATTTTTTAACTCAATATCCCAACCTAATATTTCTGTATACATTTTTTAAGTTTTCTAATCAATTTTTAAAATATCTAAAAACATCCATTTGAAATTAAAAAAAAAAAAAATTACTTTTTCAATCTAAATATAGTGCAAAGATACCAATCATTCAAATTTCAGTGGAAAACTAATTACTGATTTTTGGTTTGGCTACCACCCGCAACCCTTATGCTTCACAGTATATTTGTCCAATTTTTGATTGTTTTTAAAGGTATTTAACCCTTTTAACTACCGTATGAACCACAAATGATTAACTGTAGATTTGTTCACTGTGGTTTGTGAATCGTATTTGTTTCTCACCTCATATAAGTGTTTCATATAAAAAAATTGAATTAATAAATGAACTGAAATAAATGCTACTTAAAAATAAGAAAATCTTGTTTTCTATCGCAATTTTTCAATTTAATAACAGATTTAAAATGTTGAGAAAAACATTTAGAACATTGCCTTTTTTGCTTATTTAGATTTATTTGGCCCATTAGTGTCTATAAAATCATACTTTATTTATGCTGATTTTGCTATTTTATTTTATATAAATTTCTTCTAAAGAATAGCTAAAGAAAATATGTGTACATCCTTTTTTGATAAAACCGCTTTTTATTGGCAGATTTCTTGCTTCAGTTCATTTTTATTTACAAAATGGAATTAAAATTGCAGCTAATAACATGCAATAAAAGTTTTATTGTTTTCAGTTACCTCGCAATAATGCTCAAGTACAAGATAGCATATATTCAATTTAGTTTGGGAAAACCAAACTGCATTCTGATCCTATATCTCAGACGATAATTTAAAAAGTTTCTTTTTTCCGTTTCTGTGGGTGTGATTTTATAATAAAAATACAAAAAGTGGCAAATTTGGATGGTAACATAAACTGTAGGGAAAGTTGTGGATTTTCATATTGCTTTTATGGCAAATAAGGGTTCTTGCTCCTCTTTTGTTAAGAAAGCATGCAACTGTTTGGCTACTATTTTTGTATAAATGCTACTATTTGGCTACTATTTTTTTCATTGTAGGCTACTAAAGCAACTATTTTTTATGCCATTAGGCAGTGGCATCCCTGCGAACATCATGATAGACTATTTGAACCAGTGCAACCCAACTATTTTCAATGGGGTAGATCAGGGCTGCGGGCTGGCCATTTCATGACATTCACATGCCAACGCTCAAGTCAATTTTTTTGTATTTTTTGGAGTGTGTAATGCTGCAAAAAGTACAAAAAAGTGGAAAAACCCAGTTTACTCCAGCAATCAACGGTGCACGAGGCAATAGATTATCTTCCAGCATTAACTGGTATTCTTCTGCTTTTTGATTTCCATTAAGGAAAGCCGGAGCAGTTTTACCATTCTGGGAAAAAAAAAAAAAAAACAGCCCACGCCATCACGGATCATTCACCAAAGTTTCAACTAACGATATGCCATTCTTCATGCCTAATATCATGCCAGTACTATCTTAAGCCATCTGGGCCGTCTAAATTAAACTTCTTTTCATCTGACCAGATGACTGTGCTCCACTCCGTTGTTCATGACATGTTCTGCTGTGCAAAGTGAAGTCTTGCTTTCATTTGATGAGGCTCAAGTTATGGTTTAACTTTAATTTAATTCCATTTCATTTTCTGGGCTCGTTGGAGAATTCGTCTAACAGTTCGAGAGCTTATATTTAGTTTTAAATCATTTACATTTTGGCTAGAAGCTCCAGTACTAGATGCTGTTCGTAAGATAGATCTTCGATTTCTTTCTGTTATCTTTAGACGTCGACCACTGCGTTTTCTCTTTCCATAACCTGACGAATTCTTTAAACATTTTTTTTACTACTCCTTATAAACATTTAACTAACAAAGCAATTTGGCGTTGGGTTTTTCCAGAAGCTCTGATGACCAACATTTTACCAACTTGTATATCTATGAGAACCTTTCCTCGAGGCATTTGAAAACTTGTTGATTTTCACTGTTCTAAGAATTAACATGTAACAACACGACAAGATAATCAATATGCATTAAAAGAGGCTCAAAATTATTCTAAAAGTAATTCAAAGCCCGACGATTAAATATATTTTTTAAACTATCGAAAAAAAATGAAAATATGGATAAATATCGTTTGCATTAACACCAATGTGAAAAATAATTTATTGATTTAGTTTCTTATAAAATGCAGTTATTCAGATCAAAAATACCAGAATATAGAAATTCAAAATTTGAGTATATAATTTTGTCCAGGTCTTACATGTTATTATTTTTTTATGTATTTTCTTATTTAAATTATTCGCTCCATTTTATTTATGAGTTATATTAAATTTAGATGTCTTTTTATAAATATTCATCTTTATTTCATTTATGTAAAACTAAGCTTATTTATATTATGATTTAAACAAATTGAAAAATTTTATAATTTTGTCCAAGAGTGTAATAATTCCCCTCCTAATTTACTTGTATATTGTATCATTGATAGAAATTAGGTAAAGAATTACGAGATTTAAAGAGCAAACTTCAGACATACCGTGAAGAGAAAGAAGCTCTGTCACAAGAACAGTCATCTTTATTTAAAGAAAAAACTCGTTTGGAATTGACCATCAAAGATCTTCGTGATGAAGTAGAAGGGGATGATAGCTCTAGGAAAAGGGCTGAAAGGGAACTTGACAAATTAAAAGAAACAATAGCAGAAAAGCTCTCTAAACTTGAAGAGATTCGTCCTCGATATGAAGCACAAAAGAAAAGAGAAGAGGAGTGTACTAGAGAGTATGTCAAATATTTTATCATTATTATTATTATTTGGGATGATATTTTTTCTTTTATATGAGGCATTTGCAGTCAGAGTGGTGTAAGTTGCATTTTCTTAAATGTTTAAAAACAAAGAACTTACTAGAAGCAAAATGAATCACTATACACTGGAATATATTTTGATGGCAATAGGTTTCTACAATTTATTGAAACTATAACTTAAACTGTGCTTCCTATTAATAGTTTGATATTTCTAGGTACCCTCCATGTGCTTAGCAAATTTTCAAAATTAGTTAATGAAGATAAATGACTCATATATGTGTGTATAGTTCTCTAGTATCTTTAATGTATGATGAGTTAAAACAATATTTCCACAAAGGTTTTAGATTTAATTGATAGACACAATAAAACATTTAAATTAAGTAACACATTTTCTATTGTGGTGTCGTACCTATACCAAGCCAGACACAACCACATGGTAATTAAAAAAAAAAAAAAAGGAACTACCACTTATGAAAAGTACAACTATAATACATGGTACACAAAATCACATAATACATTAATAACACTGGTCGGGGGGAAAAAAAAAAGGTGAACTTTATAAATTTGACTTGCCCGATTCCAAATATGTCATCGAAATTCCTCCATCACATACCATTTTTAAGAGAGACAGTTTTAAAATTACAGTGTCAAATGTAAAACTAGTACATTTATCAACCATGCTACAAAACAATAAAAACCTGAAAAATGATTTATTTTCATTACCTTAGTTGAGAAATGAATAAAACCTATCATGGAAAAGTAAATTTTTTGATATTTTTCTTTTGTATATTTTTTTTTTTTTTTTTTTTTTTTGTGTCTCCCTTATAAGTTTCTGGTGGTTATCTGCTAACATATATATTTTCCAATTGCCACTGTATCTCTTTTCTATTTCAACTACATCCTTGTGGAACATTTCTCCTTGTTCGTTAGAAAAAGTTCCCATATTATCTGGGAAAAATCCAATTGAGAATGTAAAAAGTACAGATTTAGAAGCATATGGCATCCCAATGCTCTAAATGAGAAGAGTAGACATTCCACAATTTCTTTATTAATTTTGAGACTTTCTGTTTGCCAAACAATTTTTACATAATTTTTTAAAAGTACTGTTCGTGCTATTTTCTTGACAGCATTCAGTTTATTTTTTGAAGTAGGATCTTGAAGTTCTATTTGAGGTCCAACAAAGATACCTTCTTTTATTTTGACCCCATTTATGCGTGGAAATTTTCCCATCAAATATATAAATTCATCACAGTCTTTATTCATTGCTTTAACAAATTGTTTTATAAGACCACTATTTATATAGAGTAGGTAAACATATTTTTGTCTTATCAACTAATACCTGGTGTGCACAGTTTTTTGTGCCAGGTATGTTTTCTTTTAGCAGTGGCCATGCTTTCATGCAGACGTGCTTATTCGTCTCTTGCTCAGTCCCATTCACATAAAAAAACACTTAAATTTTAGGAAACCATGTTGTAACTCAATTAGCATTGCTAATTATTTATTTAGTTAGTTGTTAAATTTAACAAAAGACTCTGTGTGTGCCTCTGAACAGTAAAGCTCTGCAAATCCCCCAGTGAGTAAAATACAGAGTGTCATTTGTGATTAAATATATTCAAATTCAGATTGTTGAATTGCAGAAGATGCTAGAAATCTTTTTGATATAGGTGTAGAAAAAAAACAAAGTAACTTCTAACATTTAATTTAATGTGCAAACTTTAAATACTTCGGAGTAAAATTAAAAAGGTACCTTATATTAACTATTTAATTACATTTGAACATCATATGGTCACTTCCTTTCTGCATTTATCATCAATGGACCGACCATCTTCGCAAACTCTGCCCAGTTTTCCAGCTTCTCCTCCAGTGATTTCCACCCTGAATCACGTTTGCCGAGCCAATCCGATGTTCGCCTCCTTCACCGATCTATCAGCATCTACAGAAACATCAGAAAAAGCCCCGATCACTGGCCATTTCCTCTTTTTATTCTGTTGCCTTTTCACTCCTCTGTGCAAAGCATATGAAAAAGTCTACTCGTGCTCTGTACATAAAATTATTGATCATGCATTTAAATAGATACTGATTTGATCATTTGAATACTTATTACATTTACAATTTTCATAAATACTTAATTTTAAATTTCGTTAAACCTAAATAGCACAAAATTGTGCTTGTTCTTGCTAAAAACAGTGTACAATACAATTAAAAATTTAGTTCAAGGTTATTCAACAGTTTTGGCCTGGAACTTCACATCCTGACATTATTGAAATGAAATCAGGGAATATGTAGGGGAAAAGAGAAAGGGAAGAAACAAAATAAGCTGGAGCCATCTATCGATTAAAAATGTAAACAAAACCAACCATTCAGTGAAAAAATTAAGGGGGGGGGGGAGGGGTGTTAATTAATTTTCAAAAGATTAATCAAGATATTCGGTATGCTAAATGAAAAATTATCATTGCAAGTTTTGCTATTTCTTAATTTAATTTCTATGGATTCTCTAACTATGACTTTAAATGGGTTGTTATATTTAGAGAGAATTTTAACTTTACTGAAATCAATTTTAACATCATTATTGGAAGTATAAAATCACGAAAGCTCAGTGGTTAATCTCTTGTATTTAAGGGTGTATTCAAATCCAAACTGCTTATTTTGAGACACATTTGTAAATTCATTTTTGCTCTAAAATGCATCCAATTGGCAGGTTCTCTTATTCAGAAACTTTATAATGTCCGTATTGTCTCGATTTTTTGATAAAGGCAGAATATATTTCAAAAAATGCGGTCAAAGTAGATATTTTGAACCGAATTTCCCGAAGCGATAGTGCTGGAAACAAAAAAAATGATCGTACTGTAAAAATAATTGTCTGTAAATCAATTGGTAATTAATTGAACGAAAAATAAAAACATGGGGCCCTTATATGGGGTCTTTATAAAACACGCCGCCAAGTTTCCTGTTGTTACTTTTAAAAATGAGTCTGTAAATGTGTCTCAAATTTTTGAGTTGTTGAGTGTGGAAAAATATTTTTTTTTTAATACCGCCTTAATGTCACTTATGTGCTCTTTTAATCGTTCAAAAAAGCTTCTTTTAATCCTGCCAATGAAAAAAATTAAATGTTTATTACTTAAACAAACGGGGATTTCATATACACCTGCAAAATGATCTGGGGGGGGGCAGCAATAAGATGAATATTCAATTTTATAAGAACCTTTTTAAATCTTTAAAATAATATATAGATATACTGGAATTTATGATAAATTGGCTTACTATTGTTAGGGACAGAAAGCTGAGTTAATTGGTTACTGAATTTGTCAATACTTTTGTGTATGCCATGTTTGGGGAAGCCATAATGTATTTAAGTTCCTTCTGGATGTAGTCTTCTGAGCAGACAAGAAAAGGGCGTTTAATGAAAGTTAAACGCAGTTATCTTGTAGTTGAAAGGTGCTGAGGCGTTAAAAGGGATAGCTGCATTAACAGAGCTCAATTAAGGTCATCTGAGGCCGAAGACCCAGCAACTTTTTGGGGGCCCCTCGAATTAAAATAGTAGCTAGAAAATTTTTCGAGGACTATTATTAGATATTATGACACAAACTCTTTTTGTTTTGTTTTTGAGAAAATAATTGCAAAAAACTTCATTTTTAAGAAACTTTTTCTAAATTTTTTATTCATTTTGGGGCCCTCATCAGCAGTGGGCCCAAGGCCGTGTCCTAGTTGGCTTGTGCGTTAATCCGTCCCTGTGCATTAATCCTAACAGTTTTACGATATACTGTACATTTAGGATGTTATTATCTTTAACCCTTTCGCTACTGACGTTCTTTATCAAGGACATGCCTTTCCATTGAGTATTATTTTTGTTAATTTCAGCATCTAATAATGATAGTGTATGTCTATACATTTAATATTATGTATTCACTTATGTTTCAGCATTTAGTATTAATAATAATAATTTCCTTAATTATCGTTAAGCTGTTGATGTTTTTTTTTTTTTCTAGATTTTTTCAAACATATGTTTCATTCTTAAATTAAATTATGGACTACTTTTCCAAATTAATACTTTGTGATAAACAATAAAAAATACTAGTAAGTTTTTATGCTTGTTTAGTTTTGTTGTAAAATGATATTTTCCAAAGTATCAAAATAATCTTCCTTAGACTAGTGTAAAAATATGCTAAATAGCAACTTTCGTTAGATTTCAGCAAATAACGTATTCGTTAATTTTAATTTTATTAAATTTACGTAAAAGTGTTTTTTTTTTTTTTTCCCCTAAAATTGAAAAAAAAAAAAAAAAAAAAAAAAATCTTTAGCGAAAGCGTTAATAAGTAGAACATCTAGGAATAGTAATCACGATTTTTTTTTTTCATTGATGGTTTTAACCAAACTCTTTAAGAAAATCAAAAAACAAATCACTTTTGAAAGGAGAGGATTGTTGGCCATTCTTGAATATAAGCAGTGTTTTATGTGGGAAACTTTAAAATCAACAGTTCTTGTAAAAGCATATTAATTCATTCAACGATGAGATGACTGACAAAAATACAGCATGACTTTGCTGTTACCTCAAGGAACTAAAGAAACAATATGCAGCTACATTTTAAAGCATAAATAATAACAAAAAGGTTAAGAGGCAAGAGACAAAGATACTAGAAAAAGTCCAGAGTTTTATACAAACTTTAGCAGACGTTTCACATAAACAGGCTGCCATTTTGAACATACAAAGTTGCATCTGAAACGCCATTGGCTTCTTACGTATAATATTGCTACCAGCCAATCACGGTGAGTAATGAGATTCTGAAATCACAGCTACTGCCTGTTACTCAGTAACTTATTTAGATTTGAAGCCAGTGAATGAAACTAAGTGCTGGACGTTTTAGATACGATGGTGCAGATGGTGAAGACAAAAGATGGTGAAAAACAGAAATGCATCAATATGAAATTAAATACTTTTATCTTAAACTTTAAGATTGCATTAAATGGATGCATTATATAAAATTATGAATAGATGCATAACAAGGATAAACACACAGTCGCTCCAATGCCATGCCTACCTCAGTGAACAGAGAAGTGATGGAAATGCAGACATTGTGAAGGTAGGAAATGCCGATAGATTGTACTCGCTAAAAAATGGCAAATTAAATAGACCAAAATTAAAGCAATGTGAGAGTTTTCTCACATCTGCAAAAAAACTTTTTATTAAACTAAAAAAACTTGATTTATCTGACTTAAACCAGTTTTTTTTTTTTAATATCATTTCTGATGACATACGATACATGAATATTTGAAAATAATTTAAATTAAATAATTACGGTCTGTTATGTAGAAAAATCCAAATCATTTATACTTTAAACGTTATTAGTAACATCTTAAACATTATTAGTATGTGTTATGATCAAAGATGAAAAAGTTCTACACAGTGATATCTTGAAAATCTTAATCAAGAAGCTTTTTATTAATAATAATAAATAAATATATGGTGTAGTTCCATGAATTTAATTTATTGTACCATGGATTTTCAAAAAAATTTTCTTGAAATACTTGTTATCTGAAATGTTTTATTTTTCTGTCAGAACATTAAATTACCCGTTATGATCTTTTTTTTAATAGAAAACCTTTCATAAAAAAATTCCTGGCATGATTTGACATTTAGCAGTTGAGTCTTTACTACATCTCTCAAGAAATATTTTGTATTGTCGTGTAACACTCCGAAACTGCCATGTTTCTTAAATAAGTGACAGTAAAATAAGCAGAAAAAATCTATTTATCAGATTTTTAGACTACTGAATATATGGCTACTAAAATACCCAATAGCTTTACAAAAAGTTGTCTTGCGCTAAATGATTTAAACAACCATTTGATTTAAAATATAGGCTTTTTTTGCTTCACAAATAATAAACAAATTCATTTTCAAGATAGTATCTACAAAACAAAATGGTTAACTTTTTTATATAAATATAAGCATCTGAGGTTGTTAAAGAATTTTTTGGTGTTTATGATATGCTGTAACTGACACCAAATTTTGAAAGCTGCCTATTCTTTATTAAATTCTTAAAGGATAATCTCCCCAGTTGAGAACATATTCTTTTATAGCTTCGCTAAAATCTATAAGATGTTATTAATTGCTATAAATAATTTGCATTTTTTATGCTAAATATTAAATATATTTATCTAATAAATTTATCTTTTCTAATTTCACATATTTTAAGATAACTTGTTACGGCATCAGATCACACATGTTCATCAATACATACTAATTTTAATTCTATACACATACAAACATGACCTAGATTCACTATGTTATGTATGATTTTAACTGCTGAGATAAAGTGTTAAAAGTGAAATATTTAAAAGCATAATATTACTTCATCTACTTACTAATCACTTTAAAATTTTTAAAAGTGAAATATAGTGGTAAGGAAAATATTTATATCCAATAATTTGAAACATTTACATTACAAAAAAGAGAAATTATACTAGATTTGTTCTTAAAAAAAGAATATATATAATATATATATATATTGTTTTTCTTTTTTTTTTTTTTTTTTTTCTTTTCTTTTTTTTTTTTTTTTTTCATTAAAGAAAAGAGCCAGTTGATTTAAACTGCTTAATTTAAGCAGTGCCAACCCTGCTTTAAACTCTAAATTGTATTATTTAAACGAAATAATAATATTTTTTTAATTACTTATATTTAAGCAATAATGCAACGTTAGCATTTCATTTTTTACTCTTTGATTTTATGTGTATTTTTTCTCCTTAATAACAACATTCTAAAAAATTTTAGGTTAAATTTAAAAGAACAAAAAAGAACAGAATTATATGCAAAACAAGGGAGAGGAAGCCAATTTACTTCCAAAGCTGAAAGAGACAAATGGATTCAAAAGGAGTTAAAGTCTTTGCAAAAAGCCATTAAAGATAAAAAAGAACAAGTAAGATTCTTATTATTTTGTTTGCTTGCTTGAAATCTAAATTATTTATATATACAGTCGAACCCATTTAAGGCACTGAGGGAATGAACAAAAGTCACATGTTAAACCGGAGTGCGTATTAAACGTGATTTGTATAATGTTCCAGGAACTGAGCTTATTTACACATCTAATTGCATAAATGAACTTTAAAGCTTTTGCTTATATGTTTACGGTCGAAGATAGTGTCTTTTACTGATATTTAGATTAAAGTTAACTGTATTCAAGTTTAATTCATTGTGTTTTTTTTAAGACTAAGAAAATAACTGAAAAAAATATGGATTTATGACTTTAAAATGTACGTTACAACCAAAAATAATAATAATAATAATTTAAAAAAAAAAAAAAAAAAAAAAAAAAAAAAAAACTTTCCTCCTAGTCTATTTTTTAAGACAACCAAAAATATTAAATCAAAAGTCAAGGGAATTCATATGTACTGGAAAAGTCAGAAAATTTACCATTCCTGAGAAAAAAATCAGGGAAATTAGAAAATTCTGAGAAAAAGTTAAAGAAATTTGAAACTTCCAAAAAAAAAAAGGGGGGGGGGTGTTTACTGATGCGTTATCTCATTAATTTAATTCATCTTTGAGCCAATTGAAAATTAATTGGTGGTTTTGATTTTTTTTATTTCGTTCGTATTTATTTATAAGTGCTTAAAAAGTTTAATATGTTTATCAGCCAGCTCAGGAACTTCTTAAAAATATCTTTTCTTTAGTTAATTCTGTTCTCTTTTTTTTTTTTAATACAGTTTAACATCAAACTGAAATGATAGCAATGAGGGAAAATTCCATTGTAGATAAATTATAGTCCTACACCAACCAGATCGTTTAATCAGATTTTATCCGGACCCGACTCGCTGTTCGGTAGTCAGGTTGACTAATGGTTTTGGTTTCGGATTAAGATTCGATTGGGTTCAGAAGATTATTTTTTCAGATTAAAAAAAAAAAAAAACTATATATTGGAATATGAATGAAGTTTTACATGTTCATTTTCTACATAAAAGATAAAATTTGATATTAGAGGTATAATAATAAATTATTTTTCCATAATTACATGAAATTTTAAAATTTTCTATGTTTTTGAGTTGAAGTAATTTGAATTGGATTGGGTTCTGGTTCGGTAAACAATATTTTTTCTTGTTTTGAAGGTCAATGAAATTTTTTTTGCAGGGTTTGGGCCGGGTTGCGAGTTGACTTTAAAATAGAATTTGCGGGTTCGGTCGGCTATAACCCGCCTGTGCAGGACAGATCTTGGAAAGAATATTTGTATGGTATTCAGGGGCACACCAAGGGTGGTGTGGGCGGTGCCCCCGCACCAGGCACGATCAGTTAGAATAGGCGCTGACACTAATCAGTACTGATGCATCTACGATCGGTAGAAAAACTAACATGAGGTTTCGCACCAGGCGCCAAGTAGAGTTGTTGGGGTTTTGATGGTATTCATTCTTTTTGCTGATACCATGAATTTTTCTGTTTAACACTGGTTTCGTTTACTGTATAAACATATTTTAATAGTCCATGACTATAAAATAATAATAATAATCACAAAAAAAAAGAGGGAAAAAGAGATAGAAAGGCAAAAGTATAATGTTTTCCCAATGAAAACAAAACAAAATACATAGTTGAAATGGTCAGTAATTTTGAAATTTAAATTTTTTGTTCATTCTGTTCCGTTTTGCATAGTATTTAAAGTTCACTTAGATAAAAACACTGAATAACAAAGTTGTTCTTAAATCCAGACATATTTTTTAATTCATTGATGTTCGGAAAGGCATGAAATGAGCAGGTCTGGTTACTCAGAAACTTAGTAATTGAAACAAGTTTTCCATTTTTTGGTAAAAGCAGATCTTTCAGAAAAAAACTGACAAAGTCGACGTTTTGAACCGCATCCTTGCCGCTGCATTACGAGGAGTGCAAAAAATGCATCGTCATGTGACCAGAACCGCTTATAACTCAATAAGTAATCTATTTATCAAAAAATGGAAAACATTTAGATTCTGAATCGCTTCAATAGTCAGGTGTTCCAATCTTATGCTTTTACGTTTAAAAATGAGTCAGAAATTGTGTCTAAGTTTTACGCTGTTCCTCAAATTATTTAAAAACCACCTTTAAAAGTAAGTTATCTGTATTTCAGTAATGTCTATCGCCCATTTCATTGACACCAGTGATCGTAAAGCGATTGATGAGTTTGACAGTGATTGAGCTAGACTCACATATGGTACTAATTAGTACCATAAGGCATGAAATGAGCAGGTCTGGTTACTCAGAAACTTAGTAATTGAAACACGTTTTCCATTTTTTGGTAAAAACAGATCTTTCAGAAAAAAACTGACAAAGTCGACGTTTTGAACCGCAATCTTTAAAACGCAATCTTATGCTTTTACGTTTAAAAATGAGTCAGAAATTGTGTCTAAGTTTTACGCTGTTCCTCAAATTATTTAAAAACCACCTTTAAAAGTAAGTTATCTGTATTTCAGTAATGTCTATCGCCCATTTCATTGACACCAGTGATTGTAAAGTGATTGATGAGTTTGACAGTGATTGAGCTAGACTCACATATGGTACTAATTAGTATTACATATGGGTCTAAGGATTAAAAAGGCGGAATGCCTTGAAGATATTTTTTCTAGTACTGAAAACGATTTATACTTAGTTTATTTCTTCTTAGAACGGCATCTAGATTTTTCCAGTACCTTCTAAAAACTATTACTTCTGTACTTTTGAAGAAAAGTAATTATGAAGTAGGTCTAGGGTCCACATTTCCTTTTCTGATCAGCATCGGATCAAAGAATGTGGATGATTTTCAAGCACTTGCGCCGAATGTTTTAATTAATTTGGTGTTTTTTTTGTTTGTTCGGTTCTTGGAACAATTAGAATACGTGTATGTAATTTCGATGAAAGATGAAATATGTGAATTAGATGTAAAAACTTTAATAGCGTTGGAAAAAGATGTTACCAATAGATTTCGTTTTGATTGGTTTAATAAAGTGGATAATATCGGCAATAAAATTTAACGATGATGTAAAAAAATCACTGAACCTGGTGAATGTTATTGTGTTTGGTGTAACAGAGTTATAATATATAATAGTGGTGGATTGAAATGTTTAATGTGCCATTCTAAATCAACTGAACATAAAAAAGCTGCAAAATCCGTGGAAGAAACAGTAAATTATCGTCTTATGGAGCAAAAAAAAAGAAGACAGAACGGTTGATTTAAACAGCAGAAAAATAAGAGTTGAATCAACGATCTGTGCATTTTTGGTTGAGAATTCGCTTCCTTTTACTGCTGGTCCAAAATTATTAAAATTTGCCAAAACTTTTGCAACAGATTCTAGAGCTTTACAGGGTACAAGTATGTGTCGCACGACTGTCGCATACAAAATGAAATATGGTTTGGCCAAAACAATTAAAGAAAAATTTATTGAATCATTGAGGACGAATGCTTTTTCTTTAAACATAGATGAAAGAACAAGCAGAGCTCACACGAGTATACTGACTATATTAGTACAATATTTTTCATCAGAAAGAAAAAAAGTTGTTGAACATTTTTCATCCATAGAACTTTTTGTATGTACCGCAATTAACATTTTCGAGAAAATTATTCCATTATTCAAACAACAGGGCTCCCAAATGGTCCCCTTTTTCCCCCAAAAGTCCCCTTTTCAGAAAAAGGTCCCCTTTAGTCCCCTTTTATGTGTTTTGGTCCCCTTAGTCCCCTTTTCATGACTGGAAAAAAATTTGCTAATGTGGAAAAAATTCCGCAAAATGCAAAAAACTTTAAAAATTGTTGAAAGTTAAAAAATTGTACAAAGTTTATTATAACGGGCTCAAACATTGTAATCAGAATTCTTTCACGAATGTCAAACAATTGCCATGGAATTTAGGAAAACATAAAAGAATACATTGGAAATCTCATTAGAAATCACTAAAAATTCAGAAATCTACAAGAGTAAATCTACTGTCATAAAATCACTGCAAAACTCAAATTGCATAAAAAATTAGCCAAAAGTCAAAAATCGCTGCACGAATTCCAAATAAATTTTATTGAAAGAAGGACAAAATTTATTAAACTGGGCAAAAGATTGAAACTGGATTCCCCCTAAGCAGAATATGCTTAAAAGTGCAACATACATCGCAGAACAACGGGCTTCTCTGCAGAACATTTAAAATTCTCAATTTCAACGAAATTCGTCATTCAGTTGTTATAAAAAAAAGGTATGAAATTCGTCAGACTAGCATTGTAAAAAAATCACGAAATTCTTTAATCGTTCATGTAAAAATATTGTGAAATTCATCAATCGGTCGCGGGGGGGAAAAATTGAAAAATTAAACAGTCGATTGTGAAATTCTTCAGCGGGTTGCAGAAAAAAAATGCGAAATTCATCGATCACTTGTGGAAAATGAACTGCGATTTTCAATAATCAGTCGCAAGAAAAAGCCACAAAATTTGTCAATCGGTTGACAGAAAATATCTCAAAATTCGCCAATTTGTCGTGGGTAAAGGCACGCAAAATTCGGCAGTGGATCATCAGAAAAATTCTTCAATTCTTCATGAACAAAAAATTTTGAAATTTGTCAACTGAATGAGAGGAAATGGTGTGAAATTCGTTTGTAGATCGAGTGGGAAATCGTGAAATTCTTCAATCAGTCGTGGGGAAAAAACGTAAATATCGTCGATTGGTCATGAGAAAAAATCTGAAATTCATCAATTGATTGTGAAAAAAAATCATGAAATTCTTTAGTCAGTTGCAGAAAAAATGCAACATTTGTAGATCAGTTGTATAAAAAACCCACGATTTTTGCTAATCAGTCGCGAGAAAAGTCTGCAAAATTTGCCAATCAGTAAAAGAAAAATATCTCGATTCGCCAATCAGTCGCGGGTAAAATCGCAGAATATTCGGCAGTGGATTGTCAGAAATATTCCCAAAATTCTAAAATTAGTCGTAAGAAAAAATTTCGTCAGTTGGTCGCGAGGAAAAAGCATGAAATTCACCAGTCAATCGAGTGAAAAATCTCAAAAATGTTTTCTAAATTTGTCTGTAGATCGGGAGAGAAATTGCAAAATTCTTCAATCAGTCGCATGTGGAAAATGCATAAAAAAAACGTGAAATTCATCTATCGGTCCCGAGAAAAGATTGCAAAAGTAATTATCCATCAAAAGAAATCTCAAAAATATTACAAAATTTGTTAATCCTTCTCAAGAAAAGATTGCAAAATACGTCAGTCAGGAAAAACTTTTGCAAAATTTGTCAATCAGTTGTCGGAAAATATCACAAAATTTGTCTGTCGGTAGCGGGAAAATTGTACCGATTAATGGGGACTTCAAACAAACCAGTTTAACAAAAGATGCTTTTTTAACAGGATGCAATAGTGCCTCTTTCAAAAACTGTATGCCTCTTTTAAAAAATTCCCGCCCAGTGCCCTTTTCGTTCTAGAGTCAATACTATATTTGTTACTTACATGCAGATCTTCTTCCTCCAACAAATGATACTCATAACCTGTTAGATAATATTCAGTAATGAAAGAAGAGCTCATGGGCCTCCACATTGACATAATTCTGTTAGAAAACTTCTTGGACTTATGACTAGCTATGCATGGATCAAATTTCCAAAGACATTTCTTCCATAAAAGTAATATATCAAAATATATCATTTCTAAAATTATTGACAGAACTGAAAATTCTTTGTTAATGCAATGGTTTTCAAAATAAATCCTACAGAAAAATGTTTCTTGTGTGTGTATCTTTGTAAAGATAATCAATTAACATATTTTCTGAGGTAGTTTTAAAAAAATTGCATATTTAGGAAAACTTGGTGCAGTATTTTTAGACACGTAGTCCCTTTTCAGTCGCCTTTTTTAATATAAATGATCCCCCGAAGTCCCCTTTTTTTAGTATAAATGGTCCCCCAAAGTCCCCTTTTTAAATAAAAATGGTCCCCTTTCCCCCTTTTGGAGGGCTAAAATGTGTTGGGAGCCCTGAAACAACAACCTTTACTGGTTTTCTTAAATTGTCAGATTTAATGACTATCTGTATTCACAACTGATGAAAAAAATGGATTAGATGAAAAACTTGGAGCTTATCAGATTGATGAGAAAATTACTGAAAACATGGTTTATAATTTTTCATTAAATAATGTGGATACAACCAAAACTCCTAAACTTATTGATGAATATTGGTCAGAAATATTTGAAATGACTTTGTTTTCGGGAGCAAAAAAATACTGCCTTTTAGCAAAATTAGTAAAATCTGCATTGTCATGTTTTCACGGGCCTGCTGTTGAGAAAGCATTCAGTTTAATGGAAAACACAATTACAGATCACCGTACTAGCTTAGATATCGAAGGTTTGGACAGTTACCAAACAATAAAATACTATCTCAAGCTCAAGGCAAACAATATGTCATCGCTTGAAGCTTTTTATTCGACTGAATGTCCAGAAACACACCCTGTTGAAAAACGTCTTTTAACTAATATGATCAACAGTAAGAAATTATATAGTGAATATTTAAAGACAAAAATGGAAAAACCAAAAAATGATGAAAGTTTAGCAAAGAGGAGTGCATCCACATCCAGTAATAAATTTCAAATTCCTAAAATAATTCATTCCACTAATGTTGAAGAAATGTCTCCTCTAAAAGCAATTGATCAAGTTTCATCTTCACAGTCCCCGAACAGAAGTGAAACTAATGACTTACCTGTGCCAAACAAAAAAATTCGATTGGAAGCAGTAGCTCCAAAAAAAAAAAAAAAAAAAAAAAAAAAAGAAAAGAAAAAGAAAAACAGCACTTACAAGCTTTTTTAAAAGAAAATGATCGTTTTCAAATATAATAGTATTATTATTCTAGATTATTTTAATATTAAAAAGTTTGTTTTGAAAATTTGTATTAATTTTTAAAATAATCAAGATTATTCTAATGTAAATATATTTTATATATATATATATATATATATTATGAATCAATAACAAAATAAAAATCTGATGATTAGAGCGTAAAATGTATTTTGAAATATATGTGCCAGTATATGAGAAATGTAACTAGTAAGAAGAAATCAAATAATCTCAATTGAAGGTGGACACTAGCATTTATAATCTTGTTGTAAACATTGACTGGATCAATTGACATTGAATAGTAATTTATATAGTTCCCAAAAATGAATTTAATTGTTCAAAAAATGGTGAAAAAGTATTCATTATAACACAAGGAAACAAATTAGTTTAAAAACTATACAAGGGAATATTAAATGCACCTAGAACAGTAATCATCTGGATATTTATGAGGTATTTATGTCCTACATTATGTATTTTCATTTTATTTATTAGTAGAGATGGGAATGCTCGGAAAAGCACAGTTTTTTTTTTTCGTTTTTTTCCGAAGGTATATTTTTCAATTTTTCCGAATTGAAAAAATTGAAATTTAATTTATAAAATAATACATTCAAAATGCATTATGGCTGCAGACTGATATTTTTTCATGTTCAGTGTATCACATGAAAATGTTAACCATGAAAAATATTATCTATAAGCAGCTTAGGAAGAACTTCAGTCCTTTAAAGGACCCTTCACAGTTTTTTCCACTTAAAACATTAGTCCCTTCACAAAATTCGGAAATTTTTTCAATCTTCATTTTGTATCCTCTAGAAATGTGACAATTTTAGAATAACAAAAACTGTCATATAACAGCTGAGATCATCGATGAATCTATTATCTAGCTGTATATATGAAGATCAGGGATGTAGCTAGAAGTAAACAACAGGGGGTGCTCAAGAAAATGTAGGAGGGGGGGGGTGGCTCATACTATTTCTCTCTCTTTGACACATGCACGCACAAACATCATAAATAGAACACGAGATATAGATGTGTCAAAAACCCGTTTTGTCCCGTCCGCAAAATATAAACTAGACAGAGTGCTAAAAAATTTTTGTAAAATCGTTTGGCATCCATTGGCGGAAATTCCTTTCATTTACGGTTCAATGGATTGCTGTTTCTTATGCTTGGCGAGAAACTCTGTCGAGTTTCTATGATGTCATAATTAACATTCATCTCGGTAGTGGGATGCCAGAATGTTACGTACGTACTTAAACTAAAAAATAAATAATTCCAAAGGCCGGGAAAGAAAAGCAGCCGATAGTTAAAAACAGAACAAAACTTTTATTTACATGTTGATCTGAGAAGAGTTCTTAGGCGACTGACTGGTGCGCCGACTATTGCATACAAAAGATGCGCACGGTGCTCAAGAAAATGTAGGGGGGGGGGGGGGGGGGGGGGGGGGCTCATACTATTTCTCTCTCTTTGACGCATGCACGCACAAACACAGATATATATGATCAAAGTACTATATAGAAAGATAAATTATTGCATATTCATATTGTAGGCACTATGTTTCTTATTAAACTGTTTATAATAACTTTATTTGATGATAAGAAAAGTAAAAGCTGCAGACGGGAATGTAATGAAGGATATACGGTGGATACGACTTATACGGTATACCTTCTGGATTATTTTAGGGAATACCGGATACCCTCTACTCAAAAACCCTATAGCATATACTCTTTAGGGTATACCCTCTGCCTACAGCGTATGCCCTCTGCATTTTTAACTACTTCACTGGCTGCAGAATGAAAATTTTCAGTGTATAATTATACTAGTGAAATAATAAGTAAAAATGTCAATAAGTAAATAAAAAGCTGACAGTTCACCTGTTTCAAAAGAGTTGCAATGTTTAATTTTTTTTTCTGAATATTCCCTGCCCTTAAGAATTCTAAAGTTATGTTTTTATAGGATAACAAACATTAGAAAAACAAAGGATGTATTTTGCATTTTAAAATTATTTTTGTGTTTAGTCAAATGCCTATATTTAAATTGGTTATTAGCTTTTTTTCATTAGTATGATTTATAAATCAAGGATCTTATATATATTTGTTTTTAAACTAGGATGACTCAAATACGAAACATAATGTTTATCATAAGCATTATATTTACTATCAAACTCATTAGAATAACTTTGTTTTATGTTAATAATGGAAAACGCTGCAAAATGAAAAATTTCAGTATATATAACTTATGTAAAAGTCAATGTTTGCATCAGCAAAAGGTTGCTAATTCTGAGTATGTGCAGATAGGATGCGCACATATTGAAGCACTTATTTGCAGTTTTTAAACAAATACTATAATTTAGTATTTATGCAAAACTGTAAAAAGCCCCCAAAACTAAGTTCAATTTTTTAACACAGTTTTTTTAATGCACGATTTTTGAAACAGAATTTTATTTGGTGTCCTTGGCAACTTTCCCAGGGGGGCCTCAAAAATTTTCAGGGGGTGCTGAGCCCCCCCTGGCACCCCCCTGGCTACGGCCCTGATGAAGAATCTTATTAAAAATATCTAAATAGGAACATAAATATAATTTCTAATTCACAAAATTTTGATTATATTTTTTATGACAATTTCGTAAGATTTTTTTATAAGGCAATATTTTTTATACAAAGGTTTACAAAAACAGGATTGCATGATAAAAAATGTAAGCAGACACATGCAACTTCTCTGGTTAAAAATGAAAATACATGTGAAAAACTGTTTTAATAATATCAATAGGTTGAAAATTGAATATAAAAATTGAAACATGCATTTATTTTCATTGGCATAGCTGTGATTTTTCGTATAATCAGATGATAATCTCCAGAAATATTGAATTATAGTTGAATTATAAGTTATTGTAACATTTTGAATCACTGATGACGTCTGTGATTGTGATCTCAACTGCTGCATGTGGAAGTAGTTGGAAGCAGCTCGACGCAGAAGAGGCTGGATGTTGTCAACTGCTAGATAAAAGATGTCAACCTTTATAGATGTGGAAGGTTGAGCTCAATTAACCTCTGAGGTTTCAGAAATACTTTGCTGTAGCTTTGGCAACCTGTGGCTGCGTAGACCTAGGTCTGTTATCACTGACTTCGCGACTTCCATGGGTTTCTCTGTAGTTTCCGAAGGAGCAAAATTATGGTCTACAAAAACGTTGTTGTAGGGAAAAATCCCTGTTTACTCAAACCGTCTGATATTGCCGTCCGTATTTGCAACTGCTGCTCTTGAAAATACAGCTTTGAATAATTTTCTAATTTGGTCAATTGTTACAGATCGCCCAGGATTGGAAAGTAACCACTTCCTCACCTTTTGTTCATAGTATGAGCTTAGAAATGCCATCAATGACACATCGACGAGCTGAAGTCGGTGTGTTGCGTGTGGAGGGAAGCATAATAGAATTACATTGCTTTCTCTTGCTAGATTGATTAACTTGATGCTTTTATCATGAGTTATATTACCAATTAAAATGTGGTATGACAGATCAAATTTTCGAATGTCATAAAACTGGAAGATGACGTGGTAAAAAAATCATTTTTTCATCACAAAGAAAAGTAAGAAATTACTTTAAGTAAAGTTAAATTATGTACATACAGTATTTTTTTCCTTTTATTTCATACTTTGTTTATCTTCAGTAATTTATTCTTTTAATTGTCACTAACTTGCTTTTTGACTAAAATTACTAAATTAAAAAAAAAGTTGCTTATTTTAGCATTAAGTTGGTAACCTATATATATGTTTTAAACTGAATTTATTAAAAAAAAGTATTTTTTCCACCATTCAAATGTTTACATCACTTAATGCGAACCTTTGTTAGTGTGGACCAAAAATAGCCTCTCATGGAAGTCCAACAAAACTTCATTGTAATTCATGTAATATTTCAATCATGTCCAGGCACACATACATATGTAATAATGTTTGCCAGTGTCAAATTCTCATAAAGTCAAAGCTTGACAATACTCGGTGAGTTATTATCAAATTTGGCAACAAGATTAAGACCATAAATAAAATAAATCCATCTCAGCGATAGCTATCTTAATTTTTTGAAAATTTAATTTAAATTCAATATTGACAAAAACTTGGAATCATGTAATTGGGTGTCATGCATTTTTGCTTTTGTGTTCAGTCAACTGAATTTCCTCCCAGAAAGACTTTTTGTATCTTAAATTTTTACTGTTTTTGAGACTTATATTAAGATTAAATTTATAGTATTATTTATATTATTGTGACTTGTAATTAGAATTTTATATTTTTGATATGAACTGTATGTTTAGAAATAATGAATCAATAACTCTGTGCACATTTTCCTTTTCTAAGCAAATTTCGTTTTTCTTGAATTTTTTGTAGATTGAAAGATTACAAGAAGATTTTACTAGGGATGGTGAAAAAAGGAAAATGTTAGAACAAAAAATTGAAGTAAGTTTGAACTGTAATTTTTCAGTTTCTATCTATTTTGAATATAAAGTACTTATAATAAATACACATTTCCTGAAATACCTGTAAATACTGTTAGTACTACATCAAAGGTGTTCTTAAGTATTTAAGGCTTACAAAGAGATGTCAATTTTCTTTAAATATTTGAGGTTAATAGAGGGTCAAATATACCTAAAAATTGAAAATAATTAGTTAGTGGCCAGTAGATCTTTTTACCTTTGTAGCCATTTTTTCGTATTATTAATAATTAGCAATTAAAATTTGACTATTAAGAATGCAAGGTGTGAGAAATTTTCTATGGAAAAATTTCCAAAGAATTAAATATGACTTTAATTATTGTTTAACTAAATTAAATGTATTAGAATTCCTTATACAACAGTTAACAGGGCTTGCTAAGGTGTCAACAATTTTAATAAGATGATTTAAATCTGTGATTAAATCGCAGTTAATCAAATAATTATTTTTAAAATCATTATTAAAATCGTAAAGTTAGTTCTGAATTAAGTGTTTTATGTTATACAATGGATAAATAAGCTCTTACTTACATTAAATCCAGAGTTTGAAAAGTAAACAAATAGCTTATTTTTTTTCTCCTCATTGCATTACCAGTTTGTGTGACAGAAATTTCTATCTTCATGAATGTTTTGCTTTTACTTTATATTAATTTTTCACATTCATTTTTTAATAAGCTTGTTAAATAGTTTTCGAGCACTATGTTGTTTTAATGTCAAATGTTACATTAAAAATTATTAAAAAATACAGTAAAAAATTTGCTATTTGCTTGCGAAGCTTAAGAATATACTCATTTTAACCCACGTAGGTTTTTCTAGCTCTAAAATATTACTTTTATGTTATTTTGTAAAAATAAATGCAGAAAAATAGTTCTAAATAAGTGTTTTTATGCTATACAATGGATAAATAAGTTCTTATTTACTTTAAATTCAGAGTTTGATAAGTAAACAAAAAGCTCTTTTATTTTTCTATCATTTACCTGTGACTTTAAAAATCATTTAAAATTATTAATTTAGAGGTATGAAATACCTTATATGGGCTTAAATCACAGAAAAAATACAACTTTAGTAAGTATATTACAGGGCTCTGTTTAAGAAGAATTAAGAAGACCTTTAAAGGATCCTTCACAATTTTTTTCATCTTAAAACAGTATCCTTCACAATTTTTTTCATTTTAAAACAGGTTATTTCACATTTCTTTTCATATTAAAACGCAATTTCATATTATCACTTCACAAAAGTTTTTCCTACCAAAAATTAACTTTTCACAAATTTAATCATCTTAAACTTTTCCCAATTTTTGTATAAAATACTCTTTATTGTCGACTGTAAAGTTGTAAGTGTTTGTTCTTCAAAGTAAATTTTGAAAATTTATTAAATTTCAACTGCTGCTAATACATTTAATATTTTGATTACAACTTACATAAATATCAATATTTTACATACATATCAATATTTTACATTGGGATTGTTTTTATACAATTTTGACACAATTGAAATTTTACTGCAGCCAAGCATGGTTTCTTGTACAGCGGTGTATTTTGAAAACGTATAGAAGAAGAAAAAAAAAACATTTTTTTTTTTAGAGAAAATCACTGTTAATTATTTCACAATGTTTTTCAATAGTCAGATCTTATAAATTAAGTGTTGGTGAGTGCAAAGTTTGAAATTGTCCGAATATGTTTGATTACTTTTGCTGACTGTTAGAATGGCATCATTAAATATGACAAATAATCTACAATCTGCACATATTTTTTGTTTCATGTTCTGCTGCTGTGCAAGCAAATATACAATTTTTTACTCTATTTTTTAATATTCTATAATTTTTAATGTAATTTTTAAAACAACATAGGGTTCTAAAACTATTTACTTGAATAAGCTTATTAAAAATGAATTTGAAAAATTAATATACAGTAACAGCAAAACATGCATGAAGCTTCACAAACAGCTATAGATCATCAAAGTATCAAATTAAATGAAAATTTTGAAATGGAGAACCATCAATTCAAAATAAATTAAAAAAACAATAAATAAATAAACAAAATACCTGGGTGGGGGGGGGGGGTATTTTATCTATTATAAATTGCAGCTTGTATTTTCAAACAATTTGGAAGGGCGGATAAAATTTTATCATTTAAAATATTAAAAAAATAATACCTTCTAAACTAGAATTTTATTATCAATTTTATAGACGATTTTCTTTGGACGATTACTCTCTATGAGAGAAAAGTTCTACTTTTCGCATTTGTTCGCCACAGTATATTTTGTTGTTTTTCAGCCAGTCTCTCATAACTTTTATTTAGAGATCGACCGAAACAGGTTTTTAAGACCGAAACCTAAACCGAAACCGAATTTCGGTGATCTTCCCACTTTCAACCGAAACCGAAAGTGTAAAAAAATTAAACTGATTAATACCTACATAGCTGCATATAATTATTAATTAATTAATAACAAATAATTAATAATTACTTAATAATAATTAATTATATTATATCATATATCATATAATTAATCATATTATACTAATAATGGCGTATAATTAAAAAATATATATTTATTATACGTGTATTGAACCACATTTCTAACAAACAAACGTACATATATGTGTGTGTGTAAGTTTCAAACAAAAATGAAACATAAATAATTCAACTTTTATATTTTATCATTTTATAACAACCAACTTTTGAAATTTATAAATTTGTTTTAATTTAAAACGATCTCTCTTAAAATTTATGGTTGGAAAGAAAACATTCATGAATTTAGAACTTTTGTCTAAATTGATGCGGAATATTGCATTTACTTTGCTATGCATGTTACCTGAACAATATTTTGCATAGAAACGGCAGTATACATAATTATCAATTAAGCGTTAATTTTATTATAAATGAATTTAATTAACAAATATTTATTGAAATTATTAATTAAATATTAAGTTGTTATAAACATATAAAAATAATATAAAATAATGTAATTTAAAATAATGCATTTAATCAATATTATTAATACCTTTTATGCACCCATATGTGCGATTTTTTTACAAACAGGAGTGTCATTTGGGAAGGTTAGGGGGGGAGCAGTTTTCCTTTCAAAGAATGTGATAAGAAAGCATGAGTCATTATAGGTTACTTTAAGTATAAATCCCAAAAGCTAAAATAATTTGTTCAATTTGACTAAAAAAAGGAAAATTAGCATTAAGACAACATTTTAAGCCTAGAACTTATTAATTATAAACTTTATTTTCCATTTCAATAGTCTCAAATTGAGATATGTTTAACATTATTTTGTACTTTAGCTAATTTTAAATATATATATATAAGGATAAAAATGTAACAGTTATGAATTTTCTTTCAGGATGTGCACAATAAGATCAAAATAAATCTTTGCTCACTCACCGCTTCCACCCTCCCAAAGAAAAAAGCTTTGCCACACCCTGCCTCCTTAAGAAATTATTAAAATGGCACCCTGTTTGAAAATTTTATATCCGGTGCCAAATTGACTCTCTGTGCTTCTATCCAAAACTATTTATTTTCATATAAAATAACACGTAATTAATTTATCAATAAGATAGAAATAGTTTCCAATTATACGAGATTCATCTAATAAAAAATATTTTAAGTATACATACCTTAATATATCTTTTGTAATAAATTTCGTAAATCTTCATATGTTTTAACAACACCTTTCTCATAAAGCACTCGAAACAATCTGGAGCTTCAAAGTAAAAATTTTCTATTACTGTTAAGTTTGCAGCATTTAAAGATCACACGATAAATGTCTTTTAAGTGTAGTCATATATGAATTGCTTGCTTTATAATTTAAACTCGCATCATGAATCAGTGATGACGGATAATGATAAACAATGGAGTTCACAGCAATAAACGGTGTCTCATGTGAGCCGATACAACTCATACTAATGAGTAAAGTTGAAAATTTCCAAAAGAAGGAAAGAGGTTTTGAAATACAGATAGTTTCGGTCAGGCCGAAATTTTGGCAGCAGTTTCGCCGAAACCGAATATTCGGCAAAACTCCGATTTTGAACCGAAACCGAAATTTCGGTCGATCTCTACTTTTATTATAGAATTCTTTGCAGGAGTGCGGTTTTCAACAGGCATGTGATCTGGAGCATTGTCCATATATAGAGCTGTGCAAGGTGACGTCACAAACAGGTTTTTGCTGCTGCTGTAGGACAGCTATCGCTACCTTTATCAATGCTTTTTTTATTTGTGTGTCCTACAGCTTTTTTCATTGTTCTCCGGTAAAAGTCACGTGATGTGAACTGCTCTATAGGGCACTATTCGGTTGCAAATATGTGCCCCCCTGACAAAATTTGTGATTTTTACATGCCTGATCGACTAAATTCATGATTTTTACATGCCCGATGGATGAAATTAATGATTTTTACATGCCGATCAACGAATTTCTTGATCTGTTATGTTGATAATCTGAATTTTGCTAATTAAGTTTAAAAAAAAAAAAAAATGTTGATAATTTGGGTTTTTTTTAAATAAATAATTAAATAAATATTAAAAGGTAATTAATTAAATTAATAAATAAATGTGGTTATGATTTCTGTAGGTTGTTTTATTTACATTATTACTTTTTCTAACTTTAGGATGTCTCTAAATTTTCTGTCAGACAATTTATTGCAAATTGCTCCATATTATATCATTTAAATTTTTGTTGTGTTTAATAACGTTTTGAGGAGACTTTTTTTGTATTGGCTCGGCGCCCGCCGATGTAAAGACCTTTTCCTCGAATAATTATGAATATAATGAATAAAAATTCAAGTTAATAATACTTCAAATGTATAAAAAAAAAATAGCTAAAGTTAATTTTGGTTCATAATTTATCTTTGAAAATACGTATTTAAATGTAAAAATATTATTATTTTAAAGGTTTTTAGAGATGTTCTGTTGAAAATTGTATGTCTAAATTTTCATTTCATATTTTACTAAGCACGTGGTGCCGATGTTACGATGTTTTGTGTATTCTTCCGCGGCAATCGGACCCCGTTTTTATGTGTGTTTTTACTCCATTTTAAAATTAGAATTTATTGTAAAAGAAAATATGTAAAATATAAACTGTACATCGATAAGCAAATTTTGGAATGTTTCTAAATTAATCAACAAACTGAAAGATCATCATCTTTGGCGCGCCATCGGATTATTTGCCGTGGCATGAAGCGAAGGTGCGCGACGACAAGTGGATAAAAGGACCGGCGATTCACGGAGACAGGACTTTTGGAACGGCTTCGACGATCGGAAGGTTGGGAGAAAAGTACGAGCGGAATCCGGCTGGTGATCGGGACATCGACTTTTCGACGAACGGAGGCGGCAGAAAGAGCGATGGTTATCGGAAAAGGAGTGTTTTGATTTCTAGAGCTAGAGAAGGAGAGTGAAATCGGAAATGAGTCTCAGAGGATCAATTATGATGGAAAGAAAGAGAGACAGAATCACCGAATATGTGCCTAATTACTTGATAGAGATTTCATGATAAGTGAGAGTTGTAGTCGACCACGTGGTGAGAATATTACCTTTTTTTTTATTTCTCCGGGAAAAAAAAAATGTTTCCATTAAATAAACAAAGCATGCTAAAAGTAATCAGACAATTGTAAATAATTCTCCTTGTAATGTTTTGCTGATAATTTAATTCAATAGTCATAAATCAAGCTATTCATGTTAAAAAGGAAATATGTCTGTAATAAGATTCCACGGTGTATTTTTTATTTGTTCTTTAAACTATTGTTTCTTTAACTTTTAATAAATCTTAATTTTCAATTTACAAAGGAAATCTCATTTGCTTTTCTATTTTTTTCTACAGCAGCAAAAGATGTTTCGTCCCTTATTTAGGTTTTAATGTGTGAATAAGTTCAAAATTTCTATAGGATCAAGGCTTTCTTTATTCACCATTAATTTCATTATATATAAAAGATTTGTTTTTTTTGGTAGATTGTTTTTTTTTCTACCACGTGTTTGTGTCTGCCTAAGGAAGTTTTAGGTACGACACAACACATTTTTGGTGTCTAGTGACCTTTGCCATTTTGGGGTCGTGGCATTTTTTTTTTTTTTTCGGTACCGCGATTTTGTGCCAATTTCGGCGCCGTCACCCGTTTTTTTTTTTTAGCGTCCTTTTGCTGCTGTGGATGATAAAAATTATTGTACATGGAGCTAATTTGTTTAGAAATTTTTTTACATGTTTATTGAATAGAGGAAATGTTATCTTTATGATTTTTATAAATATTTTTCTTTTTGTACTTTTCTCTCACATGTTGCATGAGGATTTTATTGTAAAATTTTTTTTCTTTGATATTTGGTAATTGTTTGTGATAGCATATATTATTTTGGAAGGGGTTTTTATAATTTTTGTACAATCATGACTAATGATACCGAGGTACCAGTAAAAGAGATAGACCAGGTTGAGTCAGGGGCTACCCAGAATACTGAGCAAGTTGTAGGGATTGGGAATAATGAGAAAAATGATAAAGAGTCTTCTAATAATAAAAGCACAAATATGTCACTTAATGATATGTTATCCCCTCCAGTTTTGTCACCAATCAAGGATTCAGACCATCAGATAAGAAATGTACAAGAGCAAGTGTCTCTGGTTCCAAACTTAACTTTTAATTTTAACCAATTTATCTCTAACATTCCAAATTTTTCAGGAGAGAATCCCGACATAACCGTTACAGACTTCATAGACAAAATTATCGAAATTAGGGATTTTGCTGGATGGCAGGAAACGCAATGCGGTTTTGCCATTAAAATGAAGTGCATAGGTGAGGCTCAAAAGTTTATTAAATCTCAACCTCACCTAAAAGCAACACAAAATTTCCAAATTTTGAGAGAAGCCCTGGTGAGTCGTTTCGGTAAAACGGTAGACGAAGCACACCATTTAGAAGAGTTTACAATGGCGAGGCAATCACCCAGGGAGTCTAATAGGGCATTTTTATCTCGGGTTTTGGGACTGTCGTACAAATGTTTTGCAGACCAAGAAATTCTCAGAGAAAAGATGCTAGTACAAAAATATCTTCAGGGATTGCAACCAGAAGTGCGAAAATTTGTTATGCCTCACTCCCCAAACACTTATCAACAAATATGGGATTTGGCATTATGCCATGAGAAGTGTGTTGAATACGATCACACACAGACATCAATAAATGTGGCCCAGGCCGCTAGTAATTCATCAAATGAATTACAGGAAATAAAGGGGCTAATAAAACAAGTGGTCAGTGACAGTGACAAAAAAATTGCGGAATTGAGTAATCAAATACAAACCTTATTACAAGTCACACAGTCTCAATCACACGGACATGGTTTCCAAAATTTTAATGCAGGTACTTCAAACTATGGGGGTAGGTACAATCGCCCTAGGAGAAATATCACCTGCTTTCTTTGCAATCAACCTGGACATGTAAAAAGACATTGTGCCTTGTTAAAAGAAGAGACACAAAATTCAAATCGAGAGACTTTAAACAAGTAAGGGGGCAAACCGGAAATGTAACACCGGCTTTGGATTCTCCCCCGTAAACGGTACGCATCGACACCATTGATGCAGATGTTGGCCAACTACCGATAATTGCACTCCAATTTAACAAAAGGAAAATAAATTGTCTTGTCGATTCGGGAGCTGCAATAAATTTGATTTCTCATGAATTTTTGGAGAAAAATTTACAAGATTGGGTAAATAAATGTGAGCACCAATCAAGCAACATCAATCAACATTCAAACAATCAATCAACAACAGCATTGCAAGTTGTTGGTGTCAACAACGATGTCATGGGTTTAGATAAGAAAATTAAACTCTCCTTAACTGATCAAGAAGTTAAATTCGATGTAACCTTTTTCATTAGTCACAGCTTAAAAGCAGGTTATAATGCAATTCTAGGATCAGAATTTTTAAAGTCCTATAATTTTATAATTGATTACAGCAATGAAACTCTAAAATATTTAAATCCCACAATAATTTGGAACAATCTAAAAAACACAGAAATTAATTCAATTAATTTACATAAATTCAAAGGTATAGGAAGCACGATACATAAAAATGTTATTGAGCCTAGAACCGAACAATTCATCAAAATTAAAATAAACGGCCTACCACAATCTCAAAACTTAATTTTTATTCAACCATCAGATAAATCTTTAAATAATTCGTGGTTAGTGGCTAATGGGATTTATAACTATGAGGGAAACAAGGACTTATGGATTAAGATAGCAAATGTTACAGATAGGAAAATCCATATCAACAAAAATTGTCAAATAGCCAAAATTGAGTTTGTGGAAGCAGTCCATGTACAGAAGACGACTGTAAACAATTTGGAAGTAGAGAATGAAATAACTGAATTTAATCCTTGTGGGAAAAAATTTGATTTAGACCATTTAAATGAATCACAAAAACAAGCAGTCATGGAAATAATAAACAAAAATAAAGCAATTTTTGCACAGTCGGTCAAAGACTTAACAGGTTGTAACACAACCAATCATCGAATCTACCTTACGGATGATATACCTGTTCGCTCTAAACCGTATAGAACTCCATATGCCCTAAGAAATGAACTCAAACAACAAATTGATGATTTACTTGAAGCAAACATAATTACACCCTCTGATTCTCCTTACGCATCCCCAGTAATTTTGGTAAAAAAGAAAAATGGTTCATATAGATTAGTTTGCGACTACAGAAAGTTAAATCAAAAAACTAAGCCTTTACCGTTTCCACTTCCCCATATTTCTGATTTATTAGATAAATTGAATGGTGCACATTTTTATACATCGTTAGATTTGTGCTCAGGATATTGGCAGATGGAATTACATCCTGAAGACAGATATAAAACTGCCTTTTGTACAGAATTTGGTTTATTCGAGTGGACGAGATTGCCACAGGGCCTAGTTAATGCCGCCACTTCTTTTCAAAGGCTAGTTGCTACGATTTTATTAGGTTTAGATACCAATACTTACATCGATGACATAATTATTGGTTCTACTACTTTCGAAGAGCACATTCAAAAATTAGATATGGTGTTTAAAAGACTCAATTCTCACAACCTGAAAATTAATCCTGAAAAATGTCAAATAGCAAAAAAGTCAATCACTTACCTGGGGTTCCAAATTAAAGATGGGGCAGTCTCTCCAGATGAAAGAAATGTAAAAGCTGTTGAAAACTTTCCCACTCCAAAAAACAAAAAAGCTGTACGTAGTTTTATAGGTATATGTAATTTTTACAGAAAATTTATTGATCATTTTGCTGACATTGCAAAACCTTTAACAGAGTTAACTAAATTGAAAACTCCTTTCGTATGGAGTCAGGAAGCAAATTCAGCGTTTAACAAGTTAAATCAGTGTTTGACTTCTTACCCTTGTTTATTACTGCCTGATGTTGAGCAACCCTTCTTTTTACACACAGATGCATCTGGTTTTGCTTTAGGTGCAGTCCTTAGCCAAAAAGATGAGTCAGGGGATTTACATCCAGTCGCATATGCTAGCAGGACCTTAAAGGATGCCGAGACGAGATATAGTACTTTTGAAAGAGAACTGCTAGGTGTAGTTTGGGGAATTAGTAATTTTAGACATTATCTTTATGGGAGGGAATTTACACTATATTGTGACCAGCAGGCAATTTCACAGGTATTGAGAATCCAAGACAGTAGTCGAGTTTCCCGTTGGGCTCTTGCACTACAAAATTATAATATAAAATATTGTCACACTCCAGGAAAATGCAAAGTACCAGCTGATGTACTGTCCAGAAATGTAAATGTGATACAAGAAGTGAATGCTAATTCAAATTTTTCAACAGAATTTATTAGATCTTCACAAAATGAAGATGCTAAGTGTAAAGACATAATTGACCAATTGCACGATGTGCAAGAGGTACAAGTAAATGACTTAACTTTCTTTTTAAAGGATAAATTACTATATTGCATTAACAAAAGAGATTCATATAATGACAATCACACTAAATTAGTTATACCTAAAACCCTAATTTCTCTTATCTTAAATTTAGCTCATGACTCAGTCACTTCAGCACATCCTGGATTTAAAAGAACACTAATTAAAACAAAGAAAAATTATTTTTGGTGGGGACAGTATAAACATACACTCAATTACGTTAAATCTTGTGTTCAATGTGCTATCAGAAAAGGATAAAAATCTAAACAAAAAGCTCCTTTACAGAGAGTTGAAATTACTTCGCGTCCTTTTGAAAAAATAGCAATTGATGCAGTAGGTCCATTAAGTACTACAGCAGAGGGAAACAGACACATTATTGTAATGACAGATTATTTTACAAGATGGGCTGAGGCATATCCTGTACCCAATTTATTATCTGAAACTATAATATCTGTGCTAGAAAAATTCATTTCTACTCATGGGATTCCGGAACACCTCACATCTGACAAAGGAAAATCATTCCTATCTGAAGCAATCTCAAAAGTATATGAGAAGCTTCACATCAAAAAGCATACAACGACTAGTTATCACCCGAGTGCTAATGGGGTGGTGGAACGGGCCAATGGCACTATAGTTAATATGTTGAAACACTTAGACGGTTCAAATGAAGATTGGGACAAAGTTTTACATTTTGCACTATTGGCTTACAGAACAGCTTATCACGCTGCTATAGGTGATACCCCAGCACATTTAGTTTACGATAGGGATTTACTTTTACCTGTTGACCTCATAACCAAACCCATTCAGCGATCTTATGCAGATACCCGTGAGCTTAGTGAAGACTTACATTTAAGATTGGGCAAAGTTTTTCGCGTTGTTAAGCAAAATTTAACTAAAGCTGCAGAAAAACAGGAGGAGTATAGATTAAAGTTTGCCACAGATAAAAATTTACAAGTGGGGGACTTGGTACTTTTATACACGCCAGTAGTTAAACCAGGGGCTAGCAAAAAGCTTTCACAGTTTAATAAAGGGCCTTACCGTATCACTCAACAGACTAATACAGTCAATTTCAAAATTGTACACATACAAAACCCCAAAGATGAACAATTAGTACATGTAGATAGATTGTCTAAAATCACTGAAAGAATTATATTTCCTGTACTTTTTGAGGAAGAGTTTAATAACAGGGAACAGGACACAAATCAAAACACAGATGATATGGATGTTAGGGATGTTGGGGATTCTCAGGTAGAAGAGGTTACTATTGAACATCCAGTTTTTGATTTGATATATAACAGTGATATTAGTAACAATGATAATCATATACAAAATACTAATGTTAATACTGATATTGTTGACATAAATATGGACTTACCTTCACAGTCGGGATCTGGGCAAAATTCTGGTCAGAATAGGTCCACAGTGGTCAGTGATTATCAGTTGCGTCCCAGAGACACTCACGGTTTTGTTGTGAAACAATAAATTTTTTTTCATTTATGTCGAATACATGTTTCATTGTGTTGTATATATTTTGCTTTCAATTTTTGCTTTCAATTTTTGTATTGTATTGTATAATTTGTGTAAAATATTGTAAAGTGTGGTGTAATCAGGATCAAACTTTATGTTAATCATGTCAAACAAACTTACTATTTATTGTATGAATATGTGATAATAATTGTATACATCTTAACATTCCAACTGGCAACGAAAAAACCATAATGAATTGTTCTTAATAATGCTTTGTAGGGTTGTCTGAATCCTGATTTCATAGGTTTTGGTGACAGTGGAGGTTGGGAGATAATTTTCAATCTTAGTTACAAGTTTTTCCCATGCAACATGTAGTTTTTTAGTGAGGGCCTGGTTCTTTTTCGCTTGCTTACAAAAAATTTTCTTTAGCAATAAAATTTTTTTGAGGGGACGGATATGTAATGTGTTATGTTGATAATTTAAATTTTGCTAAGTTAAAAAAAAAAAAAAAAAAATGTTGATAATTTGGGTTTTTTTAAAATAAATAATTAAATAAATATTAAAAGGTAATTAATTAAATTAATAAATAAATGGGGTTATGATTTCTTTAGGTTGTTTTATTTACATTATTACTTTTTCTAACTTTAGGATGTCTCTAAATTTTCTGTCAGACAATTTATTGCAAATTGCTCCATATTATATCATTTAAATTTTTGTTGTGTTTAATAACGTTTTGAGGAGATTTTTTTTTGTATTGGCTCGGCGCCCGCCGATGTAAAGACCTTTTCCTCGAATAATTATGAATATAATGAATAAAAATTCAAGTTAATAATACTTCAAATGTATAAAAAAAAAATAGCTAAAGTTAATTTTGGTTCATAATTTATCTTTGAAAATACGTATTTAAATGTAAAAATATTATTATTTTAAAGGTTTTTAGAGATGTTCTGTTGAAAATTGTATGTCTAAATTTTCATTTCATATTTTACTAAGCACGTGGTGCCGATGTTACGATGTTTTGTGTATTCTTCCGCGGCAATCGGACCACGTTTTTATGTGTGTTTTTACTCCATTTTAAAATTAGAATTTATTGTAAAAGAAAATATGTAAAATATAAACTGTACATCGATAAGCAAATTTTGGAATGTTTCTAAATTAATCAACAAACTGAAAGATCATCATCTTTGGCGCGCCATCAAATTATTTGCTGTGGCATGAAGCGAAGGTGCGCGACGGCAAGTGGATAAAAGGACCAGCGATTCACGGAGAAGGGACTTTTGGGACGGCTTTGACGATCGGAAGGTTGGGAGAAAAGTACGAGCGGAATCCGGCTGGTGATCGGGACATCGACTTTTCGACGAACGGAGGCGGCAGAAAGAGCGATGGTTATCGGAAAAGGAGTGTTTTGATTTCTAGAGCTAGAGAAGGAGAGTGAAATCGGAAATGAGTCTCAGAGGATCAATTATGATGGAAAGAAAGAGAGACAGAATCACCGAATATGTGCCTAATTACTTGATAGAGATTTCATGATAAGTTAGAGTTGTGGTCGACCACGTGGTGAGAATATTACCTTTTTTTTTATTTCTCCGGAAAAAAAAAAAATGTTTCCATTAAATAAACAAAGCATGCTAAAAGTAATCAGACAATTGTAAATAATTCTCCTTGTAATGTTTTGCTGATAATTTAATTCAATAGTCATAAATCAAGCTATTCATGTTAAAAAGGAAATATGTCTGTAATAAGATTCCACGGTGTATTTTTTATTTGTTCTTTAAACTATTGTTTCTTTAACTTTTAATAAATCTTAATTTTCAATTTACAAAGGAAATCTCATTTGCTTTTCTATTTTTTTCTACAGCAGCAAAAGATGTTTCGTCCCTTATTTAGGTTTTTCTGTGTGAATAAGTTCAAAAATTCTAGACAATCAAGGCTTTCTTTATTCATCATTAATTTCATTATATATAAAAGATTTGTTTTTTTTGGTAGATTGTTTTTTTTTCTACCACGTGTTTGTGTCTGCCTAAGGAAGTTTTAGGTACGACACAACAGATCTTTATGTGCCCAGTTGACAAAATTTATGTTTTTGTGCACCGATAAACGAAATTCATGATTTTTACTTCTGTGTTCGGCAAAATTTATGATCTCCTCCTCCTTGATCTGCAAAATTCATGATTTTGCTGTGCCTGATTAATGAAACTTGTAATTTTTACACACCTGATCGACAAAATTCATGATTTTTACACACCGATCAACAAAGTTCATGATTTTTACATACTTGATCACCGAAATTCATGATTTTTTCATGCTCGATCGACGAAATTTCATTTTTCTGCACCCATATCGACGAAATTATTGATTTTTATGCACCGTTTGATGAAATTTGTGATTTTTAACCACCCACTTGATGAATTCATGATTTCTATGCGACTACTCTACGAATTGGTAATTTTTATGCGTCCGTTCTACAAAATTCATGATTTTTTTGTGCCTAATCAACGAAATTCATAATTTTTACACACCGATTGATGATTTTTATGTGCCCAATTCACGAATTTCTTGATTTTTATGCATCTGTTTGACGAAAGTAATGATTTTTACGTGCCGATCAAGGAATTTCTTGGTTTTTATGTACCCATTTGATGAAATTCGTGATTTTTATGCGATCGATAAACAAAATTCATGATTTTTACATGCCCGTTCGGCAAAATGTATGATCCCCCATCCCCCGATCGACAAAATTCATGTTTTTTCTGTGCCCGATTGATGAAATTCACAGATTTTTATACACCCGATCGATAAAATTTACAGATTTTTATACACCTGATCGATAAAATTCATGATTTTTACACACCCAATCAACGAAATTCATGATTTTTAAACACGATCAACGAAATTCATGATAATGTCCATCCCTCGCTTTGCCCCCCCCCCTTTCAAAGGGGATACTTTCCTAAATTTTGCTGATACCCCTCATGTGATATATTGTTGGAAAGTTCTGTGACCATTTAATCCTATTATACATCTCCGGTGTCCTTCTACTTTCTAAATTTTGCTGATACTCCTCATGTGATATATTGTTGGAAAGGTCTGTGACCGCTTAGTCATATTATGCATCTCTGGTGTCCATCCTCCCAAAGAGGGGTACTTTTTAAAATTTTGCACAACCCCTCATGTGATATATTGTTGGAAGGTCTGACCACTTAATTAGATTATGCATCTCTGGTGTCCATCCCCCCACTTTGCCCCCTTCAAGGGGGGCCTTTTTTAAATTTTGCTGATACTCCTCATGTGATATATTGTTGGAAAGTCTTGCTTAGTCATATGCATCTCTGGTGTCCATCCTCCCACTTTGGTCTCCCTCCAAGGGGGGTACTTCTTAAAATTTTGCACACACCCCTCATGTGATATATCTTTAGAAAGTTCTGTGACCACTTAATCATATTATCAGGGCTGTCATTTGCTACTAAAATGCTACTTTTTGCAGCTTTAGGAGACTAAGACAACTTCTTAAAGCAAAAAAGGCTTGAAAAGCAACTATTTGACAAATAGGCAACTATTTTATGAAAAAGGAGACTTTTTGAAAATTTTATTCTAACTTTTTCAAATACATGTTGCAGGAAATATGCAACGACAATAAACAATTTTTATCATTCCAGTACAATTTTTCCAGATGTTTTAATTTTATAAAATAATTTTCTGTATTTGATACTTTTCAGTAATGATAAATATCAATGACCTATATTCCCTCCCGCCTGAAAATGTTCATTTGCAAATAATTTTTCAAATAGATTTTCGTAATGATTTTCGTGCATTACCTTAAATCGGGGCACCAACTATGTTGTAGTATTCTACAAAAAAATGTTATTTCAAAGTAACCAAATATACACGTAAAATAAAAACTTCCCTTATACTGCAGTTTCAAACTCTTTAAAACATTTAAAATCCTTTAAATCTGCAGTTTAGGAAAAGTTCCAAGAAAGATGTCTTGAAGTTCATCACGAAAGCAAAAACGAAATGCTGGAAATATCACTATTACATCTGTAACTAACAAGAGTTATATCATGTGTTGATCCAAAAGTTGCAGAAAACTAAACTCAAATGTCATGAAAACTAGAATGGATTTACTTTTAACAATTTTGTTACATAATAATTAGATAATATGTAGAAACAGAACTGAATTTGTGTACATTGTATATAAAATGTTGTATTGTTGTAATCAGAAAAACTTAATCATTTTTAAGGAAAGATTAAGGAACAGTCAGAAAATTTGTAAAAGGGAAATAATTATTTACCCTGATCTCAACACTGTGACTATTTTGGATAATACTTTATAATGCAACTATTTTGCTACTAAATCATCCATGATATGCGACTATTTTTGATACTATTTTTGGCTTCAAAGGCTACTAAAGCAACTATTTTGAATAATTTTGGGAATGGCAGCCTTGTATTATGCATCTCCGGTGTCCATCCCCCCACTTTGCCCCCCCCCCCCCCCCCAAGAGGGGTACTTTCTAAATTTTGCTGATACTCCTCATGTGATATATTGTTGGAAAGGTCTGTGACTGCTTAGTCATATTATGCATCTCTGGTGTCCATCCCCCCTTTGCCCCCCCCAAGGGGGTACTTTTTAAAATTTTGCACACACCTTTCATGTGATGTATTGTTGGAAAGGTCTGTGACTGTTTAATCATATTATGCATCTCCTGTGTCTATACTCCCACTTTGCCCCATCCCAAGGGGGGTATTTGTGGAAATTTTGCACACACCCTTCATGTTATATATTGTTGGAAAGGTCTGTGACCGCTTAGTCATATTATGCATCTCCGGTGTCCATCCCCCCTTTGCCCCCCCAAGGGGGTACTTTTTGAAATTTTGCACAACCCCTCATGTGATATATCGTTAGAAAGGTCTGTGACCACTTAATCCTACTATACAGCACGGCAGCTATATGGTGCCGCAGGCATCAATGACCCGAGCCGGAGGTTCGTTCGGTTAGAGGTTTATACTATTCGATGTGCAAATTAAGGTATTATCCGGTGCATGCATAGCATGACCGGTATATGGTGCCGGAGGCAGCGGGGACCCGGGTTGGTGGGTCGTTCGGTTAGAGCTTTATACTATTCCATATGGAAATTAAAGGATTATCATACAAATGGAGAATTCAATTAGATTCGAGGCCCTGATAAAATTGAAAGCCCCCTAGCGGTCGAAGCCACTAAGTTTTATTCTTATAAATTTATACCCTATGCTTAATTTCGACTGAATGAAATTTTCATCAATAACTGCACAAAAGTAATGATATCAGTACAAAAACCATTAACGGTTAAAAGTTGTGTCGCAGCACTTTCTTTTGGCTCTAAGAATTTTAAATATGGATCTTAAAAGTAATGATATCAAATTTGAGTGACGCTATGTTAATAATTTTTTTTAAATCATCATTTTCTTTTTAGTTTTTATATTCACAGGTGCAATTATTATCTTAACATGAAAATATATAAAATTTATTCGCTGATGCTTTTTCATTCAGATCTCTCAGGAATTCAAAATATGGGTTTTAAAAGAAATGATATCAAAATTTGAGTGACACATTGACATGAATTTAATAGGATTGTTTTAAAATTCAATTTAAATTATTTTTCGTTTGTCTTCTAAAGTATATTTACACATACAAACAATACTTTTAATTTTCAATACACTGTTAAATATATTACTTTCACTGAGCCTATATTGTGTATTGAAATGTATTTATTTCAATAAACTGATTTATGTTTTGTGTTACGCCATCCAAAATCCTAAGTAAAATTTATGTAAATGATTATTTTGCGTCATAGTATCCAAACAAAGGAAAATGTATGCAAGTGGATAATATGATGCAAAATAATCATTTTGGATAGCGTGGCACAAAACATAAATCAGTTTATTGAAATAAATACATTTCAATACATAATATAGGCTCAGTGAAAGTAATATATTTAACAGTGTATTGAAAAATTAAAAGTATTGTTTGTATGTGTAAATATACTTTAGAAGACAATTGAAAAATAATTTAAATTGAATTTTAAAACAATACTATTAAATTCATGTGAAGGTATCACCCGAATTTTGATATCATTTCTTTTAAAACCCATATTTTGAATTCCTGAGAGATCTGAATGAAAAAGCATCAGCGAAAAAATTTTATATATTTTTTCATGTTAAGATAATAATTGCACCTGTGAATATAAATAAAACTAAAAAGAAAATGATGATTTAAAAAAAATTATTAACATAGCGTCACTCAAATTTGATATCATTACTTTTTAGACCCATATTTAAAATTCTTAGAGCCAACAGAAAGTGCTGCGTCACAACTTTTAACCCGTTAAGTATTTTTGTACTGATCCGAATTACGTCTAAGAATCGTGAAAAAATGGCAAATTTCGTCGAAGAATCGCAGAAAAAACGGGAATTTTGTCCAAAGGCCGAGGAAAGAGTGTTAAATTCATTAAAGAATCACGGAAAATGGCTAATTGATAGATCACGAAGAAAACACAAATTTCGTCAAAGGGCCATAGAAAAACTTTAATTTCGTCAAAAACATAAGTTTCGTTGAAGGATCGCAGAAAATGCAAATTTTGCAGAAGGGCCAAGGAGAAAACGCCAATTTTATCAAAGGATCGTGGGAAAAATACAACCAATTTCATCGAAGAATCCGAAGAAACGGCAAATTTTGTCGTAGGATCCCTAAAAATGGCGAATTCTATCGAAAGATTGTAAAAAAAACGGCAAATTTCGTCGAAGGATCGCCAAAACAGACAAATTTCGTAGAAGGGTCTCGAAAAAAACAAAACAATAAATTTTGTCGAAGGATCTCGAAAAAAAAAAAAAGGTAAATTTCAAGGGATCGCCAAAAACTACTAATTTCGTAGAAGAATCTCGGGGGGAAAAATAACAAATTTTGTTGAAAGATCTCGAAAAAACAGCAAATTTTATCAAAGGATCGCGAAAAAAAGCGTGAATTTTGTCCAAAGGCCAAGGAAAAAACACGAAATTCATCAAAGGATCTCTCGGAAAATGGCTAATTTCATTGACAGATCGCAAAAATCTCAAATTTCGTCAAATGCCGTGGAAAAACGTCAATTTCGTCAAAATACCGTCAAGAGGGGATGCGTAACGGTGTGAAAGTTCAGCTTTTTTTTTTTTTTTTTTTTTTTTTTTGTCAGCTTGTACCATGTCTGATTAAATCTTAATATAATTTGCTGTGTCATAATTTCCTTTGAGTAATCAAATTATTCATTCTTTTATATAAAATAAGCATAGCAAGTATAATAAATTTCCACAAGTAAAATAATAAGTAGCCATAGTCAATCTCTTATTTTCTTATTGTACTTTTGCTAACAAATCTGTAGCAGATTGCAGCTAAAGAAGATTGCAAAATTTATAACATCTGCTCAACAGTTATTGTGAAATAATATATTAGAGAAAAAGAACATGTATTATGTAAAAAAATGTTTATGTAAAAAAATGTTAAACACAGCAAGAGCTTGTTCAGTAGATGTTGAATAAAGGATTTTAATTTTGAAATAAGTTATAAAGGTCGTTTCAGATAGGGATTGAAAAGGCAGCAAAACTTTCTATTTTAAAATTTGAAACACTAAATGCTAATAATCCCCACTGAGTAGTAATAATGCTGCTATTTAATATTTTGGAACAGTAATTTTTCTATGTACAAATGCAAAAAGAGCTGCAAATGTTGTGCAATATGTTTGTTTTGTAATTTGTGCTACTAATTAATGAAATTACTTATTTGCAGTTTTTATTATATCTGTAATTACATAATGTTTCCTCTAGGCCATTCGTTTTGGGTGCAGCACCCTACTTTTTTTTAATTGGAAAAATGCATTCTGCTTTTTTAAAAGATAGTGATATTCACCATTAGTTGTACCTAGAGATTTCTTATAAAAACTATTCCATGGCACAGTATTTCTAGATCCATATGCCCAAGAGCTTGCAAAAAATATTGAACTTCATTTCTTTAGAAAAAACAGAATAATTTAATTGTATTTTTCAACTTGTAATTCTTTCTTTTATATAAAATAAGCATAGTAAGTATAATACTTTTCCAAGTAAAAGTACACAAGTAAAAGAATAAATAGCCATAGCCAATCTCATATTTTCTTATTCTACTTTTGCAAATAAATCTATAGCAAATTGGAGCTAAAGAAAAATGTAAAAATTATAACAGCTGCTCAACAGCTGTTGTGAAGAAATGCATTTGGAAAAAATAACTAATTGGTGTAAAAATGTCAAGCACTGGATTATATGTGATTTCCTCCTCAGTTTATCAATTATTGCTGTAACATTTTGAGTTTTCACGATATTTCACTGGTCTTTTTATATTAGTTGCCCTATAGTATTGACTATCAAATCATGACGAAAAAAATCTTTGCTTTAGTTCGCACATGAACAGTTAAACAGAAATTTTCTAAAAGCAGTCAAATCATGTTCATGACCTTCTAAAACATATAAATCCGTCAAAATTTTTCATAAATCCAATACTTTCTTCTTGTAAAGATAGAAGAAAGTAAAAATACAAAGAAAACTTCGAATTAAAAATCTCTTAATGATGTAACAAACATGTGTAAACCCTTTTTTTTTTTTTTTTCTCCTATGAAAAGTGGTTGACATGATAATAGACAAGTACAAATTATCCTTATTTGAAGTTTGTCTCTGTTGTCATTATCGTGATGCACAGTAATTTTTTATTCAACTCCCCACTAGATGTTGTTTTGATACAACAGTATTCTTACCTTGTACAGTACCACAAGATCTAATAAGCAGTATTGTCTATTTTTAATTAACTATGTAAGAACTTGTAGTGTGATTTTTTTTATTATTATTTTTTTTTAAATATAAACTTTTGCAAAGTAATGACTGTATGCATTAGAGTAACGTTGTAAAAGAAATTATCTATGAAAATTTCATTATTTTAACGCTAACCTGGAAATATCAGAGAATTTTAACATAAGATATTTATGACCAGCCTGCAATATGGTCCGTTTCTTTATTTCTCAGTAACTGAATTTTCAGCAAGTCCTTTTTATAACATTCAAATGTCTTATATAACACCATATTTTGTAACTTATTTTATAACTCCCCCGCATTAAACTGTCTATACAACATTATTTTGTAATATAAATAAGTTTTTACATGTACTATATCTTTTTATCTTTATTGCAGGAACGAACTAAGGAATTAGAAAATCACAGGGAAAGTATAGATAACCAAAATAAAGCATTTTATGAAATGAAAAAGAAGAAAGATGCACTTCAGAGTGAAAGAAAGTATGTGTTATTTTAATATTAGGATACAAAATTCTATCTTGTATATAAATATGCAGACAATTGAAATTTTTGTTGTAGGAAAAAAACTCTTTCGATTGTACTGTTATACCTGTTTGCAAAGTAGGTTATTTACAAGAGAGGAGAAACATATATTTCCTTATTCAAGGGCAGCTTAAGAATTTTTATATTCAAAACAAGTATTACAATAATGAACTTGTACTTTATTTTTTCCTTTTTGAATAAAAATATATATTTATGGAGATGCTAGCTTATTACAGTTTCTCTGTTGTCTAGGACAGAGTATGAAATTTAAAACCTAAAGGCAGTCACCAGACTAAAAATACTAGTTGCCACATTTTTGTGTCAATTGAAATTCCTTTACTTACTGTCTGAAGATTTAATGTGGATCATTTGCTATTTATTTATCACAGTTTACTGCAATAGTTATTACTACCCTGTGCTATAGTTACCCCTGTGCTGCCTGGGATTTGTGATAATAACCATAAATATATCTGAAATCAGTGTTAAAGGATTTTTTATTTTAAAATAAAAATCTATCTAAACAAACCTAGAATTGGGGGTCTCACTACCTTCAGCAGCATAAACTGGGTGTCCTCCGGTTTTATAAAGAAATGTTCGATAAACACGCTGAAGCAGACAGTTTTTAAATCTAAGAATTATTTTAAGAGGTATTTAATATTAAAGTTGGTCAAAATAGTTTTCTTAAAAAGGTTTTATAGGAACGAAAATTATGCACAGGAATCTAACCAAAATTTATAAGGATATATATAGTTGACAAGATTGCGGTGTGCAGACTAGAGATCTGCACGGGACGGGCCAAGGCCCGAAGCCCGTACTCAGCCGGGCTTGGGCCTATTTTTCTTCACGGCACTCAGGCCGGGCCGGGCCAGGGCCATATTTTTTTCTGAAGGGCTGGGCCGGGCCTGGCCTAGTGATTACTCTTTACGGGCCGGGTCGGGCCTTACTTTTTTCCTGAAGGATAAGGCCATGCCTTAAATTATTTTTCCGTACAGAGCCGGGACTGGTTTCATTCTTCTTAGTCTTCACGCCTCAAAATTGTTAGTCCTGGTTTTGAGCCGTATGAAAATCAATGTCTCGGCGTGCCTGGTCCGTTCGAAGGTCAGTAAAATAAGATCTGGCATAAAAATCTTTTCATAACATGCATACATTTTTAAATCGCCATTATTTTATAATTAAACATTAAAATTTATTCTTTTTAAAGAATAGTAGATTTATACACTTATTAAAATATGGCTAAATTAAAATATAGTAAAACGTGTGAAAAAGAACCTGCTTATGATGGAATCTTGTCTTAAATTAAAAAATGTGATGATCCATTAAAAATGAATATACTAATATGTAAGAAAAGAATATATAATACATTTACACCTGCTAAGAAGGCAAATGTCTATAACTCATTTTTTTTTCTTCCCTATGCAATTCCATCTTAGAAGATTTTACTGTATAGCATTTTTCTGATTTTTAACACTTCAATAAATGGAATATGGATTAACAATATTGATGATAACTTAAACACATACATACAACAAATAGAGATTTATTTAAAAAAATAAATATTCCAGCTTGCGGCACCTCTATAAAAATGAAGATTATAAACATGAATAAAAAAAGCTAAGATAGGAATTTTTGGTTAGATCTCCTCCTACGAGGCAAATTTTTAACCAAATTGACGTAAAAATTATGTTTTGTAGAAATTCACTTGGGCCGGGCCGGGCTCGGGCCAAACTTTTAAGTTTTAAATCGGGCCGGGCCAATATTTTTTTTGTTCGGGCCGAACTTTTAATTTTTGTATCGGGTCGGACCGGGCCAAATTATCTTTTGTATGGGTCGGGCCGGGCCCGGGCCTGAAAATTTCGGCCCGTGCAGACCTCTAGTGCAGACTGCAATTATTTTTTTAATTTGAGTAATTTTTTTAGGTTATATTTCAATTTTTTGTTCAAAATTTTCATTATTTTGAAGAAGATTTACTTCATATTTCATAAAATCCATTATTTGAATTGTTGCCAATTTATAAAATAGCGCATATAATAATATTCCCTTTCAATTAAGAATTATTAAAAACAGAAATAAAACTTTAAAATAATAATTAAATGATCACGTGTTAAAAGCACTAAATGTAGAAAATTACGTAATAAAAAATATACTTGCACATGAATATTAAAAGGGAAAATAATTAAATTATTAGATGTTTTCAAAGCATTAAGTAGGGAAACTTATGTTATATTTAAAATGCTCAAATAACAATATTTCCAAACAATTTCAATTAAAAATTATATTTACATGAGAGATTATTTTATTTCGACAAATCTATTACCTATTACTGCAAATTTTAAAACAGTGTAAATAATATTTCCTCTCAATTAAAAACTATATTTTTATGTTTAATAATTACCTTTAAAATACCAAAATAACTAATAAATTGTTAAAATATCATTAACAATATGGTACTTCTGTTTTATCCCATCGACCACTTTTCATAACAAAAAACTATCACCAAACTATAGGATTTAACACAAAAAATGAATGAATGTGGCATCACTGACATCAGAGGCATTACATGTGTTTGTTATGGCATCAAGTAGTTTTTAATTTGACATATGCATATATTTTTCATTATATTTCACTGATTTACTAATTATTTCATTAATTAAAATAAAAATTGCATTTTAAACAGCAGTGCCATGATATTAAAAAAGAAAAACCATTAAAAAATGTTGCAATGAACAGTTATCCTAATCCTATCCTAATAATATTATAAATCCGATTGTGTGCAAATGAAGCCAGCATCAAAATGGAGAATTTAATGATCATGTATCTTTCCATATAGGTTGATTATAACCCGTAAATGAACATAGGCTGGTTTTTGTTTATTTTATTCAAATATTTTTCTTAATAATTCAAAATTTCATTATTTTCATTGAGAATAAATGGACATTTTTTCGTATAATATTTTAAAATGGTTAAATTTACTTTACCATTGCTAATGCTTCATCGTTGCCAAAACTAAATCAAAACCTGGAATAATAATTTTTATTCAACAATTTATTTTCAAATGAAAAATTTCCACGTGAAAAATGAAAATGAAATTAATTATTTATGAAACAGAATATGAAATGATGTCATATTAGAAATAAAACTTGATAATAATACAAGGTGCATAAATACGAGTAAGTGTGGAAAACAAGCGAATATGATGTCATATATCGAAAATAAAACAGATTTGCTTTGATGTTGAAATAAAATGATCTTGGATTATTAAATTCTTTGTGATTAATTTCTCTATTTTAGTTCTTTTTCTATTTCACATGAATTATTTTAAATGTATGTGTTGTAAATTAAAGTTCTGTGATTTAAATAAATGAGTGAAAGATTTATATTTTAATACGAATTCAATACGACTGATGGGGAAAGGAATAATACTTGGCGGTGTATCGCCTGCACACGGCTAACATAAAGGTACCATATTTTTAATTTAAGTTTTAAAAAGTAAAAAAAAAAAAAAAAAAAAAAAAAAAAAAAACCTTTGAAAAGATATTGGACGGCAAATGTCAATAATATGCATCGCAAAATTATCCGTATAGAAAATCAGAAAATCTTAATAAAAATAACTTTATTTTTTAAAAGAAAGTTGCATTTTTTCATAAAAGCTAAAGATTTAATAGGATTGCGTCGAAGTAATAGCATTTTTCCTCTATCATTTTCCCACAATCAAAACACATTTGTAAATGGTCGTTTCAAACCAGAATTTAATTTTACATTTCTATTAGCTTTAAAATAGTAAAAACTTTGTTGTCATTTTTAAATATAGCTTTTTTTAAAGTTCTTTTTCATAATAGATTTTTGTAAAATCTTGTAGGTTGAGAAAAATGGCATAGATTTTAAAGCAATGTTTAAGTAAAATTACAATATATTTAAAAACTTAAAAAACAACAATGTTATCGAAACAAAAATCAATTTTATCGACAAATTCGCGTAATGCAAAAGCAAAAAAGAAATCAAAACTTAATAAAACTTTTCTTCCAGACGAATTATGTAAACTTGAACAAGCCGAACGTGCCAATTCATAATATTATAAACGTGAAAGTGTGTTGTATATTATAGAAAAGGTTTTCACATATAGGTAGAAAATTTCCGAGAATAGGAAAGTTAGAAAAAGAAAAACCATGTAATCGGGTCCATAACCAATTTGCTTTTTTTTATCAAGTGAAATTTTGCGCAAAATTAAATACATTGTTGTAACCAGATTTGTTTTTGTGTGGTAAACACTTAATGGTATTTTAGATGATCATTTCCTCGCTCACTTTTGATGCCAACTATGACTGTAAAACATATTAAAAAATATCAGACGATAATTTTCTAATTTTCTTATTACTTCATGATGTAAATAGACATCCTGGTTCATCCTTTAAACCTGAATTAATCTTACCATTGTCGTCCAGTTATAATCTTAATCCTAACCCTAATCGTATCCTATCCTAATAAGAACTTTAAGCAATATTCTTTGACACGAATATGTAAATTAATATCCATAAACACCCCATTTAATCCCATTCGCACACTTCTGCATATAAAGCTCAGCACACTTTACCACTTTTTGTAAAACTGTAATTTTCATCTGTCATCCATTTTTCCCATATATTTCTAATTTTACTCTTAGATCTGTTAATTCCTGTATCTAGCGGTTGAAATTTTTTCGTTATACCTCCTGGAATTATAGCAACTTTAGCAGATGCTGCTTTAAGTGCATTTAATACACTATCTGTTGGACTTTCATAGAGTCCATTATAAGCATAGCTTTGGGTTTAAAAAACTTCCTTTTCTTTTTCTCCAATTGGAATATAGCCATGCTATCTTCTCATCCTTGTTCATCCATCCTTTTATATTTACTCATACTTCAATGCGTTTCAGGAAATTCTCTTTGAGAATCTTCTTTCTTTTGAATATAATCATGGGGGTAGAGATGGGAATGCTCGGGAAAAACCCAGAAACTTTGGGAAGAAAACTAGTTTTTTTCTGAAGGTGTATTTTTTAATTTTTCAAAATTGGAAAAATTGAAATTTAATTTATAAAATAATACATTCAAAATGTTATTATGGCTGCATTCTGATATTTTTTCATGTTCAGTATCTCGCAGGAAAATTTTAACCATGAAAAATATGATCTGTAAGCAGTTTAGGCAGGGCTTCAGTCCTTTAAAGGACCCTTCACAATTTTGGGACCTTAAAACCTAGGACTCTTCACCAAATTTGGAAATTTTTTCAATCTTCATTTTGAATCTTCTAAAAATATGATGATTTTCGAATAACAAAACCTGTCACATAACAGCTGAAACAATCAATGAATCTATTATCTAGCTGTATATATGTATGTAAGGAATTATCCGGGGACGACTTGGGAGACTAATACTTTACAGAAACATACAAATAAGTTGGACTTGGGACCTCTGGACAGATCGAACTCGTTTATTGAAGCATTTCTTCGTACAGACATCTTCGCGCGTTCAATCGAAGGTCCCGCGAGCCATTTACGTTGTTTTGAGAACTACATGGCCGAGGGTTTGGCTGACCGCTCAAATGTGCAAAAAAACTGTCTTCTTCGCCCTTGCATGGGGTTTTAATCAGAATTTAGGATATTTTCCAGCAGAGGGAGAAAGAGTCAAATTGGGAGGATCATTTATTTTAATTGGTCAATTAGCTTTTGACTGATGTCTGGGGTCTTATGCCGACACCAAGGCTTGGCCGGGCCTGGGAGCCGCACCCAACAGACAGCTGCAAGAAATGCAAACTCATCACTTTTAAAACTTAGAGATGTCGAAATTGATAGATGAAAGTAATATTTGTGAGGCTGAGAAACAAAGATCACAGGGGCAGATTAGATTTAAGCATTAGATTTATAAGTTAGAAAAAAATGTTTTGGGATTTTAAATTTTAATTTTGCATTTTAAAAAGGGTTTATTTTTATCCTTTCACATCCCCCCCCTCCAAGATGAGATCCACCAGATTTGCCTGCAAAACTGAGGGAGCTCACCCGGAAGACCGAGAATGCCAAAGTGAGTTAAAAAAAGGTGTTTAATTGAGTAAGGTTTCAAAATAAGTTAATATTAAAGTTAAATTTACAACTAAGATTGGTAAAAAGTGAGGGCTGAATTTTGCTGCTGGAAAAATATTAAAAGTTCATATTTTGACGCATAAAAATTAAGGAAAAATTAAAGATTTTATGTTTTTATGCTAAAAATTTCTAAGTTTGGTGTATGGCTCTCGGGACAATCTGACCGAACTTTACATTAAAAACTTGAAAAATATAATATTTATACCACAAAACATACGGAATATATGAAAACAATAATATACTATTGTAATACTAACACAAGGAATATATGAAAAAAAATATATACAATAACAAAATAATATTGTTTTAAAGTTTTGTGGTCATAATTGTGTGGCTTTAAAGTCTCGGGACATTTTTGTGCTATTTTTGTTCAAGTCCTTACAGCACAAATTTTCCAAATTTTATATAAAATTATATTTCTGTACAAAATTATAATTCTGTAAACATATACTATTAATACGAAAAATAAGAAATTATTCTAATATCTGAAATAATTGAAAAATATGTTTTTTATATGCAACATGTTCACATTAGACAAATACTTGAAAATATTAAATTATGAAAAAGAAACTTGACATTATTTGTTCACATTTTTTCAAAACGTGAAAATATTGCAAAATAAAATTGCAGCAATATAAAATTGTTAAAATTAAAAGATTATGTAAATATTTAAAAATAATGGAATATACTGTAAAATGGACAAAACAGGTGTGGACATAACAAGTGTAAGATATAGAGTTTATTTACAGGGACTACTGGTTAGGTAAGTAGTTTTATTTGTATCCTAAACCTTTGGAGGTTTTAGCAGATCCTAAACCTCTGGGAGGTTTTAGCAAAAATTAAAAAAAAAAAGAAAATTGAGCATGATATTTTTATTTTGGATGAAGATGTAGATGCAATTTAATTGTAAGCAATGGAATTTACTGTTTTGCAGACTGGGGTGTATTTGTTTTCCCCAGTGGCATCAATAAATCCGAGCAGCAATATAATAAATTACAACTACATCTCACTGTGAGCTCAAAAAAAAAAAAATAAATAAATAAATTCCTGCTCTAGACAAGTAAAAATCACAGAACATTTTTCCTTTAAAATTGAGGCCAGAACGCTCCGAATTTTCCTTGCTAGTTTTTACGCAAATAGCAAAAATATTTTTAATTTTAATGGTTTTACTACTGACAAAGGAAAAACTAATTAATAAAACAAAAATAATAAACCTGGTATGAATAAAAACGACAGTGTTTTAGAAGTGCGTGGCAACCTGGTGACAATTCTGTTTACTAATGGATCTATTTTTACAAAAATGTCAGTAGTCGCCACATTTGCACATGTACATCATGGTCATCTTTAAAAATTGAATGGGTGGATTTAGACACTATTGGACTTACCACGGCAAAAGTGGGTTCACCAAGGTCATGTCTAAACCGATTGGTTAATAAATTGAATTTATTTTGAATATTTAAAATGGTAAGGACGGGGCCTTCCAAATTTTTCTTTAAAAACTGGTTGGGGTTTAACCAACACAGGGAATGATGGGTCACGATATTTGAATTAAAAAGTGATATGGGTAATAAAGGGGTGATATGAGTAATAAAAAAGGAAATGGTAAAAATAATATAATATAAAATATAAAAATATTGAATAAATGTACTGGAAACACAACATTAATACTTACTTACATGATATATAAATTTGCAATTTGATTTGTATGGTTACCAGTTGTGTAAAAATATATTTTCATATGAAAAGAAACTAACTATAATAATGAATAAGTAAAATAGGCAATAATTAAACACACACAAAATCTAGAAATAATACTAAAAATATATTTACAACTTTAAAAAAATTCACCTGGAAAAATTGGGTAAAAACTTGATGAAAACTACTTAGTGAATAGAAAGATGAAACACTGAACGATCACTGTGTAAATGTATCATCTAATATTTTCATAGCTATTTTCTTTCCTGTTTCACTCTTATATGGAAAAAGTTATAAAAAGAAACAAAAATGTTGTCTGTTTAAATGTTTTTACTGGAAAGCATTTATAAAAGTAACTAGTTCAACCCATTTATTTATAATACCATAAACATTAAATTCAACTGCATTTAGTTTGTGGTGATCGCACGTATGCTTCACCTGATGAAAAAGAAAAAACTACTGCTATCAAAACTTATCACAATTTTAATGTGCACAGCTGGTCATTTCCCAATTTCTTATAACTTTAATAACTTCAACTTTACAAGAAAAAATAAAGCTAATAAAATTTTAAAATAATAAATTTAAATTTGCTTAAAACTTCTAAAATCCCTTTAACCCAACTGTGATATTTTAGAAAAATCTACTGTTAAACTTTTAAAAGTTACACATTAATAACAGCAATTTTTTTTTTTTTTTTTTCATTCTTGATATTTCCAGAAGTAACTTTTCAATATTAATCCGTTAAGCAAATAAGTAAATATTGTTTAATTTAACAAAATTGATTTTTAAAAACACCTTTTCATAAAAGAAATAACGTAAAAGAAATCTATTGTGGCTTAATTACTTTTAATACAAAACTTAATAAAATATTTAAAAAATTAAGCTTCAATTAAAAAATATCATACTTTCAAACACTAAAATGAAGAAATTAAAAATAATGTAATTAAACTTTTATACTTTTTTTTCTACAAAGCCATTAAGACGGAAATTTATATAGCAATAAAACTTACCTGTGGATTAAAATATCCAATTTGCTTTAACACCCCCACACACACAAACAAAATAAAATAAAATAAAATAAAACACAGGGCTTTTTCTGACCCAGATCATTATCGTTATTTGTTCACTAAAGGTAAATAAATAACATTTTCCGGTGGTCGGTTCACAGTGCATCATGAATCACTTTAGTTTAACGTGCTCAACTGAAAGAAAAGAAAAACTTTAAAAATAAATGAACACTGAATGTTTTTTCCTTTTCTTACTCCGTTCTAACCACAAAAATTTAAAGTCGGGATCAGAGCCGTCCTTAGAGAAAGCGAGGCCGGGTGCAAGAGCTTTTGCGAGGCCCTTTACTTCCAAACTGCCCTCCCATTCCCACCAATGGTGCCAATTTAGTTTTTTATTAAATTCATCTACCAGAAATTTCAAATAGTAATTTTTGCTTATTTTAACGAGAGACATTCTGTGATTAAATATAAAGTGAAGGTAATTAGTCAGAAATTGTGGTAGATATTTTGAATAAAAAAAGTGCTAAATTGCAACACTACTTCCCAAAACGCAATCGCATTGTGAAAAAGCTCGTATATTACATACCCAAAAGTGCACCAAGAATTACGTTTTTTATTTTCGCGGGTGAGGGGGGAGGGTAGTAATTTTTAGTATAGGTCTATATAGACTCGGACCAATTTCGTTTCTTAATACTGGGACTGGGCTCAGGCAATTCTTTTTTCTGCTGATTTGGGCCGGGACGGAAATTCGTGCTGCCCGCGTCATGTCAGAACGGAATTTCTTTTTTTTCTTTGGTAAATTAGTGATGATGTACAGTCAGTGTTAAAAGAAAGAGAGAGAAAACATCTTCATACTTTTTAACCCCTTAATCGTCGCGCACTTTAAGTGTAGGCTACTTTTTAAAAATTCAGATTGCTTGTTTACCACCAGTTTTTTTAAGTAGAAATGTTCGTCTTATTTAATAGACAGATAAGATAATGCAAGAATAAAGCCAATAAAACTATTTTAAAAAACTGGTGGGAATCAAACAATTTGAATAAAACAGGCGTAACCTACGCTGCCCGTGAATGTCTCGGGCACGACGATTAAGGGGTTAATCATCAAATTGCAGCAGATGCGAAAGGTACAGTTCGACTGTGAGTGTGAGTTGTGTCTACTTTTCGAATTTGAATACAAATTTCGAAATAGGAATCGTCTACATATAAAAATTGTATCAACTTTGAATTTTTAAATGCTAACACCCATTTTTGACATCATGTTTTAGCTCCTTTGATCAAGATAGCCCGTAAAAAGGCACTGAGCATATACTTTTACTTAAATCTTTGTAGAGTTAGATGAGTTAAATGTTTGAAGATATGCTAATGTTAATTTATGTGACAAACTTTTATTTATTATCTTACCGAAAATCAACCCATTGAATTTTTCAAATGCGATATAATGCGTAGACGCAAATATATTTCAAGCATTTTGTTCAACTAAAAATATATATATATATATATGAATTGTAAAAAATATTAACAAAATACTTAAAAAAATTAGGAATTATGATCAATATAAATTTTCACAGAAAATGAACCACAATTATAAAAAAAAAAAAAAAAAAAAAAAAAAAAAAACAGGGGTTTGTAAGTATAAAAAGTAAGGGGTAAGGCTAATTCCAATCATTAGTTTTCGACATATGATAAATTTTAATTTGTGATGGCCTAATGGGGCCGTCTCCTGTTTCAAAGCATCCACAGAAGGAAAATGATAGCTTTTAATTTGAAAAAAAAAAAAAAAAAAAATCTGGTATTTTTCTGCCATATAAACTGAGTTTGTTTTACACTAAAAAATTCTGTATAATTTTTCTGGTAACTAACTGAATGTTCTCGATGCACCTCCTTCTAAGATGTCTTTATTTTTATAAATTTATGGATAAATTCCTGACATATTTTCTTTTATTGCTCTATGAAGATTTAAGAAAATATATAATAAACAATGTAATTTTCTGAATAGCCCTTTTTCAAAAGACTCAAATATTGTGTCAAAAGTGGGTGTTACCATTTGAAAAATTAAAGTTGGCTCATTTTTTTAATATGTAGACGACCTTTATTTCAAAATTGATATTCATATTTGGAATGTAGACAGAATTCTGAGTAGAAAGGTATCTCTTGCACCTCTCTCTGCAACAATTTGGCCATTAAAAAGTGTGAAGGTGTTCTCTCTCTCTCTCTCTCTCTCTCTCTCTCTCTCTCTCCCCCCCTCTCTCTCCCTCCCTCCCCCCCTCTCTCTCTCCCTCTCCCCCCCCCTCTCTCTCTCTCTCTCTCTTCAAAATTATGACTTTTTTAAATCTACTTTTTTTTTTTCCTTTATAGAGCTTCAAAATTATGACTTTTTTAATCATCCTTTTCTTTCCTTCTAAACTATTTCACTTTAATAAGTCTTCATTTAAATGTTACTGTCTTATGTGATCATTAATATTATAATTCCGTGTACTATGCCTTGGAAACATTAATAATTAATTAATTAATATTAATTTCATATAATCTGAAAAATGCTGTATTTTAAAATGTTTGCTTTAAATATGTATGCAATACCTATTCTTTTAAAGAATTTTAACTGTAGGATAATACTGGCTAACGAATATCGGAAATTTTTGTAGGAATTGAGTCGGGTCGGGACTGATTTTAATGATTTTTTTGCTCGGCTCAGGCCGAGATCGAGCTTTTAGCTTTTACACTGGGTCAGGATGGCTTTCTTTGGACCGGGCGGATCTGGGTCTGAAATTTCGGTCCATGTAGACCCCTAGTATGTTTACGTGACATTCGTGAGCAGGTAATCACTGATCAGCCCAGCGTCAATGAAAACTGTGCAAAATCAAGCAATTTTTAAAACAATTTGGTGGAGAAAATTGCTAATTCTTTTATGATAATTTAAACAGAAACACAAATGAAAGATAATGGCTGAAATATGATGGCTGTATTTGGCTAAGGCTGGGACATATACGTCCCACGGGCAGCAGCCTATTCATAAACATACTACTGCCCCTGAAAGTATTAAAAATATTAAAGATGTTAATATTTTTAATTTCATAAAATAATTTAAAAATAGGAAAAAATATCAGTCAAAATGAATATTTCTCAAAATTTCCTTTTTCTTATGAACCTTTAAAAACTGAACCTTTCTTTATTTTTGGAGACTTTAAATCTTTAGTTTAGTCTTGGGGTATGGAGTACGGGGTTTTAGTTCCCAGTTCTGTTTATGCGATAAGACATACGTATGCGCATGGACAGGAACATTGATATTTGTATAATAAAAAGAGAAACTTGATTACGCAAGAATGACAACAAATCGGTGTTGTTACGTTTCATATAGTCCAGTTTATATAGAGCAGTTTATCCAATTCATCATCAGCACCGACCTCTTAGCAATTAGCATTCAGTTCATGCACCTGACCAGATTTGGTATGCGGCTGGTGCTCCCTAGGCTAGAGTATAACAATGTTTATAGATTTATTCTCTTCTCGAGCGTCCACAACTTGCACAGAACATTTTAAACATTTTAATGACGTCACATTTTATAAATAAGCATGTTTACACATATAAATTTTCATAAAATAAATAATTTCATTATATAACTTACAACAAAATGATAAATATTTAGCTATAATTGATATAACGGATATTTACATTTTTTTTTTCTAAATGCGAGGCCCTTCTAGGCGCGAGGCCCTGTGCGGCCGCACCTGTCGCACACCACTAAGGACGGCTCTGGTCGGGATCGCACAGCTAACGAAGGACACAGATAAATATTTCAGTTCTGTATCAGAGTTTGCGCGATCTTGAAAATCAGCTGTCTCTATGACCTACATATGTTGAGGATGAGGTATAAAAGAGTTTTTCGAAAGATTCAGTTTGATCTTCAGTGAGTCTAAAGTTAATAAATTGATGCGGTTTGCCAATAGATAAGTTTCTTTTTGACAATAACAGAGTGAGGAAAAAAAAAAAGTTTCTTGGTTGAGGATCGGAAATATAGCAAATAAATTTCAGCATAAAGGATGTTTATTTTCGGTTTTTCTCAAATGATCACGAAAATTATCTTAAGTTTATCTGGCGAGTAATCACACTAAGTAAAATAATTTGATTTGGAGAAAAAAAAAAAGTTCTTTTTTACCGGCCATCGGGGGGAAAAGTATTTTTCTTTTCTAGGTGACTATATTCAGTTTTTATACACAATAAAAGTTCTTGATGGTAAAATGCACTTTCTTCAAAGACTATAAGGACCCGGTACTCATTATTTTTCAGCAGTCTCATGATATTTCCGAGTGTAGCCAGGCGACGAAACACGAAAAAGGAGTTTTTATCCGCAAAAGTATGCGCAAAAACATCGTTCTCTTTCTTCAATCGAATGTCACATTAATTACAGGCAATATTCTAAGATTGTTCGTGGGCCGATTGCGCCGACACAACTCTGAAACTATCCGAATTTTTCATGGCACAAGTGGATTTTGTCCTTTATCAAGTTCTGGAAGAAAGGCTGGGATTTTCCCGAAGTAGGCGACCGTCATGCTGACTTTATAAAATGTAAGGAATTATCCGGGGACGACTTGGGAGACTAATACTTTACAGAAACATACAAATAAGTTGGACTCGGGACCTCTGGACAGATCGAACTCGTTTATTGAAGCATTTCTTCGTACAGACATCTTCGCGCATTCAATCGGAGGTCCCGCGAGCCATTTACATTGTTTTGAGAACTACATGGCCGAGGGTTTGGCTGACCGCTCAAATGTGCCAAAAAACTGTCTTCTTCGTCCTTGCATGGGGTTTTAATCAGAATTTAGGATATTTTCCAGCAGAGGGAGAAAGAGTCAAATTGGGAGTATCATTTATTTTAATTGGTCAATTAGCTTTTGACTGATGTCTGGGGTCTTATGCCGACACCAAGGCTTGGCCGGGCCTGGGAGCCGCACCCAACAGACAGCTGTAAGAAATGCAAACTCATCACTTTTAAAACTTAGAGATGTCGAAATTGATAGATGAAAGTAATATTTGTGAGGCTGAGAAACAAAGATCACAGGGGCAGATTAGATTTAAGCATTAGATTTATAAGTTAGAAAAAAATGTTTTGGGATTTTAAATTTTAATTTTGCATTTTAAAAAGGGTTTATTTTTATCCTTTCATGTATGAAGGACGTTATTAAAAATATCTAAATAGGAACCTAAATATAACGGTAATTTCCAATTCACAAAATTTTGATTATATTTTTTATGACAATTTCGTAAGATTTTTTTATAAGGTAATATTTTTTATACAAAGGTTTACAAAAACAGGATTGCATGAAAAAAAATGTAAGCAGACACATGCAACTTCTCTGGTTAAAAATGAAAATACGTGTGAAAAATTATTTGAATAACATCAATAGGTTGAAAATTGAATATAAAAATTGAAACATGCATTTATTTTTATTGGTATAGCTGTGATTTTTCGTGTAATCAGATGATAATCTCCAGAAATATTGAGTTATAGTTGAATTATAAGTTATTGTAACATTTTGAATCACTGATGACGTTTGTGATTGAGATCTCAACTGCTGCATGTGGAAGTAGTTGGAAGCAGCTCAACGCAGAAGAGGCTGGATGTTGTCAACTGCTGGATGTAAGATGTCAACCTTTTCAGATGTAGAAGGTTGAGCTCAGTTTACTTCTGAGGTTTCAGAAATACTTTGCTGCAGCTTTGGCAACCTGTGGCAGCGTAGACCTAGGTCTGTTATCACTGACTTTGTGACTTCCATGGGTTTCTCTGTCGTTTCCAAAGGAGCAAAATTATGGTCTACAAAAACATAGTTGTAGGGAAAAATCCCTGTTTACTCAAACCGTCTGATATTGTCGTCCGTATTTGCAACTGCTGCTCTTGAAAATACAGCTTTGAATAATTTTCTAATTCGGTCAAGTGTTACAGATCATGCAGGATTGGAAAGTAACCACTTCCTCACCTCTTGTTCATAGTATGAGCTTAGAAATGCCATCAATGACACATCAACGAGCTGAAGTCGGTGTGTTGCGTGTGGAGGGAAGCATAATAGAATTACATTGCTTTCTCTTGCTAGATTGATTAACTAATGCTTTTATCATGAGATATATTACCAGTCAAAATGTGGTATGACAGATCAAATTTTCGAGTGTCATAAAACTGGAAGATGATGTGGTAAAAAAAATCATTTTTTCAACACAAAGAAAAGTAAGAAATTACTTTAAGTAAAGTTAAATTATGTACATACAGCATTTTGCACAAGTGGATTTTCAAATGTTTAATTAATCTTATTTTAACAATCACGAAAACAGTTGTAAGCTGTTTCGACCGCAGTTGATTCAGCCTAAAAATACCTCAGTCAAAGAAAAATGAATGGAAACCTGATTACAGCAGATAGTCACTGGTCGTCATTTAATTATAATTCAATCTTCCCTAATCGTTTTAGAGTTGATAAAATCAGAGTGTTTTTACAGTTTGCAGTGCCAGAACGGGGGTTGGCAAGCATGGCTCGTCGGGCAGAGCCCCCTAGTATTTTTTAAGAAAATGTAACATTTTTATGAAACATTTGTAAGAAATTTTTTCAAAATTTCCAGAAAAATACTGTTTTTTTTTCTGCCACTTCAAAATTTCTGGAAATTTATATCTTTACACGGCAGGAAATTTCATTCCATTGGCCGCACAACTTAAAACAACTGTAAAGGCAGTTTTTTCATAGCTGGTTGTAATAATCAGAATAGATTTTTCCCCCTGGGAATTGACAGTTCGACTTGGCAGACAGTCAAAGCACATTTTAACTTCATCCATATTTCTTAATATGTTACAAAGTAAATTTATAATCATCTATGAATTTTTTTTTGCAATAGCTATGAAAATTCTCAGCTTTTGTTTTTCAATCAGATGTCAATTTTTGACCAACTGTTGTACGATTTCTTATGGCAAGCCTTTTCATAAACCGATAACACCATGCGCCACCTTGAAAATTATCAATATTTTTCTCATGGGCCAAACGACGAGCTTTCAGTCTAATTTTTGTTGTATATACTGCAGCTCCATTTCTTCTTTCAACCAAAATCCATCGATAAATTTCTTCTTCTAGTTCCAGCCATAATGGATTTCCATGCTGATTTGTTCGCCTTTTTTAATTTTAAATTTGGATATTAGGCTTATTTTTTTCGCCATAGTCATACATTTGATTCATCAACATTAAATAATTACCCTGCCTCTCTATTTCCAACTTCTTAAGCTTTATTGATGACTTTTTGTTTGAATTCATTAGTATAACTAACACATTTCTGTTAGGCACCTGCTTTTATTTTTAAGGCTATCATTTTCACACTCAAAGTGAAATAAACCACAAAAGAAAATGGAGAAATACTGAGTTTTCAGGCTCTATAAAAATTTTAAAACTATATAAGATATTGTTGTGAAAATTAGTATATATACGCAAAATGATATAGTGATTAAGAATTTCTAAATATTAAAATAATTGACCTGTAACCTTTTTTTTTTTTGGCAAATAAATTATTTATTTCAGAAAATCGTTTCTTTTCATGTGAAAAGACATGTGGTTTTAACTTCCCGGTAGAACGAAGGGTTGCTGGACCAGAGCGATAAATGAATTAAAAGGATTGAAAATTTTATATAGAATTTTAAAAATATATATATTTCCGGTATGATTTGGAAAATTTGTATATATAACTCTCGCAAACTGATACGCTGATTACTAATTTCTAAAAATAAAAAAAATTGGCCTGTAAGTTTTTATTTTATTAAAAATTTATATATATCATTTACTTTCCTTAAAGAGATTGGGTGGTTAATCCACCAGGCTCAAATGGTAAAGAAAAATTAAATTGACTTTTAATAAGAGGATGACTTAAGTAAACAAAAAACATTTATTGAATATGCTTCATCATAAAACTATCTACAAACTGCAAAGACATAAAAACTAATAAACTAAACAAACATTGTATCATACACGAACCACAGAAGCAAAAAAAAAAAAAAAAGAGCAGATAAGCTTTGCAGTACTATTTAAGCCAGTTCAAAACATGCACAGTTCTGGCATCCAATCAGGAAATGGCATGTGGCAATGACGCAATACATACATACTCAGATACGTAGGAGCAAGAAACATGTGTTTTTGTTTACATTACGAGATCGCATATCGACGAACGTACGATCGCGATAGATGCACTTAAACTAGAAAGTAATGTTATATCTCAGTGGTGCAAGACCTAAGAGAAAAAGCAATTAATATGGGGACGTTAAACTTTCGCATTAATTTTTTCACAACACTGTCCAGTACAAAAGATTAAAAAAATAAACAATGCTTAGAATAAGTGAAAACCTAACTCTCAAATTTTAACGAATGTTCAAATTTTAAAAAGTAAAGATAAGAATTTGAAAATTGGTATATATGCTATGGTCAATATGATAAATCCGATAATTATTAATACTAACCACGGTTAGTATGAATAATAACTTGTTGTTATTAATAATTACCGGATTTATCTTATTGATGTAACATATTAACAATGGTTTATGTATCAGAACGCAAATTTTTTCCCATTCACTCCTTATTCCTCCAAATGATTTGAAAAGTCAATCCCGAAAACCACATCTTAAATATTTTCTCCATTTATCTCCCTCTTAGTTGCATTTCCAAGATCTCACCATTAACAATATATATATATCAGGGTGGCCACAGTTTCTGGAAATCGGGGGGAAAAATCAGGAAGATTTATCAATCGAGAAAAATCGGGGGAATTTCGTAAAAGTACTTGAAAATCAGGGAATCTTGTCTATATGCGAAAATATTTGTGTTTTCATCAACAAACATGTGATATTTAAACCAATAATAGCATGTGATAAAGAAAAGTAAAATTTTTATATATTTGTTAAAGATGCACATGGTATGAGTTTCTGATATTTAACACAAATTAAGGTGATCAGATGTCCTCATTTTCGGTGTATAACGCTTATATTGAAGGCAATTTACCCATTTTTGAGATTTTTATCATACATTAGCATAAGCTGACCAGGTGGCCAACTTAATCCAATTAGCCTTCCCGTCAGATATAGAGAGAGAGATGTCTTAGAATTGTACATTCTTCAGAAAATGAGGAAATTTTCTGGTTGCCATATAATCATTGTCCACTATATGACATTGTTGGACTAAATTTTGAGCTCGGATTTATGAAACTGTGAACCAGTACTTTATTAATATTGTGCAACTTTTATGTTTTTCTTCTGTTTTTTCTCCCAAATGAGGTATTAGCAAGCTGGATAAGTGTGTTATACAGGGAAGCGGCATATATTAAAAAATACCGTAGGTTTATCGTTAATAATGGAAATTGGGGGAAATCTGATAAAGGTAGACAAGGAAAAATCAGGAAATTTTTTTCCCTAATTTTTGTAGCTAACCTCTATATGTCGTCTATATGGAAAATCATACTTTATTAAAGAAATTCAAAAAATCGACTAGTATATTTTATTTTATCAAAAACATGATTTTATTTTATAGAAAAATAAATTTATTGTGCTTTTAACCTATCTTGAATCTGCAGACCTATGAAGGGGATGCAGGGGGTGGGGGGAGGCAAATTTACTTTTTATTTTTACCTCTTCAGCCTTTGGTTATCACTATTTCAGAATATTAATCTCCATGTGGGTGCAGGGGGATTTACTTTCTCAGGTTCTATGGGCCCAATCACAACGGGGTTTGGCTCATTTGACTTTGTTTTTGATCGCGTTACAGATTTTAGTTCCACTCCCCAGGGGGCGCATTATTTTCTCGAGTTCTATGGGCCGGATTTCAACTGCAATTGGTTCAACTCCTTTGATACAATGGATACCCGTGTTGTATGTTCGTATAGAACAATTTGCATTCCTTGGCGGTTGAAGGTGAAATTAAAGGATATTGCAGCATGCCTACTATACGGTGCTGCAGGCAGCGGGAACACATGTCGGAGATTTCTTTAGATCAGAATGCGCCCCCTGTCGGTAGAAGGTAAAAATAAAGGATTTTCCATCACATGTGCAGCATTTTAAAATAAATAATTTTATACAAAATTGGGTTTTTTAAAATTTATTATCACAGGCCTGGGCAACGTCGAGCGACTCAGCTAGTGTGAAATAAATGATAACCCGATTACTGATGTAACCCTGATTAGGAGCCATCACCAGTAATCTGATTGCCATTCATTTCATACTGCAGCAGGATTTGTACATGGATTTGTTCATATCTCCAGAATTGTAGAGTAAAACACAGTAGTACTGTAATAAAATAGAAAAAATGAAAATTTGAACTGGGAAAGAAAAACTGTTTTTTCCATAAAATTTCCAGAGTTTTTTTTTTCCCACGAGCATTGCCATCTCTAGTCACTGGCTTGGCAGTAATAGTTATTTTCTATTATCTAGAATTTGATGCTATTGGAAAAGAAAAATTTTAAATATTTCAGTTAGAAAAAGGTCTGAAACTTTCTTCAATTTGAAAGCTCATATTTTAAAAGCTCCATTTCCTATATCTCAAATGATACCTGCAGAGGATCTTAGTATAATGGAACCATTAGTGAACTTTTTCTCATTTACAAAAAAGGTAGGCGTAGATCACTGAACTTGGAATTATACAGTCTGGTTGTTCATCTGATTAGAGATAAATCTATAATCAAAATCACAAAGATCAAAGTAGTACCTTATTTACTAAAAGAGGCGCAGTGTATCAGTCATCTTATGGTGTAAAAGAAAAAAAGTACTGTATTATGTTATTATTTTTGAAAAGAATAAAAATGTTTTCTCCCTTCAGATTTATATAAAGTTTACTGTGCTTTTGTTTGGTTTAGTAATAATGAATTAAAGTAAACATTTTTATTTTATTGTATTTCAAACTAGCTGATTACTTTGATTTTTATTTATTATAAAGTAATAATCACATAAAATCTAATGTTTTTTTTTTCTGTCATTCTTCTGCTTATTTAGAAGCAGAGTTTATTATGTAGATATAGTTATTTATGTAATTTCTTTTTTTTAGTTTATTTATGTATATTGTTTTATATCATAGTGAACTATGGCGGCAGGAAAATGCAATGCAGCAGAATCTTGCAATGCTCAAAGAAGAATTATCTAAAAAAGACCAAGGATTAAGATCAATGACTGGGAAAGTAAGCAATTTACTGTTAGTTAAAATTCGTGTAAGCCTTTTATTGATAGTTCATTTCATATATATGAGAAGTAAATATTGGAATCTCAAAAATCATTGAATATTGTCTTTTGATGGATTTTGGGATGTCCTGGATACGATTTGACTATTCTTGGAAAATGCCTGTTAGTCTGTGTGTGACAAAATTTTTGTGGCCATTTTATATCAAGAACTAATGCTCAAAAATTTCACAACATTTTATATTCTGTTTGAACTTGACATGAACTGGTGCTGATTAGGTTTGGTTATGTACCCAACAGGAGGTGCTACTTTGCTGCATCTTTTATGATTTCTGGGATAGCTGTATTTCAAGAACTCATACACAGAATTTCATAAAACTGCATACTCTTTTAGACCTTGACACAGAGGTCTGCACAGGCCTGGCAAAATGAAGGCAAATATTCAAACGGGCCGGGCCAGAATAGCAGCTTAAAGACAATTTTTCTAACAGGCTGGGCCGATAAAAAAAAAATTAAACAGGCCAGTGCAGGCTGACAAAAAAGAAAAATAATAATAAGCAGATCGACCGGCCCGATATAACAAATTTAAAAGGGTCAAACTAAGCTTATAAAATATCAGCAATTTTCAATGGATGTGATTGGGATATGAATAAATATAAATGTTCTGCATGAGCTGGTACTAGCTCAACAACATCAATACAGAAATGCAACATGTTCAGCGTAGAAATAGGCATAGGACAGTTGCATAGTGTCTGACAAGAAGTGCCAAGCTTGATAATCACAGATTTTGATTATTTTTATACATGTTGTAGTCTCAGGTTCAGTGGATTTTATACAATGCTCCTTAGTTCTCGAGAAATGGGGGGTCTAATATTTTAACACAACTTAAATACTTACTTTGTAGCGAAATAACTGTGTTGGTCGTAGCTCAGTTGATATGGTGTCTGCTCATTGATCCGAGGGCCCGTGTTTGAGGCCGGAACGCACTATGTTTGTTTTTCTCATTTTTTTATAAATATACTTGTAATTATAATTTTATAATCTCAATTAAAAATTTTGTTTACATATTTAAATTTTAATTTAGCATTTTTGATTTTTAAACCATTATTAAACATTTCTCATCATTTAAAGAGATTTAAAAAAATTGGATCTATTATTCACTAGTAAAAATTCAAAAATCATGACAAAATTAGCATATTTACTATCGAATTATAGATACCTTCTCCCATCGCAATAGAAAACAAAGATATTACAGATGCTGTATTATTTTTTAAAACTCCATTGTTTTGTAATAAAATTTTACAGTACTTCAATGCATTTGTGACATAACTTTTCTGATTTTCATCAATTCCCGACACTTCAGATTGATCTTCTTGTGAACTACATTTTCTTCCATTTTTATAAGATTATAAGCTGTTATAGAATGATACGCACATGTGCGATAAGGATTGAAAACAAGAACCACTTAACTGTACCAAAATAAAAAAAGAAATAACCAAAGTCTGTTGTGGCACCCGCTAGTTACAATAAAATAAGACATAAATATGTTGTAATTTAATTCTTATGTTAATTTTTAATACAACTAGCCGATTCTGCGCAGAGTATCTGCACTCTAGTGTCTATTCTTAATACTATATGCATTTTAGAATACACGAATTTCAGCATTATATGTATAAATCATATATGAAATATATGTATATATCATATATAAAAACTTCTCCACTTAGGACTGGATACTTCGAAATTAAAAATATATAAGCATCATAAAATATGGACACCATTTCAAAATATGAAAAACAGAGGTATTTTTTTCAGCATCGTGCATATGTGCACAATAGTTGTTGGATACTCTTTAAAATTAAAAAAGTGTATACATATTATATTGAAAATATCTACACCATTCACTATTAGGAAAATATTTTCATCTGTTTTTTAAATTTTCTGCACAAACGTCTTTATATACACAGTTGTAAATTTCAGAGCTTGGAGATATTATTATTAATTTCAATTGACAAATTGTTTGTCACTGTTAGTGTGGTTCATCCTTTAAGCTTTTGAGGTGTCACCGTTAAAAAATCAATGTTACTGAAAAGTTGCTGCACTGAATCTTGTATATCTGGATAGCAAAATTGGGGGCAACGTAATAGTTTCCCCACTTTGACATTCGCCAACCTGTAACAGACAACTTGCTAACTCTCTCTCTGTTTGAAGGGCACGCATATTTTCTGTAAGTTGCATAATGTAAAAATATTTTCTTCTTTATGCAACTTGAAACTGTTAGTGATCTTGAGCCTCTAAAAATGATAGGTAGGACTGATTTGAAGGAAATCTCCACCCAATAAGATTATTTGGTACTTCTCTATTATACCGTCGACCACTTTTTATAACAAAAGGCTATTGCCAAACTGTAAGATTAAACGCCAAAAATGCGGTCCCATTTACTTGATGTCAGAAGCATAATACGTGTTTGTTATGTCACCAAGTGGTTTTTAATTCGAAATTTGCGGGTATTTTTCATTATGTTTTACTTATTTATTAGTTATTTCAGTAATTAAAATAACAATTGTGTCCTTAAATTCTTATATTTTACTTATTTATTCTGATATTCCAATGGCAACGTTCTCCCGTTTATTTGGCGATAGTTTTTTGTTATGAAAAGTGGTCGACGGGATAATAGAGAAGTACCGATTATTTTATTCATTTATTATTATTTATTTGTTATATATATTATAAATAACAAATATGTGCGTAACATTGACACCATAACGATGCGGGCAACAATGAGGTTAAACTGCATAAAGTACAACAATGGAGTTAATGTTTTAATTAATAACAAAATGATGTGTTTCTTGGTTTGATTTCGCACTTTATTTTCTTTCTTTTTTAGAAAGTAGCTAGTTTTTAAAAATAAGAAAAATTTCCGGCCAATTTTTACAAAAATTGTATTTTCGTATGCAAAAATTTTTTTTACATATGTGTGGTGACTTTTAAATCGATATCTCAAATACTTTTCTTAATATTTGCAAATTAAGTGAAAACAAACATCTCCGTTGCCATCGGCAAATGATAAATAATCTGTATTTCTGTGCTGCGTACGATAGCGTAATATATATATATATATATATATATAGATTATGCTTCATACTTTAAAAACAGAGTAGTATTATCATCACATTGTATTATCATCACCCCCCCCCCCCCCCCCCCCCAATTTCACGAGAACTAAGGAGCGTTGTATAAAATTCCGTTGAACCTGCGACTAAGGGGCTTCTACCCAACAACATATATAAAAATAATCAAAATCTGTGATTACCAAGCTTGGCACTCCCCTTGTGAGTCCAGGCTTAATATTTTCAGCAGACTCAGATAGGTTGGGATCAGGGGGTCGGAAGTAGCACGCTACAAGTAGCGAAACTACTGTAGTCGCTACTTTTTACAGTAGTTTGTAGCGTAACACGCTACATTTTGAACAGTGTAGTGTAGCGAGTAGCGCGATACAAAAAATTAGTAGTTTGTAGCGAGAACCGACACTACTTTTAATGGGGGAGGGGGGAGAGAGAGAGAGAGAGGTGCCATTCTTCGAAACTTGCTTCTTTTATGCAGAATTTGTTCTGCTCAATAATTTCCAAATCGCAGTGGCAAATCTCAGCTGCAGTGTATAGCAATGTATCGCATGAAGTCATACATTTTCCATTTACACTTGGTGCTGAAATCAAATAATAACCGGCAAAATAATTAATTTTCTTGTTGGCAACACTTGTCTATTTAATCATTATTAGATCTGATGTTTTAACGTCGGATTTCTTATTCGGAATTGCTCTATTTACAGATTTATTTATTGTTTGCATTTAGCGTTGTTTTTCTATAACTTTCTAGATTATATCTTTTATAATGTTGCTAAGAAATTTTTTAAATGTGTATCAATTAACTTTTGGAAACAAACACAAAACATTTTCTCGTATGTTATCTTTCTTAATTTTTTAATGCCCTCGGTTATGTTGCATTTATTTATTATCCCAGCAGACATGCAGACAACGAGAAGTAACTTTATTATTTAATCCGTGTCATAAATTTCTAGTATAAATGGAACACTTTGACAAAATTTTGTAAGTAGCGCCCTGGTGACTACTTTTGAAAAGTAGTTTGTAGTCGCTAATTTTTAAAACAAGTAGTTGTAGTTAACTACATTTTTGACAAAGTAGTTGTAGTTTGCTACAATAAAAAAGTAGTTTTTCCGACTTGTGGTTGGGATCATGCTTACATTTTATTCTACCTACTCGGGCTGGGAAGGAACTGGGCTTAATTGTTTCCAGGATGTGTCGAGCAAGCAATGTGCTTAGTAAAAATAGTAATAGTGATAATAAACTTTTGTTAATGGAATGTTCAGAAATATACTTTAATAAATCAAAGAGAAACATTTTCAAAAATCTACTTTTTTTACTGTGCAGCAACTAAAGTTCTGATGTTTTAACCATCGTTTTTCTTTTATTCTAAACTACATTATTTTTTCAATGTCTATATTTGAATGTAATAGTCTAAGAGTGTAAGTGATCATTAATGTTGCTATTCTGTATTCTATGGCTTACATATAGTAATGTAACATATACTATAAAATTTTCCCAGAAATATTTATGCATTGTTCATTAAAAGAATCTTAATTTTATGTTAAGAAAAAGCAGAATTTGTACTTCTCTATTATACCGTCGACCACTCTTCATAACAAAAATCTATTGCCAAACTGTAAGATTAAACGCCAAAAATGCAGTCCCATTTACTTGATGTCAGATGCTCTATACATGTTTGTTATGTCATCAAGTGGTGTTTAATTCGACATTTGCGTGTATTTTTCATTATATTTTACTAATTTATTAGTTATTTCATTAATTAAAATAAAAATTGTGTCCTTAAATTTTTATTTATTTATTTATTTTGATTTTCCAATGGCAATGTTCTCCCATTTATTTGGCGTTACAGTTTGGCAATAGTTTTTTGTTTTGAAAAATGGTCAACTGGATAATAGAGAAGTACCACAGAATTTTTATAGAAAGTTTGTCGAGACAGGCCTGTTTTCACTTTTTTTTCTCCCGGCCGAGATGGGCCATGTACTGCAAAGTCATAAACAGGCCAGGCCTGGGCTAAACTTTGTTTTTACAATGGGCAAGCCAAGGTAGTTCCCGTTCGGGCCGCCCCGTGCAGACCTCTACCTTTACATGAATAGAAGATTAGTTTTTGGTGTATATTGTCCAACTGGTGGTGTTACTGTGCTCCATTTTTCACAGTTTCTATGTTAGGTATATCTCAGCATCTATGGTATGGAATTTTATAAAACTTGGTATCCACTTAGACCTTGGCATAAGTTGGTACTGATTAGCTTTTGGTGCATATTGCTCAACAGGTAGTGCCGCTGTGCTGTGTTTAAAAAAAAAAAAAAATAAAAAAAAAAAGCTCTATTTGTTATTTTATTGTTACAATAAATAATCGATCATATAAATTTCTTCTGCTCCCCCTCTTCTCCCACACACACCCACAGTTGAAGTTTTCCCTTTGTCCCCATACCCCTTTTCCAAGCATACAAAATTTAGTCTTTAAAACTCGTTAGTTTAATTTTTTTCTCCTGTTTGTAATTCTTTAGGCAGGTAAAATAAATATTTCATCTAATAAAGTCATCAATTTTTTCTGTGAGTTCAAACGAGAGATTATGACGCACAGGCTCTGAAGTAATAAACACTCAAATGGGTTAACAAGATGAAATGACTTCCCTTCCACCTGCGTGTGGAATGAGTTGTTCCAGCTCGATACTGATTCGACATTTCCCCTTGCTGACCTCCCCCCCCTATCCCCACTCACTCGGCGCATATGGTTATGTGCCTACTGTTCATGCTTTTGCTTGTTCTTTTCGAGCATTTTCCTCCTTCCAACTGCTTGGCTATTTTTTGTATCCCCTACCCCCCTTTTATTTGTACTGTGTTTCACTAGCCGGCATATATTTTCTTATGAAATTATAGTCGAAGTAATGTTTTCAAAACTGCGGAAAAGTTTAAAAATAAAAACAATATTCAGTGATCGACTGATAAAAAATGTTCGTTATAGCCAATTCTTACGATTTCGGAAGTTTGCTATAAAAGAATAAATTAGCATTGAATACAATAGGAAAATTCCGGGACCAAAATATTCATTCGTTATATCTGTAATTTATTTTTATACCAGGTTCGCTGTACCAGGGTTCGACTGTATTTGTTCAAGTGACGTTTCCAATTACTCAACAATTAAGATAGTCTCTCCTTTGAATTTTTTGAGATGTTTAGTCATATTGCAGCTTCCCAAAGTCCTCCAAAATGCAGGGAAGCAGGAGGGATAAAGTGTCACTCCATAGAGGTTTGTGCTAAATGATGCAACATGGCTTCAATGTTATGTAATGAGAGCCAACGCTGTTGTATTTTGTCTATCTTTCTCGGTGTGACAATGAAGTTTCTGCCATTATTACTGTACATGTGGCATGGAGAACCTCGCCTATCACTGAATCTATGAAGGCCACCTATGAATGCCTCAGCTGTTAAATTACTAACAGCTTTAATATATACAGCCTTGGTAGCAAGACAATGTATATCAAATTCATTTTAATTGAAGCATAGTAACATCATTAAAAATCACTTCAAGCAATTTTTCCTCATACACCATAATATTATGGAATTCTTTTGTGTGCTTTTTATAAACGAACAATAATAGCTACATCTTCAATAGGGAATATGCTATAGTAAACCTCAATAACATATATCAATGCTGTGGAAATCAAAGTATATTTATGGGGGTTTGAGCAACGGTAGAAAGATTGCCAGACAATCTGATATCATAAACACTTTTTGACTGTGTTGGAAAGTGTTAAGAAAGAAAACTGCCCAGTTAAACTGACGGCATTGAACTCACAGGCTATTCACACTAACTCTAAATTATATTCTTATTTCAAAGAATTTGAAATAAGACCTCGAAAAATGAAGAAATCGACTATATATTAGGGGGGGGGGACCATCTCCCGTTTCTACCCCTTATAATTAACCAATGAACCCCTAAAACTAATCAGAGAAGCGTGTTACCACAATAAACCTATATACAAAATTTGAAGAAAATCAGATAATTCTGCATGAAAAATTAATTTATCTAAATTAAGGGGAGTTAGCCCCCCCCCCCCATTTATACTTAACCAATGAACTCCCAAAACTAATCAGGGAAGCGCCTTATCACAATGAACATATCTATAAAATTTGAAGAAAATCTGATAATTCTGTTTGAAAAACACATTTATCTATATTAAGAGGGTTAGTTTCCCCGTTCCCCCCTTTATACTTAACCACTGAACCCCCAAAACTAATCAGGGAAGCGCCTTATTGCAATGAACATATCTATAAAATTTGAAGAAAATCTGATAATTCTGCTTGAAAAACACATTTATCTGTATTAAGGGGGGTTAGTCCCCCCGTTCCCCCCTTTATACTTAACCAATGAACCCCCAGAACTAATCAGGGAAGTCCCATACCATGATGAGCCTATATACAAAATTTGAAGGAAATCGGATAAGTCTGCATGAAAAGCACATTTATCTAAACTAAGGGGGGAGGGGGGGTTAGCCCCGTTCCCCTCCTATACACCTCACCAATGAACCCCCAAAACTAATCAGGGAAGTCCCTTACCACAATGAGCCCCTTTACAAAATTTGAAGGAAATCGGAAAACTCTGCATGAAAAATGCATTTATCTAAATTAAGGGGGGAGGATTAGCCCCCCCCCACCCCGGTTAACCCCTTTATACTTAACCTATGAACCCCCAAAACTAATCAGGAAAGATCCCTATCACAATGAACCTATATACAAAATTTGAAGAAAATTGGATAATTCTGCATGAAAAAACAATTTATCTAAATTAAGGGGGATTAGCCCCCCGTTCCCCCCTTTATAGTTAACCAATCAACCCCCAAAACTAATCAGGGAAGCACCTTATCACAAGGAACCTATAAACAAAATTTGAAGCAAAACGGTTATTTCTTTCAAGAGTTATCGCGTTACATACGTACGTACATACATACATACATACAGAACGGGCGGGCACATTAGCTCTCAGGCTTTGATAGCCTGTGAGCTAAAAAGGGAAGATAAAAGATACTAAATAAAACATTCTGCTCAAATGTATTTAGCTTTAAGTTTTTTTTTTTTTTTTTTTTTTTTTTTTTTTTCATGAAAATAATCCATTGTTACTAAATAGCTATATTAGTAGCAACTAGCAAGAAAAAGTTTTCTGTTATCACAACACAAAGCTTATTTTTATCTAGTAATAAAGCAATAAGAGGTAATGAGGGGAATCTTTTAAGGTACAATAAAATTACTAAATATTCTCTTTCAAATGCATCGAGTTGTAAGTTTTTCTCATAAAAATAATAAAATAATTTACTATTATAAAACTAACTAGCTAATGCTAATATACAGGCATGAGATTCTTCCACGGATCTGCGATTTTCCGTCATTTTCCGAAAAACGCAAAATTAACCTAAAGATCACAAAAAAACCCCGCGAATTTCACCAAAAGATCACAGAAACAATGTATATTTCATCAAAATATCGTGTGAAAAATGCAAAATTCGCCAAGAGATCGCGAAATTCACCTAAAGATTCGTCAAATTTTGCAAATTTTGTCAAAGGATTGCGGAAAAAAATGCGAATTTTGCCAAAAGATTGCAAAAAAAATGGAGAAGTTGCTCAAATATCACGGGGGGAAAAATATGCATTTCGTCAAAAGATCGCGAAAAAACTAATTAATTTTGCCACAAAAAGATCGTTGAAAAAACACAAAACTGGGCAAAAGATCGCAGAGAAAACTCAAATTTCGTCAAAGGATTGCTGAAAAAAACTCAAATTTTCTCAAAAGATTGCTGGAAAAGCACAAATTTCTTCAAAATTTACTGCTTTGGATTTTCTTTTAGTAATATAGAAAATTCGGCATGAAATGCCAAAACAAATTTTAAAAAATTATGCAAAAAATCCAAAAACTGGCTTTAAGCTGACTCGTAAAAATGAATGTCCTGGAATCTGGAATAACCATGCACTGATTAGTTGTTGCTACTGATAATGTCCTTAGAAATTCTATTTAATTTCTTAAAAACTTATTTTTTATTTAAAACAAGAACGAAAAATCATGCGTCAAGCATAGATTATGTAACACTTTCAAACGCTTCCAAAATAATTTTACAAATAATACCGTTTAATAATCTAAAAGATAACATCTACATAAACAATTTGGAAAACTCATAACATATTTAAAAACATAATTTCAGGAATTTCCAACATATACAATATTCGGAAAAATATCCGAATACTTTTATTCAGCCCTGAATAGGATCTATAGATTTGTATATATACTACATAGTATGCTAAATTTTAGTTCAGTTAGGAAACGCGCAGCACAGTTTAAAATTCTCCGTCTGGAGTTTCTGTCAATAAACGGAAATGTGTTCGCAAACTTTTGTGCTTCCCTGTATAGGATCTACAGAATTTATACACACCACGTAATAGACAAAAAGCGAGTTAAAATTAAAATCACGTTCAGTAACTTAAAACGCACTTCCAGGAATTATTCTTAACAGACAGAGAATTCTTTTGTGTGTCCATGTAAATGAACGATGACTGCTATACACACAATATTCTGTAGTAAGCCTCTTGTAATGCACCTTAGTGATATATATATATAAATTTCAATGCGTTTAAAATAGTGAAAGATTATTTAAATAAACCGCATACGATTTTTCTCCATAGACGTAATATAACGGAATTCTTTTGACTGGCCCTGTAAAGTAACTATAAGTGCTATGCACACCCTATTCCATATTAAGCTTCTTCTAATGCACCTTAGTGATATATATAAATTTCAATGCGTTTTAAATAGTGAAACATTATTTAAATAAACCGCAAATGATTTTTCCCCATGGACTGCAATGTAACGGAATTCTTTTGAGTGTCCCTGTAAAAATATTATAAGTGCTACACACTTCCGTAGAAATAGGGAACTTGCTATAGATAACGACAATAACATATAAAAATTGCAGAGCAATCCGAGCATATTTAAGAGAGTTAGAGCACGGACAGACGGCCATACGGCCAGACAAACCGAAGTCATAAACACTTTTCAACTAGGTTGGAAAGTGTTAAAAAGAGTGGAAATTCTGGTCTATCATTTATTTTAGGTGGCTGCAATTATTAGCATATACTTGATTTGCTGTTTCAAGAAAGGTGTCTCACTATTTTCAAAATTTCTATTAAAAAATGTTAAAGCCAATGAACGGTTTTATCTTGTAGTATCTTGTAGATGCTGTATCTTGGTAAAATAAACTTTTTATTAGTCAGTAAATAATTCCTTTTTAATTTACTCAAAGCTAAATTGATGTAATATATATATATATATATATATTAATTAATGCCAATTATAATATTTGTTGTGCTTGAAATTCATAACTATTGCTGATACGTCGTTTGTGCAGTTTCCAGCTGTTTTGCTTTTTTGCCATCTCATCCCTGTATCTAATTATTTAAAATATAATTATAATTTTGCTACTAAAATTAAAATAATCATTAAAATTGTTAATAGAAAATTGAAGATCAAAACTAAAATTTATAGCATTATGGATTTAGCTAGCTAATCTAAACCAGTACTTAATTTCTTTAAAAATAAATATAAAAAAGAAACAAGGAAAGATTGAAACATACTTCAACCAGATATTGAGTTCTGGCATCTGGCTAAATTGACATCCATTGAAAAATAAAGTAAAACATTTAAAAACTAGTATAATACTATAGTAGATGTTGAAAAAAAAAAAAAAATCTGTAGAATTAAATTATGCTTATAATCTTCATATTATTAAATATTACCATTTTAACAAATACAGTGATACCTCAGCTAATTATCATTGTTTTCCTTGTTTATCTGACTTGACTAACAAACCTAGATTTGGCTTGCAAACTTTTTCCTTTCTCTTATTTTATGTACACTAACATAACACAGCAGCATTGTATTTTAATTTGATGAAAAATCGGTTTTAGCTAGTTCTGAAATATTGTCTGTTAACCGATACATCATTGTATTTCTGAAATAGTTTCATATGTTAATGTTTTATAAAATCTCGTTAATTTCAACTTTGATAAGTTGCCATCTGTGTACTAAAATTTATTAAATTAGTACAGATAATTATGTATGTTTATATATATTTTTTACTTAGTTTATCTTGGTTTTCTGTGACATGAAGTTATATCATATTTTTACAGGCAACTTTAAATGGACGGGACAGTGTTAAAAAAGTATTGCAGGCATTTCGGGAAAAAGGTGGACAATCTGAGCAGATTGCTAACTCGTATTATGGTATGCTTATAGAAAACTTTGACTGTGATAAAACAATATATACAGCAGTTGAAGTTACTTCAGGAAACAAGTAAGTATTAAAAATTTCATAGTATATAAAATTTTTATATCGTAGAAGATTGTATTTGATAAGTAATGTGTTAATATTGCTCCAGAATTTAATACATGATCAGTATATAAATTGACTGTAATTTTATTAAAAAGACCTGATTTTGAAAATTTACACTAGCCATTAAAATTTAATCTTCTTTCCCTAACATGAAGAGAAGTAAAAAAATTCCTTCCGTCCTATACCGGGAGGAAAAAGTAGCTTTCCTATATCTTCGTATTAAAATTTTAGCTAATGTTACTCGAAACAGCAATCTAAAATGAAAAGAACCTGATTACATAAGATTCGGTAATACTGAATTTAAATAAGAAATTTTCAAATTAGTCAACTATAGACAAGTAGGCTTCATTTATGAAGACTTATTTTTGGTCACCAAATTTTGGCGATATTTTGCCAAGTTTGGCGAGAGTTTGGCGCTAACGGATATGAATATATAGTTTTATGTGTATGATTGGGAAAATTATTACAACAATGAAAAATAATAATTTGCGAGAAATCGCGTTCACTAAAACTCGTGAATTAATCCTTGGATTTTTGTAATGTGCTATCTTGTTTCAAAATGTCTGCCACCCTAATTGCTCTATCTCAGCCATTTTTTAAGATAGAGGTAAAATGAAAAATGCTCCGGAATCCTTGTATCAAGGCCTAACATTTAAGCAAAAAATAAATTAGAATTTTAAACTTTTTTTTATATTTATTTTAGTTTTAAATCTTTAAGTGGACGTCATTTTGTTTAAAAATGGCAGACTAAGCTGGTCACCGAACTTGGTCGAGACATTGGTGAGCTTAATACACACAATTAGTTTCATCCAAAAATATTTATAAACACAAGTGTTATTGTATGACATAGATCAGATATATATATATATATATATATATATATATATATATATATATATATAACAATGTAAAATTTAACCATTGAAACATAAGAAACTGACCATACACAATGAAATCATTATACCATATAGCAGTGTCAAATTACAAAATAAAATATGTTGTCCTAATTAATGAAATATTGTTAATTCAAATGAAGAAAAAAAAAAGGAAACAAGAGTATAAACACATATGGAAGATTATAATGTAATTCACTTTTTCAAGAGCAGGGAAACTACATTTATGAGCAAAGAATGGTTGTTTTCTGTATATGACACCAGCTTAATGCCATATATATATATATAAATAAATCAACATTTGAACGGAGGGTGGTTTTGGAGTCTGGGGATCATGATCAGTGAAAATATACTGAAATTTTCCGGAATTGCTTTCCTCCGAACTGCTGCAATAGGTAGCTTTATACTTTTTTGTATTGAAAGCTACCTAAAAGTCTGAGGGTCATGATCAGTGAAAATATACTGAAATTTTTTGCAATTGCTTTCCTCTGGACAGCTGCAATAGGTAGCTTCTTACTTTTTGTAATGGAAATTACCTGATACTGGGCCAATTCGATCAACTCAATCTTGCCATCTGAAGCCCATGGTATAAATTTGAATAAGCCAGATATTACATTAGTTGTGTAATGGATAAAAATGCATCAAATTTTGCAGAAAATAAAGGAAATTTGTTAAAATTTGTCATTGCAATATTTTGATTATATTTAAAGTTATGAAGTACATAAAATAATGGATTGGCTTGGAATGAAACTCCCTGTATTTTTGATGTAGTTAGTGGATTGTGACCCTTGTTTCCTATTAATAATATGTTTATCAAAACACAAAAAGAAAGTTTTAATTATTCCATGGACTTTTCTTTTAGGTAATCATTGTTGGTCTGTGTCATTAGGATATACAGAGTGCCCTTCTAAAATCCTGCCCACCCTCATTAACTTTAGAGTGGCGACAGCTATAGTTATAAATGTGGTGTCTAAGTACAGTAAAATGGCTGTGGGATTAGACTGCTTACAACACTGTCTAGCAGCTAACTGTGGAGTTAGTGTTCCTATCTTTAAAAAGTCAATTACAAAGTTGTAGAGCGTCCTCAGTTTAGTATGAAAGGGTGTCTTACATGTAAAAATAACTTTATTAGAATCCCTAAAATGTAATTTTTTTTGTCTAATCGCCAATTGAAATATCCCACTAATAATAGCCAGCTTAAATATGCCTTTAATAATGCCTTCAGAAGTAAGGCATTATAAGGCAGATACGGATTTACTAATAAAAATAACACATGTTAGCAGGGTACAGTTTATTTTAATTAAGTATGTTCAATGTGTCCACCATCTGAATTGCTGGCGATAGTAGACACATTGGGCATACCTATCAAGGTTATCTTATTAAAATAAACTTGTCCTGGCTTACATGTGTTAATTTTCTTAGTAAATGTGCATCTGCCTTATAATGTCATACTTCTGTATGCAATTAGTGGCTATTTAATTTGATCAGGTGATATAAAAAAATTTCATTTCATTTCGTCTAATAAAATTATTTTTATATGTAAAACATCATTTCATACAAAATCAATGATGCTCTATAAGTTTGTAATTGATTTTTTCCTTGTATCTCATATCATTTTTGAGATTGGAATGCTAACCTTGCTCTTAGCTACTAGGTGGTGCTATAAGTAGTCTATAGCACATAGCAACTTTACTCCATCTAGATACCACGTTCATGACTATAGCTGTCACTGTTTTGCAGTTAATAAAGGTTGGAAGCTCTTTAATGGGCACCCTGTATACAACCCTGCTGCTCCCCTATTTGTACCAAATTGAATGTAACTTTCAATTTTCTTAATGCGGTCCGAGTTGAGATCAATTTTCTGCACTACTATGTTGAATGTGATCCAATGTATTTCTTTGATTACCTATGGGATATCATCTTCAAACTCTTTTAGTTGCAGTAATATACATTTAAACTACAAAACAATTCTATATGCATAAGAAATTTTAATAATGATTCAACACTATATGAAAGGAGATTTAAAATGTGAAATTTATTCCAAAGAAAACAGGAAAGAAAAATCATGTCACACATAATTATGAAAACTTCCAGAGTCCTGTAATGAAACTTCACTATTTAATAAGGTAAAAGAAGATATCTAAACTAGGACTTCCCTCAAAGGGATTAGTCTGAGAGATATTGCTGGTTACCAATTACCATATAATGAAAAAAAGCAAATTAAATGATAGAATTACAAAATATCATATATAAATTCATGTACACTGTTAAAAAAAATAGAAGAGAAATACCGTTCATCAGGTTTGTTTTCATAATTTTTTATAACATTTTTCAAAGAATCTCATTTACTTAAGCGCAAATTGCGGAAAAGTTGAAAAAAAAAAGTGATATTTTAAAACGCCAAGCTTTTTAAAGTTACGTAATCGGTTTTGCAGAAAATAACGTATTTTAGCAAGCGTGGCTTAACACAAATTTAATTTCATTGTTGCAACATCTTCTTTGTGACAAATATTTACATTTGAATTTAAAATTTTTCCTCCTTGTTTATATAATTTTTTTCTGCATAACTACGTATAGAAACTCGTACATTTCAAACCACAGTAGACAGATGCGTATGGAGTTTGCTCCATACGCATCTGTCGACTGTCTCGCTGCTCGTATGTATACCCGTCCCACTATCAGTCTGTCTTTCTACCCTACTCTTTACCCCTCTTGCTATTTATCTATCTATCCGTCTCTCTACCTCGCTATCCATCTAGCTTCCCGTTTCACTGCTCATCTGTGTGTCTATCTACCCGTCTCGCTACCAATCTCATTATCCATCTGTCTACCAATGTCATTACCCGTCTCTTGACAAATCTGTCTGCCAATATACCCCTCTATCTACCCGTCTGCCAACTCGTCTCTGTACTCTGTTCTTTACCTGTTTCTCTATCCACCACGCTACCGGTTTCGCAACCTTTCTCCCTATAAGCCTGTCTACCGGTCTCCCTATCCATCTCGCTACTCGTCTGTCTATTCGTTTTTCTACCCGTTAGTCTATTTATGTCGCTACCCGCCTCTCTACCTGTCTGTCTACCCGTTTGTTTTCTCTACCTCTCACCACCTCTTCCCAATATTTATACACTTCATTTAATGTGTAGAATATAGGTGAAAACTAGGAAATTTAGTTAGTAGCCAGTGGCCGGTAGACTCAGTTTCATTAGTGGCCACTTTTTAAAGTTAGTGGCCACTATTATGTTTCAAACTTTCTTTACATCTAGATAAACTATAATCGTTGTGTATAAACATATTTTTCTATAAGAGTTTTATACCTAATTGTATGAGTATATTTCGCATGATTAAACAGTATCTCTTGAAGAAAAATAATCCAACTGGTGAGCATGTGGCAGGAGTCGAAATATTGAAGATACTGTGAAATGTCCTTAAAATCTGCTTGTATCCGGTGTGGAAAAAGGAATAAATTACTTGAAATGCATGTGGAATCATATATTTTGCAGAATAAAACTGTATTTTTTGAAAAAATAATCTAACTAAGAAAAAGCCGAAATATTGAAAATACAGCTAAGTCTTTGAAATCTGTTTGCATCTGGTAGGAAAAAGAATGAACCAGTTTTCTAATTAGATGTAATCAATGTAGAGATGCATATTTCCATAAAAAATGGTGTATTTCACTTGGCGATCGATAACAGATTTTTTAATCGCCACTTTTTAAACTTTAATCGCCATGTGGCGAGTGGCGACTGCTAATTTTCACCTATAGTGTAGAAGCCGTTTTATATGTTATGAAATGCAAGCAGAAGTAATTTATCTAATAAGTGTAATCAGATGCAATTTTTTTAAATCCATACATAAACCAGCATAATAATTCATCAGTTTTATTTTCATAGTTGTTTATATCATTTGGCAGTAAATCTCAACTTCTTAAACCCGAATTGCGTCAAGCTTTTAAAAAAAAGTCTCAAGGTCCGTATAACTGGGAAGTACCCTCAGGGCTGTTATATACATGTTATTAAGTTAAGTGAAAGTTTCGTAATCGTTTTTGCAGCCAATTAGTTAGGTCAGAAAGCGTGGTTTAACACCATTTTAAATTCATTGCTGTAACCTCCTTTTTTTTTTTTTTTTGAGGGGGGGGGGGGGTTAAATATATACATTTGAATTCAAACTTTGTTTAAATTAGTGTTGTTTGTTTTATTAATTAATAATGTTTGTATTAATTAATTGACCAAGCTTCAATCGAAACAAATGTAAAAGACTTCTATAGTTGTTTCTAGGAGAAACTTTCGTAATCGGGCCCAAATCCAATCGGAGCATTTAATATCATTATTGTAACTTTTATAGAGCTGAAACAATATTGTTTCTAAAAAGTTCTGTATCCTGTGCTGGTTGGCACAATTGGCAAAAAAATAAAAATGGTGCCAATAGATAGTTTTAGCATCTTATCAAAATTTTCAAGAGAGCTGAAAATCATGTTTTTGAAATATTTATAAACATACGTTTATTAAACCATGGGCATCTATATATATATTTGTCTTACGTGGCGCGAAAATAGGGCTGAATTTGTAACTTATGGTTTGTAAACAACTGCAGCTTCCAGAGCTCAGACTAATGAACAGACTAGATTGTGTTAGATCAGCTCCGCGTCCGTCCAATATGGCGGTCAGTGTGACAGTGACAGCAGTGAAACCATAGAATGAAACTCAAACTACCAATTATTAAAAATAAAATAACATGTACGTAATCCAAAGCGTCTGAGATGATTCCTCATTTTAATTATGAGCAATATTGTTAATTTCAAATGAATTCACAACTCTTATTTAGAATTCATTTACGAATTTCACTCGCTCAAAAGACGGAGAAAAAAAAAATCAACTGTCTAGATATCACCTGCCGCCATCTGTTGCTGTATTGATGAAGTAAAAAATAATTCATTTTGTAAAAATCTATCACGTAGTTCTTCTTTCTAATGAATTTGAGTCGTGCTGTACAAAAGATTCTTTTTTCATAGTATTTAAATGATTTATATGTCCATTTATGATTTATATGCCCAACTAAATGTATTTTCAGTTGTGTTTTCAACGGAGAATTACTTTTTTACATTAAAATAAATTGTCAATTTCATATGTTCAAATGTTTTATGGTAGAACTTAATCCGGCTAGAATTGCTGAAAAAAAGGGGCAAGTGAGCTGGGACCGCGTAGCGGTCTCAATGTGAATTACCTCGCAATTCACGGGGGGTTGGCGAGCGTTAGCGAGTAGGGGGCTGACCCCCCTAGTATACAGAAATATATATATACAGTCGAACCTCGTTAACACGAACACTCAAAGAGAAAAAAAATTTTCGTGTTATCCGAACTTAAATTACATTACATACAACTAGATGGGGCAAAAAGGCAAAACATTATACGCTTCATGTAAATCTTTCTAATTTTTTTAATATTTCTGAAAGCACACAGAAAAAGGTAAAAATCTCACTCCCAACTGCCATTACAATTTAAAGTATACGTATATATATACAAAACAGAAAAATGGAAAAGTTCCATATCCTGTGCTTGAAGGTTTAGCGAGTTGTTTTGGCGATAAATGCTTGATGTGGTTGTTGTGATCAAGCCTTTGGGATTGCTTTTTTAACTAACTGGAATGGACTTTACGTGACATCACACCCCTTTTGGAGTCATTTTGGATTTTTTTGCCAATTGCGCCAACCAGCACAGAGTATGGAACTCTTCCCTAGAAAAAATATTTACAAACAAGTAGGTAAGTGTGATCGAAGATCGCTCAAAGGGTTTCGTTTAATATTCCTTTCAAAACACTTTATCCCTTCTTTAATAAATCCAAATAAATTTCATTTAGCAACCAAAAAAAAAAAAAAAAACATGTTTTTTGTTTTTTATAAAGTAAAAATTTACCGGTCTATTTTTTTGTTTTTCCGAGTATCCAAACCAGCCCGATAGCGTGCGAAGCCAGCTATTATATTCTGTCATAACAATATCTGTCATGCGGACTAAATGCGATATAAAAAAATAATTTCAAAATTAAACATGTTGTACACCTTCAAAATGTTAAAATATGCGAATATTTCCATAATCGAATTTTTAGCATGATTCAATATGTTTCTCAAACTCATATTGATACTCGCATTGTATTATTCTCATACATCTGAAAAATTCGTTAAACTTCCAATATGATGTCAGATTTTCTTTTTAATTCGATATTAATCTGCTTTGTGTACATACACATACTTATACTCCTTGAATTATTGAGAAAATTTCAGTTTCATTACCACTATGACGTCAATCATTTTTCAATTGGTGAAACTTTTTATTTCATTTTCATTTTTCACGCAGAAATCGTCTGATAGAAAATAATTATTGTAGAAAGAATTTCATCGTGGATTTCTAGTTTTTGGCATCTGCTATAACGAAAAATGTTTAAATTTAATAGGAAAAGGCTGTTAGAATTTTGGTTTTTTATCTCCATTTATTAAAATAATACAAATTTTTCAAATTTTAATATTTTGCACTCTTCATAGCTGGTATTCAGCTATATAGTCAAACCTCGTTAACATGAACACGCTTAACGTGAATTACTTTTAACATGAATTGTTTTCATAGTCCCCTATAAAAACGAGTACAAAGATTTGATACTGATAACATGAATTACTGTTAACATGAACAAAATTTTGATTCCCCTTGAGGTTCATATTAACGAGGTTCGACTGTATACATAACGTTTCAACTCTGTAAGTTACATACTTTCTGAGAATAGCTCTGTGACAGACAGACAACGGAGCGAGAGTAATAGGGTTTCGTGAGATGAACGAAACCCTAAAAATATATTTACATAATTTTTCATATAATCTGCAAAGAATAACATTTAGAAAAGGTAACTGAAAGACAGACGATCATAACAACCACATCGAAACACTTATCACCAAAAAAGAACTCGCCAAATCTACCGGCACAGGATATGGGACCTGTCCCTTCGAATGCAGAATATTAGCTATTTTTCTTGTACAATGAGTGGTTATAATATACTTGTTTCATTTTACATATTACATACCATTTGATATATTGGTACTTATATTTTGACCTGACGCAGTTGATAAATCGCCAAATATTGTTCCCATAACATCTTCATATTGCATTCATTTCATTTAAATATAAACCTTTCACTCATTTCATTTGAAATACGTACATTAAAAATACATGTATTTAACTCTTTAATTTAAAATACTTGCCTTTCAGTAATTATATTTAAAATACTAAAAAGGAAAAGAAAATAGGTACAAAAAGTGCCATAAATCAAAACCTTTTTATTAAACATCAAAGAAATTAGGTATTTCTCTAATGGAGAAGTATCAAAAATTGTTTCTAATTTAGACACGCGGAATGAAAAAGCTACTATTGGTGAGATTTGCTCCAAATCTCTAATATTAAGTTATGGCGGGTTTTTTCTTCCAAAAAGAAAAAATCCAGATTAATTTTCCATTTTTATTAAATTGAAATTTGTTTTATTGTACTGAATATTAGTGCGTGCATATTTTTTTGCTCCTTGAACTTTTGAAATCAGATTGTCTACGAAAATCTCCCGCCGGTGAAAATGACGTACGCACTAAATTGTCGTGACGTATGAACTTTAATTGTGCTTTTTTTATATTTTTTAATATAATTTCCAAACGGTTTGAGATTTATTTTTGGGGATAAATGGGTGTCGTCGTCACCTATAGGTACCTGCTGTAAAAATTTGAACGAAATCCGTTAAATATTTTTTGAGTTATGCTGCATGAAAGGTTTTAATATCCATCGTAGCTATATATGGGGCAAAGTAATACTGCGCTGTGTATGAGTCTTCGTTTCACTCAGACAATAAACAATTTAGAAAACACATAACATACCAATTTCAGCAATTAACACCCTCAATGGACACGAATTCTTTTGAGCAGCCCTGTATGGGATCAATAGATTTTTATACACATCACATATTAAGCTAAAACTTTATTAAGATAGGAAATGCATAACGCAACTAAAATTGCACTTCAACAATTGCCATTCATCGGTAGCAGTATATTTAGTTTTTTTTGTGTAGGTCTGTATATAAATATTTTTATCTGCAAACATATCTTAGTATATACAGGGTTCCTACAGGTCAAGGAAAATCTGGAAAACAGGGAAAAGTCTGGGAATTTGAAAATTGAGGCAAAAAGTCAGGGAATTTTTTTAATATTTGAAGATGTCAGGGAAAAGTCAGGGAATTTTTTATGTATTACTTTCCAACAGAATCTCAGATATCATTGTAAATGATGAAATGTTGAATTAATTATTCCTCTGATCTATAATTTTTATATAAAATTTATGCAAACTATGCAACAATAGCATAATTTGAAAAATAACTAAAAATTGGAAATATATGCAGCGCATATTTTTTTAAGCATTTATCTAGAATAAAAGTAGAGGACACAGCATACACGAAAATTGCATCGTTATTTTGGAAAAATTAGTTCTTGTCAGGTTAACAAAGATTAATCTGACCTGAATTCTAAAAGTTGCTTTAAAGTCAACCCCCTCCCCCCATAAAAAAAATCATAGAGTTTAGAGTTTTTTCATGTTCTGTGGTGATTTTGGGACATGAATTTGGTTTCAAACTTTTAGCCTAATATAATAAATTTTTTCTTCTGTGATTTTATAATTTTTTAGTGTTCTGCAATGATTTTTGGACATTTCTAAAATAATCCAGGTTGCAATGTTTTAGCCCGCTATTGCTATAGAAAATTTTGTCCTCTGAGATTTTGAATTTGACTCCTTTAACACTTTTGAATTTTCTCTGCTTCTGCATTTCAGAATGACCAAAAAAATGAAAAATCTGAGCCTCAGTTGCGTTAGAACTTGCGTTGAACTATCCTCATCCAAATTTTTAGATCTCTATGCATGGTAGATTTTCCTAGTCATTGTACACATAGAGACATAATTCTTTAATTATAGTGTAAAACTAGCTGACCCATCCAGCGTTGTCTGGGCCTGTGATAATAACCATAAATAAACATCAAATTTGTATGATTTTATATCTTTAACCCGATTTTCTATGAATTTATATTTTAAATGAAATATTTATGAAAAATGTTGATATTTAGTGGTAAAAGTGCTTGTAAGAATACATTTTCTTGTTTTTTCACATAGGGTCGTTCCATAGTTTAAAAGAAAGTTTTTGTTGTACTCTTTGAAATTTTTATCTGTGATAACTCTAAGGGTTTTACAGCTCGTGTAAAAAAAATTATATCTATAGTTGTAAAATAAATGTTTTCTTCTCGCTTTTTTTTGTTTTGCGTCGGATCCTGTAACATAAAAACAAAAAAAAAGTTCTTATAATCCGAACTCTGAAATTTTAATCAGTTACACATATAACTGCATTCAAGCCCCCTGTCATAATGATTTATGCCATTTTCTTCTTTTTCAAAATTTTCCCACCATTTAGTTATTTAAAAATTGCTCTTCTTGAAAATTTAAGTTTTCCAGATTTAATATTCATTTCTTCAGGGGAAACAAAATAAATAAAAGTTCAGCAGTTATCTAAAAATTAACAAAATCTAATTCTAACGTAAATAAATTAAGATAATTAAAATGTTCAGTCATGAAATTGTTAGGAGTTTTCTTATTCAAAGAAAAAAAACCGTATTTGATCGTATTTCTCACAAAAAATCGTGACATTTATCTGTTATTCACAACGCATTTTATTTAGATCACGCTAAAATTTAACTTAAATAACATAAATTAACTTCGTTTGCATTCAAAGAACTGGAACTACTTTATTCAACTTAATTTGGAATTATTTGTATTTTAAATTAATCATTTTACTTTTATTCCTATTTTAAAATAGCATTGAGAACGTTAGCATTCATTACATGCTTTTCCCCCCTTCCAAAACGTAATTTTCCTGCAACGTAAATCTTAAAATTTAAACTCTTTTTATTCTAATTCTCAGGCCAAAGCATCGGTTTTTGGATTTTCATCCCTAGCCATCTTGAAGTGTAGGTGACAGGAAGCTTCAGCGACCATCCCTCAAGGACACGTCATTTAGGGTTGCCGAGGACGCTATCGTCGGCACGATGCTCCGGACAGCTGTGTTGCCGCATTGGGCGAATTATCGCTCAGACGTCCCAAGCTGTGGACACTGTCAGGAGTAGACGCCAAATGATGGAATGAGATGGGTTTGGCATGGAATTTCGGTTTTCGGTTTCCCGCGCGCTTTAAAAGTCAGAAGGGTGTTCGATTTCAGTGAAAGAAGGTGGTCTTCATGATGAGAGAAAAATTCAGTATTTTTTTTTATCTCTCTTATTTAAACCTAAGTTATTTAATACTAATGCTTTTAAATGAAATTAAGACTCCAGCATATTTATCCCTTGGGCATATAGCCTACAACAAATACTTATTAAAGTTTTAAAGGTGTTCACTAAAAAAAAATAGCTTGGTATCCATTTTTTTTATCAAGTGTCTGCGTCTTTCAATCATGAATTAGACGACCATGACCACACAAATGTGATGTACCGTTACGCAGGTAACCTTCCTTCATCTCTATCGTCCGAATTTATGAAACAGGTATGTTTTTAACTTTCATTCTATATATATGAATATTAATGCACGCTAGCGAGACTTCATTTAAGAACCTGGAGAAGAGTTGTAAGAATTTTCCATAGTAATTCCCATGTAACAACATGACTCTTATAACTAACTATTAACCAAGTAAAAACATTACTACACCCCCTTTAAACTTTTGTGAAAAAATATGCATATTTAGTAGTGAAAACACAACCGAAGCTGTGCCAAATTAGCCCACATATTACCGTTTTCATAAAAAAAATTTCAGATTTTATTACAATTTTTAAAAATATTTCTACTTGTCCAAACATTTTGAAATTTTTACAGGTAATGTAAATCTGGTCTTCCAAGATGCTCTAAAAAGATTGTGTTAGAATATGGATGTTTAGTTACTTTTATTGTAGAAAAAAGTTGCAAAAGATACTGGGATGGTGCAAAGTGACCTGCAGTTTTCAATGTTTTTGAAAGGATTATAATTGTATTTTTGCAAAGTAATTGCACTGTCAAGAAGAACAACATTTCAACTTTAACAGTCTTTCTTTTGTTTGTGGGTAACTCTAACATTGTTTCCTAGGAAAGAATTTCTGTATGTTAGAAAGCATCAATCACAAAAACGGCCTTTTTTGAAGGGTTAACAACATTTTTTAAAACTGATTGTGGATTTTAAGACATAAAAGAACGTACTTTAAGAATAGGTCTTCTGTTTTCTGTTTCTCGAATAGTTTGGCCATGGAGGTAAAAACAAAATGTCAGCATTTCACTCTCCATTCCTTTTCGCTCAAATCAGGTTCTGGGCATGTGTGGGCATGCTTAACGATTTTCAGAGGGGAAAAAAAAAATTCATTTTCAATGAGTTTTTAATTAATATTTCGGTTAATTATCAAAAAGTGAAAATTCGGAGCATCAGGACTTGCCTTGGACTGTTTTTACCCAAATTTTTAGATTTCTATTTGCGGTTAATTTCGGCATGTCAGTGTTTAGTTCCACTAACTTAATTGCTGGATGAAGACAAAGTAGCTTTATGTTGCAAGTTACAGTTTGAAATAGAATGTTATACAACTTGGGTGAAAACTTTCTTGGACTTTGTTCTCTTGAATATGTGATTACAAATCTTATCATTTCAGTATTTTTCACCTTTTGTTTAGCTGCAGGCAACATCGTCTCCTTAGTTTAGAGATCTTCTTCCAGTATTGGGCACTAAAAATAAGTGTCCATGTAAGAGTTTTTGCAAAATAAAAGGGATATTCCAATTAGACTAATGCATTTTTATGGAAATTAGCAACTGTCTGTAAATAGGAAGTTCCATTGTGGAGCGTTTCACAGCAATATGTAAACCAAATTTTTATTAAGAAAGGTCAAGGAAATTTTTGTAAAAAGTCAGGGAATTTTTGTACCAAAATTGTTTAGGAACCCTGTATATACTAACTAAATATAGTTAAGTTGGAAAATTCATAACACAATTTAAAAAAGTCTTTCCGGCCTGTACTGGGAGGAAAAGGTAGCTTTCCTATATCTTCGTTTTAAAATTTTAGCTAATATTACTCGAAAACAGCAAGCTAAAATGCAAAGAATCTGTTTACAAAAGATTCGTTAATACTGAATTTGAATAAGAAATTCGTCAAATTATTGAGCTATAGCAAAATTGTTATCATTTATGAAAACTTATTCTGGTCGCCAAATTTGGCGATATTTTTATAATATAACTATATATATAGTAACTTATATATAATAACTATATATATATAATATAATTTATATAACGGATATGAATATATAGTTTTCTGCGTATGATTGGGAAAATATTACAACAATGAAAGAAAATAATTTGCGAGAAATCGCGTGCACAAAACTCATAAATTAATTGTTGTTTTTTTTGTAATGTGCTGTCTTGTTTCAAAATGTCAGCCACCCTAGAATTTCAAACTGCTCTATCTCAGCCATTTTTTAAGATAGAGGTAAAACAAAAAATGCTCCGGAATCCTTGTATCAAGGCCTAACACTTAACTAAAAAATTTTGAATTCTTTTGTATATTTATTTTAGTTTTAAAATTTTCTTTGGCCGCCATCTGACTGGCCAACGAACTCAGTCGAGGCATTGGTGAGCTTAATACACACAGTTAGTTTCATCCAAATTAATTTATAAATACGAGCGTTATCGTATGACATAGCTCAGATATATATGTGTGGATATATCTATATCTATATAAATCAACATTTGAACAGAGGGTGGTTTTGGGGTCTGGGGGTCATGATCGGTGAAAATATATCGAAATTTTCCGGTATTGCTTTCCTCCGAACAGCTGCAATAGGTAGCTTTATACTTTTTTGTATTGAAAGCTACCTAAAACACCTGTAAGCAATTCATGCCCATAGATAGTAATGCATATGAATTTTTGTGCACATTTCTGTATATGAACTATAGAATTTATACACACCACATAATGTACTAAAATATGGTTAAGCTTTAAAACACATACTGCATCTGAAAACACACTTCCAGCAATTATCACTCATAGACAGTACTGTAACTGAATACTTTTTTGTGTCCATGCAAATAAGCAAATAAATTCTATGCACTTCATATTCTACAGTAAGCATCTTGTAGTGCACCTCAGCCTCAACAGTACATATCAATTTTATTATGTTTGAAATCATGTAGTAACTAACAAGTTGGAAATTGTATGTTAAACGTGAGACAGGACTCTCGTTCGTTTTATAACTAGTTTCACTGTGTAAAAAAATCATCCTTATTATTTCAGCAAAATGAATTATATCGTCTGCTATGAATGAAATGAGCATGCCTGTTTTTTGTTTTGTTTTTCCTACATTAGACAGCACTGTATAATTCACCATGGAGATCTTGCTTTGTGTATGATTACGTCCATAGTTTAATATTTTTGTGACTCATAATGAACGAATCACCTGTGTTTAAACTAATGGATTGAGATATTCGGCTGTAACGTAATTTCCACTGAAGTTATGTAGAATCTACACATTTTTTTAATGTAACTCATCTCTCAAACAAACAATTTTTTTCAACAATCTTTCTAAAAATGTAACTTTTATGCAATTTTATTCGAAACGTAATTTTGAATAAAAATGGTCGCCTGGCATATGAAAAAAGAAGTGGTTTGCCCGTATTTGTTTTTCTAAGTCACATGACTTGGGCTTTGATTTAATACAATAAAGAAAACTTTTATTAATAAAGTTTTGATTAAATTTTCATAAAATTTGAAATGACAGAACAAAATTCTACAATGATAATATATATTAAATTTCCATTCTGTTGTGCAACTTTTGCGCTGTTATATGCAGACAGACAACGACTATAGGTGTATATATATAATTACTATTTATATAATTATGAACGCACCTAAAAAAAAGGCAAATTATTTGTCCACATGGGCCATAACGTAACAAAATTCTTTGTGTGTCACCCTGTAAAAGAATGATAGATGGCATGTACTCCATATTCTAAAAAAAGAATATTGTATTGCATCTCAATAACATACATCAATTTTTCAGTATGTTTGAAATAGTGTAACTTTATTAAAATACACTGCAAACAATTTTTCCTTATAGACCATAATGTAACAGAATTATTTTGTGTGCTCTTGTAAACGAACTATAAATGCTACACATTCCATTTTCAATAGAGAATGTCCTATGGTAAACCTCATTTACATATAGCAAGCTCATGGTAATCCAACTATATTTACATGAGTTAGAGCACAGACAAGCCAAAGTCATAAACACTTTTTACCTATGTAAAAATAAATATTTAGTTTTTATTCACGCAGAACCTTTTTCTTGTTGCGTTTATCAGACCTGAAAGAGTCCCTCCAAATCATAGAATTCTACCTTTTTGTAAGCAATTCGGGAAATTGTCTGAATTACTGAATATCTGATACGAAAATGCAAACAAAATATTTGAACCATTTAGGGGAAGATAGAGGTCTGATAAATTTAGACTTGAAAAAGGGGAAGGAAGTTTGTTTAAGGCAAACTTCCTTTCCCTTTTGTATTCTTCCTTCTTATATTCTTTTTCGTATAAAATATTTTGTCCCATTAATTCACTTTGGATAATTTCAGTGGTTTATTTTTGGAGATGTATTACTGGAGAAAAGTTTTTCACATGCGTATATTTAGCATGGAAAATTTTTTCCCTTAGAAAAGAAGGGAGAAATCATAAACAGCCAAACCATTCACAATAATATTTGTTTTAAAAAATCAATCATTGTACTTCACATAAATTCAACAAATCTGTTTGGATTTACATTCTTCCATTCTCTTTTGATTCAATAGCAATGAATCTATACATTTATTGTTAGTTTAAATGTTTTTTTTTTAAGTTATGAAAAGAAAATAACAATTATATACACAATTATATTTCATTTTATTGTGTAAATATCTGTTAAAATATGTCTAAATTATAAGAATTTGTCACCACTGTATGAATAATTTTTTTTTTCCACTTTAATACCTGGTTTATAAAATACAACGAGGTCCAGAATGTTTTCTGTGTGATACTTTTAATTCATTTTGCTTTGCCCTTTTTATTTATTTATTTATTTTTTAACTATATAAATGCATTTTTTTCACTTTTCTTTAGGCTATTTTACCATATTGTTGAAACAGATAAAATTGGTACAAAAATCTTGCAAGAAATGAATCGTCAGCAGCTGCCTGGAGAAGTAACATTTATGCCTTTAAATCGGCTTGTATACAAAGATGTGCAATATCCTAATACAAATGTAAGATTTTCTTTTTTCATAATTCTCATTCTTTTGAATTCATTTTTATGTTGTAAATATAATTAATTTCTGCCAGAGGCTATCTAAAATAATTTGAACAGGGAATGATAAAAATTTTTTAATTGCTATATGTTATATGACACAAACATGAAAAGGAGTAGGATATATCTGCAGCAGTCCGTCATTATGACTCATTCAGATGTATCCCTCTTTTTTTCATATCTCTCAAATAAAATAAATTCTACTTTAATCGTAGTTTTCTGTTAACTTCCTTTATGGGTCTAATTGCAATAAATTATAAATGTAATTCTGTATTAATTACACTGGTTTACAAATTTAAACATTTATTATATACTTTTGATGAAACACCTATTTTCTTATTATACTACCTCTTAATTATTGTTCCCGCTAGGCTTTTTTTTAAGGGTGCATTGCCCTGCCCTTTTTAAAATCGGCAAAATGTGCCCTGCCTTTTTTGAAATCGGCAAAATGCGCCCTTACTTTTTTAAAACTTTTTTTAAAAAAGTGGCAAAAAAAATCACGAAAAACGGCAAACTTCGTCAAAAACATTGCGAGAAGTGGCAAATTTCGTCAAAAGATTGCGAAAAAACGGTAAATTTTGTTAACAAATCGCGGGAAAAGTGACTTTCTTCAGAGAATCGCGAAAAAACGGCAAATTTCGTCAAAAACATTGCGAAAAACAACAAATTGCGTCAAAAGCATTGAGAAAAACAGCAAATTTCTTCAAAATATTGCGAAAAAAAAGGCAAATTTCGTCAAAAACATTGCGAAAAACGGCAATTTTGTCAAAAACATTGCGAAAAAATGCAAATTTTGTCAAAAGATTGTGAAAAAACGACAAATTTTGTCAACAGATTGTGGGGAAAATGTGACTTTTGTCAGAACATCGCGATAAAACGGCAAACTTCGTCACAAACATTGCGAAAAGCGGCAAATTTTGTCAAAAGATCGCGAAAAACGGCAAATTTTGTCAACAAATCGCGGGTAAAACGTGACTTACGCCAGAGAATCGCGAAAAAACGGCAAATTTCGTCAAAAACATTGTGAAAAGTGGCAAATTTCATCAAAAGATCGTGAAAAATTGTAAATTTTGTCAACAAATTGCAAGAAAAAATATGACTTTTGTCAGAGAATCGCGATAAAACGGCAAATTTCGTCAAAAGATCACAATAAAATGCAAATTTCGTCAAAAACATTGCGAAAAGCGGCAAATTTCGTCAAAAGAGCGTGAAAAAGAACCCGGCAAATTTTGTCAACAAATCGCGGGAAAAACGTGACTTTCATCAGAAAATCACGATAAAATGGCAAATTTCGTCAAAAACATTATGAAAAAACGTCCCCCCCCCCCCCTAAAACACTGGGAAAAAAAAAACTCATCTTTTGCTCTCCCAGCTCACCAAGCTTAAAAGCCTTATCTTTTTTGACTTTTTCTGCTCTGTCACTTTATTATAGCAAATAATCGATCAAGTAATTTTCCACACCCTCACGCAAAATTGATCCACAGGGCACAGATACGTAAATTGATGCAAGATAAGGACTTTAAAAATCTTTTATCTACTAATCAAAAAAATGCTTGGGATTCATTTAAAATGGTCGTCGATGGATTCTTAGAAAATCATAAAGATGAAAATTATGAAAAAAAAAATATTGCTGTTTTATTAAAAAACTATCATGCAATGGGTGTGAACATGTCTTCTGAAGATACCTTTTCTCCATTCACACCTGGATTTTTTTTCCTGAAAACTTGGGCAGCATAAGTGACGAGCAGGGCGAACGTTTTCACCAAAAACTTAAAACTTTTTGAAGACAGACACAAAGGTTTTTGGGATGAAAGTATGTTAGGGGACTACTGCTGGTCTATTTTAAAAGAAACAGATCAAAATAATTATAAAAAGAAGAGTAAAATCAATCATTTCTAATTTTTCTTTTTATATTTCATGTTATTATCTTTTTTAAGTATTTAATAAATATTTTAAAACTAGACGTGACAGATTTTTTACAAAAATTTTTCTGTACTCAGTGCACTAGAATCTATTTAAAAAAAAATACACATTTCGGCAAAAGTATATAAACCGTGTAATTTTATTAAGAAATTTGTAATATGCATATAAAATAATGTATATCAACCGTTCTAAATTACAATTTTAATGGAATTGTTCAGGCATGAACTTGAAACTTTTTACTTTTAAGATCTCTCAGTGAACATTTTCTAATTAGTTCTAAATTTAAATGAGTACAAGAGCAAAAAAGTTTTGTTAATTAAAATTTTTCTGGTACCATTAAGGATAGAAACCTGAATTTTGGCATGGTGGTCACTTTGAAGATTTAAATATTTGCTAAGAACAGTTTCTAAAAAAGGAGGAATTTAAAAGTTCAAAACACGAAGAATGCATTTTATGAGCTTTCTAAATTATGATTTATTTGGAATTGTTACTGCTAGAAACTTGAAATTTGACATACTTGCTACTTTTAAGGCGTAAATGACCATACAGAGCAGTTTCTAAAAAAAATTGAAATTTAAATGGATGCAAGTGTGATTTTAATCGTTGTTATTTCACATGGTTATTACTTTTAAAGCATAAATAGTCACAGTGAGCATTTCTAATAAATTAGAAATCTAAAAGTTTGCAGGACATAAAATTCTAAAGTTTTCTGTATCTGTAATACAGTTTGGAATTAATTCACTTTAAACATACACATTTTTCATGTTGAATGCAAATTGAAATAACGAGTGTACAGGAATATTCTAAAATTTGAAATACTATTAAAAATTGTTTAAAAGTGCTTTACAGGGCATATTTAAATTTCATCATAAAAATATATTAATATAATAAAAAACATACTATGTAAATGTTTATTTATATACTAAGAAAATGAATTCTAGAAAAAAAAATTAACATTGTCAATAAATAGTAATGATTTTCATCTATTATAGAAAAAAAAACACTATAAAGTTTTATTTCTGACTCAAACAATCAAAACTGTAAAATTCAATCTGAAATATGTCAGGAAATTATAGGTATGCCAATCTGACCATTATAAATCTTTAATTTGTATAGATAACTCTTGAATAATTGTAAATGACTCAAGTGTAAAATATAGGCCAAGAATGCTTAGAAATGGCCTAGATGGTCTAGAAATATTACAGATGTTTACCTACTATTTTACAAAAAAAATCTAATAAATTGATTCTCATGATTTATGTAGATTAAATATTTTAAATGATTAATTCAGAAATCTACAAATAAAAAAAATTTCTTAAAAGTAAAAAAAAAAAAAAAAAAAAAAAAAAAAAAAAAAAAAAAAAAAAAAAAAAATCCAATAAATACACAGATAGATCCAATAACCAATACATACACAGTCAAACCTTGTTAAGACGGAGTCGAAGGGTAGGAAATTTGTTTTGTATTAGCCGAAATTATTTTAACCAACAAAACAACAAAAGGCATTTAGGATAGTTTTAAAAATAAATCACTAAAACAAAGATATCAAAGAATCTAAATGATATCTACAGAGAAATATTTTATAGTAATTTTACGTTAATCAGTAGTTTTGTGCAAAAAGGTACATTTCTAACATTACCATGCAAACACAAAATCCATACTCACACAGATACACATGTGACGATAGTAGTATTATATGTACTATACTATTATTATAAAAAAATGTATGAGTAAGGAGAAATAAAATGTAAAAATATATTTATCTCTTTCAGTTTGAGTTTAATAAAATCTTTTGACTTTTTCAATTATTGCAAGAACAAACACATATCCTCCCTCGTCCAGTTCAGAAAAAGCGATAAATTTGTTTCAAGGTGGAAGGTTGCCGCAAAGGTCACAACGAGGAATTTTTTTTTTTTATATGGAATATTTACTTTGTCTTAAACAAGAGACGTTTGTCTTCATGTTCGTATTAAATGATGCAATTACTATTGTTTTCCAAGATAACATGATGGGGAAACTATTTTTCTTTGTCTTAAGCAAAATTTCGTGTTAAACATTTTCATCTTAACAAGGTTCAACTGTATATAAAACCCTTAAAACAAATCTGACAAGACGAATGATGAGATTCCAGGTATCAGGCAATGTTTGAAATCTAATATATAAAAATGAAAATTTGTCTGTCTGTCTGCACTTCTAAACAAATCAACAGTTTGGAAGCTAAAATTGTAAAATGTTACGTATAGGTGTATTAAAACATGGCCAAGGCAACTAAAGTAATCCGGAATCAAAATAATGTATAGTTAATTTTTAATTAATAAATAAATCTGTCAAGTACAAGTATAAGTCCTGCTCAAAGCGTTCTGTACATTACATTTATTAATTAATAAAGTCCTACTACCCCTAATTTTTTCATAATTTTTCGGAAATAGGAGGGGTGGGAAGGGACGTATTTTTCCAGTATACTTTTGACGATATCTCTGAAAATATAATACCTAAAATTAAAACAAATATATTTTTGAGTTCGATGTTACGAGATCTTTCAAGCAATACCTGACACTAGGGGTGCACAACCTGTTGTTAGGATTACGAAGATAATCCCAACGGGGTTGATAAAAAAAAATGGAAGAGTGCTGATGACAATAGAAGCATATAGCTGATTTTGAAACCCCAGAATAATCAAAAGAGATATTTAAATAACTGTAGGTGGTGGACACAATGAAGAAACGAGTTTATGAACAAACTATATTTATTAACAACTTTAAACATTAAATTAAATCAAACTTTAAAATATATATTGAACAGAAAGTTATTTGCTTTAAATTATAAACGGCACAAAGTTAAGTAAAGTAAAGATAAGTTAATAAAAACAATAAATACCTTTAACAAAAATGGTGCGTAAAAATCTTGAATTTTGCTAATTGGGCCCGTAAAAATTGCCAGTTTTGCCGATCGGGTGCGTATAAATCTCAAATTTTGTCGATCAGGTACGTATAAATTGTAAATTTTGCCGATTAGGCACGTAAAAATCACTAATTTTGCCTATCGAGTGCGAAAAAAAATCACAAATTTCGCCAAACAGACTCATAAAAATCGCAAATTTTGCTGATTGGGTGTGTATAAATCTCAAATTTTGTCGATCAGGTGTGTATAAGTTGTAAATTTCGCCAATTAGGGGGCGTAAAAATCAAGAAGAATTTCGCCAATCAGGCTCGTAAAAATCGTAAATTTTTTTCATTCGAGCACGTAAAAATTGTGAATTTTGCCGATCGGGTGCGTAAAAATCACAAATTTTGCCGATTGGGTGTGTATTGTCAGTTTGTAAAAACAAACTGTCTTAAAATGTAGCAGAGCCATTTTTATTATATCTCAAACGCAGCAAGAAGCCCATATGAAACATGACTTAAAATTCAATAATTTCATTAAATAAGTATATCATCTTTAAATAAACTTTGTTTCCCCAATCAATCATTTAATTGTGGCTTCATTAATTACTTCTGAGCTGTGTAAAAAATAACTTGACAAAGAGAAATATTTAAAAAAAAAAAAAAAAAAAAAAAAAAAAAAAATTATTTCTTCAAACAAAATAACAAGTTCTCAAAAATAAATGAACATGCCTTTAAATAAATCAAACTTTGTTCTTCACATCAATAGCAATAAGATTACTTCTTAAAAACAATTCACTTTTACCTTTGTAAACAATCTCCTGACTCAACACAATTAACTTCAGAAAGGAATCAAATAAACTCTAGCATCAGCTGAGGGGAAAAAAATGTATCTCATATTTATTTTTCATGTTGAAAGAAACACAAACCACATATTAACTTCACTACTTAAATGAAAAACATCTGCCATGATCTTTACCATCCTATGAAAAGTAAAGAGCAATGTCAGCAATCTGTATTTAAGGAGCTGAAAGAAATGACTAGAAGCAGGAAGTAACACCCCTACTTCAAACAGCTGATAAAAATATGAATGCTTAATGAGTGTATGACATCATCATACATGCCAGCAGGCCAAAACAGACAGTTGTCAAACATTGAATGAAGTGTGGTTTTAACAGCTGATGGCAAAAGATAAACATGTGTAATAAAGTTTAAACTGTTAAATTAAGAAATGCCTCATGAAAATAAAGTACAATAGGAATGGGTAAGTTAATAAGAATAAATATATTTTAAATTAAGTTTATATTAAATGTAATTTAAGAAGTGTTGAGAACATAACTAAACTTGGGAGGTTTTTAAACCTAGCAAGTATAAACAGAAAATTTTGCCGAATGTTATCGTAAAAATCATGAATTTTGTCAATCCCTAGGCTAGGGGTGCACAACCTGTGGCCCGCGGGCCAAAAGTGGCCCACGATCGGATTACTGGTGGCACGCGGATCAATTTCGCCGATCGGACGCAAAAAATCGCGACTTTTGGCGATAGGGGGTGTATAAATCGCGAATTTTGCCGATCAAGTGCGTATAAATCGTAAATTTCGCCGATCGTATGCGTAAAAATAGCGAATTTTGTTTGATCGGGTGCGTATAAATCGTAAATTTCGCCGATCGCCTGCGTAAAAATCGTGAATTTTGCCAATAGGGCCCATAAAAATCGTGAATTTTGCCGATAGGGTGCGTATAAATCGCGAATTTTGCCGATCGGGTGCGTATAAATCGTAAATTTCGCCGATCGCCTGCGTAAAAATCGTGAATTTTGCCGATAGGGCCCATAAAAATTGCTAATTTTGTCGATTGGGCGCGTAAAAATCGCGAATTTTGCCGATCGGGTGCGTATAAATCGTAAATTTTGCCGATCGCCTGTGTAAAAATCGTGAATTTTGCCAATCGGGCCCATAAAAATCGCGAATTTTGCCGATAGGGTGCGTATAAATCGCGAATTTTGCCGATCATGTGCGTATAAACCGTAAATTTCGCCGATCGTATACGTAAAAATCGTGAATTTTGCCGATCAGGGGCGTAAAAATCGCAAATTTTGCCGATTAGGCGCTTAAAAATCACGAATTTTGCCGATCGGGTGCGTAAAAATAATGAATTTTGCCGTTCAGGCAGGTAAAAATCGCGAATTTTGCCGATCGGGGGCGTAAAAATCATGAATTTTGTCGATCAGGCCTGTAAAAATCGCGAATTTTGCAGATAGGGTACGTAAAAATCGCGAATTTTGCCGATCGGGGTCATAAAAATCGCAAATTTTGCCGATTAGGCGCTTAAAAATCACGAATATCGCCGATTGGGCTCGTAAAAGTCATGAATTTTGCCGTTCGGGCACGTAAAAATTGCGAATTTTGGCGATCTGGGGCGTAAAAATCATGAATTTTGTCGATCGGGTGCGTATAAATCGTAAATTTTGCCGATCGGGCGCGTAAAAATCATGAATTTTGCCGTTCGGGCACGTAAAAATCGCGAATTTTGCCGATCGGGTGCGTATAAATCGTAAATTTCGCCGATCACCTGCGTAAAAATCGCGAATTTTGCCGATTAGGCGCTTAAATATCACGAATTTCGCCGATTGGGCTCGTAAAAGGATGAATTTTGCCGTTCGGGCACGTAAAAATCGCGAATTTTGCCGATCGGGTGCGTATAAATCGTAAATTTCGCCGATCACCTGCGTAAAAATCGCGAATTTTGCCGATCGGGCCCGTAAAAATCGGGAATTTTGCCGATCAGGTGCGTATAAATCATAAATTTCGCCGATCGTATGCGTATAAGTCGTGCATTTTGCCGATCGGGCGCGTATAAATCGTGAATTTTGCCGATCGGGCCGGTAAAAATTGCGAAATTTTGCCGATCGGGTGCGTAAAAATCATGAATTTTGCCGATCGGGCCTGTAAAAATCGTTACTTTTGCCGATCGGGTGCGTGAAAATTGTAAATTTTGCCGATCGTCTGCGTAAAAATCGCGAATTTTGCTGATCGGGTGTGTAAAATCGCAAATTTCGCCGATCGGGCGCGTAAAAATCGTACATTTTGCCAATCGGGCGCGTAAAAATCGTGAATTTTGCCGATCAGGTGCGTATAAATCGTAAATTTCGCCGATCGTATGTGTATAAGTCGCGCATTTTGCCGATCGGGCGCGTATAAATCGTGAATTTTGCCGATCGGGCCCGTAAAAATTGCGAATTTTGCCGATCGGGTGCGTAAAAATCATGAATTTTGCCGATCAGGCCTGTAAAAATCGCTAGTTTTGCTGATCGGGTGCGTATAAATCGTTACTTTTGCCGATCGGGTGCGTGTAAATTGTAAATTTTGCCGATCGTCTGCGTAAAAATCGCGAATTTTGCTGATCGGGTGTGTAAAATCGCAAATTTCGCCGATTAGGCGAGTAAAAATCACGAATTTTGCCGATCGGGCGCGTAAAAATCGTACATTTTGCCAATCGGGCGCGTAAAAATCGTGAATTTTGCCGATCAGGTGCGTATAAATCGTAAATTTCGCCGATCGTATGTGTATAAGTCGCGCATTTTGCCGATCGGGCGCGTATAAATCGTGAATTTTGCCGATCGGGCCCGTAAAAATTGCGAATTTTGCCGATCGGGTGCGTAAAAATCATGAATTTTGCCGATCGGGCCTGTAAAAATCGCTAGTTTTGCTGATCGGGTGCGTATAAATCGTTACTTTTGCCGATCGGGTGCGTGTAAATTGTAAATTTTGCCGATCGTCTGCGTAAAAATCGCGAATTTTGCTGATCGGGTGTGTAAAATCGCAAATTTCGCCGATTAGGCGAGTAAAAATCACGAATTTTGCCGATCGGGCGCGTAAAAATCGTACATTTTGCCGATCAGGTGCGTATAAATCGAAAATTCCGTCGATCGTATGCATAAAAATCGCTAATTTTGCCGATCGGCGCGGATAAATCGTTACTTTTGCCGATCGGGTGTGTGTAAATTGTAAATTTCGCCAATCGTCTGCGTAAAAATCGCGAATTTTGTCAATCACTAGGAAAAAAACTATGAATATTGTCAATCACGCATGGAAAATAAATGCAAGATTTTTCTGTCCTTGCCAACTGAAATGGGTTATACTGACTAAGGAGATGGTTGAGTATAGGGAGCTAACTCTCCTTTTAAAATTAGCCCCCGCCCCCATTTTTATGAACTTTTAGGCCGATCCTCCCCCTCCTTGCCCGAAACAAAATTTTGTTCACCCTACGGATGTTGGCTCTTGACAATCCAGTCATTTTTGTGACTGACCCTCCTCTTATAAAGGCTGTGCACCCCTACTTGATATCCACATTTTATGACTGAATAAGTTAAGAAGTACAATTTAGAATAATATGTTTCTCCTCCTCCCCACCTTCATTCATGAAAGCAGAATTTTTTTTCGTCACTGGCAATCTTTAAAGCTAAATTTACTCCTTCAAATAAAGTCAAGGAGTATTTTCACTCTCTGAAAATAATCTTAGCTATATCTCTTGTATAAATACAAATGTAAACTGTTGATATATCCTTATACCAACAGAACTGAATACGTTGACTGGGAAGGAAAGAACCTAGCCCCCCCCCCCCCGGTCACACCTCCTGCAAACAAAATTCTACTGATGGTGGCTCTCGACAATCCAGTAATTTTTGTGACTGTCCCTCCTCTTATAAAGATTGTGCGCCCCTACTTAATATCCACATTTTATGACTGAATAAGTTAAGAAGTACAATTTAGAATAATATATGTTTCTCCTCCTCCACACCTTCATTCATGAAAGCAGAATTTTTTTTCGGCACTGGCAATCTTTAAAGCTAAATTTACTCCTTCAAATAAAGTCAAGACGTATTTTCACTCTTTGAAAATAATCTTAGCTATATCTCTTGTATAAATACAAATGTAAACTGTTGATATATCCTTGCCAACATAACTGAATACGTTGACTGGGAAGGAAGGAACCAAGGAGGCTAAAACTACCCTTCCGAAATTTGTTTTTCTTATCTGATTGTAGACTTAGATTCCCTCCCCTCCTCGAAACAAAATTCTACTGATGGTGGCCCTCGACAACCCAGTCATTTTTGTAAGTGGTCCTTCGCTTAAAAAGGTTGTGCACCCCTACCCTACACGATATATAAAAAGATTTTTTTTCCCCAAGTAACTTAATATCACGGCTAATTACTGACAATTGTTCTCAAATCATTATCAAATATCCTCGGATGATTCTGTGTCGATAGATACCTTGAGTGCACGTCAACTCCGCTACTGACTGCTCAAAAAGTAAAGTTTGTGTGTAACAGAAAAATGCATTTTTCTCAAAAACTATGTTACCTAGGAAAATTGCTATAGTTTTCCTGCAAGATTTAAATGAACTTCCATTACTGACGATCCTTCCATTACTGTCACATCCAGAAATTCGGTTCAAAACACCCATTTTGACAGTATATCTTGAAAAATCTTATGCATGAAGGAAAAAGAGAAATGCTAATAGATTTCATAATTTATGAACATGAGCATCTGCTGATTTTATGTGTTTATCAATAAAAATCGATAATTAAAAAAGTTATATTTCATAGAATCGCTTTATCATTCCTCAAATATAGCTGCAACAAATATTTTATTTTACTATAAGGTTGTGTTCTTTTTAAAGTAAAATTATTAAATTTTACTTTAAAAAAGGGGGGGGGGTGTCATGATACTGGTTTAAAAATGTCATTAATTGTTGACATGGGAAAATTATTTATTCCGTAACATACATCAGGGGATTCTCAAAGGATTTTTTCTTGGAAAATGAGCATGAACCCTGTACCAATAACCCTCATTTTTGTTTTTATTTTTTAATCTTTTTCATCTGATTTTGTTATCCTTTTAAGCACGCAGTGCATATCTTTATTTATTTATAGCATTTTTAAATGGATCTGTAACCTTTTTATATTTTATCGGCTTTCTTTATTTTTAATATTGATAAGCATGAAAACTTTCAACTTATACATTTCTACATACCTGTTAGGAAAGCTCTGTTTTTCATTTTTCCCTGGATTACTTTTAGTAATCCTATCAAAATGTGCCTAGAATAAACTCTAGTAAAGGACAGAAAAGCCACTTTTTTAAGATTTCCTGTTAGCTGTAAAGTTTTACACAACTCTTTCTAACTCTAAAACTAAAATTGTCACACTGGGTAAAAAAAAAAAAAAATGTTGGCTCTTGTTTATGAATTTTTAATAATTTTTCAGGGTGTCGGAGAATTATTTGACACATTACAAAATTATGTAAAACAAAAACTATATGGTTTAAAAACAAAATGTCTTTACTAACTTACAATAGATGTATAAAAGTTAATACATTTTGGTGTAAGATTCCTTGGTTACATTTAGTATGTCCACCACGGAGTTAAATTTGGCGATCGAGAAGGCCAAATATTTGGACCACCACAACCTGTTGGTCAACCAATGTTCATCTTGGCAATTACATGCACACATTGACATTGATCTGAGGTAAAGCAAAATTTTCTAACAAATCTAAATAAATGTTACCATCTGTGGATTTCTCATCGAAGAAGAAAAGACCAATGTAACTTCTTTGTGATAGGTGCACCACACATTAACTTTTAGAGAATCGCGTTCCAGTTAAGTAATAGCATGGGTGATTCACTACTTTATATTTTACAATTGTGACAATTCACAGTGCCTGAAATATAAAATGCCAATTCATCACTAAAAATTGCATTTCTGAAAAATTTTCTGTTGTTGTTATTTCTACTTAGCACAACTAAAGTGAAATTGCAGAGTATAATCATTTATATTTATCTTTTGCAGTACTTTAATTTTATGTACATGAAGCTTTAATTTCTTATACAACATATCATGAACTGTTGATTTTGGAATTTGCAGCTCTGTACTCGCTTGACGGACTGATTTTCTGGAGTTGCGCCTGAAAATTTCACTAACTTGATCAGCAGTCTCATTGGTGAGGTTAGGCCTCCTGGCTCCTTGCCCTCAGCAATAGTGAACATTGACAGTTTTTTTTTTTTTTCATTTACCGCTTAACTGCATTCGATGATAAATGATTAGGACCAGATTCTAAACATTACCATCTTTTGACTTTCCACAAGCTATTGCAATAACTTTCTGCTGTGTTAATGGCATGTCTACTAATTCAAATTTTTGCATACAATCCTCAGCAGGCCACATCTAACGTTATCTATTGGATTCTATAAATAACAATGCTACCAAAAAAAAAAAACATTTTAAAGACGTGTTATCAATATGTGACATCAAAAAACCTTGCTGTTATTCTACTTTCAGAATATGTTAATGTGTCCAATAATATTCAGACATCTTGTATTATTAATTATTAACAAATACGTCAAAAACAATTTAATCTAAATCATGAATAATCTTAAAGTTTCAGTATATCACCTCTCCTTCTCCCCCCCCCCCCCCCCCCCCCCCCCCACTGCTCTCCAAGAGCCCGTCAATTAATGCTAACTCATCATTTTTTAAACAACTTCTCTTCGCTGTATTCATCATAAAAGCTGCTATCATAAAACTTTTCATTACCTCTTTTAAGTTATCTATTAAGTGTTAAAGTGTCTTGAACCATTAGAAATAGTTTAAAGGGTGTCATTAATCCGGCACATTTGTAAACAACATCTACCTCGCCACGTCTCAGCCCATTGGAGCCACATCTTTTTACTATTATACTTATTAAAAATTCTTCTAGTCACGAATCTTTTTAAAACTTGGTGTGTTCGTTCCTAATATATTCCGCCAGCCTCACAAAAAATCTTAGAGCGCTAACTAAATTCTAAAGTGGAGAAACTGGCTTATGCTAACAGACATTTTACTTTTTTCTATCTTTACAAGAAGAAAGTATTGGATTCCTGAAAATTTTCGACTTCCGGTTTTTAACGGATTTATACGTTTTAGAAGGTTCTGAACACGATTTGATTGTTTTTAGAAAATGTCTGTCTGTATGTGACACAAATTTTGTGGGCACTCTATCTCAAGAACTAATGCACGAAATTTAATAAAACTTTATATTCAGTTAGTTCCGGATATAAATTGGTGCTGATTAGTTTTTGGTGAAAATCGCCCGACAGATGGCACTGCAGAGCTGCCAACTGCTACAAAAAAATCGTAGTTGCTACGATTTTGAGCCACAGACTACAAAAATTTTGTCACAGGATCACTCGAAAAATCACGAATTTCGTCACAGGATCGAGCTAAGAAATGCGAATTTCGTTACAGGATCGCTGAAAAAGCGCGAAATTCGTCAAAAAATTGGCGGGAAAAGGCAAATTTCGTCTAAGTATCACCGAAAAAACGTGAATTTCAGTCAACTGATTGCTGAAAATATGTGAATTTCGTCAAAAGATCGTTCAGGGGTGATTCTGGTCCAAATTTTCCGAAAAATTAAGGCAAATATCCCCCCCCCCCCCAATATCGGTCATAAATCCGAAAATTCGGACATTAAATGTATCTGTACTTCGGCAAATGATCGCTGAAAAAAATCAATCTCATCTTTCGTTCGAAGAAAAGTCGCCAATTTTGTCAAAGGATCGCGGGATAAAAGTGACTTTCGTCAGAAAATCACGAAAAAATGGCAAGTTTCGTCATAAACATTGCGAAAAATGGCAAATTTCGTCAAAAAATCACGAAAAAACAACAAATTTTTGTCAACAGATCGCAGGGAAAACTCGCAACAAAAAATGGCAAATTTCGTCATAAACATTGCAAAAAACGGCGAATTTTGTCAAAATATCGCGAAAAAACAACAAATTTTTGTCAACAGATCGCAGGAAAAACGTGATTTTCGGCAGAAAATCGGGAACAAACAGAAAATTTCGTCAAAAACATTGCGAAAAATGGCAAATTTCGTCAAAAGATCGCGAAAAAAACAACAAATTTCGTTAAAAGATTGCAGGAAAAACGTGACTTTCGTGAGATAATCACGTAAAAACGGCAAATTCCGTCAAAAACATTGCAAAAAACAGCAAATTTCGTCAAAAAATATCGTAAAAAATGCAAATTTTATCAAGATAAAAAAAAAAAACAAAAAAAAAAACTGCAAATTTTGTCAAAAGATCGCGAAAAAACGCACATTTCGTCAAAGGGACGCAAAAAAAAAAAAAAAAAAAAAGTGTCAGTATCAGCTTACTTGACCTGATGAAGGACTCTAACTCAGAAATTTTTCTCTGGAAGATATACCCGTAGTCCCCCCCCTCTCCACACACACACACACCCAACTGCCTTGGAATCTTTCAGAAAATTCACTGTGAAATTCAGAAATTTGGCTTAGGAGTGGACAGAGCATTAATTGAATAGGAATAATTATGTTTAATCAATCCCACCCGCAACAAAAAAATTAGCAAAAACAAAAGAGTCTCCTACTTTGTGTGCCTATGGATATACACATGCGTTTAATTGATTAGTATTTGCTCGCTTAAAATTTAAAGCGTAAAAAACAACCACCTACCAACCAACCTTCAGATAAATTTGAATTTGGTGTGTTACTATTTCTCATTTTCAAAGGTTGGCAGGTCTGGCACTGCTATGCTGCATTTTTTGGAATTTCCGCAATAGCTATATCTCAAGAACTAATGCACTCATGTTCATCAAACTTCAGATTCAGTTAGACCTTGACATAAATAGACGCTGATTACATTTTGGTGTGGATATCCCAACAGGTGGCGCTGCTATACTACTTTTCTCATGATTTTCACGATAGCTATATCTCAAGAACTAATGCACGGAATTTCATCAAACTTCAGATTCTCTTAGACTATGACATAAATAGATGCTGCTTCTGTTTTGGTGTAAATAGCCCAACATGTGGCGCTGCTATGCTACTTTTTTCATTATTAACATGATAACTATATCTCAAGAACTAATGCACGGATTTTCATCAAACTTCAGATTCAGTTAGACGTTGACATAAGTTGTTATTGATTAGGTTTTGATCTAAATCTCCCAAAACGCGACGCTGCATTTTGCTGGATTTACACGATTTTAGCAATAGTCATATCTCACGAACTAATGCACAGAATTTAATAAAACTTTAGATTCAGTTAGACCGTGATATAAATTGGTGCTGATTCTTTTTAGGGCATGCAAAACATTTGTGAGATAGAAGAAAGTTTTGGGATTGACACATCCGACTTGGTTTTTTTTTTGACGAGTTAGACTTGGCTGAAAAAATCTCAACGATAAAAGCCGTGGGTGGCCAATCTATATTCTGCTGTAAGGTAGAATTTTTCCCGCTTGTAATGCTGAATTCTTTCAGTCTCATACTGACAAGACATGTAACTAAAACATTTCTGACTCATTTGAAATCCAAAATAATCTAGAAGAGTAATAACAACAAAGTTAAAATTATCTATTCTTTAAAAAGTAAAAATTATCAAAGTATCAATAAATCAGATTTAATGAAAATAATACCAATAAAATTGATTTATTGATTAAGTAAATGTGTGTTACATATATATAAATAGTAATTTTGATTACAAAGTATAATAGTTTTTACATTTTGATGTACTGGATGTGTTGTGAAAAACTTGCTTTCATTGATAATTTCTTATTTTATATTTCTATTCACTTTTTTGTTCTTTGTGCACTGTGTGTGATATAATTTCTACCTACTGAAATTTATTTTTCTTGCTCCTTAGGATGCGATACCTATGATTAGTAAACTAAATTATGAACCAAAACATGAACGTGCAATGAAGTATATTTTTGGCAAGACCCTTATCTGCAGAAATTTAGAAGTGGCAACACAAATAGCTCGTACTTCTAATTTAGATTGTATTACTCTTGAAGGTAAATCTATTTTCCATTATTATATATTTGTTTATGCTATTCAAAATTTGAAATTCTGCAATTTGTATTTCACCATAAACAGACTTAATATTTGAAGGGGTTGTAGGGGGAAATTTTATTTATAAACTGATATGTGTACCATTGCAAATTGTGATGTCAAAGTTGTCTAATATGATGAAAACTAATGACTAATACCGGGGCTTGAATTTCAGAGTGAGATGGCGGGATTCACGGCCAAAATTTTGAAATCCCACTCAAAAAAATTCCCTATTTTCCGAAGAAATTTGCTTTTTTAAACGATGAGACTGATCGACAAATTCCGCTATATTTTCCCGTGAAAGTTTGCCGAAATTTTGATTTTTTGTCCGTTACCGATTAACAAATCCTAATAATATTATATCCTAATAATATTATAAATCCGATTGTGTGCAAATGTTTGGCTGAAGCCAGCGTCAAAATGGAGAATTTAATTAACCTGTATCTTTGGATATAGGTTGATTATAACCCGGGAATGAACATAGGCTTGATTTCTTTTTTATTATTCAAATATTTTTCTTAATAATTAAAAATTTCATTATTTTCATAGAGAATAAATGGACATTTTCCCATACAATTTAACCATTTTACTTTATGGTTGCTAGGGCTTTGATCGTTGCCAATAAATAAGAATGCAGATTTTTTTTTTTTTTTTTTTTCAACAAATAATTTTTAATTGAATGATTTTCACGTGAAAGATGAAAATTTAAAAAAATTGAAATAAGATGAATTTCCGTGATATTTGAAACAAAAATATGGAGTATTTGTTATATGAATATCGGTTATGTTGAGAAGAGATTTTCTGTCAAAAACTGCGTTATAATTAGAACAATAATTATATTATTAAGAAAAGATTTCGCTTGGACCATGGAACTATGAAAAGCTCGGACATGTATGACGTCATAAATAAAACATGTATTTTCAAATATTCGTAATAATACAAGGAGCATGAATGTCAGTGTATAATGAAAGTCGATAGACGTCTTATTTAAGATAAAAAACTAAAATATTTTTTATTGATACTGATAATAATAAGCTTGAATATCAGTTACATACAGATGTGGGTTTTCTGTTAAAATTTACGTCATGATTGCCAGAAAAGAAAATTAGCAAGACTTTTATCATTAAAAAGATATTTCCCTGAGGAAAAAGTGACGCCATATTTGAAATAAAACGGTAATTTTCAAATATGTTTTAAAAGGTGCGTGAATAAATTCCATCCATTAATAATACAACAATCAGTAAGTATAGATAGTAGATAAGTTTCAGGCGATATTTTAAATGCGATATTTTAAATTATTTGGCATGAGTATTAGTTTTATACAGATGAGAGTTTTCCGCCAAAAATTGCATCATAATTATTACAAAAAGAAAAAAAGAACACGAATCTATTATATTAAAATTTAACCGTCTGTTTGTCTTTGCATTTCGCAACTACTACTCTTAGCATATCGAACGCAACACGATTTACTTAACACTGTTATCAATGATCCGAGAATGTCACACAAACTCTCAGAATTTAAAAATTTAAATTGGATTCCGAGATTTTTTTTATTTATTTTATTTTTTGTATATTTTAACAAAGTTTCTTTAAAAACGGCAACTAAATTACTCCATATTTGTAGATAAAAAGGGAGAAATAAATCGGATCAATATATTTTTTACGCTATTTTCTCATTCAAACTGAAAACAGAATTTATTTTTCAATTTGAATAGATGTTTAGGTTGTTAAAAAAAAAATCTTGATTTCAGTAAAATTTCCGAAAAATGAAAACACATTTTCACATATTCAAACTTTGTGAATCAATCTATTGCTGCAGAACAAAAATCGTCTGTAAACATATTGTCATTTATAAAACGAGATTTGCTTCAGCTATACATTAAACCAAGGAGGCAGAATTGAATTAAAAGAAAAAGCATATACTATTTCAAATTAATTATTTTGTTTAAGGGTTATTTGGAAGGATGGTTCATAAGGATGGTTGTTAAAACGTTTCACAAAGGCATTAAAAGTAAAATGGTTTATCAGGTAAAATTGACATTTGTTTTTACCCAATTCGTCGATTTTATTTGGCCCTCCTTTTTACATTGGTTGCAAGTTCATTTTCTCAAAATTTCACTTTTCTAAAACTGAGTTGTCTCAAGGTCCCTGTGACAAAGAAATACCTTATTGTATCCTATGAAATGTGTTAAAGAGTTAATTATTTACTTTTTTAATTATCGGGAGCTAAATATTTTGCTTGATTAATGCATTTATTATTCTTTTAAAGTTACGTGAACGAAAAATCACGGGTAACAGCTAGTTAAGCAATATTTTCTGCTACCGATTTTCGTGGTTTCTACTTGCGCCAGATTGATGAAATTCAAGATTTTTTTTTTTTTTTTCCTGCGACAGACTAAAAATTTTCGTAATTTTTTTCTGCAACCAACGGAAAATTTTCGCAATTTTTACCCGCAACCAACTTACGAATTTTGTGTTTTCCCGCAACAGATCAACAAAATTTGATTTTTTTTTTTCCATGACCAATTGATAAATTTTGCGGTTTCTTGCGACAGATTTATTATATTGTCTCTAAAATTAGACTAATTCAGCAGATGTACACAGTGAATCTTAAAAAGAAATGCATGTCAATGGAAGACTTTAAGTAAAATACACAGCAGGAGTTTTAACTTGAAGAGTACTTTACTGATGATCAATTTATTTACATATGAAGAAAAATATCAGCGTAACCTTTTTTTTTAGTAAAATTATAAAAGAACTTAGAAATAACGTAACAAATTCAATAAGATAAACTGCCAGCAGCCATCATCAATACGTAGCAAAGCTACTATGCCAAAATTACATGGCGAAAACAAAACAAATCGCTGCTATTCTGCAAGCAAAGCGAGGCATGTGAATTACACATTATCTGTTCCACCACATATACCAGTCTATTTTGAAAATCTACATAAAGTCTGTTGCCATTCTGAAAAATGTATGCAAAATGCCATTGGCTCACGGACGATGACGTCAAACTTCTACAATGTTCTATAGCGAAAGCCACAAACAGTGATTCAAGATCACAGCGTTATTTATATTATCATTAAATCACATGTTTACCAGAAAGACCACGTCTCGCCATACTTTAATATAGACTTGGGGAAGGTAAAAACATAAGATATGTCATGTAAAACAGAATTATTTAGATATATTAACTTTAAATTTCAATAGCACATGCAGCGCTGCCATTTGCTACTAAAATGGGCCTTTTTGCTACTATCTTCAGCTTCAGGAGACTAAGGCAACTTTTTTAAGTGAAAAAGGGTTGAAAAGCAACTATTTTATGAAAAAGGGGATTTTTGGAAAATTTTATTCTAGCTTTTTCAAATACATGTTGCAGGAAATAGGAGGAAACAACAATAAAAAAAAATTGACTGTTTCAGTACAATTTTTCCATATGTTCAATACCACCACCAAACAGCACTTTTCTTGACTGAGGGTCAATTTCACTCATTTTCCCTTTAACCATCTTCGTATAAGGAGTAATTTCTTGATATTGCGTGTGTGCAATACATAATCTGAGAAAATGTATTTTTTAACAGCTGTAATTGTGTATTGTAGCAACAAAGGTAACTTAAAACTTTAAAGCCCATTTTTCTAATTTATTAGTTTTTATGTATTTGCTTTTTTCTTTATATCATGTTACTTAATGACTGACTACCTGACCTGGAAATTTGTAGAAACTAAAGACTAGAAATTTTATTGAATATTGGGAACGTCTAAGGAAGCATTTAAGAGAAAAATCCCTGATGGCTCGGCCTACAGGCACAGGTAGATTTCGAAGACGCAGACCGTTGGGCACCTGTTTCTTGGTAATTGCAGAAGAAAGACCTATTTGCCATGATGTGGCAGTTGGGACCACCCACTTTGAAATATATCTCTGCCTGTAGGCAGAGCCAGCAGAGTTTTTTTTTGCTGTAAGAATTGCTCCTATAAAAAACTTGTCAATATAAAAGTTGTAAATAATATTAAGAAGATTTATAATAAATTTAGGCGGATTTGATATCTTGTGAATTGAAGTTATGATTTTTTTTCTTCTGAAACCCCTATTTTTCCTCCTGCTTGGGGGCATTTTAAATGAAATTAAAAAACTGTCATACATAGATTTTTGGCCCTTTTCCTAGAAGTAATAAGAACTTTAAACGGATTCAATATGCATCAAAATTAAGAAGTTATGGGTTTTTTTTCTGTTTTCACAAAAAGCCTCCCCTTTGGTTCGATTTTGCCCATTAACGAATTTGATCGATATTTTATGCCTCTTGATTTTATGTATCAGTTTGGAAGAGATTTGTGCAGAATTACGGCAGTTATTGTGTCCATAGAAAAGTGATATAGATAGATAGATAGATAGAGTTTTGAACTTGGAGTTCTTTGGGTTCTAGGAGTCATGATTGGTGTAGATCTGTAAAAAAATTTCAGGAATTCCAACTTGGGGGAGAATGTATAAAAACGTTAAATTTTGAAGAATGGCTGATATCAGTGTATAAATGAAATACAGGAGGAAAGTTTTGAAATGTACACACTTCCCGTTTCTTTTTCTCTTCTCCTTTTTTCCCATGAAAGGTGGGTGAGGAGACCAAATGCTTCAAAACATTTTGTTGCATTTGTTCAGGCAAATTTTGTTTATTTTGGACATGGATAAGTACATTACCCAAGAAGTCAGCACATACACATGATGTTTAAAAGTAGTCTGTTGAAATCACAAAGACTTTTTTTTCTACATATTATAATTAATTGACTCGTCCTTGTCACCAGATTAGGAAATCTATTGTTGCTAAAGATAGTACGTTTTGCAACTGTATTAACTTGAAAGCAAAGGATAGGGTGAAAATTTTACCCTTTTAGCAACCCCAACACCTCCCACCTCTCTTTCATTTAACATACTAAAGGGCTGTATAACGAACTGAGTCCTTCCCAAAATAAGAAGTTGCAAAATTCTACATGTGTTATGGTCAAGAAAAATGCGATTTTTAATTACTTTGACTCTTTCATATTATATATGTACTCTAGATGGCGAGCAACTGGGAAAAATGGAAAAAGGAATGGAATTACATATTTGTAAAAAAAGAACAGGGAAAATTTTAAAAGTGGTAAAAAAAAATGTTGCATCTGAAAAATCATACAGGTTTTGGATAGTTTCAGAAAATATCTGCTTTTAACTTCATCAAAATTCTATTTGTTTTCAATTCCTACTATTAGCTCACACTCTCTATATATTTATATATCTTGTTCAAATTTTCAATCGTTAATAAAATATTTTCTATTCATCCTATCAAGTTCAAATAAATTTTTTTAAACTTATACTGGATGACAATTGATATTAGCACAGTTTTTTCAAATATTAATTCATTAATTAAATTTAATTAAAATTAATTTTAATTTTATATTTTATTTCTGTTCAAAAATATAGACTCACTCCATATTTATAGTCTCACCTTCACACGTAAAAAGATAATGGGGCTGTTCACGGACGAAGATCAAGCGACTCGCGGGCGAAGGAGACTATAAATGTGGAGTGAGTCTATACTTTTGAATAGAAATGAAGTATAAAACTAAAATTAAATAATGAAATTTAATTAATTAATTAATATTTGAAAAAAACTGTTATCGTTAACTGTAACATCGCTATGGCACTTTATTGTGAAGTTTGGTAATGTTTGAAATTCAATATTTGAAAAACGGCATAATCATTAGATTTTAAATTTGTATCAAGAAAAATACAATTTTTTTTTTTTTTTAACTTTCTAACGCAGTTTGTCTAACAATTTTGTGAGAAATACTTTTCGAGCTATTACTTTTTGGTATTTTAGCTATTTATTTTTTATTCAATTTTTAATACATTTCAAAAATTTCTCTTATGTAAGATATTTAGCAGGATATAAATTTAGGAATAAATACCGTCAGTGGCAAAGCGTGTAGATGGCTGGAAAAAAAATTCTATTTGACCTAAGTAAGAATTGACTTTAAAAAAAAAGTTTTTATATTACTTGTTTGTTTACTCTCTCTAATAATAATAAATAAATAACAAACAATCATTTAAATTACTCTCGCACATCCATCTAAAATTTACTCCAATTTTCTTTTGTCCCCCTCAACATATAAGGAAGTTTAAAATCTTTGTATATGTACATATATATATATATATATATATATATATATATATATATATATATATATATATATATATATATATATATATATATATATATATATATACCTGTAATAAATAAATAAATACTCATGTAAATGATTACCCTTTTTTCCAAATTTTCTGCATTGCCCTCCCCTGTTGTTTATTGTTTCTAACAACAATAAATAAATAACGATCATCTAAATTTCAACCCTCCCTTATTTAAAATTATGACCTAAATTCTTTCCTTCCTGAAAATTTGCATTCAGATAGATTTTCGTAATGTGTGGTGCATCACCCTAAATCAGGGCATAATAACAGGGTTCATACGGTGCTTGAAAGTCCTTGAATTTTTAAGAGAGAAAAAAAGGTCCTTGAAAGTGCTTGAATTTTTTTATATTTTAATCAAGGTGATTAATTTTCATTATTTTTTTTTTTATAGGTGCTTAATTTTTCTTATTCAGATATTCGAAATAAAACATAATTGCAAGCTTTAAAAAAAAAAAGGCGAAAATATTTGTTTTGAGATCGTTTTCTTTTCAGGGGTTCAGAGTACAAGCATTTGTCGCTTCTCCCTTCCCTCTATAGGATTAAGTTAACAAAAGAAAAATGAAAAGAAGGGTAACTTCTTGCTACTACTGACAGCAAGATCGGAAATTTTGTTCTTATCTTTCTTCCTTTGTATGTTCTGTTTCTTCAATATTGCTACACCTATTGCAACGCTAAAACTCGGTCAGTTGACGCATGCACACATGCATGTACGCCGGTTTTCAAAACAAGTAGTTTTCATCTGTAGTGCATTCTGTAGATCTGTAGTTGTAATTATTCGTTTAGATCAATGCTATAACGATGCCTAGAATGTGCAATTTCAGTGACTTGTGGCTAGAACGAGAAGAATACAAGTGTTGGTTATAAGCAGTACCGAATCCCAACAAAAACTTTTCAGTAAAAAAAAAAAAAAGCGCCAAGTTCTTCTTAAGGTTTCGGCCAGAAAAAGCAGTGATATCTGAAGCTCGCCCAATTTAAAAGTCAAACATCCCAAATCTTTCATTGAAAATGGCTTCCTGCGACTTGGCCGTTAATGCATTCAAGAGGGTTTTTCAAATACTAAAAATTGTATAATGATGTACATGTCTACTACATATTTTTCAGCATTTTACGCTTTTTGTAGCACAAAGTACAGAAGTATAATACACATTTCAATAAAGCATATAAAACCACTTCAGAGTCTATTTAAATGCTTAGTAAATGAAAAATAACAAAATACTTGTATTCAGAAGATAATGACTTTATGATATTCAAAAGATTAAATTGCTCAAACATAATTATCCGTTTTTCGACTGTTAAAAACGAATAAGTGCATTCTAATATCATTGCAATAACTCTTAATACATCCAAACAAACTATAATAAATGTTCATATGGAATGAATTCCTTTCGTCAATGAACAAGATTTCAATATTATACAATATACAGCATAACGTAACACATTGGGAGATTTGATTAAAGTAGATTTAGTTTATTTCATCGGTTTCGATATAATGACTTTGGACCATACAAAATGACAATTAAATCATAAGTGGACTGAATGATTCTTAATCAAAACTAATGTTTGTTGAAACTGAATGGTAGTATTTATCACAAAGATTTTGCTTTCAATATATTCATGGGGATTTGTCTCTTTGTATTTCTAATATTATTTTTAATATTCAAACAATTTATAAATGTATAATTTCCAATCATAAATTTGGAAATGTCCTAGAATGCATTAACGGCCAAGTCGCAGGAAGCCATTTTCAATGAAAGATTTGGGATGTTTGACTTTTAAATTGGGCGAGCTTCAGATATCACTGCTTTTTCTGGCCGAAACCTTAAGAAGAACTTGGCGCTTTTTTTTTTTTTTTTACTGAAAAGTTTTTGTTGGGATATCACTATTTTTTTTGTTTTTTTAATGTGTTTACTAAAATATATTAATATGAAAACAATTTTATTGATTTTATTGGACTTTACAAATTTATATTTCACTTCAAGTTTATATTAAAATATAGAGTGAAAAATGAACATTTTACGTAAGATTTTTAAGTGTTTTCTGTAACCTAAAATACATTTTTCTCAATGGAATTCAATATTCAATTGGAACTTTGAAGATGCTGTATTTTTTTCTGTACGATAATTTTTATATTAAATTTTATAGGATAATTTAATCTTATTTCTTTATTGTATATTTAAATTGACCAGTGTTTATCAATCTGATGTAATCAATACAACATTTATTCAAATTGATTTATTTTATTAGACAGTACGAGGAAAGATATTAAATACAGTCTTCTAAAATATTATATCCTTTTGAAACACCGTTTTTATCTACCCTACATTTATTTCTGATTAAATAATGATATACATCTAAATAATATTTTTTCTATATACTTTTTTTGCATTTCGAATTTCCTCTTGTAGAACACCGCTTCCTTTTTCCTCTTTTCTTTTGAGAATCTGGATCTTGAACAACTGATACAATTTTCGGCATAGCCCACTTTCTATCTCTAATTTTCTTTCTCCACGGCTTTGTATATTCAATCATTTTCATATCTGATTGGTAAATAGATCTGAGCCTGTTGTATTCCCTAATTGCCGATTTCTGAGCTATAATGTTGTTAACATCGAGATTAATTAGATGAACCCCATTTAGAGTTTTCACTCTCGATAGAGCTACGTACGCTTGCCCACATGAAAAGACGGAAGATCCTATGTCAATAAGTGCGCTTTGTAAACTTAAACCTTGACTCTTATGAATTGTTACAGCGTATGCTACACATATTGGAAATTGCTCTCTGTGAACATATGCTTTGTTAATCACCTCAAATTTGGATTTTACGGGAGCCAACTCATATAGTTGAGAGTTGCAAAACTCTATCAACACCCTTCTGACTTTGTTGTGGTTCTCTGGATGCCATTTAACATCTATGACTGTGCCTATAGAGCCATTTACCAAACCCAAATTTATATCAATATTTCTTTTTAACATCACTCTAACTCCTTTTTTAATTATTATCGTTTCTTGTAATCCTGCTGTCATTGAATCATCTTCTTCATAATTTAAAAGGACTTTACGAGCTCTTTTTGTTAAGAACTTTGGACATTCAAGATTATCTGTTGCAATAAGGCGTATTTCAGGACCATCGAGTCCTTTAAGCATGGCGTCGTCCAATTGGTGACACATATTTCTTGTGGGCAACAAACATATTGTATCATTTGAACATTTTAAAAGATAATCTGCAATATCTCGCAGTCTGCCCTCGTTAGTATCCGATTGAAATGGAATGAGTCTTTTTGATAAGACATCATAATCTGCTTGTGTAATTATTCCTATTCTTATTTTTTTTAGTATTTCACCATAAACAGAATCATTATGTTGTCTAATGTTTTCTGTGAGTTCGTCATACATGAATAATTCTTTCCATAAATTAGGAACACTAAGTGATCCGAATAACTTGGTCCCTTCAGAAGGTGAAAAAAATTCGAAAGGAGATTTCTCTCTAACAGGCGGTAATTGCAAAAGATCTCCTAAGACCAGGATGTGTTTTTTACCAAACCATCCATTATTGTCATCACTTGTATCAAATATTTCTGAAAGACGGAAATGTATAAATGCTAAGGTGACGTTTGAAACCATTGAAATTTCATCTATGATGAATAAAACAACGTCTTTTAAATCTGATCTTAATATTTTAAGTACTTCATCGGATAGTGGTTTATATCTTGGTGTCTTTTTATGTTCAACTGGCAGCTGAAGAAGCCTATGTATCGTTAGTCCATTTACGTTGAATGCTGCGATTCCTGTTGGTGCTCTCACTGCTACTTTTTTTTTTAAATAATGGTGGACCCAGAGTTTGATAGCTTTTATTAAGTAACTTTTTCCTGTTCCTCCGGTACCACTGACAAAACATCGAAAAATTTCATCGTTATGATCCGTGTTTTTCAATTTCATGGTAATGCTATCAAATATTCTCTTTTGATCATTATTAAGACTTTTAAATATTTCTTCAAAATCGTCAATATTTAGATTTTCCTCAATGTTAATGCGACAGAAATCTTCCATAGCATTTGTAACCTCTAAAGCATTGAATTCTAATGGATTATCAGGACCTCCGTCAACTTCAATATTTTCTTTCTCTTCAATTAATTCTGATATTTTAGATTCTACTTTTGTGATAGCTTTTTCTATTTTTTTTCGTTGTTCTATGCATGAGTTCCCGAAATTAAATGCTTCTCTAAACGCATCTTTTTCCGAGTGAAAAGCTTCAGTGTAAGTCTCAAAGCCCATTTTCAACTCTTCTAATTTACGCCAAGGTTTGAACATCAAAAGTAGAGCGAAGAAATATTTTTCTGGCACTTGTTCGGCATCATAATGATAATGATTTAAAATGTACGGTATGTCTCTTTCTTTTAAGTATTTACTTCCCTCTTTTAAAACATAAAATTTTGCTCTCCCTGAAACTGGCTTTTTATTCACGATGTCAAATTTTTTCATAAAATCAAATAAATGCATTCTTTCTAATTCTTGTGGCCTTTCTGGATAGAAATTATCAACCCAAGATTCGTAGAATATGTCCGTGGATTTTGGATCGAGCATATTCATCTCCGATTTGGACTTAACCCTTCTGTTACGATGAATATTTACATCTAGCCACCTAATTGTAGTTTGTGGATCGGTACCATATAGTTGTATGCCAAGCAGAGTATCACTAGCTTCTAAAGCTCCGCATTCTCTCTGTCTTAATAATCTTAGACCTATGTTGAATAACTTGCTTCTCAAACTTTTCGTTGAATATATATCATTAAATGCATCCATAAGGTGTGTCTTTTCACTTTTCGTAGTATACTTTGTGATATAATAATTTAGAATGGATGTTTTTTCACCAATGTATTGTATATCCATATTCCCATTCCATGCTAGCAACATTGTAGGATTGTAATCGTTAATCATTTTCCACTCTTCCTTGCGTACAAGATCGTACAGACGATTGTTTTTCGATAGTGTTTTTCTTGCGGCTATGGATTCTATTGTATCCCTGATCACAAGTTTTTCAGTAACTAATCTAGGAAACCCAAACTTACATACAGAACGAAAACCACTTTTTGTTTTCTTTTTTCTCATACAGTAATCATTGTGTTTGTGTTTTTGGAATGATGTGACCGTTTATGGAGAGTTGGAGAAATATTTCTTTTAGGAATAGCACATGTTATATATCTATTTATAAAAGATGCTACGTCATCTATAGAGGACTCATTGATTACAGGAGCATCTTTAATCCACAGTAACATATGAAAATGCTGAGCTCCTCTAGTTTGATATTCCCGTCTCCAAAAGTAATGTTCCACCTTACCCAACGGTTCATCTGAGGAAGTAAGGAAATCTAGAATGGCACGAAACTTATTCTCTATAAAGCGAGAAGTAGACACGGGATCAACTGCTACTAATTCACTTATACTTTTATTTGCCATTTCAGGACCGTTTATATCCTTGATATATTCACCTAAGTCATTCCACATCCATTCCGAAGGGCTTAAAGTAAGGAACCAAGTTGCCGGTCCATAGTGTTGTATCATGCAGTTAATGTCGTTTCTGGGTTTCTTCCAGTATTGCTCCGTGTTTCTTAGTTTACTGAATATAGCTGTAAGATCACTTTCCAACTCATCCTTTTTAAGCATTTTCAAATATTGTTCGGCTGTTAGTTTTTGACTTTGATTTACCAAATTCATTTTATAAAATATTCCAGAACCTAACTGGCGGATATTAGCATCATTTAATAAATAAAATAAATATTGTTGATCTAGCCGAAATTGGGGATGTTTGGACATTAATTTGGCTTTTATAAATTCACTGGATATTAATTTCTGAGCACGATCGTGAAACTGGCCATATTTTCCTTCTGGATACAGACAGGGAAAGCATTTAACATCGATATATTTATCTCTAGAATCTATTGGTGCTTCATTTACCTTAAGCATCTGATAGAGGGCTGAAACAGGAGCATTTATTCTTCTCTCATGCAAAGGATATATGGTAAATTGTTCATAATCTGTTGCTTTTTCTCTTGAAATTTCTTGTAATAGTGTAATAATTCGATAAAAGCGGTGTAAATTGCAATATTTCCATTTTTCAAGAGAAAAATAACTGTGGCGTTGATGGGTTAAAATTCAACACCGTGCAATAAAAACAAGCTGGAAATTGTACGTCAAACGTGACAAATGAGGTGCGTTCGTACTGTAGCTAGATATATAAATATTTAGATCTTGATGATTTTTAATTTTGTGAAATGAATGATATCGTCTGCAGATTAATTTCTGTAATAGAATAAGTATCTTTGTCGCTTGACGATGAAACTTTGGAAGCTCCTATAACAAGAAAGCACCGATTTAAAAAAAAAATCAAATTTTTTAATAAATATTTTTATTAATATCTCCTAAAGTTTGGATTCGATTTTAATAAAATTTGAAATGTCTCGACAAAATTCTGCAAAGATAATATATTTTAAATTGCAAACCATTCGGTTGGGTAAATTTTGCGTTGTTATATGCGGACGGACGGACAGACAGACAGACGGACGGACCAAGCGACGACTATAGGTGCTACGTATTTATATAATTACGAACGCACCTAATGAAAAACAAGTTACGTATGTTAATACTTACACAATTTGTGGCAACAATTTAAAATTAACATATAAGTTATTTATCTGTATATCATAAATTTAATTTTACCTGATCTAGAATCCACCAATCAGAAGCATGCTTTCACAATAATAATAATGTAATATGTAAATGAAAATTTAGTCATTATACATGTTACGCATTTATATAAAATACATGGTTGCAACAGTTTAATAATTTTTATGCCAAACCACCATCGCAAAATATCGCCAATTGTTTGTACACTCGATTACTTAAATCGAAATAGTACGGTTTATAGCTCAGTTTCATTCCCCAGCTTGAAATTTTGTGCTTTCGTATGTTATACCATTTAATTAACCAGATGATATGCTGAAAAATAATTGCCGAAACGTCAGTTGAGGCTCACTGTGGAGACCCGAAAAGTTTTTGGTTTCTGTCTGTCCGTCTGTCTGTCTGTCTGTCTGTTTGTCTGTTCTGCGATAACTGCCGTAAAAATGATCCGATTAGTTTGATTTTTGGTAGTTATGTTGGTGAGATACCCGGAATCAGCTGTATAGCTTTTAGTTACATTTGGTTCATTCGTTCGGAAAATATAGAACATTTCTTTTTTGATCATAATGCTTTCCTATAGGAATTCAGACGATTTTGAAATTTTTCAGTCGTTGAAAATAAAATGTCGCATTTGATTAATGTATTTAAACGGTAAGTTATGAAGGCTAAAATTTATCAAGTCAGGTGTTAAATTATTCAAATTAATTTGAAATTTTGTTTATACATTCGTCAGATTTTTTAAATTAGGTGTATAATTTTTGGTGCAATTTTATACATCTGTTCTAATAATATAATACTTTTATTCTATCATCTTTTGCAAATATTAAAGTGCATTCATTTTTATTTTCCTTTTCAATTTAACTGTAACCTAGCAACCATATTTCAAAAAATATAAAAATGATAAAATTCAAGTAACTCAGACGATTTTGCTACAATATTTTATTTGCAAAATAAAATATTATTGGGTGATTTTAATATTTTATTGAAATAAATGAGAATTTATTTTGGTACAAGTTACCTTTTAACTACTATAAAATGATAGCCGAAATATTTTTATATGAGATATTATTAATTTTCTGGAAGAGATGTGGATTTTTCGTGGTTGAAAATTAGTATTATTTTAAAAACAAAATGTAATATCTCGTACAACGATATAGTTAATCTAAAGAAATTAGCGTAGTAAAACGCATCCATACAGCCTGAAATAGCACAACTACTGGAAACTGAGATCATAAAAAGTTATCACAAAAAATACTTTATAGCGCCAAATCAATGTTGCTATTTAGTGAATTGGCAGTAGGCACGATTATGAATGATTACACAATAGGTTTAAAAGTTTCCAAATAAGCCTATTTTGGGGAAATTTTAGTATGCTATTGCCATCGAATTAGATCAGGATGTACTTAGGTCAAATAAATATTGTACAATGACCATCAAAACTGTTTTTCTGAAACAAAAATTGTAATAATACTAGATTTCTGAAATAGATAAGTGAAATATATAGTAGATTGTGTTCACATTTCCATAAGTTACTTTTGTACACGGGATATTATTCAACTTATCAATCAGATACGAGTGTTTCGTGATTGGCAGGTAAGTAAATATTGCTATTTAGGTATTAGGATAACATGAAATTATTTTTAAAATTTTTGTTTATCGTAATGAAACCATTGTGCAGAACGAAATGGAAGATATACTAGAATCATTCACACAAATAATAGGAAATCATGAATATAAATTTAATAAGATTACGGAGGGTTCAGCGGGGCAGAGCCCCCATCCCCTGAAGAAATGTATTTTTTTAATCTAAAAAATAGAATAAGAAATTCATAAGAATGTCAGAATATTATTGCATAAACCGTGTTTAATTTAACGTTTCTAAGTTCTGAAACCTTCGAATTATTTTATATGCATATAAATATATATGCAGTAATTTAAATAATTTTATTTGCGGATTGTAAGATATTAAATATTATGAAAAGTGAGTGTAAAAAACTTTGACTTTCAGAGCTGACGTTGAGGCTCCTGATCTGTAGATTTACTAGTAATAGATGTCTACTCGCAGTAAAAATTAACTCAATAAAAATAGCCGCTAGCGTCTAATTATTTCCAAACTTGGCGACACTAAGAAAAATATCTCCAAATTTGGTAAAAAATTAATATTGCTAAATCTCGGTTCTTTTCGACGTTTGGTGAAATATCGCCAAATTTGGAGATAAAAATATCATGTTTGTGTTGAAGTCATAACATCATTAAAACGCACCTAAAGGATAAGTAGTTGCGTATTTTTGTCAGATTCAATTGAGTGCTATTGAGATTAAAATCCCGACATTTATACTAAAATTTACTTTAAGGCAGTAAAAGATCCAAAGATGGACAGATAAACTGAACGATTTCCTTTATCAACATTTTTGGAAAAGCATATAAAAATTTTCATTCAACTTGAAATCAAGTAACACTTTCAAACTCAGTTTTTTGGCACATATGTCATATACGTACCACATTGGCGCAATTGCAACAAAATGGCAATTTTATGCCTCACATGGTAACCCGGTTATTTCGTTTATATTGCTGTTTATTTACTTTTATTTTTTATTTTAATTATATAAATTGTTTTTATTATGTATATCAATATTTATTTATATCAAACTATCATTTATTTATTTTTTTTACCTTTTTAAAAATAATAGAAGCTATTTCATTTATTGCGTTACTTTATTTTTATATTGAAATAAAAAATTACGTGCTATTATTATGCAAGCTATTTGTAACTAATATTCAAAAACAAAGTTTTCGCCAAATTGGCGGGGTAAAAATCGCTCCAATGTGATGCGTATATGACATCTGTATCAATTTTTTCTGTAATCGGATTTTGGCAGCCAACGTTGGCTTTAAATATGAGCGAGTAAATGGTTGTTCTAGGAAACATTTATTATTTAAATGTTTATCAAACAACAAAAACATACATCGCTGCAACAATGTAATTATTTTAATTTGCATATTGAATGTATTACGAACTGTATATAGCCAAATAAGCACCCCCTGTTTGAAGCGTTTAAAGGCGGAAATTCTATGTTTTCAGACTTTTCTGGTTATTTGTGCTATAAAACCTACTTACTTGTCAAATTTCATGATTCTACGACTGTTAGAAGTACCTTAGGTATTTGATGATCCCCTGTGAGTCAGTTATAAAAATGCCCTTTTTCGGAATCTCATATTTCGAAAAATATTAAATACGGAAATAAGAAATCTTGGAACCTAGTTCAGTTTGATTATATTAATGTGTGTTAAAAAGGAAAACTCTCTAGCGCTCCCCAAAACGCAGTTATGAGGGGGTGAAAAGTATGCCGAAATGGTTCAAGAAAAGGTAGCTTACGGCTTGTGCGAACTTGGCGGACGCACTGACGTGCTCCCAGATATATATATATATATATATATATATATATATATATATATAAAGTTTATTAACATCATTAAAATGCACTTAAAGAACTAACAACCCACTGGAATTTTGCCAGATTGACTGAGTGCTATTGCGATTAGAATACCGACATTTATAATAAAATTTATTTTAAGGAAGTAAAAAATAGAAAAACGGACAGATAAACTAAAAGATTTGCCTTCCCAACATTTTCGGAAAAGAATATAAAAAATTCATTCTGCTTGAAACCATGTAACACCTTCAAACTCAAGCTAATTTTCTGTAATCAGGCTTTGGCGACCAGCTCTGGCTTCAAAACATGAGCGAGGAAATGATTGTCTAGGCAACTCTTAGTACTTAAATGTTTATCGTACAACAAAAAACACAAATGGTTGCAACAATGCAATTAATTTAATTTGCCAATTGAATGTGCTACGAACTGTATATAGCCAAATCAGCACCCCCTATTTGAAGGGTTTAAAGGCAGAAATTCTATGTTTTTAGACTTTTCTGGTTAATTGTGTGACAAAACCTACTTACTTGTCAAATTTTATGATTCTACGACTGTTAGAAGTACCTTAGTTATTTGATGATCACCAACTTTTTAGTTGATGATCCCCTGTGAGTCAGTTACAAAAAAGCCCTTTTTCGGAATCTCATATTTCGAAAAATATTAAATATAGAAATAAGAAATCTTGGAACCTAGTTCAGTTTGATTATATTAATGTGTGTTAAAAAGGAAAACTCTCTAGCTCTCACCAAAACGCAGTTATGAGGGGGTGAAAAGTAGGCCGAAATGGTCAGGGAAAAGGTAGCTTACGGCCTGTGCGAACTTGGCGGACGCACTGCCGTGCTCCCAGATAGTGCATACCAGTTCCAATGCAAGTTATGTTGTGTTACCCGGCAATTGGAGAATCTGGGAGAATCTGCATTAACAAGTCATATGAGAGGGAAGTGTTTTCCATAACATTAAATATATAATTCTGATACCTATTGTAAAATGTGATGAAGATTGGAGGCAATGTGATAGCAATGTTATTCACGTGTCATGAATCATGGGCACCAGCAAACGGGAGCAAGGAAAGGTCATCGCCCTTGTTGTAATTCTAATTGTTTTAATTAGATAATTTAAATTATTTGGATTTGTTTTAGTTTTAAGAAAAATAATTAAATTCATTTTTGTTGCGTGACTTTGTTTTGATTAATCAAATACTTATTTGTTAATAACGCAATGATTGAACTCCCACCAAAAAGAAAGAAAAATTGTCCCATTCCTAAATTTAGTTCTGACAATATTCGCATAGTGAATTGATTTATTAATTAGTGTTGTTTTTATTGCATCTAGTTGACCCGCCCAGCGTTGCCTGGGCCCCAATCAAATTTGTATGATTTTATATTTTAAAACAAAAATCTTTCAAAATGAATCGGGACCTCTACTGACTTTGGCTGCTTATTTCCATGTGTTCTGCCTGATGTTGGCAGGGCCCTGATCGAATTTTTATTTTTTTACGAAAATATTTCAAAACAAACCTGTGATCGGTGGCTCCACTACTTTCGACAGCGTATAGCAGTGCCACCTGTTGGGCGATTTTCACCAAAAACTAATCAGCACCAATTAGTATCAGGAACTAACTGAATATAAAGTTTTATTAAATTTAGTGCATTAGTTCTTGAGATAGAATGCCTACAAAATTTTTGTCACATACAGACAGACAGAGTCACAAACAGACACTTTCTAAAAACAGTCAAATCGTGTTCAGGACGTTCTAAAACGTATAAATTCATCGAAAACCGGAAGTCGAAAATTTTCATGAATCCAATACTTTCTTCTTGTAAAGATAGAAGAAAGTAAATTACTTAGTAATAGTGTGAATTTTCTATTATGATGCATAGCGACATTGAATAATTTTAATTTTCTATGAGCTCAACACAAAAAGTTACTGGCTACTTCAAAGATGCAAAAATCTGTTTTTGACTGTGGAAAAGTACCTATTTTATTGCAACAGCCCTCTGAGGAGTTAGAAGCTTCTGCATCTTTACCATTGTCTGTGACTTCAACCTCAGAAATGTCTGTTCCTTCAACTTCACAAGCGTCTGTGCTATCATTATCGCAAGCTCCTGCCTTATCATCTAAACCTAAATCTATAACTGATTTTATGGCTGGCAAAGAAGTTTTAACAGCTGACGTTTTGTGGGCATTAAAATGTGTGACTTCAAATTACTCTTACAATTTTTGCTCAGAAGTAGGCAATGTACTGAAAATTATGTTCACAGATAACAATATAGCTAAACAATTTACATTATCACCAGCGAAATGTACTTACGTATGTTGTTTTGGCATTGCACCGCATTGGCATTTTAAAGATCTCTTAATCAAATTTGATGAAACTCTAAACAAATAGACACAGTCCAAGCAAATGGAATTATTAGTCCAATTTTGGCATCCAAGCTTAAACCAGGTATGTACTAGGTACATAAATTCAGTTTTTTTGGGTCATTCAACAGCAAATGACTTGCTTAATGGCATAAAAACTGCACTTAGTAATTTTAATTTGGGAAATATTGTGCAGTTATCCATGGATGGACCAGTTGTAAACTGGAAAGTATATGAAAATCTCCAAAAAAAGTATGATCATGGTATACTAAATATAGTTACCTGCAGCTTACATGTGTTACATAATGCATTTAAAGCTAGTGGAGCTTCTTCAAATTGGCAAATGTATGTATTTTTGATTAATTTGCATAAGCTATTCAAGTACTCTCCAGCAAGGCTTCAAGATTATTCTGAAGTATCATCAACTGGCAAGACTGCCTTGAAGTTCTGCAGACATAGATGGCTTGACAGCCTACCAGCTATAAAAAGAGCCATTGAAATCTTGGAAGATTTAAAGTCATTCATCTCTTGTGTCGAAAAAAAAAAAAAAAATTCCCAATCCCAACAATCGCACATATGACTCCATAAAATCTTTTTTAAAAGATGAATTGTTAATTGTTAAGTGGCATTTTCTCTCATCAGTTGCATCTTTGGTGCAGCCTTTCATGACGAAATATCAAACTAAAAAACCTGGGCTGCCATTTTTGCGGCTGATTTAACAAAGTTAATTCGGTCATGCTTACTGAATTACAAAATTCTTAAGGATGGTGAAATAAAAAATGTAACAGTTTCAAAATTTCCGCAGTTTGAATTCAAAACTGATATGTTGAATTCCATTGCTAAAATAGAAACAATAGAAACTGTATTCACTGGGGGAAAATATCTCAAAAATCTTAACAGAACAGAAATCTGTGAAAGAAAGTGACGTTATTGCTCTGAAGCAAGAAATAAGGGACTTCATTTGTGCAATGATGAAAAAAATCATCGAAAAAAGCCCAATAAATTATAGTATTGTACGCAGTTCATCTTGTTTGAATCCTGGTAAAATTGCACGGAACAAAGAAAACTGCATTTCACTAATGAAATCCATCATAAGTGCCTTCCAAAAAAATGGTTGGATCCCAGAAGATGACTGTGAAACCACTCTTCTGGATTATCAAGATTTCCTTGAAATAACAAACTTATCAGTATTCATAAGCTTTAATGAATCGACAGATAGATTAGATGATTTTCTTATGATCATATGTGTGTTAAAGGACACGTTAAAGCCTTCCATGTGACCAAACTTGTGTTGCTTTTATCCCATGGACAAGCTTCTGTCGAGAGAGGATTCTCTTAACAAAAATATGGAAGTGAAAAACCTAAAAGAACATTCTTATATTTCTTTAAGAATTATAAAAGATTATATAGAGTATTGTGCTGGCGTGGTTAAAGTACCTATAACAAAAAAGCTACTTTCGTCTGCATTCAGTGGTAGACAAAGGTGCATGATGTACCTGAAAGATCAGCAAAAAGAGAAGGAAAAATGTCTCACTGAAAAAAAGAAAAGAAAGCTTGAAGATGCTTTAGATGACTTAAAGAAAAAATGTCTGGAAGTTGACATCAAAGAACTTCTGGATTCAGCGGATGAGTTGTCTTTGAAGGCAGAGTCTACAAAGAAAATGACTTTCTGCATACAGTCAAACAGCCTGAGAAAAACCGTAAAAGAAAAACAGGCTGAAGTTAAAATTTTAGATGAAAAAATAGAAGATGCAGTAAAAAGCTTAAAGGCTGAAAAAAGTCTTGTATTTAAAATGCAGTAAATTATTCATGCTGAAACATGCAAATTTTTCTTTGTGTGTGTGTGTGTTTTAGTATACCTTTTTGTAAAATGATTTAGTGGATGTTTTCAAATTAAAGTAAAGTATGGAAAATTGTTTAGTTTTTTTTTATTTTATTGTATGTATCATAGCAGTGCAGAATTATCAAGTGTCTACTTTTGTCTAGTGTTAGCGCAGATAACTTTCAAAGTGTACTGCAAAAGTATTTTTTGGAGACTTTCTCATAACATTTCACATTTAAGACTTCGCTACTATATGTTATGTATGACATTCACCTGAAAACATATGAAAATGAATTTTTTTTCCTTTATATATTTGCATTATACAAACAGACATAGTATTTTGTAACGTTATTTCTGAAAAGGTGCTTGAATTTTGGGTAAGGTGCTTGAATTTCATCATGTAAAGAGAGTATGAACCCTGTAATAACCTTGATTATGTTGTAGTATTCTACAAAAAAAAATTTCATTTCAAAAGTAAGTAGAAATCTGGGGAAAATGAAAACTTCCCTTATACTGATCTGCAGTTTATGAAAAATTCCAAGGAAGATTTCTTAAATTCATCATGAAAGCAAAAACGAAATGCTAGAAATATCACTATTACATCTGTAACAAACAAGAGCTATACAGTAAAACCTTCGCAACAAACACTCCCGAATAGTGGACACTAGAGATGAGACGGGCTCAGCCCGACACGGGCTCGGGCTCTATTTTTATACAAGCCTTCGGGCCCGGGCGGGCTCGGGCTCATTCCTTCTGAAACTGACGATTTTATTTATTCTCATATAGAAAAAATAAAAATAACTTTTTCCTCTAAAAAATTACAAATTCCATTTCACGTTATTTTAATGTTATTTTGAGCAGAATGAATAGAAGGGGAAACAAAAATCTTATTTTTCTTTTCTAGTATTAGAATGTTACTTTAAAAGAAAATTTACGATATTTGCAACATGTCTGACGACTGGATAATAGGTCGCCAATGCCAAGTGGCGCCAATAATATTTGTCGCCAGATTTTCTTTTGTGAAGTAGGATATTTTTTAATTGGAACGTTTATGTTATTTTATTTTTTTATAGATCTAATGCGAGATGAATATTTTATTTTTTCGTTTTTAGTTAATCAGCATTAGTTTAGGTTTGCAAATTTTTAGTATTTTATTGTGTGCGAGTTATACTAGATCTTCATATGAAAACAACGTTAGTAATTCTATTTTTAATTATGAAGTCTGCTCATGCTAAAGCTCTGCTCTGCACATTTACAAAGTCACTTTCATTCATAAGTACATATGATTGTCATGTATTGTTATTCCGATAGAAAGCAATCGAAGAGTGTTTCAACTTTTTCTATAAAAGCACAGGATCTTTCAGATAACAGTATCAAATTTTTAATTTAAGCTGTTTTTCAGGAACACGAAATATTGTTTTAATTCAAGAATCAATTATAAGTTACGAAACACACCTTTTACAGGAAATAGAAAATGTTGTTTGATTCTTCGGCATAGAAATAGTAATTTCTACAAATATCATTTACTTATTTATAACACGCACTTCATTAAAGTGTCCATCAGATTTACTTATTGGGAGAGAAAAATATTTACATCCTTTTAAGAAAGTATATTTTATTTGATATCAAACTTCTCTTTTGATAAGATAGAATATAAATTTCCATAAAATTAATTACGTGTACGGGATGAACAGTTATTTTCGCGTACGAAATTTGAAAGAAATGTGATATTACTTTTCAAACAATTTTTAAATATTATGCAATTTTTTTCGGTATCTGGCTCGAGCTCTAATTATATAAAACGTTTCGGGCTCGGGCTGGCCAGGGCTAACTGGATTGCATCATTGCATAATATAGAAGAGAGAAGTCAGATGTCACGTAGCGTCATATAATCTGAGCAAAAGAAAAATAATCACTGAAAACGTAACATACAATTTTATTTATTGCCGAAACGTCAGTTGAGGCTCACTGTGGAGACCCGAAAAGTTTTTGGTTTCTGTCTCTGTCTGTCTGTCTGTCTGTTTGTCTGTCTGTCTGTCTGTTCCGCGATAACTGCCGTAAAAATGATCCGATTAGTTTGATTTTTGGTAGGTATATTGGTGAGATACCCGGAATTAGCTGTATAGTTTTTAGTTACATTTGGTTCATTCGTTCGGAAAATATAGAACATTTCTTTTTTGATCATAATGCTTTCCTATGGGATTTCAGACGATTTTGAAATTTTTCAGTCGTTGAAAATAAAATGTCGCATTTGATTAATGTATTTAAACGGTAAGTTATGAAGGCTAAAATTTATCAAGTCAGGTGTTAAATTATTCAAATTAATTTGAAATTTTGTTTATACATTCGTCAGATTTTTTAAATGAGGTGTATAATTTTTGGTGCAATTTTATACATCTGTTCTAATAATATAATACTTTTATTTTATCATTTTTTGCAAATATTAAAATGCATTCATTTTTATTTTCCTTTTCAATTTAACCGTAACCTAGCAACCATGTTTAAAGAATATCAAAATGATAAAATTCAAGTAACTCAGACGATTTTGCTACAATATTTTATTCGCAAAATAAAATATTATTGGGTGATTTTATATTTTATTGAAATAAATGAGAATTTATTTTGGTACAAGTTACCTTTTAACTATTATAGAATGATAGCCGAAACATTTTTATATGAGATATTATTAATTTTCTGGAAGAGATGCGGGTTTTTCGTGGTTGAAAATTAGTATTATTTTAAAAATATAATGTAATATCTCATACAACGAGGTAGTTAATCTAAAGAAATTAGCGTAGTAAAACGAATCCATACAGCCTGAAATAGCACAATTATTGGTAACTGAGATCATAAAAAGTTATCACAAAAAATAGTTTATAGCGCCAAATCAAGATTGCTATTTAGTGAATTGGCAGTTGGCACGATTATGAAGGATTACACAATAAAAGTTTTCAGGTTTAAAAGTTTCCAAATAAGCCTATTTTGGGGAGATTTTAGTATGCTATTGCCATCGAATTAAATCAGGATGTACTACGGTCAAATAAATATTGTACAATGACCATCAAAACTGTTTTTCCGAAACAAAAATTGTAATAATACTAGATTTCTGAAATAGATAAGTGAATATATAGTAGATTCAGTTTACATTTCCATAAGTTGATTTTGTACACGAGATATTATTCAACTTATCTATCAGATGCAAGTGCTTCGTGGTTGGAAGGTAAGTAAATATTGCTATTTAGGTATTACATGAAATTATTTTCGAAATTTTTGCTTTTCATAATAAAACCAATGTGTAGAACGAAATCCAATATGTACTAGAATCATTCACACAAACAATAGGAAACCACGAATATAAATTTAATAAGATTACGGGGGGTTCAGGGGGGCAGAGCCCCCCTGAAGAAATGTATTTTTTTACCTAAAAAATAAAATAAGAAGTTCATAAGAATGTCAGAATATTATTGCATAAACCGTGTTTAATTTAATGTTCCTAATTTCTGAAACCTTCGAATTATTTTATATGCGTATAAATATACATGTAATAATTTAAAAAATTTAATTTGCGTATTATAAGATGTTAAATATTATGAGAAATGAGATTAAAAAACATTGACTTTCATATAGCTGACGTTGAGGCTCCTGATCTGTAGATTTACTAGTTGCCGAAATGTCAGTGAAGGCTTACTGTGGAGACCCGAAAAGTTTTTCGTTTCTGTCTGTCTGTTCCGCGATAACTGCCGCAAAAATGATCCGACTAGTTTGATTTTTGGTAGGTATGTTGGTGAGGTACCCGGAATTAGCTGTATAGTTTTTAGTTACGTTTGGTTCATTCGTTCGGAAAATATAAAACATTTCTTTTTAGGTCATAATGCTTTCCTATGGGAATTCAGACGATTTTGAAAATTTTCATCCATTGAAATAAAATGGCGCATTTGATTAATGTATTTAATGTGTAAGTTATGAAGGCCAAAATTTATCAAGTCAGGTCTTAAATTATTCAAATTAATTTGAAATTTTGTTAATACATTCGTCAGATTTTTAAAATTAGGTGTACAATGTTAGGTGCAATTTTATACATCTGCTCTAATAATATAATACATTTTATTCTATCATTTTTTACAAAATTATTTTCTCATTTTTTACAAAAATTTCTGATGCATTTTTTTCTCTCTTTTATTAAATGGTTGCTAAGCAACTATATTTCAAAGAATATCAACAAAGGAAAATTCAAGTGAATCGCATTATTTTTACGCGAAGTTGTATTAAAAATTGCCAATTTTCGGGTTTTAAGTTTTTAATATGCTTTTTTTTAATGAAATAGATGAGAATTTATTTTAACTACTAAAAAATGATTACCAAATCGGTTTTCCAAATGAAAATAATAAAAACGTTGAATGCGTAAATTGAATATAGGTCAAATAAGATGAATTTAAATTTGTATAAGTATACTTTATACACGAAATCTTATTCAACTTCAGCAACATATGATGTTTAGTAGTTGAAATATAACTATTATTTTAAGGATAGGATAAAATCTCTTGTACAAAGAGATGGTTATTCTAATGAAATGAAAATTGCAAATACATTCAGACATATACTCAAGAAATGAAATAGCGCAATTACTGGAAATTGAGAATAGAATATTAAAGCGACAACGGGGGGTTCAGAGGGGCGGAGCCCCCCTGAAATAATGTATTGTTATTCTGAAAAAATACAGTAACAAGTAGTTTATCCTATCATTGCATAACATTGTGTTTAAGGGAATACTTCTAAAATTTCCGAAACTTTCGATAAATTTATATTCTTATAAATGTATAAATAACTTAAAAAGATTGAATTTTAGTGTGTCAAATATTATGCAGATAATGTTAAAAATTAGTAAGATTAATGAACAATGATTTTTTGAGCTGGCGTTGAGGCCTCTGATCTGTAGATTTACTAGTTTATTTTTACTTTTTTATTGGGAAATTGCATACTGATTTTTTGGGAGTGATAATTAAAAACACCAAGGAAGCGACGAGTACAGGAAAGAAACTATTTTGCAATGTTGATTACTGTTTGATTCTTGAGACTGGACTGATACTCAAAATACATTATTCAAAGCGTCAAAATATGTTAACACCATTTTTATCATTTTCTGAAAATATGGAGTTCTATGCACTCTGAATTTAGAGTCTTGTTTGTGATCATTGTTTCAAGAATGGCCTCAAAACGATTAACTTAAAAAAAAATAATAATAATTGTCAGTGTATCAGAGAAAGAGAAATTGAGTTTACGGATACTTGCTGAATGTTTTAAAATAGTTAAAACACAAGTAGAAAGATTTTATGAAATAAAGAAATATGAAATTTGTGGATTTCTTACTCTAACGAGAACACCAAAAATGTGAAATTAAGGAAGATTAATTCCATTGAAATTGATTCTATAATTCTGACTTGGTTTACTCCACTTCGTTCAAAAAACATTCTCATCAGTGGGCCTTTGATTCAGGAAAAGGCTTTAGAAGTCGTTAAAGAAATCAGATTATACGATTTTAAGGCTTCCAGTGAATGGCTGGAAAAGTTCCGGTCTCGAATAAACATCTCTTTCAAAACAATATGTGAAGAAGCAAAATATGTAGATCTTAAAAAATTGGAGGATTTGGCATGAATGACTGCAAACAATTTGTGAAGGCTATAAGGAGAGAAACAGTTTTAATGCTGATAAACTAGACTCTTTTTCCGAATAACACTGTGTTTTAAAAAAGATGACAGTATTGGCGAAAAAATTCTAAAAGAGCGACTCATTTTTTTATTATGTTGCAATGTCTTAGGAGGATTTGAAATCCCTCTTATTATTGGAAAATTTCTGAAATCCAGATGTACCCCAAAGAACATCCAATTTAATAAATTTGATATTATGTGGAGAGCGAATAAAAACGCGTCCTTTAGTGGTCGAATTGGTTAATTTCTTTTGATAATAGGATGAAAAACAAAAAAGAAAAGTTCTTGTTTTTGGACAATGCAACTTCTCAGCCAAAACATTTGAAATTCGACAATGTTGAAATTGTATTTTTTCCCCAAAACACAACCTTGGTTTGCCAGCCACTTGATCAAGGCATAATACACAATTTTAAAGCCTGGTACAGAAAGCTTTTATTACGCCTCATTCTTTCAAAGTTAGATTCTTTGAATACACTTAATTATTTACCATTACCTAAAATCAGTTAATACTCTTGATTCTATAATATGAATTTCTTCAGCAGTAAAAAAGATGAAAACGTACAACAATGTTTCAGAAAACAGGCTTTATATTAAAAGTAAATAAAGCACATATTTCTGACACAAATGAAGAATTAAACGAAATAAGTGAATTAATGAAATGTATCAGGAGTGAAAAGAAATTAACGAAATATTCATTAATATTGATGATGATGAGTAACCTATTGAAGAAGAACAGTTGATGTATGCGATTATATTCTTTCAGAATTTTTGACAAAAGCTGACTCTATTAGTGATGATAAAACAGATACTGAAACTGGAGATGCTTCCTGCAGTATCGAGAATTTCCAAGAAGCGGCAAAATACAATAAGCAGTTACAAAAATTTTTTTGTAAAAAAATATGATTCAGAAGGATTAAAAACGATGCTGACAGAGTTAAAACTTCATATAGAAAAACAAATTACACATAATCACAAGCAAAAGCAAACTTATGTAACATATTTTTTTTGTAAGAATGTATAATAAACAGAGGATAAAGGTATGTACAATTTCATTTCAGTTTTATTGCTTAAAAAATAATTTTAATTTCTGATTAATCATATAATAGAGGTTTCAGGACATAAAAATCAATTAATGAAACATTAAGCATTTCTTAGAGATTTTGTGAATCTCTGAGTTTTTCCCAATAACGGACATCTCTGAATAGCTGACAGTTTCCACGCTCCCAATGTGCGGGGTTTGAAGTTATTATTTTCTAAAAATTACGCACGTTATCTATTATTTTTTACTTGGTTGTTTATTTTCATATCTGTGACAATGGAGTAACTCGAGCCACAGTTTCGGTAAATTAAAAGATGCCGCATCGTTACATATTGTATTTTTGCGTGGTAGTATCTCTATGGTTTCTCTTATTATGGATGGATAGTATAGACTGGAGGAAAATATTATTTTACTTTCATTGAGATTTATTTGGATGGTTTCTTCTTGATATAATCTTGCTAGGGCTGTAGTTTTTCTATTATATTTAATATCAGCTATATGCTCTTTTTTTTTTTTTGCAATTAAATTTCCTGCTGGTCATGCCTATGTAGTAATTCTTGGATCCGTCTTCTTTAATAAAAGGTATTTCATATACTCCTGAATAATTCTCAAAATTAATTGGGTCAATTTTACTGCAAATGATATTCTTTAATTTCTGAGGTGGTTTGGCTATTAAGCAGATATTGAAACGTTTAAGGCTGTGTTTTAATTTTTCAAAAAAGCTTGGATAATATTGAAGAGTATAAAGTTTGTATTTTTGCGAATCATCTTTCTTTTCTGGTTTCTTATTATTGGTGATATCCATGATTAATTTATTAATATGGTGTACTTTAAAACCATTATTATAAGCAATTTTACGAATATTATCTAATTCATTATTCAATTTATTTTCAGTACATATTATAAAGGCTCGTCTTATTAGAAATCTGTAGGCTGAAATTTTGTATGTAAATGGAGAACATGCGTTATTTGGTATGGTAGATTGGTTAGCCATACTTTTCCGGAAAACAGCTCTGTCGATAGATTTATTTGTTCTGGTTAACATTACGTCAAGAAATGGAAGACTTTAATCTGCTTAGTAGCCAAACCACCTCAGAAATTAAAGAATATCATTTGCAGTAAAATTGACCAAATTAATTTTGAGAATTATTCAGGAGTATATGAAATACCTTTTATTAAAGAAGACGGATCCAAGAATTACTACATAGGCATGACCAGCAGGAAATTTAACTGCAGAAAAAAAGAGCATATAGCTGATATTAAATATAATAGAAAAACTACAGCCCTAGCAAGATTATATCAAGAAGAAACCATCCAAAAAAATTTCAATGAAAATAAAATAATATTTCCCTCCAGTCTATGCTATCCATCCGTAATAAGAGAAACCATAGAGATACTAACACGCAAAAATACAATATGTAACGATGAAGCATCTTTTAATTTACCGAAACTGTGGCTCGAGTTACTCCATGGTCACAGATATGAAAATAAACAACCAAGTAAAAAATAATAGATAACGTGTGTAATTTTTAGAAAATAATAACTTCAAAGCCCGTGCAACTTTGGAATATTCTCATTTTGTTTTTGAAAATGACTCGGAAAGAGTCGGAACATGTAAAACAACTAATAAAAGTTATTTTAATTTATATTATGATGTTAATTTACACCTTTAGCATTTAAAAGGAATATATTATTACAAGGTGTTATAATTTATTATATTGTTAACTAATTTAATGTTTTTTTACCACGACCGATCAACAAATTTTGCAATTTTTTTTCCCTCAACTGATTAACGATGGTTTTTTCTACAACCAGTGGACGTATTTCACAATTTTTTCCCCCTAAGACCGAAAAAGGAAAAGCACCAAAAGGGCTGTAAGGGCCATCGGGCGCTGCACCCATCCAAATTAGCCTACAGTCAGCACTTTAAAAAAAATGAGATTAGAAGAACTGCAAAGATCTTGTGGTGCGCATGAAAAAATTTTTGTCCCAAACTCAGAAAACATATATAGAAACAACAAACTTGTTGATCTTTGTAATTCATAGAAATTAGGACTTGACAATTTAAAGTAAATCTACATATCTCATATAATAGAAAAAATGAATCTATGGTTTCCTTTCAAACTTTGGACATAGGTTTAAAATTTCAATGCATAGAAGATAGAACCTAGTTCAATCAAAGAAAATACCATGTATTCTGGTTTTGGCTATATATTTCATTAAGGATAAAATAAAACAATTTTGATGATAAATGGATGTTGATGATGACATCACCCCAAATGTTTAAAAATGAAGGCAGTTTCTATAAAAGTTGTTCTTATGCTGCCTGTCACAAATACTTTGTGAAAGATGCTTCAACACACAAAATCTAATAAAATCGAAATTCAGAAAATCATTTAACTACCCAATTGTTAAAGGTCCGTAACATTAGTGAAAGTTGAAAAATAGATTTTGTATTATATAAACCTTGTCTTTCTTCCTTTTTAGGTAGATTTCGTAAGAAATACTACCTATTACATTCTCACCTAAGTTGGAAATTTTGAAACATTTTTGCAGATCTACGCCGATCATGACTCCCAGAACCCAAAACCACCCCCAGTTCAAAACTTTATATATCTATCTATCTATCTATCTATCTATCTATGTCACTTTTTTCTGACCACGATAACTGGAAAAATTCTGCATAAATCTCTTCCAAACTGATACATAAAATCAAGGGTCATAAAATCTCGGTCAAGTTCGTTAATGGACAAAATCGAACCAAGGGGGGGGGAAATGGGGGGGCTTTTTGTGAAAACAGAAAAATCCTCATAATTTCTTTATTATTATACGTATCGAATCCGTTTAAAGTTATTATTACTTCTAGGAAAAGGGCCGAAAATGTATGTCTGACAGATTTTTGATATAATTAAAAATGGCCCCAAGGGGGGGAAAAAAGGGGGGGTTTAGAAGAAAAAAAATCATGGCTTCGTCAATTCACAAGATATCAAATCCGCGTAAATTTATTATTAATCCTCTTAGTATTATCTAAAACTTTTATATTGACAAGTTTTTTATAGGTCCAACCGTTATAGCAAAAAAAAATTAAAAACAAAACAAATCCCTGCCGGCTCCGCCTGCAAACAAGTTATATTTCGAAGTAGGCGGTTCCAACTCCCGCATCTTTTCGAAACTGATACATAAAATCAAGGGTCATAAAATCTCGGTCAAGTTCGTTAATGGGCAAAATCGAACCAAGGGGGGGGGAAATGGGGGGGCTTTTTGTGAAAACAGAAAAATCCTCATAATTTCTTTATTATTATACGTATCGAATCTGTTTAAAATTCTTATTACTTCTAGGAAAAGGGCCGAAAATGTATGTATGACAGATTTTTGATATAATTAAAAATGGCCCCAAGGGGGGGGAAATGGGGGGGGGGTTAGGAGAAAAAAAAATTATAGCTTCGTGAATTCACAAGATATCAAATCCGCGTAAATTTATTATTAATCCTCTTAGTATTATCTAAAACTTTTATATTGACAAGTTTTTTATAGGACCAACCGTTATAGCAAACAAAAATTAAAAACAAAACAAATCCTGCCGGCTCCGCCTGCAAACAAGTTATTTTTCGAAGTAGGCGGTTCCAACTCCCGCATCTTTTCGAAACTGATACATAAAATCAAGGGTCATAAAATCTCGGTCAAGTTCGTTAATGGGCAAAATCAAACCAAGGGGGGGAAATGGGGGGGCTTTTTGTGAAAACAGAAAAATCCTCATAATTTCTTTATTATTATACGTATCGAATCCGTTTAAAGTTATTATTACTTCTAGGAAAAGGGCCGAAAATGTATGTATGACAGATTTTTGATATAATTAAAAATGGCCAAAAGGGGGGGGGGAAAGGGGGGTTTTAGGAGAAAAAAATCGTAGATTCGTCAATTCACAAGATATCAAATACGCGTAAATTTATTATTAATCCTCTTAGTATTATCTAAAACTTTTATATTGACAAGTTTTTTATAGGACCAACCATTATAGCAAAAAAAAAATTAAAAACAAAAAAATCCCTGCCGGCTCCGCCTGCAAACAAGTTATTTTTCGAAGTAGGCGGTTCCAACTCCCGCATCTTTTCGAAACTGATACATAAAATCAAGGGACATAAAATCTCGGTCAAGTTCGTTAATGGGCAAAATCAAACCAAGGGGGGTTGGGCTTTTTGTGAAAACAGAAAAAAACCCATAATTTCTTAATTATGATACGTATCGAATCTGTTTGAAGTTATTATTACTTCTAGGAACAGGGCCAAAAACTTATGTATTACAGATTTTTGATATAATTAAAAATTGCCTTAAGGGGGGGAGGGAAAGGAGGTTTTAGAAGAAAAAAATTCATAACTTCGTCAATTCCCAATATTTCAAATCTGCTTAAATATTTTATAAATCCTCTTAATATTATCTAAAACTTTTATATTGACATATTTTTTATAAAACCAACTCTTATAGCCCCAAAAAAAAAAAAAAAAAAAAAAAAAAAAAAATCCTTGCTGGCTCCGCCTGCAAACAAGTTTCGTTTAGAAGTAGGCGGTTCCAACTGCAGCATCATCGCAAAAAGGTCATTTCTTCCGCAATTCCCGACAAACAGGCACCCCACGTTCTGCGTCTTCGAAATCTACCTGTGCCTGTAGGCCGAGCCGTCAGGGATTTTTTTAAAATAAAAATTAACATTTTGCATAATTATTCTGAGTTGTCGATTTAAATTTTTTCAGTTGTATTTTGCCATGTCTGTATCAATGTAATTCTTGAAATAGGACATAAAATAATAGTGGAGTTTAAAGATATTTTTTATCCCTTCCAAACAGTTCAACTCCCTTCCATTTATAAATGTTGGGAGGGGGACTCCCCTCCTAAGAAAATTTGAATTTTAAGCTCTGCAATACTAATCTATTAATAAACTAAAGGAATATTTAAAAATCAATGATAAATAAAATATTTGAGCATTTTAAAAACTGAATTACATTTTTTGTTATGAAAATATTTCAAGTATTTACAAAAAAAAAAAAAAAAAAAAAAAAAAAAAAAAAAAAAAAAATCCTTGTTTGTTTCATACTATTCATTAATGGTTTTTCTATAGTATTTTGAAGTTCATAAAAGTGTTGGTAATTACATACCTCATTTACTAGAACAATTTTTAATTATGTTTTGAGTGATTGCTTCCCATGCATTGACTATAATGTGCATGGCATGTAGCTCAGATATTGATTTAATTATATATATTCTGGCATATAACACATACTTTTGATACCACTGCATGCTCCAAAATCTCTTTTTCAACCATTTGTCATGTTGCTGTTTTCTAAACTAATCATGTGAATGCAAGTTTCCTAACTTGTAGAAAAACTTTTCTGTGAACTGGTAATATGATTAAACAACAATGAATCTTCATTAGCATATGCTATATATTTTGTGAGTGAGAATCTATCTTTTGCAATTTAAGTATTTTAAATGGTGATGAGTTTAATAAACAGCATTTTTGGACTTATTAAATCTCCCAATTTTCTCCTCTGTCTGAAATATCTGCTATATGTACTGTCTTTCACTTCCCTTTCACTTCCTTTTATTGCATAAAACAACCAGCCAACCAACCCATCTTTGGAGAAGAACACGTGAAACACTTTTCTCTTTGGTGATTGGTGAGTGGGCTTAAAATGTCACACATCGTAAGTGGATGTAGTAAAAAAAGTCATGATCTAGTTGAACAATGAGCATGAAGCACTGTAGGTTTCGGATGGTAATGGAGATGAGCTGTGTTTACTTTTACTAAGCAGTAGTTATTAGTACATTTTGGAATCTCATGGTGGATTAAGTGTGTGATTTTGTCATTTATGTTTAGAGTTATATTTAATTATGGCACCAAGAAGAAATATGCATAATCTTTCCACCCATTTTTTTTCAATATGATTTTGATTATATAGTATCATTAGGGAAAAGAAGTTCTCATGCTAAATGCACAGTATGTTGCTTTAATTTCACATTTTCTCATGGTGGTAGAAAAAATGTAGTAAAACAGGGTGGAAACAGAAAACATATAAATTAAATAAAAACATAATTTACAGAACTAATTTAAAGAAAAAAAAAAAAAAATTTATTTCCCACATTGTTTAGGCCTGAGAAGTTGCAGATATTTAGATGTTTCATTCAGTTGGTTTTACATTTGATGGTAAATTTTTGGTAATAAATAAGGTTAAACCAATTGAACTTAAAAAAAAAAATCAATCATTATGATATCTAAAACCACCATAAAACTTCGATACCTTCGAATGAAATTGAAATAAATCTTAGACAATTTTAAAGGTTTGTATTTTGTATGTACCTTGTCATTTTGCACACACCCATTATCTTCTTATATATTAATGTTCACTAACGTCTGTCTATGTGTCTGTACCTGGAAATACTCTGCTCGCTGAGTGAGCAGTAAAGCGCTTCTGGTGTCAAAAACTTCAGAAAAATCCAAAAAGTCTATGTATTTTGAGTAGATCGGCCCTTAATTAAGAAAGATATTAAAAAACCCTCGAAAATTAGCGAAATAGGAAAAATTTTACCGAAACAAAGAAAAAACTGCATTCTCTACTAAATCTGCGCCTTGAGAGAGTCTAACGGGGTTACCGCAAACGAGTCGGACCAACACAAAACCACAGTAATTGCCTTTTTGAAAAAACATAAAAAATAAAATAGCCCTATCCACACGAAATTCAGGATATATGGATAAAACAAATCATGATTTCAAGAAATCAATTCGCTCCATCATAATTCGAGATATCGGTTAAAAATTTTTAATTTTTCGTCGAAAAACAATCAATTTTTTATCGCATGTAAGATATAGGTGTTTGAAACAAACTATCTGCAAAGAAAATAACAAACGAAACCGCATTTCTTTATATTGGGATAATGAAAAAATATTACAATTTTTTTTTTAAATATTGCATTTATCGATTTGAAAATTATGCATCTGTGTCATTGTTAATAATAATTGCAATTAATTGTTGTAGTTAATTGTGACTTTATTGGAAGAAGGAAATGGATTGCGTTGAGAACCACAATTATCTCGTATAATGTTCTTTAAGGTCATAAATTAGAGAAGAGAAAATGATATATTAAATCGGATCTTACTTTATGAGATGACATCAAAGACTTGAAATAAAAACACATAAGATCTATTTATTGATTTGAAACTTCATCAAAGAAGGAAGGCAGAGGATCATGTTTTCCCATTTGGTTCACTGTTCTTAGGAATTAAATTATCCAATGGAAATTCCTTTTATTTATAGATCTCAAAAAGGCAAGATTTTAGATGGCTGGTGATTGTTCGAAGAATTCATAACGATTAAAATCGCATTCTTGAAATTTATTAATGAAATCCAGGCAGTCTTAAATTTTTAAAAGTAAAACAGGGATGCATTTGATGTACCGAATATTCGGTATGAATTCTGTATTCGGCCTATTCTGTCATACTACCAAATATTCGGTTTGTCGAATATTTGGTAAGGCCAAATATGAAACTCGGTCTGCCAAGTATCAAGATATTCGACCAAACCGAATACTTAAAGAAAACTTTTTAAAAAATACTTTTAAAAACCTTAGGTAACTTTTATTTTTAATTGTCAATAAATAAAGATATTCAGGAAAATTAAGAAATAGATTCATATTTAAATAACAGAGATTGCTTTTACATTAGGGTCATTCTATTCCAAATAACCCCAGCCATGTAACCCACTATCTCCGATTTGTCTGAAATTTTCAGAAAACATCATACTAATAAAGTTAGAAAAGCTCATAAAATTTGAAATTGATGTGAATGTGGGTGTATAGCAAAAAATTGTGTCACCTTGTAGTGGAAGTTATGGGTGTGCTTTGAGCTACAGAATTTTATTTCTCAGCTGCTGTTTGTGATAGAAAGCTAAAAATTTTGCCACTTATAGTTCTTTCCATGAGGAATTCAGAAAAAAATACTGTTTTAATGCTTGAACTTTGTATATAGTTAAAAAAAATATTTATATTGACAGTTACCATATTCTGTATGAAAATTTTCAAAAATCAATATCTATAAAAGTGTATCTTCCAACCTGAACCTAATATTTTTTTTAAATACTCCATATACCATGTTTTTTCAAATAAAGAAAAAAAAACTATGGTTGCTGTAATAATTTTTGGAGGAAAAAAAACTAAACTTATGAGCATTGCAATTGGAATAATGATATAAACAGTCAAAGTAAATACAAACTAAATTAGCTAAATAGCTTCATTAAAACACAGTCTTGTTTGTATAGCTACCAAAATTTACTGTTATCGATAAAATAAATACATAACTAAAAGTCTTGTTTACTCCAATTCTATATTTCCTTGACTACATATTTGAAACAAATTACTTCAATATTTTTAATTTTCAGCAAGTAAATACATCAATAACAACAAACTTTGATTTTACATTTATCATGTTTTAAATAATAATAATTAATAAATTAATAATAATAATCAATGGGTTCTTTAATAATTAATATATATATATCAGTAATTAATATATATATATCAGTAACTAAGTTTATGAGTGCTGAAAATAGAATATCCTTATAAACAAGGTAAACTAACTTACAAATGTTCAAATATGAAGTTGCATATGATTGATAATATAAATACATAAATAAAAGCCTTGTTTATTCCAGTTCTATATTTCCTTGACTACATATTTAGAACAAATTACTTCAATATTCTTAATTTTCAGCAAGTAAATACATCGATAACAAACAGACTTTGATTTTACATATAACCATGTTTTTTCAATAATAATAATTATCAGTGGATGCTTTAATATTTTAAATATATATATATATATATAATATCAGTAACTAAATTTATGGGTACTGAAATTAGAATATCTTTGCAAACAAAGTTGAAATAGTTACAAGTAAAATAACTTAGAAGTGTTCTGATGTGAAGTTGCAATTGCTAGATATATATATATATATATATATATATATATTGATCTCTACAGCGAAAATCTTGCAAGATTTTTCTGGATTTTTTCAAGCTGTGTTACAAAAAATAGTACATACGACCAGATGCTTTAGTATCTGGAGCTTCCACTACACTTATAATGTGAGCTAAAGGAACATCACATACATACATCATCTCTGCCTTGTGGCCAATAGAATGAAGCAGCTGGTCCATTTGGATGGAAGAATTTTACTTCAATAGTTCCTTCATCTTCTTTCACTTTTTCCACCAGTACAAAAAACCACTTGTCATCATATTTACATGCTACATAGCATGAGTCATCAGGAATGAAGTTATGAAAACTTTGAGTTACGGGAACAGTGTTGTCATAAAAGGTTTTATGACATTCTTATCGCAATTGCGATGTCATCGTTTTCATATGGTATAACTCCATACTTCCATTAGTAATTTTAATATTTTCCCTCAAAATTTAATTAATGTTTTATTTCCCTTATTCGGCATTTATTTTTAGCTTTTATTTAACACCAAATTCATCTTATTCCAACACGTCGTTCGTATTTTGACTTCAGTCACAATGATCGTTTTTTAAATTTTCTCCCATCGGCTCGGTGCTTTGTCTGACGCGGGAGATTGTTCACCGTCGCGGCGCTAAGGCGATGCATTCCCATTGTGCCGGTGTAATACGGTTATCGCTCGTTGGCATCTGGCACGCTTGGCAGTTTGCTGGTTTTTCGTCACCAAGCACGGAGAAACCTGCATTCGCTGGACATGTGATCTCCAGTTACATCGGTGCGGCGTGGAGAGTAGGTTAGTAAGTTTTCCCGTAGCCATAATGGCTGTCATCAGGCTACCCATAAATTCTACAGAGTTAATTAAAGATGTTAGTAATTAATAATAGTCTGGTGATTCTTTTTTTTTTTAAACAAAAGCATTCATGATTTATATTTTGTGTCGTCAAGTTAAACCCATCACTGCTGGCATCGTCTGACCACATGGTTTTTGCATCAACTACTCATGCTATGACGGTAAGGTCGTTTTTGTTTTACTCTTCATATTTGTACATCGATAATTTTGAGAACGCAGCGAGACTCCAAGCCTGTGGAAAACTATATTAAGTATGATTTTAATTAAAATTAGTCTATACGATCACATGGTGCTCTTAAGTTGTAATAGAGCACGTGGCCCAGCTCGTTTTTCTAAGATCTCACACTGCAATGTAATTATTTAAGTTGTCCCGCAGTGGCACGGACGGTTAAGCTCGGCTCTCGTAAGATCGCCGAAAGCCAAGCAGCATCGGACAAGGTCAGTGATTGGGAGGGTGCATCGTCTATCCTCTCTCGTCTGCCGCTGCTGTGGGACCGTGTACGTTAATGGGAGTTGATGCACGTAACATCTGTTCGTGGCTCCAATGTCCTCCAAGTTTAGTATAAGCGTTACCTCTGGGGGTGCCAATCCAGGTGCAGGTCTCCCATCTGGAATTGGTTCAAAATTGAGAGACCAGCTCTAGAAGTCCAACCTCTCTTGAGGCTCTGGCACCCCTTCTTTCAGAGAAGTGCCTGGGCACTTTCTCTGACACGCCAACAACAACATTATTTAAGTTAATATTAAATACAATATAAAGCCCTAAGTCAGGAGCATAAGTGCAAGCATTGTAATTGCCATGATAATGCTTAAAGGTTGAAAATGTAAATAAATAAATAAAAAAAACTATTGTGAGAATTAAAAAATTTTTTTGGCTGGTACAAATGAGTTACATCAGGCAGCCTGGTGGATGGAGATAAAAAAAAAAATTACGATGAACTTATGAGATGAGCATATTTTGTTCTAACAAAAATATTCTCGCAAATTTTTGAAAATAAACTTGAAAACATGAATCACAAGAACATATATGTAAAAAAAGCAGGTGCTTGAAGTAGCCAACTGTAAACGTAAAAAATTATATTTTGTTATTGCTTTTTTAAAACTGAAAAGTACCTCGTGCCAAATTTTAAGTAATTCAAATGAGGCAGGTTTATTGCAAATCTACATGCATAAGCATGTAGATTTCTATTGATTGCGTCAATGGGTAGCGATTGTTTATTCGATTGATGGATAAATTATTTTACTATTTTTAAAATAAATTTTTAATGTCTTGGTTCTATTTAGTCTTACCAGTGCTGTAGTATTTCTGTCATATTTGATATCTGCCATATGCGCTTTTAATCTTGTTTTAAACTTCCTAGTGGTCATTCGTATACAATATTGTAATGTTCCATCTGCTCTGGGGAAAAGGATTTCATAAACACCTAATAGTTGATATGGGTCTATTGGGTCTATTTTCTTACAAACTATGCTTTTTTATTTTATGGATGGTTTTGCAATAAGACATATATTAAATTTGCTAAGTTTATATTTCGATCTTTCCCTGGGTTTTTAAAATATTGAAAACAAACCGATAGGACTTTTGCAGTTTATCAAAACCGCAAAAGAAAATTACTGATTTGATAATCCCAGACAATGAAATATTCTCAATTTCACTCATCCTCAAATATTAAGAAACCTGTTGGAGGTATCGATTTGAAACTCGCTGTATATACATAGTTTATTTATTTTTATTCAGAAAATGCAAATTTTGGAAATCAGACAGTAACTTAATTTTGGCCAAAAACTGACACGCTTTCAATCAAATGATCCAGACTGGTGGGGGGGGGGGGGGTATTTAATTTACTTCCGCTTCAGGGTCCATCTTTATTTAATTTCCAACAGGTGAAAGGGTTACCAGAGGAAAGGTTTCGTGCAGCGATTTTTAGAGTAATTTTGCATTTCATTTTATTTTTGGAGGGACCGGGCAATGCCGGACAGATTAGCTAGTCCTTAATAATCAGTATTGAAAATTTATATTTCAATTTTTTGTTCTATATATGATGTATTCACCTACTTTCTGTATTTACTCATACTGAGGCTCCTTGTTTGAAAATGTTCTTTTTGTTACAAATATAACAACATTCACCTGCTTTCTGCTTGTATTATTACCAAATATTTGTAAATGTCCGTTTTATTTAGGGTAATATGTCATATTCATCCTCTTTTTAATGCTTAAAAAATTTTATTTAAATTTCGTTTTGCATGTGGAAATCTTTCAATTGAAAATTAATTGCTGTGGACAAGTGACTATTATGGTTTTTGAATTGTTGGGAACAATAAAGAAACACGGTTAAATTTTATAGGGAAAATATCCATTGATTCTCAATGAAAATAATGATATTTTGAATTAAGAAAAATAAAGTAAATATAATATAGCCTATATCACTTCCTGGATTATAATCAAAGCCGTAGCCAATGGGAAGATTACCAGGGTTTGATCCCCCTTCCGAAATATCTGTCAGGATGTCCATAACTATGTGCCATTAACTAATCAGTCAAGATGGTTAAAATTCAAAAATCAAATAAAGCCAAGATTCAAATATCAAAATCCTACGCTAGCACATCGTTTGATTATGTCAGTATGCTTACAAAATAATTAGAACTTCTAAGAAATCTTCAAAATTAAGTTGAATTTTTTGGAATAGGGTTCTGTAAAAGCAGAATGTCAAAATAAAATGTTTACTACAGCTTGATACAGATTGTCAGATTTGTTTATTTGAAATCTTGAAAAATGCAATGAAAGTCATTTAAAGTATCCACAAACTTAACTGTTTTGACGTATGCTACTGGAAAGACATTTTTTGGCAATAAAACCTTTAAAAACATATGTGCAAAATTTCAAATATAAATTTGGTTGACACTAACGTCTATTCGTCACAGAAGAAGCATTTAAATAAGATTGTACTTTTATTTGCAGTGAAGAAGGCTTAAATTTTCTTATGTAATTATATTAAATTGAATTATTTGAATTAACAATAAAGATCAATAAGGCACTTAACAATGGCTTCTATTTAATTAGTAAAAAACAAATCTTAAATAAGTCAAGAATAAAATTTCGGGTCGCAAATCCTTGTTTGAAATACTTTTCTGGTTACGGCCTTAATTATAATCCACCTATATGAAAAGGCATTTAATTATTCATTTCGACCATAATGTCAGCCAAACAATTTCACTATTTCAAATTTATAATATTATTAGATGCTAGCATAGAGTAAAAATATTGTGGCATTGGGACAAAACAGCAGTCCACAGGCTTCACTATGTTAAATTAACATTGAGGAATCGCACTGGAAATAAATAAGGATTGTACTGCTGCGCAATACTTAAATAATGTATAACACATTGCAAAAATGAGCTTAAATTTAATGTTGATGAAACAATTTAAAGAATCATTAAAGTGGAATGTTTCTTTTCATTATTTTTATTGGATCACAGTTTTCTATTAAATGCTTCAGACCATGTAGCATTCCTATTTAAAAAGATGCTTCTGTATAGTGCTATAGTGAAAAAAAAAAAAATCATACGTAAGGACAAAAACAACTGCAATTGTAAAGGAAATTGTCAATAAGTTATAAATACCATGCCTGATATTTGAATCTAAAAGCTTCCAAGTTTACTTGAACACTAAATACATAAACTTATGTAAAATTTGTGTGCTACAGTTATTGTAAAGCATGCATGTCATCAAAAAAATATCTTCTGCCATATTCTGAAGAGTTTATTGTCATATCTGTATATAAACTTTTAAATATAAAAGGGGGAAAAGTCTATCCGAATTCTTAGTGACTAATCTTGGTGCATTTGAACATGCAAGTAGTATGTGTATGTTATTCTTACTTCAATAGCAGTGTTTGCTGTTTTTTTGCCTAAAGCACTAATTAGGCCAATATTAAAAGTTTTAATGTGAGAGGAAGGGGGAGCTTTGTCAAAAAAGTCTCCTGATTTTTAGCATTGAGAGGTTAGCAAGTTAGCATTTATTTTGTTTTTTGAAAATTTCCTCATTAACAAATGGCTGATTTTAATAAATGACACACACTGTGTAGCTAGCATTCATTTAATTTTATAACTGCATTTCTGAAAAGGATATAAAGATAATTCATGCTACTTTTTTAAACTAAAGGATTTTTTTTTTAATGAAAAAATACTTTTATATCTTGTTCAAATACTTAGAGATTATCCAGAATATTTAAGATAAAATTTAAAAATTTATAAAAGTTTAAGACACTGAATTCCATAATTATCTAATTAACGATACATTAGAGAAGTCAATTATATCAAATACTTTTCATTTCAGCGAGACTTGTCTCACAGCAATTACTTTTGCATTTTTAAACATTGTTATTTGTTTTAATATGTTTTCTCTTTCCTGTAGGAGATCAGGTGTCTCATAAAGGAGCTCTTACTGGTGGATATTTTGATACCAGAAGGTCAAGATTAGATTTACATAAAGCGCATATGCAGCTTGTGTCTGAAATTAATGAACAAGAAAGACAACTGACACAACATCGGAAAACCTTGACAAATATCCTTTTAATTGTTTTAGCTTGGTAGATTATTTTATTTTATATTTTTTATTGAATATACATTCAAATTATTCAAGATGAGGATGGATACATGGAGGGGGAGGAGGTCATTTTTTAATGGTATTAAATTTAAACTTGCTACTAATTTCCTGTCATTCTGACACCATGTATGATTTTCTGTTTAATTTTACCTACTTGAAAGCAATCTGTTACTAATTTTGTATCAAAATTGCTAGAAATGCTGAAACTTAGATGCTCTCTGAATAGCTTTCTTGATTACACTCCAGTATTATGATTTTTCATTTTAATTCTTTTACCTACATGAAATTCAAATCATAACTAAAAAAGTGCATAGATTTTCTGTTTGATATTTTAACAGCAATAAATATTTTTATACGAAATTATTTTCTAATTTTAAACTTGTTTAAAAAATTTTGGAAAATTAGTGGAAATATTTCATTTAAATTTTCAAGTAGATTTATGAAGAAGTGTTATATGCATTCTTAATTGTCTAGTCATCAGCATTAATTGTTATATTTCATAAATCATGATACAAACCAACTTTATTTTAAGGAGGCAACAGCTGTGAAAACCTATGGAAAACAGCTGATACTAACATACATTTTTCTTGGAAACTTTTTAAGCAATCCCCCCCCCCCCTGGCCTTTTTTTTTTTTTTTTTTTGCTATTATAATTAGCTATACTTCAATGATTGTATTTTACTGGGAAAAAAAGTCCATTTTAGTAATGTTAATTTAAAAAGGAAAAACTTAATTTTTTGTGTTTCAAAATAGTGGAACTATTCCACTCTTTATTTTTATTTCTTGCAGAACAATGAATTTATAGTTTATCTACTGCCCAGTAGCTCCCAAGAAAAAGGTCCAACTGTACACTATATCAGCTGTTTTCCAGGGGATTTCACAAGTGTTGTTGCCCTCTTAAGATATCAAGGATTAGTATCCTGTATTCGACCTATTCGTTTTCAAGTTAAGTCTGGAAGAAAGGATGAGGGGCATTGAGGGTCTTAATTTGTCTAAACTGTTGAATACTTATTGATAGTAATATTTATGAAAAGAAATGTTCTCAATATTTTGTTTATTTACGATTTTAAATATAAATTATGTAAATGCATTTGTGTAAATTTATTCCAAAACTAGCTGATCCGCCCAACATTGCCCGGGCCCGTGATAATAAAGTTAAACAGACCTAAAATTTGTATGATTTTATATCTTTAACTCTATTTTGTATGAAATTATTTATTTAAAATTGCTGTGCACGTGACGGAAAATCCTTTATTTTCACCTTCTGCCGACAGAGGCACATTCTGATCTAAACAAACATCCGGCACGTGTTCCCACTGCCTGCAGTACCATATAGTAAGGGTGTTGTGCAAGCGTTGCAAAATCTTTGAGTTCCACCTTCCGAAGCCAGGAGACACACTCTATTCCAAACAAACCACTTTCTGAAGGCTACTCCGGCACTGTATAATTTTATTAATATTACCGTATTAATATATATTTACTTCTGATGGATTTAAGTTAAAGATTAAGCTTTAAAAGATATATTAACATTACAAAGATAAATTTGCAGTAGAAAAACGTAATATGGCTGAATGCCCCTAAACCGATATGGAAAACCAAAGTCAGTGTAAAGTAAAAAGCTTTTATTAATTAACTTACAAATATAAACTATAATGATATATAATGAAAGAAAGAATGACAAAAGTTCAAAAACAAACATATTTATTAGAGTGTGAAACACAAATTAAATAAATAAAATATAACTGAAAGATAATTATAACAAAGATTACTTATGGATATAAACAAACATCTATTGCTAAAACGATGGATTACTTCATAACATAGAATGGCTTAAAACAGCTTCACAACTAGTAATGTGGTAAAACTATAAATAACAACTATTGTAAAACAAGTTGAGTTATATTTGACAACCCAAAGCAGAACTAAAATTGATTTAATAGCAGGAACAGATAACTGGTGAATAAGTTAAATATCCGATGAAGATGCAGTGATAAGAAAGTTATAATGCTGGATATCAATTGAAAGGAACTTTGCTGAGTGAAAGTTTTGTAATAAGTTGAATGACTATATAAGCATATCAAGTAGAGAAACTGCTGACGAGAACTTGTTATGACTGAGATGACACATGGCTAATCCCTCCAGAGTTACAATACTTCAAGGATAACCATTACTGATGGATTTCCCTAAATGCCATGATGCGGTGGAATCCATACATTAAGTTTGGAAGTCAGACAGCTTACATAAGAGATAGTTCCAGGTTTCTGCATACATTATCAGAATACTATTTCAGGTATTATAGATCAGTTGAAATATATTTATCACACAGCATTTCCTTTGGACAACATCATTAGACTTGTTATTTACAAGGACAACACAACATAACAAGTGGGTAAGTGTGATCGAAGATCTCACAAAGGGTTTTGTTTAATATTCCTTTCAAAACACTTAATCCTTTCTTTAATAAATCCAAATAAATTTCATTTAGCAACAAAAAAAAGTCATGTTTTTTATAAAGTAAAAATTTACCGATCTATTTTTTCGTTTTTCCGAATATCTAAAACAGCCCGCTATTATACTCTGTCATAATAATATGTCATATGAAATAATGCGATATTTTAAAAAAAAATTAAAAATGAAACATATTGTACACTTTCAAAATGTTAAAATATGCAAATATTTCCATAATCTGGTTTTTATCATGATTCAATACGTTCCTCAAACTCATATATTTCACTATATACTCATATATTCTCTATTAAACTCTCTAATGATGTGATATTAATCTGCTTTCTGTACATACGCATACTGATACTCCTTGTATTATTGAGAAATCTTTGAAAATTTCCGTTTTATTACCAATATGTGTCAATCATTTTTATTTCATTTTCATACTAACTATCCTCCCGGCGTTGCCCGGGCCCGAGATAATAACAATCTCAGTGCAAGGCGTTAACCCCCTCCCTCCCCATACCCGCAAATATAATGAATAATTTTTTCAAGAAAACCACCTTCACCTACATTAACACGATCATTAAAAAAATAATTGCATTTTTCTGATAAATAGAACATAATGAAGACGTTATGCTAAAATAGCCGGCAGATGACAATACTTCTCATCCTCAATTTCAGATCTATATCTTAATTAGTTATCTAAATTTTGTTCATTAGTAAAAATTGGCAATTATTTCCTTTCATTTTCGCAAACTAAATGGAGGGATCGGCCAGAGAAACAGATCTCTTTGTAGTTCAGTTTTTAATGAAAGTAGATCCCTGTCTGAAACTTTTTCGGATTTTTTTTCACTGGCGCCAGCAGATTTTTAGCAGTTTTTTTACATAAATTAAGAAAAATTACCGGCAGAAATTTTCAAATATTGCATAGACGGATGCAGAATTTTTTTTTACATATGCTCAGAAATTTTCAAATTGATATCTTAATTAGTTTTCTTAAAATTCGCTAATTAGTAAAATAATTTCGAATTCGTTCATTTCCGCTTCCAAATCCACAACAACAATTCTTTTCTTTAGCCATTTTGATTTAAAAGATGGCATTTTCAATGCGATGTTTAATGATATTCTAATTAATATCTAGAGTAATTATCAAAATATTAAAATTCTGAGACTCAGGTATACCAGGAGAGGGTTTGGACTACCTAAATCTAAATTTACAGACTTCTAGATGCACTAAATTTTCCTAGCCATCGCCAACAGACACACACTCACACACAGACACACAGAGCGAAACTTTCTTTTATTAGTATAGATTAATCTTTTTTTCAATTGGTGAAACTTTTTATTTCATTTTCATTTTTCCCATGGAAATCTTTCAATAGAAAATTAATTATTGTAGAAAGAATTTTATTGTGGATTTTTTTTTAATTGTTGACAACTGCTCTCATGAAAAATGTTTAAATTTAATAGGAAAAGGCAGTTAGAATTTTTGTTTTTTTATCTCTATTTATTAAAATAATAAGATTTTTTTCAAATTTTAATATTTTGAGCTTCATACCAGGTATTCAGTTATATATACACAAAGTTTCAACTCTGAAAGTTATATAAGTTCTGAGAACGGCTCTGCGACGGACAGACAACGGAGCGGGAGTAATAGGGTTTCGTGAGAAGAACAAAACCCTAAAAAGTAACACAGTTGAGACAAGACAGAAATAGAAGCGAAGCTGATGATTGAGGGTGAAGGATTGCCTTTTATTCAAACCAGTCAAACGAAAACGGGACTATTATGCAAGGTCCTACACAACAGGTTGAACTCGGAAGAGACGACATTGCTGCAAGAGAACACAGGAGCGATGTGTCTTAGGCAATTGTAGCATTTGCTAAAGCCATTGTACCAAATTAACACAAAATTAAAGGAGCAGATAATGCAGGAAAACGATATGCTGGTTTGTAAGTTAGCTCAAAAGTCCTATAGAAACATGGTGTCTGTAAAGAGTAAATGCCATTTAAACAGAAATCCGCAAATGATATTTTGTAATGTGAAGATTTAGAATTGAAGAAACAGATTTTCAGTCCAGTTAGTTTATTCAAGGATTCTTTCATGCAATGTACATAATATAGTAAACAGATATTATTTGAATGAGTCCATTTGATTTATTACAGTCACAAAGTCCAGTTATATTTTTCATCAGGAAAAAGAACATCTTAAATATTTCAAAAAATCATAACAACTAAATAGGAGTAAACTTAAAACATACCCTATTTGAATACGAAGCTGCAATTTCAGTTACGAACGTTACTAAGTTTCATACATCTTATACAGCAAACGACACTCCACTACAGCCATATTTAAAACAACTGCTTACGAGAATGTTTAGGTTATCAAAACAAAACCACGATGTTGAACTAAGCAAATGGCGTATACATACTTTGAAAAACCCACACGTGCCAATGAAATGCACTTTCCAGAACATTCACGGAAGTTACGCGATGGCTAAAACATGAATAATTAAGAGATTGGCGAATCAAATAAAGATTGGTCTGGTGCCAGCTATCGAAGTAAAAGAGTACTAGCCATACGATTATCGCTTGAATCGAATATCACCGTATACCGAGAATGGAAACTGCCGTAATGAGTGAAGCGTGGTGTTTAAATGTTTACAAAGTAAATATGATTTAAAGACTATTGAAAAACATGAAATAAATGTATTTAATGGATGAACTATAAATATTAAACAGAAATTGAAAGATTATTGGTAAGTTAAATGTATTTTAACTATAGTAATTACGTTTTTATAATAAAGTTATAATGTTGATATACACTGTTTCTGAATTTTTATGCTAAGATTAAATGACTGCAAATAAAGATGAAATATGAGTGAATGTTAATGAATGCATGTGTTTAAAAGAGTATTTGAGGCAGTAAGACCTAAATATGAAATGAAGGCTTGTTTTTCACAACAATGTGCAGCAAGTTGAAGACGATTGACGCCATCCAGCAGCAGATACCGGAACTGTGTCATTAGAGAGAGATTGTTTTCAGAGATTGTGACATATGGAGCTGGAGACACGTGCATTGTTTAAACTTTGTAAACGGAATAAATATATAACGACGTGAAGTAAAAACGGAAAATACAGTTTGGAAAAGAAACAGACGTATGTAAAAGCATATGTGGTTTAAATAAATGAGTTAAAAAAAGATTATTGTAATAAAGTATATTTATGTAAAATGTAAATAAAGAAAAGAAACCAAATGGATATTCCTCGTACAGTGGCAAGAAGAGCAATATATTTCTTGTCAAGTTCCACCTTTCACCACCAGGGGCACTAATTTGTTCTATACAAACATCCGACACAAGTACACATTATATCAGGGGTGATTCTGGTCTGAAAATTCCGAAAAATTAAGACAATGATTTCCGAAACTATAAAAATATATATCGGTCATAAATCTGAAAATTCAGACATAAAATGTATCGGTATTTCGGCAAATGATCTCCCGTAAAAAAATTAATCTCGTCATTCGTTCGAAGAAAAGTCGCCAATTTTGTCAAAGGATCGCGGGAAACACGTGACTTTCGTCAGAAAATCGCGAAAAAAAAGGCAAATTTTGTCTAAAACATTGCGAAAAACGGCAAATTTTGTCAAACGATCGTGAAAAACGGCAAATTTTGTCCACAGATCGCGGGAAAAACGTGACTTTCGCCAGAAAGTCGCAAAAAACTGGCAAATTTCGTCAAAAGATCGCGGGAAAAATGTGACTTTCGTCTGAAAATTTAAAAAAAAAAAAACTAATTTCGTCAAAAACATTGCAAAAAAGACAAATTTCGTCAAAAGATCGCGAAAAAAAATTTTGTCAACAGATCTCTAAAAACGCAAATTTCGTCAAAGGGACGCAAAAAAAAAAAAAGTGCCGGGAGTTGAATTTTTATACACTTTCTAATAACACAACTCCAACTTTTTAATACTTGTTTTGTATCTTTCTTTATTCAAGAGATAAATAACATCTGCTCTGCCTGGCTGGTGAAAAAGCACGTTAAAATGAATTATTTTTCTGCAATAAAATTAATGTAAAATAATAAAATATCTAGGGCTCTAAGTGTTGTATAATCTTAATTTTTTTCAAACTTGAAATGTGGAAACATATTGGGATTCGAACGGTGTTAATTTTAAAATAGTAGCTTAATTAGAACTGTTGAGTCCCCTAAAATATCTCCTAGTACCCTGTTTGTTTGTGGATTCATTATTGCAGACACCTGACACTCTCAAAGTTTTACTGAGCTCATGTGTTTGCAAGATTAAATTGCTCAAAATATTAAAAACTTCTAATTAATATTTCTGAAAGTTCTGGGTGGAATTAAAGAAAATAATTTTTTTTTTAAATTTGCGATTAGTTGGTTATCTAGATCTGCAAATTTTCTTGTCAAAAGATTTAATAGTTTTTATTATTTTGACATGTTGTGAGAAGACATAGTTAAAAGTCATTCTAGTAACCGATCTTTTTCATGTAAACCTAAAATCTTTCTTCCCTCTCCCGACACAGACCTGATTTTTGCAGTTTTGACATTTCTTGTGTGCCAGTTTTAAAAAAAAATGGCATTTTGTAAGCGATGGTTGGCGAATTTTCATTAATATTTCAGTTAATTTTCAAAATATTAAAATTCTAAGGTGTGCCAGGCCAGGTTTTGGACTATCCTGATCTAAATTTTCAGACATCTACATGCACTAGATTTTCCTAGCCATCTCAGACAAATAGATACACACACATAGAACGAAACTTTCTTTTATTAATATAGATTATTCATCTAATAGCTAGAAATCTATACTGATAAAATAAAGGTGTGTGTGATGGTTAGGGATATCTACCATACACGAAGGTATGAAAATTTGGAGTGGATAGTCCACGGCATAGGTTAACAAATGAGATTGGGACTTAAAACGGCCTACAGAGGCGCTGATCACAGCCGTCGATACAGGAAAATTGTCCCTTTAACTAATGCTAAAGTGTCATTGAAACCATTATTTATTGTAAACACATTTGAAAGTTTTTGATATTCAAATTTGGATAATTTTTACCTTGCCATATAAACACAAAATACAAATATCACATGAAATCTAAAATTGTGCAAAAGTATAATCATTATGAACAAAATAAAAATAATGCATGTAATGCAATGGACTTGGAAGGGATTTTCCTGAAGCGAGAAGCTATATCTTTTTTCCACCAGATGGCATATTCGAGCGCTTGAATTCTCAATAGGAAAGTTATGGCAAAATCTGTAATGACACTGTTAACTAGCGTCACTAGTAACAAGGGCGGAAACTATTAAGCTTCTGAAATTAGCTTTTTTCTCTCACTTATTGTTCACCCCTAATTTACGTTAAAAAAGAAAAAAAAAAAAAAACTAAGTTTCTGTTGAAAACACAAGCAAGTAATATTTTTAAAAAGAAAGATTATAGGATAGACTCTCAATAGCAGAAATATTCAGTGTATGATAAGTTTCTTCTCCCTTGTCATTAGTGGTGATATGATTATCATCACATTATGCTTTGCGATAGAGCTCCCGAGGCTCATATTTTTAATTTTTAGCTGATAAATTAGCTGAGATATTAACTTTAAAAACCTTAATGAACATGGCCCGTGTGTAAAGGGCTGTGACAGTCTGGCAAAAAAAACCTATTTCAAAGCTTTTGTAGCAGGGAAAGTACGATGAACGAGAAAAGGTTTTTTTTGCATTTTTTGAAGCCTGCATCGATTTAACTATTCGAAATATGAAGAACAAAAAATACATAACCATATGTACATACTTTTTTCTTTCTAACTATGTCTACTGTTTTAAAAAAAATATTAATATTTATCCTTTCAAAAAAAGGTGTTTTTTTCTTTTGCGTGTTTACAAGTGCACATTAGCTTAATTATTTGAAATATGAAAAAGCAAAAAATACCAAACTTTACGTACATTTAACTTTCTAACATTGTAACCCGTTAAAAAAAAATATTCCCTTAAAAAAAAAAAAAAAAAAAATTATTTTGAGTTTTGTTTTTATTGTGATTTTTAAAAATCTGCATCGGCTGTACAATCAAGGTATGAAAAAACAAAAGAATACTCACTTAGCCAGCATACATTGTTGTTTTAAAAAATATTAATATTAACCCTTTCAAAAAAAATTATTTTATGGAACTCTCTTTGCATTTTCGTGGACTTCTTTTTATGTCCATAAAAATAATTTTTTTCTCAAAATACATTTCAGAAAACCATTTTCTGTTGAGAAATTTTAGAAAATAATTAATATTTCAACCCAAACATAAAACAACAGGTTGCTATTTGGTCAGAATCAACTATTCATGGAGAATAGTTGATAAAAAATTTGAGCAAATATGACCAGGCGGGGAACCCCACAATGGGGCAAATTATTCTGAATTCGGAAGTGAAATAATAGCTTTCTGTTAATTTTGATTTTGTAGCTTGTGTGTCTGCACAAGTTTTGTCTGAATGTTCATTCTGTTTTCTGTCAGCATTGTTTAATGGGCTTCACTCCATTAAACAGGGGATCCACCTGATTGATGCCCCCACCCTCCTCCCCTCTTCATGTGAATAAGAAGAGGTGCATTTTTGTGTAGTTATTTTAACTTTTTTGTGTTAGTATGTTCCATTTTGGTTATTTACATTTTGATTATTATTAACATATACCACGATTCCACCAATATGCCTTTTACGGGGTTCGGTGATAAATACAATGGATTTAAACGTTATTGACTGTATTGTTATGTAGATAAACAACTTTTGCATTTACAGTTTCATTAAAAAGAATCTTTTCTGGGGCTTAATTCAAATTATGCCGAAATTCAGGGTTGCTGCATACTTTGGATTGCCCAAAATTTATGCAGAAATTTCCATCTAATTACAGAGCAAGCATCCAAAACATTTTAGTCTTAATATTTTGTGGAAATTTAATATTTTAGAATAATTTATGAAAATATACCAATTACTTGCATTTAATGTTTTATTTATATGTATGTGATAGTACAAACTGCTGGATGCAGTTAAAGAATTTCACTTAGGAACTTTTATTTTAACAACTAAAATTCTGGTTTTATCTCTCTATTCTAAAAAATAATAATAAATAAATAAATAAAGCTACTAACGCTGCTGCTGCCGTTTTTGAATCGACAGTGTCCTTTTTACTTTCTCAACTTATGCAGCAAAAACTATTGCATATACATAAAAACTTGTAGCTTTCTAGAAAAATGTATGATAAACATGCTAAAACAAACAATTTTTAGATTGAAGAATTATTTTAAGTACTATTTAGTGTTGAAATCAGCCAAGATAGTTCAGTTACACTGCATATAAACAATATTTTTATAAGCCAAAAAAAATTCCGACTTGCTCGTTATATTTTCGCATCCAAAACTGAATGTGAAAATATAGATGTCATTTTGACAAGTTCTCACGCTAGCTGGTACATCGCCTGCTGTAAATGCATTATATTCTTTTCACATGTATTATTACATTCATTTTGCATTGATCAGCACATTTTTCCATTTAAGACAGGATTCCATCATAAACAGGTTTTTTTCACATGTTTTCATGTACTTTAATTTTATTGCCTAAATATAAATGTAATATTCTTCAAAAAGTATAAATTAAAATTTTTTGATTCTAATAATAGCAATTTAAAAATAGATGCATTTTTTGCAAAAACTGTTGGGCAGAGCCAAATTTTGCTGATTTTTGCACAGACCAGGCCAGGCCAGATTTTTATACGATCTGTGTCGAGACTGGGCCTGAAAATTTCTTCTGTTCCTGACCTTTAGGAAGAATGTCTAGATCCGTCTAAGGTCGCAGCAAAGGTATCTTGGCAGTGGAGGCAAAGCTACGAAGGCCTGCTCACTCACTTTGGCGCTTGTAGATTCCCATACTGGGAGAAAAGCGATGATTTGGCGTGTAGAAAAATCCTTTTCGGATTTAACTTATAAAATTTGTTTACTTTTGATGTAAATTCTTGAATCGCCAGATTTGGCTGTTTATCGTTATTTGTAGGAATAAATTTTGCATGAGTTACTGTTATGTTCCACGCAGATCTTTTGATATTCGTTAAAGAATTCCTTTTACAATGTTTTAACTCATTACTAAATTTTGTCATCTACGATTTTGGAATTTTAGCGATTTTTATACGATTTAACGTTTTGCGTTTAGCGGGGATTTTTCCACATTATTAAATATAAATCCTGTTTTAAGTAAATTTTATCCTTTTTTCAATAAATTTTATTGAATTCATACGTACATTTTTGAATTTTATGCGTATATTTTTATTTGAATTTATAGAATTTTTGGGTTTACGAGGCAATTTTTCCACATTCGTAAAAGAAATCCTGTTTGTCATTTAGTCCAAAAAAGGATAATTTTTCTCTCTGCAATTTTTGAAATCTTAACGATTTTTAATGCTATTTTTAGCGTTTTTGCGGGATTTTTCCACATGAGCAAAAAGAATCCTGTTTATATCTGTAGATGAATATAGTAAATTTTGTTTACTTTTCGATGAAGGTTATTTGGCATTCATCAGGTTAAAATGCTAATTTTTAACCATTTTCTGAAAGATTATTTGCCTTTTTATGAAGATGCAAAACACTATTCGATTTCTTGATATCTGAATAAGAATTTCTGTAATTTGTATGTATTTACGAATGAAAATGACTTCCTTAAATGTTAGAAATTAGTTAACCTAAATTGACAAACAGCCGTAAAGAAAACTACATTTTTTAAACTAAAGACTGAAAATATCTAAAGGTGGAAGTACAGTGGAACTTCCCTTTAACGAAGTCCCTATTTCACGAAGTTTTCTACTTAACGAAATTTTCTGCAGAACTTTGACTTTGAACACCATTAGCATGTAAATTAATCTCCACATTACGAAAAATATATTCTATATAACGAAGTTTATTCCACTTTTGTACGTGTACAGAATTCAAATTAAGCGATTGCTGTTCGAAGGATATGCAAATTTATTTCAGCGGATTAGATTGTATGAAAATGAACACATTTAAATAATTTCCATTCTGCTTGGTGCTAAATAAAACAATTTTTTTTTTCACATTAAGAAAAACACTTGTTATCACTATTCTCCCACTCCGAGACTCCAGCGCTGACAGTTTGGGGAAGTCAAAATCCCCTTTTTACCTTCAATAATATAGAAGATGAGGTGTCGCAATGGCGTCGGATGCAATGAAACAAAAAATATTTATTAGAGTCAGACAGGTACCATTCTGACCTTCCATTGCTGATAGACAATTGCTTTGTACATCCAAAAAAACATGCTTCAAAATACAAATCGAAGAACATCAAAATTATTTTTGTTCCTGCCAATACAGCTAAACTTCAATCATTAGTCTAAGGAATAATAAAAAATCTTGAAGTACATTATCGAAAAAGACAGAAAGAAGCCGATGTAGTGAAAACATTAGTTTGAGATTCTGTGTATCAGAGCTGATGAAAGCTCAGGCCAAAGTTTGGGAATGTGATGTGATTTCATCGACCGTACACAACTGTTTTGTAAAAGACGGCTTCATAATTAAAACTGAATCAAATGCTTCTGAATGCAATGCCTGTTTGTCATATTTATTTGAAGAAACAATTTCATTGATTTAAGTTGATTTCTATTTAACGAATTTTCTTCATAACGAAGTTTTTAAGTGTAACGATGCGACTTCTTTAAATGGAAGTTCCACTGTATTTAAATGAGTTTTTCATTTTTGAATAAATAAAAATTACTTATAGACTTATAAGCGATTCGTCTCACGTGAGGACACATTTTCCCCCTTTCTCGTGCTGCGGCGTTGGAAATTCGGTTCATAACGCCGGCTTTGACAGAATTTTCTAAAAAATCTTCTTTCTTGAAAAAAAAAGGGGGGGGGGACATCTTTTGATTACAAAGTTTCTGAATAAGCACACCTATCAACTTTATACATTTCCAAACAGAAATGCATTAAAATTATGTCAAAGTAGCCCGTTTGGATTTGAGAACAGCCTTAAGGGTACGAAAATCGATTAATGATATAAATATTTTCTAAATGGGATATTCTACAAAGAGAAAAAAGGGCTGTGCATATGCAAAGAACTTTTTCATGACAAGTTTTATTTTAAAGAAAAGAAAATTCTTGTTATATTATATATTTTATCCATATGTTTGGTATGTACTTGAGTTGAAATTTTCCGAAAAAATCAAATCCGTCGAAATTATTACTCTATCATTAATATTTTTAAAAATAGAACATTTGATTGGACATCAAAAATCTGATATCTCCGACAATCGCAGGAGAATTATCTGTCGCAGGTCAACCACTTAACGCTGCGGGGGTCCTAGGGTTGCCCACTGATTTATTCCAATCGCCAAAATTGCGCCAGAAAATTATTTCGCGAAACAATACAAGTTTAGTTAATATTACAAGTATTTATCATAAAAATGATTATACATTAAGCTGAATCACTTTTGTTTAATCAATAAATCATTTTTCAATGGAAAAATCTAAAAAAATCAGATTTAAAGTGCTTTTTTTTTTCAAATTCAGTAAAGAACTATTTCTTCTCGCGCATGTACACTTTTTTCTAGTATAATCTCCACTGCCAAGTTACCTTTGCCTCAAGATTAGGTGTGGAAAATAAATAAATCTGGCCTGGCCTGAGTCTGCAGGAAAGAATAAAGCCAAGCCTGGAAAAGAGTGATCACAAGGCTCAGTTTGTTTCGGCCTGAAAATAGTTTTTTTTTTTTTTTTTTTGCCTTGCACAAATTTATCATCAAAAAAATATTTTGAAATATTTCAATTATACTTATATCTAAGTATCACAATTAATTAATTTCCTTTCATTAGGAGTTCTCAAGTATGTATGTTTTCATGAGTCTATGCAATAACTAACTGCATTACAGTTCTAGCATACTTTAAAAAATGCAATACTCAGGAAAACTGATATCACGCGACAAAATTTTATAATTCTCATAACAACATTAAGAATTATAAAAGCTTTTATTATAACCGTTTACCAAATATGTTAAGGCAGAAGATAAAAATTCCTTATCGTACCAAATTTGAAAAAGTATGTTTATATTAAATTCCAGAAACTAATTCAAAGACTAGACAAAACAGACAAGCATGTATTTTCCTGTTGGGAATCATTAATTTGCAGTTTAATCACAAGTTGCGATTTAAACTAACTTCAAGTCTGGTATTTGAAGAATCGAGAAATCTTTTTTGAATATACTAAACTAGTTGTTGGGGGCTTACCCATCATGGATATGCATAATATAAAATATGAAAATAAAACTATGTGTAAACTATTTATTAAAATGCATTGCAATTCGAATAAAATCCTGGCTTGATAACGTCATAAACTTTAAATGCTCTATTACTGAATTGTGTAAAAGAAACATCCTTATAATTCCAAAAATGATAATCATATTAACTAAGAGTTTACTGCTTCAGATTAAGCTTCTCATTTCCAATTAAAATATATCTTTGAATTGAAATTTGAATGAAATACAGGGTCTTGAAAAATCGAAGAGTGTGGAAAATATGATTACAAATATCTCGGCAACTAATTACCTAATCAACTTCATTCTTTGTACAAAATTTGTTTTTTTTTTTTATTATTATTATTATTGTTTTTTATATTCACTCTTTAAAATAAAAAAATTCGAAAATTTTTATATACTTTATCAGAACAAATATTTCGAGAGTCCGAAAAAAATAGTTCCGGATAATCGAGGTTACTGAAATTCAATAGGTTTCTTCTCATTATTACATACTAAATTTCAGTTCTCTATCTCAATTTGTTCTGGAGATAGAGCGTTTACAGATGAGCGACAAATTTTTCTTTTTCTAAAAATATGTTTTTTGGAATCTCCAGTGTCTGAAACGTTACAAGAACAAACAACCACAAGACTTACCCTACTATGTATGATGGGAAAGTGATAAATGGAAAAATCTTTTCAAAATACATTACCAAAATACTTTAATTTTATCGGTTTAAAATACAAAATGCAAATGCATTTTGAAAATGATTTCAAATACATGTATTTTTGATACTGTCCAACTCTGGTTGTAACCATAAATAATATTTTGAAATCTATCACTAGCAGTTAGCTAACAAAAAAATGCTTTAAAATTAATTGATAATTAAGATCTAAAACTATTAAAATGCTGTATTGTCATCAGAAAAACACCTGTGTACATAATTTTTATAATTCTAACCTACCAAGAAGTAAATGAAAAATGTATTACAAAATTCCATCTTTACATACAAAAACCAAATAAAAAAGGTGTAAAAATAGCTATTATTTGATGAAAGAAAGCATGTTGCTTTTTTTAAAGTCTTTACTAATGTGAAAGAAAAAAAAAGTTGTTACTGTCTGTATGGTCTACCAATCATACTGTTAATGCATTTTGAATCAACGTATATATATTAATCTTTCTCTTTCAGTCTGATTATAAATGTTAACAATTTGTTGATTTTTGTATTTATAAAATATTCCTTAACTGCTTTGAACATATTGAAGGGCAAATTAATCAAATAGTAAGTGACATGCAAAGAGCAGAAACAAAAAACAGCAAGAATAAGTAAGTTTTGATTGTTTTGTGTGTATATGTTTGGGTTTATGCTGTGCATGTTATTCTTTGTATGCCTTTTTAAATTTCTTTTTCTTAACTAAATTTTGCTCTCCCCCCCCCTTTTTTTTTCTTTTAACATTTTGTTTACTTCTTTTTTGTTAGTTTATCAGTCCTTGAAAAGATTTTTTTTCCCCTTTCCTATATTTGACAGTCAAGTGCTGTTATGCAATTTCTATATTATGTTAAATTCATGATTTCATATGTTCTAAAATCATGTGATTATTTCTGATAGTTATGTGTTATTTAATTAGATCTCTGTACTATATGTAGTTTTAAAATGTTAATTTTTTAGAAAAACAGAATTATTATATAGAATTTTGTGTATTTATACATTTACATATATTACTTAATTCTGTATTTAACTCAAAAATATATCAATTGAGCTACTATTATCAGACAATTTTTACCCAAATACATAAGTTTCAGACTTTTTTAGTTTAATTTAAAAAATCTTCGATCTTTTTATTTTCTTATAAAAGTATAAAATGACTTGTAGCAGTAATAACATTTAAAGCAAATATTTGTAGCCATCATGATAATAAAAATAATTATGAGTTATTAAGGTTATTTTTATAAGTTAATTTAAATAATAATAATAATATTTGTAATCTGTATTAAGCTGACTGGATAAAATTTTCATGTAATTTTATGGACAAAAGTAGTTTTTTCAATTTGGCTCAAAATTAGTGGTTGGAAAAATTAATTATTGCAGCAAACTACAACTACTTGTTTTAAAAAGTAGCAACTACGAACCACTTTTCAAAAGTAGTCAGTACTTCACTACTTTCAGGTTTTGTCAAAGAAACATTGAATCTACACTCGAAATGGAGGACACGGATATAACAGTGACCCTTGTTATATTGTGTCTGCCAGCATGCAATCAAATAAGTGTGACATAACCTAAGACATTAAAAAATTAAGAAAGATAACTTACAAAAAAATTCTTTGTTTGTCACCAAAATGTTTGTTTATACACATATTAAAAGAGAAATTATGAACAATTATTTATAACGAAATTAAGAAAAATAGATGTAATACAATCAACATTTAAACATAGTTACATATAAAATGCGATTAAACTACAGCTTATTTTTTTGGGAAACACAAAAGCAGAGCATTATAATGAGGTCACAAATTGGACATCTGTGACCTTGTCCCCTTATGGACATGTGTTTACATTGGCTGATAACTGCCTGTTGAAATTTCCAGCCCTTAATCACATCGTGTGTGTTCTTTTGTTTTTATGGTGATTCTTACAAAGTTTTATAATTTAATTATTCTTACAGTAGTTATTACATTTGGACATAAAATTACCTCTGACCTTTATTTGACAGCCAATTGTTGTTATGACAAAGTAATAAGGAAGTAAAGTATATACCAATAGATTTGTTTACTTAACTCTCTCTTAATATGGTAATTGTATTGAATTCTGTTGAGAGTTAATTATATTGAATTGTCTAATTTATAAATTTTTAAATAAAACAGTTGCAAATGAAGAAACCCAGCATTAAAATATGACAATCTCATAATTAATGAGTAAGTAGACAGTGGAGCCAGCAAGAAAATTAATTTATTTGGTTTTACTAGCAAATATCAATGGGAAATTCTATGAATTCATGCTATGATTTGTTGCTAAACAGTGCAACTGCTATTCACAAATTGTTGAGCCGAACATATTTTGCACTGAAGAAACAAGTTAAGATATCATGGTTTGTAGAATGACACTTTTTTTTTCTTTCTGAAGTAGCATCAGGGCTCACTACAAACTACTGATTTTTTGTGTTGTGCTATTCCCTACATTACATTGTTCAAAATGTGGTGACTACTCTACTGTTGTTTCTCTATTTCTGACCACTCCTCAAAAATCAGTCAATTCCATTATATCATTTAAAAACAGCTTTAAGCATGTGATGTTCAAATAAACATTAACTTCATATTTAATCCTAAAAGTTTGTTAAAAAAATTCTTTAAATGACATTTCAGAATGCTTTTGTTTTCAGTTATGATTTATAGTTCTTTCTTTCTAAATAAACCTGAAATGTGGTTGATATTTTGAATTGTTTCAAGTTTAAGTTTGCAAATAAAGTTAATTTCTAAATTTGGTAAAAGCTTAACAAACTTCACAGATTGGAGTAGTAAAATTATTTAAAATTATGTGTCCCATCTGTGTTTAATTTGTTTTTCTTTAATTGTTTAATTATTATTCATTTTCACTTCTTCAATCAAAAAAAACATCTATTGATCTATCTATTGAAAGCTTAACAAATTGATCAAATAGTACAATTATTTAAAATTATGTTTTCTATCCATGTTTTAATTTCTTTTTCTTCATTTGTTTAGACCAGCGGTTCCCAACCTGGGGTACGTGAAAATCATATTGGTAATGGCGGAAATCACAAAAATGATTTAACTGAAAACACATAAAGAAAATTGATAGTTTTATTAAAAAGTTAGTCTCATGTGTTAATCCAATATGTTACACTCAAAATGAGGGTAAAAGCCCACTAGACTTAATAATCCATTGATAATTCTATGTCACTAGCTCCGCCTACTGCTGATCATTTTGCATGAGTACTTATGTATATTTTCCGAATCTTTGCTAAAACTACCATTGATCATTTTACATTATTCTTTTCCCACGCGTTATTTATCACCGTTTCTAATAATAATTACAAAATGCCAAAATTACGCCAGAGCATCTGGTTTTAATGTTTTATTTTAAAACGTGTTGAAAAGCAGGGCGTTATTTTCATTTTCAAATAGGCGTAGTTAATTCACTAACGTATACTAATTGGAAAGCTTCCTTCCTATTAATGAGTATTTAATTTGAAGTGTTTACTTATTATTTCACTGATTTGGTTTATATTTAAAATGGATAACTAGTTGAAATCTGGAACTCTTAAGAGTACTGCAACTGCGATTGAAATTCAACCTGATGATTCAGGAACTGCAAGTTCTTTGAAACAATTTGATTATTTAGAATTGCAAGAGATCATGAGTATAGCTGTTAATAGGCATGTTCTCATAACTGATAAATACTGAATAATAATACTTTATAATACTTTAAATACACCAGTGCTCCTTTAATGAATAGAAAATATAATAATGAATAATTCTTGAAATATGGATTTTGCATTCACGAGAGATGAAGATTTTAATAATATGTGGGGGAGGAGGGGAGTGGGTAGGTGGTTATGATAAATGGGGGTACTCCGAACTGAAAAGCCTAAGCAAGGGGTATGTGAATTAAAAAAGGTTGGGAAGTGCTGGTTTAGACACTTATTTTCACTCCTCAATCGAAAAAGCATTTATTGATCCAAAATTACTCCAAAAAGATAAAATTTTGTGAAATTTAGCTGAATATTAAATAGATTAGATTCTTTGTTCATGTTTACTGATTATTATTATTTTTTTTTTTTTTAACTATCAAATTATATTCCTGTCTTTTTAGTAAGAATAATCTCTCCACCCTCTTTCCACTTCATGTATCGCAAAATAAATAAAACATGTGATGTTCTTAATAACAAATTACCTTCTTTGATCTTTTTTGCATTTTCATTCTTAGAGTTATAAGAGAGAGAAAAAAAAAATTATATCTATTAAACTCTCCCCCCCCCCCCACACCCCCACCCCCTTAAAAAATCCTTTATTGCTTTTTCAAAGGTATTTTGCTATTTGTAAATTCTTTCTTCTTCTAAATACTAACAATCTTGAACACCTAAACTAGTAGAAGTATATTTTAAACTTTTGTTCTTGTTGTTAGATTTGTTTAAGTATAAGAGTAATGAAAAACAAAAATGTATGCCCATGTCTCCCAGTAAAAAGTTGTATGTTCTCTTATATTACACAAATATATATATATATATATATATATATATATATATATATTTTTTTTAACTGAAATAATTTTTTGTGTTTGTATTTATGATGTGAATTCTTGAATATCATATTTTACACAAGTTGCAGTAATTCAGTATATTCTTATTAAATAAATTTCGGTGTGATTTGGTGAATTTTGGTGTGAAAGAAAGTAATCTGATCTAACTTCCTTTTGCTGATTTTAAATAGACTTCAATAACTTATACTCAGAGTTGGGCAAAATACACCGAAAAACGAATTCAAGACAAAATACATTGGTTTGATAACCAAAAATACAAAATATAAAATACCTTCCAAGATTTAAAAAAAAATTAAATACAAAATTTGTGTGTTTTCAAAATACATATAACATACAAAATACTTTTTGAAACTTTTAAAAGTGTATTAGATTGCACTATGCCACAGGTGACGAAGCTGCCCCTTGGCCAGTTATCACCACTATTTTGGAATAGTGGATCTCTGCTTCATTTGATCACACAATTTCTGCCTTAGGCGTTTCCCTCCCTAGGCTTAGGGGTTCGTCCTGGCCATTAGCCATGAGCTGGTTCCTAGGGTAGGCGCTGTCTGTCTGTCATTAAATAAGGCAAAGATTACTATACAAAAATAGTAGTGACAATAGGCCTGCTGACTAGGTTACAATACATATTTGTGTCAATTATTAATTTCATTATATATAAATTATTAAATTAATATATTTTTTAAATACACATAGTAACCTATAAAAAATTCAACAGATATAGATTTCTAGAAGTTTCGAATATGCGAACCCAAAATTACGTGTCATTCCGCCAAGTAGTTTTTAAGTTGTGCTTGAGAAAGTCCTTCCGGCCTGTGGGAGGAAAAGGTAGCTTTCCTATATCTTCGTTTTAAAATTTTAGCTAATGTTACTCGAAAACAGCAAGCTAAAATGCAAAGAAACCATTTACAAAAGATTCGTTAATACTGAATTTAAATAAGAAATTCGCCAAATTATTGAGCTATAGTCAAGTTGGCTTCATTTATGAAGACTTATTTTGGTCACCAAATTTGGTGATATTTCGCCAATTGTCGCCAAATTTGGCGCTAATAGATATGAATACAGTCAACTCCCTCTAATCAGCACACTATTTCAGATGTAAACAGTGAAAATTTGGTTACCATTGACTTTGCAAGAGAAATTTAACAGGCGGCAATTTGATTGACAATCAGTTCCTCCTTCTAGGTTTTTGCATTTCAATAAAGTAAAATTTTATTTTTCAACTGAAAGAAAAAGTAAAAAATCAGGAGACTTTCTTCCTACCTGCTACATATTGCAACCATAAAAATCATGGTGTCACCCAGCAAATTTTCACAGAATGGTTTGAAAATCATTTTGCAAATTACTGTAAATGATGGATATAATCATTGTAGTACAAAAGTCGGTTTACCTTTAACCCTTTATCTACTGACGGTACTTATAAGTACCAGTAAAATTACTTGTTATAAAATTTATTTAATACATCGATTAGTAGTAATACAGCTTAGAATGAGTTATAGATGCATTAATTTATCTTGTTCCAAAAGCGTTATTGGTTACACAAAACAAAAGTATTTTTAAAAGGATGATTTCTTTTGCCTTTGCATCTTTTCAGCTTTCTTGGTGTTGGGAGAGGGGGGGGGGGCATTTTCAATTCGGAAATATTTCTATATTTCTATTGTAAGAATATTATATTTGTACATTTCCTAATTCTAAAAAATACTATGAAAAATATTTGAGTGGGGTTATAAATATTGCACAAAATCCCTATAAATTCAAATTTAATTAATCCTTCAATACTTCTAAAATTCCTCTAAAATTTATTAAATGATTAGGCAAATTTTCTAATATAGTTTCAAAAATTCACGAAAAATGCTTTAGAAGATAAAATTTTCATGAATTCTTAATTAAATACATAAAGGGTTAAACTGTAAAATATCATTGCTCTTGGACAATTGTGCTGCACATCCAAAATTATTACAAAAAGACAACATCTCTACATTACTTTTACCTTCGAATACAAATTCTCTTATTAAGGCAATGGATCAAGGAATTATTCGTAACATGAAATGCCAATACAAAATGAAATTTATGCGCAGAATTATAACCTTTGATGTATCAGCTAATATGGAGGAATATATAAGGCAATTTACAATTAAGGGCTGTATTTTTCTCTTGGCTGATGCATGGGTCTCTGCATGCAAAGACACTTTAGTAGGTGCAAGGCATAATTTGAGGTTAGCATCTTTATTTATAGACAGTAATGGTGATTATGTTGACTTCAGTGGTTTCAGTTTGGTATTTGGATAGTGCTAAACAGAAATCTGCAGACTAATTCACTAACACAAAACTAAACCCAAAAGATTCACTAACTGTTTGTTGTGCCTGATTTCTTGAATGGATAAAATATAATTGAATGAATATCCTCCCAAGATGAAGCTCCAATTACAGTTTCACAAAATAAATACTACTCTGTTGAACTCTACTGAAAGTAGGATAATTGTGACACAGAGTATAATGATGAAGGGGGGAAAAGTAACGTTTGAGCAGGGCTTAGATATGGGTTATAAATATCTGAATTTTCTTCCGAAACAGAGTTTTGTCTCAGAACAAGAAATAATGACTATACATAGACAAAAAAAAAGTACTACATCAAAAGTTCACAAACAAATGACAATTGATAATATGTTTGAAATTTGTAAAAACAAACAAAATAAATTGTAAAATAAGATTTAAATAATGTTTTTCCTTAAATATAATGGTGACTTTTAATTAAATAACCCAATGTTTTACAATATCTGTTTTTTTTACCAATTAATTTATGCATTAATAATTATTTTACTGTAAAATTACTGGAGAAAAAAATGACCAAAGTGTAAACAAAAGTAATGACCAAACAAAGTAATGACCTATAATTCGCAAAATTCTATAATCTACACAACCTTTGGTCCCAAGCTGTGCGGATTAGAGGGAGTTGACTGTATATAGTTTTATGCATATGATTGGGAAAATGATTACAATAATGAAAGAAAATAATTTGCGAGAAATCGTGTTCACTAAAACTCATAAATTAATCATTGGTTTTTTGTAATGTGCTGTCTTGTTTCAAAATGTCAGCCACCCTAGAATTTCAAACTGCTCTATCTCAGCCATTTTTTAAGATAGAGGTCAAACAAAAAGTGCTCTGGAATCCTTGTATCAAGGCCTAACACGTAAGCAAAAAATAAATGTGAATTTTTAACTTTTTTGTATATTTATTTTAGTTTTAAAATTTTCAGTGGCCGCCATCTTGAAACAAGATGGCGGATCAAGCTGGCCAACGAACTCGGTCGAGGCATTGGTGAGCTTAATACACACAATTAGTTTCATCAAAATTAATTTATAAATACGAGCATTATCGTATGACATAGATTATATATATATAAATATGGATGGATATATATATATATACACACACACATGGATGGATATATATATACATACACACACACATACATGGATATATCTATCTATATATATATATATATATATATATATATATATACAAATCAACATTTGAACGGAGGGTGGTTTTGAGGTCTGGGGGGTCATGATCGGTGAAAATATATCGAAATTTTCCGTAATTGCTTTCCTCCGAACGGCTGCAATAGGTAACTTTATGCTTTTTTGTATTGAAAGCTACCTAAAAATTAGCTGTATTTCAGTTTGTTTTGCATCTATCTACACTATATGGCCATTAATGACCGGCAACTTTCAATTTTGAACATTTTGTCGAATATTTAAAAATATACTTGTCAGATTCTTCTGGAATTTTAGGATTAAAAAGAACAGGTTTGACTTCATATTTATCAACGTCAATTTGATAAGGAGGTCAATTAGGGGGTTAAAAAAATATTAAAGAAAAAAAGAATACTTTGGTTAACCCTGTAAAATAAAATGCACGAAATGATCTATCGCTACAGAATATACATAGGCAGACATTGTACAATATGTGTATTCATTTGTGTAAGAATAGCATGTATATTAATAGAGATATAGAGATTTTTTTTTTTTTTATTAAAAAAATTCTTGCATGTTTTTTGCTTATAACATACCGGGTTTTTAACCAAATTTAACGCCAGTTTCAAAAAAATTAACAAAATGTAGTAGAAACAATATAGTGCAATTGGAATGTAAATATATTAAATATTTAAGGAAATATGGGCAGTTGTATAAAATAATTTTTATCTGTGCATGCGCGAAAGATAACAAGCAACTTTCTGCATAATTTAATAGTCAACTCTATCGAGCGACTTATTAAAAAAAAATCATTCAAATATCGTAAAAATTTAGAGAGATATCGGCCTTAGAGTGAGCTGTTTTTTAGCTTCTCACTAAAACTTGTTAAATGATAAGGGATTGTTCACAAATTGTCATGTTTAATTTTTATACTATATTTCATTTTTAGTGATACTTTAGTTCTCCTTGAAAAAATATCCTAACAAGCTTATTCGAATTAAAAAAGAATAATCAAAATCAAAGGATCCGTTCCAAAACTATTATAACCTGGTGAAATGATGTTTTCCAAGGCAAACTAAAGTATCAATAAACTAGTCGTTGGGGGCCACCGTAATACTTACCCATCATGGATATGCATAATGTAAAATATTAAAATAAAAATGTGCAAACTACTTATAAAATGCATTGGAATTCAAATAAAATCGTGGCTTGATGACGTCATACTGAATTGCTTGAAAGAAACCTCCTTATAACTCCAAAAATAATAATCCTATTAATTAGCGGTTTATTGCATCTGATTAAGCGTCAAATTTCCAATTAAAATATATCTTTGAAGTCAAATTTGGATGAAATACAGGATCATGAAAAATCGAAGAGTGTGGTAAATAGGATTCCAAATATCTCGGCAATTAATTATCCGATCGACTTCATGCTTTATGCAAAATTTGTTTTTTTATATACCTTTCATCAGAACGAATATTTCGAGAGTTCGAAAAAAATTGTTCTGATTAATCGAGGTTATTGAACAGGGCCGAAACTAAGGGGGGGCAGAGGGGGCACGTGCCCCGGGCGCCAGCAGAACTGAAGGTTGAGCCAACTGCAGGTTTTGTTTGTTGTTTGATATAGAAATGTATATATATATGAAATTTGTATAAAAAGTCTCTCAGCCGGAAAATCCAAAAGAAAAATGAACCAAATGCATTAAAATAGACAAAAAGATTCGTCTACAATACAAGATAGCAAATGAATAAAAAACGAACTGTTCTCTTAGGCTATTTTCTTTCTCCCATTCTAAATGTATCATGTCTATGTCGTCTATCATTTAAATCTCTTCCTGTGGTTTAGGAGAATTACTAACATTTTTCAAGGTCAGTCCCTACTCGTGTCTGTATATGACACTGTTCAACGTCGTCTGGATACGGTACTGCACTGTCCAGCATGGATAATTTTCAAACGATTCCTTCACTTTGATTTTCTATTAGATAAAAATATTCCATGAAGGCTGTTCTATTTTTTCCCTTTTCTCCCAGCATGGAGCTTTCTTCTTTTTCCATTTTGTCATGAGCGAGGGGTGACTGCCCTGGACAATAAACACAAATTGGAGGATGAATGCCCAAAGTAAAATTCTCAGTAAAATCTTTTTCTTTTAAGTATAGCCTTTGTAGAGGTACAGTAAAAAATCTCGTAGAGCGCGCCATGGCTAGTAAAGCCGGAGCTGCCCCTGGCTTTATCTTCCAAAAAGTTTTTTACTCGTCTTTTTGCGAAAGTCTTCTAAGCGTTTTGCCGCCCTTGGCGGCAACTGGAATATGCCGGCCTGTTAATTTTGCTGAAATTACTTTTTTATCCAGATCCAATCTAGTATTATTAGAGGGGGCGAGGTTGGGCGACTGACTTGGATACTAAAAACAAATAATATTTGAAAGAATAATTTGAAAAATACGCAAAATAAAACTCTGTTAAAACTTTTTTTGAAAAAAAAATTGTCATTTGTAGGGGTGCAGGGAGAAAACCATACCCAAGTTTCTGTGACTAATAAAACCGCAGCCGGCCCCTGCCTCTATTCTCCCAAATTATTTTCTCGTCCTTTGGCCATTTCCAGATAAATGAAAAATGCCACCATACCATTTGTTACAATTACTTTTTTACATACAGATCCAGCTTTAAAGGGCGCGAAGTTGGCTATTGCTAATGACACTAAAATCTAAGGGGACGAAACATATGCAAGATAAAATAGTAACCTCTCCTCCCTTTTTTCTTTCTTAAGAATATAGCATTTGTAGAGACGCAGAAAAGAACCTCGCACAGGATGACATGGATAATAAAGTCGTCTCTGCCTTTATCTTTGCAAAAATATATATATATAATATATATATATATATTCGTCTTTTACCCATTCTTACGTGTTTTCCCGCCCCATCCTTTAGCTGTAATTATTTTTTTAGATCCAGATATAAATTTCCGGGACAAATACATCGTGTGCCCCTGTAATAGTCAAGCTGAATTTCTTTTTGTTTTTAATATTATCATACTTTAAAACTGCAAAATATGGATTATAATCAGTAACAAAGTCAAATGCATTCTAAATATCAGCTTTATGTAAACAGCATACAAAGTATGGGGCACCCCTAAATCAGGGGCCCCAGTGTCACGATCCATATTTAGATTTATCAGATCTGATTTAATTAGACTCTGAATCTGTGTAATTAAATCGTCATAAAAGTCTCTAACAGTAACAGGGTTCCTTTCAGCTCAGATCCAAGTTTTTGAGTCTCACCCCAACCCTCCACAACCGTTCACAATTCTGATAATTGCTAATAGAAAAGAAGACAAGGAAAAACATTTAAACATAACTAAAACATTTCTGGGAATAGCAAATGGTATAAAAAATATTCTATTTAAATTACATGAAAATTATGTAGTAATACTAATTAAAAAAAAGTGCTAAGAAAATCCTTTGATCAAAAAATAATTTTTCTCGTTGAACTCAAAAGAGGATTTTGGGGGGCCCTTGCGATCGAGACCATCACAACCCCTTAAATTCCGCCCCTGAGAATATCAATAATTATACTTCCTAAGATGAAAACCTGTATAAAGCGGAATAGTTTTCGGTTCCATTTTCAAGGTTTTAATGAATCAGTATTTGACAAAGCTGATTACTTAGTTCAGTATTACAGATTATCTGATTATATACTTTAAATTTTAGAAACTTAGAAAAAATTCGCTTTGGAAAATTTCTTTTCGGAGGAGGGGGAGGGGGCACCAAAATCCATGTTTGCCCCGGGCGCCAAAAAGGCTAGTTTCAGCACTGTTATTGAAATGAAATAGGCTTCTTCCCATTATTACATACTAAGTACATACCAAATTGCAAGTCTCTATCTCAATTTTTTCGGGAGATAGAGCGTTTACAGACACACAGACAGACGGCGAAATTTTTTTTCTAAAAATATGTTTTTCGGAATCTCCAGTGTCTGAAACGTGTAAATCCGTCAAAAAATTTTTTCTGATTTTCAAAACGATTACAAGACTTACCCTATACTACGTATGATGGGTAAGTAAAATTAAACATGACAATTTCGGAACAATCCCTTATCATTCAACAAGTTTTAGTGAGAAGCTAAAAAACAGCTCACTCTAACGCCAATATCTCTCTAAATTTTTACGATATCTGACTGATTTTTTTTTTAATAAGTTGCTCGATAGAGTTGACTATTAAATTATGCAAAAAATTCCTTGTTATCGTTCGCGCATGCACAGATAAAAATTATTTTATACAACTGCCCGTATTTCCTTAAATATTTAATATATTTATATTCCAATTGCACTATATTATTTCTACTACATTTTGTCAATTTTTCTGAAACTGGCGTTAAATTTGGTTAAAAACCCTGCAAAAAACATGCAAGAATTTTTTTAATTTGTAAAAAAATCGCTATATTTCTATTAATATACATGCTATTCTTACACAAATGAATACACATATTGTACAATGTCTGCCTATGTATATTCTGTAGTAATAGATCATTTCGTGCGTTTTATTTTACAGGGTGAACCAAAGTATTCTTTTTTTTCTTTAATATTTTTTTAGCCCCCTAATTGTCTTCCTTAGCAAATCGACATTGATAAATATGAAGTCAAACCTTTTCTTTTTAATCTTAAAATTCCAGAAGAATCTGACAAGTATATTTTTAAATATTCGACAAAATGTCTAAAATTGAAAGTTGCCGGTCATTAATGGCCATATAGTGTATATTATAAAGGACAAACGTGCCCGTGCGTAACGCTGACGTCATTTTGCGAATGACAACAGTTGATGATAGAATTTCGGTTTTGCAATTTTTGATACTGGAATTTTTTTAATTTTAAACAAATTTCTAAACATTTTAAATTTTTACACCATTATATAGGGGGAAAAATCAACTTTCAAATGAAATTTGTTTTAAAACTGTATCTTAATTGGCTGATTTTGTATGGCTCTTAAAATTAAAAAAATGTTATTTTTTACCTTTTTTGGGTTTAATGGTTGCCATTGGTAATATTTCTTTCCCTCTTGGCGACCGCATATTATCGTTGGTTAAACAATTGAAATAACTATTATTAGTTAGAAAATAACACTTTGGAAAGAAAAAGAAAAAAAAACTGTTGCTGATTTTATGTAAAATACTACTAATAATAATAAACGTTTTGATGAGCAATAATTTTATAAATCGAAAATATTTTATTTAAACTTGAAAGGAATGTTTGTTACATTTAAAATTATTTTTCAATCTAAAGATTGTGACTCAAACAATATTTGGCTATTTATTGTTTGCGCCAGGATGATCACGATCAAAAATCAAATTATGATGAAAGGTGAAATAGTGATTTGATGCTTGCTACTGTAGACAAATTTTACCTGTCGAAGATGGGAATAGAGCTGATATTGTTTTGGCCACTTTGAATTTTTCTAATATTTGGAGAAATGTTAATATTGGGCATCTCATAATTAGCATGTGAGTGAAAAGATTCAACATATGAACTTTTCTGATAATTTAATTTAAGTTGGCGAAGGTCAAAATGCCCACTTTACTGAATTCATCATTCAACCAGCTTAAGTCTCATTGAATATATATTGTGCTGTCCTCTGAAAAAAACCCAGTGTGAAATGCTTCCTAAAAAAAAACCCACCCTAGTATTTTATCAAATATTTTCACTGAAGTCAATTTTTGGTTTCGCCCTGTTTCTATACACCATTTGCAACATTAAAAACATTTGATAATGCCTAAGGAGTGTTTATTTAGTTTTAAAAGAATTTATTCTAATAATGCAGAATTTTGGCAAAACATGAGCTTAATTTTCACATATTTGCTTGTTATAATACGTTATGTTAAAATGATGTACATCAATTTTGAAATGTTTTTATGTTAAACCATTAAAATGTGAATAAAATAGTACATTTTAAAGCTGATTATGTCAAGTAGGGCTCAGCTGACGACCTTTGAAAATGGAGCTAAAAAAAAACCCATGGTGGAATTAAAAAAAACCCAAAAATTTTTTCAATAAATAAATGATAAAATATACAATTTTTTTAAAAAAAAAACATTTATTAAACACATTAAAAAACATAATTAAATTATGCAAATTTAATGTATATTGAAGGCACTTCTAAGGATTTTTTTTTTTTTTTTATTATGTCATAAAAAAAAAAAAAAAAAATCCATGTTTGCAAAATTAAAACCCATCAATCTTTTTTACACACAGATACCCTTCACTTGTATTTTACACATTATTTTGATGTTTTCAAACTTTTATTTATTTTATTTTATTCACTCTTTTAACTGTTTAATGCAAAATATTTTACTTAAGTTAGGAATAACTAATATTGATGCACAGCTTGTAATTTGTACTATTTATCTTCTAAGCATACAGATGAACTGTAAGTTTGTGCAGTTTTGTGCAAAACACAGTAAGTGAATTGCAAAATATCATTTTGTCTTTTGCATAAAAGGTAAAACTTGAAATCTGATGCATTCCCCCTTATGTAATTTAAAATATACCACAGAAGAAAATCGTAATACAATTCAGGAAGGGAGTGGCAGCAATTTAATCAGCAAATTTTCTTTCAAGAACACCCTTTCTGTGTCATCGATGAACTTCATTATCTTTGCTTTATCATCTGAGAAGGTAAAGCCAGGGTTGTAATTTTGATCAGTCAAAACTCATTTTAACCAGGATTGTGGTCAAAACTGGTTTTAACCATTTAAAAGTGGTCGAATTTGCTACACTCAAAAGTAATTGAAACTCTATTAAAAAGACATTTGACATTTTTGGATTTCACAATGCACCTGGTGAATTGTTATGCAAACGCTTCAGCAATAAAGATAATTTTCAAAGTTTGATCTGAGTTAGCCTTAATACAGAAAAAGTCATTACTTGATAAGTAACACATGTTGTATTAAATTTATTTTAATAAAATAAATTTTAATATCTTTTTCCGAATCAAAATGAGTCTTAATTACTGATGATCAAAACATATTTTGACCAGGAAATTTAAAACTGTTATTTTCCATGTTTAAACCAATACAAGCCTAATATTAGGTAGATCAACAAGGACTAATAATATTAGGTAAAAGGCAAAATTGGGAAATTTCATTAGTGGCCAGTGGTAGTAGTTTTATAAGTGGCCACTAACTTTAAACTAGTAGCCACTTTTTTATTTAAAAATGTTAAACAGTAAACTTTTGTTAAAATTTTTATTAGTATTAATCTAAAATTAAATAGCCCAAATAAATATGTTAATATAAACATATTGCAACCAGCAAAAGTAGAATCCTTGATAAAATGCAAGAAAATTTTACTCTCTCCTTGTGGGAAAAGTGCCATAAGGTGGCCGCTGGCAGACGTATTTAGTAAGGCAATGGAAATTTATTTGGTGCCAAATCTGGGCTAAAGGTTCAGGTATGATAGTATGACTTGATACTTGCTGCCATTAAGGTTACTGCATCAATGGTAGGAAAAATTAAAAGCATTAAAAATCTGCACATGCAAAAATGTTGAAGAAATGTAATTAGTAAAATAAGATTTTGTGTGGCAATGTTGGCAGATGTTCTGGTAACAGCACCAATCCATTCCTTGTATTACCTAAGTACTCAATATTTTTTAATATCAATTAGATACATTTTTTTTCTAGATTGACACTGATCAATTTAATAAACACAAACTACAAGATGTAAGGAAAGAATAAAGATGAGTGTTTCAGTTATGACACAAAAAGAAATAGATGAAGTGTGAAAATCACATTAATTTCCAAGCACTTAAAAGCATTGTAATCACTCTTTGCTGCATTCAAAAACAAGCATTGAGAATGAAAGTACTACTACTAGTGAAGATGGCAGTCAGGAAAGTAATAAATCTTTATGGAGCTCAGATTTATCAGATACAGATATGCATAATACAGAAGAAGCTGCAATTTTGAACACCGCAAGTGATATTACTGATAATGAAGACAATGATTTATTCTGTTCTGTACAAGAAGCTGAGAAGTTACAATGTGGCCAGTAAGTGATTATTAAATAAGATGATATAAAGTTTCGTGTTATTATTACTGAAAAAGTAAATGATGATCGTCAAATAAATTGCTTAATGCCGACAAAAATTAAGAATACTCAAGTTTGAATCTAATCACTATATTATTCAGAACAAAAGAAATCAAAATGTGGCTATTACTAATGCTTCTTCATTAATAAACTCTCGGAGATTTTACAAATGCTATTTAATAATTTTCTTCTTAAATTTACTGAAGATGTATGCAAAGAAATGTGAAAAGTGTGGAGCGAATTTACAAATAATTATATTTTGCATTTGAAATTCCTTCAATTTACAAAATAATGAAATATTTAATATTTTTTTGCAGAATTGTGGTTTAAAAATAAATAATAATGAAAAAAAATATATTTTACTGTCAAATAATTTTATTTCCAAGTATTTTTACATGTGGGTTTTTTTTAGGTAACATGGGTTTTTATTTTGGAAAAAGTGGGTTTTTTCAATTTCTTGCTTAATTGGCTGTCATTTTGTAACATATTGATAGAATGAAAAATGCTCAACATTAAAATCTTAGTCAGATCAAGCCGTGAAAATATAGCTATGTTGAATTTTTTTGTATTCCTTACTAGACTTTATATAAAGATAAATTCAAAAAATGGGTTTTTTTAGAGGACAGCACAATACATATCCAATGATGGAAATATAGAATATTAATTTGACAAAAAGATGCATTTTAACCCCTTTGAATGAAGAAGTTGGAAGAATTAACAACTTGATAACTGAACAATTTCCTGGACAACAGAAAATTTATTATAGTGATGATTCCTTTGTAAATGAAAATCAAGCAATATTATATCCAGTTGAATATTTGAACAATTTAAAACCAAGTGGTATTCTGTCCCATGTTTTACAATGTAAAATCGGAGTTCCAATTATGCTGTTTAGAAACATCAACCTCTCTTTTGTCTTTGCAATGGAACTATATTGGTTCTAAAAGCTCTAAACAATAGTTCAATCGAAGCTCAAATTATAACAGGAACTCATATAGGCAATCGAGTTTACATTCCAATAATAACGTTGATGCCTTCAGATTCTGAATACTCTTTTAATTTTAACAGAAGAAAATTCCTCATCAAGCCATCTTTTGTGATGACTCTTAATAAAGCTCAAAGACAAAAACTTGAACATGTTGGCATCTATTTGCTCAAATTAGTGTTTACACATGGATTATCAGTTTCTTTATCCAGAGTCCCATCTCAAGAAAACATTAAAACTTGCTGTATAACAAATGATTTGAAACAAAATAGTGTTGAAGTAAATGCATAAATAAATAAGGTATTAATATATGATATGGAGCTTGATGTAGTTAATGGAGAATCTAAAAATACACATATTAGACTAGGTAAAATTCTCTCAAGTATTACAAAAAAAGAATGTAGGCTAAAAAGAAAATATTTTTTTATATTCAGTAAAAAGTCTTAAGAAGTCTTAGTAATGCACCTGATAGAAATGGCGAAATCAAAACTTATTTTGATTTCATATATTTGATTCAAACATACAGAATAAACTTCTTTTATTAAATTTTTATGCTAATCTTACATAATCGAGTCCATGTCAAGGGACAATCTCCCACATAAATGATGTTGTCCAGAATATGGCTTAGTGTTAAAAATAATCTGTAGTATAAACGAAGCGCATGTCTGATTATTCCTGAAGTCATTTTGATGGTAGCAATGAATTGACTAATAAATTCTGCTTTTACTCCATATTTTTAAACTTCTAAACAACGCACAATTTTAGTTTTTACACTGCCGAACAGGGAAAAAATGCAATTTCTTTGAAAACTGTATTTAAATTTACAGATTTTTTTATAGTTTTTAAAGTAATTTTCAAGCATGAATTATATTTAAATCTATCACGTGCAGCCCGATTACGAAAGATTAATCCGTTTGCATTGAAAACAATATAAATAGTTCTGCATTTGTTCTCGGCTGATATTACAGAACGAAATTAAAACCTCATCAAAATATAAATATAAATAAAATGCAAATTTAACACACATGTTCTCGAACAATGTGCTTAAACAGTTGACATTTTCAGAATAAACAAACCTGCAATTAACTTTTTTTGGCAATTAACTCCTAGAATGAAGCTAATATTAAAAAAAAAAAAAAAAAAAAAAAACATTTTTTTTTATTTCAAAATTTTATTTCAATAAATTATTGATATTTGTTTTATAAAAATTTTTTTTGGCGTTGTTAATGAATCAGTTTAAAAAATTTATATTAAATATGAAAAATCTATTACAGTTAAAAAAAATGGTTTTCGCCTGTGTTCTGTAACACGGGAAGCACGGGTTCAATTCCCTAGTTAATTTAAAAACTAGTATAATGTGGCCATCACAAAACTTTCTTTTATATTCAAATATATTAATTTACAATACCATCAAAAATTACATATAAAAGCATTTCTTTGATTTTAAAACAGAATTGCAGTTATCATCAGAGAATTCAATAAAAGCACAGAACAACAGTGCTTCCTGCTGGGTATGAAATTTAAAAATTAGATCAACATATAAATTTTAAATTGTTAAACTAAAATATAAAATTTGGTGCATTTTTACAGAATAGAAAATAAAGATACAGCTGTAATGTTTATTGCAGAAAGCATAGAGCTAATATTCTGTAATCTGGTTGACTGCCAAAGTTGACATAATAAGTGAACGATTCTAGCCACAATGTGTTTAAAAGTGTATGAATTATTGAGTAACAAGAAGAACAATTGAGTTAATAATTCGGAAAATCGTGCTCTCTAAATTGCATCAGTTGATTGTGTACCCGATTTGGAATCTTTCTACAAGCACAGAATATCAGCATCTCCTGTTGTGTGATCAAAGGAAAACTTAAATCAGCATCAATTTTCAGAAAAGGTGGAATTTCCGAAAATTTGATGGAATATCATTCAAACAGATGACAAGGTATAGATTTCTTGAAGAACACAGATGGCATGGAAGCACCTGTTGGGCTATACACACCAAAATGTAATCAGCATCAATTTATGTCAAGATCTAACAGAATATGAAACTTGATGAATTTCTGTACATTCTTTAGATACAGCTATTGTGAAAAACATAGTCTAGCAGTACCACCTGTTACACAATATAAGCCAAAATATAGTCAACGCCTACCAATGTTATGGTTTAACAGAATATGCAGCTTGATGAAATTTCATACATTAGTTTTTGAGATATTGCTACCACGGAATTTGTGAACAATGCAGCATAGCAGTGTCCCCTATGAAGCGATATACACCCTAGCAAATCAGTATCAAATTAAGTCAAGGTCTAACTGAATCTGAAGTTTTATGAAATTTCATACATTAATTCATGAGATAGAGCAGCCACAAAATTTATTACGCACAGACTAACTGACAAACAGTTATTTTCCAAAAATAGCCAAATCGTGTTCAGGACATCTCAAAATGCATAAATCCATTAAAAAGCAGAAGATGAAAATTTTCTTGATTCCATTACTGTCTTCTTAAGTATATAAAACAAGAACGAAAAATCATGCGTCAAGCATAGATTATGTAGCACTTTCCAATGCTTCTAAAATAATTTTACAAATCATTACCGTTTAATAAGCTGAAAGATGACATCTAAGTAAACAATTTGGAAAACGCATAACATATTTAAAAACGTAATTTCAGGAATTTTCAATATATACAATATTCGGAAAAATATCCGAATACTTTTATGTAGCCCTGTATATGATCTATAGATTTGTATATATACATAGGATGCTAAATTTTAGTTTAGTTAGGAAACGCGTAGCACCGTTTAAATTCTCCTTCTGGAGTTTCTGTCAATAAACGGAAATGTGTTCGCTAACTTTTGTGCTGCCCTGTATAGGATCTACAGAATTTATACACACCACGTAATAGACAAAAAGCTAGTTAAGATTAAAATCGCGTTTAGTAACTTAAAACGCACTTCTAGGAATTATTGTTAACAGACAGTAGAGAATTCTTTTGTGTGTCCCTGTAAATGAACGATGACTGCTATACACACACTATTCTGTAGTAAGCCTCTTGTAATGCACTTTAGTAATATATATAAACTTCAATGCGTTTAAAATAGTGGAACATTATTTAAATAAGCCGCAGACGATTTTTCTCCATAGACGTAATGTAACGGAATTATTTTGACTGTCCCTGTAAAGTAACTCTAAGTGCTATACACCTACTATTCCATATTAAGCTTCTTCTAATGCATCTTAGTGATCTATATAAATTTCAATGCGTTTACAATAGTGAAACATTTTTAAAATAAACCGCAAATGATTTTTCCCCATAGACCGCAATGTAACGGAATTCTTTTGAGTGTCCCTGTAAGAAAACTATAAGTGCTACACACTTCAGTTGAAATAGGGAACGTGCCATAGATAACGACAATAACATATAAAAATTGCAGAGCAATCCGAGCATATTTACGGGAGTTAGAGCATGGACAGACGGCCAGACAAACCGAAGTCATAAGCACTTTTCAACTAGGTTGGAAAGTGCTAAAAAGGGTAAAAACACGCTTTAAGAAATGATGATTCTGAGAATATTTTGATGAAGATGATGACTCTTAAGAAATGATCTAAGTCAAATTTAAAAGTCAAGTTTTATAAATGAAAATTCACATTTATATAATGTCGCATTTCCATGTAAAAACCATACAGTAACAGTCAAAATTAACAGTTATTAAGAATTTTTGCTCGATTTAATTTTAAAATACATAAAACAGGAAAGAAAAAGGCATTTAAAAAAAAAAAAATATTGTAAATGTTATTTTACATTATTGCTACAAACATTTATTGTTGGCTCACGTAGTAATAGATTTAAAAAATATATATTTATATAAAAGATACCTGAAAGTTATTTAAACTGTCTTTTCAGGATTTCTAAATTATTTTTTTACATATAATTAAAATTAATCTTAATTGATAATTAAGTTATGAAAATATTGTATTACTAAATTTAGCACACAACTATGCATAATTTCTAAAATTCTAACACATGAAGAAGTGAGTGAAAATTGACTACAAAACACCAATTACATACATGAACCGAGTAAATAAAAGTATGGAAAAATCAATTTAACATTAGGAATGCAAAATTTTAACTTCTTCACCGAATGACTTCCTCTATATCTTAAGGTAAAATTTACTGAAGAATCTGAACATGTCAAAATTAGGTGTTTGTTACAATTTTAATATGGAGGCATCCCCCCCCCCCCCCCTCACTTAAAAAAAATAATAAGTTCAAAAAAGCATAATTCCAAGCAAATCGCTATTTTTGTTTTCTCTGCATTTGTTTGGTAATAAAATTGTACAATGATTTTTTTTTTTTTTTTTCCCTAAATGCAATATGCAGCAAAACTCTGAATGAACCTTTCAGTCTATCACACTACAATATTTTGTAAATCTCATAACAACATTAAGAATCATAAAACTATTATTATAACCATTCAGCAAAAATGCTTCTGTCGAATCTAAACATTCTATTCATTAACATCCTTATTACCGTACCAGTAGTTGATAAAGAATGTTTTTATTAACTTTTGGAAATGACTTAAAAGACTAGACAAATCAGACATTTATTTCCAATGTAGTGAATCGGTTATCTGCTGTTTAAACATAACATTCTGAAGTCTGGAGAATTGTATTTTGAAAGTACAAAATACTGTGGAAAAGCATTACAAAATAAATTATCAAAATACTTTACCTTTATTAGTTTAAAACACAAATACAAATATATAAAATGTATTTCAAATACACGTATTTTCAATACTGCCCAACTCTACATATGCCATCATTTTCAGAATAAAATAAACTATAAAAGAAAATACTACATAATGTAATGCTTACTTGTGCACATAATCTTAAGCAAATGTATACTTACTACCAAAAAAAAAAGTCTTAATATTCTTATTTATTTCTAGATTACTTTTTAAAAATCTAATTTAACTTCATGAATAGCATAGTTTTTAGATGTTTTTGATCTTTTATAGTAAAGGGAGCAAAATGGCTAATATGTATCTGTATACAATGATTAACATTCTTTATCAAATAAATTGTTATTGCTGAAATCTCCTTGATTCAGTTTTTATTACTTAATTTAAAAAGTTGATAATTTATGCATGATTTTATTAATTATCATGATTTCTTCATATATTTAAATAATATATTATATTTTCTAAAATTAGCCAAGTTGGTCCTGTGTTGTATTGTTTGCATTAAATTTTCTAACTTGTTTCAGCAGTATTAATACAGGTGGTCATTGACTTACGAAATTGCTTCCTGTCTGTGGGGCATTCTGGGAAGTCTATTCCTTCAATGTTTAATCTCTTGGTGTGAATATGTTTGTGGTGATGAGGTTGGTTATGAAGGTTGTTATTTATTTTGTAACCATGGATATGTTTTCTCACAAATCTCAGCAAACACAATGTATCCATTAATATTTTTCATAAATGTGAACAGTTTATAGCTGTGGAATCACAAAAGGAAATTTAATAGCTAAGATATCTTAAGTATATAAATGCATTTTTTTAAGGCCTTTTTATTTGTTATTAAACAAAAATTAGGTAATACTTCTAGAATGCAAATTTTTAAAAATTATTAAAATTATTTTATTAATTTTTTTTAATTTTTTTATTATTTAGTAGCATGCTGAACATAAACATTTTAATTTTAAAACTTTCATTTGTTTTTCTTTATATATGTTGCAATATCATTCAAAATATTCTCCTCTGTTATTTTTCCCCCCTCCATTTAATATATTTAACACCATTGTATAAAGAAATTATGTGTGTGATGGGTCTTTCTTTAAACGAAAAAATTAACTTTAAAATGTTTCATTGTTTATATATATACATATATATATATATATATATATATATATATATACATACATATATCCTATCACCTATAGATAAAAATATTATTAAATCTGATATGAAATTAACTATAAACAAACAAAATCAAATACAGTCATCAACTTTTTGATGTACATTAATTACACATCATTAAATAATCAATTTTGCAGATTATTACTTCAATAATTACTAATTTTATTTTTAATAGTATGTATTTATTAAGATCTTCAAAAGAAGTTTTGTGGAGCAGCGCAACTAATATGTAATTGGTAGTCACAGATAAGTCATTAACTATCTTAACCAGTCATTGTTTCATTGTATATTTCTTTTAATCTCTTACATTTCAACATAACAAGATATGATAACAAACAACTTATTAACATATGTAAAATATAATTAATATTGCACTTTCAAATTAATATATCCACATTTACAGCTATCATTTATCTTATGCTGAAGGTGTATTTAAAACGAGCCATCACTGTCTCTTTTTCTCACCTTGGAAAAAAAAAAAAAAAGAATTCTGTAATCAAATATTAAACAATTTGTTATAATATTGTTAATTTTAAAATAAATTTTATCTGACATTAATTTTGATATAGGCTTCTGTCTGCTCTTGCCTTTTGTAATTTTTAAACTGTTGTATGAGATATTAAGTAGATGTAGGATTTTTTATATTTCTTATTTATATATGTTTGTATCTGCCTTAATTGTCCAACATACCTCTGATTTGTTTTAAATGAAATGTATTTTTGCATATGAACATTGTTCTTATCTGAAATTTTGCATGCTTTTTCGTAAGTTGAGAGAACCGCCTGTATTAAACTTTATTTAAACTGTGTTGTTATAATATGCATTTTATATATGTGTTTGTTTTTGTATGCCTATTGTGAAATAAAACATTAAATTCTATAGTTTTTAATTTTTGTAAATATTATTGCTTTGTCAAACAGTTCTGCATTTGTTATCCATGGCAAAATCCAATATTTAAATGCATATTATGGTAAGCATTTAATAATCTGAAGAAAAAATGATTTATTTTGTTTAACTTTATTAGGAAATTTCCATATTGATTTATCCATGTATGCCTCATTAACAACTCAGTGTTGATAGGGAGGGTGGCGATAAAACAAATAAAAATATCCCTGGATAATGAGTAATTTTCTGTTTGAATATGGAAAATTAAGTATTTTGATTAGGCTTTAAAAAATTTGGAAGCTATGCATTAATATCCAATATTAATCAAAAATTTACAGGGATGTATTTGACAAATTGAAGGCTGATATACGTTTGATGAAAGAAGAAGTAGCTGCTCTGGAACGATCCCATAATCCTAAGGTATCTAGATGCTTTTCTCTAGCCTTTTTTTTTTCTAACGTATGTGTTTTGTGTTAAAGTAGTACAGGCGGTTCTCCTATCCTTGTGCATTCATGTAGCACAATTTTGCTTTAAAGCAATTAGCTTTTTAACACCAACTCTCTTTTAACGCGGCTGCAGTATCGCTCTTATGTGGTTGGGGGACGTGCAGCCTTTCAGTTCAATCAGGTAAATAATATTGATGTTAAATTTTAACATATTGAATTATATTTAAAATTAAAGTGTTATATTTCTTAATGAGTTATATTTCTCAAACTTTTTTTTTACTTTTAAGTAATTCTTTTAATTTACCTCCTTTCTCAAAACCAGTTTAGTAAAATTTTGTATTTGTTTAAACATATAATAAACATATAATTTACTTTAATGTATATTTTAAAAAAATTATTAATTTTTTTTTTAAATGTATTTCTGTAAAGTTTGAGAAATGTTACTTTAAAACACTTATGTTTCAATTCTGTGTTTTATTGAAAGCAGGGATTGAAAAATGCTAGCAAGACTCTCAATAGAGTCTTCGTAAGTCAAATTCATTTTATAAATTTTCTAAACGTGCTTATTTCTCAGAATATTAGTTGAGGATTAAACCTTTATTATTTTTCTTGATTAAAAAAAAAAAAAAAAAAAAAAAAAGTTTTTCAATCCTTGCTGCATTCTGTGAAACATTTATTTCTTGCTTGTCTTAATAATATTCACTGCTTATATATTATTTTGTATTTATTTAGTGAAATTATAGTTATTGAACGGGTCATTCCATGTCAAATTAGCCAGTGACTCAACCTGACCATTTCAGATTTTGATGAAACTTACAAGAATCATTTTACCTGATGATATAAATGATAATATACTTTTATTATTTTTTTTTCCTCAGTAAATTTTCATACAATTAATTTTTTTAATTTCGAAAAATCATTTTTTAGCTTGTATGAATGTTTTCAATTTTGAACTTCTCAAGTTCTGTCAGGAAAGTTCTGAAAGTTTTAGAGTGGGATTTCGATAGGATCAGCAGTTATGTTAAAACAATTTTAAAAACTAGTTGGGGCTGGTATTTAAAGTTGGCACCTTGCCAACTTTATTATTGTGCTAAAGATAGTATTGTCTTATTAATTTTAAACATTATTTTTTTATAACTGCTGATCCCACTCTAAAACTTTCAGAATTTAAAGTTATAATATGACATAAAACATGTAATTTTTTTAAAGACACTATTTTAAAATTTTTGAAATTAAATTAATTTTTTTTAACCAAGCATAGTCAACTTTCATATCAAATTAAACCTTATGAAATTTTCTTTAAAATGAGGGGTTAAACAACTCTCTATGCCTGATAGAACTTGAGAAATTCAGAATTGAAAACATTTATACAAGCCAAAAAATGAGGATTTTTCGAAATTAAAAAATTAATTGTATGAAAATTTACTGACATAAAAAATAATTATAAAAGTATGTTCTCATTTGTATCATCAGGGAGAATAAGTTTCCTGAATGTTTCGTTAAAATCTGAAATGGTCAGGTTGAATATTGAAAATTTTTGGTTGATTTGACATGGAATGACACAGACAACTCATGACAATTAGTTTTGTGTCAAGAGATCTAAAATACATGAGAAGAAATTTATATAATTTTCAACTTTTATCTTTATAATAAAATAACTTAGGTAGTTTTACATTTGAATTTATGCACCACGAAGCAATTTTTTTCAAAATTTAGTTTAAAATTACTTTTATGCAAATTTTTGTTTTTCTGCCCTAGGGAGTGCATTTTAATTTTCAGAGAATAACATTTTCACACTGTTAAAAAGTACAAAAGTATTTCCTTCTAACAAAGCTTGTTTTAAATCTTTAAAGAAATTTGTAAATTTTTAAGATATACTTTAAATTTATTGGAATTAAAAAAGCTATTGGACAAAAGCAAGTTTTTTGCTTCTTTGTTGTCATGTGTGTTTGAAGAAACATCAGAAGATCATGTGATATAATGCGACCGCAACAAGAAGGCGGGTGAGATCGCCGCTTGGAAGAAGAGTTCATTTTCTCAAAGGTTAGGACGGTGGAAGTGCAAGTATTTAGGGTTGTAACATATTCGAGCGTTCCTGCCTTTGGCGATATACATTCCCCTCTCTGTTTCTCGTCTGTCCCCTCCTCTCACTGATATAATTTATTTTGTCCTAGAAGGTTGTTATATTCTCAGCGCTCTTGATTATTATTATCATTATTCTCTATTTAAACTGTTCTTTCCAGAACAATACAAAATGTCTCGTACAGGGAAAACTTTGCGTTCTGATGAACGTAACATCGTTAATAATGTGCTTAAATTTTTTGAAAATGAAGCAAAATCTTCGTCTCTTTCCATTCCGATTCACAAAGCACAGGAGCGTACGTCTGCTGCTACTGGCGTTCCTCTTCGAACTATCCAAAGAATTAAACCTGAGTCGAAATCGGCTCCTGATGGAAGGCTTTCAACGCCAGGAAAAAATCGCAGTCGCCCTGCAAAGCGGAATGCAGTTTTGGATACTTTTGATTTATGCGCCGTTCAGAATACAGTAAATGAATTTTACGCAAACGCAAATAAAAAAGTTCCAACTATTTCATTATTGTTGCCAGTTTTGCAAAGTAAGATAAATTTCCGTAGTAAAGTAAGATAAAATCCCGGAAAAAAGTGTCTGAATTCAACACTGGCAGAAGGATTTAAAGAAGTTATTATTAAAAAATGCTTGGTTTGAATTTGAGTAGCTGGATTGCATGTTTCGTAACAAAATGTTATTTTCCACAAAGATGTAACAAATTTCACAAAATATATCACAAAAATAACTTACTTTTCACAAAATAACCCCCCCCCCCCCCCCCCCCCCCCCCCCCCAAAAAAAAAAAATCTCTGCATCGATCCCGGAACCTATATGGTTTATGCAAAATCAATTTAAATTATATTGAAATACTCGTTTTGAGAATGTTTCTAGGTTGATTGGTTGGTTATTTGTTACGGCCGATTATCTGCGCTAGGGATGTAGCCCGGTGAGGAGCATGCCCTCCGTGGAGGTCTTTCTAAGGGATCCTAACCCGTATTTACACAAGGTTCGAAGAAAACCACGGAAAACTCCAAACAGTTAGGCCGACGAGCGCGACAGGGGTTTGAACGCACCACCTCCTGTCTACCAGCTTTGAGAGCAGAACCTCTCAGCCACTGGTGGGGCAATGTTTTCAGGTATCGCATTTTTGTATTTTAATATAGGTGTATATAAAATCTAGTTAAAATATTCTGAGAACATAATTTATAAAAACAATTTTTTAGGTAGATTTCGTAAGAAATACTACCTATTACATTTTCACCTAAGTTGGAATTTTCGAAAAATTTTTGCAGATCTATGCCAATCATGACTCCCAGAACCCAAAACCACCCCAGTTTAAAACTTTATCTATCTATCTATCTATATCTATCTATGTCACTTTTTTATGGACACGATAACTCCCATAATTCTGCACAAATCTCTTCCAAACTGATACATAAAATCAAGGGGCATGAAATCTCGGTCAAGTTCGTTAATGGGCAAAATCGAACCAAGTGAGGGGGGGGGGCTTTTGGCGAAAACAGAAAAAAAAACCATAACGTCTTAATTATGATACGTATCGAATCCGTTTAAAGTTATTATTACTTCTAGAAAAAAGGCCGAAATTTTTTGTATGACAGATTTTTGATACCATTAAAAATGGCCCCAAGGGGGAGGGGAAAGAGTGGGGGGGGGCGGTTTAGAAGAAAAAAATTCATAACTTCATCAATTCAGAAGATATCAAATCCGCTTAAATTTATTATAAATCCTCTTAATATTATCTAAAACTTTTATAGTAACAAGTTTTTTATAGGACCAACCCTTATAGCAAAAAAAAAAAAAAAAAAAAAATCCCTGCCAGCTCCGCCTGCAAACAAGTTAGGTTTCGAAATGGGCGTTTCCAAATGCATCATGGCAAAAAGGTCATTTCTTCCACAATTCCCAACAAACAGGCGCCCCACGGTCTGCGTCTTCGAAATCTACCTCTGCCTGTAGGTCGAGCCGTCAGGGATTTTTTTAGAATATGATTTAGCCGAGAGATGTTACTCTGACTAAAATATCATGAATATTTCATATAACACCGGAACATTATACAAATATCTCCATCGCAACTTAATATTTAATAATACATAATATTCAAATACTTTTAAAGTTTCGGTGTGTGAAAAAGTTTTAAAACTTTTATTTGAAAAAAAAACAGAAAAAAAAAAAATATATATATATGATATAACATTATGCGAAAGGTATCTTGGATAAAAAAGTACATTTTACTGAATTTTTTTATTTATTGCTTATGGATCAGCTTGTATATTTAATTCACAAGGTCTCTCACTGTGTAAAAACTGTCCTTTAAAATACCCTAACAAAAATTTTTCTCAACAATGAATTCGCCCAATAAAAATTCACTACTTCCTAATTTCCAAGCATTTTTTGCCATATCACGATAGTAAAGAATTGCGAATTTGTATTCTTGTATAACACATATAAATGTAATCTTATTTTCATTCTACATCAAAAGGCGCTAACTAGCCAGATATGGTAATCCGAGTTCAAATAACTTATTCCTGAAGTTTCTTCTCTCAATCCTACTTCTTTCGCTAAATCAGTCAAATAGACCCGTCTGGCACCACGTGACTTTGACGTCTCACCCGCCTTCTGTTCGTGGTCGAAGATTATCATGACAACCATGTATGCATGACATGACATATACACATAGGAAAAAAGAAACTTAATTTATCATAAAAAGTAGGAGTTTCATAAGAATATATATATTTTTTTTAATATTTTATATGGAAATAATATTTAAACTAAACATGACATTTCTCGATTTAATTATAAATTATATCTATTGCATTTAAGTGTGGTATAAAAAGTTTTTTTCATTTTATGTTCAGATCAATGATAGATTAGAGTTTTGGTTACTCTGCAGTTTGATTTTCTGCCTCTTTTTTTTCCCCTCCTTATGAAATTGGATTACAAAAGGAAATAAGCCAGTGACTACTTTCTTTCGTATTTTAAAATCTAGCAGTTATAGTTTTTAGAATATGGATGAATAATTATTCAAAAATTAAAATAGAGGGGAAAGACGTATAAAAAACTATATAGAAAAAACTATATAGAAAATCGCAGAAAAATATTAATTCCACAAATTTTTATAATGTATTCATAGCAGGGGGCAGGATTTAGGGGATGGCAAGAGAACAACTGTATCTTAATGGAAGATCTTGTGATCATAGATGTGATACTGGAAAGAGTTTTTTCTTCACATGGTAGCTAAACATCAGCTACATCACTAAATTTACATTTTCTAATACTGGGTGTATATCTGGTTTTCAGAAAATATTTTTGTTGTTATTATTCAGTGTAAAAATTAGACATATTGTTCGATCTTTTAGTTTTGTTATTCTTACCAATGAAAGGTAAGATTTAAATGCTAAGGTTTTAAACTGTTCCATTTTAAGAAGAATTTGAAAGTAAACAGTGAGCAAGGCTTTCTCTGAAATATTTAAATTATATTTAATTCAAGATTTATGTACATGTGTTATGTTTACTGTGTTTGTTCAGTGTAAATACGTGTTATTGTGACTGTAATAAAAAACCAAGAAAATACATCTTTCAAGATTATTTGACACTATGCATAACAAATGCAGTGCCATTTTTCAAATTCTAAGTCAGATCAGTGGTATGCGCTGATATTACTCATTTATTTTTCAAAATATTGTTCAATCAAAAATATGGGGTGTTTCACTCCACACCAAAAACAAATTTTTGTTCATAAATTCAACAATATTGAAGCAATTTCAACAAAATAACCTTTGTCAAATGTCACAATATCAAAAATTTATGGAAGTTATCTTGAATTAAAAATTATCAAAATTATTATTATTTATATTGAATCAAAAATTCAATCCATTAAAATGTTATCATTTATCAGTATATTGTTAAAAATAACAAACAGTAAATTTTAAATTAAAATTTATACAAAACTTAAATAAATTAATAACTAATTTTTTCTCAATTGAATTTGGACGACGAGATTTTGTAGAATCTTCCCACTGTAATTGTGTACAGTTTGTAGGAATAAATGTTTGTAATGTAAGGCCTGAACATTTTATGAATAAACGATTCTCTAACGCAGGTATAAAAGAGTTCCTCCTAAAAGAGATCATCCACCTTTTTGGAAACTAATAAGGCTTCAACTTTGTGAATTCATATTTCGTTAACAGCAAGGAGATATCTATTTAATTATATATATTTATTATACATTATTTACAATTGCGGCCAAGCGCACCGCTACTTCGTACATACTGGCTTCACTCTTTTACATCTCGTCTCCGTAACTGTCCTGCAAGAGATATTCAACTCTGGAGTAGCAGCGCCATCTCTGTTTATAGATGGATACTAATCATCGAGATATGACACCCCTCCCCTCGTAGTTCAAACGAACCACTGGTTTAATCTGTCTGTTGCTTCTTCGAACAGGTTGATTGTCCTTTTTATCAGTCTTTATAGGTGTACTCTTCTGCAAGTCCACATCATTACTTTTCACGGAATTGTCCTTTACATTTTTATCCATAGTATTATCACAATCTTTATTCACAACTGTACCTGTTACAATATCATATGAAAACTGAGATTGGTTAGATTTTTCAGTATTCTCGGCATTAATTTGCTCTTTATTATTTACATAATATCCAGAAAACTTATTTCTCTTAACTCTATCATAACTATCGAAATCAGTGTTTTGTTTATCAAACTGACCCGTTTTACTTTCCTCTGACGTTTCATCACTTATTTCTCTGTTGTGTCTCAACTGATTAACATGACGTTTACACATTATTCCGTCATCTCTATTTACTAAAACCCATCTGCTTCCCAATAATTTTATAATTTTTCCCTTAATCCATTTCTCCCCTTTTCCGAAGTTTTTAACAAAAACTGATTCATGAAGATTGTATTTATGTAAGGGTTGCTGTATTTTAGGTTTGGATGGTAATACCAAGTGTAGAGCTGTTCGAACCGACCTTCCAAACATTAATTCTGCGGGAGTCTTACCAGTGACAGAATGTGGGGTAGAATGATTTTCCAATAAAAATCGTGCAATTGACAAATTTATGTCACTCTTATCTAACTTTTTAAGACAACTTTTAACAGTTTGAACATACCTTTCTGCCTGTCCATTCGACGATGGATGATATGGCGGAATGGGTGTATGTGTAATTCCATTTGATTTAAGAAAATATTGAAATTCATCAGTTGTAAACGCACGTCCATTATCACTGACTAATTCAACGGGCAAACCAAATGTAGCAAAAATTCTACGTAGTACTCTAATAGTTGATTTACTATCAGCACTGGGTACCACCTGTACCTCTAACCATTTAGTATAAGAATCGACCACTATTAAAAATATTTTACCCTCAAAAGGACCGGCAAAATCTATGTGAATTCTTTCCCAAGCAAATTCCGATTCCCATTTTAAAGGTTTCATTTTAGGATTATCCCGAGCAAACATTTGGCATCTACTACAAGAATTAACCATTTGTTCTATTTCTTTGTCCATATTAGGCCACCAGATCACACCTCGAGCTTTAGCTTTCATGCTAGATAGACCCTGATGAACGGAATGTAATAATTGTAACATTTTTTTGCAACCTTCATCTGGTATAATTACTCTATGTCCCCATAATAAACAATTTTCTAAACACGAAATTTTCTCACATCTACGAAAGTATGGTTTATATTCCTCGGATTTAACCGTTTTTGGCCATCCATATAACGCTCACTCTAAAATTTGTTTTGTTACTGGATTTTCAGTTGTCCACTTTGAAATCGTTTTAGAAGTAACAGGCCACTCATTACTATTAGAAACGAACATTATTTCCGATGGATTATTTACTACATTTACAGTTTCTGGAAGGGGTAATCTACTTAATGCATCCGCATTTTTATTATTTTTACCTTCGCGATACTCAATTGTATAGTCATACCCTGCTAACATTAACGACCATCTCAGCATTCTGGGTGATAATGTATCAGGTACTTTTTTTACAGGATCAAACAATCAAATTAAAGGTTTGTGATCAGTTATAATTTTAAACTGTTTACCTGCTAAATATTGATGAAATTTCGTTACACCAAAAATTACAGATAAAGCTTCTTTATCAATCATGGCATAATTTCTTTCAGTCTTATTCATCGTTCTAGATGCAAAAGCTATTCGTTTTTCTTTACCCTCAACAATGTGGCTTAACACACAACCAATTCCATATTCAGATGCATCACAGTTTAAAACAACATCTTTGTTTATATCATACAATTCTAAAACAGGCGATTTACATAAAAGTTGTTTTAACTTTCTGAAATGCTTTTTCATGCTTCTCTGACCATGTCCACTTTACATTATTATCTAATAATCTATGCAAAGGTTCTAACACATCTGAAATATTAGGTAGGAAGTTTCTATAATAAGAAATTAATCCCAAAAATGAACGTAATTGAGAAACATTAGTAGGAAAAGGAGCATTCAAAATAGCATAAACTTTTTCTGGAATAGGCTTATAATGCCTTCCTGCGAAATTTTATGTCCTAAATAGCTAACTTCCGAAACCATAAATTTTAATTTTTCCTTATTTAATCTTATACCATGCTCAGAAAAGCATTTCATAATACATTCAACTCTTTCAGAATGTTCGGATTCAGATCTAGCACTTATGATTACATCATCTAAAAATACACCAACATAGTCAAATTTCTTTAATATATTTTCAATTTTTCTTTGAAAAATACCTGGTGCACATTTTACACCAAAAGCCAGTCTTAAAACTTTAAATAAACCTTTATGAGTATTAATAGTTAAAATTTTACTACTTTCATCATCAACAGGTTGTTGTAAATAAGCATCTTTTAAATCAAACACAGTAAAGAATTTTCCACCTGCTAATTTAGAAAACAATTCTTCCATTCTTGGAAGAGGATAGTTATCATTTTCAGTATTGGAATTTACTGTTGCTCTATAATCACCACAAATTCGAACAGTACCATTTGGTTTTGGAACAATTACTATAGGACTAGCCCATTCAGAATAATCAACAAGTTTTAAAATACCCTCATTTGTTAAGCGTTCCAATTCCAAATCAGTTGCTGTTCTCAAAGAAAAAGGAACAGATCGAGATTTTAGAAAAACTGGTTTTGCATCATTTTTCAAATTTATTGAAACGGGAGGATCTTTGATCGTATCGATCCCGTCAGCAAAAACATTAGGAAATTTTTTTATTAAATCATCTTTCGAAATACTTTTGATCATGTTTACATTCGGCCAAAATAATTTTGATGCTTTCAACCAAGTTTTACTAATTAAACTCGGACCTTCCTCTTTAATAACTAGCATTTTTAAATTAGGTATACAATTATCATCAATCAAAACATTTACATTTAATTCACCTAATACAGTTAAAGAATCTTTAGTATACGCTTGCAGCTTAATATTAGATTTAACCAAAGGAGGCTTACCTGAAAATAATTTATCAGCAATATTTTTACTTACGATCGTATGAGCTGCTCCGGAATCAATTTCAAAATTAACTTTAATATCATTAATTGTGACAAATTTTTCCCACAAAACATTATTGCACTCATCCCTCATAACATTGAGAGAATATTCTTGAACAGTTTTAATTTTACTGTTCTTTTTCAGTTTTTGATTCACTGTAGAGAAGTTCCGGTTCCTGCAACAAATTTTTAAATGTCCCACTTTGTGGCAAGCATGACATTCTGTTGATTTAAATGGACACTCAACAGGTTTGTGATTTCTAGCACAACGATAACATGGTTTATCTTTATAACTGTTCCAGTTTCCAGGTGCATACATCCCTTCTTTCGGCTTCGACGAATACTGGTATACTTTCGTTTTCTCCATTCGGACATCTTGAACTTTATTTACAGTTGTTACTCCATTAATCTGTAGTGATTTTACTCCAGCTTCGGCTGTTTCGAATGATTCCGCGATTTCTACAGCTGTTTGGAATGTTAGATTTTTCGTATCCAACAATTTTTGCTGTATTTTCTCGTCTTGAATTCCAAACACTAGCTGGTCCCGTAAGTGATTGCTTAACGTCGTTTCAAAATTGCAGTATACTGATAACCGTCGTAAATCTCTCACAAAGTTGGCTATGCTTTCCCCTTGCTTCCGTAATCTTTTTTGAAACTTGAGCCGTTCAACAATTTCACTTGGACAAGGTGAAAAATGTTCTTTCGCGTTCTTTAAGAGATCATCATAACTTATCTCTTTCAGCGAAGTCGGTACAATGATATCTCTCAATATCGAAAAAGTTGCAGTTCCCACAGAGCTTAATAATATATTTTTCTTCTTATCCGCATCTTGAATATTATTAGCAGCGAAATAAAAGTCAATTTTTTCAACATAAATTGACCAGAGCACGATCTAATCATATTCTTCCAGACGTCCCAGAGAGAAAACTTCTGTTTCTGCCATTTTCTTTACTTTTCTTCTTTTTTTATTTCGAAAAAAAAATGCAACATTTATTTAAAATCTTGGGTTCTTTTCCGCACATCGCCATTAATAAGGCTAAAACTTTGTGAATTCATATTTCGTTAACAGCAAGGAGATATCTATTTAATTATATATATTTATTATACATTATTTACAATTGCGGCCAAGCGCACCGCTACTTCGTACATACTGGCTTCACTCTTTTACATCTCGTCTCCGTAACTCTCCTGCAAGAGATATTCAACTCTGGACTAGCAGCGCCATCTCTGTTTATAGATGGATACTAATCATCGAGATATGACAGAAACAATTTTGGATATTCTCCTGATTGAGGCAAGAAAGCAAAGAAAATATTTTGGGCATATTAGGGAGGGTGGTGATATCTGAGAAATTTAAGTCTCAAATTTCAAACATTTAGAATTTTTTCTATTATTTCTTGAAAGATCAGCTTTTGTTGTGAACATTTAAAAATAATATGAATTAAGTGATTTGAAATGTCTGCCTTTTAAAAGAAATAAAGTTTGCATGAGGTTCTTTTTTAGAACATAATATTTGGCCCATCTATATCTAAATACTTTTGGATAGTTTCAATCTAGTGAAAATGTGTTGTTGGGACAAAGACAAAACTGATGTGGAAGGACATAGTATAGTTAAAAACCCTTTTATTTTTCCTAAACAGGAAGAGAAAATCTGAAAACAAACAAACAATCCAGAATAGAATTTGGCATGAAAGATTTATTATCTTACTTTGCATTAATTCATTACATTCCTTGTTAGTATATTTTTGATTTTTATTTTTAGTATTTTCTAAATTAAGAAAAAATAACATTATATTTATTTTCTCTTTTAAATTATAAATATTTGTTAAAATATGACTAAATTATAACATTTTATCACTGTATAGCATGAAAAATTTTCCACCTTTTTTTCTTTGGATCACTTTCATGTGCTCGCTAATGTTTTTTGTTCTATAAACTCCCCCAGTGCACACCCAACGTATTTTTCATAGCTGAAAATAAAGGCTCAACATAAGCATTTGCATCAAAAAATATGTCTATAAAATAAAAAATAAAATATATATGATAAAAAATATGCAGAAGATTTTTTTTCTTTTAGGTTTTAGATCTTAATAAAATAGATTTTACAATTTCTGGCATTTAGGAATGAAGGAGAAAGATCAAGCCTTATAAGCCTTGTTGCAACTTTTGTTGGCAAAGGGAATTTTTTTTTAAGGATTTATTAAGTGTTTTTTATTTATTTATTATTATTTTTAAATATATAATCTCTATGGAAACAATAAATTGCAATTTCAGGACCGATCACCAATTTTCAAGTTTTCTTATTGTGACTCCTTGACAAAATTCATGATCGTTCAAAGAAATTTGCTATTATTTTCCGTGATTAATGAAATTAGTTTTTTTTTCCCCACAACTGATTGACAAAATTAACTTTTTTTTTTCTGTGATTAATTGATGGAATCCATTGTTTTTTCCACGCCCAATTAACAAAATCCGCAATTTTTTTTCCGCGGGCGATTGACAAAATTTGCAGTTTTTCTGCAATCAATTGGTGAAATTCACATTTTTTTCCGTAACCACTTGGTGAGATTTGCGATTTTAATTCACGAGCAATTGATGAAATCCACGGTTTTATTTAGTAATCGTTTGACAAAACTCCCGATTTTTTTTTTTTTTTTTTTTTTTTTTTTACACACGGCCAATTGATAAAAATCCTTTTTTTTTTTTTTTTTCCATGATTAATTTGCGAAATTAACAATTTTTTCTGTAATCAATTGATGAAATTCATGTTTTTTCATGATCGAATGATAAAATATGCATCTTTTTTTCCACAACTGATTGACAAAATTTGCGTTTTCTTTTCCGAGACCAATTGAGGAAATTTGCAGTTTTATTTTGTGACCAATTAACTTAATTTGCAAGAGGTTTTTTGTGAATGATTGATGAAATTCATGGTTTTATTTTGTGACTTATCGACGAAATTTTTATGAAGTTTGTGACCAATTGTGGAAATTCCCGATTTCTTTTCCCAACCGATTGTTGAATTGATTTTATAGAAATCTGTTATTTTAAAAAAATCGAAAGGAAGTTCACTAATTCGTGGAAGAATCGCATGCCGATATCAAGTAAGAACATATCTGAATAATTCTGACCCAAAATTATTCTCTTCTCAGCACTAATTTTTCTTTGCCGCAGTCTAATTGCGGTATGTTGCTGGAGTTCATTTGCAGCACATAGCAACACAATTTTTTTCCCCCTGATATCGCAGATATATATATATATATATATTAAGAAGAAAACGGGATTCGTGAAATGTGGCATCCATGTTTAATCATATTTTTTGATTATGGACAATAGAAAAGAGAAAAAAAATGGTAAATATCGCAGAATTATGGAGGAGATAATCTGCAGATTTGATAAAAAAAATAAAAAAAAATTAAATTGGAAATCTGCCGTTTTTCAGAAAAGGTTCATCAATGTAAACCAAATAGTGGCTTAGACATCAAAAGTTAGTGGCCAGAGCAAAATATTTGGTTTCGGTGTGGTGACTGGCGACCGTAAATCTGCACTTGTAGTCTCTCAAAAATCCATACAGCTTGGGACCAGAGGCTGTGTGAATTTTAGAATTTTGCAGATTTTAGAGTTTTGCTGACTTTGGATTAAATGATTAATTTTTTTCAACTTACCTGTATCCATTTACAAGAAGAGCATGTGATAATTCAATTTAAGCAAATAAAAACTTCAATCCTTTTTATTTACCTGTGCGTTATCATTGTAATACCTAATTTTTTTTTTTAATTACAATTTTTAAACATTTCTTGTATAGTCCTTTGCTTTAGAACTTTCATTTTCTCTTGAATTTTGTAAACAGTTATTATTTCCTGTTGGTCTATACAAGTCTGCTGCTCCAAGAACTTAAAAAAATTCTCACCTATAACCAAACAACCTTCAAACTTAAAATGTCCACTTTTTACATGACAGAAAGTGTAACTTGTATTGTGTTTTTTCAACTTACATTTTTTACCTGACGACATTTATTATTACAATCAAACATAAAATAAATCTTGCATCTAATTCAGATAGAAAATAGCACCAACAAATCGAACATAGAACATTTGCAATCGTGATGGGTGCAAGCAAATTCAAAATAATAATGAAATCAGTATTGCCAACCTGCCTTGCATGAAATATAAAATAAATTAATTCGCTACTTTCTGTAGTGGCAGATAAATAATGCCACCACTACTAAAACGTTCCTGGGTTGTTTATATTTCTCGTCGATTTCTATTGTTTTACATTTTGTGTGTAAGTTTCTGTGAAATAAAATAGTTTAGTTTTATCATTATTATTTCCTGTGTTATTACTATATTCCCATAAATGTTCTTTAAAAATAGTTTTACTTTCATTCACTGATATTTGCAATAAAGATTATAAAGAATACTTCTTAACTGCAAATTATGCTGTTTACGTTTTGAAATGCATGTTGATTTTAGAAGTGCAAATTTTCGAGAGACTACTGTAATTGTATGCTGTCTTTCCATCAGGAGCTTAAATTTTTTCAATTTAAGACTGGATTCGGTTTTTACAGGGTTTACTGTATTTAGAGCAACAGCTCAAATTCCATTTTTCTACGTTCAAAATTTATCATGTGTTTTGTCACCTCTCTCTCTCTCTCTTTTTTTTTTCCCTGTGGAATGATGGTTTAGTCTCATTTTAGAAAAAGAAGCAAATAAAAAAAAGTAGCTAAGGAAAAGATTCATCACTGTACAACAGTGCAACAAGATGCAAACACTGCTATTTTACAAAATAAGTGACCAGCTTTAACAGGCATTCAGGGCTCACATTCTCCCTAAAAATCCTTAAATTCTACAAAATGTCCTTCTTGTTCCTAAAAAAATATATGTTTAGCTTGCAAACTCCGTAAATCGCAAAGTATTTCAAGATAGCCAAAGCCTGCCACTTTTTTTCACTTTCTGTGGTTGAAAATAAATGTCATTTCTAACGTCAGTATTTTTCTTTCAATCACAGTCAAGCTTAACGTAGCTCCTCCTACCTCTTGTTCTCTAGGTTCACTGAGAACGTCAGAAAGACAAAGGAGGATATTTTTTCATTCCGGGTAAGCTCAATCCCACTAAAATCACTGTGGATAATAAATCGTTTATTTTTTTCGTTCATGTGCATATGTGTTACCGGTAACGATGATTTAGTATAATTGCTGTTTTTGTTTTTTTGCATGTTAATGTTTTTCTGAATTCTATTCAAAATATATTATACCTAAAGGACTGACAAAATACCAGGATTCTTGGCTGCAAAAAGAATGGAATGATGTTTTAATAGGAAAATGGCTTTAGGCGGTAGATGGCAATGTATATTCCGTTAAGTGTTGTTTGTGCTGCGAAACATTCGAGATATCCGGAAGTGGAATCGATCAAGTGCGTTCACATCATAACGGTAAAAAAAATCTTCTGAAATTGAAAACTAGATTCAAAAACAAATCAATTTCTAAAACTATAGAAAATCAAAGCGATACTAGTACTGGTGCCCTTAGTCATCAAAATCAGATTTTAAAAGCCAAAACTCTGTGGGCGTTGCATGTGGCCAACGAAAACTTTTCATTTAAATCATGTAACTGACACACTTGAATTGATAAAAGAAATGTTTCCCGATTTCACTATTGCATTGATAATGCAGCTTAAAGAGAAGGGTCTTAAAAAACGGAATTTCAAAATATTTTGAACGTTTGATTAAAGTTATAGCTGACAGCGAAAATATCTTGGTTTGTAACATTATTTCTCTTTTAATGAAATTTGTGTAAAGTATGTATTTTAAATGCATGTGTTTTAAATTAGTTTGTTTTTAAATGAAATGAATGGAATTTGATTTAAAATTATGGGAATATTGTTTGGCAGTGTACCATGTGCACCTAACTAGCATAAAAATACTGTTATTACATACTTGTTATGTTAAAAATATCTTCAATTGCCCCTAAAATTTTGAAAAATCCTAGTGCTAGCCTTGAGGCAATTATGCTCCATTTTTTGTACAATAACTGGCATTTAAAGGAATTGTGTTTATTGAAGAGAATTTGATTCAATAAAATAGTAGATTCCAACTAAGATACAAATACTAATTGTTATTATTTGATGAGATTAAACTCTTTACTGATTAGCAGAATGCACAGTGGAAGTCTCAAGACAAACAGGAAATATGTGTGTGAAAGAATTTGAAAAAACACAGCAGAAGATTCCCTGAATAACTATAATGATGATGAACAAAATTTTACAGGTGATGAAGAAAAGTACCAGCATAACTTTGCTTGGTTAAATTAAAATAAATAAACAAACTCAATTCATAATGATGAATTGCCAGCAGGCATTAATATTTTGTAGCAAAGCTACGATGCCAAAACAAGTATTACATAGCAAAAAACAAACATGAGCTAAGGAAGGTAAACATGTGCTATGCTAACAAGCAAACAGGAGGCGAATGACAAAATTTCATTCCATCACTTATACCAGTCAGTTCTGTGAATCTATATATCACATGTTGTCATGTCATTCCTAAAAACAAAAAACATATACAAAATGTCATTGATTCATGAGCGATGACGTCAAACTTAAGAGCAACTGGCGTGAATGACGAGTAAGAGGTGAGTTGGCAGTCACAGTCCTAGAACATTACTGAATCATGTATTTACTAAAAACTGGCAGGAAGCAATGGCATCTTGACATACTTTGCTGCAGACTAGGGGAGGATAAAAACAAAAGGTACAATTGACAGAAATTTTCCCCAGGCAGTTAAAATTTGTTTAGATGGACGTCTCGGTTTAGACTGTTCATGTTCGTGGGTGTGAAAGTTGTTAAGTACATAGGTTGAGTAGGTAATGAAATGACATTGAGTGAGACTGATGTGTTTTTATTCATTCATTCATTCAGAGTTGAAGAGTCAGTTTTGTTTTTTACGCTAAGTAGGATTTTTTTTTTTCTCTTTTGCGATAGTGGAATTATTTTTTTCACTCTTCCTTAGAAGGTTTTTATAAGCTAGGGAAAAATATTTTATTTTTATTGCAATATAAAATTTGTGTTTAAAAAAAATATTTCAATATTATTTTTTTCTTCTTCAGTCTTTGCAAGGGAAATGGACAAATCATTCCAGAATTAATAGGGAGTTTTTGATAATCTATTACTGAATAACAAACGTCAAAGCAATAACAGTGTTTTTTTTTTTTTTTTTTTTTTACTGTTATGTTAAATAATGCCCACCTCTATTCATTCTCCATGCACTGCAAAAAAGAGGTGTCATATCAAAGCTGTTATTGTGTTAGCACCTGAAAATCATGTGAATCAAGTTATATAAAGTGTCTTTTAAGAAAGAAATTTTATTTTTTTAGTTATAAAAAAGAAATTGTATTTTCATAACTTTCTTTTTGGTATGGAATGTTTTGTCTTATCTGTATATATAAGCACTTTTGGGTAGATTCAGTGCAATGGAAATGTGTTTTTGAGAAAAGTTTGCTCTTATACAGATTTAGCAAGGAAGCTTTTTAGGTAGATTTCGTAAGAAATACTACCTATTACATTCTCACCTAAGTTGGAAATTTTGAAAAAATTTGTTCAAAACTTTATCTATCTATCTATCTATCTATATCACTTTTTTCTGACCACGATAACTGGAAAAATTCTGCATAAATCTCTTCCAAACTGATACATAAATCAAGGGGCATAAAATCTCGGTCAAGTTCGTTAATGGGCAAAATCGAACCGGGGGTGGGGGGGGGTGAAAACAGAAAAAAACCCATAATTTCTTAATTATTATACGTATCGAATCCGTTTAAAGTTATTATTACTTCTAGGAAAAGGGTCAAAAATTTATGTGTGACAGATTTTTGATATAATTAAAAATGGCCCCAAGGGGAGGAAAAGGGGGGGTTTTAGAAGAAAAAAAATCATAGGTTCGTCAATTCACAAGATATCAAATCCGCGTAAATTTATTATTAATCCTCTTAATATTATCTAAAACGTTTGTATTGACAAGTTTTTTATAGGATATCACGAATGGCGACTATCTTCTGTAATCAGGTTATAATGCTTTTTCATTTAAGTCATCTTTTTTATTTTTAATATTCATGTGTAAACACAATTTTTATGACGTAATTTTCTTTATTTCCTGCTTTCAACACATGATCATTTAATTATTATTTTAAACTTTCATTATTGTTTTTAATAGTCTCGCGCAAATACATTTTTTATTTGAGATAAAACATAATCCTTTGCGCTTATTTAGAAATTGGCAACAATATAAAAAAATGACTTTTTCAATAAAAGATTTTTTACTCGAGTTTTAAGGATTTTTGAGTTTTTACTGTCTGACCGTGATAATTTTTTTAATTTCTGAAAGCTTGTTATATTTCGCGTATGGTGGTATGATTTTCGAATCCGTAGGATGGCTAGAAAAAAGTCCCTAGTAAAAAAGCGATGAGAATAACCCGGAATATCTACGCAGATTTTCATTGGTCCATTTCCAAACCAATACTTTTTTTAATATATATCAGGGATGAGATTCTTCTGACTTTAGTTGGAATTTCCGACTTTTCGTAAATTTTTGAGAAAATTTCCGATTTTTATCTGTTTAAAAAAAAAAAAAAAAATCTGATGTTTGCCGTTTTTTTTCTATTTGGCAACGAAAAGAAAATGCGCCAAACGAGACTCAAGGGTGATTCTGGTCCGAAAATTCCGAAAAATTAAGGCAATGATTTTCGAAAAAAAATATATATATATATATATCGGTTATAAATCCGAAAATTCGGACATAAAATGTATCGGTATTTCGGCAAATGATCGCCGAAAAAAATCAATCACGTCATTCATTCGAAGAAAAGTGACCAATTTTGTCAAAGGATCGCGGGAAAAACGTGACTTTTGTCAGAGAATCGCGAAAAAATGGCAAATTCGTCAAAAACATTGCGAAAAGTGGCAAATTTCGTCAAAAGATCGCGAAAAAACGTCAAATTTTGTCAACAGATCACGGGGAAAACGTGATTTTCGTCAAAGAATCGCGAAAAAACGGCAAATTTTGTTAACAAATCGCGAGAAAAACGTGACTTTCGTCAGAGAATCGCGAAAAAACGGCAAATTTCATCAAAAACATTGCGAAAAAAGGCAAATTTCGTCAAAAGATCGCGAAAAAACGGCAAATTTAGTCAACAGATCACGAGAAAAACGTGACTTTCGTCAGAGAATCGCGTAAAAACGGCAAATTTCGTCAAAAACATTGCGAAAAACGACCAATTTCGTCAAAAGATCGCGAAAAAACGGCAAATTTTATCAACAGATCTCGAAAAAAACTGCAAATTTCGTCAAAAGATCGCGAAAAAATGCAAATAGATAGAAGTTCAGATCAAATATATATGATGGCTTTTTAAAACTTATTCTTGCTGGTAAAAAATTTTCAATTTTCATTCTTAAATTCAAAATCTGACACCATTAATTTTATTTTTTATAATGAATAAAATGCAATTTTATGTTTCAAACTGTAAATTCATTTTAAAAAAAGTTTAAAAAATCTTGCTTTATTTAATTTTTATTATTAATAATTTCTTTATTAATAAAGAATTATTATTCATAACTGTATTTTTTTCTGAGAAGACAAAATCAATTTCTGGTATTTATAATGATTTTTAAATTGTTTTAAAACATATTTTATGTCATTTGCTTTAAAAGCCTTTTTAAAGTTATTAAGTATATACAACTTTAATATTATTTAAAATTAATTTAATTTTTATGATTATGTTTGCATTAAAAAAAAAAAAGTCATAGAAAACTCTCCTGATTTCTTTTTAAAAAATCTCTTTATTTTCACCCTCTGGAACTTGGCAATTCTGCAAAAGTGAAATTCTATATAATACTGAAAAAAAGTCTGTTTTAAGTTTTACTTCGTGGTATTTGTCAATATTGCAAAAAAATCCTAAATTCTATATTTATAATTTATAGTCAAAATAATATTTAGTATAAATATGAAGGCACTCTTGTAATGAAATTTACTGTATGTTAAATAATAATAAAAAGTTGCAAGAGAGTTATTTGTATTTTTTCCTTATTTCTGCATTTTGATTACTTTGTTGTTTTAAATCAGAACTACTGTACATACTTAACAGTTTATAGGACTTATAGATGTGTAGAAAACATTAAGTAAATAATTTTTTTGTTGTAGTAAAATTATTCTAATATAAGTATGTAGTATTATTATACATTATTGTTGTGTATTTTTGAGAAATAATTGCATTTTTAATTTTATTTTAAAAAACTGTTTTGTGATGTATTTGAGTAATATAGTTTTATGCATTTTTTTCTTTTGTGCAAAATATGGTTTCGCACGTGGTTTTTTAGTTTTTTAAAAATTTTGAGCTTACGCGTATTTTCAGACTTTTTGTTCTTTACCCACTCTCATGCCTGATATATATAGAAGGATAAAAAAAAAAAAAAAAAAAAAAAAAAAAAAAAAAGAAAAAAAAAGTTAGCATCAATTGATTAGTAGTTTTATGTTAATTTTTGCAAGCTGAAAGTTATTACAAAGATTTTCACCTTTTTTATATATTTTGGCAAATTTGGCACTTTCATCTCTGAGTAATGTTTTCAACCAGAGATATTGTATTTTTTTCAAGGTGGGAAAATACACCTTATTTTAGATTTGTGAATTTATCATTTAAAAAATACAAAAAAAAAAGCTTAGTATGGACGGGAATGGAAAAAGAAATTCATACTTTTTAATTTTTACTTCTTAACATATTCTGTCATAAAATGTGTGAATATTTACATAATATTCACACAATATTCTGTTACATACAAATTATATAACAGAAAATGACTAGTTTTAATAACATTATTACTTTTAATATAATAGGTTATATTCTAATATCCAAACTTCATAATATGCACAAAAATATCACATAATTTTGTGAGATGAAATATTACACATACTGGCTTCGTTTATGTAAGAAATTAAAGCAATATTTAGGCAACAACATATACTAAATTTTATTTAAAAATACAAAGCATAAAAGTATACATGATTGAATTTTCAAGATGTATTTTTGATGCATAAAATGTGCTCATAGAGGCATTAAAAAATCTGTTTTCAATTATAACAGTGGACAATTTTATTAGCTAATGAATTTCAGAACTCTGCATAGCTATAACTTTTAGAGTTTTGACATGTTGGAAAAAAAAAAAAAAAAAAAAAAAAAAATACTTTCTTTTGACTGGCTAGACAGTGCATGTTTCTTTCTTCCATTTAATTTCTGTAGGGCTCCCATTGATTTCATTTCTTAGGGGAAAGTAAAAGTCATTATATTTATAATTAGGTTTATAAAGTCCTCCTTTCCCCCCCCCCCCTTGACTGGAAATTGACCTGTGCTTTAAATTTTATCAGTATTCTTTATTTAACTGAAAATAGGGCTCAGCTGGATCAGAATTACTTTCTTCAAATGCTGAACCTTGCATATGGTTACTGAATCAAGTTCCCTTTCGCCAAAAATTCATAGTTCTGATTTATCTTTTTTTTTTTTTCAGAAGATTGAACATGACTTGTTGCTTTCTCTGGCCTATTAGAATAATATTTATTTTGTATTAATTACATTGTGCAGATTTTTACGTTCCCTTAAAGTTTTACCAAATGTTCTCTCGATTTGATATGAAATTGAGCTTGTGTCAGTTCTGACTTCCAAAAATAATATGTTGTATCTTGTATATAGTTAAATTCTTTTTATGTGCAGTCTTTTTGGATTTGACAGTGTGGTTGTGGATGAATTTCTACTGTTTTGTGATATTCTGGAACATTTCTTTAATGAAAACATGAGCTATTATAAATTCAACTAGGGGGTTCAGCCTCCTGATCGCTAACTCTCGCCAACCCCCGTGAATTGCGAATCAATTCCCATTGGAACCACTACGCTGTCCCAGCTTGCTTTGCTTGCTCACCACTTTTTGCAGCACTCTAGCCAGAATAAGTACATCATAAATCATTTTAACATATGAAATTTACAAATTCTCTTAATGTAAAAAACTTCATTGAAAACACAGTTAAAAATGCATTTAGTTGGTGCTATCAATGGGCACAAATCACTTAAATATTGTAAAAAAAATTACCTTGGAAACACAATTAATTTAAAACTCATTGCACCATGTACAGCATGGCTTAAATGATTTTTTTTTTTTTAATACTTATAATAAAATCTACTTCTACTACTTCTAATTTCTAATACTTTAATACTAATAGTGATAGGAAGATATTTCATATTAATCAACAATCATCGTCTAAAGTTCATTCGATGTGAAATATGCAATATCTCTCACAAGGAAGGTCTCCATAAGCGCATACTCAGAAAATTTAAAAAAAAATTACAGAATATTCTTCTCATGAGGATATATACATTTATTAAAAAATTTGCTACGGAACCTTGATATAACGTCCGTAATAAAATTATGAAAATTTTGTGTTTTGGCGATTTATCGCTGGGTTGACGACACAATGAAATTAAAGAAAAAAATACTCATTTATGATAAATCCTCTTTTAGGAAAACGTTTTCTACTCTTGATACTGAACTAGTTTAAGCAAGTTTAACTCAAATAAAATCACTTTTATAACTACAGTTTTTCCATATACATTTATATGTACATCTAGAGAAAATTAACGATCGTATTCTGTCAATTTGACCTCGATATTGTTAGTACCAGAGGCAACAAGAGAAAAGTCTTGTTGCCGTGGGAACAATGACTTATTCAAAATTGAATATCATGACAATGTTTTTAATTGGACGGTTACTGTTAAGATACACTTATTCAGCCGGCGAAACCTCGTAAAATTAAATAACTTCAGCAGTACTTAACTAGTATATATATTATATAAGCTTATAGGAAAAATAATAAACTATTTAATCGTTGAAGTTTGAATTCCTAAAGTACTATGCATTTAAACACTCATTTTACTAGAAATTTTCAAATACATTAAAACCACTTGCCTTTCGCGATGAAAATGTTTTGCTCGCCAAATCGCATTATTTTGCGCCAAATACTCGAAAGTATTTTTTTTTTTTTTTTTTTTTTTTTTTTTTTTGCAGATTTTTTACTGGAATTTTGCAGCTAAATATGACTGATCCTTTATTATGTACATGAGTAGTTTCATTAACATTTTTTTTCAAAATATTCTGAGTATGCGCTTTAAGGAGACCTTCCTTGTCAGGTGTAAACATGTTTTCTGCTGTGTGTAAAAGAAATTCTTGGTAAAAAATCTGATGTGCTGAATACATCATGTGACCCTAAAACAAACCAATGACATGCATCGCTGAAAACAGCTACATTAGCTGATAGGTGATGCTGTGTTTAAAAAATGATCCGGCTCTGAATTTGATTTGCTTAATGGATCATGTGACCGACCGTAAAATGAACCACTCAGAATCATCGTCCTTGAAACGACAGTTGGCTGCCAAACGTCTAGCAGGAAATTGGGCCGTATTTTTTTGCCACATAAGAGAAATATATATATAGATTTTACACTTTAATTGCTCAACTTTTTAAATTTTCCTTTTTTATTACTTATTTAAACTTATGATCCAGTGGGATGCAGCTATTTTGTAAATATTGTCATTTTAAAAATAATTACTAAACAAAACAACAGCAGCTTTAGTTGTGTTGGAAACTCAGCCGTATCAGCCCCATGCTTTCCAGTTTCTCTGTGTTAACTTGCTTATAGGACCAAATCTAATATGTATGTATCACTTATCACTTATCAAACCTCCCAGAGCAGCAAAATTGATGAAAAGAAAAAAAAAAAATAATTTTTTGATTAAAAAACTATAAAGTGGGTACTTAATGCATCTTTAAATTCATTATAATTTATAAAATTCTGTGAATCTTCCATATAAATTACTGTTATAAAAAAGTTATTTCTTATTTTAAACAGTTTTCCAAGACGTTTTTTATTTTTCTTCTTTTATATTTTATTGGACAGCTCTTGTTTACAGTTGTGTGTGTTTTCTATATTTGGAAATTGTGACTTTTGTTCCATAATATCATTTTTGTATGGTGCTTTCTTAACATTTTATTTTTACTAAAAGTATTTTCTGACAATACATTCTAATATAATATTGTTAACTATTGGTAATAGTTTTCCAAATTATATTTTTGATGTTTATAAATATGTGATAAAAATGACAATAGGGGAAGATGCTTTATGTTAGGTTTGTTTTTGCAGTTTGGTAAAGTTCTTTCTTCCTTATTGGTTCTTTCATGGTCATGGTTCTGTTTTCTTATTTTTTTACTATAAGAATTGGATGGGAGCCCAGTCTATCAGTGAAAATATTTTTTAAATAAAAAACTCGTTTAACAAATAGGATTATATGCACATATATGTTTTTCTTCTTTCATATGAGCTTCATCTATTAAATTGCAGATGAAAATATTAATATTTATTGTAGACGGATGATTACAATCTATTTACATAATAATGCATCACAGATGAATGATTTATTATATAGATAAATATATAATAACTACAAGCAAAATAAATTCCAATTGATGTTGTATTGTGTATGAAATAGGTTTATATGAAAATATAATGTGCCTTTTTCATATTAGGGTTTCATCTATTTTTTCTAGTTTACCTCTGTCAGTTTTACAAGAAACTATCCCTTGTAATTTTTTTTTTTTTCACTGTGCAGAATTACAACCCACACAATACAGTATCGTTCTGAATTTGTTTTGTTTAACATTATAATAAGTAAAAAGTTTTATCCTTTATGCTTCATGAGCTGTTTATTTTAAGTAACTTTAACCCATAGCAGCCTAATTGTTTCCCTTTTTACTAAGCATTGTAAAAGTATTAAATTGTTAAAGAACCCAATTTAATTAATAAAGCTATATATAGAGAGAGGAGGGGGGAAGGGTAGAGAAAGAATATGTAATAGCATAAATATTATTAAATAATATATATATATAGAGAGAGAGAGAGAGAGAGAAATAATTTGTTTATGATACTTTTAATTTTGGAATTCAGTTACTTTAAATGCCTAGCACAAATGTTTTCTCCTGTTTGGCAGAAATTGTGATATTTATGATTGGGATGTTGTAAACTAATACTTATAACACATTAACTTAAATATTTGTGGACTGTATCATTATTTTATTTTTACTAAGAAAAGGAAGAGCGAACGCTCAGGTCGCCTTCAACCAACACAACATCAACATAACTTCAGTTCAGTTCGATTTCACTTTCAATCGAGGGGAGTTCGCGACGCCCTCTCACGGGACTTATAAATTCTCAGTTTTCAACAATAAACATTCTCCCCCGGATTGAAATTTACAAATTTCAATAACTTAGAATTCTTACAATCATATAAATTTACATAGCACAATTACAACAAAAATTATTACAAAACAAATAGATATACACAGCATAATAATAATAAAAAATGTAAAATTAACAATAATTAATCACTATATTCTTTCTTAGGCATCAATAGGAAGGACAGCTATTTTCGTAATTGAACACTTTAATTCACCTGATTTAGTGCGAACCTTTACTACCCTGACCTTGCCATCCGCTCCTGTATAAATTTTACTTATGCGGCCTACGGCCCATTTACATACAGGCGAAAAGTCTTCCTTCACTAATACCATTAAACCTGTAGTTAAATTATCCTTTTCCACAATCCATTTAGATCTCTGCTGTAACGTATTTAAATAATCTAATCTCCATTTTTCCCAAATTTTCTGGACGACCCTCGTAGTTTTCTGCCAACGGCCTAAACGATTAATATTAACATCAATTAACGACGGTTCGGGTATAGCATTGATTGGTCTCCCGATCAAAAAATGACTGGGAGTCAAGACCTCAAAATCATCGAAATCATTTGACAAGGGAGTAAGAGGTCGAGAGTTCAAAATACCTTCTACCTGAATAACAATAGTTTCGAACTCTTCATAATTAAATCGCAAGTCACCCATCGCTCTTTTAAGGTGATGCTTCACAGATTTTACTCCAGCCTCCCAAAGTCCTCCGAAATGAGGAGACTTAGGAGGTATGAATTTCCAGTCGATATTTTCAGAAATTAAATAATTCGCCAAAATCTCATTTGGAAAATTTATCATTTTGTAAAACACCTTCAGTTTGGAATTTGCCCCAACGAAATTCCTAGCATTATCCGTAAATATCCTAGAACATTTTCCACGCCTAGCCATAAACCGTTTAAGAGTAGCAATCAGAGCATCAGAAGTTAAATCTGAAAGAAGTTCAAGATGGATTGCTCGAGTCACAAAACATATACAGACACAGATAAATATTTTGTTCAAAGAACCTTTGCGCTGATTTTTATAAGTTACTAAAAACGGCCCACAAAGATCCAAACCGGTGCAATTAAATGCCGGTAACTCATTAATTCTCTCATAAGGCAATTCACCCATTAACTGCGAGCATGGAGTTGGTTTTACCTTAAAACAAATAACACAAGAATGTACCGTTTTTCTTGCCAAATTTCTACCCCCTATAGGCCAAAATTTTAACCTCACAGAATTCAAGAGTCCTTGAGGACCAACATGAAACAGACGCTTGTGCATAGAAATAAAATAAATTTCACTTAATTTTGAATTTTTAGGCAATATAGCAGGATGTTTCTGCTCATAAGATACGGAAGCTTTGTTAAGTCTTCCGCCAACTCGCATTATACTCTGGTCATCTATAAATGGATTTAAAAAGTTAATATTACCTGTCAGAGCCTTCTTACCACCTAAAAAATTTTGTGAGGCTCTAATTAAAACATTTTCAGCTTCCTTGACTTCTTCTAAGGTCAAATGACCCCTTCTTTTAAGAGGAGATCTGCAGTTAAAAATAAATCTGCGAATAAAAGAAAAAAACATGTAACAGTTTGAAATAGTCATTAGTCAGTTCAAAAAGTTTGTCAAAAAAACTAAAACTCTCGTTGATAAAAAATGAAGTCACTGTACAGTTATTTGCCTTTTCGGAAGATCTAATTTCACTTAAATAGTTCTCATTTTCACTTTCACTTAGTAAGTCACTTTCAGAAGAAACCGACTGCAAATAACTTGAAAGTTCTGGATCCATCAAAAATTCAGGGCCTGTAAACCACTTGGAATTGTTCACAAGAGAGTCAGCACTTATTCCTCGTGAAAGAAGATCTGCAGGATTGTCTTTACCAGCAGAATGAAACCATGTCTCTGGTTCCGTCAAACTTCGGATTTCATCAACACGATTGGCAATAAAGGATTTCCATTTCTTGCTAGATCCCTTTATCCAGCATAGAGTAATTTTTGAATCTGTCCAGTAGTAGATTTTAGAAGTATTTTTTACATCAATTACCTTTTTAATTTGTGATCCTAAGCGAGATGCAAGTAAAGCACCAAGCAACTCTAGTCGCGGGAGAGTTATTTTCTTTAGTGGGGCAACTCTGGTCTTAGATGCTATTAAATTAACTGACACTTGGTCGAAATCTTGCACTCTTAAATAAACAACAGCACCATAAGCCTTCTGACTTGCATCGGAAAAGCAATGAATTTCAACATTGTTTGTATTAGATGATAGGAATGCAAATCTAGGCACTTTAATTTGCATTAATAGAGGAAGTTCCGAACACCACTGAGTCCACTTTTCACAAATGTCAATGGGGAGCTCAGCATCCCAGGACAGTTTACGAATCCATAATTCTTGGAAGAGACATTTAAGTCTTATAGTGAATGGAGTGAGGATACCAGTTGGATCGTAAATTCTGCCGGAAGTCTGTAAAACAAACCGTTTTGTATTTTTCCTAGTCTTCAAAAATTCTATTAAGCTTGAAATGTCTATGCTAATAGAATCTTGTTTAACCCCTTAATCGTCGTGCCCGAGACATTCAGGGGCAGCGTAGGTTACGCCTGTTTTATTCAGATTGTTTGATTCCCACCAATTTTTTTAAATAGTATTATTGGCTTTATTCTTGCATTATTTTATCTGTCTATTAAATAAGACGAACATTTCTACTTAAAAAAATTGGTGGTAATCAAGCAATCTGAATTTTTAAAAAGTAGCCTACAGTTAAAGGGCGCGACGATTAAGGGGTTAATGTCCCACAATATGCCCAATATCTTCAATGAATTCATAACCTTATGATTTTGATCAAATGGATAAATTTCGAAACCTTCTTCTATCCACCGTTCTAGTAACGACTGGTCATTTGTTAACCACTTTCTCAAATTTAAACTGGCTTGACTCATAATCATCTTAGCCTCATGTGAGATCTTCAGAGCTTCTTCAATACTATCAGTACCACTCACTAAATCGTCGACATAAAGGCACGTATCAAGAATTCGAAAGGTTTCAGGATATTGATCTTTAAATCTTTTTATATGTTCCTTTATTGTGGCAGCTAGGAGAAATGGACTAGAATTTAATCCAAAAAGTAAACGCTTAAAACGATATATTTGGATATTCAAATTATCAAACACTTTATCTTTCGGATTTTCGATAACTTCCACAAAGAGAAATCTGACAGCGTCTCTGTCTTTTTCTGATAATGAAATTTGGTGAAATGCTTTCTCCACATCTGCCAAAATTCCTATTTTATTTAATCTAAAATTAACGAGCAATTGGAAAATACCAGGGTTTAAATTGATACCAGGCCACAAACAATCGTTTAGAGAGAGTTGTCCTACATCGTGAGAACTGGCATCGAATACAATACGCGTTTTCGTTGTAACACTATCTTTTCTAAAAACCGCTCGATGTGGCAAATAGAATATGGGTCTGTCCTTTGGCTTAGTTGGATCTGACACCCTTTCAATAATATCAAAATTAAGATATTCTTTCAAAATTTCTTTGTACTGAGAAAACAAATTATCATCATTACGCATTTTATTAATTAAATATTTGAATCGTTTCTCAGAAATCTTATAGTTATCACTCAAATTAATCCAGTCTTTTTTCCACGGCAGAGCTACTTCGTATCGATTACCTTTACAGGAAACTGTTTCGGTAAAAATTTCTAATGCCTTATCTTCATCATTACAATAAGGGTCATCTCTAATCCCAATTGATTCTAAATCGAAAAATTTACTCAATTGTTCTTCTACATTGCAAGTTAGACCACAATATGCATTATGATTAGCATGGTTCGAATCGATGAAAGAACCTCCCACCATATACCCAAATACGGTATGCTGTAAAATGACGTTAGAATTTTTTAAACAGATTTGACCATTTCGTAATAAATCGTAAAAACACTCAGTACCCAATAAAATGTCAATTTTATTTGGTTCATTAAATTTTGGATCTGCCAATCTTACATCTTGAGGCAGCTCAGAAAATGGAAATCTAAAGTAATGTCCTGGAATAAAATTGGTTATTTTTGAAACAATAAAAAAATCTAATGTTCTCTCATAATCAGCATTATTTGAAATAGTTGCAGTAATTTTCCATTTTATGTTAATTTGAGCATTATTTAAACATGAAACAGAAACATTAAATTTCTCTCTTTTAATTCCTAATAATTTTGTAAAGTTTTCTGAAATATATGAAAAATTTGACCCCATGTCAATCAGAGCACGTGCTATCATAATTTCCCCAGACACACTTTTAATATAAATCAAAGCTGTAGATAAAATAGTTGTTTTCTTTTTTTGAGATGAATTATTTACAGACGTGCCAACGAAATCATTATTTTTATTTTCAAAACATTTTGCTTCTGGATTTAAGCTATGGTTATCTTCGTCGGGGGAAAGCAATGAAAAAGAAGTCCTTTTCGATTCCCCTACTTTCTGACTCAGCTCAATTTGTGGTAAAGTGTTTATTTTTTCTTTTGAATATGTAGCAAAGAACTATGACGCATGCCGCAATGGGCGCAAGAATATTTCGAAGAGCAGTTTCTCGCTGAGTGAGTTGAATTAGTAGATAAATAATTAAAACATAATTTATATCGTTTTGAAAATTCTAAACGATCGTAAACAGTCATTCTTAGAAATGCATTACATTTATATATTGGATGATTTTCATTTTTGCAGCAAATACACTTAACATTTTTCACATTAGAGTAAAATGATGTTGTCTTTTCTTTCTGTTGATATATTTTTTTTTTATTTGCAGCGTTACTCGTTTTTGAAGCTTGTAATGTTCGAGCATGATCTTTCAAAAATGAAGTTAACTGTTCTATCGATCCTAATTCGTCCCTTTTAACTGACCTTTCCCACCAACATCGAGTATTTCTGTCTAATTTTTCCACTAATAAATACACGATCAATATTTCACCAAAGTTATTTACATCCTGTTCTAATACTTTTAAGGATCGGATGCATTCATTAATGATATTAACGAATTTTAAAATGGATTGAGTGGTATCATTTGTTGGCTGTAAGGAAAGTAACTTTTTAATTACTGCATTAATTAAATCTCTCTTATTTGAATAGCGCTCTACTAATAAATTCCAAGCAATGTCATAATTTTGATCCGAAATGGGAATGGATTGAATAACGTTAAGTGCATCTCCCTTGCATGAACTTTTTAAATACTGTAGCTTATGTGCACTTGTAAGATTATTATTATTATGTACAGCTGCAGAAAATAGATCTTTAAACTCAATCCATTCATCCAATTTACCAAAAAATGTAGGAAGTGTAATTTTTGGTAACTTAATTTCTGAAAAAGAGTTACTTTTAGAAAAGGATTCATTGCACATTGAATTGCTATTATTTTTTCCAGAATTTACATCCAATAATTTTCGCTTTATCGCTAAATTAATGTCATCTATGGTTTCAATAATGCCCTCTTTTTCACATATAAATTCATCTATATCCTTGTCATCGCAATGCGCAAATATTGCATCAAATACTGAATTCAATTCCTTTTCGAAGGACAGTATTTTTGCATTATTGAATAACGCTCTAAAAGAACTATATCTGCGTTTTCTAAAGTCGAATTAACCTTGTCCTTAAATTTTGTAACATTTGACTTTAAGCTTTTTTTATTAGTTTTCGCAGCTTTAATGTCGGCCATATTGAAAAATGATGCAATGAGCAATGAATTAAAATGTTTTGTACTCACCGAATTAAAATGATTCCGTAATAATGATGTTCAAAAATAATCCACAAGGTACTTCATTTCTTCATTTGTTATCACAATGCAGTAAATTTAATAGTTTTTTATCACACAATCAAAAAGTTCAAATCGAAACTTAGCGACTCACAACTTAACGAAATTAAACTAAACTTATTCCATCCATAGGTCATTCTCATTCTCCGGCTCGACGGACCATAAAATGTAAACTAATACTTATAACACATTAACTTAAATATTTGTGGACTGTATCATTATTTTATTTTTACTAACAAAAGGAAGAGCGAACGCTCAGGTCGCCTTCAACCAACACAACATCAACATAACTTCAGTTCAGTTCGATTTCACTTTCAATCGAGGGGAGTTTGCGACGCCCTCTCACGGGACTTATAAATTCTCAGTTTTCAACAATAAACAGATGTTTTCAAATGGTTATTTGCTCTAAAAACCTTGGCCTAATTTTTTGACAATTTAATAGACATACTAGCAGACTACCCAGGCCTGTAAAAAATATCTTAAATATAGTAAATAATACATTAAGGGGCTACTTCACTCAGACGAAAACACCCGCTCGCTAATGTTAATCCTATGCATGAAATTTTTGAAGATATCTCGTTCGCATTTCCATATTTTTAAATGATTTTTTTTGCATTCGATAGCTGAGGTCAATCTCTATGCACGCTCCTTTCTACTTTTTCGATTTTGATTACAAGTTTTTTTTATTAAGATACTTTGACTTTCGAAACCGGTTTTGAAAGTGAAAGTATCCTCAATAAAAAAAAACTGCAACAAAAATCGAAAAAGTAGAAAGGAGCGTGCATATAGATTGACCTCAGCTATCCAATGCAAAAAAAAAATCATTTAAAATTATTGAAATGCGAACGAGATATCTTTAAAAATTTCCTCCATAGGATTAACATTAGCCAGCGGGTGTTTTCGTCTGAGTGAAGTAGCCCCTTAAATATCTTTAATAATTATCTTAAATTAGTGTTGAATGATTTAATATTTGTAAATGAAAATCTTTCCAAACTAACTTAATATTAGGGGGGCCCCACTGTCTTTGGCAGTGTATGCCCTTGAATTTGAATGATTTTATATTTTTAAATGAAAATCTATCCAAACGAACCAGGAGTTGTGGGGCCCCATTGCTTTCAGCATCATACAGCGGACATGCTATGCACTCTCTGGTCTGTTTTAATTGTATTTTTATTTTTTTAAACAAAAAATTGCTGTTGTCTGGGTCTGTGATAATAATCTTAAATATACCTAAAATCAGTGTTGAATAATTTTATATTTTTAAACAAAAATCTTTCCAAGCATGCCTAATGTTCGAAGCCTAATTACAAAAATTGCCGATTTTTAATTTCTGACATTTAAATATATTAAACTGTCAATTCTGACCAAAAGCTCCTGAGAAAACCTAAATAATAAAAAACGACTTCCCACCCTCTTAAAATGCGAAATGATGTCTGATTGTTGAAAATATAGAAATTTCCCAGCACATTAACTTTGAAAATAGGTAATTAAATGCTACTTCTCTCATTAAAAGGGAAAAATTATATGCCAAACTATATTGATAACACTAATTAATGGAAATGGTAAAGTTGCAATATGGTGTCATTTAAAAAATTAAAGTTATTTTTATTACCATATGTTAATTTTTTCATATAATCAGATTGTAATCATCAGAAATATTTAACTATTATATATTTTTGAATAACATGCAGTTGAAATTAATTGTTCTTTTTTTCCTTTACAATACAGATGCATAGACTTGTCTAATTGTATTTTTAAAAGTACCCCCTTCCCCTTCGAAGAAAATAAAGTAATAAAAAAATAGAAGTGAAATATTGTTTCATTCATATGTTGATTCATTCAGAAATATATGTATAGATATTGCTTTAAAAAAAATAATAAAAATAAATTTTAGCTAATTTTTTTTTTTTTTTTTTTTTTTAATTTTACTTGAAATTACATTGAATTTTTTTTAAAGTTAATACAAGTAGTTTTGAATTAATCATTTTTGTGTATATTAAAAGCAGTTTTATTGCTTTTATTTTATTGTTACTGTGGTTTTAAAGTTAATCTATTATAAAAAGTTTCCTTCTTTTTAAACTAATTGATATTCCAATTATTAGGAAAGAAGCTTAGCAAGCTTAGATTCTAGTCTGAAATCAATGCAATCCACAGAACAATCTTTGAAAAGTGAACTTCAACAAGATTTGTTAAACCAGCTTTCTGTGCAAGATCAGCAAGAAGTTGATCGCCTCAATGATGATATCAGAAAACTTACGCAAGAAAACAAAGAAGCATTCAGTGAAAGAATGAGGGTATGTTTATATATATCCTGTTTATTCTTTTAATTAATATATACTTTATATTTTAAAGATAATTCACTAAAATTTTATGTTCATTTAGTTAGTATTTGAATTCTTATGCAATCCTAGTATTTCATATCACCTACAATTTCCTATCACCTACCATTTTCATATCACCTACAATTTCTATACTGTTCTTTTCATTGCTTTTATTTTTATACTAAACAAGGTGGTCACAGACCTGGAAACCATGGAAATATCAGGGTATTTTGTTAACCTAGAAATATCAGGGAAATTCAAACTAAAGCTAGAAATTCATTGAAACAAATGTTAATTTACATTACGATTGTGGTGATTGGAAGAAAAAAAAATCTCAACTCTCTGGCTTAGTCCTTGTCTGAAACCAGCTTGGACTCTGTTTTTATACCAGTCTTCAGACTCAGCCTCATGGTGAAGATTTTATTTATACAAAAATGGAAAAAAAAAAAAATAATAAACTCTCGTTATTTGGGAAAACTAGTTGTTGGGGGGCCACCGTAATACTTACCCATCATGGATATGCATAATGTAAAATATTAAAATTAAAATGAGTAAACTACTTATAAAATGCATTGCAATTCAAATAAAATCGTGGCTTGATGACGTCATAAACTTTAAAGGCTCGATTACTGAATTGCTTGAAAGAGGTTTTTCCTTATAACTCCAAAAATAATAATCCTATTAACTAGCAGTTTATTGCATCTGATTAAGCGTCAAATTTCCAATTAAAATATATCTTTAAAGTAAAATTTGGATGAAATACAGGGTCAGGAAAAATCGAAGAGTGTGGAAAATAGGATTCCAAATATCTCGGCAACTAATTATCCGATCGACTTCATGCTTTATGTAAAATTTATGTTTTTTTTATTGTCTTTTATATTCATTTCTTAAAATAAACAATTTCGAAAATTTTTATATACCTTTTATCAGAACGAATATTTCGAGAGTCCGAAAAAAATAGTTCCGGTTAATCGAGGTTATTGAAATGAAATAGGCTTCTTCCCATTATTACATACTAAGTACATACCAAATTGCAAGTCTCTATCTCAATTTTTTCGGGAGATAGAGCATTTACAGACACACAGACGGACGGCAAAATATGTTTTTCGGAATCTCCAGTGTCTGAAACGCGTAAATCCGTCAAAAATTTTTCTATTTTCAAAACTATTACAAGACTTACCCTATACTACGTATGATGGGTAAGTAAAAGAATGTGGCCTAAGTTTCTTAGTGTTTTACAATCCTTTAAAAACTGAAAGTAAACTGAATTGAAAATAATGTGATATAAAGAAAAATATTCTTTCTGATTTTGAAGCCTTTGCACAGTCACTGTTAGTAACATAAAGAAGCCCTGAGATATTTCTCTTCTGTTTGAAGCCCTTTGTTTATTGGAAAACAGAACTAATGTCTTTCTGCCATAGTTGTACAATGATATTTTAGCAGAATGAAAACAGTGACTTTTTACAGATTTTTGCCAGTGGTTAGAAATAAAAAACAAATTTGCCATTTTAAATGATTTTCAGGAACATGAAAATTGAGGCTTTTAAATGAAAATATTAATCTTGAAGCAATTTTAAAATGCTATAATGTTTTTAACAAATTTCTGCTATTTTCAATATACCCCCCCCCCCCCCCCCCCCCCCCCCCAAAAAAAAAAAAAAAAAAAAAAAAAAATCTGAACGTCTCTAAGATGAAAATGACTGATTGTATTTTCCTTGTACAAATCTTTAATTGGTGAAACTTGATATGCAAGTCATTCTCAGATAATAGGAAATTTTATGATAGACCGGGAGCCGGCAGCACAGATAATCACCTCATCGAGTTCACGGATGAAATTCTAGAATTAGTTAAATCTTGATTCGCATATTAAAACACAATCGGTCTGCCAAGTCAAATCTTGGTGGAAAACGCCTGAAAACCTGATTTTAGCGGCTGACTCGTAGGTTTATCATTGTGTTTTCCTGCTCCCAGTCCTCCATGTTTTCATACCTTTTGATGCAGGAAAACACAATGGTAAACCTACGCGTCAGCTGCTAAAATCGGGTTTTCAGGTGTTTTCCACCAAGATATGACTTGGCAGAGACCGACTGCGTTTTGATATGCGAATCAAGATTTAACTAATCGTAGAATTTCATCCGTGAACTCGATGAGGTGGTTATCTGTGCTGCCGGCTCCCGGTCTATGATGTTCTCTAGAAAATATGAATTAATCAAGTCAACTAGGAATGTTTGCTTTTTTTTTTAGGAGCATTTGTATTTAAGCACTCACTATATTATGTACTTTAAATATAGAAAAAAAAAATCAATATTTAAAAAAATTGTAAAGTTGTAAATGTCATTGCCAAGGCTTGTCCCAAACTTCAAATTTATTAATTGAAACCCTTATTTGTAAGATTTGGAAAGCTTTAGAACAAATACAATGATTATATGAGTATATTTCCTGTTTCTATTTTTTACACATTTGACACTTTAGGGAAAACAGAAAACATTTCAATTAATTATCCAGTTCTTGTCTATTACCTTGTCGACCACTTTCCGTAAAAAAAAAAAAAAAAAAAAAAAAAAAAGTGCCAAAATATAATGTCAAATAAACAAATTTTATAATGTTGCCATTCCAAACTTTTATACGTAAGAATATTAAGGAAATTAGAGTTTAAAACATCACTGAAGAATAGGATGCTTCAGAAATTTCAAACAGATTTGATTAGTTTTAGACATTGCATAGCAAAAATTTAGCATTCATAATGTAATTTCTTCTTTGCGTTCGACAGATGAATTTCACGATTTATCCCCGCGACCGACTAATGAATTTCACAATATTTTCCCCTGACTGATTGACGAATTTAGCGATATTTTATGTTGAGCAATCAACGAACTTCGCGGTTTTTTTTTTTTTTCCTTGACCGACTGACGAACTTTACGAATTTTTCCGTAACCGATTGGTGAATTATTAGTTTTCTTCTGGTGACAGATTGATGAAATTCACTATTTTTTTTTTTCTCGCGACTCACTGAAAATTTTCAAGATTTTTTTCTGCAACTGACTGGTGAATTTCGTGTTATTTTTTTTTTGCGACCTATTATCAAACTTCACCATTTTTTCCCTCGACTGTTCGACGAATTAAGGATTTTTTTCCTATGAACATAGACATAGATAAGGACTTCTGATAAAATAGCCTTTCGAAGAAGAAAATCGTTTCTCGAAAAATGTTTCAAATACAATGTCTGTGTAGAACAGTTGTATTAGCTACCTCTTCAAATCGTCTGCTTGACATCCATCGCCTGGTAGGTGTAATAGATTTATTCTATGGTATTTATCCGTATTATTGTTTGTAGGTGGCGTCACCTTAGCACAGTTGTACACTGGCTGCCGTGTAGTCGCAAATCGATATTAACACTATTTCGTTAGACTCCCTTATCTATTTCTGTTCATGCGTAAGACGAATTTCATTATTTTATTCCCTCAACCAATTGACTAAATTCCCAATGTTTTCCATTGACAAATAGACGTATTTAAAGATTTTTTTTTTTTCCTGCGACCGAAAAGAGGGAAAAGAATAAAAAAGGGCAGTAAGAGCTACCAGTCGCTGCACCCTGTTAAATTGGCCTACAGTCAGCACTAAACAAAAATGAGATTAGAAGAGCTGCAAGGATCTTATTACTTTTACTCCTTGAGGTAAAGGAGTAAATCTTTTTAACACTTTCCAACTTAGTTGAAAAGCATGTTCCCTATTTCAACGGAAGTGTGTAGCACTTGATTTTTTACAGGGACACTCAAAAGAATTCCGTTACATTGCGGTCTATGGGGAAAAATCATTTGCGGTTTATTTAAATAATGTTTCTCTATTTTAAACGCATTGAAATTTATATATATCACTAAGGTGCATTAGAACAAGCTTAATATGGAATAGAGTGTGCATAGCAGTCATCGTTCATTTACAGGGACACACAAAATGTTATTGTCGTTATCTATAGCATGTTCCCTATTTCAACAGAAGTGTGTAGCACTTATAGTTTTTTTTTACAGGGACTCTCAAAAGAATTCCGTTACATTATGGTCAATGGGGAAAAGTCATTTGCGGTTTATTTTAATGGTGTGACACAATTTCAAACACATTGTAATAGATATATCTCACTAAGGTGCATTACGAGAAGCTTAATATGGAATAGGGTGTGCATAGCACTTATAGTTACTTTACAGGGACAGTCAAAATAATTCCGTTACATTACGTCTATGGATAAAAATAGTCTTCGGTTTATTTAAATAATGTTTCACTATTTTAAACTCATTGAAATTTATATATATCACTAAGGTGCATTACAAGAGGCTTACTACAGAATATTGTGTGTATAGCAGTCATCGTTCATTTACAGGGACATACAAAAGAATTCTCTCTGTCTGTTAACAATAATTCTTGGAAGTGTGTTTTAAGTTACTGAACGCGATTTTAAATTTAACTCACTTTTTGTCTTAATATGTGGTGTGTATAAATTCTGTAGATCCTATACAGGTAAGCACAAAAGTTCGCGAACACATTTCCATTTATTGACAAACTCCAGAAGGAGAATTTTAAACTGTGCTACGCGTTTCCTAACTGAACTAAAATTTAGCATCCTATGTAGTATATATACAAATCTATAGATCATATACAGGGCTGAATAAAAGTATTTGGATATTTTTCCGAATATTGTATATGTTGGAAATTCCTGAAATTATGTTTTTAAATATGTTATGCGTTTTCCAAATTGTTTGCTTAGATGTTATCTTTCAGCTTATTAAATGGTATGATTTGTAAAGTTATTTTGGAAGCGTTGGAATGTGTTACATAATCTCTGCTTGACGCATGATTTTTCGTTCTTGTTAATCCTTGTGAAGGAGTAAAAGTGTACCTTGTGAAAGAGGCTTCAGCACCCCTAAATCAAATAAAATCTAAATTCAGAAATTCGTTTAACAACCTAATTGTTAAGGGTCCCTAACATTTGGTAGAACTTGAAAAACACACTACATATATAAAATTTAACTTTCTTCCTTTTTTTTATAATAAAAATAAACATTTTACATAATCATTCTGAGTTGACTTAATTTTTTCAATAGTATTTTGTCATGTCTGCATTAATGTAATTCTTTAAATAGCACGTAAAATAATAGTGGGGGTTTAAAGATTTTTTTTTCTCACTCCCAAACATTACAACTCCCTCCATTTAAAAATGTTGGGAGGGAGACTCCCCTCCTTTAAAAAAATTGAATTTTAAGCCCTGTTCCAACCTAGTTGAAAAGTGTTTGACTTCGGTTTGTCTGGCCGTCTGTCTGTGCTCTAACTCCCGTAAATATGCTTGGATTGCACTGAAATTTTTGTATGTTATTGTCATATACTATAGCATGTTCCCTATTTTAACTGAAGTGAGTAGCACTTATAGTTTTTTTTACAGGGACAGTCAAAAGTATTTTGTTACATTACAGTCAATGAGAAATAATCGTTTCAAATGCATTTTGATGGCACTACATCATTTAAAACATAATGAAATTGATATTTAATTATGAAGCGCATTAAAACATGCCTTTTGCAGAATATGGGGTGCAAAAGTTTTATTATTCATTTACAGGGTCAAACAAAAGAATTCTGTTACACATCGTTTTTTGGAGAAAAATCGTTTGCAATGTAATTTAGTGATATTTCACTATTTCAAACATAATGAAAATTATATGCATTACTGAGGTGCACTTTAAATTGCTCTCTTGTCTGCATTGCATTTATTTACAGGGAAACACAAAAGATATTGTTTACAGTACATGTGTGATATTTACAGTCTATGTGTGATAAGTGCATTTTCAACTTTGGTTTGCGTTTTTAAGTTTAACTAAATTGTTTCATAGTATGTGTGTGTTTATAAATTCGATTGATCATATACAGGGCTACACAAGGGAATTCGTATGTATTACATACTATGGGAGTGAATTGCTTAAGGGTATTTTTTAATTGTGTTTATGCATTTTTCTGCTGAATTATATTTAGTACGCTAATAGAAGTTTGTGGTATATAAATACAGGGCTATGGAAAGAAAAAGATACATCGTCATTTACGGTTGGTGATTGCTGCGAGTAAGTTTTAAGTTGCCTTTTAGCTTTATATGTGGTGTGTACAAAAATCTTCAGACAATATACAGGGCTGTACAAAAGATTTCGAGTGCATTTCCATCAATTGGCAAAAATTGCTAAATGTGAATATTCTAACTGAACTAAATTTTATCATACTATATATCCACATCTATTGATCATGTACAGGGCTGCACAAAATAATTCAACTACTTTTTTGACACTGGAAGGTAATTTCGAAAACTGTATTTTTCAATGTGTTATGTGTTTTCTAAACTGTTTACTTACATATCTTCTTTCACCTTATTTAACGGTGAAGTTTCATTACAGTTTTCTGGCTGTGTTAGAAAGTGTTTCATAATCTATGCTTGATGCATGATTTTTCGTTCTTGTTTTTTTTTTTATGGATTTACTCATTTTAGGTTGACCTGAATACAATTTGACAGGGCTCCCAAATGGTCCCCTTTTCCCCCCTTTTTAGAAAAAAGTCCCCTTTAGTCCCCTTTTATGACTGGAAATAAAAGAAAAATTGCCGCAAAATGCAAAAAACTTTAAAAATTGCTAAAAGTTAAGAAATTGTAGAGGACAAAATTTATTATAATGCGCTAAAACATTATAACCAGAATTCTTTCACGAATGTAAAAAAAAATGCCGTGGAATGTGGAAAAACATTAAAAAACGGATTGGAAATCTCATTGAAAATCACTAAATTAAAAAAATTTACTGTCATAAAATCGTCGCAAAATACACACACACACACAAAAAAAAAAAAAAAAAAAAAAAAAAAAAAAAAATTGCATAAATTAGCCAAAAGTCAAAAATTTCTGCACAATTCCGAATAAATTTTATTGAAAGGAAGACAAAATTTATTAAACTGGGCAATTGAAACCGGATTCTTTTTCATAATGTCAAAAAATCATCCCAAAACGCGAAAAAAATCTAAAACTCATATAAACTGTGCAAAATTAAAAAATTGCTGCACGAATTCCGAACAATTTTTTTATTAAAAAGAGGCAACATTTACAGTAGAACTCCAATTATCCGAATCAATTGGGACCGGACCCCATTCGGATAATCAAAAATTCGGATAATTGGATTTTTATCTAAAAAAGGGTCTATTTTAATTAATTACTGTAAGTATGTTGAAAATGGGAGAAAAACTATTTTTAAAGAAAAAGATCTTTTAATTAATTAAATGAAAAGGCAACATTTTTACATGTTAAGCGTACTTACAAGTGCTGTACAGTATGTACGTATCGTACTGTAAATGAAAGTCATATTGCTTGCTGAACATCTCAATCAAAGTAAGCTGTTTGACAGTCTTCATACGTTTTCGGCAGACAAGTCGCGCATCCGCTTGACAGTGAGAAATTGCATGTGGTCAAACTCAGGCTGACGCTCCATCCACTTCAACGCAGTTTCAAGGCCGGCAATTGCTTCAGTAGCTGATGGTCTCGTGTCTGCTTCAACTTCGGCATTAAGCAGGTCATCTTCTTCCTCGACTCTTTCTTCTCTCACACTTTCAATAAGTTCATCGTCATTTAGAATTTGAAACCCAGGGTCTGAAATCCAGGTGGGCCGGGCCGGCCACCTGGCGACTGCCGACAGCCAATAATCGAACTGCACTATGAGACGGTGACTCATCATCCCAATAATGTTCGCACTGCGCCTACACTAGATTCGCGGAGGGAAGGACAATATGGCGCGTGTAGACATAATCATTATTTTGCGAATCGCAGTACGTATCCGTCTTCATTTTTTTTCTGAAATTCTGAAAGCGATTCGGATAATCAGCGATTCGGATAGTCGGAGTTCGGATAATTGGAGTTCTACTGTACTGTATTGGGCTAAAAAAAATTGAAACCAGATTCCTTTTACTACTTTGCAAAAATCCCTGCAAAATGTATAAAAATTGCAGAAAAAAAATGTTAACGATGTAAACAAAATTCTTTCACAAATGTCAAAAAACACCGCAGAATGTGGAGAAAAAAAAAAGAAAAAAGCTAAAAATTGTTAAAAATTCAAATCAAAAAACATAATTGCAGAAGAAAAAATATATAAAAGTTTGTAAGTGAATTCTTTTTACGAATGTCAAAAAATTAGCACAAGTAAAAAAAAAAAAAACCCTGTAATTTTCATAAAAAATTTAAAAATCACTGTATAAATTTTGAATAAACTATTAAAAAAAGGAAAAAAATTACTACTGGGCTAAAACTTCTTAAACTGAATTCCTTTTATTAATGTGAAAAAAATCACCATGAAACATGGGAAAAAAAGGGTACAAATTGCCTGAAAAATTAAATAAAAAAAAAATCTTAAATTTAAAAACTAACTTTAGACTTGCAGGTACTTTTCTGCCCACACAGATAAACTTCTATATTATAGATATAGTTTTGTTTTCAGTTTTGATGGAGAACAGGTGGCACTGTTATGCTGCATTTTTAGATAGATTTTGTTAGAAATACTACCTATTACATTCTCCCCTGAGTTGGAATTTCTGAAATTTCTTTGCAGATATACACTGTTATCTATCTATCTATATCACTTTTTTATGGACACGATAGCTTCAATAATTCTGCACAAATCTTTTCCAAACTGATACATAAAATTTCGGTCAAGTTCGGGCAAAATCGAACCAGGGGGAGTGGAAGGGCGGGGGGCTTTTTGTGAAAACAGAAAAAAAACCATAACTTTTTAATTATGATACATATCAAATCCGTTTAAAGTTATTATTACTTCTTGGAAAAGGGCCAAAAATTTATGTATGACAAATTTTTGATTTCATTAAAAATGCCTTCAAGGGGGGGGGGGGGAATAGGGGCTTAATAAGAAAAAAAATTCCTAACTTCATCAGTTCACAAGATATCAAATCCACTTAAATTTATTATAAATCTCTAATATTATCTACAACTTTTATACTGACAAGTTTTTTGTAAGACCAATTCTTATAGCAAAAAAAAAAAAAAAAAAAAAAAAACCCTGTTGGCTCGGCACAGGTATGTTTCGAAGTGGGCGGTCCCAACTGCTGCATCATGGCGAAAAGGTCTTTCTTCTGCAATTCCCAAGAAACAGGCACCCCAGGGTCTGCGTCTTCGAAATCTACGTGCGCCTGTAGGCGTGTAGGCCAAGCCATCAGGGATTTTTTTACATGAGGTATTTTAATAAGACAATCTGGGTAAAATTTCATCAAACTTCACATTAAGTTAACTCTTAACATAAATCGATGCTGATTAGATTTTGGTGTATTTCACCCAACATGTGGCGCTACTGGGTTGCATTTTTAACTATTTCCATGATAGCCAGATCTCGGCATGTTTGGGATAGAATTTCACCAAATTTAATATGTAAGATGATTACAAATATTGGTTTTGACCACTACCTAAGAGGCGTTGCCATACTATGCTTTTTCGGATGAACATTATAGCATCTCTGTTCCTATTGTATAGAAATGAACTGAATTTTATGTGTGAGTTAATAATTAACAATATATATGTTAATCTAATTTTAAATTTTATTATTTAACAGAAGGCGCTGTTATGCTGGGCTTTTTGTATTCACTGATTACTGTTACTACATGTTAAATTCCAAGAAATGCACTGTACTTTTGTAACAATTGATTCATTTAATATTTTCTTTGATGCATTAACTTTTACTATTTATATTTTATTCCAAATCATTTTTTGCTGTTCTAAATATAACCCATCTTGGCGTAGGATATTTGAGTGTGTATATTGTTTAGTGACAAGATAATCAATTGTTTAATGATATCTTTCCTTTGTAAAGATAATCAATTAACATACTTTCTGAAGTAAATTTAAAAAATTTGCATATTTAGGGAAACTTGGTGCTGTATTTTTAGACATGTGGTCCCTTTTCAGTCGCCTTTTTAAATATAACTGGTCCCCCTAAGTTCCCTTTTTTAGTATAAATGGTCCCCCAAAGTCCCGTTTTTAAATAAAAATGGTCCCCTTTCCCCCTTTTTGAGGACTAAAATGTGTTGGGAGCCCTGATTTGATTATTTTTTTAAAATCTCACTGTATGTGATGCACATTTTGCAGCCATTCTATGTCAAATTCTGAAACAAGGAATTTCATCAAATGGGTGATTATGTTTTGGCGTATAAGGCCCAACAAGTGGTACTGTTATGCTGCATTTTTTACAGTTTACATGAGGTATTTTAATAAGGTAATCTGGGTGAAATTTCATCAAACTTCACATTAAGTTAACCCTTAACATAAATCGATGCTGATTAGATTTTGGTGTATTTCGCCCAACAGGTAGCACTACTGGGTCGTATTTTTAACGATTTCCATGATAGCCAGATCTCGGCATGTTTGGGATTCCACCAAATTTAATATGTAAGATGATTATGAATATTGATTCAATATTGGTTTTGACCACTACCTAGGAGGAATTGCCATACTATGCTTTTTCGGATGAACATTATAGCATCTCGGCTTCTATTGTATAGAAAGGAACTGAATTTTATATTTGAGTTAATAATTAACAATATATATGTTAATCTAATTTTAAATTTTATTACTTAACAGAAGGTGCTGTTATGCTGTGCTTTTTTTATTCACCACTATTGTTACTACATATTACATTCCAAGAAATGCACTGTACTTTTGTAATTGTTAATGTGTAACTCTGCTAACAATTGATTCATTTAATATTTTCTTTGATGCATTAATTTTTACTATTTATATTTTATTCCAAATCATTTTTTACTGTTCTAAATATAACCCATCTTGGCGTTAGCTATGTACATTGTTTAATGACATCTTTGTGAAGATAATCAATTGTTCAATGACATCTTTTCTTTGTAAAGATAATCAATTAATCTATTTTCCGAAGTTATTTTAAAAAATTTGCTTATTTAGTATTTTTAGACATTTGGTCCCTTCTCAGTCACCTTTTTTAATATAACTGGTCGTCTTGTTTAGTATAAATGGTCCCCCAAAGTCTCCTTTTTAAATAAAAGTTGTCCCCTTTCTCCCTTTTTGAGGACTAAAATGTGTAGGGAGCCCTGTAGTAGCTTTTAAAAGAGTGTAGCATTTTCAGGGCTAAATCATTACAAACAAATGCTAACTGTGTTGACATTAAGATTAAATAAACTAGTAAATTTGCAGATCAGGAGCCTCAATGTCAGCTCTGAAAGTCATTGTTTTTTAGTCTCACTTTTCATATTATTTAGCATCTTGCAATCCACAATTATTTTTTTTATATTGCATACATATTTATAGGCATGTAAAATACTTCTTTAGTTTCAGAAATTAGAAGTGTTAAATTAAACACAGTTTATGCAATGATATTCTGAAATTCTTATGAACTTCTTATTCATTAATGGGATCCCCCCCCCCCCCCTGTAATCTTATTAAATTTATATCTGTGATTTCCTATTGATTGTGTGAATGATTCTAGTATATTTTGGATTTCGTTCTACACAGTGGTTTTATTATGATAAGCAACAATTTCGAAAATAATTTCATGTTATCCTAATACTCAAATAGCAATGTTTACTTACCTGCCAACCACAGAACACCTGCATCTGATAAATAAGTTGAATAATATCTCATGTACAAAAGGAACTTATAGAATGTAAACTGAATCTACTATTTTCATTTATATCTATTTTAGAAATATAACGTTATTATAATTTTTGTTTAAAAAAAACAGTTTTGATGGTCATTCTATTATATTTATTTTATCTAAGTACATCCTGATTTACCTGGATGGCAATAGCATACTAAAATTTCCCCTGAATAGGCATATTTGGAAACTTTTAAACCTATTGGGTTCATTCATAATCGCGCCCACTGCCAATTCACTAAATAGCAAACGTGATTTGGCACTATAAAGTATTTTTTGTGATAGCTTTTATGTTCTCAGTTTCCAGTAATTGTAATATTTTAGGATCGTCTTACTACTCTAATTTCTTTAGATTCACCACCTTGTTTTAACCAGTGATTTAATCCTATTTTTAAAATTATATTAACTTTTCAACGATGAAACATCCACATCTGTTCCAGAAAATTAATATCTCATGTAAGAAATATACATATAGAAATGTAAACTCATACTATGAGACTTGAATCCATATTACACGTTCACTGTTTTTGTAATTTTCGTTTTAAAAAAAATATTCCGGTAATCATTCTATAATAGTTAAATGGCAACTTGTATCAAAATTAAATTCTCTTTTCTGTCAATAGAATACGAAAATTACCTGAAAATAATGTATTTTGCTATTAAAGTATTGCAGCAAAATAGTGCGAGTTACTTGAACTTTATTATTTTGATATGCTTTGAAATATGGTTGCTGAGAAACTGATAAATTAAAGAGCAAAGTAAAAATAAATGCATTTTAATATTTGTAAAAAATATGAAAATAAAAGTTTTATATTTCCCGAACAGATGCAAAAAAATTTCCAATAATTTAAACAGTTTCTAAATTCTAATAAATGTATCGACAAATTTTCAAAGTTATTGGATATATTTAAAACCTTCATATCGAAAATTTAGCATCCATAATTTTACATTGAAATCCATTATTCAAATATGTGATTTTCATTTCAGTTAAAAATGAAATTTGAAAATCGTCTGCATTCTCGTAGGAAAGCATATTATGACCTAAAAAGAAATGTTCTATATTTTTTGAACGAATGAACCAAATGTAACTAAAAACTATACAGCTAATTCTGTGTACCTCAACAACATACCTACCAAAAATCAACCTAATCCGATCATTTTTGCAGCAGTTATCACGCAACAGACAGACAAACAGATGGAAACCAAAAACTTTTCGTGTCCCCACAGTGAGCTTTCATTGACATTTTGGCAACAATGATGAAAAATCATGCATTAAGCATAGATTATCAAACACTTTCCAACACATTCAAAATACTGTAACAAAACTTCGCCATTTAATAAGGTGAAAGATGATATTTTAGTAAACAATTAGGAAAACACATAAAACATTTAAAAATGCATTTTCAGTATTTACCACCCATAGTAGGAAAAATATCCAAATTCTTTTTTGCATCCCCGTATACATGGATGGAAAATCTGCTCTTATCTGGTACAAAAAATCAAAATTTTAACAATTGTGTACCAAAAATGAAATTTCAAAAATTTTGTTTTTGGAAACTCATCTAAAGTTCACTGAGTGAAATTGCCGCCAACTGCTTATTTTACTATGTGATCTCCCTCTTTTTTTCCACGGACCTGCATCAAGTCTATCACTAGAGTAGAGCTAAGAAGCTCCGCTCAGTCAAAGTGCAAAATCTATTTGTGAATCTGTTGTGGAAAAAATTGTGAATTTCTGCAAACGATTGTTGAAAAGATCATGAATGTCGTCAAAGATCGCAGAAATGAATAGCAATTTTCTTCAATTGGTTGTTGAAAAAAATCACAAATTTCATCAAAAGATTACTAACAAAAAAATCATACATTTCAATAAATGATCACGGAAGCAAATTGCAAATTTTGTCAATTGGTGGTGGAAAAATATCACACATTTTTTTCTATCGATCATGAAAAAATATTGCAAATTTCGGCAAATGGTCATGGAAGAAAAATAAATTTGGTCAGTCGGTCACAGAAAAATCAATTTCGTCTAAGGAACGCAATTAAAAAAAAAAAAGAAAAAGTTTTGTGAAAGATTCTTGGCGGAAAAAATAAATAAATTAAGAATTTCATGAAAGGATCTTGGTTTTTAGAAAAAGTGAACTTTGTCAAATGATCTCAGTAAAAAAAAAACTTTCTTCAAAGGATCATGGTAAAAAAAAAACATTATTTTCATCAGAGGATCGTGATAAAAAATGCAAATTTCATCTAAATTTACTGCATTCAGTTAAAAGATTGAAACCAGATTCCTTTTAAAAAATATATAACGAGAAGTATATAACGCCACAAAACGAGAAGAAATGCTAAAAAATTATATAAAATGTACTGTATTGAGCTGAAGACTGAAACCGGATTCCTTTCACGAATGTAAAAAAATGGTTGCAAAACACTGAAAAGTCTCATAAAAATTCATACATAGCTGTAGGAGTTCCAGATTCCATTTTCTAATGTAGAAAATTCACTGGGAGGAGAGGGGGGGGGGGGCATCCCTGAATTTTTAGTTTAAATAACATAATTTTCTTTTTCTCTCATTATTTTAGAAATAATAAAATTTAGTTTTCTTAAATGATTTAAAATAATTCACTAAAAGAAAAGGGAACTAAGGTTTTTTCCTCACAAAGACTCTGCCGCTAAAACTGAAGTGTGAAGTAATATTTATTTTAATTATACAATCTTTTTCCATCCTTTAGATACATTATTATTTTCCAACTAAATTTTATTATTTTAATCTTAAATGTACAGAAATAACACTTTTTCATGGACTTCTTTTTTAATTTTGAAATTCTAAAATAAGTATACAATTTCTTTTCCCTGTCTTAACATGTATTACATTTTACACTGTTAAAATTGTATATATACACAATGGTAAAGAAAATTCATTAACAGAGCATATTTACTTTTAATTTGGAGCTGCTACAAAACGTAATTAACCCACCACAAAACATAATTATCCTGCTACTAAAATATAATTTATCTACTCCAAAACTGTAATTTGATCTGCTACAAAAATGGATTTTTGATTTTCCACCCCTGCTGTATATGATCTATAGATTTGTATATATTTTACATATGCAAAAATGAGTTCAGTTAAGAAACCCATAGAACAGTTGAAAATTCCCCTTCAGTAATTTCCATAAAAAAAGTTGAAGTGACTTTCATTTTATGTTAATGTTTTGATAGAGTATTTCATTTTTAACCCACTGACTGTCAAGCAAAAGTGTAAAATTGTAATGTTGTTTTCTCTGTATTTTATTTTAAATGCTTTATAAGGTGATTATTCTAATGTTACATTAAAAAAAAATTAATTATATACAGGAATGTAATGTTTGAGAGTATTAATCAAGAAGATAGTATTAATTATTGTTTAGTACTCAATGTATTAAAACTACATTATATATGTATAATTATATTAATTTAAATAATGCTTGTATTGCCTTAATGTTAAAAATGTAATACAGTCAACTCTGTCAAATCCGCACACTTAGGGACCAAGGGTTTTGCAGATAATAGATTTTTGCATATAATAGATCATTCCTTTGTTCACATTTTATTATTTCTCGTCTGAGTATAAATTAAGAACAATTACATAAATATTGCAGTAGAAAAGGAAAATATAATGCAGAATTGGTTTAATATATTTAATAACTAAGTTAATATAAAGAAATATTAAATTATATACAATACAAATTTTACTGGTTTATTCGTCTAAAAAAAAAAAAAAAAAAAAAAACCCATTGATACAATGGTAGATTAAGTTTTGGTTTGTTGTCAATGTTTTTTTTTTCTTTTCTTTTTTCTGTAGTTTATAAACACTTATTACTTTATCATGTGAAATTTCATCATCTGATCATTTTGTTGCTCAAAAAAATTTAAATATTTATATCCCAGCAATTTTATTATATTTTTATTTATTAAAGCCTGTACATAAGTTATCTTAGTGTTTTCAATCTCTTATTCAGTATCTCTTTTACTCAGCTAAAATTATTATCTTTTGAATGCAGGGTACAAAATATATGAATTTTCTTTAATCACCATTTATTTCATTGGAAAATTGATAATTCGTGAAAAAAAACACCACATTTAACTTTATGTATGAGTTTAACCATTAAATGCAATTTTCATTGTTTACATTCCAACATGTAGTGTGGATAATACACATTTGCAGATTATACGTCAGCAGATTTCACAGAGTTGACTGTAGATAAGTTTTGAAGTTTTCTGATATTCTACTTTTCATTGGGCTAAATAATTATAAAGTTTATGAAGCTATAAATAGAACTCATAGTGGTGAAAATGTAATGCTTATTAAATTAAAGTTAAAGTTTATTATAATATTGAAAATATAAAGCTTTTATGCTTTAAAAACTAAAGTTTATAATGTTAAATTAATAAAGTCCATATGCTTAAATAAAATATTCATAATATTATAAAGTCTGATTTTTGAAGTAAAGTTTTTACTGTGATTTAAAGTTTAAAATTATGATTAAAAGTACAAAGTTTTTTTTTTCTTTACGATTTAAGGTGTAAAGTTTTTCTAGATACATTTCAATTGTTTCTCTGCTTTTATATTAAAGCCACTTTTCCTAGATGCCCTTTGGATTCCGCCATATCCATTTTTGTACTAAGATTTATTTGTGTACAGAGATTATTTTCAAGTTCTTATTTAAGATGTTAAATCCTCATGTCATACACACTTGTTAAACATTTTGTTGTTTTTCTATTGAACAGAGTTCTATATAGTCATTGTTATATGCTTTTGTTATAATTAAAGTCACATTTTTATGCAGCTTTGGACATTATTTTCACTGCATACATATTTTTGCATATTGCCAGCATTTTTACTATTTCTCTTTTAACCAATTTTATATGAGTCCTTTTGCTTCTACTCAAACAGACTTATCAGTGAGAATGTTTCCAAATCTGCTGTATTAAAGAATTCTGCTAATATTTAAATTACTCAGCATTTCTAATGTAAATGCCAACATTTCTCCTGTCTAAATTGATGAACAACTCAACCGAACACATTGTTTACTTGTTTCGAAGCTTCAAAGGCAAATTTAAAAATAAATTTTCTCCTGATCTACAGCATGTACAGTAGGGCGTATCGAAAAAATCTAAATTTCTTATATCTTTTTGCGGTAGTGCAGAAAAGTTGTGAACTCCCTTCATTAAAAAGTGTGCGAAATCTTAAAACTGTGGGTTGATATCTTCTGTCGCTTCAATGAGCCGAAAGTTCCAAAAATTGGACTAAAAATTATTAAAATACGAAAATCTTACTTATAATAAAATCCAAAGGCGAGAATCTGTCTGTAACGGTACCGGGCTGTACCACTCTGGTCTGCGAGTCGACCGTAGTTAAACGCCATGTTAGGCTTACTGAAAAAGATATGCTAACACATAACCATTAAATGATAATTTCTTCTACTTGAAATAATGTCTGTTCAGAATATTTTCGTATAAAACATGTATATCATAACCAGTTATAATGTTTTAAGTTTTAAATTAAAAATAACGGATTAAACATCCGATTACCTGATGTAAACAAACAAATAATGTTGCCATTCAAAAACACAAATTCCATATCTATTCCATGAATGACTCTTTGAACGTTTCATTAAAAAATCCGATTATGCTCTTAAAATATTCGTAAAAGCATATTAAAGTCTTTAAATAATTTAAAGGATTTTTTAAGTTTATTTCTGTAAGCATTTTATTCCTCTAAGTACTTTTTCAGAAATAGCGATGATACCTTTCGAGGCTTTGCGATGATCTACCGGTATTTTAGATATATTTCTTAAATACTGTTCTGGCGCCACCTATTGACAATAAATACAAATTATACCTTTGGAAAAAAAAATTAATAATACAACTTTATTATAATTTACATAATAATAAAGTTGTAAAATAATATAAAATGTACATAAGCATATTTTTAAAATAAAAAAATTCAGGATGTATTGATTTATTACAAGATCAACTTTTTTTAATGATTTAAATTATTTTTATTATTAATTTTGAAAGGGAAATATTTGACTTTGTGTAAAAATTAATGCATTCTTTTAGATTATGATGAAACTAAAAGATCGTTTTTGTATTATTGAGAGCGAAAATTAATACCTATAATTTACTTACCATACTTAATTATTGAGACCTTAATTAATTATTGAGATCGTTATTAGGATTAAAATTTTAATTATTCAGAAAAATATTTGGAAATTTTGAGTTGTAAATCAAAAATAAAGGAAAAGATTACGTTTCGTAAAATTTACCATTAACATAAGGTTTGTACATTCAGGATGTATTGAATTATTACAAGATCAACTTTTTTTAATGATTTAAATTATTTTTATTATTAATTTTGAAAGGAAAATATTTGACTTTGTGTAAAAATTAATGCTTTCTTTTAGATTATGAAGAAACTAAAAGATCGTTTTCGTATTATTGAGAGCGAAAATTAATACCTATAATTTACTTACCATAATTAATTATTGAGACCTTAATTAATTATTGAGATCGTTATTAGGATTAAGCTTTTATTTATTCAGAAAAATATTTGGAAATTTTGAGTTGTAAATCAAAAATAAAGGAAAAGATTACGTTTCGTAAAATTTACCATTAACATAAGGTATGTACATTCAGGATGTATTGAATTATTACAAGATCAACTTTTTTTAATGATTTAAATTATTTTTATTATTAATTTTGAAAGGGAAATATTTGACTTTGTGTAAAAATTAATGCATTCTTTTAGATTATGAAGAAACTAAAAGATCGTTTTCGTATTATTGAGAGCGAAAATTAATACCTATAATTTACTTGCCATAGTCAATTATTGAGACCTTAATTAATTATTGAGTTCGTTATTAGGATTAAGATTTTAATTATTCAGAAAAATATTTGGAAATTTTGAGTTGAAAAACAAAGATAAGTAAAAATATTACGTTTCGTAAAATTTACCATTAACAGTAATATTTACCATTAACCCTGAACTTAACGGTTCAGGTCAGTTTTCCTTATTGTCGATAAGCAGTATATGAATATTTTTATCAATTATTTAAAATTTTAACTGAAAACCCCAATTTCTACCCACCGTCCAAGGACGGGCATTTACACTAGTTAATAAATAATCACAGATTTTGCTCATCGGTTTGGGGTAGTGCTTACAAGTTACTATTTTGTAACAACAACCACCATAGAAAATTGTAGAATTACAGGTACCTTCTGTCGCCTCATCGGCATCAAATTTTGGAAATTTTGATGCATTTTGGTAGTTTTTTGCATAACTGTTTACTGCTTGCACAATGCACAATCAAGACAGATTCTGTTTGGCTGTATTCCAAAATAGTGGAACACCCCTATTTTCACGCCGAGAAACAACAACAGCCATAAAAATTTTTTAGAATTATACGATAATATCTTCTGTTGCTTCATCGACACCAAATTTTGGAAAATGAAGGCAAAAATTTAAATAAATACACGTCGCACTTACTTAGTTTTAATGCGAACACAAACTTTATTTTACCTTTCGAACATACAAATGTCAAAAGCATTACTGCTTGTAATCATTTTTGGTTTCAAATTTTGACATGTGTTTACTGGATTCTAGTGTCTAATAAATCTATCCCTATTCTGCAGCCCAACTGTTTTTCCGGAGGCTGCAGCGACTAGTTTCACAATCCGCTCAACCGCTTGTGTGTGTGAAGCAAATTTAATAAAGTCCCAGCAATACATTGGCATACGGTCCCGATTCATCTTCAGAAATTCTTGAGAACTGATCTCTCTGAGAACAGGAGGCAATATCACATAACAAGCTTGTCTGTCAGTGAGATCTGCAAAGTTAACAGCAGGAATAACGAATTTGCGAACACAATTTCCATCTGGGATAATTTCCCTTGCCTTGATAATCCGCAGAGCTGCAAGGGTCCTAATATGGCACCTCTCATCAGTTAACATGGCTAAAAGCATGTTTTCTGGGGCCGCAAAGTAAGCATTGCGAGAAATAACTGGGTCGATTACGTCACAATACTTCTTTACGAAGCTAACAGAAAAGAAAAGCTACTGCGGTACTTCACGCGTATCTTTTTTTTACAGACCACAGGAGTCACGTGATGCTCGAATCCACCAATGCAGGTGTGCGAAAAGAGCCTCACGCCAATCTAGCGGTCTCTAAAAAATAAGTGGAATGCACTGCGTTAGCCTCGACTTCTTTGGAAAGTACCGAGATGAGCTGATGAAATGCCACAGGTGAAATGTTTTATGGAATGACAAATCTTAATTCGGAACCATGAGGGTGCGTAGACTCTTAGAATGAATACAACCAAATTTAGCAACTCATTTGATGGGTCTGATGTAGATATATATAACCTCAATATTCAATTGCCAAAGGGACAAATTTAACGTTCCCGGTTCCTGGATAGCTAGATCTGAACAACAAACGGCAGAACTAATGGTGGTACAAATGTCTGGTAAGTATTTCTGATCTAAACTGACGGTGGTGGGATCAATGTCTGGCAATTTGCATTCAATACTATTAAAAGCAACAATTTAAATCTTTTCATATCCTTTGAGGTTTCGTCCAATGTCTCCGGCATAAGATGTGGGGCCAGATAACTTGCCGTATATATATGAACTCAAACAGGTGTCATAATGGCAACTCATTGAAATGAAGTAAGCAGATAATGCATTGGACTGGCCTCTGAAGTTTCAATTCAAGCCTGCGAATTTTGCCATTACACACTCCTGTGTTCACTACAGTGCCGTCACACCCGAGAACAATAAGGTTGCTAAAATCATCCAACAAAGCACTTGTTATGCATTCGTAAATTCTATTAGATATATCAAGACTAGATCCGCTTTCAGGTGTAATATGTCCCATGTACGTAGGACCAGGCTCCGATACAATAGAGCAATGCGCTTCTACAATTTTTCTTTGGAACTGCTTGTCCTTGAGTGTTTCTGATGTTAAGATTTTGTCATGCCATCCATCAAAATAAAGGCCAGATAGAGTGAAACTATTTTCATTTGATTTTTGAGACCAATTTTTTGTAAATTCTCGATTTTTTCCTCTCCAAATTTTATTTTTGTCTGTGATGAGGCTGATATCTGATTTCGATATTAAACCCAAATCTTGCATAACACTCTATGCAATAGCAGCTGTGGCCCTGTTGGAAACACCACACCTTTCACTGACAAGAACTGTGTTGTCCAGTTTTAAACGCATTTGAACACTCCTTGTGGCTGCTGAAGAGACGCTGTGTAAGATGCGTGTTTGGTGCCCACGTCTTCACTATTTTGTCAGACCGCCAAACCCAGTCTGTCTCGATTGTGTATTATGCAAGCAGTAAATAGTTATGTAGAAAACTACCAAAGTGCGTCAATTTTCAAAAATCGATACCGATGAGGCGACAGAAGATATTAACCTATAATTCTACAAATTTCTATGGTGGTTGTTGTTACAAAATAGTAACTTGTAAGCACTACCCCAAACCGATGAGCGAAATCTGTGATTATTTATTAATTTTTGTATTTTAATCATTTTTAGTCCAATTTTTGGAACTTTCGGCTCATTGAGGCGACAGAAGATATGAACACACAGTTTTAAAATTTTGCACACTTTCTAATAAAGGGAGTTCACAACTTTTCCCCATTACCGCAAAAAGATCTAAGAAATTTGCATTTTTTCAATACGCCCTAATGTACAGGTCCAGCAAAATTGATAAATTTTGAAACTTTATTTGATTTTCTAAGTTTTATTTCATTTCTTGGAAGTGGGGGCATCACAATTAAGAAAAAGAAAATAGCTGACTCTTCTGGAATAGTTTCTGGAATTCTTGCATCATAAGTATAGATTCGAAATGCCAAGAAAATAGCTGACTCTTCTGGAATAGTTTCCGGAATTCTTGCATCATCAGTATAGATTCGAAATGCCAAATCAAAAGAAGTAGCACTTTTCAGTTATTTAATTCTTCTTTTTGTATGGGGAAAATTGCCTCTAAGGTGCATAATTATATGCATTTTGTGTCTCCATGCCAAATCGTGTAGCTCTGCATACAGCAGTCTCTTCAGAAAACTCTGACACAAAAATGTCTATCTTTATTATTTTAAATTTTCCTTTTTATTAATACTTATTTTGTGATGATTTATTTGTTTGAATAAGCCACATTTTTTTTTCTTTTATATACAGTTAGAAGCTGAAAAAAATAAACTAGAAAATCTCTTAAATAATAATTTGTACAGAAGAAAAGATGAATTAGAAGCGGTATGTATGTTGTTGTAGTTTCTAAATTAAAAAATTTTATGAGTGTGTAAAGGTTCAGAAATTTTCATTGTGATTTTTTTATAGGCTCTTCAAGAAATTTCAGTAGAAGACAGAAGGAGAAAATTAGAAAATAGTACAGCTGAATTGGGCGCTATTAACAACAGAATCAATGATGTCAATAAAAATGTTAAAGGTAAGGAGCTTTAAAAGCTTTTTAGGTTAGTTTTTATGTTAGATAAATAAGTTAAGTTTTTATCCAGTAACAGGTATGCTATATTCCTCTAACACAGTGGTTCCCAACATGTGGAGCGTATGCCCCATCTGGGAGCAATTTGACTTTTTAGGGGATGGGGGAGAGGGGGGGAATTCATGTTGTATACTAAAAATAAAAGTAATGCATAAAAAATTAAAAAATAAAAAGTTTTTTTTTTTTTTTTTTTTTTTTTTTTTTTTTTTTTTTTTTAAAGAAGTTTTCAATCAGAAGTTCAAAATTAGAATTATGATATGAATAAGTCCTTAAAATATGTTGACACCTTTTTTTAATTTTAAAAAAATTCGATAACTTTTCTGGTAATAATGTATTTTACAGTTTTCCTGAACTGTTTAAACTATATATCAAATGAGCCTTGTTTTTCTGTTCTCTCTGTTATATGTCATATGAAAAAAAACTTTTGCATGTGAAACTACTTAAGGGTATATCTAAAACTGACTGTCTTCAACTATTTGAACTAAAATACATTTGAAATATCTAAATGAGGCTGTCAATACTAACTGTATAAAATTAATAAATCTCACATGAGCATTAGAAAATGAAATGGGTAAATATTAAATTTTTATGGCTAGTGCAGGCCTCCTACACAATAAATAAAAGTCCTTCTGGTCTGTACCGGGAGGAAAAGGTAGCATTCAAATTCCCTGATTTTTAAAAGTTCAACTCATTTTACTCAAACACCCAAAGCTAAAATGCTTGGAACCCGATTATAGAAGATTCAATCCCGGTTTTGGTTAAAACTGAATTTGAATGCAAATTTCAGTATGAGAGTTACATAATAACAAAAATCAGATTGTTTCAAAATGTCAGCCACTCTAGAATTTCAAATTGCCATATCTCAGCCATTTTTTAAGATAAAAACAAAACATAAAATGTTCTGGAATGCTTGTATCACGATCTCACTTAACGAAAACAACTTTTTCAATTTATAATTTTTTATAAATCTTTTTGAATTTTTATAAAAATTTAACTTGTTGGCATTTTGAAACAAGATGGCGCATGAAGCTGTCCAACGAACACTGTCAAGACCTTGGTATGTCTTGTACACTGATGAGTCACATTCATATCGGTTCATAATTACAAGAGTTACAGAATAACAAATATCAGATTGTTTCAAAAATCTCAGCCACCTTAGAAGTTCAAACTGCCATATCTCAGCCATTTTTTAAGATGTAGCCAAAACAAAAAATGTTCCAGTATCCTTGTAACACGTTCTAACACTAATATACACGTTCACACTCGTACACTAATACAGAAATTTAAATTTTAAAATTATTGAAAATTATCAAAAGAATAACCTTTCTAGAGAGCATATATATAAATACTTTGAGTTTTTTTGCAAAGCTGAAAAATGAGGTTGATCACCAACACGTCAGTTGAGGCTCACTGCGGAGACGCGAAAAGTTTTTGGTTTCCGTTTGTTTGTCTGTCTGTCTGTTCCGCTATAACTGCCATAAAAATGGTCCGATTAGATTGATTTTTGGTAGGTATGTTGGCGAGGTATCTGGAATTAGCTGTATAGTTTTTGGTTAAATTTGGTCCATTCGTTCGGAAAATATAGAATTTTTTTTTTTTTAAGGTCATAATGCTTTTTTATGGGGATGCAGACGATTTTTCAATTTTCATTTTTATCTGAAATGAAAATGGAATATTTGCATAATAGATTTATACGTAAAATTATGAATGCTAAATTTTGCCAATAAATTTAATAGAATTTAGAAATTATTTAAATTATTGGAAAATTTTTTGCATCTGTTCGGGAAATATAAAACTTTTATTTTTAAGAGTAGATATTGAATCTGAAAATTTAGAAACTTATAAATTGTTTACAGTATTTTTTTATATATATATAAATTGTTATATGTTTTATATTGAAACTAATACTTTTTTTATTGCTCTCTTCGATTTACATCACATTACAAAACAATGTGCAGAATATTTATTAAGTACTAAAAATTTATTGGAAAAATGTTAAAACTAACGTTTAAAAAACGGTGCTAATTAACAAAATGTTTTATAATTTTATATAAAAATAAATAAATAGCTTTTTAATGAGTAGCTTGGAAAGTGAAACAAATTCTCGTCTTGTTTTTGTGAAAAATATTACCCTGGCTCTTCACTTGGGACATGTATACTCGAACAAAAGGATTTTGGATTTGAGTTCATTAATTATTTTCATTATATATAAGCAAAACATAAAATGATGAAACATTTCTGCTTTCAAAAATCTCAGCCACCTTAGAAGTTCAAACTGCCATATCTCAGCCATTTTTTAAGATGTAGCCAAAACAAAAAATGTTCCAGTATCCTTGTAACACGTTCTAACACTAATACACACGTTCCGTATGATTTAAACATGCTATTGTTATTATGACAGGGTTCCTACAGGTCAGGGAATTTGAAAATTGAGGCAAAAAGTCAGGGAAATGTCAGGGAATTTTTCCAATATTTGAAGAGGTCAGGGAAAAGTCAGGGAATTTTTTATGTATTACTTTCCAACAGGATCTCAGATATCATTGTAAATGAAGAAATGTTGAAATAATTATTCCTCTGATCTATAATTTTTATATAAAATTTATGCAAACTATGCAACATTAGCATAATTTGAAAAATAACTAAAAATTGGAAATACATGCAGCGCATATTTTTTTAAGCATTTATCTAGAATAAATGTAGAGGACACAGCATACACGAAAATTGCATCGTTATTTTGGAAAAATTAGTTCTTGTCAGGTTAACAAAGATTAATCTGACCTGAATTCTAAAAGTTGCTTTAAAGTCAACCCCCCCATAAAAAATAAAAAAATCATAGACCTTGAACCTCCAAAAACAATTTTTGACGACCTGCAACCCTGTCTGAACCTGACGAACTGTAACATAGAACAATCATGAAATGAAAGAAAATTAATATTCTACAATATCCAATTATAAATTAATAATCTATAATTATGTATCTAATATGAATTTTATTTGTTATGAAATAATTTGAATATATATTCATTCATATTCGTAAAGTTTATTTGGGATTCAGTCAGTGATTTTTGTTCTGCAATTTTTAGAGTTTTTTCATGTTCTGTGGTGATTTTGGGACATTCAAATTTTCAGGCAAAAGAATTTGGTTTCAAACTTTTAGCCTAATATAATAAATTTTTTCTTCTGTGATTTTATAATTTTTTAGCGTTCTGCAATGATTTTTGGACATTCCTAAAATAATCCAGGTTGCAATGTTTTAGCCCGCTATTGCTATAGAAAATTTTGTCCTCTGATATTTTGAATTTGACTCCTTTAACACTTTCGAATTTTCTCTGCTTCTGCATTTCAGAATGACCAGAAAAATGAAAAATCTGAGCCTCAGGTGCGTTAGAACTTGCTTTGAACTATCCTCATCCAAATTTTTAGATCTCTATGCATGGTAGATTTTCCTAGTCAATGTACACATAGAGACATAATTCTTTAATTATAGTGTAAAACTAGCTGACCCGTCCAGCGTTGTCTGGGCCTGTGATAATAACCATAAATAAACATCAAATTTGTATGATTTTATATCTTTAACCCGATTTTGTATGAATTTATATTTTAAATGAAATATTTATGAAAAAATATTGATATTTAGTGGTAAAAGTGCTTGTAAGAATACATTTTCTTGTTTTTTCACATAGGGTCGTTCCGTGGTTTAAAAGAAAGTTTTTGTTGTTTGTACTCTTTGAAATTTTTATTTGTGATAACTCTAAGGGTTTTTCAGGTCGTGTAAAAATTTCGTGGAAAAAAAATTATATCTATAGTTATAAAATAAATGTTTTCTTCTCGCTTTTTTTTTTGTTTTGCGTCGGATCCTGTAACATAAAAACAAAAAAAAGTTCTTATAATCCGAACTCTCTGAAATTTTAATCAGTTACACATATAACTGCATTCAAGCCCCCTTTAAACTTTTGTGAAAAAATATGCATATTTAGTAGTGAAAACACAACCGAAGCTGTGCCAAATTAGCCCACGTTTTACTGTTTTCATAAAAAAAATTTCAGATTTTATTACAATTTTTTAAAATATTTCTACTTGTCCAAACGTTTTGAAATTTTTACAGGTAATGTAAATCTGGTCTCCCAAGATGCTCTAAAAAGATTGTGTCAGAATATGGATGTTTAGTTACTTTTATTGTAGAAAAAAGTTGCAAAAGATACTGGGATGGTGCAAAGTGACCTACAGTTTTCAATGTTTTTGAAAGGATTAAAATTGTATTTTTGCAAAGTAATTGCACTGTCAAGAAGAACAACATTTCAGCTTTAACAGTCTTTCTTTTGTTTGTGGGTAACTCTAACATTGTTTCCTAGGAAAGAATTTCTATATGTTAGAAAGCATCAACCACAAAAACGGCCTTTTTTGAAAAAATTTTTTTGAAGGGTTAACAACATTTTTTAAAACTGATTGTGGATTTTAAGACATAAAAAAACGTACTTTAAGAATATGTCTTCTGTTTTCTGTTTCTCGAATAGTTTGGCCATGGAGGTAAAAACAAAAAGACAAAAACAAAATGTCAGCATTTCACTCTCCATTCCTTTTCGCTCGAAATTCAGGTTCTGGGCATGTGTGGGCATGCTTAACGATTTTTAGAGGGAAAAAAAAAATGCATTTTCAATGAGTTTTTAATTAATATTTCGGTTAATTATCAAAAGTGAAAATTCGGAGCATCAGGACTTGCCTTGGACTGTTTTTACCCAAATTTTTAGATTTCTATTTGCGGTTAATTTTGGCATGTCAGTGTTTAGTTCCACTAACTTAATTGCTGAATGAAGACAAAGTAGCTTTATGTTGCAAGTTGCAGTTTGAAATAGAATGTTATACAACTTGGATGAAAACTTTCTTGGACTTTGTCCTCTTGCATATGTGATTACAAATCTTATCATTTCAGTATTTTTCATCTTTTGTTTAGCTGCAGGCAACATAGTCTCCTTATTTTAGAGATCTTCTTCCAGTATTGGGCACTAAAAATAAGTGTCCATGTAAGAGTTTTTGCAAATTAAAATGGATATTCCAATTAGACTAATGCATTTTTTTGGAAATTAGCAACTGTCTGTAATTAGGAGGTGTCCATTGCAGAGCATTTCACAGCAATATGTAAACCAAATTTTTATTAAGAAAGGTCAAACAGTAAAATAGATATCAGCTCAATCTGAGCCATTATCAAAACAAACAAAAATATTCTATAAATGCACAGTCTATGAAGTTATTTGAAACACAATCGTTTAATTTTTCACGTACTTAAAAAAAAAAAATTATAAATATTGATGCTTGATATTGCGTCTGTTCATTATCATTTAAAAACAAATACACTTATACAGACTATTAAATTATAAAGTTAAAAAGCGCAAATATTTATTCTCGTGATTTTGTGTTTTTAATTTTACATTACTGATGGGGGGCTTCTAGAAAGTCCGAAACATATAATGCTGTTTTTAATAAATATTTGTGCTTTTTAACTTTATAATTTAACTATCTATATAAATGTACTTGTTTTAAATTAAATAAAAGCTGAAAATTTATGTTTGATATCTAGAAACACTGTTGAAATTTGTATTCAAAAATTTCTAGAAAACTCACAATATCAGAAGTCGAAATCATTCACTTTGAAATAGAAAAAATGATGTCCTATTTTCCTGTCATTGAGAAGTCGATCAAATACTTCTTTTATTATTATTAAATTTGCATTTGATAAAGTTAATTTTGACAAAGTAAAAATAAACAATATCTTGTGTTAGGATGTCAATTCGAAATTTATTTATTAATCTTTTATAACTTTACATTATTTATAATTAGACATCTCATAAAGATTTTAATTTAGAACTAAGATGATTAACAGATGCTGCTCTTACTTTATGTGCTAATAAAGTAAACCTCAACATAGGAAATAACAAAACTAATGAAGACAACTAATCAACTAGACATTTCATAAAGCTATTCTGTGCTATCGAGCTATATTTTAATTTTATAACATACATAGATTTGTTTTACACTGAATCAGTTGCGATGATAATTTGAGAATGCTAAATGTTAGCGATGAAAATGCTAATGTTCCTAAAATAGCAGTAAAAATTTTTCGACTGTTTATGGAAAGAGAAAAATAAAGGAGCTCTCCAAATTTTTCGTATTAGTTCAATGCCGGATAATCGAGCTTTAACTGTATTGTAGGAGCTGAAAATTTGACACAGTAGTTACTTATAAGATGTGCTAAGAAATGCTCTCTAAGAACGGTTTGTAAAAAATTTGAAATTTAAGAGAGTGAAATGTGTAAAAAGCATTCTAAAGAAAATTCTAAATTATGATTTCTATGGAATTGTTAAGAATAGAAATATGACATGTCTGCTATTTTTATCATGCAAATGCATGCACAGATTTTTTTTTTTTTAATTCAAAATTTAAAAGGGTGAAATGCACGAAAAGCATTCTAACAATGTTCTAAATTATGATTTCTATGGAACTGTTAAGAATAGAAACTTGAAATTTGATATGGTTGCTACTTTTAAGACACAAATCCATGCACAGAAGAGTTTTATTTAAAAAAAAAAAAAAAAAAAAAAAAAAGTTCTTAATTATGATTTTTGTGATACTGAAAAGACTAGAAGCTAGAATTTTGGTACAGTATAGGATCCGTTATCCAGAATGCTTGGGACCTGGGGCATTCTGGATAAAGGGTTTTTCCGTAATTCAGAACACTTTTTTTTAAGTATAAAAAATATATGAAATAATTTCATAAAATGGTGATAAATATGATTAATATATGCAAATACATTACTTATAAATTTGTTCATTTAATACATTATTTGCACAAAATAAAAAAAAAATTCTAAATTACAAAAAATAAATAAAATTTCATTTTGGGAACTGGGAGCAGAATCTTTGATTTGGAGATAGCGATGGCATCAACTGCCGTCATTTATCCAGCTTGTTTAAAATTTATACAAGTACCCTAGATTGAGGCTAAAGATCATCTGCTGGAGTGAATTGCGGCTGTGCATACTGGAGTGTGACGTCATGTGTATATAATTTACTGGAAGTATATTCTAAAAAAGAATTTTAGTTTCTTATTCAGAGAAAATCCCTCTGACTATGAAAAATTTTTCAAATCTAAATTTACAAATTATCAAGTAACTATTATTTTATGTATAAAAAGGAAATGTTAAAATCAATGCTTAATCTGGCAACTTTCCATAACCTGTTATTATTGATGCTGATCGCAATGGCGGATTCGCCGATTCTTAGCATAGAAATAATTTTTCTAGGCTCAATTTTACAAAACAAAAAAGAAATGTTAGTCAGTTTTCTGCTCACCATATTTCTCCAGAATAACACCATGGCATTAAACTACGTTTAACTTTTTTTAATGAAACTTGTAACAAAATAAAATTTGTACACAGACATGTTTTATTTCTCTAACGTAATTGTTTTTAATTTTTTCTTATGGTAATGTTTTTCGTATCAGAATTTTTTTATATTTATTTATTGAATTTATAAATTGATGAATGAAGTCGATATCATTTTCAGGGGTGATTCTGAGTAAAAAAAAAATTCTGAAATTCACAGCAAATTTTCTGAAAAGTTACAACAGAGGGGAGGGGGAGAGGTGTCCACTCCCACCACTTTTTTTTTTTGCTCTCTTTGACGAAATTTGCGTTTTTTCGCGATCTTTTGACTAAATTTGTGTTTTTTCACGATTTTTTGACGAAATTTGCAGTTTTTTTTTTTTTTTTTTTTTTCGAGATCTATTGATAAAATTTGCATTTCTTTTTTTTTTTCGCTATTTTTTGACGAAATTCGACGTTTTTTGGGATCTGTTGGACAAAATTTGCTGTTTTTTCGCGATCTGTTGACGAAATTTGCCATTTTTTTGCGATCTTCTGACAACATTTGTCGTTTTTTTTTCGCGATCTTTTGACGAAATTTGTCGTTTTTTGCAATGTTTTTGATGAAATTTTCCATTTTAACGCGATTCTCTGACGAAAGTCACGTTTTTCCCCGTGAACTGTTGACAAAATTTGTCATTTTTTTCGCGATCTTTTGACGAAATTTGCCGTTTTTTTTTTTGCGATTCTCTGACGAAAGGTCACGTTTTTTCCGCGATCCTTTGACAAAATTGGCAACTTTTCTTCGAACGAATGATGAGATTGATTTTTTTCGGCAATCATTTGCCGAAATACAGATACATTTTATGTCCGAATTTTCGGATTTATGACCAATATATATTTTTCTTTTTGCGGAAAATTCGGACTAGAATCACCCCTGATCATTTTGTTATTTTTTCTTTTACTGACACTTAAAAAAAAAAAAAAATAATAAATAAATAAAATTTTTTTTTTAATGAAATTTTTTTTTTTTTTTTTCTTCTAGTGTTTTGCATTCCGGTTTTCGGAGCGTTCCGGATACCGGGACGCCGGATAACGGATCCTATACTGTATTGTAGTTACTTTTAAGATACAAATGCTTGCTACGAATGATTTTTTTAAAAAATTCGAAATTTAAGGGTGAGAAATGAGCTGAAATCATTCTAAAAACATTCTAAATTAAGATTTCTATGGAATTAAGGATAGAAATAGGAAGTTTGACATGGCTGCAATCATGCACAAAACATTTTTTAAATCTAAATTTTAAAGGATGCAGGAAGGAGCAAAAGACGTTCTAAAATTGCGATTATTGTATTTATAAGTGACAAATAAGAGGGAGGGGGATTTCTGTGTTTATTTTATTTTACTTTTTTGTTGAGGTAGGTCCAAAATATCTAGTCCTTTTTTTTTTTCAAATTTTACTACAAAAGTTGACTGGTAGCACTGATGTAATCCTTTTTAAGTAATGATATGCACATTTAATTATATCCATAGATCTCCCATAAATATGTTACCACTACTGTAAGGGCTTATAATCAAGATATTTTTTAAAAATTCATTTAAAAACCTCTTTTTTTTTCTTTAAATGAATAACTAGCTAGTTGCTTCTGAGTGGGGCTCAGACACATTCTACAGCGTACTGCCTTGACTTCACTTGGGGCCCAGAAAATGCATTTTACATGCAAACGAAAAATATGAATAAATTACTTTATTTTAAACTATACAAAAATAAATAATAAAAATATAAAAAAGCACATAAACAAATATTAAAATAGTACGTAAATAAGTATTTTGCAACATTGATTTTTTTTTTTTTTTTTTTTTCATGAGCCCCTGACAAAGTACTGCTGGGCCCTACCCATGATTATTTAGAGTGTACGGAGTGCTTTCAGATAAAATAAAATGGGATTGCCTAAGATACATGGCGATCATTGTAAATGAGCACTGTAGTTTCACACCCATATATTGTTAATGCGGTGATCCAAAATAAAGGGGCCCTGTGTATTTCTCAGCCATATATCGTTAATGCAACAATCACAATAACGGTTCAGTTACTTTGCGGGCATAAATTGTTAAAATGAAATCATTTTAAAAGGGTCCATATGGTTGCATGCTTGTAAATTGATTATATATCAATCACTATAAGGAAGCCTTGTGCATACTCGAGCCCATAAATATAGCGATCAGTATTTAAATCGCAAATCTTTACTTCCAAAAAATGTATTTTGAAAAAGGGAGGAAATGTATTATATTTTGTATAAAAATTTAAATCAAATCGTTGACACACGAAAAGCGCAAGAACAATTTATAAAATATAAAAAGAAAAAAAATGAAAAAACTTATCTTTGGAAAAATGACACGCAAAATATATAATAAAAAAATCATCAATAATAGTCTTCGTCGAATCTTCCATAATTGTGTTCATAGCCGATGTTACCCACAAACTCGCTAACTTTAAAATCACTGAAATGCATGTTTAACTATTTTTTTAGTAGATTTGTAATACTGAATTTCACGTTTATACTTAAAAGCGCTGCTGAGATATGGCAAAATTACCTAAAACTTTCGACCCCCCGTATAACCCCCTTGGTGGATTAATATCTAAAATCACTGTATCTTTTTAACTATTTTTTAGTAGATTTGTCATCCTGAATTTCAAGCTCGTACCTATAACTTCTACAAAGATATAACAAAATGACATAAAATATTCGACCCCTATTTAATCCCCCTTAGTGGCTGAATTTCTAAATTTGCTGAAAAGGAGAAATGACCTAAAACTTTCGACCCCCCCCCCCCCCCCCCCCCCCAATTTAACCCCCTTAGTGGTCGAATTTCTAAAATCGCTGAAATATGTGTTTAACTTTTTTTTTTAGTAGATTTGTTATCGCAACATTATTTAAATAAATGATATCAAAAGTAGAAAAAAAATAAATTACATAATTGTAAAAAATTTAATAAAAAAAAATGTTTAAAAAGAATTGTCTCAAAACTTTATGCACAATGTCAAAAACAACCAGATTTATAATTTTTACAGAATTATTACTTACAAATTATTTTTCCGTTATTTCGGATTAGTTCAAATAAACGTGTGTCCATCGAAAGCATTAGTTTTTGCAGGGTTTCTGGTGGCAAATAGTACCATGCTTTCTCAATAGCCTCTTGGAGTTCTTCAATAGAGTCATACTGCTTTCCATTGCAGTGAACCTGGCATATTAAAATACCCCAGACATTCTCAATCGGGTTTAAGTCTGGACTTAAAGCTTGCCAGTCAAGAACTTTAACATTTTTCTGATAAAGCCAATGTTTTGTAGAATGTGATACGTGAATTGAGGCATTGTCTTGTTGAAAAGTTCATTTAGGACCGCCCAAAATGTCACCGAATGGAAGCAAATGTTGGTTTAGCATCTCTTGATACTTTTTTTAATCTTGTCTTCCTTTTAGAAAAGCCAGAGAGGTCTGGCCATTGAATCCAAATGCCCTCCAAACCATAACAGATTTACCACCTTGCTACCTGCTGAAAAATGCCCTTGGTTCCTTTCGTAAATCATGCCAATACGCGTTCTAACTATGAGGGCCATCTAAGTTCCACTTTTTCTCATCGCTGAATAAAACAGTAAGCAATTTGTCCCCGTAGGACATGTGTTTTTTAGCCCAGTTCATTCTTGCCTGTATGTGATGTAATTTGAGAGACGGTTTGCGAGCCATTTTCTTTAGTATGATGTAATCACACTCTTTAATACGTCTATGTACAGTGTCTTTGGACACCTGTACACTGAGATTATTTTTAATTTGCTGTATGGACATATTTTGTCTGGATACCAATCTCCGTATTCTCCGATCAGTCTGAACAGTCGTCATACGTGGTCGACGTCATACATGGTCTACATCTTAATTTCCGCTTAAAATTATCATTTCTAGAGAGTACTTGATATATACCTCGCTTTGATAAATTTAAAACTTTTGCAATTTCAGAAAATGTTTTATTTTGCGATTTCAATTTAAAAACTTTCAAAGTCTCACATTTTATGAATTCTTTACCTTTCGGCATTTTTAAAACGAGAGGAAATAATTTCTCCACCTTTTTTATACTTTTATAAAAGTGCAATATGATGTCATACAACGTCACATACGGCCAATCCAGTGTTTCTAAAAAAATTTGCATAAAGTGCTTAAACTTTTGAGACACCGTTTCTTCAAGAAAAAAAGAAAAATTAAATAAAAATAAATATATTTTTTTATTTTAGCCACCCAAAATGGCTTATTTTATTTTGATTAAATGTTGAGTATTTATTGTAAATTAGCATAAAATATTTTCTTCTTCAATTATTTTAAACCAGATTTGCCGAGTGCTTCAACTTTTGAGACAGACTATAGCACCTGAATTACTGAGGATTACGCAATAGGTTTAAATATATCTTATATAATTTTTTTTTTTTTTTTTTTTTTAAATATCTCATTTAGTCATGGATGCAAGTCTTCAGTCTCGGGATTGATTTCAGTCTTGAAAGGATATTTGACTAATAATAAATTATACTGTATGTAGTGAAATAATAGAAATTTTTCAAGAAAAAGCATTTAATCATTTCCTTTTCTTGTAAAAGATTAATTTTTAACTATAATGCAAGACATAGAAATCGTCTAGCCTATCTTTTATTAATTTTATCTGATACTCAGAAATCTTTTCAGTCTTGGCTTGGATGGACTTCTTTCACCCATGCATTTAGTCCACATGACAGATATTATTATGACAGAGTATAATAGAGGGCTTCGCCCACTATCGGGCCGTTTCAGATATTTCTATAAAAAAGAGAAAAATAGACCAATAAAATTTTACATGACCCTTTTTTTTTTTTTTTGCTAAATGAAATTTATTTGTATTTATTAAAGAAAGGATTTGTTTTGAAATATGTTTAATGTGTTTTGAAAGGAATATTAAACGAAACCCTTTGTGCGATCTTCGATCACACTTAACCACTTGTTTTCCTTCTCCCTCAGCACGCACAGTTTATTTTATTATTATTTTTTTCCCCCTGCTCTTTTTATAGTTTTCTTGTAACAATAATTTTAATATATTCAAATTACTTCTCCCCCCACACAAAATAATCTGCTTATCCCTTTCCACTTGCAGCACACAAACTTTAAAATCTCTAAAACTCTATATTAAGGCAATGAGAACATTTCTCTTTTTTTTTAGTTTACTGTGTTCTCAACCTTGATATTTTGTTAATGGAGTGGCATATTAATTTTAAAACATAAAATAAGCATTTGGTTTAGGAGTAAGAACAGTCAAAACTAAAAAAAAGAAAAAAAAAAGACCATTTTTTTTGCTTTCATCTAATATTTGTCTTTTTTGCTTTTGTTTTGCTTTTCGTAAAATATAAAATATACATGTGATTCAGGTATGAGAGCAGCCAAAAAAAGGAGGTAATTTTTTTAGCTTTTCTCCCACATATTTAGAAATCCCCACCAACCCCCGATGGAGATAAAAATTCAAAGGGGATGAAGATTTTAGATGAGTCACCATACTATAAAATAAGAAATGGGCAGAATTAAAAAAAATAATAACATTAAGCATTTTAAACTATTTGCTGGGTGGGCAGACAGAGGGGGGGGGGGAGTGGAACTTTTGTCAGAAAGGAGGGTAATTTAGATGACTGATTAATTCATTTGTTGAGCATTTTAGAGAGCAACAAATATAGCAGATTTTTTAAAAACATTTTTAGAGATTTTTTATGTTGTAAGTGGGCAGAGATTTTTGTGGTAGATAATATAGGTAGTAGACTATCTACTTATTTTTACTAGCAAGCAGTAAATAGAACAGATGATTTCTTCAAAAAGGGGTTTTAAAATTTTTAAACTTTGTATTCTAGGTGGTATGAGGGAGAAATGTGAATTTCGAAGAAGGCGGTGTGCAATTTAGATGATTTGTTATTTACTTGTTGTTAATTGTTAATAGAGAGCAACAAATAGGACAGAAGATAGTTTTTAAATAGAGTTTTAAAGATTTTTGCTAAGGGTAGAAACAAATAGGACAGAAGATAGTTTTTAAATAGAGTTTTAAAGATTTTTGCTAAGGGTGGCAAGAAAGGGAAAAACATTTTGTTGGTAGAGCAGTGATGGAACAGCTGCGCCAAAACGATAATGCTGTGCCATTCTGCGCCAAAACGATCATTTTTCAACAAAGTTGCGCCCAACTGTGCCAATTCGGCAATTTTCTTCTAGCAACATTTTGCCATAAGAAAAATTTTGTAATTCTTCGCGGTACAAAATCCCCCCTTTAAAGTGCTTGTTACGATCCTCTGATTGGATTGAGTTTCCTGTAAAGGAACTAACTATATATGACTAGAGCTTAGCAGCTAGGAAGCTTGGCTCGCGAGACACCAATTACAGTCTGCTACAGGGGTGATTCTGGTCCAAATTTTCCAAAAAATTAAGGCAATGATTTCCGAAAAAAATATATATATCGGTCATAAATCCGAAAATTCGGACATAAAATGTATCGGTATTTCGGCAAATGATCGCCGAAAAAAATCAATCTTTTCATTCGTTCGAAGAAAAGTCACCAATTTTGTCAAAGAATCGCGGGAAAAACGTGACTTTCGTCAGAAAATCGCGAAAACACGGCTAATTTCGTCAGAAACATTGCGAAAAGCGGCAAATTTCGTCAAAAGATCGCGAAAAGCGGCAAATTTTGTCAAAAACATTGCAAAAAACGACAAATTTTGTCAAAAGATCGCGAGAAAATGCAAATTTCGTCAAAAGGAAGCAAAAAAAAAAAAAAGGGAGTGGACACCCCTACCCCTCTGTTGTAACTTTCAGAAAATTTGCTATGAATTTCAGAAATTTTTTTTTTTGCTCAGAATTACCCCTGTAAATATTACATTTACACCAAGTTTAACTGCGTTAAAGCACCAAGTTGGTGCTTTAACACAGTTAAAGATGGCGGATACAGAGGGGGTAGGAACGGCGTCAACTGACATCATTTATGACGACTCCTCCCTTCAATAGCTTGATCCAATCCAAATCAGGTGTAATTACCTGTTTCAGAACTATGTGTAAAAAAAGAACATTTTTGGCTTGTGCCTTTTCTTGAGAGCGTGTTTTTTATTCTGCTGTTTAAAATGTCGAAAAGTAAAGTTTTATCCGTAAGAGAAAAAGTGAAAATTATAAAACTTTCAGATAAAGGGGAAAAAAATTTTGCAATACGTAAGCAGTTCAACTGTGCGAACTCGTTTGAAAAACAAGGAGTCCTTAATGGAAACATATGAAGCGAATGTGATGGATCGCAAGCGGTTGAAGAAGTGTGAAAAAGAGGACTTGGATGAAGCTCTGTTAAAATGGTTTGTTCAGCAACGAAATTCTTGTTTGCCGATAACTGGGCCCATCATTAAAATTCAAGCTGAAAATTTTGAAGCTCAGGTAAGTTACACAGATTTTTCATGCTCTAATGGATGGCTACATCGTTTCAAGCAATGACACAACATCTGTGCAGCAAAAATTATCGACAAGGCTCCAATGTGAACGATAAGGACGTGAAAGACTGGTTGGATTGCACATGGAAAGATTTACGTGAAAATTATACTGAACATAACATCGACAATGCCGATAAGGCTGGCGTCTTTTACAATCTAATCCCTTATCAAACGATGAAGTTTAAAGGTGAAAAATGTGTGGGTAGTAAGTTGCTGAAAATCGCTTAACTTTGTTAATGTGTTGTGACATGTAAAGAAGGGAAAATAAAAACTTTTTTATCATCGGTAAATCTTCAAATCCAAGATGCTTTAAAGGGGTAAAAAGCCTATCAGTGACTTACAAATCGAACAAAAAAGCATGGATGACTTAGTAATTATTTTTATTCTATTTTCACAAGTGGGATAAAGTGCTCCAAAAACAGAAAACAAAGATTGCACTCATCGTTGATAATTGTTCTGCTCACCCGCTGCTCAGCAATTAAAAAAAATATGAAACTTCTTTTTTTACCGCCGTACTCAACCTCAGTGTTACAGCCTCTCGAACTTGTTCTTATTCGCAGTTTCAAATGCTATTATAGGAAGCAATTGATTCTGATGATGTTAGAGAGAAATTAAGCAGATCAGAATCTTAAAATTTCTGTTCTTGATGCTATACACTTGATAAGACAGATGCTTGGAGAAATGTGACTCAATCATGTATCCAAATAGGTTACAGGAAAGCTGGATGGATTGACAGAACTGATGGTGACTCTCAGTGAGTTTGAAACGAAATAACACTGAGCAGTTTAACGATGTTTTAAACATCAATGAGTACAATAATGTTGATGATGATGATGTCTTAACCTCGGGCATACTCTCCACTGAGGATATCGTCATGAAAGTGGTAAATGCGCTGGAACAGGAAAATGCAATTGATAGTGACTCGGAAGAAGAAACTGTAATTGAAACACCGTCACGTGATTGTGCTACACTGCCCTTACAAAATCTTGAACAATTTTTTGAAGCAATGAAAAATATTGATGATGCAACATTTAAAATGCATTCAAGTTTTACGACGAAATATAAACAAGAACGAAAATCATGCGTCAAGCATAGATTATGTAACACTTTCCAACGCTTCCAAAATAATTTTACAAATCATACCGTTTAATAAGGTAAAAGATAACATCTAAGTAAACAATTTGGAAAATGCATAACATATTTAAAAACCTAATTTCAGGAATTTCCATCATATACAATATTTGGAAAAATATCCGAATACTTTTATTCAGTCCTGTATAGGATCTGTAGATTTGTATATATACTACATAGGATGCTAAATTTTAGTTCAGTTAGGAAATGCGTAGCACAGTTTAAAATTCTCCGTCTGGAGTTTCTGTCAATGAACAGAAATGTGTTCGCAAACTTTTGTGCTTCCCTGTATAGGATCTACAGAATTTATACACACCACGTAATAGACAAAAAGCGAGTTAAAATTAAAATCGCGTTCAGTAACTTGAAATGCACTTCCAGGAATTATTGTTAACAGACAGTAGAGAATTATTTTGTGTGTCCCTGTAAATGAACGATGACTGCTATACACACAATATTCTGTAGTAAGCCTCTTGTAATGCACCTTAGTGATATATATAAATTTCAATGCATTAAAAATAGTGAAACATTATTTAAATAAACCGCAGACGATTTTTCTCCATAGACGTAATGTAAAGGAATTCTTTTGACTGTCCCTGTAAAGTAACTATAAGTGCTATGCACACTCTATTCCATATTAAGCTTGTTCTAATGCACCTTAGTGATATATATAAATTTCAATGCGTTTAAAATAGAGAAACATTATTTAAATAAACCGCAAATGATTTTTCCCCATAGACGCAATGTAACGGAATTTTTTTGAGTGTCCCTGTAAAAAAACTATAAGTGCTACACACTTCCGTTGAAATAGGGAACATGCTATAGATAACGACAATAACATATAAAAATTGCAGAGCAATCCGAGCATATTTACGGGAGTTAGAGCATGGACAGACGGCCAGACAAACCGAAGTCATAAACACTTTTCAACTAGGTTGGAAAGTGTTAATAAAACGATCAACTTTGACAAAAAAATGATCAAGTCAAACAATCAACTTTAGATGAATATTTTTGCACTTCTCATTAAATATTAATCAAGCAGTAATTCACGTAAGTTGTTTTTTATGTGCATACTAATTATTAACTTGGATTCAGATTTAGCGAGCGACCGGATTTAACGAGCATTTTTGTGTGTCCCGAGCTCCTCGTTAAATACGGGTCCTACTATATATATATATATATATATATATATATATATGAGTTTCAACCAGTATTACTGCAGTTTGTAAGCAAATTTAAGTCCTCTCTACATAGTAGCTTTGTATATAAATGACGATATTTAAAAAAACAAACAAATTATTGTAGTTTTGGCATAATAAATATTATCATTTTTATATCTCTTATTGCTTAAAAATGGATAATAATTTACAATATTATAATTTTATTTTCGTACAATAATTTTAATTTATTGTGTATTTAGTTTTGGTATTGCTTTCCGGTTTAAACCTAAACCAACCCTATGTTTTGGTTTTAGTTCTTTTAGCTCAGCTTAATAATATTTTCAATCTTTATTTGATTTATAATTTGTTTTTTATGAAATTCTAGCATTTAGACCAAAATACTGCATTTTCTACAGAACTGTACTTTGATTCAACTCCACATTTCAGTGCACCATTTCATGTTGCATTCACCGAGATGTTTTCTGTGACCTATACACAGGGACCTTACTCTTCTACCGCCAATTGCTCTCCTGAACATTTCCTTGATTTACCAGTCATGTTTTGCTTGTCTTAGACAAGACATCCCTTTGTTAATGTACTTCTAATTTTACTTCAAATTTCTTCATAACCATAGCTTTCTAGTCTACACTTTAAAAAATATTGTTACACATTGATTTCTGGGTAACTAATCAACTCTTTGTGATGTTTTGTTAATTTTATTATGCTTTACTAGCTCAAAAATTGAAAGGTAGCAAAGAACTTTAGCAACTTGATAGCAATCACAAAAAATAGTGATAAAATTCCTCCTTTAAGTACCAAAATATGGCATATACATTTTTTTGAAATCCTACCCTTGCTCTGATTTGACACATTAAACAAATAAAATGGGATCTGTCTCTCACTCCAAACATTCATATGCATTGGCTACATTCAAGGAAAAAAAAAAAAACATTATCAACCTAACCAATTTTATTGCCTTTTTCTAATTATTTGGCTATAATGTTTGACAAATTAATTAGAATTGAACAAAATGTATTGCATGATATTTTCGATTAAATTATCTTACCAGTGGTATATAGCTTTTATGGTATTACTAAGAAATATTGGGTGTTATGAGCCATCAAACTTCAAAAAAAGTTTTCCCCAAAAGGTTTCCACAATTTTGGCCACTACTGTATATACAGCGAGATAAGAGATTCATTGGCGATTTCAGCTGTTATGTGACATGTTTTGTTATTCTAAAATCATCACATTTCTGGAGGATTCAGAGTGTAGATTGAAAAATATTCCGAATTTTTTGAAGGGTCCTATGTTTTGAGGTGAAAAAATTGTAAGGGATCCTTTAAAGGACTCAAGTTCTTTCTAAACTGCTTACAGATCGTATTTTCTATGTTAACATTTTCATGGGAAACACTGAACATGAAAAAACATAAAGAAAAAATATCAGAATGCAGCCGTAATGACATTTTGAATATATTATTTTATAAATTAAATTTCAATTTTTCCGATTCAGAAAAATCTCTAGTCGAAGACCTAAAGAATGCTATAAAATGTGCTTGGGAAGAACTGTCTTCTAATATTTTGTTAGAATTGGTAGATTCGATGCCGAATCGCATCTTTCATGTTATAAAAAACAATGGCGGCTTCACCAAATATTGAATAGCCATGTTAGAGGATTTTCTTTTAAACCATTAGTGTCTGCTAATTATGTTGACCACTGTATTTGGAAAAAAGGTTGGTGTCTTATAATTTTGTCCATTATGTTTTTCATTAAATTGTACGAAAATATCATTATTATAAAATAATTACTATATATGATAACAGTAAATTTATGTTTATGTCATATTTGATGTAATGCATTTATATCGTTTCTTAATTCTATGTGAAATTTGGTACATGTCTTATAATTATGTCCACCACTGTATAGTTTTGAGTTTTAAAGATTTTAAACTTTGCATGCTGAGCGAAGAGGGAGAAATGTAAGTTTTGGATGTAGGGAGGAGGTTGTAGTTTAGATGTTTGTTTATGTATACATACTTATTGTAAATAGCAAGCAACAAATAGGACACAAGAATTTAAGATTCTCATGATTTTAAACTTTTTGTGCTTGGGGTGGGGGGGGGAGGGGGTAGAGAAGGGAAGCAGACATTACATGCAGGTTGGAGAGGGATATCATTAAGATCATATAAAAACATAAGTGGAAATTTGTCAAAAAATGGAAAATTCTCTTCCTTGCATTTTTAAAGTCTTTTGTATAAAACAGTTTGTGTGGGAGTGAGGGCTTATATTTAGGAATGGAAAATAAAATTAAAATTGCTTAAAAGTGGGTGGGTGCTACAATCATGATTGTACAGTATATTGCTAATGACGAATGAAATAATACAATTTCTTCGTTTCTTCTTCGTCTACCTTATCATCATCATCATCATTATTATTATTATTTTAAGATTTGGAACAGAAGTTTGAAAAACTTAATACTGAGCAAAAGAACACCCAAAAAGATTTAGAGCATTGGAAAACTCAAGAAAGAGATTACCAGGAGAGAATGAATGAAGATGCTAAAGATTTAGAAAAAATGACTAGTAAGCAATCCCTCCTTTTAAAAAAGGTAAGCATTAGTCCCTCAGATTTTTTAATCCGGATCTTCTGAAATTATTATTAATGTGATATTTTTAGAAATCATGGCATATATTAAAATAAATTTTATTTGTAGAAAGAAGAATTTACAAAGAAAATTAGAGAACTGGGTTCTTTGCCATCTGATGCTTTTGAGAAGTATCAAAATCTAAGTTATAAGCAGGTATTTGTGATCTCTAATTGTTGTATTTTTCACTTAATTAGAAATGTTTCAAAATTTTTAATAGCACTTTCTAGACTCACTTTTAGCACATTTTTTTAAATACTGCCAATTAATCGGGCCAATAATTATGAATTTTTTTTATCATTAAAGTTTCTTTCCCATAAAATTAGAAGCATTTTTCTATTTGTACCCAAGAAATCTGATATCTTGTATTACTAACAAAGTTACTGAAAAATCTTGAATGATATCTAGAAATCGCAGGTGTATTAAAAGAACCTTGAGAGAGAGGCATGTGTGTTTTTATTGCTTTTGTGTTATGTGCTTGTGTGTTGCTTATAGTGTTCTTCCATCAGTTAAATAATTTCAACTTTTTAGAACAAAACCTTTCTATAACCTTAAACTTGTGTATAAGAATATTTGTCATAGATATATGGCAGATTTCTTATAGGATAATGTTCCTCTTAGGCCATTATTTAAGGGTGCAGCACCTTGTCTTTTTAAGAATCGGCAAAATGCACTTTATTCTTTTAAGTAATGATATGCGTCTCTAATTATGTACAGGGATCTCTCATAAAAATGGTCTCTATACCACAATATTTTTAGTTCTGTGTGTCTGTGCTCTTGCAGATTTTTTTTTTTTTTTTTTTTTTTTTTGTGTGTGTGTGTGTGTGTTATTATTATTATTATTCATAAAATCATTTAAGATTTGTGTTACTAAATTTATCACATATAAAAATTACTCTTTTTGATTTGGTTATTAAACACAAAATGATGCTTTTTCTCTTGTAATAATGCGCTTTTCTACAGAACTAGTATCCTTATTATAGAGGTCTGCATGGGCCTGGCAGAATAAAGACATTTTTTTTTAACAGGCCGGCGTGAGCCGATAACAAAAATTAAGCAGTAATATATAACAAATTAAAAAGGATCAAACTAAGCTGGTAAAATATAAACAATTTTCAATGGACATGTGACTGGGATGAGAAAAAGTATAAATGTGCCGCATAAGCCAATGCTATCTTGACAACATCAATACAGAAATATAACATGTTCAGCATAGAAATCGGCATATGACAGTTACATGGTGTCTGATTCCAGGCTTAAAATTTTCATCAGACTTGGGCAAGCTGGATCGTGCTTACATTTTATTCTACACTAGTATATAACTCCCTGTCAAAAATGAAGGGGTGTTGATCTTAGTTTCATTATTATTTCTAATTAATCGGCGTCTGTGTTCAGTTGGGGTTTTATCATTTTCATCAGACATTGCTGAAAACAATACTTAAACAGCAATAAAACTTTCACAAAATTCCATGATGAAATAATGTGCAATCCTTTGATATAAACGACGACCTAACCAAAGTTAATAAATTACTTTGATTGAACTTCAATAATTCAAAGATTCCACTATAAAAGCATTCTGTAAAGATTAAGAACAATAAATCTTCAAAACAATGTGTAGATCAACAAAGATGTTTAAACACCCATTGCCAATCAGCACAAATAATTTTGATGAATGAGTCTCAAGAGTGAATGACTCACCACACAGCAGCAATAATAATAATTAGTAAAGTGAAACACACTTTCTGAAAATTTCATAAAATATTAAAACTAAATTATTTAATGTGTTAAACTTTTTTTTTATTTTAAAATATATTATTTTTATGAAAATGAATGGCTCACCAAACCACTTTCTGTTTGTTTATACTATTTCTGAAAAAAGTGTTTACAGAAATGTTGATTTATATGTTTTATATGAACAAACATGATTTGAGGTAGAAGAAATTATCCTTTAGTTGTCATATGTTAGCATATGTTTTTCATTAAGCCTAACATGGCGTTTAGCTTCGGTCATTTTGTCCAGGATTGGTTACCTACACTTTCCTACACTTTGATTTTGTATAAGTGGTTACTCGTGCCAGATCAGAAATCGGCTTAATTGTTCTCAGGCCATGTCGAGTAAGCAATTTGTTTTGTAAAAATAGTAAAAGCGATAATGAACTACTGTTGAGGGAATCTTTGGAAATAAACTTTAATAAGTTATAGAGGAACATTTTCAAGAATCTACTTTTTTTTTTATACAACTAAAGTTATGATATTTTTAACCATCTTTTTTCTTTTATTCTCAAATGGATGACACGCATGGGTTTGCCCGGGGACTTGATAATAACCGTAAACAAAACATAAAACTTAAGATCTTATATCTTCAGAAAATCTTTCAAATGAACCTAGTTTTGAGGGTACCACTGCCTACGGCAGCGGAGAGTGTTTCAAATGAATTTAGTTTCCAGGGCCCCAATGCCTTCAGTGTCTAATTTGTTCCAAACAAACAGTGACCTGTGTCCCCGCTGCCTAAGGCAGCATATATCGGGAGTACTCCACATATGCCGGTCACAATCAAAAAACAAGTTGAATGAATCAGGCCCATAGAACTGGAGATAAGGATGCACCCTCTGGCAGTGGAACTAAAATCTGTAAGACGATCGAAAACCAAGTTGAATGAGCCAAACCTCGTTGTAATCGGGCCTATAGAATCCGAGATAAGAATGTGCCCCTTGGTGGTGGAAGTTGGAACTAAAATCTGTAAAAGAATGATAAGCTAAGTTGAATGAACTATTTTCCATTGAAATCAAGCCCATAAAGCAAGAGAAAAAAATGTGCCATTAATGTTAGGAAATGGTGGTAACAGAAGTCTGAGATAAAACTTTCATAGTGCAGAAAGTAGCTGAATCTTAATCTAAGTTGAATGAACCAATTCCCATTAAAATTGGGACCCTACAGCCTGAGAAAAGAATGCACCCTCAGGCGGTGGAAGGTGTGTCTCCCCCCTCTTCCCTGAAAATTTGACGAATTGCCTTTAACAATGATACAATATTTCATTTATGGGTGAAATCCCCCCTCCATCTATGTCTAAAGTTAACCACCTATGTTTAACATTTATGCGATTTTTAATTTACGGCTGTGATGAGTAAATATAAGTTTATGCTGAAAAGGAAGATTAATATTCTAAAAATATGATAGCTGGGGTCTAAGGAAATTTTTTTAATTGTTTATAAAGTAGCCGGAAAACCCTAGAACTGTAAAGAAAATTGCAAGATAATCAGATCATTACTTAAGAAGCTCCACCAAATACTCCAAAAAGAAGATTAGTATTCAATATTAGTGGTAGCTGAAGTCTGAAATTTTTTTTTTTGTTGTTCATGTGGTAGCTGGAGACCTAAGAAGTTGTTAGAAAAAAAAAAAAACTAGCTATTTGGACCATTTTTAAGGAAGCTATAGCAGGGGGGCCCAAAAGGGACCAACTGATAGTCAAGTGCAGGGCTCTAACTAGGGAATGTCCTCAACTGCCCGATCAGGATTTTGTCGAGAGTTGTATTGTTGGAAAGCTCTTGCCATGGGGATCACGAAAATGTATACAACTACCTGTCCAAATGCAACTGGTGAAGAGTTATAGGCCAATGTATTTCTGTCATTTATTGATTTTCCATGTTGCTGGCTATGCAGGAAATACACTCTGTGTGGTAGAAAAGAGAGTTGGCGGATTACAGAGAAGACAGTTTATGCTTGATGGAAAAAGTAACTTAACGGATGGTAGTGCATTTCTGAATAGAAATGACTGAAGAACGAGTGTTTCCAACATCAGGTAGACACAATGAAAGGGGGTGTTTCGCAGTTGTCTCAGGTGTTATTAGTTAAGTTAAAGCATGCCTGATTAACTGATCGAAAGACGGGATCCATGTCTAATTAAAGCCTTTTGAAAGGCACACATGTCATCGAAGGTGGGCAAGGAGAATTGGTTATAGGCCAACTTATGCAAGTTTATTATGCTTTCTCTAGTAGTCACGTCGACATCTCCGCAAACACTCTGATGAGTTTTTGAATATTCGACTATTCTCTTTATTAAGTACTTGTATTGTTGAAAGAAATATACGTCTAACGGCTGAAGAAATTTTGTCGAGTGAAAAATTTGAAAGAAAACAGACTCCACATTGAATCCAAATTTCTCAATGCATAAGCGTAGATCCGCTTGGCCACTCCAACTATCCAACACCATGATTGTTTCCTAATCACCAGCCGATTCTTTTAGTTTATCAAAGTATGTCGCAGTTATTTGTTTTGTTCTTTTTCCTGACTTGGAGCATGTAATGAGCAAATTTGAGGATGATATTCGTTGCACATTTTCTATAACTTTGGGACCAAATTCTCCCTGATATTCCTGTGTTACAAGTAGTAAAAGTCCCATAAATTTTCCAGTAGCGTTAATACACATTTGCACGGTATAGGAATAAGTCGTTTTGTTTTTACTGACTACCGATGCACTCACATCTTTAGATCACTTTATATCGAGAGTTCTGTTAGATACAATCTCGTATTGGAAACCCCTTTGATTGGTGTTCAGTACATTAGACACTTTTGCTGCTCAATTATTATTTTTTTTCATGTTTTCCCAGAATTTGTTGATGACAGGTTGCAAAGACACTTCCAGAAACAAATCTCTTTTTGTTACGATTTGTTTCACCTTTCGATTTGTTTTTTTATGTACCTGTTTTAAATTCTTGGATGTGTGAGCTTGCTGTGAATCCGGGAATTCCAAGCTCCAATGATTTGTCAATGTCCCATGTTTTGAGGTTTTGAGGTGACTTTTAACTGTCTGTGATGATGATAAAATTGCGACCACACGTGTTTGGAAATTAATTTCATTTTGCTCTGCATGTTCCCACCTTTCCCTACATATTGTGCCCACCGTTGAATCTTCTTGTGGTCTTTTATCTGCCTACATATATGTTGCGCAGCCTTTAGTTTCTTTTTTTTTTTTTTTTTTTTGCCTTATGCATTTCTACTGCTTTCGCTATTATTTCTACGGATACTCCTTCACTTACTGTCCGCTTTTTTTTTTTTTTTTTTTCACAGGTTCTTCATATTCGAAGGTGGGGTCCGTATTTATTTCCAAATTACTTGTCAGTTCATTTTTGTCTATGCTGCTCTCATACAGAATATTGAATGACTGAAAAAGTTCATTTTCGATCATCCCTTTCACTGTCTTGAATAGTCGCTGACTAATGGTTGTCTCTTCAGTCGTTGGCTCCATTTCCTCGGATTCCCCAAAATATTCTAGCTGTTGCAAACTAAGGAGTATGGCAATTTTTGCTTTGTCAGCGGTAGCAATACAGCCTGAAGACTCGCCAACGGCATCTTCAAAACTGGGCCCCGACTTTGCATGTCACAGGGGTGCGTGCCACCTCCCCTGAAGCAGTGCGTCTGGAACACGAACCACAGGTACTGCTAAAATTCTCCATGGTTGAGTGCCTCGGGAACTCAGGTAGGCCCTGCCCATATCCTCTTTTTGTTCTGTAGGATCAGGCAAGGAAATTCCTGATGTTCTTTAAAGCATACTCCAAGTCAGTGCAGTCCAATTAGTTATATATGATTGTGAAAATGTGGTCGCAATCTTCTGTTTCTTACTAGAGGGAACATGGAACCTTCAACTTCACACTGTCAGCAACAGGTTACATAACTGTACTGTAAGCTGTCTTTTCTACCACACAGTCTTTCCTGCATAGCTAGCAACCTGAAGAAATCAGTAAATGACAGAAATACATCGGCCTATAACTCTTCACCAGTTGACAGGTAGCCGTATACATTTTCTTGATCTCCATGGTAATAGCTTTCCAACGACATCACTCTCGGCGAAATCTCGATCTGACAGTTGGGGACCGTCCCTAGTATGATGAAAACATGCTAAAAGGTCGTAGTACTTAGTGCTAGCAGTTAGATCTTCAATTAGTCAAAATTAAGCATAGAGTGTGACTTAATCATTAGGTTACAATTTTTAAAAAAGCATCAAAAACAGGGGGAAATGCTTAAAAGGGGGCACTAGGGCCCCAATAAAAATATGGGGGTTTTGGCCTGGGGAGAGGAGTCCAAGACTCAACTTTAAAGTTACGCATTAAGAGGTGGGGGAAATCCATGGTGCACAAAAAGTTTAGGGGGGCAGGGTCGTAACTGGAATGGAGAAATGAGGGTTTAATTAAATGGAGAAAGGGTCCCCAAAACGGATAAAAGTGGGGCAAGTTATAAACAATTTAGAGCACAAAAACTTAAAGTGGGACGGGGTCTTAAAAAATTAAAAATCTGAGACTCAAGTGCATCAGGACCTGCCTTGGGTTATCCTCACCCAAAATTTCAGTGTTCCAGGTGCGGTAGATTTTTTTAGCCATCGCAGACAGACAGACACGCGATTAAAACTTTCTTTCAATATAGACTTCATTAATTTTTTAATGCCTTTATTTGAATGTAATTTCCTAAGAGTCTTTAAATGATAATAAATGTTGCTATTCTATGGCTTATGAACATATAGTAATCTGAAATATACTGTAAAATTTGCATGCATAAATATGTATGCAGTAGTCATTAACAGAATCTTAATTGTATGTTAAGAAAAATCAGAATTTTTTGTGGAAATTGAGTCAGTCCAGGTCTGATGTTATTGCTTTTTGCCAGGGCTGGGCCATGCCGAACCAAGATAGCTTTCCTTGGACCGGGGCCTTGAAATTCTGGCTCGTGCAGACCTTAGTGTTAGCACTTTGCCCTTTCTCTTTCTAGAGTTAACACTACTTACTGTAGGAACTATCAAAGTACATAATAAAACCATTCTGTAAAAATAATTTTACCTTTTTTGAACTAAATAAATATCTTGTGATTTTCATAGTAGGATTGTAAAAATCTATTTGTGTTGAAGGCTATTATCCTATTCTTAAGGATGCTGGAAAAAATGAAAATTGATAAACAGAGAAAAACAATCCTGAAAACCTTTCATCTGAAAATTACCGAAGATGTTTGACAGTGGTCTAATTTGTGACTTTTTCCTAAGATGATTTGACACATAAATTCCCCCAAAATAGAAGATATCTCTATTATACTTATCTGTGTTGACACATACTGTTGTCTCCATTTCAGATCTCTTTGTGTTGTAGTATTAGTTTTGGTCATATTACCTGTTTTTTAATCAAATTTTAGATTATTAATTAAAAAAAAAATCATATTTAATTTTTTTTTTATTAAACATTAAATCACATTTGTATATTCATACTATTTATATTAGAGGTGTGCTGAACAGCAATTTTGAATGAATACCAAATATTTAGCTGATTGATTATTCTTATATTTCAGTTATGTATTTCAAGATTTGTTTTAAAACAATTTAAGATCCTATTTAATATAAATATTCCATCTTGAGGAACAAAATTTTTTCCTGATCAAATTTTACTCTAAAATTCAAATCTATACTTTGAGTTGTTATTTAAAAAGAAGATAGTCGTAAATTAATAAGCCTTTAAGGCAAATGTGCAAAAATCTAGGTGCCAATGGGCTGATTCCCACCAATAAATTTTATTAGTATTCTTTGTCAAATTTTATTAGTATACTTCGCGTAAATTTTATCAGTATTTTTATTAGGTGAAGAATACTAAAAATTTAGTGGTGCGAATCGGCCAATTGGCGCCTGGTTTTTTGCACCCCTGCTTTAAGGTCTGTAATCTTCTTGGCTTTTTCCGTAATAAAATTTTCTTTCATTCTAAAAAAAATATTCAAAAATTTTCTATATCAGTTGTAGTTTTATGAACCATTCCCTCCCCTTTTGTCGTAAGATAATTATGACAATCTGGAAGGAATTATTAGGAAAATTTTAGAAAAGAACTAAACAAGAACGAAAAATCATGCGTCAAGCATAGATTATGTAACACTTTCCAACGCTTCCAAAATAATTTTACAAATCATTACCGTTTAATAGTTGAAAGATAACATCTAAGTAAACAATTTGGAAAACACATAACATATTTAAAAACGTAATTTCATGAATTTCCAACATATGCAATATTTGGAAAAAATATCCGAATAATTTTATTCAGCCCTGTATATGATCTATCGATTTGTATGTATACTACATAGGATGCTAAATTTTAGTTTAGTTAGGAAACGCGTAGCACAGTTTAAAATTCTCCTTCTGGAGTTTCTTTCAATAAACGGAAATGTGTTCGCGAACTTTTGTGCTGCCCTGTATATGAAATACAGAATTTATACACACCAAGTAATAGACAAAAAGTGAGTTAAATTTAAAATCGCATTCAGCAACTTAAAACGCACTTCCAGGAATTATTGTTAACAGACAGTAGAGAATTCTTTTGTGTGTCCCTGTAAATGAACGATGACTGCTATACACACAATATTTTGTAGTAAGCCTTTTGTAATGCACCTTAGTGATATATATAAGTTTCAATGCGTTTAAAATAGTGAAACATTATTGAAATAAACCGCAAACGATTTTTCTCCATAGACGTAATGTAATGGAATTCTTTTGACTGTCCCTGTAAAGTAACTATAAGTGCTATGCACACCATATTCCATATTAAGCTTCTTGCAATACACCTTAGTCATATATATCAATTACAATGTATTTGAAATTGTGTAACATTATTAAAATAAACCACAAATGATTTTTCCCCATAGACCGTAATGTAATGGAATTCTTTTGAGTGTCCCTTTAAAAAAAAAACTATAAGTGCTACACACTTCAGTTGAAATAGGAAACATGCTATAGATAACGTCAATAACATATAAAAATTGCAGGGCAATCCGAGCACATTTACGGGAGTTAAAACACGGACAGACAGCCATACGGCAGACAAACCGTAGTCATAAACACTTTTCAACTAGGTTGGAAAGTGTTAAAAAGAAAATCCAGTCCATTAAAATGGTGGCAACTCATCAAGAATAGCTTTCTTGCTCTCTCTGATTTAGAAAAAAAGTTAAGTTCATCAGCAAGTATTATCTGGAGTCAACAATTATTTTCAGAAGTTTGAAATGTTTGTGAAAAATCAAGAAACACATACTGTTACAAGGCAGTTTTGAAGAAATTGCAGGAATTCATTCTAACTTGCCTTTGTTGATTTTATGCTATAGATAAAAGAAAAACCATTTTTTAAATGTCATTAATAATTAATTTCCTTAAGTGTGTATCTTTTCCTAAAATAAAATAATATAAAGCTATCTTATTTTAAATGTTAGCAGAAAATCTGTTCTTCGCATGAAAAAAATATCTATCAAACCTAAACATAGAAAGACAATTACGCTTCCATAGATGAATATGACACATGTAAAACTATTTTGGCAATTTCATCCATAAAAATTAAACATATTACAGTGACTGTTTAAAGATATGCATTTTTCATTTATGTTGAGCCTAGCTAAGATTAAAGTCCCACATCACAAGGGTAAATTGTTTCAATTTTCATAGTTAAACCAGTGAAAATATTAAAGGGACCTAAATGGCAAAAATCTGTCATCGAAATTAAGGCATTTTTTTGATGTGGATGTTGTCATAAAACTTAAATTTTAGGTCAAAGAAAGATTTAAAAAAATTCATCAAACAGGGAAAAAAATTGTCAACAATCAACACATTTCGTATTTATTATAAAGCACAAATGTGCGCACCAGTAATGCTGACATCATAATGATCTTTTCAACAATGTAATTAAAACTGTTACAACTTACAACAATGGAGTAATTATTCATCAAACCACGCACTCCCTAAAATATCCAAGTTAGAGCCAATTACGAAAATTTATCATCAATTTAAAAAGTTCAATTTTAAAATATTAAAATACTTATTCTCTTCATTTCTGACTGAAAATATGTCCTGTAAGAGTTATGCAGGTTACACAATTCAAAATACACTATATTTTCAATGATGACCGGTCACTTGCGATTTTAGACGTTTTGTCAAATATCTGGAAAGATACATGAGGAATTATCCTGAAACTTCAGGAGTGTAAACAACATGATAAACGTCATATATTTCCAAGAAGATTTTTTCCCGAAACCCCATAAGGGGCTGTCATCAAATTGAAGAAAAACAATTATATTTTGGATAACCCTGTAAAAACTAATATTGCAAAAGCCGAGGCTAACGAAAAAGACAGGCTACCGCGGTGCATTCTGCATATCTTTTTTTACAGACCGCGAGAGTGACATGATGCTCTTTTCGTACACCTGCATTGGTGGATTCGAGCATCACGTGATTCTGCCGGTCTGTAAAAAAAGATACGTGTAAAGTACCGCGGTAGCCTTTCTTTTTCGTTAGCCTCGGCAAAAGCATTCAAACTGTAGATTAGGATTAAGTGGATTATTGTAATAATTTGGGTTCATTTGTATGAAGATAGCATGTATACTCGAAGAGAAATTCAGGTTTTTATGAAAACAGTCCCAAATTTTACCAAGTTTTTTGCTTATAATTTGCAGAGTTTTTAATATGAAAACAAGTTTTCTTTCAGAAAATATGACAAACAAAATTATTCACAATACCCTGCAATCAGAATTAAAAAATAATAAAAATTGTATGAAAAATGAGCAGGTTTACTAAATATTGTTTCACTGCGCATGTGCGAATTCAATCAAAATATACTGTGCATAATATATTAGCTAAATGTATAGACCAACTTTTATGAAAGTCTCAAAAACATAGCTTGAAAATTCTGATAGTAATCGTTAGGGATGCACCGGATATGGATTTTGCCGGATATCGGATTTCGGATATCCGAAGCTGTTTGCCTGCCGGATATCGGATATCCGGCACTAGATATTCTGCTTTTAGTTATGGTGTATGCTTATTTATTTCTTTATATAATGCCATTTCAGAACAATAAATTATGTACATGTAATGTATGTACATAAATAAAACGTGTTTCACATATCATTAAAACATTTTAAATATATTGAAATATAATTTACAAAAACTATATCTCTTTAAATATATGTATATTAATAATGCTGCATAAAAAATGTAAAGTAAACATTAAAATATTTTGTTTATTTGTACAATGCTGGCAGAAGTAAACAAATTTTAACCATAACACATTTAATTAATATACCTATAAATGTAGAGTATTTTCACAAATAAATACATACTTTTTTTTTTATTATTATTTAAGCATAAAATATCTACTAATATGGTTGAAGAGTTATTTTCTTCAAATATAAGTTTATTTGATGCTTTTTTCTGTTTTAATTATTTAATACTGTTTTACTTTAAGTCCCATTTAGTTTTATTTTAAGTTAAATTACTTTTAGAGATTTATAAATAAAAAAAAATTACTTTTAATTTTAAATATTTATAATGAAGTTATATTTCCCCTAGTAGTTTTATACAGGTATGAAACAGAATTTCAGGTTATGCATTAAAATTCTTTTATTAAAAACTAGCTGACCCACCCGGCGTTGCCCGGGCCCATGATAAAAACCTTAAACAGAACTCAAGTTTGACTGATTTTTTTAAAGAAGCTGCACCAAGGGCCCCAAGAAGGAGATTAATATTCAAAATTGGTTGTAGCTGAGGTCCGAGAAATTTTTTTGTCTTTTAAGGCACAAAAAAGACAATGGCCCCGGACCGGGAAGCAGGGTCCTAAGTGGAATGTAGAAATGAGGGAATAACTAAATAAAGAAAAATCCCCCAAAACGAAGAAGATCGAATTAAATGGGGCACGTTATTAGCAATTTAGAGATAAAAACTTCAAGGGTCCTTGTACTGGGCCCCAGGGATCTAGGGTCTTAACTGGAATGTAGAAATGGGGGGAATAACTAAATGGAGAAATGGGCCCTAAAAATAAAGAAGATTGGATAAACAAGGGACAAGTTATTAACAATTTACGGCACAAAAACTTAAAGGGTGCCTGGGTCTTGTCTGAGAAATTTTTTTGTTGTTCATGTAGTAGCTGGAAGTCCACGTCCGTATTTACATTCTTTTTCCATTTAATATCTATTTCTCTGGAAACATCTATCCAAAAAACTGTTGGTAGATTATATAATTGCTATAATTAAACAATTTTAGTATAAAAATTCGGTTTTTAAATTCAGCAATACGGAATTAATATGACTCCATCTTAAATATGATGTAATCACCATGCCAACCAAGAAACATTACCTATCATGGGATATCATTGAATTAATTACGTATGATAGGATTTAATATAATGAAGAATGTAACTATAACTTGGTCATAGAGGTTATAAAATGTCATATATGACTATAAACGTCATACATGTCAGATAACTTGGCGATACATCTCGGTCGCTTGACGATTAATCCTCGGAAGCTGCTATAACCAAGAAGTACTGATTTTTTAAAAATTCAAATTACTTACTAAATATTTTTATTAATATCTTTTTAAGTTTTGATTCAATTTTTATAAAACTTGAAATGACTCGACAAAATTCTGCATTGATTATATATATATTAAATTTCAAACCTTTCGGTTGGGTAATTTTTGCGCTGTTATATGCGGAAAGAACAGCAAATTAGGTGCTGCGTATTTATATAATTACGAACACACCTAAACTGCTAGTGAATCGTGTAACGATAAAAAAGAAATGGTACCGGGGGTGAATTAAAATTACATTAAAATTTAGAGAATTACTTGAAAGTGGGGGGAAAGTAAAAGAGAGGGGGGAATGTTTAAAATTTGGAATATCAAAAAGGAGAAGAATTTGAGATTTTTGAAGAAGAGCCAGTGATCAAAATAATTATTATAAGTATAGTGGTAATACATGGAAAATATATAATGAAGAACGTTCATGGTGAATAACAGAAAGATATCTTACCTGAATAAAAATCCATAAACCTAATCCATACATAATATAACTAGAACTAGAATCGAAAATATCAATGAATCTATGATAATTCTAAATTCTTATCATGCACTTGTTAGAGAAATAAACAATCAAACAAATAAAATAATACTAAAATTCTTTATTATAAAATATTAGAAATAATTGGAAAGTACTGCGCTGACCCCCTTACATATATAATAATAAAATCATCAGGAACATTATATTATCATTCCTTCAACTTTGCAAAACATTATAAGAAATTTACTTAATGACATGAATACGAGTATGACGATATTCGTCTTGTACGAATATTATAACAGTGCATTATACTACAGAAGTACCGTGAAAATAAGATGAAACTGAAGAATCGTGAAATTAGATTGTTCATGAACAGATATCTTGTCTTATACAATGCATAAACATTAAATGAAGAGCTTATCAAAGCTTTAAATGTTCTTGACATCAAAAGTTTGAAATGATTAAGCCTAGGGTCATCTCAATAGGCACAAGTTCCGTTATAAGAACTTAAAAATGAGGTGTTCACTTAATTGTTGAAGCATGTTCCGTTATAAGAACTAAAAAAATGAGGTGTTCACTTAATTGTTGAAGCATTCAGTACTTGGTTAGCAGTATCCTCGTATGATACTTTAGAGCATCAACGAATTAAATATATAAGATATCTTACCGCCTCTGGATGAACTATAAATCTTACTCAAGTAGGTGGTTGAAGAGAGTATACAGCAGGACATCAAAAGTGACTGTCAGTTTCTCCACACTCAGTGAACAAATACTAGATGACATTCATAGCTAGCATTCACTTCCAGCACTCATCTCAAATTCAGTAACTATCTCATAGTTATTATGACTTATAAAACAGAGTATTTTATTTAAATAATTATTATGTATATTAAGTTATCCTTTTAAGGAATCTATAATTTAGAAATTTTAAACGGTACCGATCGTCGAACCCGTTTAGTTCGAACGATCGGTCCAAGATTTTATAGACGTTCAAATTTACATCCTTATTCCATGAAGATCATTTTGCAAGAGAGAGAACGCTACGAAAAATTTTAAGAAGTCGCGGGAAACACTAGCCGTTAAAAGCCAGTTAAATTATCTCAACCGCTGGGACTGAAGAGTTCCTCCAATCAGAAAAAAGTATTCGTGATCGGGTTAATCGCAATTAACCGATGCTGTGTTCAAAATCCCCGAACGGGTGCATGTCGCTGAAGCAGTGAACCGTAAAGTCAATGACCTCAGCACCCGCGCAGACACGCTATGAAAGGAATGTTACTGAGAGGCGAAAAAGGGGGATTCTTCCTTTCTAGACTAAACAGAAACGTTAGATAAGATATTGAAAAAGGAAGATGCAGAAATATTATGAATGTAATAGTATTTTATAAAGGACTATCTTTTAAAGTGAAAATTGAATAATAATATTAGAAATAAATAATTTAAAATGATTTAAATTAGGACTTAATAAAAATATAGATTTTAAAATAATTAAATTGCAAAAGATTTAAATTAAAGATATTTAAGTTTTGAAAATAGAATTAATACACCGCCGTCGCGTAACAAATCGTATGATTTTTAAGGGAACTATCGCAGAGGACCCAAAAGGGGCCAACTGATAGTTTTGAGCAGGGCCGTGAGAAGAAAACATCTTAAAAATTTCTTAGTACTGGAATGTAAAAATGGGGGAATGTTTAATCTTCAATTAGTTGAAATTAAGCATAAGGTATAAATAAATCATTAAAATAAAATTTTAAAGAAATGCTTAAAAAATTGGGCCCTAGGTTTGAGGGTAGTGGCCTGGAGAGAGGTGTCCAAGACTCACCTTTATAGTCACCATACATACTCGACTCCCGAATTCAAGATGAAAAACATGTTTAATTCAGACTGGTTTTCTACGCCTTATTTCACCTCATTTAATTCTAAATAATTTAAGGTGCAAAGAAAAATACTGCAAAATATTCGTATTAAAACTGTTTTCATCTCGAATTTGGGGGGCTGGCTTATACGAGAGTATATACAGTATGCATTGAGAGGGTAACACAATTGGGAGGGGGGGGGGGGTAAAAACGCATGGCACACATAAGTTCAAGGGGTCCCGGGTTCTAACTGGAATGTAAAAATGGGGGAATAACTAAATGAGAAAAAAGGCCCCAAAAATAAAGATCGAATTAAAAGGAGGCAAGTTATTAACAATTTAAAGAACAAAAACTTCAACGGGGGTCCCCATACCGGGCTCCAGGAGGCCAGGGTCTTAACTAGAATGTAGAAATGGGGAATAGCTAAATAGAGAAAGGACCCCAAAAACGAAGAAGATCGGATAAAAAGGGGGCAAGTTATAAACAATTAATGGCAAGATACAGAATGGCTTTTACACGTGGATAGGAAACTTACTAAATATATTTTATATTTTGCATTATAAACAAAAGTTATAACAAAATTATAACAAAAGCTATTCCCCATTCCATCCGTACTTTTATCAAGGATGTTTAAATATAATTTGCCATCATGTCCTATGCATATTATTCATAGAACTTATGTACTAGAAAGCCGGATATCCGGCAGAGAAGTCGGATATCCGGTAATTGTGATTCGGATATCCGATGATATTTCGGATATTGAAAAATCAACCGGATATCCGTTGCATCCCTAGTAATCGTCGATAGAATAAGCTCGAATTTCGCTGTTCCCAAAAGGAAGCAAAAAGATGAGGGGTTGTATCCAAATGTACTAGCTTATCAAAGTTGACATAATAAGAATGAAGTGTCTCTCATTCTATATTTGATACAACCCCTCATCTTTTTTGCTTCCTTTTGGGAACAGAGAATTTCGAGCTTATTCTATGGACGATTACTATCAGAATTTTCAAGCTATGTTTTTGAGACTTTCATAAAAGTTGGTCTATACATTTAGCTAATATATTATGCACAGTATATTTTGATTGAATTTGTGCATGTGCAGTGAAACAATATTTAGTAAACCTGCTCATTTTTCATACAATTTTTATTATTTTTTAATTCTGATTGCAGGTTATTATAATTTTGTTTGTCATATTTTCTGAAAAAAACTTGTTTTTATATTAAAAACTCTGCAAATTATAAGCAAAAAACTTGGTAAAATTTGGGACTGTTTTATAAAAACCTGAATTTCTCCTCGAGTATACATGCTATCTTCATACAAATGAACCCAAATTATTACAATAATGCACTTAATCGTAATCTACAGTTTGAATGCTTTTGCAATATTAGTTTTTACAGGGTTATCCAAAAGATATTCGTTTTTCTTCAATTTGTTGATGGCCCTTTATGGGGTTTCGGGAAAATATCTTCGCGGAAATATATGACGTCTATCATGTTGTTTACACTCCTGAAGTTTCAGGATAATTCCTCATGTATCTTTCCAGATATTTAACAAAACGTCTAAAATCGCAAGTGACCGGTCATCATTGGAAATATAGTGTATAAGATATGATCCTTTTAAGTTGAAATGTTTAATATTCCATTCTAAATTCTCTTATTTTTAATTACCAGCTTCTCTTTTCTCATCGGCAATTTCTTTTTAAAACTTCAGCTGTGTGCTATTTATTTTTTTAATAATAATAAATATGCCCATAAATCTGTAATCTTTACTTAAAAAAAAATGTTTTTAACTTTTCACAACAAAATGAATTTTTTATTAGATTTTTTGTGCACGACACTTTTATAGTGGAATTAAAAATTTTTATCAACTATAAAAAGAAATTTATGGTTTTGAAAATTTTAATCTTTATACAAAATAAGTTCTTTGAAAAGAGGAGAAAAAAATGCTATATTTTATATAAAGATTAGAAACAGATTTCAAAACTGCAAAACCATAAAAACAATTATAAATGATGAGGAAAAAAAATCAAATTCATTTTGTTGTGAAAAATAATCAAAGTCCGTAGCTAATTCATTGAATGAAACTGCATATTCTATGCTAAATGTTATATATTTTTTTTCCTTCAAAAAATAAATAAAATAAATGTTAATATTTTTTTGACATCACTCTGAATACAAATATGAGTTTTTATTAGCTTATAAAAATAAATTACACATATTTAAATATATTTATCATAATTTAACATGGAAATTAAATAAATAAATCTAAAAATACACGAGTTTGTCCATACATTTTTATCTTTTTTTTCTAAATTGTACAGTTACTTTTTTAAGTGTAGCAACGGGATATTTGAAAATTTAAAATTTAGATTTGTATAAAGTTAAATTATAACAGGTGGTTGAAAAAGGGGGTAAAGGGTGGTCTAGAGAATTTGTAAGTATTTTTTACCGGATGGTTCTAAAATGTATGTATGTCACATTGCATGTACATTGTTCCAAAATTGTAGATTTGTATAAAGAACAAACACATAAATTTTCACTTAATATATGTGTGTGTATATATATTAAGTATAATTCCTTCAGTGTCCATTCCATTGTTTTTTATAGTGCCTTATTCTTCGTCTTTCACATGTGTTTTCATTTTTAATTATATATATATATACAAAATATATGTTTTTGATTCTTTGTGGCATTTCATGAGAAATACTACATTACAGTTGTCCAATTCATTTTAAGCAATAAAGTTGATATTTTCATAAAAAATTATATTTTCATCAAATTTTAAAAAATGTAAAGTACCAAGTCCCCTTTGAAATTTTTAAACCATACATACACTAATTTAAAGTTTTTATATATATTTAAATATTTGATTTATTCTTATTTTGCAGTTGTATAAAAAGTTAGAGCAGTGTAATCATGAATTAAAGAAATATAGCCATGTTAACAAGAAAGCCTTGGATCAATTCATTAGTTTTTCTGAACAGAAAGAAAAACTTGTAAATCGTAAAGCTGAGCTAGATCGAGGTTATAATGTAAGTATAATATTTTTTAATAAATAAAATTATAACAGTAATCCCTAATATTAAGCACGGTAAACGTCTGTGTGTGTGTGTGTGTGTGTCTGTCTGTGCACTCCACCTTTGTACCCGCAAAGGCTCCGGGACCAGGCGACGCACGGACGGCGGACGCGGACCGAAAAATTCGCAAAAAAGGCGCGACGCTCAAGTTTCGATCGGGTCGGGATTCCGACCCGGACCCGGGGAGTTATTAATGAGCGAAAGTGTTTTAATTACCGACCGAAACCGAAGTTGGAAGAGAAGTCAAAACAGCGAAAAGTTCGCCTCCGCCGAGGGTTGCCGGTACACCTCCGGTCCGGGAAGGAAAAGGCAGGGGGTTCCCAGGGAGCGATTTAAGCCCCAAACCGCAGCGCAGGTCCGACCCCTATCTCCGGAAGTCGGGGGGGGGCCCAGAAATTCGTAAGTCGCACGTACGCAACCGGGACGCCATCAGGTCTCATAAATTCGAAAAATCGTTTCCGTGCGACGATTAGAACCGTAAAAATCCTTTAAAAATAGATCGATAAAAAATTATTTTTCTTTTCTTTCCGAGTTGCGATTCCCAGATCGGAGACGCACGGCCAGACGATTGTCTGGATCGGCATTTTCTTTGACGGAGGTCAGGTCACATGACGTTCAAGTGGGGTTTTACAGAGGGGGGGGGCATCTCTGATTCTAAGAGGCGCAGAAATTCCAAACTTTGACAGGGCGACGCTAAATAGATTCTGCTTTCAGAATATCTAAAAATTATTGCCATATCTTCATTACGAGCCGATATATTATTTTATTGTATAATTAATTATCGTTATTTGTATAATTAAAGCAAAAGAAAGATTTCCATTACAGTGCCGGCTAGATATTACGATTTTAAGAAGTATGCCGCGTCTAAAAACTGCATTACGAGTATTTTCAGTTTTTGTTTTAGAGTGGCAACCAGATATTATGATAGGAAAAAGCGGGCTTCGCCCGTTATCGATTTTTTTTTTTTTTTTTAGTTTTAAGTTTTTCTACAGCTCACTGTCTTTGAACTAGAACACAGGTAGTCTACATAAGTTGTTTGAGGAAAAGCAGTGTCATCGCCAACTCCCCCCCCCCCCCGGCAGCGGGGACCAGGGTCGGAGGTTCATTCGGTTAGAGGTTTGTACAATTCAATGTGCTAATTAAGGGATTACCCGGTGCGTGCGTAGTACGACCGGTATACGGTGCCGAAGGCAGCGGGCACCCGGGTCGGCGGTTCGTCCGGTTTGAGGTTTTACAAGATTCGAGATTTTCTTCAATTCGAGGCACCGATGTAAATTAGGGGCCCGCTGGCAGGCGAAGCCAGCTAGTTATATTATATTTTTTTTAAAAATGAGTTTGTTTTTATATACGTGTAAAGATTTTGATTTTGTTACGTGAGGTAGTTGTATTCTTTGAAAGATCAAATGAAAATTCCTTCTGAACTGATACATTGAACATGCCATAACAAAGTTCATACACCTAATCCAAGCTACGTATACCTTGACTTTTCGATGTAGTTTTAAATTTTTTCATCTCTTTAAAAAAATTCCACTCTTTATGGAGGAATCTCATAATTTGCCACTTTTTTAACCTAAAATTTTGTTTTACTTGTATGACATATCTTGCATGCTTTTTTGACTCCATTCTCAATTAGTTTATTTTTTACCTGCTTTTAGCTAAGAAAGCAAATGAAAGACTGGAGAAAGATAATGTGCTTGCTGTTAACTGCTTTCATATGGAATTTTATTGAAAGTTTGCTTTTTAATTAAATACATATAGAAAAGTCTTTATATTGAACGTCATATTCACCTTAATAAGTTAAAATACAAAATGTAAATGCATTGATTTCATAATTTAATTGTTACTAAAATAGGTGCAAATACAATATCAAATTTTTAAACATTAAAACCATTTAAAAAACATAGATGTTAAAAATATCCTGAATGCTTTCAGCTAAATGCTAGCCATCATCAGAGGAGTTAAAATGACTCATGTTGTGTCTTGCCTATCTCTTAACTTACACACAACAAGATAACTAAATTACTTATTGACTTTACTCAATTAAATAAATAAACTAGATGGAACCCGTCAAAATTTGACAGCAAACAACTTGATAGTACCATAAAAATAAAATTCATAGCTGCTTTAAAATGTTTGAAACTTTTTTAGAATAATTCAAATAAATAAAAAACCCACCTTGAATTAAAGCTAGGTTGGAGAACAGCAATTGGATAAGTTTTACTGGCACATGCACTCACAGAATTTCTTTCATCTGGTACATTTAGTGCTGTTGTGCCAGTAAATGGAAAACCATGGCACAACAGTGATAAATCATGCACAATTGTCATTTAATGCAAAATGCATTTATATACACTACACACTTTTCCATCTACTGATCCAATAACCATTTCGTCATTAAAGTGCATCTAAATACACTTTGTGATATAGTAAAAAATTAGCATTCGCCACTCAGCAAGTAATACTGAAAATTTAGCGACTGACTCTATTGCCAAACTTAATAGTCACACTCACCAATTGCTACGATTGAATGCAAAATGAGATTATTTTTTCTGCTGTTGCGTGACAAATTTTATAGTGGGGAGCATAATATGATTACACAGTGACAGACCTTTCCATCGATATATCACATGAGGTGTGCAAAATTTAGAAAATGAGGGGTGTGTGCAAAATTTAGAAAAGTATCCCCTTGGGAGAAGGCAAAGTGGGGGGATGGACACGGGATATGCATAATATGATTAAGCAGTCACAGACCCTTCCAACGATATTACATGAGGGGTGTGTGCAAAATTTAGAAAAGTACCCCCTTGTGGGGGAAAATTGGGGGGACAGACACCGGAGATGCATAATATGATAATGCGGTCACAGAGCTTTCCAACGATGCATCACATGAGGGGTGTGTGCAAAATTTTTTTTGGGGGGGAAAAGAGGGATGGACACCGGATATGCATAATATGATTAAGCAGTCAGAGACCTTTCCAACATGAGGGTTATCGGAAAAATTTAGAAAAGTGTCCCCATTGGGGAGAAAGTGGGGGGGGATTGGCATCTCAGATGCATATGATTAAGCGGTCACAGACCTTTCCAACGATATATGACATGAGGGGTGTCAACAAAATTTAGAAAAGTGCCCACCTTGGGGTGGGGGGGGTGACGTGAATAAGCGGTCAAAGACTTTTTTTCCAATGATATATCACATGAGGGGTGTGTGCAAAATTTAGAAAAGTGCCCCACTTGAGGGGAAGTGGGGGGATGGACCCCAGAGATGCATAACATGAAAAAGCGGTCACAAGCCTTTCAACTTAGAACTTTTTTCTCGAAGGCATTTGATAATATTAAAAAAATTTTTACCTGAGACAATTTGACGATATTCTTAATTTTTTTTGCGTAATTCGTCAAACGTTCATGGAAAAAATCATGAAATTCGCTAATCAATAGTCGATAAATTATGAAATTCAACAATCGATAGCAGTAAAATTGTAAAATTCGTCAATCAATAATGGAAAAATCACTAAATTCATCAAATGGTCTCCGGTAAAAAAATTGTGCTACACGCTGATGTGATGATCAAAAGGGTTTTGAAGTATATGACAAAATTAGCACTCGCCAATCAGCAAGTGATACTGAAAATTTGGCGATTGACTTTATTGCCACCACTGGTCAAACATAATAGTCACACTCGCCAATTGCGATGATTGAATGGAAAAAGATTTTTTTTCCTACTGTCGCTCGACAAATTTCGAAACCATTTGGCGTATTTCACGATTTTATCCCCGAAATAATTTGACGTATTGTGATTTTTTTTTTTTTCTCGAAGCCATTTGACGATATTCGAAAAAATTTTCCCCTGAAACCAGTTGAGGAATTTTGTGATTTTTCCACTATTAATTAATGAATTTTGCGATATTTCCACTGTCGATTGACGAATTTCGCGATCTATCGATTAACGAATTTCACGATTTTTTCCATGAACGACCAAATTGCACACTTTCTTTCTGCTGGCGTTCGACGAATTTTGCAATTCTGTTCTACAATTGTTAGACAAATTTCACTATTTTTCTCCCGAGATCATTTGACGAATTTTACGATTTTTTCCCCCGAACCTATTTGACGAATTTCTCGAATTTTTTTCACGACAGTTAGACAACATTAATTTTTTTCCAGAAATGCATTATTTCTTTCCCGAGACCATTTGATGAAGGATGGCTAATTAATATTTTTATATTATAATTAAATTTTAGTGGTATGCAAAAATTGGAACAGTTGGCAGCCATGCTTTAAGGTAACACTTTTATTTAACTAAAAAAAATTAAAAAAGAAAAAAATGGGCATAATTTTTGGACATAACAGCAAATGTAATACAGTGAGAAAATGCTTTTCTACCCATTCAATAAAGTCAGGGCTGAAAGAGTTAATGATAAAAAATGTATTATATACTTTTGTCTAATTATAGAAAAAATTTGGCAAAAATTATTTTAATTTGGCTAATTTACTGGATAGCATTTTGAAAATCTTAGCGCAGTCCATGAAATTCATATTCTTGATCGTTCTATGGCGTTGGCAAGTTGGATTACTATCAGGTATTTTTTCATTTTATCTTTATTTATTGAGTTCATGAACATGGTAACAAATATCTATTTCTATGTTCATGATTGAGTTCTTTGGATATCTTTTGGTTCTTCGTATAATGTTAGCGAAATTATTTAGTGTGCTTTTTGTGAAATTTGAGTAATTGTAAAACACTGGCGTATTTTTTTTTCTTTTTATGTCATATGAATTTTGCTACTTTAAATTTTTTAAACCTAAAAGTAATAATCGAGTTTTTATAAGGATTTTTGAAGGGGTTTATTTTCCATTGAAGAAGCTGAAATTTCTTTTTTTGAATATATTTCAGATGTTTTAATGGTTACATTCGGCTGTAAAATATTGAAAACGAATTGCCCCTTTTTTGTTTTGTTTATTGATAGATGATATTTATTTTTGCTTAAATGATGTGCTGTTTGAGCAATCCCCAGCATCACTGTTAATGTATGGAATCCTACTTTCCAAAATAATTTACAGAGTCAGTGTGTAAGTGACAATATGAATTAGAGTTGTACTGTATTAGTTGTACTCTGTATTAGACCAAATTATGTATTTGGCGAATACTGATTAGTTATAAAATTTTACTTTCTTTTTGCTTTAATTAGTTGTAAAATTTTATTCTTTTTGTTTAACCCCAAAAAACAAAGTACTATACTTGGCGACAATGTTGTTGGTATAACAGAAACATATCATAATGCCCCCCCCCCCCCCTGTATGCCAGAGATGGAAATGCTCTAATTTTTACAGTTGAAATTTCATTTTTTCAAGTGTTTTAATTAAATGTTTATAAAACTACATTCTGGTGTTTTTATCAATTTAAGTTTGTTGATCAATTGTACTTTTTGAGATTTAGAGAATCAGTTGTATACTTTTTATTAATATGAATTACAGATGTATAAAATACTCTGTATTTGACGAAATTTTGACCATGTGCTCGCTCAATACCAAATATAATTTGATGGCATGAAAATTGCACAAAATTTATCAATCTGTCATGTGAAGAAAAATGGAAAATTCTTCAGCTGGCTGTGGGAAAAAAAATTGCAAAATTCGACCAGCAGTTGCATGGAAAAAGACTTTCACCAGCAGATACAAATCCAGAAACTTGCTATGTTGCCAATTGTGTTTATATATAAAAAGAATTCATAGTTTAATCACAATAAAATATCGTGAAATTTATTGATTGGTTGCGGGAAAATATCGTGAAATTCAACAATCGTTCAGGAAAATGTAACAAAATTCCACTAACACAGGAGCCTCTAAACAAACCAGTTTAAAATATGCATTAAGATGCTTTACCATCTGTGCATTTACATATTAAAATGTGTACAGAATGATATAAAATTTTTTAAAAAACTACCGACACAAAACCAATAAATTGTCACACTAAAGTTACAAAACCTCTAAACAAATTATCAACAAAACAAAAAATTCCATGCAAAACACATTCATACACACTATTATAACAAAATCATCAAAATGCACAGGTGGTAAAGCTGTTTAGAAGCTCCTGTTATTAGTAGAATTTTGTTACATTTTCCCAAATGATTGTTGAATTTTGTGATTTTTTTTCCCGCAACCAATCAATAAATTTCATGATGTTTTATTGGTGATTGGTTGCGGGAAAATATCGTGAAATTCAACAAACATTCAGGAAAATGTAACAAAATTCTACTAACAACAGGAGCCTCTAAACAAACCTGTTCAAAATATGCATTCATATACATTAGATGCTTTACCATCTGTCCATTTACATAGTGTACTAAATGATATAAAAATTTTTAAAAACTAAAATGTTACACTTACATCTTAATTGTAAGTTTCATTGTTTACATGAGTGAATTTTAGGGAGTCTACTGCATATATATACACATATACTAAAATTATCTTTCTAAATCCATTTGAATCATTGAAAGTTTTTTTAAGATTTAATCGTATTTCAATCTTTAGAAAGCAACTATTAACCAACATAATACCAATAAATTGTCATACTAAAGTTCCAAAACCTTTAAAAAAAATTGTCAACAAAACAAAAAATTCCATGCAAAGCACATTCATACACACTATTATAACAAAATCATCAAAATGCACAGGTGGTAAAGCTGTTTAGAAGCTCTGGTTATTAGTAGAATTTTGTTACATTTTCCCGAATGACTGTTGAATTTTCTGATTTTTTTTCCCGCAACCAATCAATAAATTTCACGATGTTTTATTGTGATTAAACTATGAATTTTTTTATATATAAACACAATTGCCGACGCAGCAAGTTTCTGGGTTTGTCCATGCTAGTGAAAGTTCTTTTTTTTTTATGCAACTGCTGGTCGAATTTTTAATCAATTTTTACAGCCGAATGCAACTATTAAAACATCTGTAATATTATATTCAAAAAGGTAAATTTCTGCTTTATAAATCCTAATAAAAACTCGACCATTACTTTTTGGTTTAAGAAATTTAAAGTAGCAAAATACACATACGACATATAAAGGAGAAAAAAATACACCAAACCAAAACATATCCAAAGAATTCAATCATAAACACAGAATTAGATATGTGTTTCTATGTTCATGAGCTCAATATAACAAAATAAATAAAGATAAAATGAAAAAATACCTAATATTTATAGTAATCCCAACTTTGAAACTTGCTAACGCCATAGAACAATCGACTTTATGAATCATCTTTCCTAAAGATCTCTAGACAGGAAATAGCCCTCACCTCATTGACTCCAAATCTGTCTCTGGATAGTAACAACCTCTCATTTGATTGGCTGAATGCTGACGCATGCGTGTAGAACCCAATTTGACAGGAGTTTACAAAAAATGCCTTTAGCTGATTGGCTGAATGCTCACGCATGCGTATAGAACCCATTTTCACACGAGTTGACAGAAAAACACTTTAGCTTTATTAAATATATGGATAAATTACTCCTTCAGGAGAATTAACCCATTTTATTACTTACTCTAAAATTTATCTTATTTACTCAAAATATTGAATTTATCTTCTTATTTATTTTATATTAGAAATTTTGACTATTTAGATTGGAACTTACATTTAATAAAATAATTTATATTGGATCACAGAGTTGCCAAGTCTCCGGCTTTTTGCACACCACTAATTTTTTAGAGAAAATGTTGTTCTTTTAAATCGCAAAATGCTCTGATTAAACAAAATAACATTTTCTGTACTAAATTACTGGTATCCAAAAAGCCGGAGACTTGGCAGGTCTGGGATCACAATTACAAAATAAAGTTAATCACTAATTAAAATTATATGGAAGTGCATTGTGTTCTGGCTTCCAAAATTAAGTTATATAATCCGAACAATAACACCAAGTACGTGGTCAGAGAGAATCAAGTCTAAATAAAAACTCATCCCTGTAAAAATCTGAACTTGTTTGTAATCTTTCTCTCTTACTTGAGAGTTAGCTTTCCTCGCATCTGTCATTCAAAACTACTAAGAAATGAGACAATTTTAGTTCAAGAATTACAAATCTAAAACAATTTGGATAATCAAATTAAATAAGAAAACAATCAGTGAAATTAATCCAAAAATGTAATTTAATCTCCTACGAACTTCAATGGTCTCATTTCATTAGTAAACTCAAATTTAATCTTCAATTTTCTTATTTCTTCTTCATGAATCAATTTTTATCTCTGAAAAGTAAAATGCGTTCTTCTAAAACATAACGTGATGGAACTAGCTGATTTATAAATGTATTTATCAAAGGCAAATCTCCATTTACTTACAAGTTCAACTTATCATCAAAAATATCTTGCAATTCTACATCATTCACCAAAAGACCAATTTACCTCAACACCGTTTATAAACATACATTATCCCCATATCAACCAGTTCCAATGGTTATTCTCTAAATTCTGATTTAATGAATACAGACAACTTCTTAACTGAAAATCATGCGAGAAATAATTAAAATTAGACTACACAAAATTCATATCCTTACTATTAAATTATGCTACTTAAAAATTAACAAGAAGTAGTCTTTTTACATAAATTGTCTGCATTCCCTCAACGCTAAAAATTAATTTCTTCTAATGCTGAAATAAAATAACAAATAATAAAAAGAAAACTACCCAGTTAAACTGAGGGCATTGAGCTCACAGGTTATTCACACTAATTGTATATTATACTCTTATTTCAAAGAATTTGAAATATGCCCCTCAAAAAATAAAGAAATCAACAATATATTAAGTGGGGGGTCATCCCCCGTTACCCCCTCATAGTTAACTAATGAACCCCTTAAACTAATCAGGGAAGTCTCTAATTACAATGAATATATATACAAAATTTGAAGAAAATCTGATAATTCTGCATGAAAAACCCATTTATCTAAATTAAGGGGGCATTAGCCCCCCTTTCCCCCTTTATACTTAACCAATGAACCCCCAAAACTATTGACAGAAGCGCATTATCAAAATGAATCTATATACAAAATTTGAAGAAAATGGGATAATTCTGCATGAAAAACCCATTTATCTAAATTAGGGGGGTTATCCCCCCCTTTCCCCCTTTATACTTAACCAATGAACCCCCAAAACTATTGACAGACGCGCATTATCACAATGAACCTATATACAAAATTTGAAGAAAATTGGATAATTCTGCATGAAAAACTCATTTATCTAAATTAGGGGGGGGGGGGGGGGGGGTTATCGCCCCTTTCCCCCGTTATACTTAACCAATGAACCCCCAAAACTATTGACAGAAGCACATTATCAAAATGAACCTATATACAAAATTTGAAGAATATGGGATAATTCTGCATGAAAAACCCATTTATCTAAATTATGGGGGGTTAGCCCCCTGTTTCCCCTCTTATGCTTAACCAATGAACCTCCAAAACTAATCAGGGAAGCGCCTTATCACAAGGAACCTATAAACAAAATTTAAAGTAAAACGGTTAGTTCTATCAAGAGTTATCGCGTTACGTACATACATACGTACGTACATACAGAACCGGCGGGCACATAAGCTCTCAGGCTTTGATAGCCTGTGAGCTAAAAAGGGATGCACTGCAAGGTAAATGAAGATACATTGTATGCAGGAATTAAGTAATTTATTGCACAGATTATCCGTTTACAGCAATTAATATTCATTATCTCTCAATTAAATTTATCAAGAAATTAGCATTATCCATAACAGTTGAGTGAAATTTCATCTTATTCTTAAAATTACTTCTATAATTAAAATCAACATATTTCTATGATTCAAACAATAAATATAGTTAAGCAAATTCCAGTAAAATTTTATTAATATAATATTTTGGAGCTGCTGGCAGACTTTACAAAAAAAGGTTAATTATTGGAGTCATTTAAAAACTTATGTTAGGATGGATCGTAAATTACAATCCAGAATTAATTAAATTAAATAAAATAGAATAAAAAATAAATACCTGTTAAGTTAATTCATGCATGATGAAAATTAAGAGAAGGATAGGAAAGAAAAACTTAACATCGTGACAGCTCCGGAGCTGAGATGCTCACATCTTCATATGTAGACTTCTGATCTCCAACTGAATTTTTTGCTTTTCCCACGCTACCTCCTTGATTGCATTCTGTTAGGAAAAAGCAGTTTCCGGGTCTTATCACCATGCTTATTCTTTCCCTTACCTCATTTACATTTCATTAAAGTCATTTATAATACATAATATAAAAATCTTTCACAATATAATACTCTTTATTTAGTCATTAAATATAATACAATACTTTAAATATACTAAAGATAATTACTTTTTAAAGCTTACCTTTATCTAATTTATCCTTAAGAAACATCCTTGATAAATATCTTTCATAGACATCTTTGATAAATGTTTGATTAAAATAACATTAATAGTTACTTTTAATAAACTTTCTTTTAAACTACCGTTTCATATTTATAAAGGGTTAAAGTTATTTTACTTGACATTTCAATCTCTAACTCACGCTGTTTCCGGATAACTTCGTATCGTCGCATCGACCACATTTCTCATGTTTTTCTGAGTTGTTCTTACGAACGCTCATAGATGGTGGTGCGATTCAACGCAGTCGCGGTTCGTTCCTTGCTTCGTGCCGATGTTGTCGGATTTGCATATGGCATACGGCATTCGAGAAGCCGATAGAAGAAGTGATGGGACATACATGGATACTCTTTTAGTAGGATGTCGTGGGAATAAATAGTACTGGTCACCGGCATTCAGGGCAATCCGTTTTAGTTGTTTGTTGTTATCCTCGTGAAATGTCTGGAGAAATGTGAAAGCTGTTTTTGTAATCTTTTCGGTATGATGCAATAAGTTAAGAACTGGAATGGAGTTTCCATTTATAAAGCATTGTTTTAGTTTTACATATGAGGGAATATAATCGTAGTGCTGTGTTTGATCTTTTTAGAACTCTGGACACTTCGGCATTTTAACGATGTTGATAGTGAGGCATGGTGGTTTTCCCCGTATGTTTTTGAGATGGAATACGTTGGGGTCAACCTGGCTGGATGTCTTCTTCATCGAAATGTTAGTCGATGTGTTCACTGCTCTAAAGTGTTGACATGGAGGCCTACGGATCACCTTTTGACGAACGGAATAAGTGTTTAAATGTCTTCAATCGAATTTTCTTTTCATATGGTGTTTTTCAACTGAAAAGGTGCTGGAAATCTATTTGCTGTTTCTTTGAAATCTGCTGCAACAAGATTTATTAGAGTTTTATTACAAGTCAAATAAAGTTAAAAATGAAAGTTTAGTTTAATTACTTTGGGTTCCAGAAAAGGAATAAGATTTATTTAATGTAGTTTAGTTACACGTCATGATGTCTGTTTATCGTTTATTTAAGTAAGTTTATTTTCTATTTTAAGTAAGTGAATATATATATATTTAAGTTTTTTGTATTTATATGTGTTACGTTTGAATAAATATATTGGTTGTTTTAAATATATTGTCTTTAATTATAATCTTCATGGAATTCAGGCATTCACTTTAAAAGTTAGTTATAAGAGATGGATATATATATATATATTTTATGTTTAAATTGAATTGTAATTGAATTAGTTTAAATTAACTTTTTGAGGTTATTAAAATCAGCTATATACGCTTTTACTGTAAGTTTAATCTGCTATTTCTTTAAACCCCAGTCAGTACATTTGTGCTGACCAATACATTCAACTCCCTGATTCCTACGCGCCGACAAATAGTGCCCCACAAAATGGCACTATGTAGAATAAACGATGGTAAAATGTGCCATATCGCTTCACTCATCTGCTGAAATGTGCCTTGGTAATTCTTCACACTTCGAGTTTCTGAGATTTAAAAAATGCATGACTTTAGTGAATTTTAAAAATGTGAAATCAATGCGCGATCATCCGGTCACATGGGGATGCGATGCTGTGGCGTTGTCACATGGTGACGCTATTCTTTGCACGGGATTTGCTGAGGCTACGATCTTGTTGCCATTTCCATTTTAAAGAACAGAAAAACTTAGGGAAAACAGATAAGAATAGTAAAAACATATTACAACAAAAATGTTAATAAAAATATAAATAGACTCCAAAAACGTTAATAAAAATAATAAGACTCCAAAAGCTTTAATAAAATTTAGACTCCAAAAACTTCTAATTAAACTCAGTAGCTCCATAAATGTTATTTAACCACAATTAACTCCAGTAACTCTTAAATTATTGCATTATAATTATTTCATCATCAATATACCTTTTGGAATTAAAACCATAATTTAATTAGTGAAACATAAATATCTGAGGAATTCACAGTTGATAAGAGGAAGTGCCCACTATTCATCTTCCCAGGAGCTAATTAATAAATATCAAATTCACAAACATAATCGTTTGGTTATTAAACCCAAATGATATATATATATATTTAAAGCAACATAAGTTCTGGTGGACAGTGTGAGAATTTTAATTAAAAGTTCTGTGCCAGAAAATAATTTAATCTATAAATAACTTTAACTTTTAAATCAACCTGCAAACCGTAACTGCACCTTTAACTTTAACTATGAAAAACAACAAATCGTATTAAAATAAACTAAACATCCCATAATTACACAATATTTTAAAAGTTAACAATTAGACAATTTAGAATTAAAATAATTTAATTTATATTTAAATTTAAGTTGTGTTAGTGACACAACACTCAAAAACTGTAGCTATAAAAAGAACACAAAATTCGGCAAAAATAGAGCAAAGTAAATCGCAAATTTTGTCAAATGACCTTGAAAAATATCACAAATCGTCACTTGGTTGTGCAAAAAAAAAAAAAAAAAAAATTCAAATCTCGTCGATAGGTCACAGGAAAAAATCACAAAATTAATCAAACAATCACAGAAAAAATTCCTGTATTTGTCAAAAGTTCATCAATCGGTCGCACAAAAAAAAAAAAATCTTGATCAACGATAGAGCAAAATAAATTGTTGTGAAATTCTACAATTTCGGCTACAGAAAAAAATTGTAAATTTTATCAAACGATCAAACAAAATATATTATAATATATATTGGTAATACTTGTAGCATGCATGTGTGTGTGTATAATTTTTATTTTATAAATTAAAAGAAAAGTCATAAAATAATAATATTGTGTGAGGTTTTACAGAAAAAAAAAATCCAATTGTTTTGATTTAATTTTTTTTTTTTTTTTTTTTTTTTTTTTTTTTTAATAAAAAATTAATCACAAACCCTGGTTTGGGTCGGGTTACAGGTTGACTTCAAATGGAATTTGTAGGTTCGGATCGGGTACAACCTGACCCGTGCAGACTCTATCCTGGATAAGTGGATAAAGCTGGACTATACGCTTCTAAAGCCATCAGACCCTCAAAACAACTGTTTAGATGGGAATAACCATCAATCATTTTCTTTGTTAAAGCATGTATTATGACTGATTTATATTTTAATTTCTTGTTATGTTAATTGTAAAAGCATACATTCAGTATAGATGATTATTTAAAACCCGTATTAGAATTTATCCTAAATTATTTTAAACGTATGTGATCTTTGTGTCATAAAATAGTAAGTATTTGAATTTGAAACCAATGTATTTTCTTTCATTATTTGCCTCTTTCTTGCAATAATCTTTCATTATTTGTATCTTCCTTACAGAACTGTTTGTTAAAGTTTTAATATGTATTTTAAATTAAATTTCAAGTAGAATAGTTGAGCAATAAAAGTTAAATCTCTTTAAAACATGCTTAGTGTTAATTTGAAATTTTTTCTTCTTCTCTTTAGAGTCGTGTTTTTTACCTTCATATAGCATTGTAATATGAGTAATGGTTTTTCTTTTCAGTATGTTTTTAAAGTATATTTCAAAATATTATTAATGTTTATATTGAATAAGTAACTCCTGCCATTCTTGTAAATAATAGTTATATTAATAATATCATAAATAAAAATATATTAATTATATATTATTATATATATTATATAAAAATATATTAATAATATCACTGTGGAAAATGTTCAATTTTTTCTTTTCTATTCCTTACATAGTCAATCATGGAGCTGATGAATGTTCTTGAACTACGTAAATATGAAGCTATCCAATTAACTTTTAAGCAAGTATCGAAGTACTTTAGTGAAGTTTTTAAAAAATTAGTACCACAAGGAAATGCATCTCTTGTAATGAAAACTGAGAATGATGAGACAGGATCTCAGGTAAATATTTTACATTCACTGTACAATATAATAAAATAACTAATAATTAAATGTTTTAAATCTCGAATATTTTGTAAGAATGTATCAATTTACAATTGTCTCAAAAATACCAGAACAAAATTGTGTGTGATTTACAAACCTTGTGTTAAATGAATTTTAGTGATATTCCAATCTGTTTACAGCTAAACTGTATAAAGTAATGAATTTGAGTATCTTATCTCAAAACAACACGTATCTGAAAATTGTAAAATGTGTGTGTGTGTGTGTGTGAAAGGGAACTTAAATGTTAACTATATATCTTTAGCTGTACTTTTCATATTATTTCCCTTGAACTAATTGCAACACTTTTTAAAATATAAGTCATGTGAATTACTTCAAGAGCAAAATAATCTGTAACACAGAGTTGTGAACTCTATATGTATGTTAACACGTTGACTGGCCAACCTGAAATTGATTATTTTTTTCGAAACCACCCGAACTACCCCTTGACAGTCCTAAAGTAAGTAGTTCATGTAATGTAGTTCAATCATTTGTCTGACAGATAGCACCAGGAAGCAATCATAGATAAATCAAACAGCACTCTGTGCAAGTGACCATATGGTCTCACAGTGCACGGAATGGAAGTCGCACATAAGATGATATGAACTCGGACAATCAACTTGTTAAATTAAACAATATAATGTCTTATTCAAGGGGTGAGAATCTTCTACATTATTAAAATTTTCATTTAAATCACCTTTCTTCTTTCATATTATTATTAATAGTGTATTTTACTGGGGGAATAAACCTTTTGGAACACTGTTGCATACTCTCTCCCTCTTAAATAATAAAGAAGCTTATTTTACTGATATTGTTGTAGTAATTTTTTCCCGTGAAGTTTTGATGGCTTCCATCTAGTTTTCATTTAAATCGCCTCTCTTCTTCCATAAAAACAATGACAATAATCCCTCTTTCTCCTGTAATCCCTACCAGCATACAAAATCGTTCTTTTAACTAAAAATAAAAAAAATCATATAAATTACCCCCCCCTCCCTTTTTGGAAATTTCATTCCATTTCTCCCCTCAGCGCACACATAGTAGTGTTAAATCTTAAAAACTGTTTAAATTTTTCTGTCGTATTTGTAACTTTTCTGTATTAATAAATAAATAATCCTCTAAATTCTTTCTTTGAAATTTCTGATTCCGCCTCTTACTCACTTAGCATCCAAAGTTAAAATTTTTAATTTTTATATGGTAACAAATGTGTTCTTTGATATGCAATATAATTCTTTAATGTTGTAACAATAATCTATCATCTAAATCAGTGGTTGCCAGGGGTCGGAAGCGCGCTACAAGTAGTGAAACTACTGTAGCCGCTACTTTTTATAGTAGTTTTTAGTGTAGCGCACTACATTTTGAATACTGTATTGTAGTGAGTAGCACAATACAAAAAATCATTGTAGCGAGAACTGACGCTACTTTTAACGCTACTTCAGGAGGGAAAAAGTGCCATTCTGCAAATCACGTGGTCGAAATTGCTTCTTTTGTGCAGAATTTGTTCTACACAACAATTTCCGAATCACAGTGGAAAATCTCAGCTATGCATTGCACGAAGTCATAGATATTTTCCATTGACACTTGCTGCTGAAATCAAGTATTAACCCACCAAAAGAATTAATTTTCTTGTTGGCAACACTTGTATATTTATTCGTTATTAAGCCTTCATGTTTTAACGCCGGGCTTTTTATTATTCGGAATTGCTCAATTTACAGATTTATTTATTGTTTGCATTTAGGGTTGTTTTTTTTTGCAATTTTCTAGCTTGGAAAGATCTAGAAAGTACAATAGCTTTCTTAATTTTGCTACAAAATTTGTTAAGTGTGTATAAACTAACGTTTTGGAGAAAAACACAAAACATTTTCTTATATGTTATCTTTATTATTAATTTTTTTAATGCCCTTGGTTATGTTGCATTTATTTAATTGTATCCTGGCAGACGCGATATAATGAGGGGTCACTTTATTATTTAATCCGTGTCTTCAATTTCTTATGTAAATTAAACACTTTGACAAAATTTGAAAGTAGCGAAGTAGTGACTACTTTTGAAAAGTAGTTTGTAGTTGCTACTTTTTAAAACAAATAGTTGTAGTTAACTACATTTTCGACAATGTAGTTGTAGTTCGCTACAATAAAAAAGTAGTTTTTCCGACCCCTGGTGGTCGCCAACCGTTTGGGCCACAAAATTCATAATTTTAAATCACATAGACCACTAATATGATTTTTTTTTTTAAACATGAATACATTTGTGCAAAAACAGAGTTAGTCACAGGCCTGGAAAACCTAGAAAATATGGAAATTTAGGGGGGGGGGGGGGAATGTATTTCCATTATTTAACAATCACACTAATCTGGGGAGGGTGATTTATTGAATCCTTTTGGCACTTTTTCACAATTTGAAGAAGATTGCCAATCCATGTAAAATGACTATGAATCTGATTCATTTTAGTTCTAGTATTGAATCAATGGTCAGAAAAACTACTGTTTTATTGTGGCAAACTACAATTAGTTTATGAAGATGTAATGAACTACAGTCTACTTGTTTAAAAATGTAACGACTACAAACTGCTTTTCAAAGGTAGTCACGCTACTTCATTACTTTCAGATTTTGCCAAAGGATTACCCTTTTTCTTTTATTTTAACTACATTAATTTATGTCTTTATTTGAATGTAATGGTCTACTAAGAGTCTAAGTGATCATTAATGTTGCTATACATTATTCTTATATTGTGAATATATAGTAATCTAAAATATACAGAGAATGGTACCAAGTTTTAATTGCAGTGACATATGAAAAAGTCTCTTTGCACAAATATGTTGTTGAAAACTGAATTAAAATTTTTATTGCTTTTTCATTATGGTTATTCACTTTTTATGCAGAGCTAAAATTAAAAATGTACTGTCTTGCAAATAAATAATCAATAACATTTATCAATTTAATTATTAAAGTAATTGTTGCAGTAATTGAAATTTTCAAAACTAAACATCTAATATTTAACTAGAATAATGTTTGTATTTTATTCATAATAAAAGGTGAAAAATACATAGATCAAGATGTTTTTGGTGACCACCAAAATTTTCGCATAAACCACCAATTGGCTACTGCTGATCTAAATTCCCCTTACTCCCTCCCAAAATTTCTGCTCCTCTCTTGCTTTTCTCTAGCAGAATGGGGGATGGGTTTCCAGATATAGAGAGGGTTCTCAATCTAATAATTGTTTTTGTGCTAGTGTAAGCTAACTGTGTAAAAGGCTTGTTTTCATAAATTAACTGGCCTCATATTTGAATATATTTAAAATTATCTTTCTGCCTCTTTAAAAATTGTATTTTGTTCTATAGTTACTCAGTATTTATAGAGTAACAAGATGATTTCTAACTCGTAAAATATTTGTTTTAGGGTGCCAGGGCTCAGTCTGTAGAACAATTTATTGGTGTTGGAATAAGAGTAAGTTTTTCTATTACTTTTCCTCCTCATGTACTTTATATTTTCCTATTTTGCTTCAATACTTTTTTATGTTAATTTGTAGCATATTTTGGCCTTAACGTAATAAGTTGATTTTCTAAATCTTATTTAAAAATGTTATTTGTTTTTAATCTGCAATTTATTAAGAAAATTTGCTTTGCCTGTAATAAATAAGAAAAGTTTTCTTGTGATGTTTAATGAAATTTTAACAAATACGGTAATTATTTTAATATGCACAGATTATTTATTATTCAATAGCATCAAAGTATAAAAAACTTAACATTCTAAGTGCATGACTTATTTATTCATGTTTTTCATTATCTCTTCGTTCTGAAAATTTGTAGTGAATGAATAACTTTTTTTCTCTCTGTTATTTGTTTATGTTTATCGAAAAACATTGACAAAAATAGGTTTTCTTTGCAAAGCAAATATTAGGAGTGAGAATTAAGATAACTATACCTTTTCCCTATCTATTAGAAATGAGCAGTGCTGTTATCTAATACTAGCCAGGCTTCGCCCATATGGTCGCTTGGGAGTCTCGTCCCCAAAGTGCATCTTAGATGCAAATAAAATACTTTGTTCTAAATATACAAAAATAACTAATAATACAAATATATATATATAAAAGCATGTAAACATGAAAATAAAACCAGGAAGTTGTAGGATCAAATGTAAGAAAATTTTATTTTATTCGGAAATGTTAGTGATACGATGTATTTGCATGTTACCAAAAGTGCCAGAATGGAATTATAATCTAAAAGGTGGATTAAGACTTTGTGCCATTATATTAAAAATAAATGTGCAACGTTAAATTAGCACAAATTAAAATCATTTCTAATGGCAAACAGCTGTTTCAGAGCCCTTAAGCTCCATCTTCAGTGCCAACTCAAAAGGTAAAAACGAATTAAAAACTCCTAGGCCATGACCGCTTGCCTGCCATCTCTCGCCCCGCGGCCAGATGAAATGGCGTTGAATTTTTCAAAACAACAGCGGAGACGGAAGGTGGCGATAATTCAGAAATGCTCATCAATTTACGACCTAAATTTCTGGGAAGCTTATTACATATGGAAAAATTCGAGCAGCTTTGTTAATGATTTGTCCAGTACACCAAATTTTTCAAATGTCTGGCTACCTTTCATTTAATTCATCCTCATTGCCCCCCCCCCCCCCCCCCCCCCCCCCCCTCTTCTGTTTTTTTCTTTGCCGTACAAAGCGTTTCAAACGTCTGGCTGCGTTTCGCTTAGTTCATTCTCTTTGTCCCCCCTCCTTTATTCGCCTCCACACTTAAACTTTCCCGGTCGGCGGAGTGTTCCTATTGGTCTCTCTGTCACGTGTGTTTCCTCGTCTCCGCTGTTGTTTTGAAAAATTCAACGCCATTTCATCTGGCCGCGGGGCGAGAGATGGCAGGCAAGCGATCATGGCCTAGGAGTTTTCAATTCGTTTTTACCTTTTGAGTTGGCACTGAAGATGGAGCTTAAGGGCTCTGAAACAGCTGTTTGCCATTAGAAATGATTTTAATTTGTGCTAATTTAGCGTTGCACATTTATTTTTAATTGGAATTATAATATTGTGAGGGAGTTATGTACCAATTCTTGGAAAATCTGATAATCATTACTGTGACAATAAAAGAAATACCAAAATAAAATTCGAAAAAGGTGGTAGTTGGGGACTAAGTAAATTTTGTGTAGTGCATATAGTAGCTGGAATACCTAAGAAGTTGTTAGGAGGAAGGAGGGGGGTGTGATATTGTTTTTGAAAGATGGTTGAAATATATTATTTTACTATTGTGATCAGAAAGTACTATTGCTGTTGGGTTAGATGCAATAACCTCACTTTTAAATATTTAAAAAGTTCTTTTAAGGTCACTGAGAAAATATATAATAAAAAAGTGGATCTCACCCAAATTGTTGCATGTTGAAGATGAGGAGACATGAAGAACACTTTGTTGAATTGTAAATAAAGTTCTTTTATTTATTTAGTTAAAGGTGAAGAAAAGTAATCCTTCCACTTAGCCACCACCTCGATTATTAAACCCATCCTAGTTATACTTTTACATGAAGACTTCGTCGTTCTGCGAGGCATCATCCATTAAAATTTAACTTTAAACAAAATGGCAAAGTAATAAAAAAAAAGGAAATGACACATCCAATTCCGACGACTCTCATCAGACAACTGCCTCAAAAAGTAACGGAAAAATTATATATATGATGAATACGGGAAAAGCCAAAGTGAAATCACGGGCCTTTCACTTTAATTGATTAGAATTTAAAGTCAATGGTGGTAAAACAAACGAATCGCTGCTCTCAAAACGAAATCAAAAGTAAAATTATCCCCTATTCGCTGACACAGTTACGCGTCGGTGTTTTGAAAATCCTACGTATGACCGAGATTTAAAATAGCCGCTCCAACGGTGAATCAAGGTCAGAGCCATGCATACTGAACATGCACGACTGCCACCGATGTAGAAGAAAGATAACAGCTGTGAAGAACGAATGATGCACGCACGCACGCCGCACCGATGAAATGTAAACAAACAGTCGATGCGGACAAAGTATCGCTAAAAAGAATGAATGAAGCAGTATTTAAAAAAGCAAGACGGGTAGAATAAAGATAAATATCGAAGCACCGTAGCACGTACGCACAAAAATGCCCATAAACAAAACATTAAAAGAACGGCAAACGAAATAATCTGAGAATTCATCTCACAGGGGGGGGGACAGTGAATCAGGGCCCAAAAACAGAATAAAAGGGGACAAGTTATTAAGAAATGCGATATTTAATTTTTAAAAAAACTGTTTACCCCTAATCCTCGCAAATATAACAAATAATCTGTAAAATTAAGTTTTTTTATTAATTGCTATGCATTGTCAATCTTATATTGTGTAATTTCTGACCATTCGTTTCGGAAAATAAATGTAAGAACAGACCCTAAAGCAAAAGTAAATTCATTATGACCCCCTCTTCTGTCTGGGTCAGTTTTTTACAAAATTTTAAAAAAGTTACTAACAGTTTTTCACAAAATTTAGATTTTTGTAATCTGAAAAATATTCTACATACATATTGTGAGTTTTAAATCTATACCTCGAATACTTTTTCTTAATTTTCGACGATAAGTGAAAATGTGAAAATTTCACTGTCTGCATTTATCAAATCATTTATTTCTTTTTTGGTTTTGATATTTCTTTAGCACTATTTTCAGATAAAAATATTGCATTTTCGCAATGTTTAATGAGTTTTTAATTAATAACTCAGCTAATTATCAAAATATTAAAAATCTGAGACTCAGGTGCATCAGGACATGCCTTGAACTAGAGATCTGCACGGGCCGGGCCAAGGCACGAAGCCCGTACTCGGCCCGGCCCGCGGGCCGGGCTCGGACCTATCTTTCTTCTCCGCACTCGGGCCGGGCCCGGGCCATATTTTTTTCTGAAGGCTCGGGCCGGGACGGGCCTAGTGATTACTCTTTACGGGCCGGGCCTTACTTTTTTCCTGAAGGATAAGGCCGTGCTTTAAATTATTTTTTCCGTACAGAGCCGGGACTGGTTTCATTCTTCCTAGTCTTCACACCTCAAAATTTTTAGTCCTGGTTTTGACCCGTATGAAAATCATTGTCTCTGCGTGCCTGGTCCGTTCGAAGTTCAGTAAAATAAGATCTGGCATAAAAATCTTTTCAAAACATGCATACATTTTTAAATCACCATTATTTTATAATTAAACATTAAAATTTATTCTTTTTAAAGAATAGTAGATTTATACACTTATTAAAATATGGTTAAATTAAAATATAATAAAACGTGTGAAAAAGAACCTGCTTATGATGGAATCCTGTTTTAAATTGAAAAATGTGTTGATCCATTAAAAATGAATATACTAATATGTAAGAAAAGAATATATAATACATTTGCACTTGCTAAGAAGGCAAATTGTCTATAACTCATTTTTTTTCTTCCCTATGCAATTCCATCTTAGAAGATTTTACTGTATAGCATTTTTCTGATTTTTAACACTTCAATAAATGGAATATGGATTAACAATATTGATGATAACTTAAACACATACATACAACAAATAGAGATTTATTAAAAAAAATAAATATTCCAGCTTGCGGCACCTCTATAAAAATGAAGATTATAAACATGAGAAAAAAAAGGCTCAGATAGGAATTTTTGGTTAGATCTCTTACGAGGCAAATTTTCAACCAAATCGACGTAAAAATTATGTTTTGTAGAAATTCACTCGGGCCGGGCTCAGGCCGAGATTTTAACTTTTTTCCAGGTCGGGCCGGGCTCGGGCCGAACTTTTAATTTTTGTGCCGGGCTGGGCCAAATTATTTTTTGTATGGGTCGGGTCGGGCCCGTGCAGACCTCTACCTTGAACTATCTAAATCCAAAATTTCAGGCTTGTATATGCGGCTGGGCTAGAAATTTTTTTTTAATTTTACATGCCCAGTCTAGCATGTGGTAGAAAAAAATAGATGCCCAATTAAAATATTTACATGCCCGACTTTTTGCACTTCTAAATTCCGTGGCTGTAATTTTAAAGCTTGTAAATATAACATGATCTATAAAAGAATAAAGGATACACGGAATATTTTTTATTCAAGAGAATATGAAACTCTTAATGATTCAATTTTTTTTAAATAAATTATTCTCATTTAATAAATAAAAATTGCATCACAAAACTAATTAAACATTGTTTCATTATATTTTAAGTTACATTATCCACATGCAGATGTACTGAGCGAAAAACAAAACATTATTTCAACCAATAAAAGTATATTGGTGATATCTTTCGGCTGCATTTTCAGAAGATATGTATACAGAGTAAATGGGCACGTTGATGCAGTTGTGCTTATATTTTTTACTTTTAATTTGAAAGTTGACCATTCAAGTTGAACCATTCCAGCTTCCTCTTCGTCAAGTACTGCATTGAAATGATTACACAGCAGAACAATTTCTTCGTTACCATATGTAGACAGGAATTCAATGTTATCGATTGGCCACTACTGAAAATTAAAAACTTTGAAATCTGACAATGGTTGTTTCTGCAGCATTTCAAATCTTCTGACGATGCTGTCCATAACATCTTCAATGTCATCCTTCAGGCTGCCTGCTTTCTCTTCCGGTCCACTTAGTTCCATGCTTTTGAAAAAAGAACCTTTCAAATCATCTTTGAAAGATTTCAAATACCTTCCAGGGGCATGCTTTAAACTTTCTAGCTGCAGGCAGGCTTGTCCAACCTTTCAGTAATCAGGGTTCAGTAAACTTCAGTTCTTTTCAAACAATGAAGGGCGCCATTATTAACATGTCTCAAAACATGCAACAATGCTCTCTCACAGTGTTATTAGCGATACACGAGCATTTTATGCGATGCAAATGCACACAGTGGCAAATATATTGATAGTGGTGAATTTACTGAAGAAATGCTTTTCTGTAAATCATTAGAGAGCACCACTATTGTCTCTGGTATGTTTAATACATTGAAAAATTACTTAGATATAAATAGTATACCAATGACAAATATAACATCTTGCGCTGCAGATGGTGCTCCAGTTACGATGCGTAAAAGAAGTGGATGTTTAAAACTTATGAAAGAGGATAATCCAGAAATGCTTCTTGTGGATTGCGGTCATCCAGTGAGACAGTTTAGTATCTAAAAACATTTCACATATTCTTAATGATATATTGAAATCTGTTATAAGACTAATCAACTCCATAAAATCCAACACTAAATGTGAGAATCTATTCAAGCAGTTTTGTAAAGACAAAAACGCAGACCACAGAATTGGAAGACATAAGACTCCTATGGTTCAGGATCTCCATGTAAAAAAAAAAAAAATCAGAAAAATTATAAACTGTAGTAAGTATTGAGGTGAGGGGCCGGAAACTTAAATCTCACTACAATAAAAAATGAAAATCAGATATATTGTTAGTTTTTTTTAGGACATAAAAATACTCTTTGACTTATTTTGGAGCCGTGAATTTAGCGTTATAAAAGACAGGCGTGATAGTGACCAATCAATGGGTTTTTACAGAGAGATGGCCTCATAAAGCTTTCATTGACACGATTTTATCGATTTTTTTTTTCTATACAAAATGAGAAAAATTACCTAAACTTTTAAAAGTCCGGGAGAAAATTGCTCTTTTGTACTTCTCTTAAAAAATAGTTAATGGACCAATATAAGAACAACAGTAGCAAAAAAAAAAAAAAAAAAAAAAAAAAATTGAACTTCCATACATTAAATAGGGGAAGGAAGGTTAGAAGTGCTTATTTTTCTAAATTTTACTTCTTATTTACTTCTTAACATATTAAAAAGATTAGTTCTAACTATTACCAATTTCTATCATCATAATTTCGATAAAAACTTTTATAAATAATAACTATGAGTTAGTGAAGAAATGCAATAACACATAGTTAAATTTTTAAAGTACATTTTTGGTCCTTGAGACGTGAAATGCACTTCCAGAGAAAAAGTTGCTCCTACTCAAATATCAAGGATTTTAAATAAATCATCCTTTAAAGTGGAATTTTATTTTTAAAAAAATGATAGTAACTGGTAACTTTCAAAAGAGCGCAATTTAAACGTTCAAAGGACACCGCGTTGGACAGCCCTGCTCTAAGGCAATGTTGATGTCCACAAAGTGAATTCATCAGCCTGGAATTTCTTGGAAAAGGCAGCCAGAATTTGAAGAACATCGAGCCAGCAGTGCAATGTTTTTATGAATCTCACAGTGCGAAATTCTTTAAGGTAACCCTTTACTTTTGAAGAAATTTTATTAGCATTTTCTGCAGCAACAGTTTCTAAATGCATATCAATCACCATCAAATTCTTTTCCAAGGCTAGTAGAGCATGTTGCTGACTTTATAGCCATCGTATTTGGGATACATTTCCATATGCACAGAAACAACTTGTAAATAATTACCTATGGCAGTAAGCTGCCTACGTTGCTTTGGAGATCGACTGTAGAATTTCATGATACCTTTTATGTTGACTCAAAAACACCTTTGATATATTTGTTTTTGAATGCATCCATAAGAGTAAGCTCCAGGTTGTGAGCAATGCAGTGAATAGCAACAACATGTGGAATGTCTTTTTTTTTTTTTAAGAGTGCAGCAACACCAGTATAATGTCCCATGTTTACAGATGTTCCGTCAAGGTTGATTCCAACAAGTTTTTCTAGTCTTCTTTTCTCATTTAGTTTGATTTCATCCAAAGTTTGTATCAATGCATTTAGAACTCCTGAAGCATCTGCATGTTCCAGCTCAACAATGTTTACAAATTTAGTCTTTGGTTTTCCAAATGACCAGGGCTGGGGTTTTGCCGGCAGAAAGTGGTTATAACCGGCAGAAACTGGCAACAACTGGCATAAACACATTTCGTGACATAATCTGAGACTTTTTTAATAGTATTAAATTCCTTAAGTACATTTTATTCAGGTAAAATAACAAATAAAATACTGTGGATAGTTTTAATTTAAAATAAATTTGTATTAGAAAAAATGAGTAATGTAACATAAAATTTTTGTTATAATATTGTTATGTAATTTTATATATAAACAATTATTAGAGTATTTAAAATAGAAAATAATATCCAATACTTATTTTATATTAAACACTGAAAAGAAAAGAAAAATAATCAATACTTTTCTGTAATTTAACATAATAATTTAATAATAACTGTAAAAAACTTTTCCATAGAAATGTTATACAGCTCCAAATCAAAAAATTAGAATAATTAATTCCATTTGTATTTGGAATTGCATTTAGCTTTATTTCACTGTAGTACAATTGAAAAAGAACAACGGTGGATGTTTTAATACATTTGCATGTTATTAAAGAAAATTAAAACTGTAAAATATTAAATTTTGAGTGAATATTTTATTTTTGTAAAATTTTTTTCATTTTTCAAAATATTAAAATACAAAAATAGGTGGTTAAAAAAATTAGAATACTTATGAATTTTCCTGATTGGTTCAGAAGGTTGCATAAAATAAACATTTTTGGCGCAATAGATATTGCGAAAAAACTATTTCTATAACTTCTTCATAAACTATTTTAATACTAAAATTTCCATAAACTATTCCATAACTATTTTTCCCTTTTTTTAGACACATATTATTTACAATGCATTATTCTAATATTTTGAACCAGGTAAATGGTTATTCTAATATTTTGATTTTTTCCAAGTGTGAATAATTATTTTAATTTTTGTATTATTTCCTTTGATTTTAATGCTAAAAGATTCTACAAACTATGTAGATTCTAGTTATTGTAGATTAAGTTTGATCCTGTATTACTTTTTTTATAAGCGATACATAAAAAACATTTTTAAACAATTCCTTTTTTTTTTTCTATTATTCTAATTTTTTAACTTGGAGCTGTAGTTATATGTGGATCTTGTAATTCTGTGAATTTAAAAACATTTCATTTAAATACAGTATTCAAAGGAACAAATCTGACTTCTTTTTAGGGTTTCGTTCATCTCACGAAACCCTATTATTCCCGCTCCGTTGTCTGTCCATCACAAAGCCATTCTCAGAAACTATGTAACTTACAGAGTTGAAACTTTGCGTATATAGCAGAATTCCCTCTATAAAGAGCTCAAAATATTAAAATTTGAAAAATTCGTATTATTTTAATATATAAAGATAAAAAACCAAAATTCTAACAGCCTTTTCCTATTAAATTTAAACAGTTTTCGTTATAGCAGATGCCAAAAATTAAAAATCCACGATGAAATTCTTTCTACCAAGGCCCCCTTATCATAGTATTATATAAGGGATATTATGATAAGGGAGTCTTGCTTTCTACATTAATTAATTTTCTATCAGACTATTTCCACATGAAAAATGAAAATGAAATAAGTTTCACCAATTGAAAAAAAATATTAATATGAAATAAAAATGATTGATGTCATAGTGGTAATAAAATGAAATTTTCAAAAATTTCTCAATAATACAAGGAGTATGAATGAGTATGTGTATGTACACAAAGCAGATTAATATCATGTCATTAGAGAATTAAAAAGAAAATCTGACGTCATATTGGAAGTTTAACGGATTTTTCAGATGTTTGAGAATAATATAAAGCGCGTATCAATATGAGTAATAGAGAATAGTAAATATATGAGTTTGAGAAACATATTGAATCATGATAAAAATCCGATTATGGAAATATTCGCATATTTTAACATTTTGAAGGTGTACAACATGTTTAATTTTGAAATTATTTTTTTATATCGCATTTAGTCCGCATGACAGATATTATTATGACAGAATATAATAGCCGGCTTCGCCTACTATCGGCTGGTTTGGATACTCGAAAAAATGAAAAAATAGACCGGTAAATTTTTACTTTATAAAAAACAAAAAACATGATTTTTTTTTGGGGGGGGGGGGGGGGGTGCTAAATGAAATTTATTTGGGTTTATTAAAGAAAGAATAAAGAGTTTTCAAAGGAATATTAAACGAAACCCTTTGAGCGATCTTCGATCACACTTACCCACTTGTTTTAAATTTAAGACTGTTAGTTGAAAATGTTCTAACCATATATATAATATTCCATATAGTAGATAATCTTTAAGTTATCGCATTATATTATTTATTTAAAAATTCTCTGAACAGCGATTTGTTAAAATATCATAGAAATTTTTGTATTTTTTTTTTTTTTTTAAACTTTTAAATAGAAATTCAACTGTAAATAATAATATTAATAGTTAAATTTGTACAGCATCAGATTACCATTATGAAAATTTCTGTTTTTCAAGTAAAAGAAAATTAGTATTATATAAACAAAGTATATTTATATGATCATTTTGAAGCTTTTTGCTACTTTGAATAACATTCATAATCTTTAGTTTTAATTTTTAATTTAATTGTTTACATATCAAATACATGTGGGAATTATGAATCATTGCAGTTAAAGTTCTTCTTATTATTATTTCTTAGTTTCTGCCAGTTTTTGCCACTTACTGGTAGAAACTAGTTTCTGCCATGCCGGTTTTAACCGGTTATAACCACTGGTTTTAACCACCCCGGCAGAAACTTGCCAGCCCTGCAAATGACACATAACGAACATATACTATGTCCTCTTCAACAGTGCTCCGATCTGTGCTGCCATCTGCCGACACACATAAAAATCACACGTTTTGAAGTTTGGCAACTAGTTCATCCTTCATTACTTGTGCAATATGGTGAACAAATATACACCCACCTTTGTCATTTAAATAATTGACACCACCCATAATTCCATTTTTATTTGGAGTTTACACAAATTTTCGAATTTGGTAAATGCCATTTCCTCTTTTGCACTAAAATATGCAGTGTCCTCATTTTCTTGTGTTTTTCTTCACTCAGATTTGTCAAGCACAGATTCAGCAGCGTATTTTTAGGATTTTCCACAGCAAATCCACACAAAACATGTTTTTTTGTTTTGTTATGCGCCCTTATGGATGCAATCCTTAAGGCATCCCCCATAACTCCAGGCATTTTGAAATAAGAACTGGATTGATCGGCTATGTTTGGAAAATTGCGACACACTCAGCACCACATTTCGCTCCGATCCTCAGTGCAGCCATTCCTCTTTTCAGGAATCTAAAACCGTACAATTTCGAATGCTTTCATATAAGCATTTTCGCTATTACCTCTTTCCTTATTTACACCAATTTCTCTTTTATTTTGAACTGAAATTTTAGCTCCAGTATCATCTAAAAAACAATTGTGAATTAGCATTTCAATATGACCATTAAAAATCACCGCACACCACTCAGATATCTTACTAATGACATAGTTGCCGCCGATAAGATGATATGAGAGGAGAGGAAAGGAATGCGAAAACGACCAGTAAAAGGTGAGGTAAACATGTTATTCCATAGCTTTTGAGAACTGTGATTGAGAAATCACGGGTTAGTTGGTGATCACAGCAGTTACCTGCGCCAGTCACCTCCTATCCCGACAGCCAATGGCGTTTTGAGTAAGTTTTTTATTTTACAGAATGGCAACAAATTTTCAAAACAACTGTTACAAGTCTGGCATGATATTGATCACTTTCATTCTTCTGTTTCCCCTTATCGTTTGTCTGTACTGTCTGATATTGTTTAAGTTATAGCTGCAGATAGTTATATTGTAGTCCTTTCTAACTTTCACTGACCACAGATAACAATTTGAAATGCCATCAAAATACATGCCCATTCGGGCATGTTGATAAGAATATTACATGCCCGTTTGGAAATTTTACATGCCCCGGGCTTGTCGGCAACAGATTTTTCGAGCCCTGATGTGCGGTAGATTTTGCTAGCCATTGCACGCACACAGAAAAAGAGATAGAGAAACATACACACAAACAACTTTCTTTTATTAGTATAGATTTACAAGAGCTTAAGTAGGGCTTTAATTATTCCTGTACTGCATTTTATTCTTTTATATATTTCCTAAATATCATGTCATGTTTTAAAACGATAATATGTTTGGTATAATTAACAAAAAATAAGCAATAATTCAGTGATAGAAACGAGGATATTGTAATGCAACTAGCACATGTGTCTGTCTTGGTATATTTATTATCTTATATAAAGAGGATACTTATTCACTCAGGGAAATCAAACAATCTTTTTGCCAGATTTGAGTAGCAACTCTGTGATTTTCTGTATAGAAGTTAAGATTGACCAGAAATTATATCAAAATACCCAATTGTTTTCCTACCAGAAACAGCTGATAAAATTTTAACCACTTACTCTATACTTTATTTTTGTATACTTTATTTCATTGTTGTAGAAATCTGTTGTATGGATTAGCACTCTTGAACCATATTTCCAACTTTGGAAAATCTCAGTTGTATAGAACTAAAAACTTAATATTAATTATAACAATATAATAACTTAATAACTAGAGATTTTTTGTAAGAGTTAGATGTGATAAATGAAAAGTTCATTAGTATGAACAATATATTGTTTATGAACTTTTTAGAATGTAGGTTAATAAAGGTATCTACAGAATGCATTTGAACAAGTCAGAAGAATAAATTTGATCATATGCACAAAAGAGAAGAATTTTTTAACAAACAGATCCTTTGATGGATACAATCAATTTTACAAACAACTATGTACGGTTTTTAATTTATTCATATTATGTAATACAGACTTTGTTATCCTTTGCAACAAGCATCCCCGCATACAGTTTTTAATTTATGAACAGCACTGTTTCCAAATCTTTGCCTTATTTAATCACAAAAATTCTGGGATTAAATAAAGCAAAAATTACCATTTCAAATTAATGGTTCAGAAAATTAAGGATTGTACACACCTTATACAACATGTATACATGATGTTTATTGTGAAGGAGCTAAAACATCAAAATACTACATAATTCTGTAAATAGTGCTCAGAGAGAGATTTTAATATTTTTATAACATTATAGTTATAGATAGAATAGAAAGGCTCAAAGTTGAGAGTATTAAAAGTGCAATTATCTTAGCTCTCAATTATGATTTTGTACTTCTGTTACAGTAAATTAAAAATAATAATAATAATTAAAGAATAATGTAGAAGATAGTTAATTTTAATAGCCTTAATAAATCATCATACAGTTCTTTAAAAAAAAGTAAAAATTTATTTTCACTAGGGGGCTCTGCCCCCTGCTCGCTACGCTCACCAACCCCGTTCTGATTTCACAGCCTCTTAAAACCTGGTAATGTATCCTGTTTTAAAAAGATGATGGTGATATCACGAACGGCGACTTTCTTCTGTAATCAGATTATAATGCTTTTTCATTTAACTGGTTATAATGCTTTATTATTTAATTCATCTTTTTTATTTTTAATATTCATGTATAAACCCGATTTTTATGACGTAATTTTCTTTTTTTCCTGCTCACTCACCAAATTATACAAATTGACATAATTTTTATTTTAAATAACAAAAAAACAAATAAATTAGTATAACATTAATAAAAATATAAATAAAACGTCGAAATAAAAATAACTTGATGACGTAAACACGTGTTGTCAAGTGAATGTGACATTTTCGATCAACCATTATTGGCATTTAATCTTACAAGTACCTAGTAGACCAATCCTCGCTCGGTAATTTTTTTTCAACAGGTATTTTTTTATTTTATTTTTTTGCTAGCTTATTTTAATTACTTTTTTTTATTCATGGAATTTTCCAATCGATTTTTAACACAATTCCTGATAGGAAAGAATTATATAAATTATGTTGAAAAGTGTTTTGCCGATGACAATACAACATTTTAATATTTTAATTATAAATTAACCAGAGGGCCCATGCGAGGATTTCGCACTGAAATCTAATATTTTTTTAGGTACTTCTCTATTATGCTGTCGACCTCTTTTCATAACCAAAAACTATCGCCAAATTGTAAGATTAAACGCCAAAAATGCAGTCCCATTTACTTGATGTCAGAAGCATTATACGTGTTTGTTAAATCATCAAGTGGTTTTTAATTCGACATTTGCGTGTATTTTTCATTATGTTTTACTGGTTTATTAGTTATTTCATTAATTAAAATAACAACTGTGTCCTTAAATTCTTATATTTTATTTATTTATTTTGATATTCCAATGGCAACGTTCTCCCGTTTATTTGGCGATAGTTTTTTGTTATGAAAAGTGGTCGACGGGATAAAAGAAAAGTACCATTTTTTATCAATATGTAATAGTTATTAGATGCAGGTTTAAACTTCTAAAGAAAAAGCAAGGATAAAAATATCTGTAAACAACATTTAGTTGTTAGTCAATCCAGAATATCATCTAATTTATTCCATCAAAGTTAGAGTAAAAACTGATCCAAGATTGCTAAAGGCACGCGCGAGAAAAAAAAAAATTAACAATCATATTTTAACTACATTAGAGGATGACGTCATCCGCTTCGGGAAAATCATGGGACATAGAAATATAAATCTAAACATTTCAATTTCAATTTCGCTTTTTAATCATAAATATAAAATAAACCCGTGCAGTGTTTTTTATAATAATTGCTGAGCATCATATAATGTGGCATTTTATTTTTTTGGCAACAATGTTTTGAGGAAAACCTTTCATTTCATTTAGGAAAACAATGCCGATTTAATTTTTAATTATCAGCAATTTTTAATCGAAAACATGTTTTAACGAAATGTTAAGTGTGCTATGTCAGAAGCGTTTTCAAAATCCTTTCATATGCTGTCTCATTCGTCGTTCTGCGTTTCGTATTTTCAGAAAAAAAGGGATGTTGACAGGAGAAATAATATATATGATGCATTCACTTGAAATTGATTGTTCTTTTTCAATTAGGCGGTCACAGGTGATAAATCGCCAAATATCTCTGTAACTCGTGCAATTGTATGGGAGTTGAAAAACATCGGATTTAATTATGTGACAGTAAAATGCTCGCCAAAATAGGCCAAAGCGCTGTGAAATGGCAAAAGTCAATATTTTAAAGAGTTAAAAGAAAAAAATAAATTGTTAAAAAAAATGTAACATACAGAATACGCTTTCATCAATTAATAATTAAATATCAATAAATTTACGATTACACGATGACAAATAAATTTAAAAGATTAAAAAGATAATTTAAATAATGTTTCATTTTTCTTTCTGATTCTCTTTTGCTGATAAATAAACAGAGCAAAACGTATATATTTCAAATAAATTCATTGTTTTGAGCTTCCTGGCAAACGTATAACAAAGAAGTGAATTTTTCATTGAGGTTTTGCCCAGGCCAAATTAATGCATTGTAATAGATATTTTACGTAAAAAAATATGAATTGCGGTTAAAAAAATTCCGCGGTATTTTCAAGATGACCATTGGTTGCTTATAAAAGAGTGTTTTAAAAAAACTATTTTTGGTATTTCCGCATTATCGCGTCAACCATTTTCCATAAAATGAACTATCGCCAAAGTAATCGCCAGACCCAGACTCTAACGCCAAATAAACAAATGGGTGAATGTTGGCATTGGAATTTAAAAAAAAAATCGGAAAAGCTGCATTCACTCAAGTGTCAACTATCAATATTTTATTAAAATAAATTTTAAAATGTATTAAGGAAAACAGAAAAAAAATAATATTGGATATTTATTTATTTACAATATTTTTCATAATTATCCCTCTCGACAGGTGAATGTTTGTGACGTCAGTAGAAACTGATCTAATCTATGTAACTATGCATCACTAAATTTTTTCAATTCTTTTACCGCTTTTAAAATTTTGTCGAGGCCTTTTAAAAACACAATTGTTAGTTAAAGAGGATACTACACTCACACAAAAATACTCGCTGGCTTACTTTAGTCCTGTTCCTGTGGGATATATTTCTTTTAATATCTCGTTTGCATTTCAATATTTATGAATGTTTTTTTTTCCTTTATTTCTTTTTTTGGTACATTATGGTTCGAAAAGCACCCACTTTTTTTGGCACTGGATAGCTAAAGTCGATCTGGACAAAAAACTTTCTGTACTTTTTCGATTTTGTTTCAAGACTTGTTTTTTATACCACGTCGAGTTTTAAACACAGAAAACGAGTTTTCTCGAATTAGTGACCTATCTAGATCGATTTCTTGTGCTCGAATTAGTGTAGTCATTAATTTTTGTGAAAATCGTTAGTGCCGTTTTCGATATATAGCAGCATTCTTAGTGCTGAGTTCCTTTTAATAGATCAAAATGACCTTTCCCGAATTCGAAACCTAACTAGATTGATTTCTCGTGCTCGAATTAGTATAGGCAAGACGTTTCGTGTAAATCGTTTAAGTTTTTTTCCATTTATAACAAAAAACATTTTCAGGGCTGAGTTTGTTTTACCCTGTAAAAACGAATTTTCTTGTATTCGGAACCTAGCTAGATCTTTTTTTTTCGTGCTCGATTTAGTACAGGGGACAATTTTCGTGAAAATCTTCCACGTTGTTTACGATATCATTCATAATCAGGAAAATCTCTTGCTCGTTTAATATATATGAATTTGGCGACAGGATAACTAACAAGAACCAATTGTATATATAGTGTTACGAATATTGTAAATAGCTACTGTTTGTGCTTAAAAATAATGTAAATAGTTCAATTAAGCTCTATTCATAAGCTAATATTAATTTTGGTTGCATTGCAATATCTTAATTTGGTGATTTTTTGTAAGTGAGTAAACGCTATTGGATTTCAATAGGAGTCTATGGAAATTTGGCGAAATATTGGACATAGCGTCAAGTTGGCACCACTTTTGGCAGCTAATTTTGGCCGCTAAATTTGGCGACAGACTCGGGTTTCTTCCTCTTGGTAATCCCTCTAATAGTGTCCATCCTATCTAAATTCTCTACTTTCATGTTAATTCGCCCTAAGAAAAGTCGGAAAGCTCTGACCAATCAGATACGTTTCAAGGTATTAGATGGATTCATGTGTAAACACAATTTTTAGGACGTAATTTTCTTTATTTCCTGCTTTCAACACGTGATCATTTAATTATTATTTTAAACTTTCATTATTGTTTTTAATAGTCTGGTGCAAATACATTTTTTATTTGAGATAAAATATAATCATTTGCACTTTTTTGGCAACAATATAAAAAATGACTTTTTCAATAAAAGATTTTTTACTCGATTTTTAAGGATTTTTTGAGTTTTTATTGTCCGACCGTGATAATTTTTTGAATTTCTGAAAGCTTGTTATATTTTGCGTCTTGTGGTATGATTTTCGAATCCGTAGGATGGCTAGAAAAAAAAGTAATCGCTCCTCAAAAAAGTCTCTAATAAAAAAGCGATGAGACTAACCCGGAATATCTACGCAGATTTTCATTGGTCCATTTTTAAGCCAAAACTTTTTTTTATATATAGAAGGATTTCTTTAGTTAATACAAGTGAGATTATCATTGTTTGTTCACTAATACAGAAGATTTTTTGTATATAACAGTTATAATTTTTTTTTTCTTGCGTTATAGGTGTCTTTTACTGGAAAATCTGGTGAAATGAAGGAAATGCAGCAATTATCAGGAGGACAGAAATCTCTCGTAGCTCTTGCATTAATATTTGCTATCCAAAAATGTGATCCTGCACCTTTTTACCTGTTTGATGAAATTGATCAAGCTTTAGATTCTCAACATCGAAAAGCAGTGTCAGGTATTTAAAGATTATCAAATTTTGTTTTTCCTGTTATATCTTTATAAATGCCCATCATATTGATGAGCCTTTAAAAATTCATATTTTCGTCAGAGTTGTCTAGTTTTATATGTATCTAGTTTTGAATTTTCTACCTAACTGATTGTAATTGTTTATTTTATTTTCAATTTTCTTCATGTGGAACAGTGTACTACTCACTATGACCCTTCAATTCATTCCATTTGGCCCTGCAAGTTGTGCACATAAAATATTTAGGAAGAAATTAACAAAGGATTACAAGATTTCTGCAATTATTGCAACCTTTTTCAACTTATTGAAACCCATGGAAATTTATTTGAACAGACTTGTTGAGCTAGTTATATTGATTGTGATGAACGGCTGCTTAAGGATGAACTTATCTAACAAAATATGGAACTAAAATATATTTTTGAAAACAGAATAGAAACAATCAATTATACCGATTTTAGGAATTTAGCTGCAGAATGTATTCTGAATTTAACATTTTATACAAAAAGATTTTGAGCCTGTTTAGTTCGACATATTTATGTGAGATGGCATTAGTTAATTGATTATTATCAAAAGTAAATATATGAATGTTGCCTGGGCAATTCTTGAAAAAATATCTTCTGTTCAGCAATGCAAAACTTTCTGAGATATTTTCAGAGTCATTTTTAAACCTAAAAACATGACACTTACAGGCATGATTATTCAAGTGATTTGTGACAGAATGCTATTTTCCATTTTTCAAATAATGAATTGCATCTTAGTTATAAGTGATTACTGTCTCGTGGCAGCAGGTTTTTTCATTTCCCATACTGTCACATCCAGAAATTTGGTTCAAAGTGACAACTTTGACTGTATTTCCTGAAATATCTGCTGCTTTTAGCAAAAAATGGAAAACTGTTGGATTATTGTGCTGTCCTCTAAAAAAAAAAAAAAACACACAGTGAAATGTTCCCTAAAAAAACCCACCTTAGTACTATATCAAATATTTCACTAAAGTCAATTTTTTTGTTTTGTTCTGATTTTTATGCACCATTTAGAATAATAAAAATAGTTAAAAATACCTAAGAAGTTCTTATTTAGCTTAAAAATAATTTAAATTAATTGTGGAATTCTGGAAAAACATGAGCTTTATTTTTACAGATTTTCTTGTTATAATAGAATTTTAGAATGATCTACATATTTTTTTATTTTTTTTTTTATGTTAAACCATTAATATGTAATAAAATGCTTCATTTTCAACTGATTATGTCAGGTATGAATTTCTTTCAGGTAACATGGGTTATTTTTTGACAAAGTGGGTTTTTTTCACATTCTCGCATAGTTGGATGCCATTTTGTAATAAAGTGTTAAAATAAAAAATGCTCAACATTAAAATCTTAGTCGAAACAAGCTGTAAAAATTTAGTCATGTTTAATTTTCATAAATTCTTTAGAGTTTATAAAAAGAAAATTTCAAAAAATGGGTTTTTTTTTAGAGGACAGCACAATACATAGTCTGAATAACAGCACCTGCCAATTTCATATGTTTGCAAGCAAAATTGAATTAAATATTTTCTTATTTTTTATAATATGTATTTTTTCTTTTATTATTAATATTGTTTTTGTACAGAGAACTGTTAAAAATTAATGTTTTTCTATGTATTGCAGATATGATTCATGAATTGTGTCAGGATGCTCAATTCATTACTACTACTTTCCGGCCAGAGCTTTTAGATAAAGCAGATAAATTTTATGGTGTAAAATTCAGAAATAAGGTATAATTTATATTTTCTGTTTATTTCGCAATTATTGTTTCTGAATGTGTGTGTTTGTAGGCATGAATGAATGAATTTGTGAATGGTTTCCAGGACTGAAGGAATTTTCAAGAAATTTCAATAGGAACACCTATATAGATGATTCAACCAATAATTCACAACACAACAGAAAGCACGACTCTGGTAGTTCTGAGCAGTCTGCGCTGAATTTGTTGTTATATTGAAGAGCCTACACTAGTCAGGGGAAGAAACGCTCAAGCTAATTTTAAATCTATGGGAAGGTTCTAGTGCGATTTCTCGCTTGCATTTTAATATTTTTAAATGTTTTTTTTTGCATAGGATAGCTGAGGTCAATCTCCACTATTGTTAGTTTTTACTTTTTCGATTTTTGTTGCAGTTTTTTTTTTTTTTTTTTATAAGCGGGCATTTTTTTATTTTGGAGCCGGTTCTGAAAGTGAAAGTAACCTTATATAAAATAGCTGAAACCAAAATAGAAAAAGTAAAAACTAACAACGTTGGAGATTGACCTCAGCTATCCTATGCAAAAAAAGCATTTAAAAATATTAAAATGCAAGCGAGAAATCGTGCTAGAACTTTCCCATAGACTTAATATTAGCTTAAGTGTTTTTTCACATGACTGATGTAGGCTCTGAACATAAAGCTAGTTTTAACCGACTGTAGCTCGGTCTTCCCAGCTGGTCATAGTTATAATAAGAGCAAAAATTGTGTGTGGATGCAAATTTTATCTTAAAATCGCCTCTAACGATTTTGACAAATTTTTGTATCTTACCATTTTCGGGCACAAAAAGACCATTGGGGGAGTTCTCATATTCGAGAAAATTTGATTTGTGAGTCATTTTGTGTCACTAAGTGTCAGATTCAAGCCCCGGTAGCAGAAAGTTCGAGACGGGTGACATACGTCACAGATTTTTTCCTCCTTCTGCAGATTTTTTTCCATCGAACTTTCTTCGGCTCACAGATTCTTTTTCCTACTTCTGCAGATTTTTTTACTTCATCAACAGGCGCAGTGCCGCAGCAACACTTTCGCTTCGCATCCGGACGAGCGCAATGACCTACTGCGCTCAGCCCATCATTCATTGCAAGCTAAATATAATTTTTTTTTCTCTCCGACATCCCTGCCCAACAACATTCGCTCATATACAGTGCGTGCATCTCGCCAGCAAGTTCAAAAGAGAAAATCTGTGAAAAGCGGTTACAGAAATCAGCGAAAAGCGGGCCCTGTCTGTTCTGTTATAGCTTCAAATGCTCTCGGCCCGACTAAATTGACTAAATTTTGTATTATCGTTTTCGAGCACGAGAAGACTATTGGGCTAAGTCACATGATCAAGAAAAATCAATTTAACAGGTCATTTTGGGTCAGGGTTAAGTTGATTTTATGTAAAAACTAGTCGTTGGGGGCCACCGTAATACTTACCCATCATCTATATGCATAATGTAAAATATTAAAATAAAAATGTGCAGTGATGGAACAGCTGCGCCAATTGCTCCAATTGCGCCAAAACGATAATGCTGCGCCATTCTGCGCCAAAACGATCATTTTTCAACAAAATTGCGCCCAACTGCGCCAATTCGATAATTTTCTTCTAGCAACATTTTGCCATAAGATAAGAAAAATTTCGTCATTCTTCGCGGTACGAAATCCCCTCTTTAAAGTGCCTGTTACGATTCGAAACGTGCTCGCGCGCGCCGATCAGTCGATCCTCTGATTGGATTGAGTTTCCTGCAAAGGAACCAACTATATATGACTAGAGCTTAGCAGCTAGGAAGCTCGGCTCGCGAGACACCAATCACAGTCTGCTACAGGTGTGATTCTGGTCCGAATTTTCCGAAAAATTAAGGCAATGGTTTCCGAAAAAAAAAAAAATATATATATATATATCGGTCATAAATCCGAAAATTCGGACATAAAATGTATCGGTATTTCGGCAAATGATCGCCGAAAAAAATCAATCTCGTCATTCGTTCGAAGAAAAGTCGGCAATTTTGTCAAAGGATCGCGGGTAAAACAGGACTTTCGTCAGAAAATCGCGAAAAAACGGCCAATTTCGTCAAAAACATTGCAAAAAGCGGTAAATTTCGTCAAAAGATCGCGAAAAAACGGCTAATTTTATCAACGGATCGCGGGAAAAACGTTACTTTCGTCAGAAAATCGAAAAAAACGGCAAATTTCGTCAAAAACATTGCTAAAAACGGCAAATTTCGTCAAAAGATCGCGAAAAAACGGCAAATTTAGTCAAAGATTGCGAAAAACGGCAAATTTCGCCCAAAGATCGCGAAAAAATGACAAATTTTGTCAACAGATCACGGGAAAAACGTGACTTCTGTCAGAGCATCGCGAAAAAAGGCAAATTTCGTCAAAAACATAGCGAAAAACGGCAAATTTCTTCAAAAACATTGCGAAAAATGGCAAATTTCGTCAAAGGATCGTGAAAAAACGGCAAATTTCATCACAGGATAACGGAAAAACCGCTAATTTCGTCAAAGGATTGCGGAAAACCCGCAAATTTCATTAGAAGATCGCGAAAAAACGACAAATTTCGTCAAAGGATCGCGAAAAAACGACAAATTTCGTCAAAGGATCGCGAAAAAACGGCAAATTTTGTCAAAGGACCGCGAAAAAACGCCAAATTTCGTCAAAGGAACGCGAAAAAACACTAAATTTTGTCAAAGGATCGCGAAAAAACGCCAAATTTCGTCAAAGGATCGCGATAAAGCGGCAAATTTTGTTAAAAGATCGCGAAAAAACGTCAAATTTCGTCAAAAGATCACGAAAAAACGGCAAATTTCGTCAAAGGATCGTGAAAAAAAAATGCCAAATTTCGTCAAAACATCATGAAAAAACGGTAAATTTCGTCAAAGGATCGTGAAAAAACGGCAAATTTCGTCACAGGATAACGAAAAAACTGCTAATTTTGTCAAAAGATCGTGGAAAATCTGCAGATTTCATCGAAGGATCGCGATAAAACGACAAATTTTGTTAAAAGATCGCGAAATAACGCCAAATTTCGTCAAAAGATCGTGAAAAAAACGGCAAATTTCGTCAAAGGATCGCGGAAAAACGGCAAATTTCGTCAAAGGATCGAGGAAAAACCGCAAATTTTGTCAGTGGGGTGCGGAAAAAAATCATTGTGCCGGGAGTGGATTCCCCCTCCCCCGTCTCCCTTGTTGTAACCTTTCAGAAAATTTGTTGTGAATTTCAGATTTTTTTTTTTTTTTACTCAGAATTACCCCTGAATCAGATGCCAATTAGATTGTGGTGTAAATCGCCCAACAGGTGGCGCTATTGCACTTCATTTATCACGATTTCTGAAATAGCTATATCTCAAGAATTAATGCACGGAATTTCATCAAACTTCATATTATGTTAAACCTTGACATAAATATATTCTTATTAGATTTGGATGTATACTGACCAACAGGTGGTGCTGTTATTCTCTGTTTTTCAGAATTTCCGCGATAGCTCTATCTCAAGAACGAGTAGATTGTCATTTAATTTTGGTTACAAACGATTTGATTGATATAGAAAAAAGTTGTGTGATAGCTGTAACATAGTTTTTTTTTTTTTTTTGGTGTGTGTGTACGTTTTCTCTAAAAAGCTTTTTCATGCTTAAAAGAGAGGGATTTTGCAGCTCCATAATAGTTATTTTCTGCTGAAAAACCGTTTTGCTGCTCCGAAATGAGCGATTTGCTGCTCCGAAATGAGTCATTTGCTGCTCCAAAATGAGTCATTTGCTGCTCCAAAATGAGTCATTTGCTGCTCCAAAATGAGCGATTTCTGCTCCAAAATGAGCGGTTTGCTGCTCCAAAATGGTGTTTTGCTGCTCCAAAATGATGATCCTGGTGTTCCATCACTGAATGTGTAAACTGCTTATAAAATACATTGCAATTCAAATAAAATCGTGGCTTGATGACGTCATAAACTTTAAAGGCTCGATTACTGAATTGCTTGAAAGAGGACTTTCCTTTTAACTCCAAAAATAATAATCCTATTAACTAGCGGTTTATTGTATCTGATTAAGCGTCAAATTTCCAATTAAAATATATCTTTAAAGTGAAATTTGGATAAAATACAGGGTCATGAAAAATCGAAGAGTGTGAAAAATAGGATTCCAAATATCTCGGCAACTAATTATCCGATCGACTTCATGCTTTATGTAAAATTTGTGTTTTTTTATTGTCTTTTATATTCATTTCTTAAAATAAACAATTTCGAAAATTTTTATATACCTTTTATCAGAACGAATATTTCGAGAGTCCGAAAAAAATAGTTCCAGTTAATCGAGGTTATTGAAATGAAATAGGCTTCTTCCCATTATTACATACTAAGTACATACCAAATTGCAAGTCTCTATCTCAATTTTTGCGGGAGATAGAGCGTTTACAGACACACACACAGACGGACGGCAAATTTTTTTTTCTAAAAATATGTTTTTCGGAATCTCCAGTGTCAGAAACGTGTAAATCCTTAAAAAAAATTTTTTTGATTTTCAAAATGATTACAAGACTTACCCTAACTACGTATGATGGGTAAGTAAAAGGGCTGAAATTATTTTTATTAAATTTTTTATCCTACCATTTTTGAGCACAAAAAGACCTTTGGACTATGTTACATGTTCTAGAAAATCCGATTAATGGATCATTTTGGGTCACTATGGGTCAGGGTCAAACTCATTTTATGTAAAAAAGTTATAATCGATTTACACAAAATTTTGTATCTTACTATTTTAGGTTATGTGAAGACCATTTGGCAAAGTCGCTTGTTCGAGAAAATTTGATTATCAGGACATTTTGGGTCACTATGGGTCAAGCTAATTTTATCTAAAAATGGTTGTAACGATTTTGACTAAATTTTGTATTGTATCGTTTTTGGGAACAAGACCATTGGGCTAGGTCACATGCCCGAGAAAAATCAATTAGTGGGTCATTTTGGGTCACTGTGGGTCTGTGTCAAGCTAATTTTATGTAAAGAAAGGCTGAAACGATTTTTATGAAATTTTGTATCTTACCATTTTGGATTTCCAAGACCATTTGGTTAAGTCACATGTTTAAATTTCGATTAGTGGGCTATTTTTGGGTCACTACGGGTCAAGCTAATTTTATCAAAAAAACTGCTCTCACGAATTTCACTAAGTTCTGTATCCTACCGTATTGGATTATGAAACCATTGTGCTAAGCATTCGAGAAAATTTTATTAGTGTGTCATTTTGAGGTCACTATGCGTTACTTCATTCCAATGTGAATGAAAGTTGAAACAATTAAGTTTTTGAATAGTTGACAGTAAAGGAAGTCACAAAGTTTTCAACATTGGAGAAATTTGGTGGGAAAATTGACTTTCAAGATTACCAATGCCAAAGCATATGGTTGGCATCAAATAAAATAATGTCGCCTATTTTGGCGATATTTGTCGAATTTCTGACTACTTTTGGTGAAAAAATTGGTTTTCAGGACTGAAGGAATTTTCAAGAAATTTCCAATAGGAACCTAGATAGATGATTCAACCAATAATTTACAATACAACAGAAAGAACGATTCTGGTAGTTCAGAGCAGTCTGCACCGAATTTGTTGTTATATTGAACACAAGACTTAGTTGAACACAGCTTGGTCTTCCCAACTGGTCATATATTATAATAAGAGCAAAAATTGTGTGTGGATTCAAATTTTATCTTAAAATAGACTCTAACAATTTTGACAAATTTTTGTATTTTACTATTTTTGGACGCGAGAAGAGTTGACCCACTTATCGAATTTTCTCGAACATGGTACCTAGCCCATTGATCTTCTCGTGCTCAAAAATGATAGGATATAAAATTTAGTCATAATTGCTTGAGCTGTATTTTAGATACAATTAGCTTGAATCTGACACTTAGTGACCCACAAATCGAATTTTCTTGAGCATGTGAACTCGCCCAATGGTCTTCTCGTGCCCAAAAATGGTAAGATACAAAAAATTTTCAAAATCGTTAGAGACAATTTTAAGATAAAATTTGCATCCACACACAATTTTTGCTCTTATTATAACTATGACCAGCTGGGAAGACCGAGCTACGGTCGGTTAAAACTAGCTTTGTGCTCAGAGCCTACATCAGTCATGTGAAAAAACGCTCAAGATAATATTAAGTCTATGGGAAAGTTCTAGCGTGATTTCTCTACATTGGGCAAGTTCACATGTTCAAGAAAATTTTTTTTGTGGATCATTTTGGGTCACTAAGTGTCAAATTCAAGCTAATTATTATCTCAAGCGATTATGACTATTAGCTCAAGCGATTATGACTAAATTTTATATCCTACCGTTTTTGAGCACGAGAAGATCCTTGGGCTATGTCGCATGTTAGAGAAAATTCGATGAGTGGGTCAATTTTGGGTTCCTACAGGTCAAGCTAATTTTTTTCAAAAAAACAGCTCTAACGATTTTGATTAAATTTTATATCATCATTTTCGGGCACGAGAAGACCATTGGGCTAAGTCACATGATCAAGAAAATTTAATTTAACAGGTCAGTTTGGTTTAGGGTCAAGCTGATTTTATGTAAAAAAAGGCTGAAATTATTTTTATAATTTTTTATCCTACCGTTTTTGATCACAAGAAGACCATTAGGCTATGTTACATGTTCGAGAAAATCCGATTAATGGGTCGCTATGGATCAGGGTCAAACTAATTTTATGTAAAAAATGTCTTAATCGATTTTCACGAAATTTTGTATCTTTCTATTTTGGATTATGAGAAGACCATTTAGCAAAGTCACATGTTCGAGAAAGTTCGATTAACGGGTCATTTTGCATCACTACGTGTCCAGGTCAAGCTAATTTTATGTAAAAATCTGCTGAACCGATTTTGATTAAATTTTTCAGCCTACTGTTTTCGAGCACAAGAAAACCACCGAGCTAGGTTACATTTTCAAGAAAATTCGATTAGTGGGTCATTTTTGGGTCACTACAGGTCAAGCTAATTTTATCTAAAAATGGTTGTAATGATTTTGACTAAATTTTGTATCATATTGTTTTCGGGCATGAGAAGACCATTGAGCTAGGTCACATGTCTGAGAAAATTCAATTAGTGAGTCATTTTGGATCAGGGTCAAGATAATTTTATGTAAAGAAAAGTTGAAACAATTTTTACGAAATTTTGTATCTTACCATTTTGGATTTCGAGAAGACCATTTGGTTAAGTCACATGTTTAAATTTCTATTAGTGGTTATTTTAGGGTCACTATGGGTCAAGCTAATTTTATCAAAAAAAAACTAAGATTTTGACTAAATTTTGTTTCTTACCGTATTGGATTATGAAACCATTATGCTAAGAATCGAGAAAATTTGATTAGTGTGTAATTTTGGTGTGACTGTGGGTCATTGCATTCCAATGTGAATGAAGGTTGAAACAGTTGACAGTAAAGGAAGTTGTAAAGTTGGCAACATTGGCGAAATTTGGTGGGAAAATTGACCTTCAAGATTACCAATGCCCAAATATATTCTTGGCGCCAAATGAAATAATGTCACCTATTTGGCAATATTGCTCAAAATTTTGACGACTTTTGTGAAAAAAATTGGTTTTCAAAACTGAAGGAATTTTCAAGAAATTCCCTATTGCAGCCTAGATAGATAATTCAACCAATAATTCACAATACAACAGAAAGCACGATTCTGGTAGTTCAGAACAGTATGCACTTAATTTATTGTTATATTGAATACAATGCTAATTTTAACAGAGAGTATCTCGGTCTTTCCATCTGGTAGAAGAGCAAACTTACTAAACTCAGGGCTGCCATTTGCTACTAAAATGCTACTTTTTGCTACTATTTTCAGCTTCAGGAGACTAAGGCAACTTTTTTAAGCAAAAAAAGGCCTGAAAAGCAACTATTTCTGACAAATAGGCAACTATTTTATGAAAAAGGAGACTTTTTTAAAATTTTATTCTAGCTTTTTCAAATACATGTTGTAGGAAATATGAAACAACAATAATTTTTTTTACCATTCCAGTGACAATTTTTCCAGATGTTCGAACCACCACCAAACAGCACTTTTCTTGACCAAGAGTCAATTTCACTCATTTTTCTATTGTTCTAATTGCTGCTGCATAGTAACAGTAAGCAAATAAGCAATTATATCCTTTGATCCCTCAGCATACGTAGTTTTAAATCATTAAAGTTATATTTCTCAAAAAAAAAAAAAAAATTGCCCTATTTGTTGTTTACTAATAACAATAAATAAATCATCTAAATAACCTCCTCCATTAAAAAATTTCTGCTTCCTCCTTTACCCACATCCTCCCTCTCACCCTCATGCTGTGTTTCAAATCATTTAAATGTATTTATTTTTTTAAAAAAAAGAAAATACATCTGCCCTACTTACTGATCACTGCTTCTAATAACAACAAATAATCAACGATCATCTAAATCCCCCCCCCCCCCAATTCAAAATTTACTCCCCTCCACCACTACGCAGCATACAAGAAAATTTAAAATCTGTATTTTTATATTTAAAAAATTCTCCTGTCTTACTTGTTGCTCTCTAGTGAAATAAATAAATAATCAGTCTTATATAAACTATCCCTTCCTTCCAAAATTTTTGTTTCTCCCTTTTGCCCAACCCCTCCAGCATGCAGATTTTCAAATCTTTCAAAACTTTATTTTAAGAAAAATAATTTTGCCCTATTTGTTGTTAACTAATAACATTAAATAAAAAAAATTAATCATCCACCTCTTCCTCTCAAATTTACATTTCTAACTCTCTCCCCCCCCCCCCCCTCCAATATAGAAAGAGGTTTAAAATATTTATTTAGAGAAGAGAAAAAGTCTTACCTAATTGTGTTATAATATGGGCTTAAAATATTTAAAACTCTATTTTTAAAAAACTCAAATGCTTAATGAACTTAATGTTAACTCAAAAAACTCGATAGTAACGTAACTTATCAATGTGTTTACATTGTGCTTCATAAATATTTTATTGGGTGAATTTGACGTTCGTATTATATAGATTTTTCTATATATTTTTATTTGTATTTTATCGATACTGGATATGTCAGAACGCACAGAAGTAATGAGGAGATTCAGGACAGAAAGATTGCGATTAGACAGAGAAATTATTAATATTTCTGTTTAATTACAAAGCAGCAGCATATCGGTTTTATATCAAAAGAGCGTTTCAGGTTAGTTCAGAATGTTATTTAAATGAGGAGTTGAACAAAATTAAAGTGATTGCATCTGAAAATGGTTTTTCAAACAAATTTATTAATAAGTTAATTTATGAGTACAGAAATAAACAAGCCACAATAGTTAAAAAAGATATGCAATCTTCAAAATTCTACAGTATAGATTATATCCCGCATCTGTTTGAGCGGATTAAATACGCATTAAAGAAATATAATGTAACTCTTATCGCTAAACCCCCAACCAAGCTTAAATATTTGGTATATAGAATGATCGACCCTATTGATAACCGAGATAAATCTGGCATTTATATTATTCCTTTTAAAGTTAATGACAGTTCTAAAATATATTCATATATAGGCATGACAACTCGCAAATTAAAAGAAAGGATTAAAGAGCATACAGCTGATATGAAAAAAGGTAAATTATCCACTGCTTTATCCAGATTAAATCAGGCCAAAGATATTGATGTATTTTTCAGTAAAGCTAAAATAATTTCACGAGGTTCACAGTATAATAGTTGCATAATCAGAGAGTCCCTAGAGATTTTGAAAAGAAGTGATAATGCATGTAATGATGTATTATCTTATCAGATCCCTCGTTTATGGTACAATATACTAGGTATCACTGGGGTTTTCGGTTTCTCCTGACCCACCCCAGCTGGTAATGGTATCATCCGGACTTCAGTCACCCCCTTCATTTCATGTCTGTTTGGTTTCGCCCATTCCCAGCCTGTCCAAAACGCGCCATTTCGGAGCGGCGTCTCCTCGACTGCTTGTTGTTCATCTGAGGAAGGCTAATGTTTAGCCGAAAGCTCATGAAATTTTAACATCTTACAGTTTTAATGTTTTGAAGCTGTATTTTGATTTATTGCACCTCGATAGTAACGTAACTTATCAATGTGTTTACATTGTGCTTTATAAATATTTTATTGTGTGAATTTGACGTTCGTATTATATAGATTTTTCTATATATTTTTATTTGAATTTTATTTTCTAATTTCTTAAGCATTGCAGCAAAATCTTTTTTCAGGCGAAAATTTAAAACTTCGTAAGGTACGCAATGCAACCACAGCATCTTGGAATTTCGGTGTTAGTTTCTCTTCACCGAGTTCGTTATTATTCTCATTGTCACAAATGTTTGTTTCTTCCATAAAGTAGCTACCGTTTGTCGAAATAAGGTAGACCAAACAAAGCGTCAAACTTTCGTTTATTTAAAGCCTGTGACGATATGAGATTAACTATTTTTGTGACTACGGCTATAGTATCACCAACAGATTCAAAACCGGCCTATGCACCCTACCCAGGACTTGTTGGTGTATGATGCAGTGAAATCCAAGAATAATATGTTCAATGTGAGTTTGAAATAAACTGAAAAAAAAACAAACATTTATTTTACCTATTATACTGGTGCTCCCTTCAACTGTAACAGAAACTATTTTATACAAATTTATTTCTTTTCCAGTAAGTGAATTTATAACTGCTGTACAACTATTTGCACCTTTGATTGTAGTTGCTAATGATAATAACAAAAATAAATCCTCCTTAATGTCATTTTCAACAAAATATCGTACAAAAACAGCTAAACGAGCAGATTTAGTTACATCTGTACTTTCATTAAGACAAAATAAGGTGAAAGGAGAAGACGATATCAGACTTTGGTTGTTCTCTTACATTTTCTGCCATTTTTAAGATTTTATCTTTGACTGTATTCCTTGATAAAAGAGTATCTTAAATTAGTTAAATTATTTTATCTTTATTTTCGAAATCGTTAAAAAGTGATGGAGCGCATGTTAACCAGGATTCCTTCAAAAATTCTAAATCACAGAAATTGCACTGGAAATGAATTCCTTTTGTTCTGCATAACGTTTTGGGGAAAGAGGTTTGTGATTTGTTCCATAATGCTGTTTTACTGCAGACCACTGTTCCAGAACATAAAACGCACAGAGCCTTAGTATCTTTATTAACCATCCCATATTTTTCAGTCCACCACGCTTGAAATTCTGTACTATCTTGCACTTTCTACTTTTTAGCCAAATTGGTTATCTTGAAAAAATATTACTTTAACGGTGCAATCTAATCAGACTTAGTTTACCATCGTTGATTATAGGAAGTTAGTTTAACAATAAAAAAGATCATGCATAATAGAGTTGATGAAAGCATCACCAGAATAAAAGCAAATCAGTATAGTGATAAAATGACTAGCCACTAAATTTACTCAGATTATATATAGCAGAATTGAGTCGGCAGCCAGTCGTCTGTTGGACTAATTACCCCTCTCCACGCTCCATGAAGCCGATACATAAATGGGCAAAAATATTTCTTGTTATTCAATATTCAACATATTAGTATTATCATTTACTATTATCTGTGCATCTTTAATGAATTAAATAATTAAAAATGATTAGAGTAAGTTATCACTAAGGCAGGAAAAATCTAATAGCTTTTGTTTGGTACTTATTTATTGGAAATATCTTTAAATTGTTTACATATCCCATTTTTTCATGTTCTTTCACTATCGGCAGACAAAATACTTTTGAAATTATAGTTTTCATTTCTTTTTAACTGTTTTAACAACCAATGTATTATTGTTTTTTAACTTATCTGAAATAAGGGCATGTTTTATTAGTTTTATTAATACTTTTGTCATTTTAACTGATTAAAAATTAATTAACAAATTACAGCAACAGCTAAATAAAGCCTCATATGCAGATCAACATGCATTAAACATGCATAAATGGTGTAGTAATTTCAGAAACAATAAATGAAAAATGATTTATTTGCTATATTTCTCTCTCTTTCAATGCGATCATCGGCGCCGGCAGTTCAAAACCAAGAAGGAGGGGGGGGGTCAGAGATCAGAAGTTCTGAGCAGGTAATTCAATGATATGACAGTACTCATTATAACAAACAAAAGCTACTTTCAGTCAAACTCGTATATTAATGGAAGATAAATAATGAGGTTCAGAATTTTCGGGAGTTCGACTGAATTTTGATTTAGAATTTAAATCAACGGCGTGCCAAAATTATCTTTTCGCGTGCCAGCGGTTCGCCGACCCTGGTATAGACTGTACATCTTTGGTTTTAGGCTTTGCTGCGTCACTCGAGATACTATGGTACCTCATGATACACTTTTATAGAAATTAGCAACTGTCTGTAATTGAGAAATGTCCACTGTGTAGGGTTTTACAGCAATAAAACCAAATTTTTATCAAGAAAGGTCAGGGAAATTTTTGCAAAAGGTAAAGGAAAACCTGGAAAAGTCAGGGATTTTTTTTTACCAGAATTGTGTAGGAGAACTCTGTTTTAAAGTTGTATGCATAAGGATTTGACTATTATCAGCTGCATTCAGAAAGAAATTACACTGCATGAAATTGTTAAGCTGATATTTTGCATTTAATTTTATGAAAACATAATACAATGTTTTGTGGATTTTTTTTTTTTTTTTTTTTAATAACAATTAAATCTTAATGGAATAAAAAAATATATATATTTGAAATGTTTTTTCTTACTGTTTGAAAGAAAGTTTTTTTCCCCCTCCCAAATGAGTTGTTAAAAAAAAGGGGGGTGGGGTGTATCTTACATGTGGTATGTACAGAAAATATTAGCATTGACTAAAATTTGGTAATCCATATGATTGTGTTGTATCATTTTTATCATCCCTTCACATCCTGTAAAACCTCATTCTTCTTTTACTTCATTGGATTTTCATCAACAAATTCTGTTTTTCTATATTTTGTATTTGTAAAGATCTATCATTTGTTTGTGGTTGTATAGTTCCTGCCAGTTTCTAGATGTGTAATTTTTTTATAATAATGTAATTCTAAAATGTACAAAGTGCGAAAAAATTGTTTATGCATCTTCTGCATTGATAATATAAAAGCACTGTGATTTTAAAATGCTTTAAATTATATTTTGATGAATATAAAAACCTGGCAAATTATAAAAACTAACATGTTTTTTAAAAAACTTGTAGATACTTGTTTTTTTCTCATTGTTTTTAAAATATTTAAAATATTTCATATTATTTTAAATTTTCTTTCTCTTTATCATGGATAATTAATTTTTAAAGTGTTTTGAATTTAAAAATACATATTTTTTAAATGAAAAGATGCTGTTAATTATATGCAGCATTAAATTAATTTTTTTTTTCTTGCTGCTTTATTTATTTTTAGGTGAGTCATATTGAAGCAGTTAGTCAAGCTGAAGCTAGAGATTTTGTTGAAGATGACACACCACATAGTTGAAAGCAAAGTTGCAAGGTTTCATCTTTTATTCCCACCATCACATCTTTGACAAAATGGTACAAAGTTTATGAAAGGACTTATTAAGCCCATTTGTTACAAATTATGTCAGACTAACTCACAGGCATAAGGTGGCAGTTATATTATCTTGTATCTGGATTGATTTTATTGTTCTATTCCAAAATGGAAAGGGAGGGGGGGGGGGGAAGCATGTTGTTTTATTTTTCATTGCCAGAAATATATGATCGGATTTTTACTTAAAATGTTTATTAATTTATTGTGCAATATTATTAATTTCATGTGAATATTTATTATTTGATTTTATATAAATGGCAGCTGCTGAGTTATTGTTTTACCCCTTTGTTCTTTTCTTGATTAATATATGTACTTTAGTACTTTGGCTTTAGTAATGCTGACTTAAACAATTGTAACAAAACTGTTATATATTTTTTCCTTACATTAAAATACCCATATCTTACAGTATTTTTAAAATGCTGTGACTTATAAAAATACAGTACATTTTAAACATATATATATATATCATTTGTGAAATGAGCATAACATTCATATTTTTGCTTCAGAAAGTTCTTTAAATAAAACATGCAATTTAATGAAGCTGCCCAGATAAAAAGAATAATAATGACCTACCACCTTTTGTCTCTGAAAGCTTAGCATTGGGTAAAATTTGGTGATCCATATCAACATTTGTACATTGTGTTATATCATTTTTATCATCCCTCCACATCTTGTAAAAACTCATTCTTCTTTTACTTCATTGGATTTTCACCAACAAATTCTGTTTTTCTATATTTTGAATTTGTAAAGATCTATCATTTGTTGGTGGTTGTATAGTTGCTGCCAGTTTCTAGATTTGTAATTTGTTTTTTAATAATGTAATTCTAAAATGTACAAAGTGCGAAAAAATTGTTTATGCATCTGCTGCATTGTTAATATAAAAGCACTGTGATTTTAAAATGCTTTAAATTATATTTTGATGAATATAAAAACCTGGCAAATTCTAAAAACTGACATGTTTTTCAGAAAACTTGTAGATACTTTTTTTCCCCCTCATTGGTTTTGAAATATTGTAAATATTTTATAGTATTTTAAATTTTCTTTCTCTTTATCATTGTGAATCTGAGACACACTTCTTTGTTTTTCTGTTTTATTTAATTTATTGTTTCATATGTGAGGGAGTTTAGATTATTATATATATATATATATTTGATCCCTAAGTCATGTTGTGCTTGAGTGAATAAAAGTGCAGTAGGTTATTAGATGAGATTTACAAAAGTTTAAGGCAGAAAAAGAAAACAATGTGTTTATATCAGTTGCTATAATTTTTTTTTTTACATCTCTTTTTCAGTGATCAATAACAGTAGTTTAATTTGAGAGTGAGAAAAAAATAACTTTAGGTTTTCTCCTTGTAGTATCACGAGCTCTCGCTGAGAGAATGAAATCTCAAATTATAAAACTTTATAATCAAAAGTTATTTTGTTACATTCTCAAAGCTGTATAAATTTATTTTCTTTTTTTAATTTTTAATTTATTTCTACTAACATAAGTTTAAAATTAATTATAAACAGTATTATTCATACTGTTTAGCTAAATAATATTTTTATAACTTTTCAAAACTATATATATATATATATATATATATTTAAAACATAATGTATATTTGCAACCCTAAATACATATGTCTGTATGTGGAAGTACGTATGAAGGATATGTATGTTGGTGTGTGTGTGTGTGTTTATATATATATATATATATATATATATAAAGGCTGTATGTTTGCATATTTATGGTTTAATTAAAAAGTAAAAATGAGTAAATAAATATAGTAATTTCATTTTAAACATCAATATATATATATATATATATATATATCACAATTTAAATTTGTGTTTTAGATCACTTGATATTTTCCCAGATTACAAAATGCTGTCATTGATAGCTTTCACATAATTTTCAAATTTCTCTATTATTCCAGCATATAGTCAGTGGATTGACTATTTCCCCCTCCCTCCTCTTAAATATTATAAGTATATTTTGCAAATTGGTTACACATTGAGTAACCAATTGGTCAGAGTGGCTTGAGAGAGCACATGCATGTCACGAGTTGTGTAGGTCTTTGCCAATTAATTTTGATTTCATTTCATTTCAATTTGATATGCAGATTTTTTTTTATTATTATTTAATAGCCATAAATTTTTACAATTTACTCTGGTTATCATAATATTTTACTTTTATATATCCTTTTAGTACTTTCCAAAAGTACTATATTTCAGAGTTTAATTTCTATTTTATCCCCCCTTAATTTTGAATCATTGATATCACTGTGTTATGCTTGGAGATCTTTTTGTTCCCTGTAAAAAAAAAAAAAAAAAAATCATAAATTTTCTTTTGAAACATATTCAGGGGTAGATAATGTGAAAGTTGTATTAAAAAAATAATCTATATTGGATATATTGAAGTGCCTTATAACCATCTTGCTTGATAAATGAGACAATTATACAATTTAAAAATATTACCCCCAATTTCGTAAAAAAAAAAAAAAAACTCTCTAAAGTTTAATTCAGTATATTTTAATATAATTAATTCTAAGTCTTATTTAGATATATATATATATATATATATATATATATATATATATATACAATTATATGAATGGTAAAATTTTTATTACAAGTGTTTTTGAAATATATTTTCAGATTTATTACATTGATTATTAAAAATACACATGCTTTTTCTTTGTCTGGTAAATTAGACTTTGAAACTTAATTGTTGAAAATAATAAATTTTAGATACTCAAGTAATTTTGTAGAACAAGTATTTTATTAAAAGAAAATATATATAATATTCAGCATATTATTATGTTTGTAATTATAACTTTTGCCAAAGCAGTAGATAAAGTCTTTACATGCTAAACTTTTGAACTCGTAGAAATATGTTGAGTTTGTTCCAAGGATGATTCCTTATTTAGAATACTGCACAGTAAATACATTTAGAAGTATGTTTTCTAATGTTAACATACTAAGTTAAATATATACTTACTATAAATCTCTGAGAAGAAATATATTTGTTTCACTTCACAAATTTAATTATAAAAGTTTTTTTTATAAATAATTTGGCAAAATATTATTTATTAGATTATTTTTTAACTTAATTATTTCTCAAAGACATTCTAATAATTCTTTTTACAACATAAAGGCATGTATTATTTCCAGAAAGATACACAATGATAAGTTGCATGGTAGAGATAACAGCTATTTGTTGCTTATTTTATTAATATTTTTGTAAAATGTTAAATCTAACTCTTAAATCTTCCATTCTCTATTTCTTTTCCTCCCCTGAGAGTGTTCGTTTGTTGCTTTTGAATTTTTAAAGATATATGTATATATATATATATTAATTTACATATCTATAAATAATTTTAGTTTTATTTTATTTTATTTTTGTATATTGTAAATAGTTTCTCAAAGTTTTATAGTTCAAACACACTTAATGCTGCCTCAGATTCACAGTATTAAATTTAAGATTGCTGACTGCTCTTTTATACCATTGATTAATATGTAAGAAGTGCTGCTCCATTTCTGCCTCCATATTTTTATTTATAATTCCTTTCATGCCCACTGTTCTCTCATTATTGTGCCACTTACAAAAATTATAGTTTCTAATTATTTTTTTAATATAAATGATGTTCTTTATATAATAAAACTGTAGCATTGTGTAAAATTGAATAAATTTTGAAAGATTGTTTCTATTTATATGTTTATTGACTTTGAGTAACATAACTCTTATTAGGACAAAGATCTTCTTCCCCTCCTCCACAGGTATATACTAGTGCTCGCGAATATACATTTAAACGTATACGTAGTTAAGCCTTTTTCCATATGTTCCTATCCAAAATTGTTACCAGTTACAATACGCTTTATACGTATAATCGCGAGCACTAGTATATACCAGTTTGTGGATGTTATGCAATGAAGTGTGTTAATTGCAGTGTAATGTAAAATTCAGCAAAGGGCAATGTGGTTTTTTTCTAACATGAATGACAAAACTACATTGTTCTAAAATTTTATATGAAAGATGAGTGTATAGAGACAAAAAAAAAATGCAAACAAATACAGATCTTCGTCTTTATTTCATATAGTGAAAAGTTAGTGTGAAATTGTACTTTGGCAGGTTATTTTCAAAATTAGTGGAAGGAAAAATAATCACATCCAAAAGTATATAAAAAAGCATTACAGAATTTTTGCCCTTGACTGCCACCCAGTCCCATACCATTACTTCAGATATTGTGCACGACATTGAAGACAACATAAGAAGCTTTCCTTGTCAAGAATCCCATTATTCATAAATTAAAAACATGCACAAAGAATACTTGTCTTTGTTTCTCTCACTGAAAATGATATATGACCTTTATTTACATGAAGTAAATATAAATAATATATAAACAGGAAAGTTGCAGTCTGCTTAACCACGTATTTTTTTCTAAATGCAATTGATTATTTGGTCATCTGCAACATGGCACTTGCAGTTCTTGTGAGCTGGGAGATGATGAAATTTATGTTGCTAATCCAGTATTTTATATGCAGAACCAGGCATTGCCAAAACAGATAATAGAAGTTGCTTATACAATGGTTGAATTACTGCAAACCATTTCACTTCCAAAACAATGTATCAGACAAATGTGGTTTTATAATCTTAGTGCAAATCCTATGCACTTCATTACCAAGTTGCAAGACAGTAATGTGGTGGCTAGTTCTTATTAAGTCGCAACTAGCAAGAACAAGTTTACTGTTCTCGCAACACAAAACTTGTTTTAACCCTTTAACGGCCCAAACAATTCTGTTGCTGAAAGGTTTAAATTATTGACTGCCACCAGAATCTACAAATTAATTTTAAAATAACACATTGTGTTTCTTCAAGTTTATTATAAAAGCAGAATATTATTTTTAAAAAAAATCTTGTATTAATCTAGCAATTGGTAATTAAAATTAAATGGTAAATATATTACCACCACCTGACAAAGGGTTAAGAAGTGAAGTAACTGGTAGAATGAGGAGACACTTGTGATATAGTTTATTGAGAAGGTTAAAATTATTTTATTTGTAAGATCGTAAATATCATTGCTATTATGTAAAAATCCTACTCAATTTTTATGAATTAGAGAGGCATATATATAACCCCTTAAATAAATTAAGTTATTCTTTTATGGTCTCTAAAAAGGAGAAAAAAGGTCTCGCCAAATTGAACCTTTTTGATGATGACACATGAACTACACTATATTGAAATTAAAACAAAGTTCTTTATTCCACCAATTAAAAATGAAGAAAAGAAAGCTTTCCTCTTGGCCACTACTTTTAATCACTGAATATCTATATATTTAAAACGCTAAGCGATTTCTTTCGACAATCCGTGAGAACAAACTACTGCATCAAATTACATCATTCTTTTTTTAAATGAAAGATATTTGGACACAGATTTGTTATCGTGCATTCGTTTGTTCCAAAATTTAATTAATTAACCATAATTTTCAATTAAACTTTTACGTCTGTTAATGACGTCATAATCGGATAACGCCTGCTGTTCCGAAGCACAGAGTTTATTTTCTAAACTCTGTGGTTGAATAAGAGAGAAATAATAAATATTAAAAGCATGCGGTTTTAAGGCCGAATTTGTTAATTTGCAAGTTAAATTTCGGTAAAAATACTTATCCGCGTGTTTTATAAGCGAATAAAAATTCATATTTATTGTGACGTCACGGGAATATTGTCCACTGGGTTTATTTTATCATTATGCATTATAACTTTGTTGATGCCATTTTTTCATTACAATTAAATACAAAATATATTTATATTTGTGTGCATGGTGTTTAAGCATTAATTGTAATGTAAGGTATATGAAGTACGTGTGAAAAGTTTGCGCCGGTGAAAATGACGTTATGCTTAGCTTGAAGTGCATTTTAACATTGATAAAACTAAAGAGAAAAATGTATATGATTGTGTTAACATGACATAATTTTACTGATTTTTGCATTCATAATTATAAAGATTAGAATTGGAGCTGTCATTGATTGCTTCATCTTGATTACATGTTACCAATTGCTTTTTTTTTTAAATTGTAGGATAGAAGATTTCCTTTTTTAATAAAAAAAAAATCCCAAAAGTAAAGGATTTCAGGAAATTTAAAGTTATTAAAAATAGTGTTATGGTAGAAAAAAATCTTGAAATAATTATTGTATTTTTAGCTAGAATAAACAATGTAAGACTAATATTTCATAGGAATTATTTTGGTAGATTTATTATAAGTTCATTTAACAGTTCCTTATTAGCACAAAGTCCTATTTCTTTCACTGTGAATTTCTCTTTCGATGTCAAAAAATGTTTTTCCACTTTTAGACGTCAGCCAAAATACAGTGGCAATTTTTAGAAATGTACAACAGTTGTGACAACAAAGGCGCTATCGCTTTAGCTTTCATCGCGCTTACATCACTTCGAAATACTACAAATTTCTATTTTTTACTACATTTTACAATTTCAATTCTTACATCATCAATTAGAAAAAAAATTAGCTTTCGATTGAAATTTATTTGAAAACTGCCGATTAATTTAACGACTTTTTAAATAATTTTCAAGCATGAAAAGTTTTTCAATTCTATCTTATCAATGACCACCAGTTTACTTCAATAATGTAAAATAGCCCCTGGGAAAGTTGCCACAATTGAAAATAAATTTCCCTAACCATCATAAAAAGTGAATAATAATTTTAAAAAAAAAGTGATAAATCATAAGATCATATTATCCATAAGACAGAATATTTTGGCTTAAACAAAAATCTGTCAGGGGAAAAAAAAAAAAGACTATTTTTAGTTTATGTTGAACATAAAATTGATATGTTGAATTCGTTGATGAATATGTTCCATCAGATATCAGGATATGCTAGGAATTGCATTTTTTTATTTTTTTACATTTGCCAACTGTATAAGAGGAATAATATCCCCGACTGTGAGGAAGAAGGGATAATCATCCTGATTATGTCAAGGAACCGAAGAAACCATACAAATAAATTACACTTGAAAACATTAAAAATCTCCCTCATCTGCAGATAGATTTATTACTGTAAAAAACTTCTTAACCTTTGCATACAAATTGATTAGCTTAAAACAATGGATGCGTTTTAGAAGATATGGATTTGAAACGAACAATTATTAAAGAGGACATTTTAAAACTTTTAATTTAATCATTTTAAAACTTTTTAACGTCTAATTTCGACGGTGCTTTTGGGCAGATGCAATGCACATGCGCATAGGAGCTCATTCGGTTGCATTATCACAGGGGGGGGGGGGAGATTGTGCTTTATTTACTATGTTCTGTTATTTACTGAATATGATATGAACGTAGGAATATACTATTTGTATATACTTCATAGGTCCATGAATTTTTTTTTTCTTGCCGTGTGGAATATGGTGGTAATGTCAAACTGATTTTCATTACACATTTATTTACGGATTGTTTGTTTGGAGTTTGCATTGGAAATAGTACTGTATTTGACTGGGGAAAAAAATAAAATAAAATATTTGAAAGACTGTTTTATACGTGCCCCTTCATAAATAATAAAGAAGCTTATTTTACTGATATTCTTATAGTATTTTTTTGCGTCAAGTTTTGACGGGTTCCATCTAGTATCGTATTTAAATTACTACATTAAAACATCCTAGTTCAGTGAGAATTTGGTACTTAAAAATTTAAACTAAAACAAAATGGTAAAGATTAAAATAAAAAACTTTTATCGACAGCTCCCATCAGAAAAACTGACTAAAAAAGTAACGGTAAAAATATATATCGGACGAATATGGGGAAAAGCCAAAGTGAAATCACGGGCCTTTCAATTTAATTGATTAGAATTTAAAGCGAACGGTAATTAAACAAATGAATAAGCATGCTTAAAATGAAACCTAAAGTAAAGTTGTTTTCTATTCGTTGACATACTTACGCGTAGATGTTTTGAAAACCGTACGTATGACAAAGATGTAAAACGCTGCTCTAACGATAAATTCAAGGACAGAGCCATAGATACTGAGCATGTGCGAGATGGCGCCGAAACAGGCGAGAAGTGAAAAAGGCTGAGGATAACAAACGATGTGCGCACAGCACATGCAGTTCTGATGAGAATGTAAACAAATCGCGTACGAAGTATCTCTGTAAAAAATGAATGAAGCGATATTTTATAAAAACCAGAGGGCTAGAATAAAGATAAATATTGAAGCACCGCAACACATATCGTACGAAAATGCTGATAAAAAAAATAAAAGTAAGACAAAAGAAATAATGTGAGAACTCATCTCACAACACTGTTAAAGGAACTAAATATTTTGTTACAAATGCATGTGTTACGTTTTATTATAAAAATAATTTATTAATTTAATTAGCTGATATTGATATAACTAATGGTTTAAAATTATGTAATTATTAATCTTTAAACTGAAATAATCATAAAAATCATTGTTAATAAAATAAGATCAGAAAGAAAATATATAGTTTATTTAATAACTTTTAAAGAAAAAAAACCTAATTTCTTTAAAAGTAAAAAAAAAGGAGATGGAAGCATACACTGCTGCCAGTATCTGACCAAATTGACATCTGCTGCATCTCTATTTTATATCTAATCACTCACACAAAAAGGGGGGAGGGGAGTTTAGAAGAGAACATTTTATCTATATTCTCTCTCTATATATATATATACACAAAATTCCTGTCACTCTTAATCTTATGTTATGTTCAGTAGAATCAAAGATTAAAAAATGAAACATGCTGGAACTTTTGGCACCTTTACCGAGCTCCATATATAGCAGGAGATCTGTCTTCCTATTGCCCAACATTATTTCCAGCCGTCAGTGCGGAAAGATACAGTGACGATAATTTTAGTTTGTATTTATGGCAAAACATGCTCATCGCATTCCCTTAGATAATTAGAAAATCCTTTATTAATCAGATAAGCATAGCTTAGAGAAAGATAATTAACATTGTTTAACTATGCCTTGCAAGCTTCTGACTGCTGATTCAGAACTCCTGTTATATGTGGAGCTCAGTGAACACCTTAGAGAAAGGTGAGACAGAGAACCAATACCATGAAGTTTTATCTTTAGCTTTGATAAATTTTGAATAGTTACTAAATTTGGGTCAAAGACATTATGGAAAATGTTACTTAACTATTTTATTTTGCAACTTTTAAAATCATTTCATTGTGAAATTCTATAAATTTCACATCTGTGCAATAAAAAGAACTGCTAATCTATGTAAGGATTACTGAATGCAAATGTTCAATTCTTATCATTTGATAAGAATAGAATTTGATGCAAAGCCATGGATGTAGTGGAGGGTTATAAGCCATATACCTTCTGGATAACTCTGTATACCCCCCATAGCTATATTGTGTTAACTGTCTATAGTGTATACCCTCTGGAGTTTTTTTACGACTACACCACTGGTCAAAGCATTTATTTAACACTTTCAAGGCCAAGGTACTTCTGTTCATAAAATGTTGAAATGATTGACTGACACCAGAATATAGAAACAAATTTATTCTAAAATAAATAAAAACTTTTCTTCATGTACTTGGAACACCCAACCGGTGATCCAAACCCGTAGGCTTACGGCTAAATCCTCCGACAGAAAGCTTCCCTCTGCCACTCAGTGAAGCTACAGCCACAAGACAACCCAGAACACGGACGTATACTTAAAATATATAATAACAGAGAATAATCCACTCCCAAAACAACAGTAATAAATATACAAAAAAATATAATACATTTCCGCAGCAGCTTGGTACACAAATAAAATAATAAAACAGATACAACCATATTCTGTGCCAAAATTTCACAGTTTCCGGAATCAAAAGTCTAAATCAATTAATCTAAATTGATTTGTTAAATGTCCAACAATCTTATATGAATTAAAATCTTATGAAAGTTTAAACTCATATGGTACCAACAATGATCAATAGTCATATCAATGTCTTAACAGTGGTCAAAAGTCATATTGTTCAAGTGTTTTTAAAGTTTAAAAAGCGTTTGGTTACAGTCCGGCAATATTGATGTCACCAGAAAACATCAGACACATTTTTTACATCTGCACACTGTAGCATCACAACATCGCTTGATGTTACATTACAGCGGACTAAATTGCCACTATTTTGAACTGTGGACACAAATACGACCACGGCACTGTAAAGACGCAATATAAACCAGACTGTTAGACCAGATGCAGAGCACACGAATGAGCAAACATTTAGATATATCCAACTGCTGACAAACGAGAAGAAATTCATTTACTGTAAGACAACTGAAGCAAAAAAAATTGCAGCATCATGATGTTGAATCCCACCAATAAAACAAACTTAAAGAAAGTAAACTGAACTATGCTAATGTGACACTCGTAAACTGTAGAAAAAGCAGAAAGATGTTCAGAAATATCAATAGTTTGATTTATCTTGGCAATACACTGGAATTTCAAAACACTTTCTAACAAAAGAGCTAAAATTTATAATGGATGGAGTACAACTCATTAAGTATATTGTAATTGTCACAAAGTGCTCTGAAGTTTCTTTCCGAAAATAAAACCCTCTGAAGATTCCACCTTACCGTCTGTTTCCTGTTAAATATAAAGTAATGGGCCATAAGAGGGCAACGTTCAAAGATATAATGAAATACTGAACCTCTATTGCCACAGTCGCGTAACTCACTTTGTCTTTCTCCAATTCTATGAAGATGAAGATACACCAGGAAACTCTCGTGCTCACTGATATAGTATTTAATAACCTGTGAAGTACATATAAAACTACGTGAAACTTTGTTAATCACGTCGAAAGTGTCTCTATACTTATCAGAGCCGCTCCATGCTGTTTCCCACATATCAAGTTCCTTTTGATAATGAATGTTCAAAACTGATCTCGGAAGCGGTACTTTCACAATTGCATCATATTGGTCATCCTCAATGGCCCTCTTGGCCAACTTATCAGCATACTCATTACACTCATGGCCGACATGAGCCTTTATCCATCCAAAAGAAATAGTTCTAGGTGCAATTTGGTTAATTTTATTAAATATACCCAAAATCAGTGATCAACTGGGAAAGCCTGCTCTAACACTGTAAGTGAAGACTGTCTGTATAGAGATAGGCACAATTTAGTAGCCCAATGCCAGATCTATTGCAAAAAGCTTGACCTGATACATTGAATTCAAAGAATGTAACCTTACATTAAAACTCGTGGATTTTAATATTCCTTTTATACACCACAAAAGCTGCTGCTGTCCCTGCAGGTATCTTCGAGCCGTCTGTGTATATAATAATCTAGCAGCCCTTGCTGGGATTTCCCGATCTCACCGAAGGCAATATACTGAAAGGCTGACAGTGAAAATATTTAAGATAATTATATGTGTACAGTTTTCTCATAATTTATGACTTGAATCTTCAACATTATTTATACTAACTGTCGAGGAACCATTTAACACTTGAAACTTCTTAATTCTACACTTCAGATCAGTATATAATGGCAGAACCCCAGTTAACACACATAGAGCTTCCGTTGAAACAGTTCTGTAACTGCCAATAACTGACAACAGGCCAAGCCTCTGGCACGACTTCAATTTCTTCTGTGCCGGAATTCTCCAATTATTAATTCAAGCTTGATACCTGTAGATAATTCTCTTTTCAATTACAGCAAAATACCAGATTTTTGAATAGGTCCTACATTTCATATTTTTAATATGTGAGGCAAATTTCTGCACACTTTCCCTTATCATATCTAAGTGATCAGTCCAGTGGAGTCTTGAATCTAGAACAAATCCCAGATATGTAATATTATCCATTTCTCTTCTGATCTTGAAGATAGGCTTTCTATTAGACAGTGTGAATCTGCCAAACAACATGGCCTGAGATTTACCCACACTTAGATTTAGTTGGAGATCTTGGACGATTTGTCCGAAAACTATCAAGCAATTATTCACATTCTGTTCAAAGTTTTGTCTGGTGTCTGCACCCTTTAGTACAGCAGTATCACCCGCGTATGATATTATATCTTTACTATGGATCTTATATAACTTAATAATTCTATCTGCTACCAATACCCACACAGCAGAGGACCCAGGCACGAGCCCTGTGAACAGCCCTTAAATGAACAAAACCATTCAGTACCACTCGAAAATACAAATCCAATATAACAGACTAAAATGTATATTTTCAGCGATCTTTTCAAGTACTCAGATACTGGAAGGTCATCAATGATCTCCAATACCAGTTAATAGAGTTGAAGGCTCCTTCAATATCTAATGAAACAACGACACAGTACTTATGTTCTTCCAAAATCTGTTGTGCAATTTAATCAATTGCTGCACTGCCATAACCCCAGTGACAGAACTATCTTCAAGTGTCTGTAGCGCTAATAATGTTTTCCAAAAATAGTCTGCAATACGCAATATATCATACAAAATTAGTGTTTTTTCCGCGATCCTCCGACGAAATTTGCCGTTTTTTTTTTTTAGATCCTTTGATGAAATTTACCATTTTTTGGCGATCCTTCGACAAAATTTGCCGTTTTTTTACGATCTGTCGGCAGAATTCTCCGTTTTTTCACTATCCAACGACGAAATTGACCATTTTTTCATGATCCTTCGATGACATTAACAATTTTTTCCATGATCCTTTGACGAAGTTGAAGTTTTGTCCATAGCCCTTCGGCAAAATTAGCATTATATCATGATCTTTCAACGAAACTGGTGTTTTTTTGACGAAATTCACATTTTTTTTTCCCGCCCTTTTGACTAAATTTGCATTTTTTTTTCGCAATCTGTCAAAGAAATTAGCCATTTATCGCTATCGTTAAATAAATTTCACGTTTTTTCTGCGTTTCTTCAACGAAATTCGGAGTTTTTTTTGCGCAATTTACGTGATTCGTGGCATTGCTGTATGTTTTTAGTCTGTGTTGAGGTGTGTAACCCTGAAAATAACAATTCTCTCAATATATTTTAAACAAGAAACTTTTCCTTTTTTGCGTTTTGTGATGTGCACGTGTCGACAATTAACAAAGATGCATACTTGCAGTTTTTATACTCCTACGCTTACACGTGCTGTGATCGCATATACTCTGTTGTTCCGAGTTTAGATTTTGAATTTTTTCGATGTTTCTCAGTCAGTTCATGTTTAACTGTCTTTGCAGTAACACCTTTTAAAATGCTCACCGAGAAGATATTTTATTTCTCTCGGTTGACACATTGTAATGTTAATTTAATCAAGATATAAAATTCTAGTTTTTCCAAGCAGACTCGCTGGAATATTCTAACAAGGAATTTACACTAAAATACATATTTATACAATATTAATAATATTATTTTTATTTCTTCAAGTAGTAACGTTCCATGTTTTACGTGCCTTCGATGAATAATCTTCTAAAGATCTATAGTGAATATACGGTGAATGAAGGTCGCGCATCCGTTGAACGAATACCGAAGGATCGGGATTATGGTGAGTCTCTGCGCTACTAAAACAGGTAAGATATTATTTTCCTGTCTCATTTTATTAAATATGAAGATAGAAAAGAGATAAATATTTGAACGCACTCACATTATAGTAAGGTATTATATATATTTATAATAGATTATGAGACTTATGTGTGCTAAAATCTTTACTTGAGTGCGAATAGAAGAATTTGACAAACATTGTGCTGATATAAATATTTTGCTACACTTATATAAATAAAGGAATGAAGTAGCAATAGCAATATTTTGAATAACAGAAATAAAATAATACCACTGAATTATTATTTCATCGAATTGTCAAACATTTATATTATATTATATAAGATTTTGTGTTATCTATATAATAATAAAAATGAGTATTCTAAAGGATACTGTCATAGAAAAATTAAATTCGAATAACTATGATATTTGGAAATTTCGTGTAGAAATGTACTTGCAGAAAGAAGATCTTTACGATGTAATAATAAACGAGCCCCCAAATCCCATCACTCCCGAGTATACAACAAAAAATAGAAAAGCTAGAGCAATTATAAACTTGCTAATAGATGACGACCAAATTATACACACCAAAAACCTAGAAACTGCTAGGGAGGTGTGGAATGCGCTTAAGAATGTGCATGAAAGATCGAATTTAAGCAGTAAATTATTCCTATTAAGGATATTATATTCTAGCAGGTTAGCCGAAAATGGCAACATGACTGAACACTTAACCAAAATTTATCAGTTACGCGACAAATTAACTGCTATTGGTGAAACTATTAATGATCAACACCTGGCGGCTTTACTATTATGCTCTTTACCTGCTAGTTATGACACGTTGATATGTGCTCTTGAGGCACGAAATGACGATGAACTGACCCCAAATTTTATTCGGGGAAAGTTAATGGATGAATACGATAAACGACAAAATAATGTCGAAAATACAAACAGTCACTCTGCTTTAAAAGTCAAATTCCCAATGCAAAAAACAAATAAATTTTGTCGTTACTGTAAGAAAAATTCCCATAATATTGAAGAATGTTGGAAATTAAAAAATAAAACCTATGAGAAACCGAAAATGAAAAATTACGGGAATAAACATTATGGTATGCCTAATAAGTCAGCCGTATGCTTTCAAGACAATGTAGGCGCGAATAATTCTAAAACCAAAAACTTCGATAGGGAAAAGCATGCTGATAAAAATTTAACATTTTTTATAGGTAATGGTTCGAAAGACCTCTGGGTTATTGATTCAGGGTCTTTGGCCCATATTTGTAATGACAAAAGTAAATTTCACGATTTTAATTATGATACATCTAATGTAACTATCGCGAATGGTCAAGAATTAAATTCTGACGGCTACGGATCTGTAAAATTAAATACTGTTATGTCAGACAATACGAGTAAAACCATAACACTAAAAAATGTTTTATAGGTACCGGAGGTAGAAACAAACTTAATTTCTATAAAACAAGCTACCGAAAATGGTTGCGTAGCTACATTCGAAAATAATATGTGCAAAATAACTCACGAAGGCGTAACATACCTTGAAGGATTTGTAAACAATAATTTGTATGAAAGTAAAGTAAAACCTGATTCAATTCAAAATGTAAATATGATTAATCACTGTGAAAAGAAAAATTGTTTACATAAGTGGCACGTAAGGTTAGGTCATAGAAATGTTAACCACATAAAAGAATTAGTTGATAAAAACATGGCATCAGGGATTCAAATTGATAAATGTAAACACAGCATTGAATGTGAAGTTTGCCTTGCGTCAAAACTTACTGATAATCCGTACCCCAAAACCGCTAGTTTTAGAGCTACGAGGGCAATTGAGCTGGTTCATAGTGACCTGTGCGGGCCCATGCAAACTGCAACGGTTGGGGGGAAATACTATTTTCTAACTTTCATTGACGATTTCAGTCGCTTTACTATTGTATATTTATTAAAAAATAAAGATGAAGTTTTCTCAAAATTTAAGGAATACGTAGCGATGACTGCAAACAAATTCGGCAGAAAGGTGCAGGCAATTCGGTCCGATAACGGGGGGGAGTACACAGGGAAGGAATTCGAAGAATATTTGAAAAATGAGGGAATTGATCATCAATTCACCGTACCATACTCCTCACCGCAAAATGGAGTCGCAGAGCGTAAAAACTGCAGTTTAGTGGAGATGGGACGCTGTCTTCTTAAGGAAAGCGGTTTACCTAATTCGTTCTGGGGGGAAGCCATTTGCACAGCGACGTACATTCAAAACAGGCTCCCAACTTCATCATGCGATCGGACTCCATATGAAAAATGGACTGGTCGTAAACCAGATCTATCTAACATTAAAACTTTTGGTTGCCGCGCTTATGCATATATTCAAAAAACCCATAGGGGAAAATTGGACGATACCGCACGACCGGGTATTTTTGTCGGCTACGACAATAGAAGTAAAGGTTACAGGATTTGTACAGATGGAAGGAAAATTGTTATAAGTCGAACAGTAAAATTTTTAGAGGATAAGGATAAGGACTTAGTCAAAAATAATGAATCAAATGAAAATAAAGAAATGCAAACCGAGAATAATCCGCAACCAAAATTACAACTAATTAATGAGGAAAATAATAGCACCGAAATTGAAATGCAAGATCAGGATGCGAACACAAACTTGACAGGCACCCCACAGGATTTACCACGTAGGTCGAACAGATCTAACAGAGGGGTTCCTCCTGATAGATTCGCATTTTTAATAAATGACGTTAGAATAAATGAGCCCAAATGCTGGGATGACATAATAAAAATGCAAAATCCCCTGGAAAAGGAAAAATGGATAAATGCTACGTTAGACGAAATAAATTCGCTTAAAGAAAACTGTACTTGGGAATTAGTTGAGGCCCCACCAGGGACAAAAGTAATTGGAAGCAAATGGGCGTTTAAATCGAAATACAATAGTCAGGGTCAAATAGAAAAGTACAAGGCGAGGTTAGTGGCTAAGGGATTCTCCCAGAAATATGGAATTGACTACGACGAGACTTTCACCCCGTTGCGTCTCATACTACGATAAGAAGCTTTTTGGCAATGGCATTGCATAAAAACTTAAAACTTAGGCACATCGACATTAAGACGGCTTTCTTACATGGGTAATTGCAAGAGGAAGTATATATGCGTCAACCCGAAGGGTATGTAGCTCTCGGAGAGGAACACAAAGTTTGTAAACTGAAAAAGGCGCTCTATGGTTTGAAACAAGCCGCGAGAGCTTGGAATTTAAAGATACACGATTCGTTATCAAAATTAGATTTTCACCAAAGCTCGATAGACAAATGCTTGTATAAACGAACCACAAATAACAAAACGATTTATGTAATTGTTTATGTTGATGATCTCCTCATTGCCGGAGAAAGTCAAAGCATTGATAAACTTATATGTCAATTAAAGAAAGAATACCCTGTCACGGATTTAGGTGATGCTAAATATTATCTAGGCATAAACATTAATCGCCCTAACCAAAACACTATGACTCTAGATCAAATAAACAAAATTCATGAATTAATAATCAAATATGGTTTGGAAAATTCAAAACCAACAGATACACCCATGGAACCCGGATTTGTTAAATTAACCGATGATGAAAATCTCTTGCCGGATAATGTAAATTATAGACAGGCGGTCGGCGCACTACTTTATATCTCGACTGTATCCAGACCGGATATTAGTGCAGCCGTTAATATCCTGTGTCGGAGAAATGAAAATCCCAGAGCAAAAGACTGGGAAGCTGTTAAAAGAACCATTAGATATTTAAAAACAACTATCGATTTAAAGTTAACATATACTAATTTTGATGAACCTGTCTTGAGGGCATACGCACTCTGATTGGGCAAACGACCCACTTGATAGGAAATCTACGTCAGGAAATGTGTTTCTACTTGGCTCCAATCCGATACTATGGTCATCTAAACGTCAAAAGTGTTTAGCTATGTCTTCAGCTGAATCAGAATTCATATCTGTCGCGAGTGCAGCGCAAGAAATAACATGGCTAATAAATCTACTAAACGAACTGGACATTCCGCAGCAGTGCCCAATAACATTAATGGATGACAATCAGTCTGCAATAAAACTTGCAGAATCAGACAAATTCCATCATAAAACGAAGCACATAGACTTGCGCTATCATCTCCTAAAACAATTAGTGAATGAAAATATAATAAGACTCCACTACGTCAACACTGACTTGATGACAGCCGATCTACTTACGAAACCCCTGCCAAAGCCTAAGTTTACTTTTCATCGAAAGACAATCTTGAATCTGTAAATTGTTGATTCAGGGATTAAGGTGGGGTGTTGAGGTGTGTAACCCTGAAAATAACAATTCTCTCAATATATTTTAAACAAGAAACTTTTCCTTTTTTGCGTTTTGTGATGTGCACGTGTCGACAATTAACAAAGATGCATACTTGCAGTTTTTATACTCCTACGCTTACACGTGCTGTGATCGCATATACTCTGTTGTTCCGAGTTTAGACTTTGAACTTTTTCGATGTTTCTCAGTCAGTTCATGTTTAACTGTCTTTGCAGTAACACCTTTTAAAATGCTCACCGAGAAGATATTTTATTTCTCTCGGTTGACACATTGTAATGTTAATTTAATCAAGATATAAAATTCTAGTTTTTCCAAGCAGACTCGCTGGAATATTCTAACAAGGAATTTACACTAAAATACATATTTATACAATATTAATAATATTTTTATTTCTTCAAGTAGTAACGTTCCATGTTTTACGTGCCTTCGATGAATAATCTTCTAAAAATCTATAGTGAATATACGGTGAATGAAGGTCGCGCATCCGTTGAACGAATACCGAAGGATCGGGATTATGGTGGGTCTCTGCGCTACTAAAACAGGTAAGATATTATTTTCCTGTCTCATTTTATTAAATATGAAGATAGAAAAGAGATAAATATTTGAACGCACTCACATTATAGTAAGGTATTATATATATTTATAATAGTCTGCAGGTGCCCTAAAAAGTCTGCGACGACCGTCGCAGCGTCGCGTACATTCTGCCACGGGGGTCATAACCATGCTCTTACCCAGAGGTCGGAAAAACTAGTTTTTGTTTGTAGCAAACTACAACTAAAACTACTTTATGAAAAATGTAGTTAACTACAACTACTTGTTTTAAAAAGTAGCGACTACAAACTACTTTTCAAAAGTAATCACTACTTCGCTACTTTAGTTATCATCGCTAATTAAATACACCGCAAACGATTTTTTCCTATAGGCCATAATGTAACAGAATTCTTTTGAATGTCCCTGTAAGCGAGATATAAATGCTACACATTTCCTTTTCAATACTGAACATTATATGCTAAACTTCAATAACATATAAAACTTTCATGGCAATCCGAGTATATTTACAAGAGTTAGAGCACGGACAGACAGACAAGGTGAATTCATACACTTTTTAATTATGTTGGAAAGTGTTAAAAAGAGGAAATTTGAAAACAAAAATTGTAATAATCTTACAAATTATAAGAGTGATATAGCACAGTAGCGCTTAAGGTGGTTTTCAAATTCCTTGCTCAACAATGCGAAACTTTCTAATACAATATCTGACTCAAGCAGCCTCTCCTTGGAATTTCAAAATTGCAGCCTTTAGATCGTTTGTACATCGGCATTTTTGGTTTGTTCAGGAGAATTCTTAGCAGAAGAACTTAATTATATTATTAATGTAGGTATGAAACATGGATATAAACCGCACATTATTCGTAAATTAATTGATAAATACAGGGTTACAGTAGTTTCTTCTCCTAAAGTTAGTCAGGTTTACAGAAAAATTCCATATATCCCCATTCTTTTTGAAAGATTAAAGAGAGTTTTCAAGAAATATAATATACAACTGGTGGCATCCAATTCCATAACGTTGTTTAATTTATTGAATAGAAGCATTGACCCATTATCAGCCACTTGTTTATCTGGGGTATATGAAATTCCATTTGAATGGACAGATGGTACAAATTCTGCATATATTGGTATGACAAAACGTCGCATCGTAGAGAGACTTAAAGAACATAAGAGAGATTTGAAATACAATAAATTTTCCACTGCCTTATCAAGAACTTTTGCTAACGGACAGGTTAGGTTTATTGATTTTAACAATGTCAAAGTTATTTCCAGACAAAACAATCCCTTTAAAGCCTACATCCGTGAATCTATAGAAATTTCACTAAGAAAACATGAAATTTGCAACAATATCCCATCATTTTCGGTTCCTGCCATATGGAAATGCATTTTAAAATGAACTTTAATTCTGTTGAACATAAGTTCCAGTTACATTTCTGATTCATAGAGGGCGCCACCAGGCGTATTTTGAATATGTTGTTGTTAATTTTCCGTTATTTGAGCGTCTTGGCAGATTGAATATTGTGACTCAATCATGTAACACATTTTAATTTTTGCTGTTCATATTTATGAAGGTTTTTTCTCCTGATGATGGTTATAAAGATTAACCGAAACGTCGAGGTTTGTTTTATATATATGTAGTTTAAAAGTAACTCATATTTATTAAATAATTTTACGTTGGAAGCAAGTGTTTGATGAGTATTTATATGTTAAAGATTTTAGATTTATTTGTATGCTGGGGGAGAGTAAATTATGGGAGGTTAGGGAACTACTTAGATGGTTACTTATGTATTATTATTAAGTAGAAATAAATGTAACCATTTCTTTTTTTTCAATAAAGAGTTTTAAATGTTTGAAACTGTACGCTGGAGGAGGGGCAAAAAGGGAAGCGTAAATTTGGGGGACAAGGAAATAATTTTTATTTATTGTCATTAGAGAGCAACAATGAAAGATTTTATTTTTGTATAAAAATAAAGATTTAAAAATATTTTAAACTCCTTTGTATGCTACTAGGGGAAAACGTGAATTTGAGAGGTTAGGGATAATTTAGATGATTTATGTTTAGATAAATCCGTTCTTTTTCTTCTTTTTTTTTTTTTTAATAAAGATTTTAGATTTCTTTGATTGCTGGAGGTGGGAGGCAAAAGGGAGAAGAAATTAGTCAGATAAAGACTTAACATAGCCAGACGACTATATTTTGGTAAAAACAATCGTAGTCATATAAAAATACACTATATTCAGAAGATTTCTATGGATTTAAATAAAAATACACGAAGTTTCTAACACCCAAACTGTGAAAATGACAGTTAATTTGTGACCGTGCCCATCGTCTATGGAGAAATATATGACACTGCAACTGACGTTCGCAAATTGTTGTAGATAACATATTTCGCACAAAAGGAACGAGTTATGATCATGTGATTTGAAGGTTGGCACTTTTTTCCTCCCTCCTAAAGTAGCGTCAATGCTCGCTATAAACTACTGATATTTTGTATCGCGCTACTCGCTACACTACACTTTTTTTAATGTAGCGCACTACACTACAAACTACTGGAAAAAGTAGCGGCTACTGTAGTTTTGCTACTTGTAGCGCGCTACTTCCGAGCCCTGCTCTTACCCTATCGAAAACCAAATTGTTCTGGCTGTAAGTACTTCTTGTTCTCCAGGTCTGTCATTATCCGTGTCTTTATGATCCACTCTAATATTTTGCCCAATATAGGAATTCCTCATGTACTTGATAAAAGGGAATTTTTCATTCCAAAATTCTGGTGTCAATATATCATTTAGGGATTAAAATTAAATGGTCCAAAAATGAACTACCGTCCTTGAAAGGGTTAAACCAGGCATGAGAGTGCAGAAAGATGAAAAAAGAGGAAAAGCGTGTGAATGAGAAAATGGGGAAATATTTAAAATTACGCGCATACAACACAATTTAAAAAGCTAATTTTATACATGACAAAATTGTCAACTGACAACATTTTTATTAAATGCTGCTTCATGATGGTTAAGAGGGATGAGATTGACAAAAAAGCTGACAACTGCGCGAACAACATATTATGAGCAATAAGTTATGAATTTTAAGTGCAACAAATATTATAAATTGCTTTTAAAAAAAATATATTTTTAACTAATATAAATAAATATATATATTACATCAATTTAGCTTTGAGTACATTTTAAAAAGAAATTATTAACAAGAATTAGGTAGAAATTATTTGCTTGCTCTAAAAGTCTATTTTACCAAGATACAGCACATTAATAAAATCCTTCAATGGCATGAACATATTTTTAATTGAAATTTTGAAAAATAGCCACTTTTCTTGAAAGAGCAAATCAAGTATGTGCTAATAATTGCAACCACCTTAAATAAATGATAGAACACAGTTCCCACTCTTTTTTAAAATAAAAAATAAGTTTTTTCAGGAATTTTTTTAAAAGATTTTTTTAAGGACATTATCAATGGCAACAACTAGTCAGTGCTGTGGTTATTCCAGATTCCAGGTCATTTTTACCAGTCAGCTTGAAGCTAATTATTGGATTTTTTGAAGATTTTTTTTTAATTTAATTTGTTTTTGCATTTCATAGCAAATTTTCTACATTATGAAAAGAAATTTGGTTTCAATCTTTTAACCCAATGCAGTAAATTCTGACAAAATTCGCATTTTTCAGCAATCCTTTGACGAAATTCGCTTATTTGCTGCGATCTTTTGATGAAATTCGCTTATTTTCCACGATCCTTTGACGAAATTCGCGTTTTTACAGTGATTCTTTGGCGAAATTCGCGTATTTACGGCAATCCTTTGGCGAAATTCACGTTTTTACGGTGATCTTTTGGCGAAATTCACATTTTTACGGCGATCTTTTAACAAAATTCGCATTTTTTATGGCCATCTTTTGACAAAATTCAAGTTTTCAACGGCGATCTTATGACAAAATTCACGTTTTTACGGCAATCTTTTGGTGAAATTCGCGTTTTTACGGCGATCTTATGACAAAATTCACATTTTTACGGCAATCTTTTGACAAAATTAGTGTTTCTATGGCAATCTTTTGGGTAAATTCGCGTTTCTACGGCAATCTTTTGGCTAAATTCGCGTTTCTACGGCAATCTTTTGGCTAAATTCGCGTTTTTTCAGTGATCTTTTGGCTAAATTCGCGTTTTTTTTCAGCAATCTTTTGGGTTAATTCGTGTTTTTTCATCGATCTTTTGGGTAAATTCGCGCTTTTTCAGCGATCTTTTGGGTAAATTCGTGTTTTTTCTGCGATCTTTTGGGTAAATTCGCGTTTTTTCACCGATCCTTTGACGAAATTCGCGTTATTTCAGCGATCTTTTGGCAATTTTCACACGATCCTTTGATGAAATTCGCGATCTTTACGTTTCTCACACGATCCTTTGTCAAAATTGGCGTTTTCCAGCGATCCTTTGACGAAATTCGTGGGTTTTTTTTTTTGCGATCTTCAGGCAAATTTCTCGTTTTTTCGAAAAATCCGAAAATCGTGAAAAAGCAGAAAACCGCAAATCCGCGGAAGAATCTCATGCCTGTGTTAAACACAATCAGATTTTTTTATTTGAACTTTTTTTTTTCTATAAGGACTTCTCTCTACATTGCAGAATGTTCTCTGATCAAACAGAAGAAACTTTACACAATGATGGGTTTCGGGACATAGGCAAAGTATAAGAAGAAATTTCTGTGAGAATTATCCTCCCCCCTGCACTTCACCCCAGGGTGGCAAAACCACATTTCAAGACCTTAGTGATGAAATTTTTCAGGGAGACTAATATCTGGATTTTTCAATCATGATATGTTGAAGCAAAGTCTTCAGTTGTAGTTATAAAGTGCTTTGAATATGAAGAGATATACAAATTATGCTGATACAACCACAGATTGAAATGTATTAAGATATTTAACTATTAAAATGATTTATATTCTCTGAAATTTCCTACAAAAGAAGGCCACTTAGTTGGATCACTGACATTTCATTATGTATTAGTATCTAGAATCTTTTTGTATGATCAATTTTTTAATCTTACTACTGAATTTGAATTATGTTTTTCTGCACATATAAAAATAACTATTTCATTTTACACAAAAACCGAATTCTACATTTTGAGTGAAAAAATATTTTAGCACAGCATAAAATTGTACAAGTGTTTCACACAAAGCTGTTACGTGAGGAAAACCATCCAAACAACCACAAAATGTAAAATAATTTAGATAATTAATCATTTTAGCACCTGTGTCTCATTAATAATGGCCGATTTGATCCATCATAGTAATACTGTAATTGAATGTACAACATTATATGGGAGGGGAGGGGGAGAAAATCTGACTCAATTTAAGTAGAGCTATTTTAGATGTTTTTCTAATTAAAAGGGTAAAATCTTTTTGGAAGGATGCTTAAAAAGACAGAAAAATGATGTTAAATAAAAATTATTTAACTATTCTATAATTACTATTTGTATTCTTAATTTAAAAAAAAATACACATTAAAAGTAAGATAAAATTGTTTTAATTAGTACAAATTTAAAAAAATCTTCGATTGTAATTGTTTAACAACTTATACTAACAAACATTATGAAAAATAATTAATGAGGCAGTGAGTGATTATAGATGGCCATGTATAAATGTTTTTGGAGTGCATAGAGATAAATATTTGGCTATTTTTAGGAAGGATGACAAGGAGATAACACTATCCTTAGCATAGAACCTGAAACCACCATTTCGGGACATTTTTAATTAGAGCTATCCAACCCACCTTAGTTCTGTAATGAATGCAGTCCTGGCAGATATTTTAAAAATTGTGTAGTTTTTAAATATTAGATTAATAAATTCCTATAGGAATGGAATCTCAAACAGTCAAACAAAGCCAAAAATGTACTATGATTATTTGAAGAGCATGATAATGATTTTCATTAATACCTTATTCTCTTAATTCACTGGAAAATACAGCTATATGTGAGTAAAGAATCTGAGTGGTTTATGCTCTTGCTCATATATTTAGTTCGGCCTTTTATAAGGACTTTAGCTATTCTTCTTGAATAGCAGATAATGTTTTGCATATCTCAAATGGTTCAACAAAATATGTTTCTAGTCATAATTCTCTGGTTGATGTGCTCAATAATTTTAAAAGCATTTCTAAAAGAAAGGAAGTCAAACATTATTTTGTTTGATATTTTTACATTTCAATTGGATAATATGCCACTTCTAACAATTTTGTTCAACAGCTATCATTAATACAGTAGAGAATCACTAATTTACAAATGTCTATATTCCACACTATATTTGAATGTAAAGGAGGGGGGGGATCTCAATGGCAACAATGTTTTTATCCCCCCTTCCCCCCCCCCAAGCTTTAATCTTATTTTTAATATATGCTTATCTGTATCATTTAACCTTTGTTTTTATAATTTAAAATGATAGTACATATACAATATTTTATTTATTTAATCGTTCAAATGGTACATTAAAAAACAATATAACTGACAATTATGAACTGCAAGATATAACACAGAAACATAAATGTTTTAATACTATTGATAATGCAGTTAGAAAATATAAAAATCATACATTTTTTTAAAATAATTTTACTCTATTTATATGTTGTGTGTTAATACTTGAAAAAATTAATTATATCTTAATTTGCCAAAGTATGTATAAAAGAAAATGTAAACAGGACAATTATGAACTGCAAGATATAACACAGAAACATAAATATTTTAATACTATTGATGATGCAGTTAGAAAATATAAAAATCATAATTTTTTTTTTTTTTTTTTAATAATTTTTTCTCTATTTTTATGTTGTATGTTAATACTTGAAAAAATTAATTTTATTATATAACTAGCTATCCGCCCGGCGTTGCCCGGGCCCGAGATAATAACAATCTCAGTGCAAGGCGTTAACCCCCTCCCTCCCCATACCCTCAAATATAACGAATAATGTGTTCAAGAAAACCACCTTAAAATAATTACATTTTTCTGATAAATAGAACATAACGAAGACATTACACTAAAATATCCGGCAGATGACAACACTTCCCATCCTCAATTTCAGATCTATATCTTAATTAGTTATCTAAATTTTGTTCATTAGTAAAAATTGGCAATTATTTCCTTTCATTTTCGCAAACTAAATGGGGGATCGGCCAGAGAAACAGATCTCTTTGTAGTTCAGTTTTTAATGAAAGCAGATCCCTGTCTGAAACTGTCTCGGATTTTTTTCACTGGTGCCAGCAGATTTTTAGCAGTTTTTTGCATAAATTAAGAAAAATTACCGGCCGAATTTTTTAAAAATTGCATAGACGGATGCAGAATGTTTTTTTACATATGCTCAGAAATTTTCAAATTGATATCTTAATTAGTTTTCTTAAAATTCGCTAATTAGTAAAATAATTTCGAATTCGTTCATTTCCGCTTTCAAATCCACAACAACAGTTCTTTTCTTTAGCCATTTTGATTTAAAAGATGGCATTTTCAATGCGATATTTAATGATATTCTAATTAATATCTAGAGTAATTATCAAAATATTAAAATTCTGAGACTCAGGTGCACATGGTCAGACCTTGGACTATCCACACATAAATTTCCAGACTTCTAGGTGGGCTAGATTTTGCTAGCCATCGCTAACAGACACACACACACACAGAGCGAAACTTTCTTTTATTAGTATAGATAATTATTTTCCAAAGTATTAATAAAAGAAAATGTAAACAAAGATTAAATAGATATGGCCTGTCATCTGCAAAACACTGGGAACCAAACTATGTGGATTATCTACTGTAATAGTACAGTGTATTTTCAGCCTAGGGGGGGGGGGGGGGATCCTCCAACAAGTTTTTTGTCTCAAGACAGCCAAAAAGTGGACACTTCTGTCACTTTTTTTTTTTTTTTTTTTTTTGGGGGGGGGGGGGTCAAGAGGATAACTCATTATAAGAGACTTCTTTTTTCAAATGGTTTCTGGGATTATTTTATTTTATTTTTTATGTATGAATAGGAGGAAAGGCTGGAGATTCTATCACAAATGGCTGTTTTTCAAATTAAATAAATGCACAAGAGAATTATTGATTCTGGGTAACTCATCAGAATCCTACAATGTTTAAATTATTGACATATAATAGGAATGTACAGGAATGACAGGAATATACAGCCACTTTTCCTCATTTAAATTGACATTGTAGGTTTGAAGTTATGACTTTTTTTTCAGATGAAAGTGTTTGATTAGTTTGAAATATGTACAATTTATCTGCTAATAAACATAAAATTAAAACATTGCAGCATAAAACTAGTCATTGGGGGCCACCGTAATACTTACCCATCATGGATATGCATAATGTAAAATATTAAAATTAAAAATGTGTAAACTACTTATAAAATGCATTGCAATTCGAATAAAATCGTGGCTTGATGACGTCCTAAACTTTAAAGACTCGATTACTGAATGGTTTAAAAGAAACATCCTTATAACTCCAAAACCAATAATCCTATTAACTAGCGGTTTATTGCATCTGATTAAGCGTCTCATTTCCAATTAAAATATATCTTTGAATTGAAATTTGGGTGAAATACACCCAAATGTTTAATCATGAAAAATCGAAGAGTGCGGTAAATAGAATTACAAAGATCTCGGCAACTCATTATCCGATCGACTTCATGCTTTATGCAAAATTTGTTTTTTTATTGTCCTTTATATTCACTCCTTAAAATAAACAATTTCGAAAATTTTTATATACCTTTTATCAGAACGAATATTTCGAGAGTCCGAAAAAATAGTTCCGAATAATCGGGGTTACTGAAATTCAAAAGGCTTCTTTCCATTATCACATACTAAGTACATACCAAATTTCAAGTCTCTATCTCAATTTTTTTCGGGAGATAGAGCGTTTACAGACACACAGACAGACGGCAATTTTTTTTTTTTTTAAATATGTTTTTCGGAATATCCAGTGTCTGAAACGTGTCAATCCGTCAAAAAAAAAATTTCGATTTTCAAAACGATTACAAAACTTACCCTATACTATGTATGATGGGTAAGTAAAATGAAATGAAAAATATTAAGGCAAAAAAAATGTAACCAGTATTCTTGGGCCATATAAGATTAATAAAATTAACTTATGTGCACTTTATTAATAATGTTCTAATCAAAAGCGGCAACTTTCTGACACATTCAGGAAAACAATTTCATTTGTGAATATATAACATTTGCAGCTCTTCTTATTCAGGTACCAAATAATTGGACTTTTTTAATTTCTTATAAATAAAAAGATCTTGGGAAAAAATTGTCAAAATTGGTTTTTTAAGCTGATTTTCAATCCAGTAATTCTATATCTGTTCAGTCTAATAAAATTATAAAATTGAAACTCGTGCTTTTTGGCAACAAAAATCAATCTTAAAAATGCTCACATAATATTCATAAAAATGTTTATTTACACAACACATTAATTTACAAATTATATGAAAGAGAATCATCAGTCGATCTTATTTTTGGAGAAAAATAACTTATTATGTATAAACTTATAGTCTTCAAACCAGGCAAATCTGACCCAGCAACATTAAATTTATCAGCTCCAAAGATATGCAGGGGAACTTCTATGCACTTCAAATTCCATTTTATGAGTAAATTATTAATATTCCAATCTGAGCTAAAAATAAATAAAAACTTGATAAAAAAAGAAATATTTTAAATTAATCAAGATTGAAATAAATGTAAGTAAACGTAATAATATATGTAAAAATATGATCATAATCAGGTTGTGAAATTAAATGACATCTTTATTTATTTACTAATGTGCCTTAAATTCATAATGACTTAATAAAACAGGAACAAATAATGATAAATTCAGTTTTCACAAAAAGGATTACAAAGAGGTTCCTTCCTCCTCTAATAACAAAAGAATAATTTCAAAAGCATAAAACAAAAATGCCATGTGCTGATAAACTTGTTAAATTGAGCTATCTAAGGATGGCTACAGAGAAGTTGATCCTTGTTGATTGAGTGTGGCATCACTGCCTTACAAGGAAGGTCTCCTTAAAGCACATACTCAGAATATTTTGAAAAAGATTCTAATGAAACTACTCATGTATGTTATAAAGTATCAGTCACATTTAACTGTGGAATCCCAGAGTCAGCTGGATGGGGAGGCCTACCAAATGGCTTAAGCACTCACAAGCCCCATCCAGAAGCTGGTCTCTTAATTTTGAACCAATTCCAGATGAGAAATCTGGAATCCCAGTAGAAAATCTGAAAAAAAATACTTTTGAGTATTTGGCACAAAAAGACACGACTTGGCGAGCAACACTTTTTCTGTGCCAAATGCAAGTGATTTTAATGCATTTTAAAATTCCCTGTTAAATGAGTGTTTAAATGTGCAGTACTTTATTAACTTAATCTTCAACGATTAAATAGTTTATTATTTTTTCTATAAGCTTATGTTTTATGTAATATACAAGTTGTGTATTGCTTAAGTTATTTAATTTTACACGGTTTTACGAGCTGGATATGTTTTAAATGTATTTTAACAGTAACTGTCTGATTAAGAAAGCTCTCATTATACATTTTGATACTGAATAAGTCATTTCCATGGCAACGATACTTTTCTCTTGTTGTCTCTGACACTAACAATATCGAAGTCAAATTATGAGTGCTCAGAATCAGACTAAGTTTGAAGCATTTTGTAATCAATTTAAATTTTGTTCTAAACCGTAAAATATGATTGTTAATTTTCTTTATATATACATATAAATGTATATGATAAAACCGTAATTATAAAAGTGTATTTAATTAAGTTAAACTAGTTGAGTAGGAAGAGTTCAAAAGGTTTTTCCTAAAAGAGTATTTATCACAAAAGTGTTTTTTTTTTTTTTTTTTTTTTTTTTTTTCATTGTGTCACCAACCAGGAATAAAACACCAACACCACAAAATGTTCATAATTTTTTTACAGACGTTATATCAATTTTCCGCAGCAATTTTTTTCATAGACATATATATCCTCATGAGAAGAAGAACAATCTAATTTTTTCTGAGTATGTGCTAATGGAGACCTTCCTTGTTAGAAACCTTTTTGAAGGATATGGTTGCATAATCATGCTCAGGAAGTAACAATTGTCACAATGCAAAAAGAAAAATATGTTATTAATTTAACATATTCTACTTGGGATTATTCTATTTGGCACAGATTGTAATTACTGCAATAATTACCAGCAAATACTTATGTGAGATAATTATTTGCCAGGTGGACCGTGGCAAACATGGAACAAGAACCTCAATGGTTTATTTTATGCTAGATTCCATTTTACATTATAAGAGTATATCAATGTGTCGCATGGAAATGGGACACACTCTCGACCACGTGTTTTTATTTAGGGGAACTGGGGGAAGGATGGGACATTCTCAATATTTCAGGCAATAAACATTTTCTTTTAGTTGCTTCCTATCCTCATAGATGATACTATCATAGTATGCTCAGAACCAAAAGCAAGACTACATGGCTGTTTTCGATTTCCTTCAAAGTTGCATTTCCTGAAAACTTTGCTTAAAAGTAATTTTTTTTTATATCTGAAATTGTTTACATATTTTATGCATTATAAACAATTAAGATATGTTATAGTTATTTATTTCAAGGCTCATTATTGGTAATTAAAATTAATGAATATTAACAATTGTAACAAAATAATTTCTGAGACAATATGGCTGATAATGGAATATATGCATCATGGGTATGATTGAGACATTTCAAATGGAGATGAATGGGACTGCTTCATTCATCCCTAGAGGATACTAAAAAAAAATTTTATTAACTAAATAATATTATATAAGTTGATAAATTAATAATTTATGTTAATTACACTAGTTTACATGACTTTTCTTCATGAAATAAAATATATACGGTTACGTTACTTTGGGTATCTACATCTAGGAAAAAATATTTTTTAAAATCCAGCACGTCAGCTTTTTGAAATATTTATTAAGAAGATTTTTACAAAAAACTACATCTAAATAGATAATAGAAAGTTAAAAATGGGTAATTTTTGCTCTTTTTTTATAAATATTTTCCTCTGTATCTCTCACAAAAGACCAACAATAGTCAGTCATCTAGCATATTTTGGTCCCCAAAACCTTGATAATTTTGCTCAAATGATTTTAAATCTTGGTGAAATCGCTCACCATGCTCATCACATACCATTAATATTTTCTGGGGAAAATCGAAATGGGAATGCAAAAAAGGAATTTTTAGTGACATATTTACACCCATACGTTCGTAATTTTGCAATAAATTTTCAACAATCTCTTTATAAATACTAATTTTTGTACTAAGAGCAAGTAATTTCCACTGTTGCAGCCTGGAGCCAAGTAATTCCACTTTTGACTTAGACAACTGCAAATCTCTTATAAGATCGCCGAATTCAGACTGAGTTATTAAATGTGGACTGTCCTCATCATCGACAAAGTTATCTGAGCTTGATTGTTCACTGTCACTATGCTCGTGCATTGTAATACTACCTTATGTATCTGTGTAAGTTTGGTCACTTTTACCAGGTGGTGTGGGAACTGGTAAATCCTCCGAATGAAGGACTGGCTTAGTTACTGATGGAAAGTCTGCATATTTTATGCTATCTTTATTTTTTGAGTTAAAACCAAAAGTTTTTGTTAAACAAAAGTAACAATCGGTTACGTGGTTAGTTGGCTCTCTCCATATCAAATTTTTTTACCAAATTTCAGTGATCTATTTTTACCTGAATACCAGCAGCTGAGGACCAATCTACAATTAGTGCAAATCACATGAGGAACCCAATTTTTATCTTGATTTGACACCAGAAATCCAAAATAATATAAATGGACTTCTTGCAATGGTTTTGTTATAGGAAAACCACGATTTAACTGAACAATTTTGCCACAAATATAACAAAATCGGTTTGGATGTAGTTTACACACACTATATGGCATTTTTATATAAAAATACGACTTTTGAATAACACAGTTGTTTACGAAATAAAATTATAAATGTATTTAAACAATTGCGGGTAGATAAAAAACAAAGACCTTCATATCTCAGAATTGTGGCGTGCTACAAAAAATATTTTTTTAACTACCGTCCATAGCCTACATAAATAATACGTGTTTCATTTCATGAACAAAAAAAAAAAAATTTTTTTTGTAAACTAGTGTTATTCTTTAAACATTTCTTCCTCATTGTAGCCACCGTCGTCTTCAGCCATTGGTTATTTATGTTTATGGGCCTTTAAAGGCAAAGCTGAGATCAGTCCAAGATGATTGGCTGACAAATAATCTTGGAGAGCATATTACAATTTATAACCTCTCAGCTTTTGCCAAGGAGGCATTTTTGTCAGCGTTTAGTACTAGCAACATAAACATAACCAGTGGTTTTAGGAAAACTGCCATTTTCCTTTTTAACAGCAATGCATTCACTGAAACTGATTTTATACCAGCTTATGCGACTGACAGACCACATTTAGAACATTTTAGACAGACCACATTTATTGTGTTACTGATATTTGCACATCTGTTGAACTTTAACTTTGTAATTCATTAAAATTTCAGTCAAAATATATAATATAAATTAGTTTTTTAATGCATAATTAACTGTGTTTTCATTTCTTAGATTACTAACACTGATATATAACAGCCATATAAGATCACTAGCTGTTACCCGTGACTTCGTTCACGCAACATTAAAATAAGAATAAATGCATTAATTTAGCAAAGCATTTCATTCGATAATTAAAAACATATATAGTTAACCAAATCTTTATCACATTTTATAGGAAACAATACGGTATTTCTTTCCTATAGGGGCCTTAACATAACCCAGTCTTAAAAAAGTGAAATTTCATACCAAATAATATATACAATCGCAAAAATGAAACTGCAACCAATGAAAAAAGAAGGGCCCAGTAAAATCGTGAAAATCGACGAATCCCTCTTCGTAAAACGAAAAATAACACTGAGAGAATGCTTCGATACAACAGTACATTTTAGGTGGTATTTGGTCTGAAATTTGTATATATATTCATTTCTAAATGGGCATTATTATATTGTTTATTTGTATAGACATGTGTTATATATTTCTTACTACATTATTATTTTATGTCTTGTTTATGTATATATTAAATAAAGTGCTTCTCGCTAAGTAGTGTAAATATTGAACAAACTGCTTGTGGATTTTATACATTGACAGATATTTCATAAAGATATAACAATCAGATGCGATTCTAAAATGTAAATAAAGGTTGCTAGAAAGTACTTTAAATTCTGCCCAATTTAACCTCGATATTTTTTCTATCGCGTCAAGGACACTCCAAACAAATAAATACCGACAACACCAATCTGATGATCTAAATTTACATATTTTTGTTAGTATATTGCACAAAACTAGCATGTATGTATCGTGTATCCAAGCAAAATAAGTAGTATGTCCACGAATTCAAAAGATGGGAGAGCACATTTGAATAAGATTAATATAGTTTATTATTAAATATATAAAGAATTAAGAAGTTTTCAAGAATGAGGTTGAACTATTTTGTTCATAATTAGTTTAGCTTCAAATGCTAAACTTTCCATATTCAAGTACAAATTCTCTGTATGAAACAGAGCCAAAAAACATGTATTCTCTGCCTGGTTGCAGAGTCAGGACTGAGCTTTTTAACAAAAATCAAGATCAATTTATAATATGCATGATTATAATCAGTTTCACTTCCAATATCATAAAACACATTAAATTAGATCTAAATTATTATAAAAGGCTATAAATCTTCATTTCAGTGACATCAAGTAATTATAAAACTAATAAATCTATTTAAATGATCCCAAAATGAATTTATATCAAGAAATCCTAAAGTTATTAAATTACTAATAAATCATCTTAAAGATTCCAAAATTAGTATAAAGCTAATAAATCTATATTAAATGACCTTCAAATCATTATATTACTATTATAAACATTAAATTATATCAAAACATTATAAACAGTAAATTAGATGAAAATCATAAGATAATAAATTATATGAAAGTCATTATAAGGTAATAAATTATGTGAACATCATTATAGAATAATAAATTATCTCTATTAGTTCAAAATGTATTTACATGAGGGTTTTTCCCATTATAATCAATTTATAAACAAATAAATTATAGTATGCCTACAAAATGATATTACATCCAAACATATATATATAGGATTATTTTAATTTCTTTTGTGCACTTGAATTTTTTTATGCTTTTTCAGCGTTAAGTGTCAAATAAATGTACTTTCTTATTATTTTATTTTGCCATTTCTATTTATTCTATTTTCCATTCATTCCATTTATGGATATTGATTTAATTTACATATTCGTATCAAAGAATATTGTTTAAAGTTATTATTGGGATTAAGATAGGATACGATTAGGGTTAGGATTAAGATTATAAATTGGGTTGGGTTGGGTTGGGTTGATTATTGACGGCCAATTATCTACACATGGGATATAGGCCCGGGGGGAGTGCCCTTCGTGGGGGTCTTTCTAAGGGAACCTAACCCGTATTTACGCATGGATAAATCCACGGCTCGAAGAAAACCACGAAAACTCTGAACGATTAGGCCGACGGGCGCGATTGGGATCGAACCCAGCACCTCCCGTCTACCAACTTCGAGAGCACAACCTCTCAGCCACTGGTGGGGCGATTATAAATTGGACAACAATGGTATGATTAATTCAGGTTTAAAGGATGAACCAGGATGTCTATTTACATCATGAAGTAATAAGAAAATTAGAAAATTATGGTCTGATATTTTTTAATATGTTTTACAGTCATAGTTGGCATCAAAGGTGAGCGAGTAAATGATCATCTAAAATACCATTAAGTGTTTACCACGCAAAAACAAATCTGGTTACAATAATGTATTTAATTTTGCGCCAAATTTCACTAGATAAAAAAAAGCAAATTGGCTATGGACCCGATTACAGGTCCCTAACCTTCTTATTCTCGGAAATTTTCTACCTATATGTGAAAACCTTTTCTACTGTATACAACTCGCTTTCACGTTTATAATATTATGAATTGGCACGATCGGCTTGTTCAAGTTTACATAATTCGGCTGGAAGAAAAGCTTCATTACTTTTTGATTTCTTCTTTGCTTTTGCATTAGCGAATTTGTCGGTAAAGTTTATTTTTGTTTCGATAACATTGTTGCTTTTTAAGTTTTTTAAATTATTATAATTTTACTTAAACATTGCTTTAAAATCTATGCCATTTTTCTCAACCTACAAGACTTTACAAAAATCTATTATGAAACAACTTTAAAAAAAGCTATACTTAAAAATGACAACAAAGTTTTTACTATTTTAAAGCTAAAAGAAATGTAAAATTAAATTCCGGTTCGAAACGACCATTTACAAATGTGTTTTAAATGTGGGAAAATGATAGAGGAAAAATGTTATTACTTCGACGCAAAATGCAACTTTCTTTTAAAAAATAAAGTTATTTTTATTAAGATTTTCTGATTTTCTATACGGATAATTTTATGGTGCATATTATTGACATTTGTCGTTCGATATCTTTTCAAAAGGTTTTTTTTTTTTTTTTTTTTTACTTTTTAAAATTTAAATTAATAATATGGTAGCTTTATGTTAGCCGTGTGCAGACGATAAACTGCCAAGTATTATTCCTATCACCATCATTCATACTGAATTCGTATTAAAATATAAATCTTTCACTCATTTCATTTAAAACACAGAACTTTAATTTACAACACATACATTTAAAATAAATCATTTCATGTGAAATAGAAAAAGAACAAAAATAGAGAAATTAATCACAAATAATTTAATAACCCAAGATCATTTTATTTCAGCATCAAAGCAAATCTGTTTTATTTTCGATATATGACATCATATTCGCTTGCTTTCCATACTTACTCGTATTTATGCACCTTGTATTATTATCAAATACAGTGGAACTTCCCTTTAACGAAGTCCCTATTTAACGAAGTTTTCTACTTAATGAAATTTTTTAAAGAACCTTGACTTTGAACATCATTAACATGTAAATTGATCTCCATATTACGAAAAACTTATTCTCTATAACGAAGTTTATTCCACTTTTGTGCGTGTACAGTATTCAAACGGACAGATTGCTGTTGCGTTGGGCGTTTGAATTTATTTCAGCGGACTGTATGAAAATGAACACATTTGGATAATTTAATCAAAACACACATTTAATCACATTCTAATGAAAAAAGAAAAGGTATGCTTTGGTTTTGTTTACTTTTCTTTGTTATATGTATTTTTTTTTTAAATAATATTCTAATTAAATTATTCTCATATCTACATTGCATAAAAAAGGACTTCCCAAATTAAAAAAAATATATATATTTCAAATCCTATTTTATGTGTACTTTTCATTTTATTTGGGTTATGTGTTTACAAATGGTTATGTGTATTCAATTAATTGTCGTTTTCGTGTTAGAACTCTTCGTCAACAAGATCGAAGATCGAACTTTGACATATCACTAGACAAAACTCTCAAGCTAATGTCAACGTTCCTTGGATGTGTTTTTTTTTTTAAATTTTCCATTTTATGTGTATTTTCCATTTATGTGGATTATGTGTATACAAGTTTCATACATTTCAGTTGGTTTCTATTTAACGAATATTCTCCATAACAAAGTGTTTAAGTGTAACAATGAGACTTCGTTAAATGGAAGTTTCACTGTATTTGAAAACTCAAGTTTTATTTCTAATATGACATCATTTCATATTCTGTTTCTTAAATAATTAATTTCATTTTACGTGGAAATTTTTCATTTGAAAATAAATTGTTGAGTAAAAAATATTATTCTGGATTTTGATTTAGTTTTGGCAACGATTAAGTATTAGCAACGGTAAAGTAAATTTAACCATTTTAAAATATTATACGAAAAAATGTCCATTTATTCTCTATGCAAATAATGAAATTTTGAATTATTAAGAAAAATATTTGAATAAAATAAACAAAAACCTGTCTATGTTCATTTCCGGGTTATAATCAACCTATATGCAAAGATAGATTATCATTAAATTCTCCATTTTGACGCTGGCTTCAGCCTAACATTTGCACACAATCGGATTTATAATATTATTAGGATATATTACAAATATAATTACATATAAGTTTATCATTATAAATTTTAATTTGGTATCATTGAATACAGAGAGGAAAATATTTGTGTCCCATTCATCCTTGCTGTGGGGATGATTGGGACAGAGAGGAACTTTTTTTTAAATTTCATAATATATTTCTGTATAATAGTAATCTTGAATAAATATTGTGCATAAGATGTAGACAGACACCTAATGTGTGAAATGTGATATATAATATTAATAATAACTTAAATAAAATATTTAAAATAAATATTTTTGTGAAAATGTCCCATTTATTCCCTATCTCTCCTACCCCTAAAATCCATACTTTAAAATAGTTTCAACAGTTTCCCTTTCTTATTTAATTTGCATTCGCAATCGCATTTTTAATTCATTTTATCTGCAAACATGATCGATTTTCACTGGACACCATTTTTTAGCGCTGCGTTCTTAATTCCTTGTTGATTTTAAATAAAAAGCCTTATTAATGAAAGTTCTATAAAAGGTTTATCTTCTTCATTACAGTACAGTTTCAACAGCAAATCTACAAACCTGAGTATTTTTTTTAAATTCTACCATACATGTTTTAATAACATGCTTGCTTACCACATGTTATGATAATTTATAATTTTTAGTCACACATCTCTTTTTAGTGTGACACAATATATAGAACTCTTGCATACTGAGTGCATAATGCATCAATGTATTGAATACATACCATCTGTGTTCATAAGTGCACCAAAATTCAGCTTTGATGTTTCTCTTCAAAAAATATGAAACAGTTACTAAAATATCTTCAAAATCTAAAATGACAATTATTTATAAAGTTTTAAATCTTAAACATACAGATAATTATTTAAAATACTTCTCAGTATACAAATGGAAATATAAAATGATTCATTACAGAAATACAGTATGTGGTACAACTTACTTAATTTTGGAGTACTCAATCAGTAAAAATGTTAAGTCTCTAATATTTGCCAAAGTAAAGGAATGATATAGTATTGCTACATACTCATAGAGAATATGTTAGACTCATTTAGTATTGTGCAGAACCATACAATTTTCAAAATTGTTTTGCTAATTGCCAAGACTATGGCTATGTGATTCATTTTAGACTACATATGCTCAACATGGTGCAAATAGTTTACCCCAGCCGAATGAAATATTTGAAGTTGTGGGCATATTTCAATGGGCTAGAAGTTTTTTATTGATCTCATAATTAAAATTTATTTATCTTTCTTATAAAGTTAAGCTTATAACATTGTTATTATTACAACAAAATGTAATTTACTGCTTTGAAACTATAAATACAGACTTTAAAAACACATATGGGTTATTCTATGGAAAAACATTACTTTCCAAGTCTAAAAAATTTAAACCAAAATGTTTTATATTAATATTTATAGTTCAGCTTTCACCTCTTAAGATTTATGTTGGCTTCGCATTTTTTATGCTTAATTTATTTTCTAAAGATATAGGGGATAATTATTTTCTAAAAGTTTTCGGCTTTAATAATATTGTAATGGAGACAGGGCTGTAGTTAGAAGTGAATATTAGGGGGTGCTCAAAAAATTGTAGGGGAGGCTCATATTTTTTTTTTTCTCTCCAACACATGTACACTCAAACAAACATATACAAAGATATATATGATCAAAGCATTATATAGAAAGATAAATTAGTGCATATTCATATTATAGGTACTATGTTTCTTAATAAACTGTTTATAACTTCATTTTATGCTAAGAAAATAAAAGACTGCAGAATGAAAATTTCCAGTAAAAATGGTGAAATAATGAGTGATGATGTCAACAAGTAAATAAAAAGCTTACAGTTCACCTGTTTCAAAAGAGTTGCAATGTTTAATTTTTTTTCTGAATATTCCCTGCCCTTAAGAATTCTAAAGTTATGTTTTTATAGGATAACAAACATTAGAAAAACAAAGGATGTATTTTGCATTTTAAAATTATTTTTGTGTTTAGTCAAATGCCTATATTTAAATTGGTTATTAGCTTTTTTTCATTAGTATGATTTATAAATCAAGGATCTTATATATATTTGTTTTTAAACTAGGACCAAAAGAGTTGCAACCTTTCATTTTTTCCCTGAATATTCCTTGCTCTTAAGGATTCTAAAGTTATGTTTTATATGATAAAAAAACATTAACAAAATCAATGATGTATTTTGCATTTAAACATTATTACTGTGTCCATTGAAATACTAAAATCATTTTTCCTTAGTATCATTTATAAATCAAGGATCTTAAATATATTTTTTAATTTTAAACTAGGATGATTCAAATACGAAACAAGATGTTTATCATAAGCATCATATTTACTATCAAACTCATTATAACTTTGTTTTATGCTAGCAATAGAAACGCTGCAGAATGAAAATTTTCAGTATATGACTATTACTGATAAGTAATAAATGATATGTCACAAAGTAATTAAAAACTTTCTATTTCACCTATTTCAAAAGAGTTGCAATCTTCCTTTTTTAATTATTATCTCTCCTTTAAGAGAAAGATAATTCCAATTACTTTTATACAATAAAAACATTAACAAAATCAGTAATAAATTAAGAATTTTAAAATTATTGTCGGATTCCACTTCTTTGTCTACACAACTTCGAAATAAATCCGGTCTTTTGATATGCTGCCACCACCGATATGAATACGTGATATCGGGCACGATACTTGATGTATATTCAAGAAAAACCTAACTCTTTCAATTAAAGTTAAAGTAACAATTTATTAACAATATTTACATTTAAACTCGGATGTAAATTATCCGGTTTAACACTAAATCAAAACAATTACAGAAAACGCTCTACGTGTACCGTTAGACTACGTCAATTCATTCCGCACTGAGATTTCTATTCATCTCACACCCGCTCTCTCTTTCTTTCGAGAGATACCATTAAACACACGTGGCTCAGTTCGTCAACTCTCAACGACCTTACACCTTCACTACCACGTTCCAACTAACTTCACCTCTGGTCATTCCCCAGTGCATCCGCTTTCTCTCTACGGGGCTGCTGTTTTATTTCCAAGGGTCGCTTGACAACCGTTCCTACCTCTTGACTGATCTGTCTTCCTAAATAAAACGGTGCACTATCTTTCTTATCTATCAAAGACCACATTGCAATGGAAATACCTCTTTCATTATGTCCAACTCGCTACCCTCCGGATTAAGATTTTCCTTAAACCAGACTCTAACGGTACACAATAGATACAGATACAATACGCTAATCCCTTAAGAATAGCTTTCAACTCTTGCAGCTGTGAGAGAAACCTGACAATATGTGCACAGTCAAATGCTAAAAACATTAGCCTATGAATAGACGAGAGAGTATAGAGATGAATGAGTGAATGATGAATATGTGATGAATATGAATAGAGATTTCTTTTTTTAAATTAAAAATATGCCATGACTCAAATACGAAGCAACATTTTAGCACTTAAAACTTTACTTTATACTAGAAACAAAACAGCCCCATTGTATTTTTCATGCTCACTCTTACCATTCTGTCCTAATTAGAACAAAATAATTTTCTCAATACATGGGATTCCCATAGGAACACACAAAAAAATGATAAACATAATTATAATATCCACCATTTGTTATAAAATTACTGCACCTATAATATAACATTGTCTACAAAAATAATTTATTTATCTATATTTTATGCAAAGATATTCATAATTGAATGTTTAATTTTTTTTTTTTTTTTTTTGTTATTTCATCTTTCTTAAAGATGATGTAAGGGAAATTGGAAAAAGATGATTTCTCCTCATGAGAGAGAAAAAAATCTTTTTCTTTTGTTTTGATTTATCCAAGGTTAAAATCAGTCTTAAGACTGAAGGTCTTTCACAAGTACAAAAACATATTTTCATCTATGTGCCTTTACAATAAATGCCTTTCATTCTTTTAAATTCCTATATGTAAATTCTTTTTAAGTATTCATTGGAATTTATGCTTCTCATAGGATGCACATCTAATTTCTTGAACGTACATCTTTTCTGCCGTATATCTTCTGAATTTCATTAATAAACTCTGTATACCCTCTATTTCTCAAGTAAAGCTCATATACACTTTAGCATATATCCTCTTAGTCTGAGAGCTGTTAAACATTAAACATTTTAGGGGAGGTATTTGAGTCATACTGAAAATGTGTGTAACACTTCTTTTGCAATGTCTGAATACAAAATTGAAGACCTGGCTGAAAGGTTGTGGGGCTTAGCCAACCCATGAATTTTTAACTTTGTGAAACTTTATTTGCAAAATAAGGTTCTTGAGGCATTTTGAAATTTTAATAACTTAAAAGTTTAGTATTTAATGAAATAAAAAAGCCAGATTATTTAGTTGGGTTTAAAGGTTTGCCAGGTGGTATCAAAATAGTATTTTATAAGTATTGAAAAAATATATTAGAGGCACACTGACATTTAGACAGAATAACATATATACCCAGAAAATAATATTTTGAAAAGGACAGACCATTTGGGCTGGACTTAATACCTGCCAAGCAATAGGGAATATTATACGAGTAAGGCTGGGATTGCGGTGCCTCTCTTAAGATCCTCTTACTGACTTACAATATAAACAACGAGTAAACTGTATTGCAGTGCCTTGTGATCGTACGCCAGCCTGAAAACTATCTTAAGATGAAGCACAAGTAGATGCACGTGCAACCACAACAAATCTAACGACAGCATCTGATTGGCTGATTGCAGGAAGACTTACGCTGAGGCAACGCAAGTTGCGATGTTAAGATCGTGGCTCTTGCAAGACCACATGACTTATAGCAAGCGTGCAGAGAAAAATTTTGGAGTAATTAAAAGTTTCTCATTCGTAGTGAAACATGTGCAGCTGTAAAAGTGTTACTGTGTTTGTATTGAAAGTTTTTCGCTTTATATAATACGCATTACTTATATATATTAATTACTAGCTGCCTTTGCCGACCAGTTTGGTTGCCCTTGAGTGTTAAGCATTGCAACATGTTACTTTTAGGCATAATTTAATTTACTTTCTTGATCCTTCGCACAATCGAAAGATTCTGATAGAGAAATCTAGAAGTCTTTGCAATCATGGCAGCATTTTATATATTTTTATTATTATGTATTTAATCTTTCTTGACAAAAAGCTCTTAACTCAACTAGGCATTTAGGCTTCATGTCCATTTGCTTATAAGTTGCAATACATTCACTAATGTGGAAATTTTGAAACCTATTAAGTAACTAGATGGAACCCGTCAAAATTTGACAGCAAACAACTTGATAGTACCATAAAAATAAAATTTATAGTTGCTTTAACTTGACAAATTTCATAGTGGGGAGCATAATATGATTAAGCGGTCACTGACCTTTCCATTGATATATCACATGAGGGGTGTGTGCAAAGTTTAGAAAAGTACCCCCTTGGGGGGTCAAAGTGGGGGATGGACATGGGAGATGCATAATATGATTAAGTGGTCACAGACCTTTCCAATGATATATAACATGAGGGTTGTGTGCAAAATTTAGAAAGTACCCCTTGGGGGGGGGGGGGCAAGTTGGGAGATGGGCATCGGAGATGCATAATATGATATAAGTGGTCACAGGCCTTTCCAATGATATATAACATGAAGGTTGTGTGCAAAATTTAGAAAGTACCCCTTGGGGAGGGAGGGGGCAAAGTGGGGAGATGGACATCGGAGATGCATAATATGATTAAGCAGTCACAGACCTTTCCAACAATATATGACATGAGGGGTCTCAACAAAATTTAGAAAAGTATCCCTTGGGGGGGTGGGGGGCAAAGTGGGGAGATGGACATTGGAGATGCATAATATGATTAAGTGGTCACAGACCTTTCCAATGATATATAACATGAGGGTTGTGTGCAAAATTTATAAAGTACCCATTGGGGGGGAGGGGGAAGTGGGGAGATGGACATCAGAGATGCATAATATGATTATGCAGTCACAGACCTTTCCAATGATATATAACATGAGGGTTGTGTGCAAAATTTATAAAGTACCCTTTGGGGGGGGGAAAGTGGGGAGATGGACATCGGAGATGCATAATATGATTAAGCAGTCACAGACCTTTCCAACAATAAATGACATGAGGGGTGTCAACAAAATTTATAAAAGTGCCTCCCTTAGGGGGGGGAGGGGAGGGGGTGGCGGGATGGACCCCGGAGATGCATAACATGAATAAGCAGTCAAAGACTTTTCCAGCGATATATCACATGAGAGGTGTCTGCAAAATTTAGAAAAGTGTCCCACTTGGGGGGGGGGGGAGAGTGGGGGGATAGACCCGAGATGCATAACATGAAAAAGAGGTCACAGGTGTTTCAACTTGCAACTTTTTTCTCGAAGGCATTTGATAATATTAAATTTATTTTACCCAAGACAATTTAACGATATTCTTAATTTTTTTGCATAATTCGTCAAATGTTCATGGAAAAAATCATGAAATTCGCTAATCAATAGTTGATAAATTATAAAATTCAACAATCGATAGCAGTAAAATTGGTCAATCGATAATGGAAAAATCACAAAATTCATCAAATGGTCTCCTGTAAAAAAATTGTCCTGCACACTGATGATATGATCAAAAGGATTTTGAAGTATAGGACAAAATTAACACTTGCCAGCGAGTAATGCTGAAAATTTGGCAATGGACTTTATTGCCACCACTGGTCAAACATAATAGTCACACTCACCAATTGCGATGATTGAATGGAAAAAGATTTTTTTCTCTGCTGTCGCTCGACAAATTTCTAAACCATTTGGCGAATTTCATGATTTTTCCCCCGAAATTGACGGATTGTGATTTTTTTTTCTCGAAGCCATTCGACGATATTCGAAAACTTTTCCCCCCGAAACCAGTTGATCAATTTTGCGATTTTTCCACTGTCGATTAATGAATTTTGCGATTTTTCCGCTATCGATTGAAGAATTTCGCAATTTATCAACTATCGATTAATGAATTTCATGATTTTATCCATGAACGAACAAATTGCACACTTTCTTTCCGCTAATGTTTGACACATTTCGCCCTTTACAATTCAGCCAATGAGTTGAACGTTGTTTCTTTCCAGAAATGTCAAGAATGAAACAATGATTCTTTAGGATGAATTTCCTTCGTTCGATGTCACATGGAAGAATGTATGCAATGCAGCAACGGGCGTCACAGACTTTTTAGGGCACCTGCAGACTAAAAACATCTAACCAATCTTCGCAGGGGGGGAAAAATCACAGATTTCGTCAAATGATTGAGGAAAAAACACTAAATTCATCAAAGGATCATGGGGAAACATGACTTTCGTTAAAAGACAACAGAAAAAACATTAATTATGCAAAAGGATCGTGAAAGATAAGCAAATTTTGTCAAAGAATCGCAAAAAAGGAAAGTTCACCAAAAGATCACGCTTTTTTACTAAATTTCGTCTAAAAATTGCGGAATAAAATGTATTTTATCAAAGAATCGCTGGAAAATGCGAATTTCGTTAAGGATCACGAGAAAAATGCGAAATTCTTCAAAGGATCGCTGAAAAAACACGAATTTCATCAAAGAATTGCTGAAAAAACATGAATCTTGCCCAATAATAGAAAAATCATGGTTCATAATCATTATGTCTAGTAGTATATGTAAATACAGTTTGTGATATAAGACAAAATTAACACTCACCAATCGGCGAGTAATACTAAAAATTGGTAATTGATGTTATTGCCAGTACTGGCTGAACTTAATAGTCACACTCGCCAATTGCGATGATTGAATGTAAAATGAAATTTTTTTCCCGCTGTCAATCAAAGAATTTTGAAACCATTTTGTGAATTTCCCGATTTTTTCTTCAAAATAATTTTTCAACAATATTCGACCCAATACGCATGCGTAAAAAAAATCACCAGCCAATGAGGTGAGGGTCTATTACTGTCTCTAGAAACGTGTTTGGGATCATCTCCTGTTTGTTTTTTCTTGCACATTGCATTAAACCTAGGAAGGTATTTATATAGAACTCACTGTGGAGTGTTTAGAAGGTATTTATTTTATTTATTATAATTTGTATGAATACTTAGGTGTCCATTTCGGATTTACTGTTTAAAAATGAATTTAGGCTCATTTAACATTCGCGAAATCAATCCGATGGAAATTGTGTTTTTAGATCTCTATCATTTTGTATATATAGTACAGAAAATAATTATTCAAACGTACGTAAAAATATCGTAGAACACGTAATACAAAATTGGATCACTTATAGTCCGTTTATTATCAGGGATGAATCTTATGGTGTTCCGATTGCTAATGAAAACGATTATGTAAATATATGGTTCTTCATAGAAGTATGTGCTTCTTCACACTTCAATAGAAGCATTGTTTAAATTAATATAATTCTACAAATATGATGCAGTTTTAAAATATCGAGTAATGATTAATACTGTCAAGGAATCTACTCATATACGTAATTAAGTTTTGGTACTTCTCTATTATCTCATCGACCACTTTTCATAACAAAAAACTGTCGCCAAACTGTAACGCCAAATAAACGGGAGAACGTTGTAATTAATACGCGCAAATGTTGAATTAAAAACCACTTGACGACATAACAAACACGTATAATGCTTCCGACATCAAGTAAATGGGACTGCATTTTTGGCATTTATTCATACAGTTTGGCGATAGTATTTTGTTATGAAAAGTGGACGATGGGATAATAGAGAAATACCTAAGTTTTTTATACCAAGTTTGAAAATTTATCTTTTTTTGACATTTAAAAAAAAATAACAGAAAAAACATTACAAATTTGCCCATTTGCTCAGCGGTCAAAGGATTAAGTAAATATTAATGATTAAGCGGAACTGGTTCTAGTTATGAAGTAATATTATTTTGCTCAAAAACCCCCAACAAAAAAAGAATTACAAAGAATAAGTAATCGTCTTTAAATATACAAAAAACAATGTGATTAATGACCAGGATTTTTTTACATATAACATTTTTTATATACAAAATAAAAACGGAAATAACCTCATTCATTTCACCAGATGTCAAAAATAGTTTTTTTTTCCACATTCCTGGGCAAAGCACTAAATCAATAAAATCACCAATTTGTGACAAATTATGAGTTTCTTATGAATCGCCAATGAACGGACATGCAAACTGATAAAAAATGAATATAATAAATTAAAACATTCAAGATTTGTATACATACAAACAATGTAAATATTAATATTGTTACATGATACATTGTTTGTATATATACTTGTTTGTATACATACAAACAAATATAATGTAAACATTATTATTCAAATATTAAGAGTTTGCAAATCAAAACATTCTAAAGATTTGTATACATACAAACAATATAATGCATACATACTCTTTACAAATAAAATAGCACACTTATGTAATGACAAAACTTTTAAATCGAATAGAGATAATATATTTCTGTTAAAAAATAATGCTAAAGTTCAGACTTATATATATTATACATTCACATAAAGCTAGTCACATTCCTGCATATTTATTAAATATTTAGTTGCTAAATACAGAAATAATATTTTATAATTTATATTCAGACGCTCAGATTCGCTTTTTTTGAACATATAAAAATAAAAATATTACTACCGTGCGTACTGTCTTTTGACATTATATTTACATAATAGTTTTAATTAGCAATCAGAACACCATAAGATTCATACCCGATCATAAACGGAATATAAGTGGTCCAATTTTGTATTACATGTTCTACTATATTTTTATTTACGATTGAATAATTATTTTCTGTACTATATAAACAAAATGATTTGATTTCGCGAACGTTAAATGAACCTAAATTCATGTTACACAGTAAATCCGAAATGGATACCTAAGTATTCATACAAATTACAATAAATACAACAATAAATAAAATAAATACCTTCTAAACACTCCACAGTTTTTTTATATAAATATCTTCCTAGATTTAACACAACGTGAAAGAAGCCATCAAAACAACATGATTTGATCTTGATCCCAAATACGTTTGGAGACAGGAATAGACCCTCGCCTCATTGGCCGGTCCTTTTTTGACGCATGCGTACTCGGTCGAAATTCGATGGTAATTTGACAAAATTACCAAACTGCTTTAAATAGATGGATAGCTGCCTTTGCCGACCAGTTTGGTTGCCCTTGAGTGTTAAGCATTGCAACATGTTACTTTTAGGCATAATTTAATTTACTTTCTTGATCCTTCGCACAATCGAAAGATTCTGATAGAGAAATCTAGAAGTCTTTGCAATCATGGCAGCATTTTATATATTTTTATTATTATGTATTTAATCTTTCTTGACAAAAAGCTCTTAACTCAACTAGGCATTTAGGCTTCATGTCCATTTGCTTATAAGTTGCAATACATTCACTAATGTGGAAATTTTGAAACCTATTAAGTAACTAGATGGAACCCGTCAAAATTTGACGGCAAACAACTTGATAGTACCATAAAAATAAAATTTATAGTTGCTTTAACTTGACAAATTTCATAGTGGGGAGCATAATATGATTAAGCGGTCACTGACCTTTCCATTGATATATCACATGAGGGGTGTGTGCAAAGTTTAGAAAAGTACCCCCTTGGGGGGTCAAAGTGGGGGATGGACATGGGAGATGCATAATATGATTAAGTGGTCACAGACCTTTCCAATGATATATAACATGAGGGTTGTGTGCAAAATTTAGAAAGTACCCCTTGGGGGGGAGGGGGGGCAAAGTGGGGAGATGGGCATCGGAGATGCATAATATGATATAAGTGGTCACAGGCCTTTCCAATGATATATAACATGAAGGTTGTGTGCAAAATTTAGAAAGTACCCCTTGGGGAGGGAGGGGGCAAAGTGGGGAGATGGACATCGGAGATGCATAATATGATTAAGCAGTCACAGACCTTTCCAACAATATATGACATGAGGGGTGCCAACAAAATTTAGAAAAGTATCCCTTGGGGGGGTGGGGGGCAAAGTGGGGAGATGGGCATTGGAGATGCATAATATGATTAAGTGGTCACAGACCTTTCCAATGATATATAACATGAGGGTTGTGTGCAAAATTTATAAAGTACCCATTGGGGGGTGGGAAGTGGGGAGATGGACATCAGAGATGCATAATATGATTATGCAGTCACAGACCTTTCCAATGATATATAACATGAGGGTTGTGTGCAAAATTTATAAAGTACCCTTTGGGTGGGGGGAAAGTGGGGAGATGGACATCGGAGATGTATAATATGATTAAGCAGTCACAGACCTTTCCAACAATAAATGACATGAGGGGTGTCAACAAAATTTATAAAAGTGCCTCCCTTAGGGGGGGAGGGGAGGGGGTGGCGGGATGGACCCCGGAGATGCATAACATGAATAAGCAGTCAAAGACTTTTCCAGCGATATATCACATGAGAGGTGTCTGCAAAATTTAGAAAAGTGTCCCACTTGGGGGGGGGGGAGTGGGGGGATAGACCCGAGATGCATAACATGAAAAAGAGGTCACAGGTGTTTCAACTTGCAACTTTTTTCTCGAAGGCATTTGATAATATTAAATTTATTTTACCCAAGACAATTTAACGATATTCTTAATTTTTTTGCATAATTCGTCAAATGTTCATGGAAAAAATCATGAAATTCGCTAATCAATAGTTGATAAATTATAAAATTCAACAATCGATAGCAGTAAAATTGGTCAATCGATAATGGAAAAATCACAAAATTCATCAAATGGTCTCCTGTAAAAAAATTGTCCTGCACACTGATGATATGATCAAAAGGATTTTGAAGTATAGGACAAAATTAACACTTGCAGCGAGTAATGCTGAAAATTTGGCAATGGACTTTATTGCCACCACTGGTCAAACATAATAGTCACACTCACCAATTGCGATGATTGAATGGAAAAAGATTTTTTTCTCTGCTGTCGCTCGACAAATTTCTAAACCATTTGGCGAATTTCACGATTTTTTCCCCGAAATTGACGGATTGTGATTTTTTTTTCTCGAAGCCATTCGACGATATTCGAAAACTTTTCCCCCCGAAACCAGTTGATCAATTTTGCGATTTTTCCACTGTCGATTAATGAATTTTGCGATTTTTCTGCTATCGATTGAAGAATTTCGCAATTTATCAACTATCGATTAATGAATTTCATGATTTTATCCATGAACGAACAAATTGCGCACTTTCTTTCCGCTAATGTTTGACACATTTCGCCCTTTACAATTCAGCCAATGAGTTGAACGTTGTTTCTTTCCAGAAATGTCAAGAATGAAACAATGATTCTTTAGGATGAATTTCCTTCGTTCGATGTCACATGGAAGAATGTGTGCAATGCAGCAACGGGCGTCACAGACTTTTTAGGGCACCTGCAGACTAAAAACATCTAACCAATCTTCGCGGGGGGGGGGGGGGGGGGGAGAAATCACAGATTTCATCAAATGATTGAGGAAAAAACACTAAATTCATCAAAGGATCATGGGGAAACATGACTTTCGTTAAAAGACAACAGAAAAAACATTAATTATGCAAAAGGATCGTGAAAGATAAGCAAATTTTGTCAAAGAATCGCAAAAAAGGAAAGTTCACCAAAAGATCACGCTTTTTTACTAAATTTCGTCTAAAAATTGCGGAATAAAATGTATTTTATCAAAGAATCGCTGAAAAATGCGAATTTCGTTAAGGATCACGAGAAAAATGCGAAATTCTTCAAAGGATCGCTGAAAAAACACGAATTTCATCAAAGAATTGCTGAAAAAACATGAATCTTGCCCAATAATAGAAAAATCATGGTTCATAATCATTATGTCTAGTAGTATATGTAAATACAGTTTGTGATATAAGACAAAATTAACACTCACCAATCGGCGAGTAATACTAAAAATTGGTAATTGATGTTATTGCCAGTTCTGGCTAAACTTAATAGTCACACTCGCCAATTGCGATGATTGAATGTAAAATGAAATTTTTTTCCCGCTGTCAATCAAAGAATTTTGAAACCATTTGGTGAAGTTTTTCCCGAAACCATTTTGTGAATTTCCCGATTTTTCCTTCAAAATAATTTTTCAACAATATTCAACCCAATACACATGCGTAAAAAAAATCACCAGCCAATGAGGTGAGGGTCTATTACTGTCTCTAGAAACGTGTTTGGGATCATCTCCTGTTTGTTTTTTTCTTGCACATTGCATTAAACCTAGGAAGGTATTTATATAGAACTCACTGTGGAGTGTTTAGAAGGTATTTATTTTATTTATTATAATTTGTATGAATACTTAGGTGTCCATTTCAGATTTACTGTTTAAAAATGAATTTAGGCTCATTTAACATTCGCGAAATCAATCCGATGGAAATTGTGTTTTTAGATCTCTATCATTTTGTATATATAGTACAGAAAATAATTATTCAAACGTACGTAAAAATATCGTAGAACACGTAATACAAAATTGGATCACTTATAGTCCGTTTATTATCAGGGATGAATCTTATGGTGTTCCGATTGCTAATGAAAACGATTATGTAAATATATGGTTCTTCATAGAAGTATGTGCTTCTTCACACTTCAATAGAAGCATTGTTTAAATTAATATAATTCTACAAATATGATGCAGTTTTAAAATATCGAGTAATGATTAATACTGTCAAGGAATCTACTCATATACGTAATTAAGTTTTGGTACTTCTCTATTATCTCATCGACCACTTTTCATAACAAAAAACTGTCGCCAAACTGTAACGCCAAATAAACGGGAGAACGTTGTAATTAATACGCGCAAATGTTGAATTAAAAACCACTTGACGACATAACAAACACGTATAATGCTTCCGACATCAAGTAAATGGGACTGCATTTTTGGCATTTATTCATACAGTTTGGCGATAGTATTTTGTTATGAAAAGTGGACGATGGGATAATAGAGAAATACCTAAGTTTTTTATACCAAGTTTGAAAATTTATCTTTTTTTGACATTTAAAAAAAAATAACAGAAAAAACATTACAAATTTGCCCATTTGCTCAGCGGTCAAAGGATTAAGTAAATATTAATGATTAAGCGGAACTGGTTCTAGTTATGAAGTAATATTATTTTGCTCAAAAACCCCCAACAAAAAAAGAATTACAAAGAATAAGTAATCGTCTTTAAATATACAAAAAACAATGTGATTAATGACCAGGATTTTTTTACATATAACATTTTTTATATACAAAATAAAAACGGAAATAACCTCATTCATTTCACCAGATGTCAAAAATAGTTTTTTTTTCCACATTCCTGGGCAAAGCACTAAATCAATAAAATCACCAATTTGTGACAAATTATGAGTTTCTTATGAATCGCCAATGAACGGACATGCAAACTGGTAAAAAATGAATGTAATAAATTAAAACATTCAAGATTTGTATACATACAAACAATGTAAATATTAATATTGTTACATGATACATTGTTTGTATATATACTTGTTTGTATACATACAAACAAATATAATGTAAACATTATTATTCAAATATTAAGAGTTTGCAAATCAAAACATTCTAAAGATTTGTATACATACAAACAATATAATGCATACATACTCTTTACAAATAAAATAGCACACTTATGTAATGACAAAACTTTTAAATCGAATAGAGATAATATATTTCTGTTAAAAAATAATGCTAAAGTTCAGACTTATATATATTATACATTCACATAAAGCTAGTCACATTCCTGCATATTTATTAAATATTTAGTTGCTAAATACAGAAATAATATTTTATAATTTATATTCAGACGCTCAGATTCGCTTTTTTTGAACATATAAAAATAAAAATATTACTACCGTGCGTACTGTCTTTTGACATTATATTTACATAATAGTTTTAATTAGCAATCAGAACACCATAAGATTCATACCCGATCATAAACGGAATATAAGTGGTCCAATTTTGTATTACATGTTCTACTATATTTTTATTTACGATTGAATAATTATTTTCTGTACTATATAAACAAAATGATTTGATTTCGAGAACGTTAAATGAACCTAAATTCATGTTACACAGTAAATCCGAAATGGATACCTAAGTATTCATACAAATTACAATAAATACAACAATAAATAAAATAAATACCTTCTAAACACTCTACAGTTTTTTTATATAAATATCTTCCTAGGTTTAACACAACGTGAAAGAAGCCATCAAAACAACATGATTTGATCTTGATCCCAAATACGTTTGGAGACAGGAATAGAACCTCGCCTCATTGGCCGGTCCTTTTTTGACGCATGCGTACTCGGTCGAAATTCGATGGAAATTTGACAAAATTACCAAACTGCTTTAAATAGATGGATGTTCTGTAATTGGGTCCACTGCCAATTGGCATATTTTATCTAATACAATTTGTTGCAATGAAGTGTGTTTTGCGAAAAGCCTTTAATGATATCTACATTTACATTAAACCATATTGTTGATAATATCTGATTTGTTTCACACTGTCTTTGGCTGTAGACTAAATTACTGAAGATTAGAAAATCTATCATTATTCTCATCTATTCGTCTTGGATAATGTGTCATAATCGGGCTGCATACTAATTGTCACATTTTAGTGCATATGGTTTGGCAGAACATAGACCTTTTGGATGCCATTTTTGGTAATCACATTCCCTGTAAACCATACTTGCTATCAGTATCGCTCGCATTTGACCCTTGGCGTGCAATCTGATTAAAATTCACAGACTTTCTTCTAGATGTCAATCTCTGAGATGGAGATAAAACTACCATCGGAAAAATATCTTAGCCAAAAGCTGTCAATCTGTTGTTATGTGTTTAACAAATGTATACTAAATTATTGTTCTGTAACCCTGGATGATGATGATGAAACAATAAAAACTGATGATGAATAAAAAAGATCCAAGAGGCAAATTCATGTTTTTATACCGATATAAATAGTTCATTCTAACAAATTTGATCATGTAATTTTATTTTTGTATTCATTCATTTTTTCAATCTGTTATATTTTATTATAATAAATAAAAATACAATTTAATTAAAGTAAACAGTAAATAAAAAATATTTTATTTGTTGTTGCATCGCATATCAATAGATATACATCATATCTTTTTCATTCAATGTTATATATATATATGAAAATTCTGAAAAAAAAAAATACTACAAATGAAAAACTTTTTTAAAAATACTTCAAAATTTTTCTAACAACTGCATGTTTGCTATAAGTCATGGCATCTTGCGAGAACCTATTACACTGCAGTACGCTTCAACTCAGCCGGTCGCCGATAGACTCTTTCTCATGTATAACATTCCCTATCGCCTGGCAGGTAGAAAGTCCTGCCAAAATGGTCTGTCCTTTTCAAAATATTATTTTCTGGGTATAAATATTATTCTGTCTAAATGTCAGCATGCCTGAAATACATTTTTTTGATACTTATAAAATACTATTTTGAAACAGTCCGGCAAACCTTTAAACCCTACTAAATAATCTGGCTTTTTAATTTCATTAAATACTAAACTTTCAAGGTATTAAAATTTCAAAATGCCTCAAGAATCTTTTTTTTTGCGAATAAAATTTCGCAAAGTTAAAAATTCACTGGTTTGCTAAGCCGTATGACCTTTCAGCCAGGTCTTCGATTTTGTATTCAGACATTGCAAAAGAAGCAGGGTTGGAAAAAAACCAGGTTTTTTTGGTTTAAACCGGGTTTTTTAAAATTATTATATAAATAGCCTTTTTAAGAAAAAGAGTATAGATTTTAGTAAGTCATGATGATTTTTTATAATTAATAGTTAATAAATGTTAAACATTCAGATTAGTACTTTAATTTTTTTATTATTAATTAATAAATACAAAAATTTATAATTAAATTACCTCATAAGTATAGATTTCTATAGGGAAAGTTTTATTGTTTGAAAAACTTAGCTATTATTTTATTACTATACTTATATAAAACTTTTGGAAAATAATTAAAGAAATTATTATGAGTATTGATACAAAACATAATGAGGGGCTAAGAAAAAAAACATATTTCACTAAACCAACAAAAAACAAGAACAAAAAATCATGTGTTAAGCATAGATTATGTAATACTTTCCAACGCTTCCAAAATAATTTTATAAATCATACCGTTTAATAAGCTGAAAGATAACATCTAAGTAAACAATTTGGAAAACGCATAACATATTTAAAAACATAGTTTGAAGAATTTCCAACATATACAATATTCAGAAAAATATCCGAATACTTTTATTCAGCCCTGTATAGGATCTATAGATTTGTATATAGACTACATAGGATGCTAAATTTTAGTTCAGTTAGGAAACGTGTAGCACAGTTTAAAATTCTCCTTCTGGAGTTTCTGTCCATAAATGGAAATGTGTTCGCGAACTTTTGTGCTTCCCTGTATAGGATCTACAAAATTTATACACACCAAGTAATAGACAAAAAGTGAGTTAAATTTAAAATCGCATTCAGTAACTTATAATGCACTTCCAGGAATTATTGCTAACAGACAGTAGATAATTCTTTTGTGTGTCCCTGTAAATGAACGATGACTGCTATACACACAATATTCTGTAGCAAGCCTCTTGTAATGCACCTTAGTGATATATATAAATTTCAATGCGTTTAAAATAGTGAAACATTATTTAAATAAACCACAGACGATTTTTCTCCATAGATGTAACGTAAAGGAATTCTTTTGACTGTCCCTGTAAAGTAACTATAAGTGCTATGCACATCCTATTCCATATTAAGCTTCTTGTAATGCACCTTTGTGATATATATCAATTACAATGTGTTTGAAATTGTATAACATCATTAAAATAAACCGCAAATGATTTTTCCCCATAGACCATAATGTAACGGAATTATTTTGAGTCTCCCTGTAAAAAAACTACAAGTGCTACACACTTCCGTTGAAATAGGGAACATGCTATAGATAACGACAATAACATATAAAAATTGCAGGGCAATTCGAGCATATTTATGGGAGTTAGAGCACGGACAGACGGCCATACGGCAGACAAACCGAAGTCATAAACACTTTTCAACTAGGTTGGAAAGTGTTAATAAACTAAAATAAAAAGTATTTTCATAAGCATAATTTGTGTTCATAACCAAAAAATTATTTACAGTATCAATAATATCAACATCAACAAATGATAACAAGTCTCTTAATATATATATTTACTTTAAAAATCAAAAAATCATTTTCTTCTAATTAAAAGGAAAAATACATATGTATTGACTTACCTGATTTATCTGTGAGTGTAACACTTACAGAAATTGAGACATAGACTTAAAAAAATCATTTATAATTTTAAAAATACTAACTTTATTTTTTTTTTGGTTAAACATATTTACAAAAACAATTTCTTTATAAAAACAACTCCATGCATTTAATTTTAATTAAAAGCTATAAATAAAAAGACAAGTTTTGAAGCCTTGTCCAATCCTAACTTATTTTGTATTTTTGATTGAACTAATCCAAATGTTGAAAATATTCTTTCAACACTTGCTTTTTTGTTTCTTTACTTTTTTTTTTTTCCTCCACAGTTAATTTTAGAAAAATTATTTTGTCATGTAGATTACAGCTTATAAGAAAAGTTGGATTTAGGGGTGGGGAATTTTCAGAAAATCATACTAGCCAAGGATTTTTTCTACCATCCAGCTAGTAAGATGCAACAATCACATTGTTAAGACAGAATTAATGTCTAAAATATTTTTTTACAAAAATGCACTTTCATATTAACATTTCTGTAAAATTGTTACATACAATTAAAAAATATATGCAAGTGCAGAACAGAACTTAGTGCCATGTTTACATTCCAGCAAACTGAGAAAAATGCGAAATATGGCCAATGATTTGAAAATTAGAAATGTTTATGGCAAATTTTTATACAATTTAATTTTTTAATGCACTGTTTGAAAACTTACTCGCCTAATTAGATAATTTACAAGCCACTGGCAGGTAATGTCATGTAATTCCCAACCTCTGATTGAATTGATTAAAAATGTTTGTCGCTTTACAAATTTCATCTTTTTTTTTGCTTCGCTTGTAGCTTGTGCATAACTTGGATTTTGCATTTTTCAATAATGTGTAAAATAAATGAAAACATTAAGGAGAATTGAAAAAAAAAAACAGGTTGAAAAAAAACCACTTGGTTTAAACTATGGTTTAAGCCACGGTTTAAACCAGTGTGGTTTAAACCAAACAACCCTGAAAAGAAGCGTTACACAAATTTTCAGCGTGCCTCAAATATCTACCTTAAACTGTTTAAAAGTTCTACTACCTGGTTTTTTACAACTGCAGCACTGATCATAAAACTATTAAATGTATATTGACTTAACATTGTGCTTCAATCTTCAAATTTTTTATCTTTATTTATTTATTTATTTTGAGAGTCATTTTAAGATAATACATCAGTAATGAACTAAAAGCAAAATAATCTTTAATTAATACCTCCCCAAAAGCATTAAAAATAAACCTTTACTAAAAAAAAAAAAAAAATACAAATATAGTAATTTTTTTTTTTCAAAATTTACTAAAGAAAAATTATAACAGTATGGAAAATGATCAGGATCAACTAGATAATTAACAATCTACTTGAGTTTTTAGTACAGGTAGGGAAGAATAGAGAGTACCACAATTAAATTAATCTGCCCTCTTGTAATAGAAATTTAATTCAGGAACTTAGTTTGATGACTCAGTAGCTTATCATAAAAGTCTTCATGGGTCCAGGCTTGGCCCAAAATCCAAGCCCTAGCCAAACTTCGGATGACATTTTTCTGCAGACTCTGATCGGACAGCACACATGCTTCATTCTTTCCAGGTCGGCCTGTACCCAGGTCTCACTTTTTTCTGATGATTCAGGCCGTGCTGGACATGGACTTTATTTGAGCTGAGTCGGGCCTGGAATTTATTTTATTTGAAACAAGTTGACCCTGAACTTTATTCTTTCTAGGAAAGATAATTGACCCAAAGCTCATGTAAGTGTGGCAGGTTTTATTTTTAAGTAACAGTGATATTGTACTTTTGTTTAACGAAATCTTTAGAAATTTAATTTGGTTTAACAAATTACCAAGAAATATTTTTAAAAAATTTATTTTTTCCCTTACAGAGATTTAAAATTATGATTTTCTTCACCCTTTTTTCTTTTATTCTAAACCACATTACTTTTAGGTTTTTGTTCATCTGACTAAACCCTATTCGTCTCCTTTCTCTGTCTGTCTGTCATAGAGTTCATACTCGAAAACTGTTTAAGTTAGAGTCTTAAAATTTTGCATGCTTATAGCTGAATACCTCCTGTCACACAACAAATCATAAAATTTTGTAAAAGTCTTATATTATTTTAATTAAATGAATTAATTTAATGTCATCTGACCATTTCTGCAATTTTCTTAGATCTTAAAACAGAACCTTAATCTCATTCTTTTTTCATAGGCTAGATGGTTAAGTGGTAGTGTGTTTTCCTCCTAGCCCAAAGGTTCTGGGTTCTATTCTCACCAACAAAAGTTGAAATTTTAGATTTTTACATTTCATTGTCTGGTGGATTTAATTTAAAAAATTCATATTTTTTTGCCATTTTAGGCTTTTTTTTCAAGTTAAAATTAAATCATGTAATTAAATTTGCTTTTTAAATATACAAACATAGGCTTGTTACAATTGTTTGAAAAACAGTTCTTGAATATTTTTAATTGGATTTAAAAAAATAGCTTTATCTTGCTATCATTTTATTATTAAATTTAATGATGCTGCCATCTGTTTTTTTTCTTTCCAAAATGACAAAAGAATGATCGTGATAATTCGTGTTCCAATTTCTACATTTCAAACATAGTATTATGCTGCATTCAATCCTCTTCCAGCAACAAGTGCTTAGTGAATCTTCAACAGCAATTGAGCTGTAAAATAACACTTTCCACCGCCACGAAAATAAGTGATCAAGATAATCTACTGCAATGCTTTCGTCTATTGTTTCAAGAGGTGAATGCTTTTTCATCAATTTGATATAATCACTTGTAAAATAAGTGCTCCACCAATTTCTCAACATTGTGTTAAAGTGTTTTTAGTGAAAGGAATTGTGTTCAAGTTTTCCAGCAAAATTATACGTGTTAATGTGATAATACAAGAGATTACAATATAAATAGCTATAGAGCTAAAGAATATAAATTTTTAATTACCTGATGTAATTAGATGCAACAGCTATAGGCTGGAAAAATTTTGATTGTGCATAACATGTGTACATAATCGTACGATGCATTTTTTCATCCTTAGTATGGCCATACCTTTCTGTATGCAATTTTATAATTATCCTTGAGCTGCTTTGATCCAAGGAACTCAAATAAAATAACAAAAGTAGGTGTTACAATTGAAAAATCAAAGTTGGAACTATTTTTAATATGTAGATGGGCCCTATTAAAAATTTCATTTATATTCAGAAAGTTTTTTAAATATATAGATTTTTATATTTTTCAATATATCTTTTTTAATTAACACTTGCATAATATGATTTATTTAATAAATTAATCAACAGTATGATTTCAATGCCTTTTTATTATTTCTCATTTTTGCCTAGCATGAAGTATCTTTTTTACATATTTATATTTCAGTGAAATTAATAATTCCCATACTCAGAAAGAAAAGGTGGTTTGTTTATGCGGCCAACATTATTTAGTGTACTTAACTCTATATGGCATTATTTCTAAAAAAAGTAATCTTCATGAATGATATACATTTTTTTAACATTTTTAATCTTCAATCACCCCCTTCCCTTTCATTACATTCTGTAACATTTACAGTTTGTAACAGTGTCCATGTACAGTCGTAGAAAAAAAAATGCACCAGCCCACATATATTTTATCATTAAGATTATCGCAGAGAGATATGACATGTACTGCTCAACTGGGAACTGGGGATACTTTTCGAATATGATTACAATTTTTGAAATAAGGGTTGTCTACATATTAAAAATTGTATCAACTTTCATTTTTCATATGTTAACATTCACTTTTGACACTTCATTTGATTTATTTCGACCAAAGCTGCCGAGAAAAATATTTAGTTTATATACTTTTTCTTAAATCTTCACAGAGTTAGACAAGGTGAAAATTTGAAGATGCTACATTTTAAATTCATATGAAAACTTTAATTTATACCTTTCCAATAAATGATCTACTTTGAAAGTTTCTCTTTTAGTGAGATACAATGAGCAGATCCAAACATATTCCAGGCATTTTTTTTATTCAAAAGCATATGTTTAATTATGAAAGTTGTTAATAAATTTGTATTAAAATGCTTTATGAATTATGTTCTGCATTATTTTGTTCATAAAAAGGTTCAGTGTCATTGAAAACATAGCTATGTAATTTTACAGCTCCTTCCTATAACTAATTTTTGAGATATGGAGAAATTTTACTTTTTAATGGTCTGGGAGGACTATTTCCTGTATTCATTAGCATCCACAGAAATGAAAATCTTAGAAGCAGCAGGAAAAAAATTATATATATTTTTTAACAAAATAAAATAAGTTTATTTTATATTTAGAATTTTTAAATATCTTTTCTGGTAACTAATTGAATGTTTCCGGTTTTTTTTCTTATAAGAAATATTTTATTTTTCGAAATTTATGGAAAAAAAAAAACATTTTCTTTAATAACTGTACGAAGATTTAAGAAAAAAAATACATAAACTATACTTTTTTTGAGCCGCTTTGATCCAAGGAACTCAAATAAAATATCAAAAGTAGGAGTTACAATTGAAAAATCAAAGTTGGAACTATTTTTAATATGTAGATGGCCCCTATTAATAATTTCATTCATATTCGGAAAGTAGACACTATTCCAGTCAAACATTTAGCTCTAGAGTCTTTTTGCGAGAATTGGGGTAAAAAAGCATAGGTGGTACTTTTTTTTTTATTTCTATCTCACAATTAGCATTATTATTCCATATTCTATGAATTGCTGTGGATATTTAATATGAAAAATAATCTTATTATCTTTTACGTATGCAATATTATTAAAATACTTTTAATTTTAAAATAATGTTTAAAAAATATCAGCATGATTTGTGTTTGATTTCATTGTATATAATGATCCATTTTTATTGATTTTTTTTTTTTAAATTTTACATGGCCCAAGCCAATAAGGTTTTCACACGGATCGGAATGGGCTAGGCCTAGATATTTTGGCCTCTGTAGACCCATAGCTTTTCTTGATTGTCTTGAGTATAGCAGCATCAACTAATTCAATTTCCTTCCTGTAAAATGCCACACTTGTAACTTGTTGCATTCTATATAAATATATCGTAAGTTGAGAAAAGAGCAGAATCAAATTACCTTTTCAGTGTTAAGTGTAGAAATTAAAACACACAATATAATACTCTTAATAACAGGTAAAAATCTTATGCGAAATAAAGTGAAATTGTTCAATGAAGGCTAGCTATTTTAACACTTATGTAAACGTTAAATATTCAAAATTTAAAATTAAATTTAAATTATTAAATTTAACTATTTTTAATTAAATTAAATTAAAAAAATCTTTTATTCTGGCGCGAGGCCTCTTTAGGCCCTGAGGCCCTGTGCAGCAGCATCTGTTGCACACCCCTAAGGACGGCTCTGCTACAAAGACTATAAATGAATGGAGAGCTGGAGAAGTAGCTGCCCTTATAAAGACATACAGCTCTGATGCTTTTAATACTGATGAGGCTGGGATATTTTACTAACTTGAACTGAGAAAAACATTAACATTTAAAGAAAACAAATGTATTGGAGAAAAAACTTCATCGCAACGAATTACAGCGCTCGTTTGTTGTAAAAAAATTTGCAACCAAAAAGAGAAAATTATTAATTAGTGGTCACTCTGGCAAGCTTCATTGCTTTAAGAAGTATCATTCACTACCTTGAGATTATAAATTTAATAAGAAGGCATTGGATGACACAAGATATCTTTAAGGATTAACAAAGAAATGAAAACTAAAAAACTGAAAATTCTTCTTCTGATTGATAATTGCACGCCCCATAATAATTCTCTCAAATTAGACTGTGTCCAAGTTGAATACTTTCTGCCGAATTGCACTTCTATTCTATAGCCTCTGGACCAAGACTCTCCCCCCCCCCCCCACCCCCTCATCATCCATACTGTAAAATCTCACTACAGAACTCTTTCACTAAAAAAAAAAAAAAAAAAAAAAACTGTGGCTTGGTGAGAGGCCAAAAATAAATATCAAAGAAGCTATTGAAATTATCTCTGGTTCGTGTCAAGAAATTAGCCAGAAAACAACTTCTAATTGTTCGAAACATGCCCAATTAACTGAGACTGAAGAAAATTAATAAGAAATTTTAAATTTGGATGAGTTTTCTGAGCTAAACCCAATGTGGAAAGCTATCAAAAATTAACATCAGTCCCCGATCAGGTGGACTTGGGGCATTTCTTATCTGTGGATGACAACACTCAAACATACTCTGAAGTGAGTGACTGATGAAGATATAATTTTGTCTATTAAAAGTACACTAGTTCGACAAAGTGATGAAAGCAGTGATGACAATGTTGATGTTGCCAACAAATCAAAAGTTACTGCTTTGGAAGCCCTCTCATGCTTATAGAAAATGCATTCTTTTGTTTCTCATCAAAAGAATGTTCCAGAGGAGGTATTTTCTCAGATTCATTCGTTACGCACATTTTTGTTATCGTCAACTATAGATTCCCTTGTACAAACAAAAATCACAGATTTTTTTGCAATAATGCACTACTAAATAAAGATTTGCTCTTAATTTTGCATTTTTAATATTGAATTTTATTTCACTAACGTTATGTTAATTTAACTAGTCTTCCAAAATCCTCTATAATGCGAGGTAAATCTATCTTACATATGTGTATATGTAATGCATTAAATAAATTAGTAGTATTTCAGTTATTACGAAAAATTTTAGCGATCCCATGGAGTTTGTTGTAACAAGAATCTACTGTATAATAAATGAAATTTTAAGTAACAAAAAAGTAGGATAAGAAAAAGAAATGTATCAGTGATAAGCTAGTCTAAACATAGATATTAAAAGTTGGCTTAACACTCAGAGTAAATTTATCTTATCTCCTAGTGTAACAGATATGAAAGAAACATTACTTTTCTTTTACAAAACAGATTCATACTGCAACCTAATAAAATATTAGAATTCTAAAATTTACCAACAAAAATTGTGAAATTTGATGTAGTTCAATAGTAGAAACATTTCAAATATACAAGAAAATATAGGAAAATAAATTAAATGAAAGTTTAACTGTATTAAATGCAAATTATGAATTTTCTGTTAACTTTAAATCTTGAAATTAATCAATGGCATATTTTTCATAGATTATTGAGTAATAGCCAATAGAAAAATCAATTAAATTTAGATTAAGTATGCAAGTAAGTCTTCCCCCTTTTTCCTTGTCTGCCTTTTGCAAGTCTTTTCTCATTTATCCAACCTTTTTTATTAAATTGTTTTTTTGGAGCGGGAAAGAGATTCTCTTATCCCCCGCTCCCCTCCTCCCCCCCAAAAAAGAGAGAAAATTAACAGTAGATTAAAAAGCCAATGATAATCTATATATTTAAAACGCTAAGCGTTTTCTTTCGACAATCCGTGTGAACAAACTACTGCATCAAATTACACCATTCTTTTTTTTTTATGAAAGATATTTAGACACAGATTTGTTATTGTACATTCGTTTGTTCGAAAATTTTATTAATTAGCCGTAATTTTCAATTAAACTTTTACTTCTGCTTATGACGTCATAAAGTCGGCAACTCCCACTGTTGCAAGGCATAGAGTTTATTCTCTAAACTCTGTGATTCGCCAATCTTTTGACATTAGCTAATATCAACTAGGTAATATTTTAACATTGTAATATAAAATCTTTAAAAAGTTACTTAAAATTAGCTAAAATATAATCATAATAAAATATCTAAACATAAACATATCAATATGAATAACAAATCTCACGTAAAATTTTGCAATTTAAATGATTCTAATTGAAACAAGATTTGGAGAGTTATCCCTGATGCCCAGCTAACATAAAAGTACCTATTTTATTTTATTTATTTACACACATATTCAATTTTATTATAAAACACCAGGTTGCCATAGAAAGCAAAAATCGTCATTTAGGCGCCAAAAATTAACCCTGGTGCGTCTGCAATATCTGTACCGATTTAATGAAAATTATTTTGGTTGCACCGCATACTACAAAATTAATTAAATCCATGATTATTGGGCACAGATGTCGTATACGCACCATATTGGTGTGATTTTTTTCCCCGCCAGTTTGGCGAAAACTTTGTTTTTGAATATTAGTTACAAATAGCATGCGATAATAACACGCGATTTTTGAATTCAATATAAAAATAAAATAACGTAATAAATGAAATAGCTTCTGTTATTTAAAAAAAGGAAATAAAAATAAATAAATGATAGTTTGATATAAATAAATATTGATATACATAATAAAAACAATTTATAGAATTAAAATAAAAAATAAAAGTAAATAAACAGCAATATAAACAAAATAATCGAGTTATCATGTGGGGCATAAAATTGCCATTTTGTTGCAATCGCACCAATGTGGTGCGTATATGACATCTGTGCCAAAATTACCTGTATAGATTTGTTGGAAATTTTTTTAATTTTCGACAGATTTTTTCATTAGAGGCAAAAGGTGCATGGAAATGGAGCAAAATTTATTAAAACCAAGCAAAAATATTGGGCACAGATGTCATATATGTACCACATTGGCACGATTGCAACAAAATGGCAATTTTATGCCTCACCTGGTAACCCGGTTATTTTGTTTATATTGCTGTTTATTTACTTTTAGTTGTTATTTTAATTCTATAAATTGTTTTTATTATGTATATCAATATTTATTTATATCAAACTATCATTTATTTATTTTTATTTCCTTTTTTTTAAATAATATAAGCGATTTCATTTATTACATTATTTTATTTTTATATTGAGATAAAAAATCACGTGCTATTATTGCATGCTATTTGCAACTGATATTCAAAAACAATTTTTTCGCCAAATTGGCAGGGGGGGGGGGGGGGGGAATCGCACCAATGTGGTGCGTATATGACATCTGTGCCGTAATTTTTGATGTACTACATAATAAAATTCCAAAGTTTTTTCATAAAATCTAAATAGGCACTGAAATGTCTGAATATATGTGTTTTAGGTACTTTTATGTTAGCCGAGCACCACTGATCACCAAAATTTTTTAATCTCGCCAACCCTTTTTTTCTCGACAATCTTTTAACATTAGTTAATAACAAATAACCAATATTTTAACTTTGCAGCATAATGGCTTAACCCCTTCGCCCCTGATTTTTTTTTTCAATTTTGGGAAAAAATTACTGTTATGCTAACAAAATTAAAAATAGCTATCGGAATCACAGAAATTAGGGTTTAATGAAAGTTAACGAATGCGTTCTTTACCAAAACCTCACAAATGTTGTTATTTTGCGTGTTTTTCATATAACAATAGTCTAAGGAAGAATTTTTGAAGACGTTTGGAAAATGTCGTATTACAACTAAATTAAACAAGCACAAAAATGTAGTAATATATTTTATCTTTTATCACAAATTACCAATTCGGAAAAGGATTCCCAAATTTTAATTTAAAGAGTGAAACGTATGTTTCAATTAAAAGAAATGCCATCGGCTTGCTAATAATTATGAAAATTATTATTATTATTACTAAATGCTAAACATAAGTGAAGTCATAATAGGAAATGTAGAGATTCATACTATCACTATTAGGTGCTGGAATTAATAAAAATAATGTTTAAGACAAAATAATACTCAATAAAAGATATGTCCTATTAGTAGGACGTCAGGGCCGAAGGGGTTAAAAACTTACTTAAAAATAGCTAAAATATAATCATGAGGAAATACATAACCACAAAGGCACATATGTCATATAAGCACTCCATTGGCATGATTTTTTCCCAGCCAATTTGGTGAAAACTTTGTTTTTGAATATTAGTTACAAATAGCATGCAATATGTGATTTTTTTTATTTCAATATAAAAATACAATAACGTTAATATACATTATAACGTTAATATTAAAAAAAAAAAAAATTCGCCAGATTGGCGGGGGAAAAAATTGCACCAATGTGAAGCGTATATGATATCTGTGCCACCACAAACACATCAATACAAATAACAAACTCTCAAGAATTGAATTGAAGTAATTGAATTGAAAGGGTTGCAATTCAGATGATATCAATTGAAACAAGATTTGGCGAGTTATCACTGGCGCCCAGCAAACATAAAAGTACCGTATTGGATATATATTTTTTTTTTTTTTTTCGCTTTTTTGCTCATCTTGGAAATATGCCTCATGACTCAATGGCGTATAATTAAGCAAGAAAAACTTCTGTAAAAATTCTGAGAGTCAGATTAAATTTTTAACAGTAAAAATTATATATATTTTTTGTAACATATTTATGTACAGTGAAAATAATTCATACCTCATAAGCCTAAAAATTGTTTATTTTATATTTTCTAAGAAAAATAATTGTAAGAAAATCTTTTAGGGAAGAGTTCCGTATCCTATGATGATTTTTTTAGCAAATTGATTTTGGCGATAAGTGTTTGATATGATTGTTGCGATCTTCAGACTTTAGGGTTATATTTTTAACTACTGAAGTGAACTTGTTAGGAAAAAGCAGTCCCTAGTTCTTATCACCATGCTTATTCTTTCCCTTACCTCATTTACACTTCATTAAAGTCATTTATAATACATAATATAATATCTTTCATAATATATAATACTCTTTATTTAGTCATTAAATATAATACAATACTTTAAATATACTAAATATAATTACTTTAAAGCTTACCTTTTATTTAATTTATCTTTAAGAAATATACTTGATAAATATCTTTCAGTGACATCTTTGATAAATGTTTTTATTAAAATAACATTAAGTCCCTTTTAATAAACTTTCTTTTAAACTATCGTTTCATATTTATAAAGGTTTAAGGTTGTTTTACTTGACATTTCAGTCTCTAACTCACAGCGTTTCTGGATAACTTCATATCGTCACATCGACCACATTTCTCATGATTTTCTGAGTGGTTCTTACGAACGCTCATAGATGGTGGTGCGTTTCAACGCAGTCGCGGTTCGTTTCCTTGCCTCATGCTGATGTTGTCAGATTTGCATACGGCATTCGAGAAGCCGGTAGAAGAAGCGATGAGACATGCGTGGATGCTTTCATAGTAGGATGTCGTTAGAATAAATAGTACTGGTTACCGGCATTCAGTGCAATCTGTTTTAGTTGTTTGTTGTTATCCTCGTGAGATGTCTGGAGAAATGTGAAAGCTGTTTTTGTAATCTTTTCGGTATGAGGCAATAAGTTAAGAACTGGAGTGGAGTTTCCGTTTATAAAGCATTGTTTTAGTTTCACATATGATGGAATATAATCATAGTGCTGTGTTTGATCTTTTTGGAACTCTGGACACTTTGGCATTTTAACGATGTTTATAGTGAGGCATGGTGGTTTTTCCCCGTATGTTTTTAAGATGGAATACGTTGGGTCAACCTGGCTGGATGTCTTCTTCATCGAAGTGTTAGTCGATGTGTTCACTGCTCTAAAGCGTTAACATGGAGGCCTACGGATCACCTTTTTGACGAACGGAATAAGTGTTTAAATATCTTCAATCGAATTTTCTTTTCATATGGTGTTTTTCAACTGAAGAGGTGCTGGAAATCTATTTGCCGTTTCTTTGACATTACAACAAGATTTATTAGAGTTTTATTACAAGTCAAATAAAGTTGAAAATGAAAGTTTAGTTTAATTACTTTGGGTTCCAGAAAAGGAATATGATTTATTTATTGAAGTTTAGTTACACGTCATGATGTCTGTCTATCGTTTATTTAAATAAGTTTATTTCTATTTTAAGTAAGTGAATATATATATTTTAGTTTGTTGTATTTATATATGTTAAGTTTGAATAAATATATTTGTTGTTTTAAATATGTTGTCTTTAATTCTAAACTTCATGGAATTCATAAATTCACTTTAAAAGTTATAAGAGCTGGATATATATTTTATGTTTAAACTGAATCATAATTTAATAGTTTAAATTAACTTTTGGGGTTATTAAAATCAGCTATTACGCTTCTGCTGTAAATTTAATCTGCTATTTCTTCTAAACCCCAGTCAGTACATTTGTGCTGACCAATAGAACTTAATCTACGTGACATCACACCCCTTTTGGCGCTATTTTGGATTTTTTGGCCAATCGTGCCAACCAGCACAGAATATGAAACTCTTCCCATACTACGTCAGTTAAAAATATGTAAGAGGAAATTTGTAAGAGAAGATTTGGTACTTTTTCGTTATACGGACACCATTGTCGCCAAGCATACATTTAATACATACATTTACATACATTAACATACATACATTTACATACATTAACATACATACATTTACATACATTAACATACATACATTTACATACATTAACATACATACATTTACATACATATATATATGCATTAACATACATACATTTACATACATTTAATACATACATTTACATACATTATGCATTAGCATACATTTTGGCATGGTGTCCGTATAACGGAAAAGTACCGGAATTTTTTTTTAAAAACAATCTTTGTCTAAAACTTTTCAACGCATATAGCCACTGAAAGGTTAATAAAGGGTTAGAGTTCACTACACCTCGTGGGTGTATCACAAGTGATAATAATTTTTATTTTCACACTTTATGAATTAGATTTTTTACATATAGCTGCAGAAATCCTGAATTGCGAAAATTTTCAGGAATGAACACTGATTTTAAACATATACATATCTAAGGTTTTTGTCACATGCTCGAGCAATATTCATATAAAATTTGTAATTCATATCAAATTGTTTACCGTCAAGTTTTGACGGGTTCCATCTAGTATACTTATTATAATTAGCCCAAATAAAAATTTTTACTTTTATGTTTTCTTCGCTTTAAATAATCATTACCTGTAAAAATCAAGCTTGTTAATCAGAAAATAACTTACCTGAAGGATTATAAAATACATCAGAGCCCAGTATCAGATCGAATGGTTCAGCATTAATTACAAATGGTGTGAATTTGCCCCAAGTTAGTTTAGATATTTTGAACATATCACCACAAACATTATTCGATAACATATTATACTCTCCAAGTGTAAGTACATATTTATACTTTTCAGAATCAGTGACAGTTACTTGAGCTCCACATTTAGCTGCAACGATTGATGGTAACGCAGTACCTGCTCCCAACTAAAAGAGAGGATAAATGAATGTAAATTAGTATTAAGACTGCAACAGCAAATCTAGTTTACAACGCAATTTAAAAGGTATTTAAAAAAAAATAATGTTTATTGATGATTTAAACAGGTAACATGTTATTTTCAAAAACAATGCAAGATTTACAATTTTTTTTCAAGTTATATCATGATCACATAGCATTTGCAAAATAGGAGTACTTTACATAACATCCCACCCCCTCATCAACTCTCTAAACACCAAACATTAGGAAATTACATATAGTCTGTTGAGAACTTCTATTGATCCTAATTCTGAATGAAAAGCATGAAGACAATTAACTACTTTTATTTTGCTGTTCGTCATTCTTTATGGTTCCATGGGAAGTATGCCTGCTCCCTATAAAATATGAAGTGTGGTGCCAAAGTTTACAGATTCAAATCTGCATGGCCTGAAATGAGTGTGTTGCATCAGTACCAGTGAAGTGAAGTAATTGTGCATCGATGACGTCTTTCATGAACCAAGAAAACCTTTTCTCTGTTTTCAATGTTGTGATTAAGTAATGTAACGTTTGTGTAAATTAAATGTTCTTAAGTTAAATCAGAAGGATTCTGTTATTTTTACGACTGCTGTAACATCATCAGGTAGATGTCTGTCACCAAAACTCCAACATATTTTGAGTGATTATTATTTCTGACCCATGAAGCATTTTTAATATTGTTTTCGATTGTTCAAATAACATTTGGCGCCCAACTTGGGGCCTCATGGATAATGGCTGAATAGAAATAACAAGGACCTTTAAAATTTAGTTGTTAAAGACTAAACAAAAAGGTATAAGGACTTATTTTACTGCTTGTGTTAATTGTGATAATACTATCACATTGTTTTTATTTTTGCATATTTTATTCAGTATCTCTGTGCCATTATTTAGCACAAATGTTCCATTGGCATTTCACCCCTTCACAATGCCGGCATCACCATCACACTTGCCATTCTCCCTGGTAGGGTTAAGAATAGGAAGCAGTGTGTTAACGTTTTCCGTGTTTGCTCTATCACTGAGTGGATGACTTTGGTTATGTTTTCACTATGATCAGATGTGTGGCGTTTGTCAGCGAAGCGTATTAGGTTCGTTTTCTTATTTTAAATTAATTTCTTTTGTTTATAGATATTTTCTTCATCATTTAACTAACAAATCCCTTAAAATAATGCCTTTTATTTACTTTTTATGAACCTCAGTTCATTCATGTACATACAGATGCAACGAATTTTTCCGGCAGAAGAAGAAGTCAGAGGAAGAAAGAACTCAATTTGATGATGTAGTGAGATTGCTATCTTGTTTTCAGCACGAGTTTCCATTTATCAGAACTTGCATTCAATATGCCGAAATTCAAATTATTTTAATAATTCTTAAGATCCGTAAAAGTGATAAAATTTCGTGAAGAGATGCAGTGTATTCTATTTCAAATTTCTAAAAAGTTTGCCAAGCCAATTTCAAATTCTTCAGTATTTTACAGGACTTTATTTCATTGCATGCCAAGCTTCAAAACTCAAAGCTATTTTATGGATCTTAAATAAGATTTTTATTCCTTTTAAAATGGAGTGTGGTGATCAATAAAGAAAATAATTATAAACCCTTCCTCTTTTCCACTGACGGATTAATATACAAGATTTCTTCCACAATTTTCTTGTCTTCATTTCCAGCCTTCAAGTTACTGTGTTCCATCTTTAAAATAAGATGCATTATTTATTTAATATTATACTTTCTCTTCATGCTACAAAGTAACTTTAGACCAAAAGAACTGCAACATGGTTGCATTTAGGGTTATTGCTCATGATGTTACCTATAAATAATTCACAATGTAATAATATGCTACTAACGATCATCCAACAATTCCATTAGATTTAAAGAAAGAACTATTATGTAGGATTATTATTCACAATACACCAACAGTGATGTCACTGGATCCTAAAAATCCTGGGTCCCAGGGACCCAGGATTTTCAAATATCTGGGTCCCTTTTTTTAAAAAGCGCGTCCCCATTCATAATAATTCAAATTCATATTTTAAAGGAACAAGTGAATTTGTTTATTTGGAAAAGAAAAATGTAATAGTTATTGTTTTGATAATAATTAAATAATGAATAATTAAAACCAGTATTTCCCAATCAAATAAGATTTTTTTTTTTTTAAACTATTAAGAGAAATTTTCTTTGCCTTTTTTTTAATGTAAATGCTTAATTATAAAATAATGATTATTTGAGTGTAGAAGATAACAAGTATCACTAATATTGGCATTTCTTTTAAAAGGGGGACGACGGATTTATTGAAAAGGACATTTTTGTAGGATAAAAGAATACTTTTGTTGAGTAAAGGGGCACTTTTTGTTGAATGAATGGATGCTTTGATTAAACTTCCCATTGGATTATTTGTCAGCATAGATCAGTGTTAGAATCAAACATTTTCTTTGGAAAGGAGTTTCAGGAGTGATTCTGAATTAAAAAAAATATTTTCTGAAAGGTTACATTACAGCAGAAAGGGGGGGGGGGGAATCCTCTCTCAGCACTATTTTTGTTGTTGTAGGTCAGATTAACTAACTTTTGATTCGATTCGATTTCAGGCTGAATGAATTTCGCATTTTTCCCTTGGCCTTTGGACGATATTCGCGTTTTTTCAGAGATCCTTCGAAGAAATTTGCAGTTTTTTCGAGATCCTTTGACGAAATTTGCTGTTTTTTCCGAGATCCTTCGACGAAATTTACCGGGTTTTTTTTAGATCCTTTGACGAAATTTGCCGTTTTTTGCAATCTTTCGACGAAATTTGCCGTTTTTTGAGATTTTTCGACGAAATTTACCGCTTTTTGACAATTCTTCGACGGAATTTGCCGTTTTTTGGCGATCTTTTGACGAAATTTGCCGTTTTTTCGAGATTTTTTGACGAAATTTGCCGTTTTTTCGAGATTCTTTGACGAAATTTGTCGTTTTTTCGAGATTTTTTGACGAAATTTGCCGTTTTTTCGAGCTTCTTCGACGAAATTTACCGTTTTTTCGAGATCCTTCGACGAAATTTGCCGTTTTTAGGCGATCCTTCGACGAAATTTGTCGTTTCTTTAGAGATCTTTCGACGAAATTTGTCGTTTCTTTAGAGATCTTTCGACGAAATTTGCCGTTTTTTCGAGATTCTTCGACGAAATTTACCATTTTTTTGACAATTCTTCGACGAAATTTGCCGTTTTTCGGCGATACTTCGACAAAATGTGCCGTTTTTTCACGTTTCTTCGAAGAATTTACACGTCCCATGGGACGCGTAAGAACTATTTTTTTGCGTCCCCACTCTAATTTTTTGCGTAATTTACGTGCTATAGCGCGTCCGTGGCATCGCTGACCAACATTTTTATTATTAACACCACACTAATAAAATAGAAACTGGATTAGAAAAAAATCATCTCGACTTGAAGGTAGTTTCTATATTAGAAGCACAGTTGAAAGATAAGTTAAAAAGACTCGAGGATAACTGAAAGGAAATTGAAGATAATTTCTTACAAGTAGAAGGTACCGAGAAAGTATATATGTAGAAGATTTCTTTGTGGCTGAATTTTATCATGATCGATATTCTGAAATGAATATCCAGATTGAAAGTTTGATGGTACAAACAAAATTATCCGAGACGTTAGTTATGAAAAAGAAAAAAATTAAATTGCTGAAAATAGAGATGAAGAAATTCAATGAAGACATCAAAAATTATCTAGATTTTTTGTCTCAATTCAAGAAAATTCATTTGGATAAAACTTCACCTGATGAAGATAAGTTCTGGTATTTGATATCGGCTATCGTTTCTCAGTAGAAAGCTGCAAGAGTAATAGAAAGCTTTCCTGCAACAGCAGCAAATTACCCTAAAGCCGTCAAGCAGCTATAGAATACACTTCGAATAGAGGATTTCCTGATCCAAAGTTAGAGAACTTTTGTCCATAGTTATGAAAAATGCGGTTTCGAATCGGACAAAGATTGATCTGGTTGCATTATATGAACTTGAATCTAAGCTGAGTGTGCTGGACAGTGTAGGATGCACTCAAGAAAAATATGGCAATTTTTTTTACTCCTGTAGTTGAATCATGTTTACGAGAAAGAACGTTGATCGTTTGAGAAAGAAAGTGAAGCGCTAAAGATATCAGAGAGCGTTCATTAGAAAAACTAATGACCTTCCTCGAGAAAGAAGTACATGGTCAAGATATGGTTGTGCTCACCCATACTGAGTTTGGAGGATACTACACACAAGAAACAATGTCATGAAAAGGTGGAAATGGCCACATCTTCTATTCTTGTATATGCAGCTAGCAGCACAATTGACTAATGGGTATTTTGGATGTAACACAAAGTTAAAAACAAATGAGAACGTAACACAATATTATGTTGAGAATAGGGATGCACCGAATAGGGATTTTGGCCGAATACCGAATATTCGGCCCACAAGTAAACCGAATACCGAATATTCGGCTAGCCGAATAGTAACAGTGAGGCCGAATACCGAATATTTGGCTGGCCGAATATTTATTTATTTCAGAGTTTAAAAATATTAAATGTTAAATTATAAAAGAATTTTACATAATAATATTTAACACAGATACTACCATTTTATGAACTAGACCTTTTTACAAGAAATCTTTACATAAAAAAACATCTGTGGTTTGAGCTATAACTTAAAAAGAGGATAGCCTTAAAACTTTTTTAATTAATAAAGTTTTAAGCTTCGTAGCTTCTTCTGTGAATTAAAATAAATTTATAAAATGTTCTTACATTCTATAACAAATATTTTAAAATCAAAGACATTTTTTGAATGAATTAAAACATTTTGCAGTGTGTATTTGTCAGGAAGGGACTAAAGTAAAACAATACAATGTATTAAAATGCTGGCAAATCAGCAAGAATAACTTTCCTGCTCTTTTTGATTTGGCAAGGAAGCTTTTAAATGAACCAGAGAGCAGGTGTCTGGAATGGGAGATCATATTCAGAGGTTGTAAACATACTGGGTGTTCATACATCTTGGAATAAACTTTGTGTAGATAATGTGGTCAAGGCAAACATTTTTTGAGCAAGAAGAATTATCTCAATCCGCTTATTCCATCAAAAATACAATTCATTCAATCAAAAACACAGAGTGTGTCACCGCAAGCTGAAACTGAAGTTTTATTTAAAACTATAGCAACAATGAAGATATTTTAGCGATATTTGCATATCGTATTAATTTTTATTGTAGAAAATATGATGATACTATTGGAAGTGGCTGAATTTTGGCCAGTGACAGAGTATAAGTAGTAATGTCAGCTGCACTCAGAATAAAGGAATGTCTAGCTCAGTGTTGTTTAGAAATGAATGGTGAAAATTTCCAGCACTTATCGTGATTAACAGAAATCAAAGTAACTATCTTGAAAATATAGTTACAGTATCTTCAATATTATTAAAGTAACAAACGTAAATTCAAATTTAACCTGGAGTGTTCTGATTCTGGTTTCCTGGACAAAAATTATCTGTCTTGATGGTTATTATCACCTGAGAAAGTTTTTTTCCATTTTGTTTAGAAACATGATGTTTGTAAAAAAGCAAGAAACAGAGTATTTACTAGACAATAATCAGGAACTTGCATTTATTTGTACATCATTAATTCCTATGAAGGTCATCGTTAATGGTTAATTTTCTTAAGTGACACTTTTCAAACAGCGAATAAGTAATGTAAAAGCATTCTCTTTCATTGAAATACGATTTTATTTCTAATTTTCTTTTAATATCGTTATTAATTGACAGTTAAAAGTAGAAATTGTGAGTTTTAAAAAAAAGTTTTTTTAAATATTCGGCTTGGCCGAATATTTCGATATTCGGCCAAACCGAATATTCGGCAGACCGAATAGTTTGATATTCGGCCAAGCTGAATATTCGGCAGACCGAATAGTTTGATATTCGGTAATATGGCCAAATAGGCCGAATACCGAATAGATATCGAATATTCGGTGCATCCCTAGTTGAGAACACACTCTTGCATAGATTAGAATTCAAAGAAAATAAAGAATGTAAATTGGCACTTTCTGCATTGCAAATGCCATTTTTAACAACCGGTTTGCCAAACCCAAGAACAAATTAGTTGTAGGTTCAATCAAACTGGCAAAATCCCACCACTGCATAGAAGATACTGAATATCGCCAAGATCTTAGAAGAAAGTACATAAAAAAACATAGCAGAATTCATGATAGTTTAAAATTTATCATGCCTTAAGGATGGCTGTGATCAAATCTGCCCCATGGTACCATACAGGGTTAAACTTTAAACAGTAATAAAATTTTCTGTAATAAAGATCAATTAAAAAATAATAGAAATATTGTTTATAATTAGGAAGAAAAATGCTTACCTCTAAGATTTTTTTATTTCTTATATTATTGCGGCAAATCCAAATATATTTGCTTAAAACAGGAGCAGATGGCCATACATATAAACCAAATTCTGGATCCAAAATCTACGAATAAAAATAAAATCAGTCTTTAAAATTATTTTATTCAGTATTTGAATTACAATTAAGTTTGTAAACTAAAATTTAAGGAAAAGAATTATATAATGAGGTACATGCTAGTGATGGGAGTATTCGAATTCAAAATGTCTGAGGTCTCGATTCAGCCAAGTTCTCAAGTGATCTCGATTCGGACAAAAGTATTCGAATACAAGCCACCTGGCATTTATGTCAATAACGAAAACAAAAACTGTGGTTTTCATAGTGATGGGAGTATTCGAATACAAAATGTCTGTGTTCTCGTTTCAGCCAAATTCTCAAGTGGTCACGATTTCAGACAATATATTCGAATACAAGTCACCTGGCATTTATATCGGCGACAAAAACTGCTGTTTTCGACTGTATTCAGTATTCAGTTCTCATAGCTGGAGTTTTCTACGGTTTCATAATGTGCGCCAGCGAATGCTAGACTACTCGGCGCTGTTTGATACATTTCTCTGGAATTTTGCGGTTAGCAGGATGATCAGCGCTCGTTTAGTTTTGAAATTTTGTTTTATTTTTTTAAGCGTACAATCAATTCAACTAATATACATATCAGCGATGCCGCGGACGCGCCATAGCGCGTAAATTACGCGAAAAATTAGAGTGGGGATGCAAAAAAATAGTTCTTACGCGTCCCATGGGACGCATAAATTCTTCGAAGAATCCCGAATTCATCCAAGTTTCGCGAAAAAACGGCGCATTTCGTCAAAGTATCGCCGAAAAAACGGAAATTTCGTCGCAGAATTGTCAAAAAGACGGCAAATTTCGTCGAAAGATCTCGAAAAAAACGGCAAATTTCGTCGAAAGAAACGACAAATTTCGTCGAAGATCGCCCAAAAACGGCAAATTTCGTCAAAGGATTTCGAAAAAACGGTAAATTTCGTCGAAGGAGCTCGAAAAAAAGGCAAATTTCGTCAAAGAATCTCGAGAAAACGGCAAATTTCGTCGAAAGATCGCCAAAAAAAACGGCAAATTCCGTCGAAGAATTATCAAAAAAAGGTAAATTTCGTCAAAGAATCTCGAAAAAACGGCAAATTTCGTCGAAAGAAACGACAAATTTCGTCGAAGATCGCCCAAAAACGGCAAATTTCGTCAAAGGATTTCGAAAAAACGGTAAATTTCGTCGAAGGAGCTCGAAAAAAACGGCAAATTTCGTCAAAAAATCTCGAAAAAACGGCAAATTTCGTCGAAAGATCGCCAAAAAACGGCAAATTCCGTCGAAGAATTGTCAAAAAAAGGTAAATTTCGTCAAAGAATCTCGAAAAAACGGCAAATTTCGTCGAAGGATCGGCAAAAAAAAACGGCAAATTCCGTCGAAGAATTGTCAAAAAAGGTAAATTTCGTCAAAGAATCTCGAAAAAACGGCAAATTTCGTCAAAGAATCTCGAAAAAACGGCAAATTTCGTCGAAAGATCTAAAAAAAAGGCAAATTTCGTCGAAAGATCTCGAAAAAACGGTAAATTTCGTCGGAAGACCTCGAAAAAAAACGGCAAATTTCGTCGAAGGATCGCCCAAAAACGGCAAATTTCGTCGAAGGATTGCCCAAAAATGGCAAATTTCGTCGAAGGAGCTCGAAAAAACGGCAAATTTCGTCGAAAGAACTCGAAAAAACGGCAAATTTCGTCAAAGAATATCGAAAAAACGGCAAATTTCGTCGAAGAATATCGAAAAAACGGAAAATTTCGTCGAAGAATCTCGAAAAAACGGCAAATTTCGTCGAAGGATCGCCAAAAATGGGCAAATTTCGTCGAAGGATCTCGGAAAAACTGCGAATTTCTTCGAAGGATCTCTGAAAAAACGCGAATATCGTCCAAAGACCAAGGAAAAAATGCGAAATTCACTCAGCCTGAAATCAACTCGAATCAAAAGTTAGTTAATCTGACCTACAACAACAAAAATAGTGCTGAGAGAGGATTCTCACCCCCCTTTCTGCTGTAACGTAACCTTTCAGAAAATTTTTTTTAAAATTCAGAATCACTCCTGAAACTCCTTTCCAAAGAAAATGTTTGATTCTAACACTGATCTATGCTGACAAATAATCCAATGGGAAGTTTAATCAAAGCATCCATTCATTCAACAAAAAGTGCCCCTTTACTCAACAAAATTATTCTTTTATCCAACAAAAATGTCCTTTTCAATAAATCCGTCGTCCCCCTTTTAAAAGAAATGCCAATATTAGTGATACTTGTTATCTTCTACACTCAAATAATCATTATTTTATAATTAAGCATTTACATTAAAAAAAAGGCAAAGAAAATTTCTCTTAATAGTTTAAAAAAAAAAAAAATCTTATTTGATTGGGAAATACTGGTTTTAATTATTCATTATTTAATTATTATCAAAACAATAACTATTACATTTTTCTTTTCCAAATAAACAAATTCACTTGTTCCTTTAAAATATGAATTTGAATTATTATGAATGGGGACGCGCTTTTTTAAAAAAGGGACCCAGATATTTGAAAATCCTGGGTCCCTGGGACCCAGGATTCTTAGGATCTAGTGACATCACTGCATATATACTTTTAGTTAAATCGATCATATGGATTTTAATTTAAGAAAACAATTATAATGAATAACATTCTGTGAATTTGTATTTAAGAAACGTAAATATAATTCTTTTTTTATTAAATTTTTAAAAATTTTACGATCAAAATAATTACTCATAATGGAAAATAAAATTATACGTTCGTAAAAAAAAAAAAAAAAAAAAAAAAAAAAAAAAAAAAAAAAAATCTTGATTTCGCTAATTAAAGAAAAATTGCTTACTTTTACGGGTGTATGCAGGGGAGGGCCGGTTCTTCGCCTTCTAAATCTTAGAAAATAATAAGATATAACTTGCAATACTAAGAGACATGAACGTCGGCAGAATTATACATTGGGACGGGCAAGATTTTGGAACACGTGTGGCAATGGCCCACAGTCTAGTCTGCTTTTAAAATTGCAGAATATAAACAGGAAATAATCTAAACTAAGATTTTTTTTGTCAGAGTTTTCATGAAAGATAATTTTTAAACTTATCACCATAAAAAGCAATACAAGAATTTATCAATTAAAAAATAATAAATATAAATAAGTTTTTTTTTACCAACATATTTTTAAAAAGGAAATTGAAGCAGTTTTTTTTCCGTCAAAGGGCTTTGCCACCCCGAATCCTTTTTTAAGATAAGTTTTAAACACATGAGCATTAACAGGAAAGCAAAATAAAAAAATCCCTGACGGCTCGGCCTACACACACAGGTAGATTTAGAAGGCACAGACCGTGAGGCGCCTGTTTGTTAAGAATTGTGAAAGAAATGAACTTTTTGCCATGATGCGGCATTTGGAAACGCCCACTTCGAAACCTAACTTGTTTGCAGGCGGAGCCGGCAGAAATTTTTTTTGTTTATTTATTTTTTTGCTATAAGGGTTGGTCTTATAAAAAACTTGTCAATATAAAAGTTTTAGATAATATTAAGAGGATTTATAATAAATTTAAACGGATTTGATATCTTCAGAATTGACGAAGTCATGAATTTTTTTTCTTCTACCCCCCCCCCCCCCCCCTCTTGTTTCGATTTTGCCCATTAACGAACTTGACCGAGATTTTATGCCCTTTGAATTTATGTATTAGTTTGGGAGAGATTTGTGCAGAATTATAGGAGTTATCGTGTCCATAAAAAAGTGACATAGATAGATAGATGATAAAGTTTTCAAATGGGGTTCTGGGAGTCATAATCGGCATAGATCTACAAAAATTTTTCAAAAATTCCAACGTAGGGGAGAATGTAATAGGTAGTATTTCTTCGAAATGTACCTAAAATTATCTTACCCTGGGAGGGGTGGTGTAGGGTTCAATGGGATAGAGTCATCCAGACAAAAAATTCTTGCCTTTTTTTTTTCTCTAATGACAATCGTAATATTTATATGAAGACTCAAAAACATTAAAAAGAAAAGAAATTGTTCTGCAGCTGTAAATTATAAAACGTTATCATAAACAAAAGAGAAGCGTTTGTACGAAAAATAAGCATTTCATTTGCTGAAAGAGGCGCTACTCATACTTTTATAATAGACTGATGTGAATCTGACACGTGATCATAAAAAAAAGCAAACGATCTTACGTAGAATAAACATTCGAAGAGTGAAACAGACGAAATGTAGTCCCTCATTTATTAGTTTGAATCAAGTCTGGGGTAGTTCTTAGTGCTACTATATTTGAATACAAAAGAATCTATTCTGATTTCGATTCTGAAAAGTTTTCGGAACCTAAGGTATCGATTCTTAAAAGATCTCGAATCGGCCTATCACTAGTACATGCTCTTTAACTTATTTTGCTTTTATCATGAGAGACGGTAGTATCTCGAGTGAACAGCAAAACCGAAAATGTCCGTCACTCTATATAATAGTATTGTCATCTCGGCTATGATGTCATACACTCACGCACAGTTAAAAAAAAAAAAAATCAGTTATAAAAAGGAAAAAAGTCGCCAAATTTAGGGGATTTTTTCCTTTAATGGCAACCTAGCCATTGTATTAAGTTATTGGTTTGGCGCGGGTTTGAAAATCACGCCAACCAAAAAGTCGCCAAACATATCTGCGTGAGTGTAAAGCATCTGTTCTGTCATCTCTCATAAATTCAAAATATGGATTTTTAAAGAAATGATATCAAAATTCGAGTGACACCTTGATGTGAATTTAATAAGATTCTTTTAAAATTCAATTTAAATTATTTTTGGTTTGTCTTCTAAAGTATATTTACACATACAAACAATACTTTTAATTTTCCAATACACTGTTAAATATATTACTTTCACTGAGCCTATATTAAGCATTGAAATGTATTTATTTCAATTGACTGATTTATCTTTTGTGCCACACAATCCAAAATCTTAAGTAAAATCTATGCAAATGATTATTTTGCGTCAAAGTATCCAAACAAAAAGAAATGTATGCAAGTGGATAATATGATGCAAAATAATCATTAAAATTAATGAGTAATAAAGCATAAGACCAGTTTTCATTATTTACATACACATTCAAGATTTAGCTATGGAGACCCAAAATTCAATTTTGCCATGGCCCCCAAGCATGTAGTTATGCCACCAAACTTCTATAAGCTCTGGTTCATTTTAAAGAAGTTATGTTGCTATATATGGGCAGTCTATTCTCCACACATCACTTTTATGTGGATGACACCCAATCTGCACATAAATAATTTAAAAAAAATCCAACAAAGTATAAAATAAAATATTATGCAACGTGGTGTCCAAGCTTAGTGAAGGCACCTTCTTTTGGTTCCATATTAAAGATTAAAATACAACCTCAAAGAAAAATAAATTCTTCAAATTTTCATAGCTCTTATAGTTTAGGAGATTATACAGTCCATTTATAATTCGGCACTTCTATGTTAGCAGGGTGTAGGTTAATCACCATATATTGTTTCCATCACAATCATTTGTATTGCATTAATTTCATTAATCTATAAACCTTTCACTTATTTAATTTAAAATACATAACTTTCATTTGAAAAAAATCTATTTCATACATTTAAAATACAGTAATCCCTTAACAATCACTAGTTTTGATTATTTGCAAAAATTTGATTATGTGGAAAAACTTAACATTCGCAAGAATCCGATTTGATCATTCGCAATTTTTTTATTCTTTCCTTCTTTTTCAGAATTTATAGTGATTAAAGATTATTTCTCCTGTGTTTTCTCAGTATGTATTTGCAAATCAATTTTCAGTTCTCAGCTGAAAAAGGAACGAGTATTGTAGAAAAGCAAAATATTAACAACAGCAGAATATCCGTTGCAATGGTGATATTAGAAGTGGTAAGGTAACATCTTTAATCTATTAATTTAACATGCTCAGGCAGACCCCGATCATGACTAATTGGGGCACTGGGCAAAGATAAAGTAGGGGGCCCCCATTCGAATCGTTGCAACATTATTCAAATAGAACTGATGGCCAGTCCTATGTGTAATACATTGCAGGAGTAGTTGCGACCAATGCAGGAGTAGGTGCGGGAGCCAGGATCGAACCTGGGAAGCCACAGGCAGTAGGTGAGATCTTAAGTGCCGAGCAAAAGGCTAACTCAATCGCTTCCTGGGAGATACTCGTTTTCTACTGCCCGTACAAGATGGCGTTGCCACACAAAGCATAAACAATATTTTCGACCCATGGATTTTAAATAGAAGAAAATTCTTAGGTCCGTCAATTCTAAATTAAGTACCTTAATTAATAGAAATACTCTTTTTTTCTTTGTAAAGAACAAAAAACTTTTTTATATAACTTTAGCAAATTGTTATATTACTTTAAGATGGATTTAATGACTTCAACTTATGGAAGAATGCCAAATACTCTAATATGTAACTATGAGTTAATCAAGTTACTTTTTTTACATCTTTTTAAGTTGTAATACAGACAACATAATATCAAATCAAATAGATTCTACTTCACAAGTAGAAAGTGTTTTTTCAATAAATCTACAAAGATGGCAATTTAGCTAATAAAGCATATAGCTATTATGTTCTATGCTCTGTACTTGCAGCCAAAGCGGAGCGGTGCTTTGCTACCGAGTGTTTGAAGTTAGCTTTGCGAAAGAACTGAGCTCTGCGAATTCAAAATGAAATTTGTTTTTTAGGAAGTTTAATAGAATCTTTTACAGATGAAATCTGTATTTTATGTTTGAAAATTTTCAGAATTGGATTTGGGAAAAACAAGTAAATATTTTATAAATTAATATATGGATTTGGGGGCCCTTTGAGGTCCGGGGCCTCTGGGCAAAGTCCCGATTTGCCCATGCGATAATAAAAGACTGTGCTCAGGTTCTCATAGAGATGGAGCTGAAACTGCTCTTAGATGGAAATTAAATGAAAGCATTTAACTGTATTTTAAATATTGTATCACATACTGACCAATTAATTCATTATTATCTCTTTGCAAATAGAAAGAGTCGAAATTACTTTATAGAAAAATATATGCATTTTTAGCCGTAATTACTTCTCTAGTCAATTAATATGTAAATAAATTTCATGTTTATGAATATGTGCGTACATTTAACTTCTACATATATGTTAGGCATAACGTATCATTAATAAATATATTCTTTATTTTTTTAAATGCTGAGCTACTCTAATTATAATTTCATAGAACGTAACTCCTTTTTATTGCAGAAAGATAGACTCAACATTCGCAAGATTTTCCTGGAACATAACTCTCGCGAATGTTAAGAGATTGCTGTACATACCATTCATTTAAAATACATGTATTTCATACATTTCAAATACATACCTTTCACTCATTTAATTTAAAATACAAAAGGCCCTAAATTAAAACATTTTATTTCATCTTCAAAATATTGTTTCTACTTTGCATAGCTGAAAAATAAAAACTGCCATTGACAACACAAAAAAAATTATACTGGTGAGATTTATGGCTGGCTAGCATAAAAGTACCATAATTTCACACAAATAATGTTTTCCAAATAAACTAAATAATAATTCAACAGAAAAATAAACTGTGAATTACCTCATTTATTTTTAAATTTAAACAGTTCTCCCCACATACATGCTGATCAGATGCAGAACATAGGCTATCAGATGAACTGCAGCTTAATTCAATAATATCGGTTTCATCTGTAAAGTGGAATGTTTTAAAAAAACGGGGCACTATAAATGGTTCGTTTAAGCAGAATGAAGTCTGCATTAAAAAGTAAATGTTTTTTCTGTGGGTAACTAGGTTATTTTTTATATTTACAGCAAAAATTGGACTAGGTATAAAAGTAACCCATATATACGACAGATCTAAAAAAAATCGCTGTTGAAATGCTAATTAAATATTTTAAACAAAACAATAATTAAGCTTACAAATTATACTATCTATGACATTCATGGTGTAATGGCATGAAGATAGAGTATTAGAACTAAGTTCCTAATATTCTTTTTTTTTTTTTTTTTTCTTTAAGGGAGGGCACTTTGAAACCTACAGCAGCATGACTGTCGTCTCAAATGAGCCTTTATCGTAATAGTCCTTTAGCTTCATGTGTGTGTAATGGACATAAACAAAAATATCAACGATCTAGTAAGAATACGAAGAAGTAAAAGTCAGAGTGTGTATAAGATTATATACGTGGTGAAGTTCTTTGCTACCAGTTTTGCAGCTTACAGCTAACAGCTGATTTGATTTTAGGAATGGTTGATCTCATCTACTGTGGGACTGTGGGTTGATCGATTGATTGATTTAGTTGACGGTGAACAAATCAACCCATATCATCATGTACCTAGTTTGTTTAAGTTAAGTTAAATAAAAGAGTAAAAAACCTTAATGTAGGTTTAGGTGGCTAGGCAGAAACTCAAAATCAGTGCATTTGTGTGCCGAAGCATAACGATATGTACTCAAGTACGGCGTGTGTGTGTCGCTACTCTCTTATAAAGGTACACAATTGTACCTTCAGATCCGTTGCCTAATTAATCACACGCAAGATATATCGGGAATCGGGATGTGAAATGTTTGTTTTGATGTTTTGTTTTTTGTTTGTGATTTGAGCCTGATTCATCAGTTTATCCTTGTCCTTGTGCCTAGACCCTTTAAAGCATACTTTTTCTTAATACAATTCCCTTTTTTGTTGAATTTTATATTCAAGATTGTTTATAAATGTTTGAAAGCAAAAAATCAAAACTCTCAAACATCAATCTTTCCGTTTTCCACCCCTATTTTAAGTCTTTCAAATTATTTATATTAGTTTTGTTAAATGCGTGAACAAATAAGCGATTATATACTTATTTTTGGTTTTTATTAAATAGCTGTACAAAACAAATTAGTAATTTTTGAAAATTAATATATATATATATATATATATATATATATATATATATATATATATATATATATATATATATATATTTAGCTTTACATAATTTGATATATATAGCTTTTTTTCATCATTTAATAAATAAATGCTGTATGTAGTGTGAAGTTTATTCAGAGTTCTATAAATATATTGTCTAAAAAGTGTTTGTGAATTTTTATCATTGCTTTTATAATTTATAATTTAATGTGTTTATAATAAATTTCTGTTTGTTAAGTTGATTATTCCTTATAATTAAAAAAAAAATTACATTTCTTGAATGGTTTTATGACAGTTTACATAATAAAATGTGTGGTTATATTTTATACTTATTGTTTTTGTATGAATTGTTTCATTTTTATGAAATTAATGCAGTTGTATGTATTTAATTACTATGAAATATGTTTTTTTTTTATTATAACTAAATATAGTCTATTATTAAATAATGACTTGATTTGATTATTATAAAGTTTTTGTATCATAGGTAAGTATATAAAGTTTTTAAAATGTGTTAAAAAAAAACCTAATAAATAACTCAAGTTATGTTTGGTGCATTACTTCAGAAATAAATTAAAAAACAGAGAGGATAAGCTAAAAAGTAACAAGAGCACCTTTTTTTGTCAATCATTTAGGTTATGACCACATAGTCTTTCTTCTCCATCCTTTAGTTTAGTGGTCTTTGCTAAAATTTCTGCAACATCATATGCCTACTATAAAATAAAAGCCCAAATTATGTGATTGTGTGAAAGAGATGAAACCGGGTTGACCACTTCACAATTCATAAACCAGTTGGTCAATTTTTCTCAAAACTATGAGCTTTATTTTATTTATTTTGAACAAAGCTTCATGGATCAGTTATTTTTAGAAAGTACAATCGAAATTAAGAAAATTTTGTGATATTTCGTACTTGTTCCTGAATATGTATAGTTCTTGAGATATTGCCTTTCAAACATTACTTCTGCCATGTAAATAAACAACATGTTCAAGAGGTGAGTTGTTCCCTAGACTAATGTTGTATGTGTTGTAATCAAAACTTTCATTCACTTCCGATCCCACATACAAAGAGGTAGAATCATTGCACAGACTTTTGATGTCATTCGCCATGCCATGAGCTGTCATCTATTTTAAGTATCTGCGAGAAAGGAGTAGAGTAATTTGAGTGAATGATCTTTTGCTTTTGAAAAGAGAGTTTTTGCAGGAAGTAACTCCGCCCCTTCTTGGATTTCATAATTTAATTAACTAAATTTTCATCTAATGATCTTTTAAAAATATATTGCTTTAAGGTATATTTCATAATCAAGTTTATGAAAATTTAGCAAGTTATCAAATTTATTGAAATATACCAATAACTTTGTTTTTCAGACATGTCTTTTTTTTTTTTTGGGGGGGGGGGGGGGATATTTAGGTTATTCTTTCAAAGATGATTAAATTTTTGTGGTATGATAAATTTTTGAACATAGGCTCACCCAGAGCTTTACAAATTTGATAAATTCTGGTAGCCAGCAAAAATTTCTAGTTGCCAGTAAAAAATATTTACCTCCCACCCCTCCTCCATTATTGTTTTTCGAAAAGCACAAAAGTTTTCTATGAATTGAAAAAGAATGCAGAGTTTAGAATTATTAGTTACATAGTTTAGAATTATTAGTTACATAGTTTAGAATAGTACGAGGGGCAGTCGGAAAATATGTTTCTCCTGGCGACTGTGGACAGAGGTGTGTATGAAAGGCAAAAAATGTAATGAGACATTCAAGATAAAACATAACTTTATTTTTCCACATAAGTACCAAGTACATTGAGACATTTGTCATACCACTTTATAAGCTTCAAAAAGTCCTCCAGGAAAAAATCAGGGCTTTGCATACGGACGAAGCGTTGAACGGCTATGGGCAAAAGACGCCACAGCAGGTGAACGTGAACGTGCAAGACACCGATACTGCATTGGGTAGAGGTCAACCGCGATGAAGCAGATGGCTCTGTTAACTCGTTCGTATGCAAAATCCTGATTTTTTCCTGGAGGGCTTTTTGAAGCTTATAAAACGGTATAACAAATGTCTCAATGTACTTGGTACTTATGTGGAAAAATAAAGTTATGTTTTACCTTTAATGTCTCATTACATTTTTTGTCTTTCATACACACCTTTGTCCACAGTCGCTAGGGGAAACTTATTTTCCGACTGCCCCTCGTACATAATTATACTAACATATAAACTAAGAACATACTAACTTTTAACACATATAAACCAAGTTTTTTAATGAAACTTAACAAAATTATATATCTCTAAAAAAAAAAAAAAAAAAAATACTGTGAAGGCTGAATTAACCGGTATGTTCGTGAAATGCTGATTGCCAAATGCATCAAATGTTTGGATAGTTGAGCACTACAAAACCGATATCTGATGAGGGGGGCATCGATGAAATAGTACAACGGGAAAACATTTTTTTACCTATTTTTCGGTCGAAAATAGTGAAATAATTCTGATTTTATTATTTTTAAATGTGTATTTGATGAACTTATTTTTGCCAAATTTGAAATAAAAGTTAAAAATATTTTTTTTTTCTTGAATATAATTTCTAAGTTTATTTCTTAATATTTTGAAGCTTTGCAACACTATAATCAAACATCTTATGAGAATTTTAAGTTAAAATTGTGATTAAGATGAGTAACAAATGCTGCTCTTGATAAAAATTGTATGCAACTAATAATAAGCTTTTAAAAATAATAATAATAAACTTTTTTATATACATAAACCGGCTCGAATAATAAACTTTATGTGCTTGTAAAATAAATCTATATATGAGAAATATCAAAGCTAATTAGGCTTGCAAAATAACTCAAATGTTATGTAATATATGCAATGCTGAAATAAACCTTTCTTGTTTGTATTACGTAATCGAAATTACCATCCGGCTTGGGGAGGGGAGGGAAAGGGGTTTATTTGGATCCAACAATCTACGATAAAAATTTGAAGATAAATAAAACAATAATGATAATAAAAACTTAACCTTCTAAAACGCAATGAATGATTTGTTCTGGTTCATTTGATTTTGATTGTTTGTCATCATTTTGCTCCTTATTATCATTCTTATGAATTCCAGATTAACCTTTTTTTTTTTTTTTAGATTGTTTTATATGTTCTATAATAAAAACTACTTCTCCAGATAGCAGTATTATAACATTTAAAAAAAAAACAAAGATTCAAATGCAAAAAGGTTCTAGGACTCCATGGGACCAGGTAGCGCAAAAGCTTTGACTAGTGAAATAAATTGTTACCAAACAAAAAAAGGACACTTAATATATAATTTTATTTTTCTTTTTTAAAAGCAACCAGTCTCTGCAAAAAAGTAGTACCCTCAATTTTTTACGTTATATAGACGTCTGCAAATCAGGGTGGTGCCTACTTATTGTGCAATGTGTGTTGATAGTAAAAGCGACATGTATTTTACGCAAGGGAGAAATATTTAAAAAAACACATATACCCGACTGCCAAGAAGGGTTATGTGTTTGATGCGTATCTGGCTATGTATGTGGATTTCTTTATATCTTCAAAACATCCCAACGGTTGGATGGATTTTAATGAATAAGGTCTCTATCGATTCATTTTAACCGCCCGATGATTATAGGCTAGGTTTTGTTTTCATAAATTCAAAATGGTGGTAGAGACGAAAAAAAAATTACGCACCATATTGAGTGGCATATCATTGAATATGTCTTTCAAAATGAAGACGATGTTTCCTAGACTATTTTACAGTCAGAAGCTCCATTTTTAGTTTGCTTTTTACACAGTCGGGTTTTTTGATTTTTTTATTTAATTCGTTCTTGTATTAAAATTAGTTATTCTTAAAATTTTAATTCAGTTTTATAGATTTACTTCAAATGAATTACTTAAAATCGCTTAACTTAAATTATATTATTCGTTTAAATTAGTGATATATTAATCAGTTTCAATTCTGAAATACAAAAATCCGATTTGAAAAAAAAAAAAAAACCTTGAATATTTTTTAGCTATTGTATCCGATTTTAGATTCTGTCACAAAGGCTACTAAATTATCATGATTTCTTACTGTTTCATTGAAATCTCCCCCATCTTCTCTTCCCGCATTCTAATCACGTGGCATGCTAGTTGGATATAACGGGGAAAAAATGACATTTTCTGTGCATGAAATGGGAAATAAATGCCTATTAAATTTGACACTTCAATTAAAAGTACAATAGAAGAGGAAAATCACTGTTTTCCACGCTTGAGTAAGGATGGGAGTGGAAGGGAAACCTTTTGTGATCATTTCTTATGTGAATTTTTGAAAACTAAATATATAAATAAAAAAATAAATAAAAAGTTGGTTGCCAGAGGCGACCGCATTTTTTAAGCCACATAAAATTATTCTTAATTAAAAATTTGATACCTCCTGAATGGGCAAAGCCCAGTTATATGTTGATGAAGGTAATCGGGTCGCTGAACTGACTGACTAGTCATTATAGTGATTTATTAGTGCAGACTAATTATTAATATGCTTAATTAATTTGATACTTTTATGTTAGCTGGTTACAGGTAATAAATCACCAAATATAGTTCCCATTGCCATCATTTGTATCACATTCATTTTATTTAAAATTTCTCATTCATTTCATTTAAAAAACATACATTTAAAATACAAAAAGAAAGAAAATTAAAGACTAATAAGAAATAATACTATAAACCAAAACATTTTACTTCAACATCAAAGCATTGTTTCTCATTTACATATGTGAAAAATAAAAGATGCTATTGGCAAGAAAAAAAAATGTCATTGGTGATATTTGCACCCGGCTAACATAAAAGTGTTTAATGTCTAATGAAATTATTAATGCTTTTATTAAATGTAAGTATCAGCAGTATTATGTATTAAAATTAAATTAAACCCAACAATCTTAAGTAGATGTTCAACAGAAATGCAAATCTAGGATAATCAAGAATTTATTTAACCCAAAATTAACATATGTTTAAAGAAAGTGTCCTTAATCAATTATTAATTATAAAAATTCGAGAATTAATCCTAGTTTAAATCACTATTTTACTTTCTTAATGTTTACAGTCTTTTAAGAACATTTTTAAACAGTTATTGATTATTTTTGCTGTTATGTTTTACATTAAATCCCACTCAAAGTAGGCTAACAAATGAAAAAGCATGGTACAAGCAAAAATGTGAAATATTTTATAATCATGAAAAATCAGGACTTTTGGCTCACTGAACAGGATAAGGACTTGGAACCCCTGTAAATCAAGACTCCTGGCAAAACTTTTCTGTACTGTGGTTTGATTGTATATTAATTTGATTTCATGGTATGGCCTGTTAAATGTTTTGTTCTCATAGTCTCTGGATTTTTCTAATTCATAAAATACTTTACTTAAATTTGCTTTTTCACTCATTTTACATAAGCATATTTTGAATATTTAGATGTCTTGTATTTGAAAAAAAAAAATGCTTTTTTCTAAGTACTTCAAGTATTTATAGTATTAAATAAACAAAATTCATAATTGTATTGTAAATTTAATATTTATGTATGAAATAGCATTTTACAATTTTTTTTTTTTTTTAAATAAGGCTGGCATTAAAGAAATAAAAAGAAAAAAGGAAGATTTTTTTTTTTACATGTTTCTTTCATAATCAACAAATTAAATTGTTTTCTTTCAGTAAATATAATTTTTTCTATTTGAGATTAGATTAATTAATCTAGTGATTTTACTGAATGATGTGAGATGGTTCTAAAACTATTCAAATCATTGACTGTAGAAAAAAATAATCCTACTAGAAGTCATGAATAATAAAAAAATATTTATTAAAACCACTAATTATATAACAGAGGTAACAGTAGAATTTTCCTTCTTTCACAATAATTTTCTTTTTCTAATCAATGCTTAATTATGTATTAAAAATGCATGAAAATAAATTATAAATATTTAATGTTTGTGATAAGAGTTTAAATTTAAATTGGTTGTGAAATAATTCTTTACTGTAAGGATTAATGCTAATTTAAGAGTTACATTATTTAAGTTTTCACCAAGTTTTCTTGTAGTGAATGTCAAATATTAATTTTATGAAATTTATTATAAAAATTTCATATATTTGGTAAATTATATGTTAACTGATTTCTGAATAAGAATTAATATTCGGTACTTTTCGGTTAGCCGGGCACCAGTGATATATGTACATATATAAATATATATGTATATATATATTCATACATATATGTGTATATAATATGTATGTACATATATGTGTATATGTATATTTGTGTATATATACATGTATATATATCACTGGCGCCCGGCTAACCGAAAAGTACCTAATATTCTTATCACATATACCTATAGTCAGTGCATGTGACTATAAAATATTTATGTGTATGTATAAAACTAGTATAGAGTATAACTATAGGTTTCGGTTGTTGATATTAATAAGTTAATATTTAATATCTAGTTATGCATTTTTTTTTAATATTTTTTTTTTTATTGTTGCACAGAGGTATGGTGTAATTTTCATACTTTTTTTTTCTTTTGTTAACTTAAATATCATATGTTTATTTAATTTTTAATATTTATTTTCTAAAATAATTCTAAATATACTAATTACTTCTAAATGCAAACTATTCAAAAGAAAATATATTTTTGGACAAAATGTGCAATGTTTGTATTCAAAACTGTTATTTTAGTGCTCAACATTCTTCAGACACACTTTTTGTAACCACGAAACTACATCACACACAAATCAAAATAACATTAATGATAATTAAAAAATGATGTATGAACACTAGACATACTATTGTTTTGTGTTTTTCTTTTTGATTTAAACATGAGTAGCTCATTGTCAATACTACTTTCAATTGCATTATTGCTTTTTCTACCTCAGCTTTCATAAGAGAATAAGAGAAATGTATTTTAAAGAAAAATAAATAAATAATAATAGTTAAAATTATTGTTGGAAGCTGAGCATAAAAATGATGCAAAATATAAACAAAGGTCAAAATACAGTAAAACCTCTAAATAATGGACACCTTGGGAGTGCGGAAATTGTCTGCTATTGGGGATTTCCAAAATCACTAAAAAATGTTAATGTTTCATTAATTGGCTTTTATATGTCCGAAAACCTCTATTATATGATTAATCAAAAATTAAAATTATTTTTTTAAGCAATAAAGCTGAAATGAAATTGTAAAAAAAAATTTCCACTGTTTATTACATTCTTACAAAAAAATCTGTTATGAAAGTTTGCTTTTGCTTGCAATTACGTGTAATTAGTTTTTCTATGTGAAGTTTTATAACTCTATCAATAGTTTTAATCCTTCTGAATGATCTTTTTTTACAAAAAAATTGGGTAACTGTTCACTGTATTTTGACACTTCTTGGAAATTCTCAATATTGCAGGATACATCAACTGATTCTTCTTCAGTGGGTAACTCATCATCAATGTTAATGAAAATTTCGGCAGTTTCTTCACCCCTGATACATTTCATCAATTCACTTATTTTGCTTAATTCTTCATTTGTGTCGGAAATAAATGTTTCATTTTCTTTTAACTTAAAGCCTGCTTTTCTGAAACATTGTTGTACGCCTTCTGGTTTTATGTTTTTTACAGCTGAGGAAATCCAAATTATAGCATCAAGAGCATTAACTAATTTTAGACAGTTCTGAAGTGTATTCATAGTACCTAACTTTGAAAGAATGTGATGTAATAAAAGTTTTCTGTATCAGGCTTTACAATTGTGTATTACAGCCTGATCAAGGGGCTGCCACACAGAAGTTGTGTTTAGGAGGGAAAACACAATTTTAACATTCTCCAATTTCAAATGTTTTGGATGAGAAGCCGCACTATCCAAAAACAAGAGAACTTTTCTTTGTTGTTTTTTCATCCTATTATCAAAGGAAGTTAACCATTTGATTCTTAAAAGTCCTCCCCAGGCCACCCCTTACATTTATCTGTGGTCAGGAAATTTGTGACACATTGCCCTGATAAATTTAGGGGCTTTTTATTTATTTATTTTTTTAAATTTTCTTTCTCGTTAAAAAATCATTTTTTATCCTATATCATCAAAATTACTGCACGTTATTCAGAGGTTAAACATACAAAGATTTAGGTTTTGGGACTGGGGGATTGGAAAAGTGTCTCATTAAATAGAAGTGTCTGTTATGGAGGTTTTACTGTAATTGAATATTTAACTGAGACAACTTTATCTATAAAAAAATACTTTTTAAATTCTTTACTAACTATTATTTTGCAATATTTTGTTATAGTATATTTTATTTTATTTTCTCTATAAATTGGAAAAAAAAAATCTTTAAAAACTTATTTTTAAATATTTTGTTTGTAAAAAAATCTATATATCTTAATAATATAATCAAAACTTATATTCTAATTAATAAAATATGAACAAATGAATGAAAGAATAAAAACAAATTGTAATCTTGATACTATTTCGTACAATGATTTTATTGATGTGACTGCTTTATTTTTGTGTAATTATTTGCCTAACATTATTAACTTTATATTTCTATTTTATCAGGCTTTAAATGTTTTGCTTGTGATGAATGTGAAATGGTATATGCTTCAAATTCAGCATTATCTCGTCATAAAAGATGGCATAAAGGAGAGAATCCCAATCATCGATTTAAATGCGAACTCTGTCTGTATTCTACAGACTCAAGAAAAGATTTCAAGAGGCATGGTTTCATTCATTCGGGAGAGCGCCCATTTACATGTACTCTTTGTGGGAGAGGTTTTACTCGCAATAATCACCTAAAGCGTCATATGTTAACACATGATGCAAGTTTCCCTTACACCTGTAATTATTGCCCAAAAACATTTCGTCGATCTGATCACTTGGCTCTGCACTTGCAAAAACATCAAGAAAACAGTGAAATAAGTGTATTTGCTATACCGTCACCTGTAAATCAGTATAATAGAGAAATAACTTTGAATGATGTTCTTATTGAACATGAGTGAAATAGTCTTAAAATTTCCAATTTAATGTAATTATTTAATTATTATTTTTTTTAAACAAAAATTTGCTGTGTTTATATATTTTTTGAATTAGTTATGCATACCTGCCAACTTGTAAGGTTTATCCTTACAGTGTAAGGATTTAGGTCCAATTGTAAGGTTGTAAGGGCAACAGGTAAGATTGTAAGGTTTTTTGATAAAACTTGAAATGATTCTTCAAACATGTCACTTATTGAGTAAAAAAATAAAACTGATGCACACATTGCGTTTATGTTACAAAGATGAGGAGTGTGATTATCAATATAGTACGTCACAGCAATCAAATAGTAATTCACAACACGTTATTATATGCCACAGAATGTTTAGTCATGCTGTGTATTTTAAAAACTTCTCGCATCAATGCTGAATGCAAAACTAAAATTGAAGTTTTGACACTTTTTTTATTAGAAATTTATTAGATTTTTTTTTTATGTATAAAATATTTGGTACTTTTATGCTACCTATGCACCAGTGATAACCCGCCAAATCTTGTTTCAGTTGGTATCATTTGAATTGTAACCCTTTGAATTCAATTATTTTAATTTTGATTTTAATTCAGTTCTTGAGATTTTGTTATTTGTATTGATATGTTTGTGTTTACTTATTTTATCATGATTATATTTTAGTTATTTTTAAGTAATTTTTTTAAGACATTATACTGCAGCGTTAAAATATTTATTATTTTTCTTAATAGCTAATGTTAAAAGATTGTCGAAAAAAAAAAATGCTTGGCGAGATTTAAAAAAAATTGGCAATCACTGGTGCCCGGCTAACATAAAAGTACTAAAGATTTTAATAATTAAAAGCATGCAACATGATCACTATGGAGAAATGTATAACAAAGAATTGCTGGGTAAAGCCAAATCAGCCTATTTAACGTATATCAAAAAAGAATTATCAGTGCTAATAATATTTGGGTTACTTTTATTTAATATTTTTGTAGTTGTCGGTAAATTTTGTATCAAATCATATATTACCTTATTAGATGCCTTCATAAATACCTTTTACTACATATATATGTTTAAAGATGCACAATGAAGTACGTCAGAAAAATTGTAAGGTTTTCTGAATAGACATGTTGGCAGGTATGGTTATGTAATAAAGATAAATTTGGCTGAACACCAAATATTTAACTCATTTTGAGGCAAGTTTATAAATAATTGATGGCTAATTACAAGAATTTCAATTTTAAAAAAATGCAGCTGCAAATGAAGTAATTTGAAATTCTTCCCTTTTATTATGTATTTATTTTCTATCAAAATTGTTGGATGTGTTTTGAATTCCTGTTTGTTTTTTAAATGATAATTGATACAAGGCTGGGAGTCTTTTCAAAAATGTGAATTTCGATGCAACATATCATAAAAATATATTTATGATGACATTATTTTTATGCATCTATTTTTTGTTTATACTTCAGTGAATTTGATGTTACATGTTTAAAGATAAATACATAAGAAAACTTGAACAACTGCACAGAGTTAGTTTGAGATATTTTTCCTTATAAAGAGAAAAATAAAGTTTCTGACTATTAAAATAGTTATGAGCAGGGCTTTACAAATGCAGTCACCATCAGCAACCAAGTTACTTTATCTGCCGTTTCTTTTATTTTTACTTTTTGATATACAAAAAATTGACCTAAGAAAGGAGAACAAATGACTTTTTTTTCCTTCATCCTTTCTTGTGTATGGCAAACAGTGATCCTCTTTTTCTCTCTTACTTTCATTGGAACAACCAAATTTAAAAGACATTTTCCATCTCATGTACAGAAAACTCTATTCTGTCTCTGCTCGAATCATGTGACATTTTGTCACATGATCATATTCTGTGTACATGATGGTAAATCATTGTAATTGCTTCAGCAGGAATAAAGTTAAACTAACTGTATTTAAAGCAGTAAAAATAACATAGCTAAGTTCTTAAATACCTTTCCAATGTTACAGTCTGTTTGAAGAATAAATAAAGATCTTCAATTAACAAAACTAAACATTTATTTCAACAAAAAAACTAATCAAAAATATTACATCTTCGTATTGCAAACTACATTTTCGAAACTTCTAGAACATCTACTTTTCCCTTTTAAATTAAAATGGTAAAACATAAAGTTGCCATATCACAAAAATAAATTACAATAATAAAATCAAATCAACAATTCCATGAGTTTTCACATCAAGCACATACAATAAAATAATGAAAAAACATGTCACATGATCCCTCTCTCAGCAGAGCTAAAAATTAAAAAGATCACATGAGCTAAAATTAAAAGGTTTACACAACAATTATGTCACATGATTCGAATATGGGGGGAGGAGGAATCAATAAAACAGTAAGAAATAGCGTCAGTCTAGCATCTGTGGCAGTAAATATATTTAACTGTCAACTAGAATTTTTAGCTGGCTACTAGATTTTTTTTTAATTTGTAGAGCCCTGAGTATGAGCAAGATGTTTTTTTTTTTTTTTCTAAAAATCGTTTATGTGCACTCTTAGTTTGACTCAAGAAAATCATCGTTTTGGTAGTCTTGTTTTTAAGTGATTTATTTCCAGTGTAAATCTAAACATTTTTATTGTCAGTAAACTGCACATAAAACTTAACAGATTGCATAAATATCCACAGTACTTTTAAAGTTAATTTAGTGGAAATTCAAAATTTAAATATTTTTAATTTTTCTTGATAGATTAAGAAAATGTTTAGGAGTATGCTTGCCCCTGTGCTCTTCTACAAAAATGCCTTTGTTATCAGTTCTATCAAAAATGAAAAAGTATTTTATAAATAATGTCATGTCAAATTATCTGTTGTCTATGATAATTATATGTTCTAAACAAAGTTTGCAATTATATATGAAACAAATTCACACTGAAATGTTTCTATAAATGATATTTCAAGTTTGATCTTGATCTTACATACAAGAAAAAGCATATGTTACATGAATATTTAATATCTTCATAACTTTTTGGAAGATATCCGGTGATATAATTAAAATATGGGCTTTATAAGTGCTTTATTAAAGAAATCTGTGGTAAAAGAATCATTATCTTATGCAAAATGTCATACATAAAGCATCAAATTTAGGTTGGCTGAAAAGAAAACTACTGTGCTTTAGGTGTTTTTATGTTTTCAAATTTTTTTGAACTAAAATTATGTTAAATAAAATAAGTTGAAACTGGTGTGAAACACTAAGAACTAAAATAACTTCTTAAAACACCATAAAAACTTTAAAATGCGCTAGGCCTTTCGAAAGATCTGAGTCTTTCTTCATCAGGCGCAACAAGACGTGCGTCTACTATGAAAGCAGCAGCAAGACTGAAATGAGAGGTAAAGGAGAGGAAACAAGCTGATGCAACAGCCAATAGGGAAGTAGAAAACAACAGCCAATAGGAAAACAGAAGACAACAGCCAATCACAGAAGAGTAAAAACAAAACAATAGAGAAAACAAAATAGAAGGGGAATAAGGAAGTAAAAAAAAATAAATAAATAAATAAAATAAAATAAAATAGAATAAATAAATATATAAAATAAAATGAATAAATAATAAATAAATAAATAAAACTTAATTTGAAAAAAATAAAAAAAATAAATAAATAAAATAAAAATAAATAAAGCACACAAATACATAAAAAAATGGAAACACATGAAAATTAAGAATTAAATAATTAACCAAAATATATAAATATATATAAAAAACAGACTAAAATTAATTAAAACAAAATAAGTTATATGGAAGTACTGAAGAGGTTTTTCCAAGCAGCAGAGAGCATTGTGGAATCGGATTTATCATTAACAATAACTTCACGATTAAGATAAATAGCTAAATTTTCCAGAAAGTCCAATTCAGAGATACTATTAGCATTAAAGATAATTTTAGCATTTTTAAAATTAAAACAACGGCCGGAATCCCAAGAGTGCTTGGCAATTGAAGATTTAGAAATTTCTTGATTAGTTACATAACGAGAGTGTTCTTTTAAGCGGATTTCAAGATTTCTTTTAGTTTGACCAATATAAGATAAATCACAGCCATTACAAGGAACATTATAAATTCCCCATTTACGAAGATCAGGAACAGGAGATTTGGTGGAGGGGAATTTGAATTTATTGACAGGTTTAAAGATAATGTTAAAATTGAGACGTCTTAAAACTTTAGCTAATTTGAAACATAAAGGAGGATAAAAAGGGAGGACAACCAAATTATCAGGTTTGCTTTTCACAGATTTAGAAAGAGTAGATTTATAAGACGGTCTATTGAATTTCTTCACAGCATTATTGATAACAGAAGGATTGAAACCTCTTTTGACAGCAACAGTTTTTAAGTAATTAAGTTCATCCTTAAGGGATGCAGAGTCGGAACAAATTTTGAGAGCACGATTTACATACGTATAAAATACACCGATTTTTTGGTTGACAGGATGATTTGAGAGAGCATGAGGTGGGTTAGAGACAGAAAAAGGTTTTCTATAAACACAAGTTTTGAAAGAAGAATCACATTTGGTAACTAAAACATCAAGGAAAGGAAGTTTATTACAATTTTCTAACTCAAAAGTAAACTGAATATGAGGGTCAATAGAATTGACAGTTTGAAGAATGGTAGAAATATCAAAAGGATTATCAACTAAAACAAAAGTATCGTCAACATAACGCATCCAACATTTAAAATTAACCAGATTTAATAATTTTTCCTCAAAATAATGCATATAAATATCACAAAGAATTGGAGATAAAGGATTACCCATACTTAAGCCGTCTGATTGTTTGAAAAATTTATTATCAAATTCAAAGATAGTTTGAGAGATGCAAATTTTAGTTAAATTAACAAAATCTTTGACTTTTTTGGTTGACAGGATGATTTGAGAGAGCATGAGGTGGGTTAGAGACAGAAAAATGTTTTCTATAAACACAAGTTTTGAAAAAAATATATATAAATAATGAAAAATAAAGTCAAAGATTTTGTTAATTTAACTAAAATTTGCATCTCTCAAACTATCTTTGAATTTGATAATAAATTTTTCAAACAATCAGACGGCTTAAGTATGGGTAATCCTTTATCTCCAATTCTTTGTGATATTTATATGCATTATTTTGAGAAAAAATTATTAAATCTGGTTAATTTTAAATGTTGGATGCGTTATGTTGATGATACTTTTGTTTTAGTTGATAATCCTTTTGATATTTCTACCATTCTTCAAACTGTCAATTCTATTGACCCTCATATTCAGTTTACTTTTGAGTTAGAAAATTGTAATAAACTTCCTTTCCTTGACGTTTTAGTTACCAAATGTGATTCTTCTTTCAAAACTTGTGTTTATAGAAAACCTTTTTCTGTCTCTAACCCACCTCATGCTCTCTCAAATCATCCTGTCAACCAAAAAATCGGTGTATTTTATACGTATGTAAATCGTGCTCTCAAAATTTGTTCCGACTCTGCATCCCTTAAGGATGAACTTAATTACTTAAAAACTGTTGCTGTCAAAAGAGGTTTCAATCCTTCTGTTATCAATAATGCTGTGAAGAAATTCAATAGACCGTCTTATAAATCTACTCTTTCTAAATCTGTGAAAAGCAAACCTGATAATTTGGTTGTCCTCCCTTTTTATCCTGCTTTATGTTTCAAATTAGCTAAAGTTTTAAGACGCTTCAATTTTAACATTATCTTTAAACCTGTCAATAAATTCAAATTCCCCTCCACCAAATCGCCTGTTCCTGATCTTCGTAAATGGGGAATTTATAATGTTCCATGTAATGGCTGTGATTTATATTATATTGGTCAAACTGAAAGAAATCTTGAAATCCGCTTAAAAGAACACTCTCGTTATGTAACTAATCAAGAAATTTCTAAATCTTCAATTGCCAAGCACTCTTGGGATTCCGGCCATTGTTTTAATTTTAAAAATGCTAAAATTATCTTTAATGCTAATAGTATCTCTGAATTGGACTTTCTGGAAAATTTAGCTATTTATCTTAATCGTGAAGTTATTGTTAATGATAAATCCGATTCCACAATGCTCTCTGCTGCTTGGAAAAACCTCTTCAGTACTTCCATATAACTTATTTTGTTTTAATTAATTTTAGTCTGTTTTTTATATATATTTATATATTTTGGTTACTTTTTTAATTCTTAATTTTCATGTGTTTCCATTTTTTTATGTATTTGTGTGCTTTATTTATTTTATTTATTTTTTTTTTATTTATTTTTTTTTTTTTTTTCAAATTAAGTTTTATTTATTTATTATTTATTCATTTTATTTTATATATTTATTTATTCTATTTTATTTTATTTTATTTTTTATTTTTTTCACTTCCTTATTCCCCTTCTATTTTGTTTTCTCTATTGTTTTGTTTTTACTCTTCTGTGATTGGCTGTTGTCTTCTGTTTTCCTATTGGCTGTTGTTTTCTACTTCCCTATTGGCTGTTGCATCAGCTTGTTTCCTCTCCTTTACCTCTCATTTCAGTCTTGCTGCTGCTTTCATAGTAGACGCACGTCTTGTTGCGCCTGATGAAGAAAGACTCAGATCTTTCGAAAGGCCTAGCGCATTTTAAAGTTTTTATGGTGTTTTAAGAAGTTATTTTAGTTCTTAAAATTATGTTGTTGCTTTAATGTATCAAGTCTTTTAAAAGATACAATATTTAATACAGAAGAAAAACTTCTTAAAAATATCATTAAAAAAAATATTAAAAAGTATCTGTTTTATAAGAACTTGGCCTATATTAAAATAAATAAAAATAATAGTAAATAAATATTTTTAAAAGTTAAAGATGTAAAAAAAGGCTTAACTTTGTTTTTATTTTTTATTTTCCTCTCACCCTTATCTTTGTTTCTGTCTTATTGTATTAACTTCTGATTGTTTATTGTCTCCTATTAATAAATTGGTAGTAGATATCTTTGCATCTGATGAAGAAAGATCAAGTTCTTTCAAAACATGTTCTGCTTTTTATTTTTACATAGTTTTTTTTTCTTTTTTAAGAAGCTTTAGAATTGTTTTATACTAGTGTTTATAACTTTTGCTTAAAAATATCTAGTCTTATTTTGAACATGTGTGCTAAAATAAAACATATATTAAGAAAGATTTATTATTCCTCATTTTAAAATTGATCGGTGAAGGTACTTAGTTCATGCTGGTACTCCAGTTCTTGTGGTAAATATCTTGTTTAGTCAAGCAATCTTTAGAGAAAATATTTTATGTTCCTGGACTTTTTTTTTTTTTAAACACATATATATTGTTTATCTTAACATAAAGTACCTTTTCTTTTGTTGATTTAAATATTTGTATGTTTTATTGTTAATTAATTATGTTGTTTTACAGAATGTATATATTTAATATTTATGTGTGTAGCCCAGTGAATTTAAAATGAGTATTATTTTCACATGTTTTGATTGGATCAACCTCGTTTTTTAATTAGCATATTAAGTTTTATACTTTTCTTAAGTTTAATTTTCATTAGAAAAATTAATACTCTTTAAATGCTTTGAGTTTAAACACAAAAAAAAGAGAATCCTTTCTTGGATAAAAGTGGATGGATGCAAACTATCACAAGAAAAAGAAAAGACAAAAGAGTTTTCATTCTGTTCTTCTGATATTATTTTCTGTATTTTGCCTAAGGAGGATACATTTCTTTGTCCTTTATATTATTTTATGCATATTAATATTATTTTTATGTTGTCTTATTTTGAATAGTTTAGTTTTTCATTCAGATTTTCAATTGTTTTATAGTTTGTTAAGTACAAATGTGTATAGGAATGTTTTGGGAATTTTTTTTTATTATTACAGTGGAACTCCAGATATACGTTACCTGAGTTGTATGTTTCCCTCAGTTATACGTTTCAACTCAGCGGTCCCGACCACTTGCCATTAAAAATTAGCTGAGTTATACGTTTTTAATTACACATTTCCCTCAGTTATACGTTACGTTTTGTGTCCCCGGATGAATTTATTTTTCATTTATCCATTTTGAAACCGGAAACACTGACGACGTGGCCAAGGAGTCTGATTTGAAAGATCCCACTCAAACTTCAGAGCTGATGTGAAAGCTTTTGACGTAGTAAATCGGTTCGTCAGTAGTAAAAGCAATAACCATAAGGCGGCTGCATTATTAATAGAAATGCAAAATTTGCTGTTCAGTGTCGGCTCTGCCAAAAAGAAACAACCGAAGATTAGTGATTATTTCAACAAGATTCAATAAACTACTGAAATGTCTTTTGATAAATGATTTATATGCCAAGGCGATTCCAACGATTTATTTTAAGTACTCTATGTGTATTAAACATAATTTTAATAAAGCTTTTAAGATAAAATAAGTTCATGTGTACTTCTCTTATGTACTTTTTTTCTTCTCATTTCCAATTCCAAAAATTTATGTCATGGGTGCAGGAAACTTCGGTTTTCAATATAAAAGGTAGCAAACACCTCAGCGGATCAAAGTTTTCACGATATATTTTAAAAATTGTTCCGGTAAATCATTAATTGAGTTGTACGTTTTACTGAGTTATACGTTTCGTTTGTCCGGTCCCGGGCAAAACATATAACTGGAGTTCCACTGTATTACTTATTTGGATATTATCCTGAGAAGTAGTGATGTAAGCTTTATAGGACTTACAAGTTTAAATAAAATATTTATTTCTACTAAATTTTGAAAATATCTTTAAAAAAATATTTAAATATAAGATTAAATTTCTAAGAACAAGTTAAAGTTATATTTATTATCAGTTTATTAAGTATTGCATAACGTGTTAATTTTTGTTCTTGCTAGAAAATTAATGAATTTTTTAAACCTTTTAATTTCTACTTATAAATTATTGGGTGTGTAATTTATTCATCCTGCTTTTGTTTTTAAAAATAATGAATTTCTAAAAAAAAAATGAAATTTTAGGCCAAAATATTTTTCTATGATTATTTCAGGAGTTTAGAAAGCAATGTATTTCATAGTTTCACAAAAGATTCATCATTAATCTGTGATTAAATAATTTCATATTTATGTTTTTTATCTCTACTAAATTGTAGGTAAAATTAGAAGAATAAAGATGTTAATGATGAATAATGGAATAATTATTTTAAATAATAAATTTACCTCAATTTGTTTCAATTGTATCCTTTTTACTTTATTCTCATCTTATGAGCTATACACATAGGCACTTTTTTGAAGTAGATATATTTATTTTAAGCTATAAATAAATGTCTAGTTAAAATTATCTGCTAAATTATTTATCTTTAAGAACATGGGTGAGTACAATAAAAACATGGGCAGCTGCTCTCTACACCAACAACCTTTTAAAGCTTATTCTTGTTTAATGCAATGTCTAATAATAATATAAAAATAATAAACATCAAATTCAATGGTGCACCCAGGATTATGCTTTTGGGAACGGGGGGGGGGGGGGGGGGGGTAGATTTGTAGATGTCTGTTAGGGCTGGGCTCGGACCATTTTTCTTTCTTTAGACTCAGACTTTAATTTCATTCTTTCTGGGTTGTGTTAGGCTGGCAGTTTTTGTTTGTTTGTTTTGTTTTTTAATAGTGATATTGTACATTTGTTAACAGAATCTGTAGAAATTTATTTTGGTGTAATAAATAAAATACAAATATATTTTTTAAATCTACATTTATTTATTCTTTTATAGAGCTTCAAAATTATATATATATTTTTTTTCTAAAGTATATTCAATTTTTTACTGTGTCTTCATTTGAATGCGTTTATGTGATCATTAATATTGCAATTTCGTATACAATGGCTTGCGGACATATAATCAGAAAAATGCTGTACTGTTAAAAATCTTCAGCTTTTGCTGCAGACACACTCCACCACTTTTAGAGAAAACAGTTACTTTACTATATTATGGAGAAAAACAGAGATATTCTATAAAAGTGGTGGAGTGACTGTGCAGCAAAAGCTGAAGATTTTTTACAGTGTACCTTAAAATGTTTGTATAAATATGTATGCAATATTCTTTTTAAAATCATTTTTTAATTCTAAGTCATGTTGGTTAAGAATTATAGGAATTTTTTTTCCTTGTTTTTTGTAGAAATTTAGAAAGGCCGGGAAGGGTCAGGACTGATTTTATTGATTTTTGCTTGGACTTTCAGCTTTTACACTGGGCCAGTGCCAGGCAAAGATAACTGTCCTCTGGGCTGAGATTTTGAAAATTTCGACCTGTGTAGACCAGCATATTTACATGACACTTGTGAGCAGACAATCAATGAACAGCCAACAATCAATTAAAATTAAGCACAATCAAGCTATTTTTAAAAAACTTTGGTGGAAAAAAATATTAACTTGTATTTGATAATTTAAATAGAAACAGAAAAGCTAATTGATAATATATTTAATCGATGAAATTACTAGATCAGTTAAACTATGGCAGTTAGGAATGTGAGAAAGGCGAAAATTTTGACCTATAAAACCTATTTTTTCTTTAACTGTAACATGATAAATGTTTAAACGATTTTAATTAGCATGTATTAAACATTTTCATATTTTTTATTTAAAAAGAACATTTTAAAATATAAAATTCAGAAAAAAAAAAATCTATCTTCTAAAATTTTGAAAAAAGTCGTTAGATGGACCTTAAAGAAAAGAAAACACTTCCATGATTTTAATAAACTTTAAATTGTTAGTCTAGTCTGAGGGTTTAAGAGGGCCTTTAGCTCCCCCAATGGGTACACAACTGATCAAATGGGAAAAAATTTAATTAGAATTATTATAACCAAATACTATTAAAAAAAAATGTGATTGACAGTAAATTTGCAACATTACAATTTTGAAAACAAAAAAGAATAAATTCAAAACTACAAAAAATATTTTAGTCACTAAGAACAAATCAATGACATTTGTTGAACAATTATGACAGCTCTCACAAATGTTCATCCATATGCAAGTGGTGACTTGTGAAAAAAAAGTTAAAGTGAGCAGGAAAAAAATTGTGGCCTTCAACTTAAACAATGGTTCAATGTTGAAGGACCTTTCAGGAGAGGGTAAATAAGACACAGGTGTTAATCAAGTAGAGTTGCAAAGACTAGAATAAACTGGGTTTTTTGTGAATAAACTAGATCTTTTGGGAATAAACCGGGTCTATTGGAAATAAACCGGTTCTTTGCAACTCTATAATCAAGTGAGTATCATGGAAATCACAGCTATTTTTTAGTAAGTGGCATTCATAGTACTCTGTCCATGTTCTTCAAAGTTAATTAACATTAAAATTTATCATTTTTGTAATTCAAAAAATGCCTGGTTTTTTACTTTCTTAATTTTAAACTTTGCTTGCCACCATTATTTAATAATATGATTTGAAATTAGCTTTCAAATGTTGTGGAAGTAATTATTACAGAAATGTTTGAGCTCTTTGTTAACATTTTTTTTTCTTTTCTAATTTAGAGTGATTTAGTTATTTGAAAAACATTTTAATTATATGTTTGTTAGTTTTTTCTGTATTGCATGACATGTCGCTGATTTTACCATTAGATCATGAATTTAAATCTCTGTTCTGTGTAATTATTCTTCTTAAAATGAGGGCTAATGTAATTAAAATGAATCAGAAATAATATATTTTTAGTATTATGGAATTCTAGTCTGTGTAACCATTAATTTTTTGAATAAAATGCTTTGACATTGTTTGGTTTGTTAATGATTATTTGTGAACTATAAAAAATATCTTGAAAAAAATGCTACTTTCAACTTCATTTATTGAATTCTTGAAGCTATTATCATTAATGAAGTAAAATATCAGTAAATTAGCGACACCTATTAAGTTATGAATTGCAGAAATGTTTCCACAATATTATTTTTTAAACATATGCTTTAGCAATTCATAACTCAATGAAAAACTGATGAGTTATGAAGTTATAGTAAAGAAATTACTTTCACACATCATCCCTAGAAGTGCTTAGTAAGATCCAGTCAGGGGCATAAGAAAGAGACTTGATCCCAAGAGTCTTAACGCTACCACCTCCTTCTCAAGTCAAACTAACTAATCCAGATATTATTTTTTTTTTCTTTGATTATTCATTGTCGGAAAGATAACTCTACATACAGAATAACTAAAAATGTTGATTATACAAGTTTATCAGGAAAGAATCATCCAATTACAAAATTTTTTAGTTTGTAACATTGTCTTTTCGAAATAGGTGGCTTATAAAATCATCATAGCACAAATGTTTTCATATTTATCTAATATCTGATCACATATTTATTGCTAAAAAAAGTTTTGTAATTCTTAAATTTCTTCTCTCTGCTGCTCAAAATTACTAATTTTATTCAAAGAAGTGTTTTAAAAAATTGCTACAGCGTCCTGCTACAAAAAAGTTAAATTCAACTGCTGAACTAAAAATTATCCTGCTAAGCAGTTTTTTTTTTTTTTTTTTTAATATATATTTTTTCTTTACAATGACATATTAATTGTAATTTTCTGTTTGTGATTATGGAAAATATTAAATTTTGTAATCGGATGATTCTTTCCTGATAACCTTGTATTTCTAACATGTAAAACAGTAGATCAAAGGCTTCAATGTCATCTCTGTGCTACGTTTTCTATTTATTTATTATTTGAAACTTTCAATCAGAAATTATTTTTCTTTCATATTAGTAGTACTCCAAGTAAGTTTTTAAGAAATTTAACTCTCATAATTAGAACCGGAAATACAATAACATGTACTAATACTTTGAGACACTTTTATTTTAGAGGGGCTTTGTCTCCCTCAACCTCCCATTGTCCACAGTCAAAATTCTCTGAACTTCAAAATTTTAATCTTCTAATTAAAATATTGATACAGACAGACTGATAGTCTTCTGGATTTTTTAATACCAAACAGTATTATTATTATTATTATTATTTTGGTAGAATTTCTGCATTAAGTAAAGGAAAATTTTCAATTCTAAAATAATGGTATTCAAAAATCCAGATGGCCGATTGCTCTGATATAAGGATAATAGCATTAATTACTTTGAATGCTTAATTATTCTCATAAATATTTTATCTACTGATAATCCTAATTAATCCATTTATAGGAAAAATGACTACTTGTGAGCTGCATCCCATAATTTTTGAATTGCTACACTACTGGTTCCAGCTTCGAATTGTTTGAGTTATGACAAAAGAAACAATATGCTGTTCTTCCAATCAAGCATTCGCACTCACTCAAATGTCGAATTATACTTTATAATTCATTATGCATTTGATCATATTCTATTTTAACCATTCAGATTTTTACTAATCTCATCAGAGCAATTCATTTTAAATGATCATGTGAAGGTATTAAAAAAATTTTTTAACTTGTGTGAGTGCTGTGTGAAAGTATTAATACTCATAATAATGCCAAATGTCTTAGAATGGAGTATAGTATGATGATCTGCATGTGTCTATGATGCCCATATGACTGACTGCATATCTAGTCAATGAAGGTCATATACATAAGCATTCAGAAAAGCAAATTTAATGTAATTTGTCATGGAAAAAAAATGTTCACGTATAAGAGTATTTGTAAACAAACTTGAAATAAACTTATTTTTTAAACTTTAATATTAATAAATAAATAATGTCAGCACATGTTTAGCAATACCACAGACATGTAACACAATAAATGAAGAACACACCCCCCCCCCCCTTCCACTCCAAAAAAAAAGTTATTTAGGATGTATATTTTCTCTTCTAAAAAGAATAAAAGTTTTGATAGATAACTTTATCGGGAAACAATTTATATATGCTATAGGCCGATTGAGAAATCAGACTTTTTATAAAGAGCCAAGCTAATTGGAGAATAATCTCCCTTTTTTCAAATCAGCGTGATATTTTTCAGGCTTATTACAAAGAGCCTATGCAGCTTTGAGCTAATCAGAATGTGACCATTTGTATCTCAAACAGCTTTATATTTTAGGGCTAATTAAAAAAAAGACCAGCTGTTTGTCCAAATAGCCAGGTTTATTGCAAATTCCAAGAAAGTAAATGATTATGCATAATGTTAGTATAAAAAAATATAAGAAAACTGTCTCATTGGCAGATTTCATTAACACAACTGAGAGTTCAGGATTAGTGAATACTTTAATAAGTTTTATTTTAAGGGTATCAACATAATCTGCAGATGAGGCAAATTTTTAATGTTTTACCAGCATTATAGAGAAAAGATATGCTGAATGAAAATAGTTGTGATAATACTATCACATGGTTTTATTTTTGCGTATTTTATTCGCCACGCGCAGGGAAGGGCTATGCTCGGTCAAAATTAGCTTTGAGCGATATTTTTTCATTTGGCGCCAAGCAAGTGTTTTGGCATTGATAATCTTAAAAGTCAATTTTCCCTATCATATGTACTCTGATTAGTTGAATTCTGTTTTCGAGAACATTCTACGGACTCTGATTGGTTGAATCATGTATCTCTGCTCCTATTTGGAATTTCTAGAAAATTCCTTCAGATTCCAAAAGCCAGTTTTTTTGCCAAATATGGTGATATTTTTTCATTTGGAGCCAAGCGTTTTGGCATTGGTAATCTTAAAAGTCAATTTTCCATGCCCCAAAACCGTAGGATTCAAAATTTAGTTCAAATCATCTGAGACGTTCTTAAAATAAAAATAGCTTGACCCATAATGACCCCCTAATCGAAATTTCTCGAACATATGACGTAACCCAATAGTCTTATCGTTCCCTGAAAGTGTTGGATACTAAATTTAGTTCAAATCCTCGGAGCCGTTTTTAAGATAAAAATAGCTTGACCCATGACCAAAATAACCCACTAATCGAGTTTTCTCGAACTTGTGATCTAGCCCAACAGTCTTCTCATGCCCGAAAACCATAGGATGCAAAATTTAGTCTAAATAGTCTGAGCCGTTTTTAGTTTGACCCAAAAATGACCCACTAATCTAATTTTCTTGGACATGTGACCTAGCCCAATGATTTTCTTGTGCCCGAAACTCATAGGATACAAAATTGAATCAAAATTGCTAGAGCCGTTTTTTAGATTTAATTAACTTGACCCGCGTTGACCCAAAAATTATCCACTAATCGAAAGTTCTCGAACATGTGACCCAGCTCAATAGTCTTCTCGTGCCCGAAAATGATAAGATACAAAATTTAGTCAAAATAGTTTGAACCGTTTTTTAGATACAATTAGCTTGACCTTGACCCAAAATGACCCACTAATCAAATTTTCTCGAACATGTGACCTAGCCTAATGGTTTTCTGGTGCCCCAAAATGGTAGGACACAAAATTTTGTTAAAATCGTTAAAGCCGTTTTTAAGATAAATTTTGCATATATATAACCACACACACACAAGATTTGCTCGTATTAGAATATATGATTTCTGTGCCATTTTTAGCGCAAACAATCTATCAGCATTTCATCCCTTCGCGATGGCTGGTGACTTCCCTGTTTCTCCGTCCTCCTTAGTAGGCTTGCACATGAAGCGGTGTTTTGTGTGTGATCTCTCTGACGGTGTTCAATCATTTGATCTGTGCTGTGTTTGCTCTGTCTCTGAGTGGACGGGTTTCATTGTTTTGCTAGCCAAAGCGTATTAAGTTTATTTTCTTATTCTAAACAAATCACTTCAAAAGATTTCGTTCATTTACTTTCAAGAACCCCAATTCATTCGTATATATACGGATGTAACAATTTTTAGCAGGGGAAATCAGAAGATAAAAAAAATCAATTTGATGATGTAGTGCGATTTCTTTTTTTTTTTTTTTTTGGCATAAGTTTCCATTTTATCGAAACTTGCATTTAATATGCCGAAATCAAATTATTTTAATCGTTCTTAAAATTTGGAAAAATGATAAAAAATTCATGAAATTATGCAGTGTATTTAAATTTTAAAGAAGTTGATTTAGTTTAATTCTTCAGTATTTTACAAGATTTTATTTCATCGTATGCCAACCTTCAAAACTCAAAGCTGTTATATAGAATCTTAAATAAGATTTTTATTCCTTTGAAAAAATAAAGCACAGTGATCAATAAAGAGAATAATTATGAACACTTCCTCTTTGAATCCTTCTTCGTTTATGAACCCTTCCTCCATGAATTAATAAACAAGATTTCTTCCACAATTTACTTGTCTTCATGTAACTGTGTTCCATCTTTAAAGTAAGATGCATTTTTTATTTATTATTATAATTTACCTTCATGCTATAAAGTAACTGTAGACCAAAAGAACCGCAACATGGTTGCATTTAGGGTTATTGCTCATGATCCTACCTAACAATAATTCACAATGCAATAGTATGCAACATATGATCATGCAATAACTCAATATTAAAATTACTATCACATTTTTGGTGCCGTTATGTTACGTGAAATTGTTCTTTTTGAGGAGAAAACTTTATTAAAGATTTTTTTGAAAGAATATTTTTCTAATAATTATTCTAAATACATTTTAAAATTGATTTTTTAATTGAATTTAAAAAAATGTTTCAAGATCTGACAATTGCTTTAAATTACATCATTAAAAATTGAAGTTTTTTATTATAAAATTTTAAGAAAATAGTAAAACTTCTTTTGTTCTCAAAGTATGAAATTGAAAAGTTCTTATGTTTGCAATTCATTTTTGTTTTCAACTTGAAAACTTTGCAAGATTACAACTTTAAAAATTATATTATGAATTGTACTTAAATATTATGATGGTATACTTCTCTTTAAATATTTAAAAAAATTTGCCATTTAAAAAAAAAAAAAAAAAAAAAAAAAAAAACAGCAGTACAAAATTTTATTTTGAAAAGCAAGATATGAATTTGAATTAATATATTTTTTAATTGGAAATTTAAGTTGGTGCATAATCTATTGTTATAAATTAATTTTTTTTTTTTAATTGAAATATATTACTTGAAATGTTGATTATTTTCGAAGATATATATGAGGGGGTTAGGATGACAGTAAGTCAATATTTAGTAATTTGAGAAATGAAGGGTTTTGTGAAACTTGTTGTATTATCGTTGCATTAAGTGGTCCAACTTGTTTCACCCTCTAGCGACTACCTAAGTGAACTATGATTTATTTGACTGTCACAATGAACAGAAATTAATATACGTTCAGTGAAAATATGGTTATCTAGATTTTTCAAAATTTTGACTACTCCACTGTCGTTCTAACCCCCTCATAAACATATTATGAATTATAATGAATTTTTGAAATTATGATTGTTTTAAGAACAAATTTTGATATATTTTTTAAAAAGGTAATGGATTTTGGGTTAATGTTTTAATGGCACTTTAAAATGAAAATTTACAAATTTGACATATATTCTTTATAAAGATTGATTATTTTTATTATTAAAGAATTATTTATCCGAATATTAAAATTTTTGTTCTCACCATGGCATGATTTAATTTGACTGAACTTGTTCTCATCACCTGAAATTTAATATTTTCTGACAGAAGGCGAAGTTTTTCCAACAATTTTGTAGTAGTCCCTATCCTATACCCTACATAAATTTTGAAAACTTACCTGCTTCTATACATATCAATCTTGATTAAATATTTAATAGCTTTTTTTTTTTTTTTTTTAAGAATTGTTTTTATATTATAAAAACTGTTCTCATTTTTTTTGTTTTTTTCGTTCTGTGTGATAAATGTGTGTGTTATATTCAATGAGAAATGATGAAAAAGTAAATTTTTAATATCTTTATTGGCAAGTGACAGTCACATTTGCCTAATATATATTTATATATATTTGTATTTATATATGTACAGAATCTATGCTTTGTGGTGAGTCATGATTATTCAGTGCTTTATATACAACTAATTCAATAGTTACATGGTTGTTTCCAAACAAAAGCTTTCCACTGAATTCAATATGTAACAAAATATAAAAAAAAAGGGGTAACATCACAACAATTTACTTCCAAGCAACTTCCTTTACATTAATTATAAGTTAAAAAACAATTAAAAAAGCTTTTCATTTTCAATCATAAAATACAAAAAATTGCATGAATGAATGTTCTATATTAGATTCTGTGAAAAAATACTGTTATTACAGTCAGAATTATTTTTTATAGATAAACAAAGCAATGAAAAAAATTAAATAATCATTAAATACCTAAAACTACAATAACATATTAATATAATGCAAATGAATTTACTTTTAAGAAATTCAAAATTTTTAAAATATCTAATAATTTAAAATGCTTTGATTCATACTATTTTTTTTTTCAACCAAGTGATAAAAAATACATTCTAAAATAATTTTTAAAGGTGTGTGACTATGCATAATTTCCGTCTTCACCGCCGATCGACGATTAGGATTTTTACACTTTCTGATTATTTCTAAAATCAAGTGCTTTTTAAGTCATTTCCGGTATTTTAGAGGATTATGAAGATATAAGAAGATATGATATAAGAAATTAATATATATTATTAGATTATATAGAAATTAATTAGATTGTATTGCTATATTTATTATATTACAGTTATAAATTAATTAGATTATATAGAAATTAATAGATATTATATAAGAAACCAAGATCAACCAGAAATGACTTAAGAAGAGTTCGGTTTAACAACTAATCAGAAAGCATGATAATTGCAATCGTCTATCCGCGGTGGACAGGGAAATTATGCTGTGACTATGCTTCAGATGAATACAAAAGGATAATAATAATGCATGACATTCAATCAATTCCAAGATATACAAAAGACTTGCTGCATCTATTTTTACTCACATCACATTAATTTTAAATTAACAAAAAGGACACTCTTACGTCCTGATCAAAAAACTTATTTTGAACTGGTTTGTTTAGAGTCCACTTTTATAAGTAAACCTTCCATTTTTAAGGTTTGTGATACTGGTGGGTTCTTACCCACAATGCAATGCAATGTTTATTTTTTGGTCTTCCTTCACCTTATGAGAAACTTTCACATGAGAAAGGATGGGAACTAGGATTAATTGGTTAATAGACATTTTCGTCCTAAATGTTATATGAATAAATCAGGGTTCATACTCAATTTTGGAAATATAAAAATAGGAGATTTTTTCCAACGACAGACTGGTGAATTTAGCATTTTTCTTTTTTCTGCGATCGATGGAAGAATTTCGCTATTTTATTTCTTGAGAGCAATTGACGAATTTCATGATATTTCTCAATGAGCAACTGACGAATTTCATGATTTTTTTTCTCGCGAACAATTGAAGATATTTGTAATTATTTTTCTGTGAACGATTGAAGATATTCGCGATTTCTTCCTCCCCCTGATCAACTGAAGACTTGCCATATTTCTCCCGAGATCAATTGACAAATTTCACGTTTTTTTTTTCTGCGACCATTGGCAGATATCTGGATTTTTTCCTGCGACCGACTGAAAACTTTTGAGATTTTCCCTGCATTCAACCAATTGACAAATTTTGCAATACTTTTCCACGACCGATTGACAAAATTTATGATTTTTTTCCCCCCGCGACTGATTAAAGTAACTAAGTCTCTAACAGAAAAAATGGAATTTCAGTATTGAAGATGAAAAAAATACCAAAACACAATTACCGCTGGATGGTCTGTAAATTTGGATGAGGATAGATGAAGACAGGTTTAAGTGTACTTGAGCCTTTTTTACTGAATGGAAAAATTTACATATTTCCCCAATTTTTCAAGTTCACCAGTGATTTTGAGCCACTCATAAAAGCAATCCAAATTCAATCTTTTAGTCCAATACAGTAAAACTTGTCTTCTTCTCAATAAAGTTTATTCAAAATTCATACAGATATTTTATTTTTATTTATTTTTTAAGCACACATTTTGCTGAAAATGAGAAGTTTGTTTTCCATCCAGTGTTATATTTTATATCTCTGTTTGGAGCAAACTTTCAAGAATCGATTAAAAAAGCACATATATGAAATAATTATTAAAGAAAATAAGGTCATCTTTTCTCTGAAACATGAAGAAAGAGAAGAAAAAAATTCCAGTGTGGGTGTTTTAATTAAGGCCTTTTATCACCCAAAGCAGTTACCAAGATGTAGATTTTTTATTTTGGATGAGAAAAGAGGCGAGTTGGGATTTCATGCTTATTATTGGTCTAGAATTGCCAGCCCCCACCCCCTTTTAGAAACTGCAGAAATCCTTCCTGGAGAAAAATGTCTGAATTCAACACTGATTTTAGGTATATTTAAGGGCATTATCCTAGGTCTGGCAACGTCAGACGAGTCAGCTAGTAACTGATAAAGTGATATCATCAATACTGTGATACATAATTTTTTTTATATTGAAAATTGCATTTTCAGGGCAAAGTGTTTTGTTGAACAAAACAGTAACAGGGTAGATGGAGAATTCAGAGTGAATGAAAAAAATGATTGATATTAGCATAAACAATAATATCTACTAAAATAATTTAAAGTGACAATTTTGTGGTTGTGAATCTGGGAAACACATCTTATAGGAGATGTTAAAGTGTTTTAATGCTTCAACTGTTTGAGAAACAAGTAATTGTATTCCTGTAATGTTGAATTCACATTACAATTTTTGAAAATTTTTATTTGAAAATAACAAAAGGCAATTTTACAGCTTTTTTCTCAAATGTTTGTTAAAAATTCTGGTACAAATCTTGAAATTAGATGGGATAAAAACTACCCCACCAATCTTCAAAGATTTAATTGCTCTAAATATTTTTAATACAGTTCTTATAAATGCCTCTCTGCATTTGTTCGCTAACTTAAAGGGTTTTTCTTTCTTATTTTTCTGTAGAATGCGCCCAAAAACTAAAAAGGATTATATTGTCTCAGTTTAAGGCTTATATACAAACTTTTGGAACTGTTACACACTTAATTATTCACTTATTAAAATGCTACATTCATCTTATAGATAGTCATTTCTCATTTCACACTAAGTCATCCTTTGAGAAAAATTAATACTATACTAAAAAAACTGATTTTTTTTTTCATTTTTTACTTTTAACAACTGTACATGATGAAAAAGCTGTGCAAAATATGCAAGTAAAAGAAAAACTGAAACTATGCACATGAAAAACTGACAAAAACAATATAATGCTATCTAGCACTAATCCAGTAAAACAATTTTTCAAAAATCCTCCAAAAAATGAGATATTAAAAAATTTTTGCTATTACAGCTATGGAGAAATTTCTTTCTACAGTTACAAGGCATTTAATTTATGAGATTCAATGGCAAGATTAATGTAGCAATGTTTGGTACTTTTTAATAATTAGGCTGCCACTTGCAGTTTTGCATCAAAGGTGATAAAATGGTAATGAAAATTGATGTAACATGGATTGTTCTTTCTGATTCTTGCAATTATATTATTTTATAATAATTTGTGATTTACTCAATGACATGAAATGATCACATTTATGATTTTGACACTAATTGTGATTATCCTTTATAATAACTGAATAGTTCCTAAAATGAATTGTTTATTTAAACGATATAAACAAGTAAATTAATACAAATATCCATTAATATATAATTAAACAATTATTCTTTTCATTAAACTGCACACATCATTCAACTTGCCTTTCCTATCTCTAATTAGATATCCTACAACATTTACATTTGGTGTCATATGGCATCCCACTGATTGAAAAGTACCAAAATTTCTGCCAATAACAATAAAAAGTTATTTAGACAACTTTCAGGTTGTTTCTAAATGATGCAGCAAGTTTATTTGAAATGTTGTATAAACTAAAAGCCACAACTAAGTTTCTTTAGAACAATATATTTACAATAACGATGAGAAAATGAGGATGAGGTAGATCTGTAATCTGTTTGAGACGAAATTTTATTACAGCTTATACAATTAAAATCTAAAAATCATTTTTATTATTCAGGTATGAAGATGCCAAAAGGAGAAAAGTATATAGAAATATGTAAAACAGAAAACTTATCAGTTAAAAAGAGAAATACACCAATTTCCTTTATAATAAAATCATTAAACAGACATTAATTTTAAATATATATATATATTAATAGACTGGTTGCTGACTAGAAAAACCTTTTAAATAAATAAAAGAAAAATTCACATATCTACAGTGTTTAGAAAATCACATATCTACAGCTCATATTACTAATCAATGCATTGAATGTTTTCTTTCTTTCTTTTTTTTTTAGTTTTTGGAAGGTTAAAAAAGATATGAATGATATTTTTAAAACTAATGCACTGAAGGCAATTTATCAAGGAATATTTTCATTTTTCTTAGCAATTTGCTTGCGGTATATGTCAAACATTATTTATGTATGCAATAGAAATGCGAATGCTTTTGGAAAATTTATCTTGAAGATAAAAAATATCATCATCTACATAAGTAATTTTAACAATTTTATCTTTTTGTATTTTCTATGCAATGTTAGGAAATACAAAACCGGAAAGGGTGCAATGATACAATGGAAATACAAAAGGGTGGAATGATTAGCAAAAAAATACATGTGGCAGACTCATATTGACATGGCGATTGCAGAATGGGAAAGATTTCTTGCAGAAAATATTTTAATTTGGGAAAAAAATATATTTTTGGGAAGGAGAGAAGATCCATTCAACAGCAAAAGTATCTTCTCTATATGTTTCAATTCTGCAGATCGATATTGGTAAGAGGTGACAGTCTTCAGCCTTTCATTTCAACAGATTTTTGTCCCTCCCCCTTCTCCCCCCTCGTCAAACTTTAAAGTTGAAAATCTTTATAATTGTTAAGCTCTAAGTTCTCCCAGTTTTTAAATATTGTTTCATTCTAGTCGTTTTATTTGCTACTTTGAAATACGAGCACAAAAATAACGAATATTCTACATTTCCTTCTCACTGAAATTTCTTATCATAACCCTCCCCCAGCCCCTCACATTATATTTAACATCTTTAAAACTCTAAAAAAAATGAAACTGCCCTATTTATTACTTTGAAGTAACAATAAATAAATGATCAATCATCTACCTCCTACGAAAATTTTAGTTTCCTCTCCCCCCCTCTTCTCTTTTCAGCATTAACACTTAACTGCTGTGCCAAAAACTGTTGCATAGATACTGTGAGTGGTCTCTGAGACCGTTTATTCAAAAGATGAATGAAAGGCTCGATTTACTCATAGGATATTGTTTCTGTACTAAACTTTATGTACCTGACTATCATAATTAAAATTCACCTATTCAGAATTCTCTAGTGATAGTACTAGGGCTCCAAATGAAGCAAAATTTCACTATAGTTAAATCATTACAGTATCTATAGTTAAACTGTGAAAATCAAAAGCTGCAGTCTATAAGACTGCTAACAACAGTTAAGGGTTGAAGTTGTTAATCTTAAAAGTTCTTAAGTTATATTTTTAAAAATTGTGTCCCTTTTCTTAATGCTGTTTTGCCTCAGTTCTTTTATTTGTTACTTTGAAATACCAATACATAAATATCCATCTAGATTCCCCCTCCCCCACCTCGAAAATTCCGATCGTCTTCACTTTGCTCCATCATCACAATTTAAAATTTTTAAAACAATTTCATAAAAAAAAAATAATAATAATTTGCCCTATTTATTACTTTGAAATAACAATAAATGAATGATCCCCCACCCCTCCCCCTTGGTTCAAATGTTTTGCTTTTCTTCTCCCTAACACCCAAGTATTCAAAATTCTTTATTTTTTTTTTAAGTTTTTCGTTTTACTTCTTACTTTCATAACAATAAATAAAAATCTTTTTTTTTTTAAATCCACCCCCCCCCCTGAAAAATCTACTTCTTGTTTGTGACCCCCCCCCCCCCCAAGCATACAAAGTTTAAAGAAAAAATTAAATTTTTGCCAACAAAAAATAATTATTCTAAATTTTCCAAGGATAATTTCTAAATAAAAGGTGGGGTGGGAGGAAGAGAGGCAAATTATTTCAACTTTTTATAGTTTGGCCTATTATCACTTGTTTGACTTTAGGGACTATTCCTGCAGAAAGATTTTGCTGTTAATAATGTTTGTCGCAGAAAGCATAGTAATTTTCTGCCACAGGGAAAATAATGTACCTAAACATAAAATTTAATTATCTGAATGAATGTATTTAGAATTATAAAATGAATAAAAGTTAATAATAATTAAAAATCTTTCTTAAGATTGAGTGAAAATTGATACAAAATTTTCTTTTATGCATACAATAATTGGCGAACCTTCAACAATAATTTTCATAGACAATGACATTTTGTATTAAACTTTTTCTGCTAACTGCAAAAAATGCTTAAAAAACATTACTTTTATAGTTAGCTCTTCACAGTTAATGAAAATTTCACAGTCATTTACATACAGTGCATCATTATTTCTTTTTGAGAGGAGTGGGTGTTGGAGGGAGCCAAAGTACTTCCTATATTCAAACACTGCTTAGTTTATAAGATTCAGCTGGTGTGTAATATGTCTCAAATAGATTAAAGTCCTACAAAAATATGTTGAAAATGAGATTAACATTTTTGTATGTGATATGGCCATGAGTATCACAGGTAGATAAACTTATCCTTTTGCCATGCATTATTTCTTATATTCTATAAAGTGCACACAGATATGAATACAAAAATTACATGTTTCCAATGATAGAATTATGAGAAGACTTTTAACAGAAATTAAATATACCACAGAAGGCATATTTTGAAATATTACATCTCAAACACAAAAATGCATTCAGTTAAATGAATTTTCAAGCATAACATAGCTACATAAAGATATTTTGTGCAGTCCTTAAATTATAATATAATTAACAATGTTAAAAAATGTAATTTTAAAGAATTACACAATTAAATTACAAGTTAGTTTATGTTCACACACAAACAAAAAAATAATACATATTAAATCATATTTTATTAAAATTACTAAAAGGAATTTGAATTGATTTTATAAAATTAACATTTTTAATTGTTTTAAATCATGCAGAAAATTTAATTTTTTGATATCTTAATTTGCAAAAGTTTATGAATTACTTTACATAGTAATAACAAGCTACACAGTGCACATACAAAGGGACACCTGAAAAAATACTTCTGAAAAAATATATCTGAATAATTAGTGATCACAGACTGAATATGAATCAATCAGAAAAAGCTTATGAAGAAATATGAGCTAAAGTTTTCTTTTCATTGATAATTCAATTGAAAAAGACAAACTAAAAGCTCTAAATGGATATAAATAAAAAAAAACAATATTTTAAATAAATCAACTACAATTTGAAAAATAGAGGCTTATTCACTAAAGTTATTCAGAAAAGCTTCCAAAATAAAATTTAAAAAAAAAAGGTTGGGAAATGCTAATTTTCATATAAAATTCAAATATTATTTCAAATGTAATGCAGAAATAGAAAATATATTTTTAATATACAATAATAAATGTGCTGATTCTTTAAAGAGGAGGGCAATGTACAAATAAATGCCAATGTTAATTCTTTTTCTTCTGATATAACTACAGCATACAAAAATACTTTTTACATATTTCTCAATAATTAATAACATACAGTAATAGTTTCTTTTACCACTGTACAGCATTAATTACAATAACAGAGTAGTTTAAATGTATATTTCATATTCATGTTACATTTAAGATAAAATTAAAGGAAAATATAGTTAGTATGAAGAACATAGACAACAATTCAGTATCAAATTTAATCTTTTCTTTGTATAATAATTACATGAAATATACTTTAAAGCCATTACAGAGTTTAAAATAATTACCAAGCATAAACGTTTTAAAATGAAATAAAAAGCATTTCATACACAATATTCTCAATGATAAATTAGATTGAATAGGCAATAATACAAAGAACTTCAAAAGAATCTCCCTATACTAGGAATCGAATATGCCAAAGCTTACAATGTAATGTGAGTTTAGATCTAAAATATTATTAATTGGTTACTAAATGAATGTATAAATGTTTTAATCTTATTTTTTTGCATATTCATCACAATTCATACTAAGGATATATTATTTCAAATTAAATTAAGAAACAAGAAATTAAGTTTAACTACAGTGGTGGACATAATTATAAGACACCTACCTAATTTGACATACAGTGAAAGAAAAGATTCAGAGCTTAAAAATGCTTTATCAAATATGACAAAAACATAAATGTATTCTGTTATTATACGTAACTGTTTTACAGAAATGATATTTTTATAGAGTTTAATAAAAAAAAATTTTAAATATCATGGACAAAATTATAAGACACCCTAACATTTTTTATTAAAACACCTGCTTTTTTTCGAAATATGCATATTTTCTGCACACTGTTGTGACGTCAGCAGTTAACTAAAGCAGGCGATAACCGACTTCACGCATTTACAAACATGCCATGAGGTACAGAATGCCTTAGCACATTTTATAGTATTCTTTAGGTATTCGACACATGTAAACTGCCTCCCATTTCGGTAAAGCTCACAAGCTAAGATCCCCCACAAGTTTTCGATGGGATTTAAGTCTGGGGAGCAAGAAGGCCACGGAAGAACAATGATACTTTGCTCTGAAAGCCACTTTTTTGTTAAGTGTGATGTATGAATCAATGTGTTATCGTGCTGGAAAGTGTAGGTTTCGCCAGAAAGAAGTTTACCATATATGGCTAGTTGATCTTTAAGAAGATTCTTATACTTTTTGGAATTCATTCTTGAATTCACAAAAGTGATATCTGTTTTCCCTTGAACCGAAAAACCAGCCCAAACCATTACTGAGCCTCCACCCATTTGGCGGCTCATTTGTACATCAGGAGACTTCCGTAAATCATGCCAATAATAGTGAAACCCGTCAGGACACAAACACAGACAAAATAACAGGACAAAATAACACAGAGTGTGCTGTGACTAGGATAATTGTGCTGTTATTAATTTTATTTTCGTATAGTGGAATAGTGCAAAAAAAGAGTGCATTGCTGTTGAAGGAAGCAATAACCCCAATCTTCAAGATTTAGTTCTTTTTTTGGTCAACGTTAAAGATTAATAATAAAATTTAATAAAATAATTCATCTTACTTTAAAAGGAGACACACAGCCGTTGTAAAGAAACGAAGTCATTCTTGCTTTTTAAATCCAAATTCTTTATTAAAGATCTTTGTAGCACATATCAGGAAGGCTTTACTTAAATAAATCCAGTTGGCCACTGTACCATGAGAACTGAAAGTCTTTAACTTTAGAATGGCGAAATATTAATCTAGTTGACGGCATTTAACAAGATGTACCCCAAACTTCTTGAGAATACGAAGATGATATTTCTTGGCAAGCTCGTTTTAATAAATTATTAACAATTTAAATTATTTAATTTAAAAAAATCACTGCATCAATTTTAAAAGGCTTAAATTTAACTATTAAAAACTTTAATGAACTTAAAGAACAAACTCGACATGAAAAATGTGAATCTCCGTTACAGGAGATGCGCCGATAAAATAAAATTTCCGCAATCTTACATGATCGAATTTTCGAATACTTCTGATGAAAATTGCCGTTGCACCGATATAAATATGACCACCACGGGGATCACACAGGTAAAATAAAGAAAGAATTAAATTGATTTGATAATTAATTATTGCCAAATAAAAATAAGAAAACTTTAGATTCCGTAGAAACGGCACTTGAACGCTGTGCCGCACATTCTATCGGCGTAAAACAGAACCAAAACATATGGTGCAGTAGGCTGCGCGCATGCGCAAAAGAGATTGTCCGGTGCTTGGCAAAGCGTGGGAGAGAGGGGGAAACGCTACCAAGAGAGACAGCGCTAGGCGCAATGCAAAAAGCATGCCGGTGAGGGAGAAGAATGACAACAGCATACTTAGTAACATAAAAATTACAGAACGGCGAATAAAAATTATGAAATTGTGATATTTCATATCACACAGAGTACCATTTGGAGGTCCAGACCATAGTTTGTTTTTTTGTGCCGCCTTAAAAGCGGTGGTTTTTGCTTCAATTTTTTAAATTTCACATAGGAAGCATTATGCAACACCCTGCAAATGGCTCTCCTTGAACAAATCAGTTTCAAAGCATTTTTAATGCCTGTAGTAGTCATCTTATTCTGTGTAGTGAGCGAAAGCACATGGCATCTGTCTCTAGAGGACAAGCAAGGAGTACGTCCAGATCTTTTAATCACCGATCCATTACTTCCTTTTTTCAAAACATTTGAAATTGCACATCTAGAGCATTTAATAACTTTTGAAATATTATTAATTGAAGCACCAGTTCCATTTAATCTCCAAATTTTGCGAATTTCACTTTCTTTTAATTCTGTACCTTGTGGCATGTTTGTAAATGTGTGAAGTCTGTAATCGTCTGCTTTAGTTATCTGCTGACGTTATAACAGCGTGCAGAAAATTTGCATATTTCGAAAAAATGCAGGTGTTTTAATTAAAATGTTAGGGTGTCTTTTGATTTTGTCCGTGGTATTTTTAATTTTTTTTTATTAAACTCTATAAAAATATCATTTCTGTAAAATAATTGCGTGTGATAACAGAATAAATTTATGTTTTTGTTGTATTTGATAAAGCATTTTTAAGCTCTGAATCTTTTCTTTCACTGTATGTCAAATTAGGTAGGTGTCTTATAATTATGTCCACCACTGTATTAAAAAATATATATATTATTGAATTATTTTACAGATTAAATTTTTATGCAGATAAAAGATTCCTGTATAGATTTACAGTACTTGCTTTGCTCTCTTTGATAAAATTAGTAATTTAAACTATCCTTCTTTACTTGCTTTATCATAATGCATAGATTAAGTTGTTGCATATTAGTCATATGTAATAACATAAGCATGCCATGCATAACATTTACATACTTATTACTCATACATATTCAGAATGCAATAAGCTGACATTAAATAAATTAACCCTTTGTATCACCGCATTGCATATCTGCAACATACACAAAAGTCAATGCTATTTACACAGTGATCTTTAAAAGACGATTTTATTTATTGCTGCTATCTTCCAGCACAGCAGTTATAAATTGGTCATAGAATTTTTAACAAACGCCGATACAAAGTTTTAATGCCACATTTATGAGAAGTATATAATTTTCGATTTTTGCAGATGTGAAAAAAGTACCTTTTAGTAAATTTCTTATTTTCATGTTCTAAATTTTGTAAATTATTTTTTACATGCTTAAAATGATTTATTCTAACATCTGATTAAAGATTTTTCAAATCGGAGTGGTTTAGTCACAAAGGGTTAAATAAGAAATTCAAAGCCACTTATCTGACTGCTGTCCTATCATAACAGAAATAAAATCAGAGTGCAAATCTTTAATGATCACTAAATGAAATTGTTTTTTTTTTTTTTTTTTTTTTTTTTTTTAAACTGAATTAAAAAATAAAAATTCAACAACATATACTTTTTTCATAATAAAACTTGACAAGGTAAAAAATAAAAAAAAGTCATGTACAAATAAGCATTTTTAGACTGCTTACATTAACTATTAAAATACAAATATTATTTTTTTTTAACATGCATTTATAGGTGTGTACTTAAAAGAAAAAAAACTATTTTGTTATTAAACAACTGGACATAAAAGCAGGAGTTCCCAATATAAATAATCTAAATAAATTAGAATTTTAATCACACTCAATGTTTTTTTTTTTTTTTTTTTTTTTGTGTGTGTGAATGTTTATGAATTTTTTTTCCTTATGATTTTCACAATGGCTCAATTTTTTTATATTGTTTCTAACATCTCACACTTTTGCAATTTTTGTTTTGAACTCCAAATTTTTTATACAAAATTATTTTTTTACTTTTAAGTACAGTAATAAAAGTATGATTTTTAAAAATATATTTTTTTACTTTTATGTTATTTTCTACTTTTTAGTATTTAATAGTTAATTATTATAATTATTATTGTAATCAGTTTTTCATTGAACACTTTTATCATTTATTTCTTCAAAAAGGGAAATAACATATTCATCGTTATTTTACCCTATTTTCTTTGTTTTATTATTTTTCCATTGTTTAACTAAATTAATATAAATTAATTTAAGTAAAATTGATTGATTAGTTGATAAATTCTGGAAATATTAAAATATTGCATTGTCATTGGGAACATACAACTGTATATAATGTCAGAACTCTAGTATATCAGGTAGTGAGTGAAAAATTGTTTACAAAATACCCTAATTAAATATTTTAATTCATCAATTTATTCATTGATTAGTTATGAGTAGTGATGGGCATAATGATTATTTTGATTATTCGAATGTATCATTCGGGCATGTGCAGATGCATATCTGTAGAACTTCAATTTTTTTTTTTTATTATTATTATTCAATTACTAACAGAAATTTTGGAAAAAAAGAAGTGTCTGATTTTAATTAAAATTAGATTAGACACCAGATAAAAATGAAAAATGTGTTTCATTTATGCTTATGTGCATGCCCGAATGATTCATTCGAATAATCAAAATAATCTTATGCCCATCACTAATTATAACAAAAAAAAAAAAGAAAAAAAAAAGAACAGAAACTTGAATACTTACGCAAAAATAAATAAATAACATATAAAGAAAACACGCATGCACACATTACATATCTTTCACACATTGTTGTCTAGAAATGACAAGGTCAACCTCTCTTTTGAGAAAAATTAGATGAAAGTTTCACTTTTCTATAACTTTGTTATTATTGCTACATTATTAAAGCTCTGATATTATTTGAAATACCACATTTTCCCAAAAATAAAACCTAATCAAAAAATAAGCCCTAGCATGATTTATATACACAATTATGATTACAGTAGGAAAAATTCGTAGGTTAAATCACTAACAGTTGTGTTGCCAATGAAGATTTAAGTAGAGCTATGTTTTTCAACGAGAGATTTAGAACCAATGTTTTACAAGAAATGGAGTCAAGAAAATAAGACCAGAGCTTGCTTTATGACAATGTTCCTGAAAAAAGATGACAAGACTGTATTTGAATAATTTTTGTACATGAATCTACGAATAAATACTGATTCTTATACATGGATATATAAATAAATGTAAGTTGTTGTAAATGACTAAATGCAAATTGTTATGCATAATTAAAAAAAAAAAAAAAGACGCCCCCTGAAAATAAGCCCTAAGCATTCTTCTAAACAAAAGTTAATATAAGACATAGTCTAATTTTTGAGAAAACACAGTATTTGCTAGAACGCATTGTATGTCAACTCAAATTGTAAAGAAGACTAAAACACCCAATAGATGTCACCTTAATTTAGCACATTTTGTCAATTAAAGACATCATTCAAAGCTGATGACCTACTGAACTAATTTATAGTGATATTGTGTTTGCAGTTAAACCTTTTTTTTTTTTTTAAACATGTTTCAGATCATGATCACATAATTAATGAAATAAAACAAAGTCAATAGTATAGAAAAAGCTTTGTGTAATTTTCTAAGTAGTCTTGTAAACTTGTCAGATCTTTGAAGAAATTTTGTTTTAATCATATATTAAATTTTACAAAATAAATCAAGATAATATATATATAAATAAATAAATATATGCTATTTAACTAGATTAAAATTCATTCAAAACTAAACTTATATATCAGTACTTCAATGTTTTGAGAAAGCAAGAAAACTTGTAAAATAAATATACCAATGAAATAAATGGCAGAATTCATACAAGCACTGATCTAAATATACAGTCTTATCAATACTGCTGATTATTTATTCAGTCTTAATTTAGAAACACTGGCTAAAAACATGAAATTTTTTTTAATAAAATTAATCAGAATAAGATATTTGAATATTTCTTTGTAGACAACATTTTGCACTCCCAGTGTCAGGGATTCTCGACAGTCTTAAATTCATGAACTTTTAAAAACTGAAGTTAGTGGCTACCATGGGTGCTGGCAGGGCAAAGAACCAAAGGCAGACAAGTCTTTGTCTTATACTTTTTTCTTGGTAGATAATATAAACATGAAATAAACTTAAGAATTTGTCAGAATAGTCCATGCAAGACAATTTTTATCAGTTTTATCATATAAAGCAATACTGAAATGTAAAATATAAGATATATTAAAAATCTAAAAATAAGCTATCTGCTTTTTTCAAAATGAAGTATTGAAATAGTTTATTATCTTTTCATTTGTGGGAGAGGGGTGAACTCTCTGTTTAAGATAATTTTTAAACATGTAAATATAAAAATAAAAACAGAACAAAAAAATTTCTTTCACAAAGGGTTTAAATCACTTGAGAATAATATATATATGAAGAGTAACATGCCTCTTTGTTTGAAAAGAAAGGTGTTTAACCAATGTATTTTGCCTGCACTAACTTATGGAGCAGAAACTTGGACGCTAACAAAACAGATGGTACAAAGATTACAAACAACACAGCGAAGTATGGAAAGATGTATGCTAGGCATAACCAGAACAGACAGAAAGAGAATAACTTGGATAAGAAGTCAGACGAAGGTGTTTGACATCATTGAGAGAATTAAACGGCTAAAATGGAAATGGGCTGGGTACATTGCAAGAAGACAAGACAATAGATGGAGCACAAACACCCTACAGTGGTATCCCAGAGATGTAAAACGACCAAGAAGACGACCTCAAGTAAGATGGAGAGAGGAAATGAGAAAAGTGGCCGGTGTTAACTGGATGACTAAAGCACTAGACAGGAAACAATGGAAAAATCTGGAGGAGACCTACATCCAGCAGTGGATTGAAAACGGTTGATGATGATGATGATATATATATTTCCAAATCATGAGAAAAAAAATTATTAATTAAATTTTAAAATCCAGGGAGGTACAATTGCCTTTCCCTGTGGACACCCATGATGGCTTCAAATTTGGCTGTATTTATATAAATTTACATATTAAGTCTGTTGAGTCAAAAATCCTTTTATTAGGAACTGAGGAAATGGAATGAGAATAAAATCACTGTTACAAACACATATTTTACTGAAACGGGGTCAAACAGCTCATTTGCATCTAAATGCAAATAATTGAAAAAAAAATTTTTTTTTTTTTTTAACAGAGAGCTGTCCAACCTTTCAGTAAGTGTGGGCACATCTCATCTAGTGGCAAATATTGAAGGGCATTATTATTTATATGTTTGGAAAGATAGAACAATATTACCTCACTACAGCACTACGGCAGGGTTGCCAGACTGGCCTCCTTTTTAAAAAAAATCATAATTCATATTGGAAATTCAAAAAAAAAAAATTACTTTAAGTAAATCATAAAATGTCTGCCATTAAAAAAAGTAAAAATTATTATTTGGAATTTCTGGTATGAATTCAGATTATGTTTTTTGTTTAAAAAAAAAAGGAGGCTTTACTGGCAACCCAGGTAGAGAGTAACATTACGCAGACGTCTTATAAGATGTACAGACATTTCACAATGTGAGCCATATCCTACTGAGCAGAGCTCAATGGGAAAAATAATTGCAGAAAAAGCATAAATCATAGTAAATTTAGAATTACATTTACCTGAGAGAGAGGTCTATCAAAATATTTTGTAGAGAAAGCAGTCAAAAATTTAACACTGCTATAATAAAAAATTGTGTGGGACACTAATGATTTTAAAGAAACATCTTTTAAAATGGCTTTTGATTTAAAAAACTTCTAGCAACAAGAATAATTTGAAAGGGTTCATAAAAACTTCCATAGGGCACCATGGTGCTCGCAGGTGCCACGTTGGACAGCCCTGCTATACATGATAGTAATTTGATGAACATAATTTATGTTTATCAACAGAACAACAACACCCCCATATATCTATATATTTGTTTTTGGATAACAAAGGCATAAAACATTCAGCATGTAAATATTGATATTTTCTATACTTCTTGGAAAAATTCCATTTATCTTATTTTTGCCTTAAAAGGCATTTTAATTAATTTACTGTAACAGAAAGCTCTATTGCCTTCTGTTTTCATGCTTCAAAATTATGGTTTAATGCTAATTTCTTGTTTTAGTAGAGTTTATTTCTTGCAATATAATTTTTCAACAATTTATTGTATATAATAATATCACAATTACACAATTTTTTTTCAAATCAAAATTAAACATTCTAAGTCTAAGCATACTGCTTGCCATTGCCAATAATATTTGCTGTTTACAGCATTTGTTAAGGGGAAAGTACCAAATTATCTGCACATTTTTAACTAAGCAATTTATCACAAACAAAGACTCATCACTTTAATTAAATGAGGAAAAAATAATTATTGAAATAAAAAGTAAAGTAAATAAATGATAAAAAACTCAGACTCAAATTTAAACATTTTACAATTTACAGACACTGAAAATCACTTCTAGTCCAGGAGGCAGCAACATTTTTTACTTAACCATTTTATACAAGCAGATCTTTAAATATGTAATTAATCAATCATGAAGTATAATCTTGATGTCTTTCCTTATTAGACAATCATGAAAACTAAATCCATTGGTGTCAATTGCTGTGACAGGAGTGGATGCAGTCTTGGGGGCCATATCTTCCAGCTCAATATCACAGTAATATATTTCAATCTTCTGTAATCAGGTTGTTATTCATTGCCCTTTAATGATGTTATGGACACCAAGACCGCATCTACAGGTATTGTAACAGCTGATGGATGTTTTCTTGATTGATCAAGTAAAATCAATTGCATATTTGGAGATCTGCTTACATAAAATTGTTAAACAAAAAATCTGCTGCACATAGAGCTACAAGGTTTGGCAGGAAGATACTTCTATGCCTATAGTCATGCACCTCAAAGCCATTTTTTGGATTTGTAATTAGTTTTTATAATTAATTAAAAACCATAATGAACATTGCAAAATGGAATGAAAAGTTGCAGTGATAGAGCTGAAAGCCTGTTTCACAAATAAAAAACCAAGAGTTGGAAAATGCAAATTTTCTTGCGTGTTTTCTGCAGCGTGCATCGGTTTAACTATTTGTAATACGATAAAACCAAAAATACACACTATAATTTCATATTTTTAACCTTTCTAACAGTGCAAAGGGGGAGGGGGAGGGGGGGGGGGTGATTTGGTTTCCTTGTAAACTATTCATCAGAATTGAAAGTTTAATATATCTAAAACGTCAGAAATTAAATCGGCAGAAATTTTTCAACATTCATAAAAGGAATCTGGTTTTAATATTTTAAGCTGAAACAGGGGTCTATCCAGACTTTTCTCCCAGGGTTCTGTTTTTGTGAAATTGTGAACAGCTATTAACATTTGTGAAAAATCTTGTCATAATTTTGTGAATTTGAAATCATCGTTATATTCAAGTTCTTGTTTATACATTTTGAAGAAGGTATTATGTATGTAAAATATATATTTTTTCTTTACATATGTAAAAGTGACAGTCAGATTTTATTCAAATGATTAAATTTATGAACAGTTCAGTTTGGAGAGAGAAAAATTTTGTGAAAACTATTTTTAAGATAAATAATTTTGTGAAGGTCCCTGTTTTGAGATTAAAAATTTTTGTGAAGGGTCCTCTTTTGAAATGAAAAAAAATTGTGAATGGTCCTTCGGACCCAATTTCTTTCTAAACAGATCGCTGCCAATATAGAAAATTTTGTCCTCTGCTATTTATTATTAATTTGTGTATGTGTGATTATTTATTTGATTTTTTTATCCCAGTCTCAGGCAAGTGAGTTAGAATTTAATAAATTAAGCTAAGTTCCCAAACAAAGATGATATAAAGAGTAAATAGACAATCATCTAAACAATTCTACAAAACCGTACAAATATTCAGAGAAGCTGGTGCTGAAAATGTTCAAGTTACAAGGAAGAACTGAAAGGTGATATACAAAAGAAATTGCATGAAAGGTTGAAATACTCCTTTTTAGTACTAATGAAGAGCAAAGTTAGATTCTCCTGGCACTGCAATTTCAAATCCTTAGTTTTATAAACATAAAAATTTTCCTTGATTTTTCTGGAAGTTTTAAATTTCTGATTTTTTTCCCTAGGAAATTTCAAATTTTACAGACTTTCCCAAAGGAAGGGTATATTTTCCCATTAATTTTTCAGGTTATCCAGGTGGCTAGACACCTCGGAAAAGTGCTGCTGCCGCTTGGGCTATTCAGAAAGTTGTAATTAAGATTTTGTACTTTCGATTTATTTTTAAGCAACAATATGAGGAACTTCTAAATTCACTATACAATGAGATTGTGTTGTTATATGATGTTAAGATTGGGTTGTCTTATGATGTTAACATCCATATAAAATATTAAATATTCTTAGCAAGATTTAAAAAAAGTGTGTATGGGAACCTTAGAAAATTAAAGTCAAAACAATTTAAAAGACTTTAGGTAAAAGCATGCTCGCCAAAATTTGGCAAGAGCTCTAGATAGCATACTTTTGCCAGTCTATGTGCCGTAGTATACAGCCCACATACCTATCATTACAAAATAATAATACTACTCAGTGACAGACTGGCCAGGTTGTCAGCTTGCTAGGGATGAGCATTATTTAATGTATTAGGATGAATAACATTGTTACTAGGGTGGAACCTAATATTGCATTAATACGTTACCAAAGAGCCCTTGTTAATTAAATAACATATGGAATTAAAAACCTAGTGTCTTTTCTCACTTGCCTTAGGCAAGATTTCAATTTTGTACTTCTAAAATAGAAAAACATTCACTAAAAGTGTCTTCAATTGCTTCCTTTGAGGCCTGTGTTTCTAATTTGCCCATATTATCATCCTCTAGTTATGGTGCTCAGCATCGCAGAAACTCTCTACTCATATGGTACTAAAAATTTATTTTGTATTTCCATCATTTGAATTAAAACTATATTCTTGTGCTTTGTATTTTCTTTTTTGCTTCTTTTTTTCAACAAGTAACATTAAAAATGCATATCTAAATTATGTTTCCAAACATATAGCAAGGTTATTCATTAGCAATTAGGAATTACAGTGAATTTCTATGAATATGGAGTTGCAATAATCAGCAGATGTAAAAAAAAAAAAAAAAAAAAATAGCACGACAGCACTCCTGTTCGGTATTCAAAACTAAAATTGAACAAACATATATAATTTAATAAATATAGAATTTTCTGCATTTCTACAGAATAGAAACTGAAATACAGCTGTAATATTCATTGAAAATGACATATGATAGTGCCTCCACCCCCTGTTGAGTGATAAAAGCCAAAATTGAATCAGCACAGTTTTAACAATAAGAATTACATGTATATTAAGTTTTGTGCAATTCCATACAATAGATACCAAGATCGTGAAAAATACATAATAGCCGTGCAATTTGCAGGGCGATTTACACAGGAGCTAATTGGCAACATATCTACATCTATCTGAAGTTGAATTTTTATGGATTATAACACTCAGTTAATTCACCATTAATTCTTAATTACAACACCCAGAAACTTTGTGTAACACACAGATATACAATGATCAATCGTGTTCAGGACATCCCAAAACATTAAAAATGGAAGGCGAAATTTTTATGATTTCATTGCTTTTTTCAGATGAGTAAAGAGAAAGTTAAAAAAAAATGTGGAGAATGCTACATTCTATGTATTTAAAAGAAATTTGGGTGCTTACGTATTAATGCCACCGCAGCTACAGATTTGGCAGTTTTTAAGTGCCGCCAATCTTTCGTAGCACTGAAAAATGGCGTAAAAAATCAGCAAACCACAAGGCAACAAGGAATCCAAAACATAACTGTGTGCGCGTGCGAGCAACAAGATTGCTCTTTATTGGCGTATTAGCACAACTTCTGCTACGGTGGTGTTAATACGTAAGTACAGAAATTTGACTTTAAATGCAATATATTCATGCTAAAAATTAAACGTGCAAGTACAGTATTAATTCTAAATATTTTTACTTTCAATTACATTAAATTAATACAGTTTTATTGATTATTTTAATCATTCAATATTTTCATTCCTTTAAATACTACTGTGGCTATGTGGTTGTTAAATTTTGTCTACATGTACTTGCCATTTATCTTGCATAAATGAGAAAAACAATTATTTCTTCCAAAAAAATACATAAATAAAAATACAGCATAACTAGAGTGCAGAATCGTTAAATTTATAAGAAGAATACTTTTTTGCTACATTTAAGTAAAATGCATTTATTTATAATTTTTATAATTGATTCAACATTTTAAAAATTTATTCTCAATTTTGGGCAGAAAATCCACTTTAAAAATAACTAAACTTTATTTTGCTACATTAGGCATGAACTAATATGTATATATATAATAATTAGCACATTTAAGATGTCTACATTTGAACCTCAGATTGAAAGAAGAAATTAAAAATTGCAGAGAATTCCCTAAAACAACTTTTATCATAGTTGCAACTTTTACGCGTTTTTGTTACCACTAAAATTGAAGAGAAAATTTTGCATTATTTAATTGCAGATTTGGAGGATTAAATAACAAGTTATCATCAACCATTCCAAGACAAACTTTTAAGCTGAATCATGTCTGGAAAGATGAGTTTCATCTTTGCAAATGTACCTTGTTGGGCATAATGACAAATGTGTAAATTTAACATGCCATCCGAATTATTTCAGTGATGTATTTCAAATAAAAGACTAAATTTCAAACTTCGGAATTTAAAGGTGCAAAATGAGCAGAAAACGTTATAAATTATGTTTTTTTCTAAATTGTTAGTTATAGAAACTTAAAATTTGACATGCCTGTTATTTTTTAGATGTAAATGCTCGGACAGAAAAGATTTACAAAATTTGAATTTATAAAAGGTTCAGAAGTAAAAAACTTTCTAAAAATGCGATTTTAGTGATGCTGTTGGTCTAGAAAGTTGAAATTTGGCATGCTGGCTATTTTTAAGATTTTAGTGCTCGCATGTTCGCCTAATGCAGTGTAAGAATGAAGTTTACTCAAAATGTGGCTTAATTAGTAATTTTTTAATTGTCTGTGGAAGTAAAATTTCCTCTAATGAAAATAGGCCCATGAATACCACTTGGCATTTTCAACAATTACATGAGCAAAGCCGCCCATCCAAATTTCATGATTCTAGTTCTTTCCGTATCGCAAAAATCACAATTTTAAAATGTTTTTCGCTCCTGCACCCCTTGGAGATAGTGGCACCGACATAAAATATAGCCTATGTTATAGCAGGGACTTTCACAATCAATTTGCCACCATCATCTTTTGAAAACAGTTTTGTAGTTTCAGAGATTCTTTAGAAATTGTAATTTAGAATGTTTTTAGAACGCTTTTCGCTCATTTCACCCTTTTAAAATTCGAATTTTTTTAGAATTTGTTCTTAGAGAGCATTTACATCTTATAAGTAACTACCATTTCAAGTTTCTAGCTCCTTGAGTATGACAAAAATCGTAATTTTAAAACGTTTTCCCGCTCCTGCACACCTTGGAAATAGTGCCACCGACATAAAATATTGCCTATGCTTTAGCAAGGACTGTCACCATCAATTTGCCACCATCACTTTTGAAAACGGTTCAGTAGTTCCAGGGATTCAATAGAAATTGTAATTTAGAATGTTTTTCGTTCATTCCAGCCTTTTAAATTTAGAATTTTTTTAGAATTTGTTCTTAGAGAGCATTTACATCTTTTAAGTAACTACCACGCCAAATTTCAAATTTGTAGCTTCTTCAATATAAAAAAAATCTCAATTTTAGATCGTTGTCCACTCCTATACCACGCTGGGGGTGGTGGCACTGACATAAACTATAGCCTATATTGAAGCAGGGATTGTCACCATCAATTTTTCACCATTACTTTTGAAATCCATTCTGTGGTTCCAGAGATTCCATAGAAATTGTAATTTAGAATGTTTTTAGAATGCTTTTCGCTCACCATCCATTTGCTATTCCATCCAGGGCTGGGTTTTTGCCGGCAGAAAGTGGTTTCTGCCGTGCCAGTGGCAAAAAGTGGTTATAACTGGTTTTAACCGGCAGAAACTGGCAACAACTGGCATAAACACATTTCGTGACATAATCTGAGACTTAAGTACATTTTATTCAGGATAAATAACAAATAAAGTACTGTGCATAGTTTTAATTTAAAATAAATAAATTTGTATTAGAAAAAATTAGTAATGTATCAGATAAAATTTTTGTTATAATATGGTTGTGTAATTTTATATATAAACAATTATTAGAGTATTTAAAATCTCAGTTTAAAAATCAAAATAGAAAATTATATCCAATACTTATTTTAAATTAAATACTGAAAAGAAAAGAAAAATAATCAATACTTACTCAAAATACTTTTCTGTAATTTAACATAATAATTTAATAATAAATGTAAAAAATCTTTCTCATAGAAATGTCATACAGCTCCAAATAAAAAAAATTAGAATAATTCCATTTGTATTTGGAATTCCATTTAGCTTTATTTCACTGTTGTACAATTGAAAAAGAGCAGCAGTGGATATTTTAATACATTTGCATGTTATTAAAGAAAATTAAAAACTAAAATATTAAATTTTGAGTGAATATTTTATTTTTGTAAAATTATTTTCATTATGTAAGAGTGTGTTTTGCATAACATATGGTGAACATTGTGTTCGTGTATGGCGAATAAAGCAAGAAGCATATCAGAAGAAATGCATGAAACGATCAGGGAAATTTGAAGCCAGTGTAATGGTATGGGCTTGCATGACTGCAGATGGTCCTGGAAGCCTATGTATCATTAACGAAATGATTAATTCTGAGATATATCAGGAAATCCTTGAGCATTTCATGATACCATCGTCAGAAGATCCGTGTGGTGACGATTTTATTTTCCAACATGATTTAGCACCTTCACACAGGTTAGTGTCTACTAAGAACTGGCTTAGACAACATTAAATTAACGTACTTCCCTGGCCAGCCAATTCGCTGGATTTAAATCCAATGGAGAATTTGTAGGGAATAATGAAGAAAAGACTGCAAGATATTGCGCCAAAAGACAAACAATGCTACAAAATATTAAAGAATAACTATTTTTCCTTTTTTTTTAAACTTATATTATTTACATTGCATTATTCTAATATTTTGAACCAGGTAAATGGTTATTCTAATATTTTGATTTTTTCCAAGTGTGAATAATTATTTTAATTTGTGTATTATTTCTTGTAATTTTAATGCTAAAAGATTCTACAAACTATGTAGATTCTTAATATTAAGTTTTATCCTTTACTTTTTGTATAAGCGATACATAAATCTTTTTTCACAATTTCTTTTTGTTTACTATTCTAATTTTTTAACTTGGAGCTGTAGTTATATATAGATCTTGTAATTCCGTGGATTTAAAAACATTTCATTTAAATTCAGTATTCAAAGGAACAAATCTGACTTCTTTTTTTAAATTTAAGCCTGTTAGTTGAAAATGTTCCAACCATATATATATAACCATATTCCATATAGTAGATAATCTTTAAGTTATTGTATTATATTATTTATTTAAAAATTCTCTGAACAGTAATTTGTTAAAATATCATAGAATTTTTTGTAATTTTTTTTTTTTACTTTGAAATAGAAATTTAATTGTAAATAATAATATTAATAGTTAAACTTGTACAGTACCAGATTACCATTATGAAAATTTCTGTTTTTCAAGTAAAAGAAAATTAGTATTATATAAACGAAGTACATTTATATGATCATTTTGAAGCTTTTTGCTACCTTGAATAACATTCATAATCTTTAGTTTTAATTTTTAATTTAATTGTTTACATATCAAATACATGTGTGAATTATGAATCATTGCAGTTAAAGTTCTTATTATTATTTCTTAGTTTCTGCCAGTTTTTGCCACCCTGCCGGTTTTAACCGGTTATAACCACTGCGGCAGAAACTTGCCAGCCCTGATTCCATCCCTTTTAAAATTTTGAATTTTTTTTGGAATTTGTTCTTAGAGGGCATCTACATCTTAGAAGTAACTGCAATGCCAAATTTCAAATTTCTAGTTCCTTCAGTATAAAAATTGCAATTTTAGAACATTTTTTGCCCCTGCACCCCCTGGGGGTAGTGACAATGACATAAAATACAGCTTATGTTAGAGCAGGGATTGTCACCATCAATTTACCACCATCAGTTTTGAAATCGGTTCGGTAGTTCCAGAGATTACCCCCTACAAACAAACGTGTTACTTCTTTATAATATTAGTATAGATAAATGAGAAAAACAATTATTCCCTCAAAAAAAAAAAAAATACATAAATAAAAATACAGCATAACTAGAGTGCAGAATCGTTAAATTTATAAGAAAAATACTTTTTTGCTACATTTAAGTAAAATGCATTTATTTATAATTTTTATAATTGATTCGACATTTTAAACATTTTATTCTGAATTTTGGACAGAAAATCTACTTTAAAAATAACAAAACATTATTTTGCTACATTAGGTATGAACTAATATATATATATATATATATATGTATATATATATATATATATATATATATATTTATTTATTTATATTTAATAATTAGCACATTTAAGACGTGTACATTTGAACCACAGATTGATTTCAATTGAAAGAAGAAATTAAAAATTGCAGAGAATTCCCTAAAACAACTTTTATCATAGTTTTTGTTACCACTAAAATTGAACAGAAAATTTTGCATTATTTTGCAAACATTTAAGCTGAATCATGTCGGGAAAGATGAGTTTCATCTTTGCAAATGTATCTTGTTGGGCATAATGATGACAAATGTGTAAATTTAACATGCCATCCCGAGTGATTTCAGTGATGTTCTTCAAATAAAAGGCTAAATTTCTCCTGAAGTAGAACACAGATTTTGTTTATCGTAGGCTTATTCAAAAGCTGGTAAGATGGACAAGTTTTTGGTGAATTTGATGAAAATTTGATTTTATACTTTGCAAATGTTTCAGCAATTGTATCAAATTTTAGAATGCATAAAATGCGTAATAAGAGAAAACTAGACTCTTCACCAAACCCTTCTGATAATCCATTTACAAGACCTCATAGTTTTGGTAAAGCTTTGAAACAAACTAGAATTTTTTTGCTTCATAGCTCCAGAAAAATAAATAAATAAATAAATAAAAACAAAAATAGACAGTTAAAAAATGGCCCAAGACTTGGGTATTCAAATGATTGAAACAAATGCAAGTGAAATTAAAAGGCATCTCTGATGATGTTAAAAATTTTTACAATTTTTTTCCTGCAACTGATTGATGAATTTTGTGTTATTTTCCTTCTACCGATTGGCGAATTTCGCTGTTTTTTTTTTTTTTTTTCTGATGACCGATTGGTGAATTAAAAATTTTTTTACCATGGTTTACTGGCAAAACTTGCAGTTTATTTTCACATGACTGATGGACAAATTTCTCAATTTTTTTCCAGCGACCGATGGACAAATTTCACAATTTTTTTACCATGACCAATGGACAAAAGTCCATGATTTTTTCCTTGACCAACTGAAGACTTTCACAAAGTTTTCCTGCAAAACGGACTAACGAATTTCAAATTTTTTTTTCACACAACTGAAAGATTAATTTTGTCATTCATCACATGTTACATTGGCCACCATGGAATGACCCTACACACATATATATATATATATATGTGTGTGTGTGTGTGTGTGTGTTAATGTAGGGTTATTCCAAATAACACATCACATACAAATAACACAGTTAAAGAAATATGTGATATTTTGTCATAATATTGATAAAAATAATACAAAATAAAGAAAACAATAACATATATTTATAAACAATTGCCTATTCAACCAATTTACCAAAAGGCACAAAATGCAATTTATTATATTATTTTTCACTAAGCTAGTATACTATTTCAAAAACAGCATAAAAAATATACAGAAAGAAAGTTTAAATAGAAAAAATTCTAAATTTAAATGCAATGAATGATTTAAATGTGGGAATAGAGTTCTAAAATAAATTCAAATACTAATGTGGTTTAAAACTTTGACAAGGAACTAGACATGCAAATATTAAAGCTTTAAATACTATTATGAGAAAAAAATACTAAATTTTCTAATGTGTTCATTAACATTAAATTCTAATTCCTAAATGCGAAATTGCTATATAAAACATTACTCTGGATGTAAAAATAATAACAGTAAAGTAAATTCATTAAAAGCATTACTGATACAATTTTCAAAATTTAAAGGTGGATAAGTAATTTTTAATTTTTTTTTCTCACACTTACAAATTTCAAGATAGTTTATATTCTATACAGTACATTATATAAAGCTTAAAAAGACACAGAATATTCAAGATTTAAGATAATGAATGAAAAAGTAATTCAAAAACTGAATATAGCTTGACTCATAATAATAATAAAATCTAAAACAAAATAAAGTTTGGCACAAAAACAAATGTATTTGCCGTTTTAGAAAAAACAATTAAAATAAATCCATTCACTTAAAAAATAAGAATTACTGTACAGTATATTTAAATGGCAATTTCCTCTTGGAACCAACATTCATAATGTAATGATCATTCATTAAAATTTTAAGCAGAGACACTTTTCAATGTGTGAAAATCCATGTTCCAAAAGTCTACCTTAACTTAAATGAATTGAAGGCAGTCTACCAAAAGGTAGATAAGGTAGATCATTTTTAATTTTAAAGTTACCAACTGACAGCTTTCAATAAAACTATCAAAATGAGAGCAAAGATGCTCCCTTTTTTTTTTCTTATTTTTGCATATAGTGATTATTGTATAAAAACTAGTAATGATTTTCTTTTTCACAACTTTTTGAATTCTTTAATGAACTAGCTGCTCCCACTGCTCGGATCAAGGACACTTCCTATGTATTCTGCAAGATTTACATGCTCTCTTTCTGATCGAAGAACAAACGGGTGTTCCTATAATTGAATGGAAAATAAAAACACTGAAAAATTATCTATATAATTAAAACATAAATATGAATAAGAGAGAGAAAAAATCAAGCATCTGATATAGATACAATAGGTCTTATGGTAGACTTTGTATTACTATGCACAAATTGCTTTCAGTCAACTAACTGCATTTGTGTTTTCACCAATCACCAATGAAAGATCTTTTTAAAATTGTAAAAAAATCTTTTACATAGACTCAAATGAATATGAGCTGCAAGTAATTTGAAAAGCAGCCATACACAAATAATCAGCAATTTTAAATACTGAATGTGAGCCTCAACCTTGCCCATAAAATTGCTGAATCTATCTATATTTAAAACTAAAACTTATCTTGTTTTTTAGAATAAAAACAAAGTATAATGAAGAGATAATTTGCAAATCTGTAAATTACGCACCACATCAGCTGTGAAAAACATTTTTATTTCACCCTTTTACCTACAAGGGGACTAACAAATATTTGATCTATGAACTTTTATGAAAATGTAACAAAAAAATTCCTGACGGCTCAGCCTACAGGCACAGGTAGATTTCGAAGACACATACCGTGGGACACCTGTTTATTAAGGATTGCAGAAGATATGACCTTTGCCATGATGCGGCAGTTGGGACCACCCACTTCAAAATTTATCTGTGTCTGTAGGTGGAGCCGGCAGGGATTTTTTGTTTTTAATTTTTTTTGCTGTAAGAGTTGGTCCTATAAAAAACTTGTCAATATAAAGGTTGTACATAATATTAAGAGGATTTATAATAAATTTAAGCGGATTTGATATCTTGGGAATTGACGAAGTTATGAATTTTTTCTTCTTAAACCTCTATTCTCCCCCTCCCCCCCTTGAGGCCACTTTTAATGATATAAAAAATCTGTCATACACAAATTTTCGGCCCTTTTCCTAGAAGTAATAATAACTTTAAACAAATTCAATACGTATCCAAATTAAAAAGTTATGGGGGTTTTTCTCTTTCCACAAAAAGCTTTTTTTGTGTTTTTTTTTTCTAAAATTTTATTTATTTTAAATACTTACACATGTCTATATATTTAGAAAAATTTAGTAAGTGATGTAAATTTGGTCTACCGAGATGCTTGCTTTAAACAGATTGTGTCGAAATACGGACGTTTAATTACAATTAGTGTAGAAAAAAAAGATAATCTCTGTGAGGCATGAAGTGACCGGTGTTCCTGAAAGGGTTAAAATTTATATTTTAAAAAACTGATTTAACCATTGATGAGAAGTTTTCAGCTTTAAGAGCATATTTTTGGTTTGTCGGTACCTCTAAAATTGCACCCTAAAAGGGCACGTTGCTGTAAGCGAAAAAACTTCCCTTTATGAAATTTTTTTTTTCTTCGAAGGGTTAAAATTGAAATTATTTTAATTGATTGTAGCACTTGAGATGTAAGAGTACGACCTTTCTTAATAAGTCTTCTAATTTTAACTGTACTGATCAGTTCTGCCAATTTAAAACTGCGAAATAACACAAAAAACTTTGAGTTTGGTTCTTCATTTCCTCTCAATGCGTAAATCGGGTTCTGGGTATGCACAAGTGCTGAAAGCCGGCTCACAAAAAAGAGATGAGTTATTAATGTGTTTTTAATTAATATATCAGATAATTATCAAAATATTAAAAATCTAGCCTCAGGCGCATCAAGACATGCCTTGAGCTAGCTGAATTCAAATTTTCAGACTTGTACATGCGGTAGATTTCTCTAGCCATTGCCGACACAATCACAGACAGAGTGAAACAATTTTCTATTATAAGTATAGATTTATAAGCATATGATTCTTTGAAGGTTCCACAAATTAGAAGTTTCACATTAAACGCTGTTTTATGCAATGATATTCTGATGAACTACTTATTCTTGTAATTTTTTCTAAAAAGTGAATTTATTTAGGTGGGGTGCTCTGCCTCTGAACCTCCCGTGGTCTATTATCTATTTTCCTTGTCATAGTACGTTCAGAATTTCCTATTGATTTTGCTATATCATGATTGTAGTGTATCTTTGATTCCATTTTACACTGTTATTTTATTAGGGTAAGCATCTGTTTGAACAGGGATTCGATAGCAATACTCATCTGCTAATCACGAAACATCTGCATTTGATCGAGAGTTGAATAAAATGTCATGTACGAAAGACACTTATGGGAATATAAACTGAATTTACCATTGTTATATCTGATTTGGAAGTCTAATGTTTTTACAATTTTTGTTTCGGGAAAACAGTTTTGTTGGTCATTTTATAATATTTAGATGTAAGATCTTATCTAAATACATCCTAATCTACTTTGATAGCAATAGCATACTAAAATAAGATAGTCATATCTGGAGATTTTTAACATATTGGTAACCACTCATAATCATGTCCATATGTATAAAGTGTTTTTTGTGACATCCTTTTTAATACTCTTTTAATCTAGATACAAATTAAAATGTAATGTTACTAACATCGTTCATATTTGATGCAATCCTAAGTTATAGACCTGATTATGTAAGAGTAGCTAATCTTTTATTTCCCTTATCCAGATTTTCTGCTTAATCTTTCGTAATCGGGATTATTTTACTGACTTTTCATAGGCTATAAAATAGTTGCTAGGAAACTGATAAGAAAAAAAATTAAATGAAATACATGTCATGTCAAATATGTGAGGCACAAAGTAACGAGAATAAAAGAGAAATAATAAATATTAAAAGCATGTAGCTGTTAGGCCGAATTTTTTAATTTGCAAGTTAAATTTCGGTAAAAATATTTATCTGCGTGTCTTGAATGCGAATAAAAATTCATATTTATTGTGACGTCATGGGAATATTGTCCATTGTGTTTATTTTATCATTATGCATTACAACTTTGTTGATGCCAATTTTTCATTACAATTAAATACAAAATATATTTTTATTTGTATACATGGTGTTTAAGCATAAAAGTAACGTATACAAAGTATGTGTGAAAAGTTTGCGCCGGTGAAAATGACGTTATGCTTAGCTTGAAATGCATTTTAACATTGATAAAACTAAAAAGAAAAAATTATATGATTGGGTCAACATAACATAATTTTAACTTATTTTTTCCATTCTTAATTATAAAGATTAGAATTGGAGTCTTTATTGGTTGCTTCATCTTGATTGCATACCTTGATTACATGTTACCAATTACTTTTTTTTAATTATAGGTTAGAAGATTTCATTTTTTAATAAAACAATTCACAAAAGTAAAGGATTTCAGGAAAATTAAAATTATTAAAAATAGTGTTATAATAATAATAATAATAAAACTTGAAATAATGATTGTATTTTTAGCTAGAATAAACAATGTAAGGCTAATATTTTATAGGAATTATTTTGGTATGTTTGTTATAAGTTCATTTAACAGTTCCTTATTAGCGGCAAAGTCCTATTTCTTTCACTGTGAATTTCTCTTTCGATGTCAAAAAATGACAGTCTACTTTTAAACGCCAGCCAAAACACAGTGGCAATTTTTAAAAATGCATAACGGTCATGACAACAAACAATCGCTTTAGCTTTCATTGTACTTACATCACTTCTAAATACTACAAATTTCATTTTTTACTACATTTTACAATTTCAATTCTTACATCATCAATTAGAAAAAAAAATAGCTTTTGATTGAAATTTATTTGAAAATTGCCGCTTAATTTAACGACTTTTTAAATAATTTTCAAGCTTGAAATATTTTTCAATTCTATCTCAACAATGACAATCAGTTTGCTTCAATAATGTAAAATAGCCCCTGGGAAAGTTGCCACAATTGAAAATAGATTTCCCGAACCATTATGAAAAGTGAAAAAAAAAATAATAAAAAACCCTGATAAATCATAAGATCAGATTATCCATAAGATAGAGCATTTTGGTGCTAAACTAAAATCTGTCAAAAAAAAAAAAAAAAAAACTATTTTCAGTTCATGTTAAACATAAAATTTATATGTTGAATTCGTTGATGTATATGTTACATCAGAATATCCTAGGATATGTATTTTTTTTTTTTAAGATCCATTGGATATTTAACTGTATAAGAGGGAAAAGATCCCCGACTGTGATAGAAAAGGAATAATCATCCTGATTATGTAAAGGGACCGAAGAAACCATACAAATAAATTACACTTGAAAACGTCAAAAATCTCCCTCATCTGCAGATTGATTTATTATTGTAAAAAAAATTCATCATCTTTACATAAAAATTGATTAGCTTAAAAAAATGGATGCGTTTTAGAAGATATGGATTTGAAACGAACAATGATTAAAGGGGACATTTTAAAACTTTTGTAACGTTGAATTTCGATGGTGCCTTTGGGCAGATGCAATGCACATGCGCATAGGAGCTCATTCGGTTGCATTATCACAGGGTGGAGGTGGGGGGGGGGGGGATGTGTGCTTTATTTACTGAATATGAGATGAAAGTAGGGATATACTAATTGTATGATACTTCATAAGTCCCTGAAATTTTCTTTCTTGCTGTGAAAAATATGGTGCTAATGTCAAACTAATTTGCATTACACAGTTGTTTACGGATTGTTTGTTTAGAGTTTGCATTGGAAACAGTACTGTATTTCACTGGGGGGGGGGACTTTTAAAATAAAATATTTGAAAGACTGTTTCATAGTCACCCCTTCTTAAGTAATAAAGAAGCTTATTTTACTGATATTGTTATAGTAATTTTTTTCCGTCAAGTTTTGACAGGTTTCATCTAGTTTATATGGAATCTCTAACCTCAAAAGGACTTTCTTAGTTTAACAATGAATTGTACTGGAATAAATGGGCGTATTGGGTGATCGCCCAGGATGCTAAAAACTAAGGGGCAGAAAATAGTCAAAATGCTTGATTAAAACTCAATAACCGTTTTAACAGACATCATTCATAGACATGTTGACAAAGTCTCGCCCAGACCGTGTGGCTAGAGAAGCCACCTAGCAAATCTAACAGTAACTGGAAGCCAAAGAATTTCATGAATCCAGTATTTTCTTCTTATGGATATAGAAGGAATTAAAAGGGAAGTAACATTTGTATATGTTAGTAACCTAAAAGATTCAATAAATGCCGAAACAACGAATATTGTACATTAATTTATTTCTTGCATAAAATGTTAGCATGATATGAAGAAAAAACCCAAAAGAAAATCTTAGCACCTGGGTCCCCTTTTCTTCCGGCCCCTAGGCAGCCTACTCAGCCTAATGGGTAATCCGCCTCTGGTTGGTATTAACTTTTTTCATTGGGTTCAGTCTAATCCAATTTTTCAGAAGAAAGACCAGAATATTGTTTCAAAGAATAAATTATATATTGGAATATGAATGACTGTTTACATGTTCAGTTTTAACATAGAAGGTAAAATTGATATTAGAGATATGATTATATAATTTTCCTTTATATTAAATAGTAGATAAATTTTCTTTTATTGTGGATTTTGATTATGGAAAATTATTTTATTGGGTTTTTCCTACATCAGGCCAAATAACTTGATTTTACATGACCTCGATCTGCAGTTTGGGTTGGGCCGATGCTAATTTGTTTTGCTGTGTGACACATTGACTTAATTGTTTCAGATTTGGGTTAGATTTTGGCTCCTGTAAGTCGGGTTTCATATTAACATGCCTGTTTGTAACACTTGATGAAATCCCCTGAAAAAATAAATCCCCATTTTGGAAAAAAGATGAACTTACGAAAGTATATAACTCGTATAATAATCAATTAACTTCATAAGTATCCAATGAGTCACTACATAGAATTGTCTTTAACATGCAAATATTTTATTCTTTTGTGGATTCCTCACCCCTCCCCCCCCCCCCATAATAGTTATGAACTATAAAAACATCAAAAAACTTTAATTACCTTTATCCCCCCTTGCACATTTATTCTTATCCACCAAAAAAGAAAAAGCTCCATAAATCTGATGCAATCATTCCGTCATCACTTTGGTCGGATGTAAGCACAATTATCACAATACTGTTTTTATGAAATGTAAAACATGCAGCATTTAATTAAAATTTGCCACAAGAAGTAAATAATGAAATGTGTACAGTTTGTAATCGGTAATTTAAAAAAATGTTAAATTATACTTTATGAATAATCTTAAGAAAATATTTTACAGTTGCCTTAAAAATAAATTAAAGTGGTCACTTCCATAAAATTTCCATTGCAGCAAAAGTAATAAATTAAAATTTTGACATGTTTTAAATTTTATCTCAATTATGGTTTCAATTTAATAAAAAAAAAGTAAAATTAACTATTTTATTTCAGGATTAACATACAATCCAAACAAAATAGCTTAGAAGATTTCTTGAAGCCTAGATTTTAAATCCAAATTTCATTTATAAAAAGTACAACTTGAAAGTAAAATTAAAAGAAATAAATGAAAAATTACATAAATTACTTTATGGATAATATATCAAGAGAAAACAATTGAAAGATGTCCTAAAAAATATAACATTAATATACAGTTAATACAATGAAAAATATACAAGTTTAAAAAATGGGGGAATTATTTTTTTGTAAAAAAAAAAAAAAAATCTGATTTTTTTTTTTTTTTGTTTTTTAGAAGAAGAGTTTATGGAACTGATTTTTCTTTTCATTTGATTTCCAGATGTGGAAGGTTTGTTTTCGTCATTAACCAGATCAGGAGACGTACTTTTAAAACTAAATGTAAGCGTAGCGAGTGTGATTTTTTTTTGTTTTCGTATTTTGATATCAAACCGGAATGCAGAATTTTAAAGTATGCATAAAAATTGAAAGTCACCAAAGTTAGTTTCGGAAAGGAATTTTTTTAAAGGGTTAAATTATGCTTTTTCTATCAGGAACAAAACCCAGCAATTCAGCAGTTTCTTACATAATAGTAAGCATAAAACTGAGCACACTCTAGAAGTATCAGGATTAAAATGAGAATCCCCTCGATTGGATTGGATAATAATACACAACTCTTTTATTTATATTATAAAATACAGACTTGTCTGTTTTCGCTTAGTTATTGGAACACGTTGATATGGATCATTTTCTAGGCATTTTTACATTAAAACCTGTTAGAATAACAGAATAACTAAAGACCTTCACGGAAAGAAAGTTTCCGTGCAGAACGGCACATTACTACGTAAACAAGAGAATCTGTCTGCCAGGTGACATAATGCGCAAGAAGTCAAGAATTTCTCACAACTAGCGCATTGAACAAATGGTTCTCCCCTGCACAGCGTAAGAAATCGAACTGGACTGTGGACCGGCGTTTCCGTTCTCTTCTACATCTGTGCTCTGGAAGATCATACCCTCTCCTGCCTGCTATTGGCTGACATGCGGAGAGCGATAGTCCCACCCTTTCAGTGGGAGAACACAAGGAGAGATTTTGACGCGATCTTTCGGAACAAAAGCTACTAGACCTTAGCAGCTAGGAAACTTGGCTTCCGAGTAACCAATCAGAATCCATTAGTGGTGAAAATGCCTTTCGTCACTTTGACGTAGCTTATCCGCTTGTTCGCTGTAAGGCTCCTATAAAGGGAGCTGACGCATATCCATTATGTTGCCCAAAATAACCGCCATATTGTGACCTAGCTCAGCATTAGGAAACCGCCTGAGCAGGTGTTTGCCGTACCTGTTACTGTCACTCGCGGTCCACTAGTACGGTAAGCAAACCGGTTTTAGCTTGGTTTTTGGTCCGCTGGGTCATTAAATGGCAGTATGATTCAGCCTGTATTATAGGAGCTCTAGTTCGCTGTGGTTTGTTGTTTTCGAATCACGCTTCTCAGCTATTAACGTCTGGATGAAAGATTTTAGAAAAGTGAAAAAAAAAAAAAAAAAATGATGCCGATCAGCTGCATTGTAACTCCGGAATTTTTTGTCCGGGGCACTTTTTGTCAAATCCCCGGAACACAAACAGGCATGTATTAATCCTGTTTTAACTCATTGCTAGTTCTTCAATTAGGGTATTTTTAAGAATTAATTTGAATCCAACATTAGCGCTTCCACAAGCTATATTAGAATATATCTGCTATATTTTCCCCCCCATGTTCAGGGATTACTTTATAATAACTAAATTTATAAGACCATGAAGAAATACATTGTGAATACTAGGCAATTGTAGTACTAACTGTTTCATTTTAATAAAATCTGTTTCCTAAAATGAGGTATTAAGAATCAGGGTGCAGATGTTCCACAAGGGTGCAGTATACACAAAATAGTATGGCATTTTTCAATAGGTTTGAATATCATTCAGAAATACTATTTAATATTTATGTCTTAAAGTGATATTCATATTTAGTGTCCCTATTAGATAGTTTTAAAGGGTACTACACCCTGCTTTTTTCCAGCATTAATTTTTCATTCTGTAACTTTTCAAAGCATTTTGCATTTTTCAAAAAAATGTAGAATACAATTTAAATGTTTAAAAGATAAATACCAACCAATAAGCAACATATTATGTAATTTCAGATTAAGTAGTTTGTTGCTCTATAATTCAATACACTGTAAGTAGAAGATATCCAGTGAAAGCTAAGAAAAATGCCTTTTATTCAGTAGAAAGTACTGTTAAACCTTCAACCCCTATTTTAAAAATATGTGAACACTATACATATTTAGCATCTAACTTAACAGAAAAATTGCATCAAACAAATTATGCAAAGATTTCAAACATAAAAGATAAAAATTACAGTTGTGACTAAACTTTAATTAAATTAAAAATTTAAAAATGTATATATTTACCAAAAGTTTTTTATATTTTGGACGATGCTGTTCTTCTTTGATTAAACTGTAAATAAAATGACTTGAACTTAATTAAAACTTAAAACAACTTTCATACAAGATATAAGTATAAAAAATTTGCATGTAAAATTTAATTACTGAACTTAAAAAACATGAAATTTCTTATCAAAAATGCATATTCTTGAAATTGTTGTTCACTGTTTCTGTTACATCTTTATTTATTCAATTGAAAAATATGGAAGATGTGGAAAAAGTTGAAAAATATATGCCATAATTAAAAAGCTCAGTTCACAATGAGTGACTATATGTCATATCTACAACGTACTGTTGGATTAGAGATCTGAACAGGCCAAAATCTCCAGGCCCCGGCCCAAATGAAAGCTATCATGGTCCAGCCTGGTGTAAAATCTAATAGTTAGGCCTTGGCTGTTTATATTTATGCAGTTCATGGCCCGTCCTGACTCAATTTCTACAAAATTCCAATTTTTCGTTACAATTAAGATTTTTTAAAAGAATACTGCATACATAATTATACAAAAATTTTACAATATATCTCAGATTATATATCCGCAAGCCATAGAATACAGAAAACTCTTATACTATTACACTAGCCAGCTTTGGCGACTATTTTTGTATTCCTTAAATGTATGCTAAGAATTGCAACATTACTTTTATTGATAATTCCATTTACTTGCTTAATCCTTTGCCAAATCGGAAGATTCTGATAGATAAACCAAGAACGCTTTGACATCATGGCAGCTTTTCATATATTTATTTATTGTTATGTATTTCATCTTTCTTGACAAAAACCACTTAATTCAGTTGGGCATTTATGCTTCATGGCCGTTTGATAATGCATTGATTAAAAACCTATTAAGTAATCTTCCATAATTGGGTCTACTTGCCAATTGACATATTTTAGCTAATACCATTTGGTGCATGAGCCTTTTTTTTTGTGAAAAACCTTTAATGATATTCACATTTACATTAAACTATATTGTTGCTAATAAATTTTTGTTTCATGCTAACCTTGACCGTAGACACGGTTATGGAAGATTAGAAAATCTATCATTATTCTCATCTCATTGTCTTGGATAATGTGTCATAATTGGGCTGCATACTAATTGACATATTTTACTGAGCATGGTGTTTGGTGAAACATAGAAGTTTTGGAAGTCACTTATGATAGTCACATTTCCTTTAAAACAAATTTGCTGTCAGTATTGCCGTCTTTTGACCCTGGGCATGCAATCTGATTAAAATTCACAGACTTTCTTCTTGATGCCGATCTCTGTCCAATTTTGTTTCTCTTTCCTCTCCTTTCTTGATACAGTTCAGAAGTTTTCATAAATGTGTAACTCACTGACTTTAGAATTTATGCTTAATGTCTACTGACTTTTAAAATCCACGCCAAGTAAAAACAACATGGCAACAACAGTGCCTGTAATACTAATTACAGTAACCCTTTTTTTCTTTCTATATTGTAACTCTGTAGCTAATATTATGTAGTAGAAATATTAAAGGCAATTGAAGAACCTTTTATATATAACTGTATAATAAATGTAAATTAAATTACTGTTCTGAACACGATTAGCCATTGACATTTGGTAAATATGATTGGCGATTAACAATCATTTTCAGTAATCTATCTTCCGGGCATGAATAATACACAAGTACCAAATTAACTGACAATTCGTTTTGAAATCTGATTCATTAAATATTATTACACTAGCTGACATGCCCGTCGTTGCCCGGGCCCATGATAATAACCTTAAAAATACCTAAAATCAATGTTGAATGATTTTATATTTTTAAATGAAAATTTATCCAAACGAACTGAAGGACAGTCATTATAGTTATTGCCGATTTAATTTCTGACATTTTGATATATTAAACTTTCAATTCGGACCAAAAGTTCCTGAGGAAACCTAAATAATATAAAGCGCTCCCCCACCTTTCCTCTTTTAAACTCAAAATAATATACAATATTGGCCAATTTATTAGTCTCATTCGAAAAAAATTCCCAAAACCTTGTTTTTAAGATGATTATATTAAAATTAAATAAAAATCATGCACTCATGACATCATAATTCACTTTTATATTTTAACAGAATAGTAAGGCTACTATAATTTGTGACTTGTCCAGTATACGTCAGGATACATTACCATTATCACTATCTTTTTACGCGTGAAGGTTTTCCTATGGCACTCCATTGTGAAATTTGGTAATTTTTGAAATTCAATATTTGAAAAATGGCATAAACATTAGATTTGAAATTTATATCAAGAAAAATACAATTTTTTACCTCTCTAACGCAGTTTGTCCAACAATTTTCTGACAAATACTTTTCGAGCTATTAATTTTTTCAGTAACTTCAAACATTTCATTTTCCGAGATTTATCTGTGGCAACGATTATCGAAAAAACCAGTCGTCAGCAATGCATAGCTTTTTATTAAAGAGGATGAGTTGTATTTGTTCACATTTAACTTCACCAAGAAAAGATCATGAAGGAAGTTGAATTGTATAGCACTTCACCTAACAGAAATATGCTAAACTTTGATTGGCTTACAGGCACTTTTTTTTAACCTTCATGGTTTAATATTTTTATCACACACAATGAATGAATATTTTGTGTTTGTTTTCTTTTATGGAATGAGATATTGTCAACTTGATCAACGCTTACATATTTGAATATAACACATCTTTCAAACATTATTTTGTTTTAATGATCTTTCTAAAGATGTAACTTTTATGCAGTTTTATTAAAAAAAAAATAACTTTTAGTAAAAATAGCTGCTTGGCATATGAAAAGCGAAGCGGTCAACCCATAACTGTTTATGACAGTCACATGACTTGTAGCATTATAATAAAAATTCAAATAAAGACTTATTAAAAAATTAAAGTAGTTTAGAATAAATGAAAAAACAATGGTTGAAAACATAACTTTTGTAGCTATATAATAAAAAAAAAAATAAATTTTGAAAATATTTCTCTGTAATTTATTAAAGTACATTTCCAATGATTCTGTTAATAAAAGTTAATTAACACTATTATATTTACAAGGAAAAAAAAAATAAAAAACATTGCCTGCCCGACAAGTCCTGAGAACAATAGTCCATGTCAAGTCCCTGCCCAAATATGTAGAAAAAAAAAGTAAGCCTGAGTCTGTTGAAAAAAAAAATAGTAAGCCTGTGCACAGACATGATGTTGTAATGTTGATAATTTGTTTTAAAATTTAAGACAAAAAATTTAAAGTTTAATCAATCAGATAAAATAGTAATAATTATAGTTTTTCTTATTTAGGTAAAATTTTAGTATTTTCCTAAACTAGTAAAATTACAGTAAGGTCATTTTATTTTGGGATAATCCAGTATCAGTTTTCATTTAAATTTTGTTTTACTCCATATTAAATAGTAATGTAATTCCATGTTTTATTTATTTGAGAAAGTTCCCTTTATGTTGGCTTGACATCCGCAGGTAATTGTGGTATATACAACTGATAAGTTTACTTTAATGTTATAGAAGGTGATTATTAAGTTAATTATTAAGTTAATGTTTGAAATCAGGTGTATTGAAATTGGAAATTTAGTTGCTGAGACACGGAAACGGAGCACAGTTAGAGGAAAAACCATGAGGGAGGGGCGGATGTTAAAGTGCTCTTCGCTAAATGACTAATTAGGAGGACCACTTTGCATCTTTAAAGTTTGATTCATTTCAATAAGCTAGGGAACTTAATTTCAAATATTGTTTTGGTTATTATTCGAAAATTCTAGTAGCTCTTTTTTAGAAATATATCCTGGAGCTGTGAATGCTGCATGTTATGCTAATTAGGCAGAATGGAACTGGTTTGGAGAAGCTCAAAACTTCATTTGCTGAGTTATGGATATAAGCCACAGTTAGAGAAAAAATGTTACAGAGAAGCCGGTTGGGGGCGCAAGGTCAAGTGCTCAACAACAAAACACTAACTTAGACTTTAGGTATGCATCAACTGAATATGGGTTGTGTACTTTTATTAGGAACGTAAATTTAAGTTTTAGTAAAATTGTTTTTTTGAAAAATCTGGTATTCTCTCTATATAACAGCAATTTGTTAACTCAGTCAGTGATTGAAAACAGTTCTATCATGCATTATCACCCATTAAAATGAAAATAGGACCAACTGTTGTAGCGTACAATCCCAGAGTGGAGTCTAGGACTTCATTCCAATACAGGACAGCCATCATAGAACCCTGTCTACAGATGTGCAGGTCGGTGCAATATCCTTGCCCATAACATGACGCTTCCACCTCGGAATGTGTCATGTTTGCTGATGTTCTGTGGCCGACTGTGTGTTGTGCGTACCTCCAGACCCTTACACGCTTGTCATCTGGTTGTAGGGCAAATCTTGACTCATCCAGGAATATAACGTAGCCCCAATCAGATACAGTCCAATTGATATATTGCTAACACCACTTTAATCATGCTTCCTCTGGGTTGAACGGATAGAAGAACACAAACTCCGGGTACCCAGTGTACAGTCCATTCATGTATAGCCTTCAGCGTCCAGTAGTAGCAGATATCATCTTCCAATGGACGTTGCAACCATAGATGTCACATGTGTGAAGGTCGCTCTTTGATTCCACTTGGCTATAACAGCAATATTGATCATCTGCGGGGTTCGTAACCCTTGGATGAACGGCCACAGGTCTTCGGACAACTGTTTCGCTGGTTAAGAATTATTTCCATAATCTTGATATTACAGAAATATGAACAACAAAGAAAAGAGCAACATCTATGATTGATTGTCCCGCTTCAATGCATTCGATGGCACGCCAACACTCAGAATCTTCCATTCATCTTCTGAAAGCCATAGAAACACATCTGTCTTGAAAACAAAAAGTACAAAAGTTCTAAAAACTTTTCATCAGCACTTACATGCAACTTCTGTAACTCTTCACAATGCTAACTTCTTATACGACTGCCTCTTTTGCATATTTCTGGATATGAAACCGTGATTGGTTGTTGCATAACATATTTGCATAGTTCCATCTAACTAGGCAGCAAATTGCAGTGTTTCCACTTCAGATTGGCTTCCGAAAATTAACATTTTGCTCTGCATGCTTAAATTTTGGCAGTGAGTGTATGTCAATGTTATAACTTTCTCATAAAAAGTATGCTAGATGTAGATGATTAAAAATTTTTATGTTAACATCATGAAGGTAAATAAACCTTCTTTTGCTAAAATTAACTTTTATTTCAATAGAATAGTATTACAAAAAGGCAAACTGTTCCTTCTGCTGAAATATTTTCAACTCGAGTTCAAAACCTCATATAGAAAAAACAAAAAGAACTAATTTCAACCATTTAATTACCATATTTCCCAGAAGGAGAGTATTAACACAAAAATTTGTTGAATCCATCTGACCAATTTTTAACTTAAGTACAGTTATTATACAATAAAACAATCATGGCAGCAGAACTGAGCAGAATTTGTTCTTGGAAAGTGAGTTTATGAGGGGGGTTTGATAAGTTCTCGGCCTGACAGTAAAAGCACCAGATTGTTGACATAATTTCATATTATTTTTCAATGTAATCCCCTTGCAACTTAATACATTAAGACACTCTTGTCTGCGAATTCTTTAGTGCAGCCTTGTACAAGGATGATTCGAAAAGTTCTCAGCCTGACAAAGAAAATACAAGATTTTTTATAATATTTCATTTGAATTTTCAACTTGCAACACAATACATTTTACAAGACTCTTGAGAAATGTTCATTCTTTGGCGTTTTTGGTCAACATTTAATAAACACAGCACGCATCGAGCAGAAAGCTTTTTCATACCCAAAACATCATGTAAAATGTAGTGGACACAGTTTATCGAGATGTTTGCAATGTTAGCAAGTTTGCATATCTTTAATTGGCGATCATTCAATACAGCATTGTGAATGTTTGAAACAATTTCGTCGGTCAAGGAAATTTTTGGGCGTCCTGAGCATTCATCATCGTGAATTGATTTCCTACCATGTTTAAATTCAGCAGCCCACTTTTTTATCGTCGAATATGAAGGAGAAGAATCCTTTAACGTTATGTAACTCCTTTTGTATGTCCATTAGGGCTGGGCAATATCAGAATTTTAATATCATAATATATGGCTGACGAAATCTCGATATTTTCGATATATTTTAATTCATATGTCACTCATTATAGGGTCGGGTCGTAAATGTAACTGTCCTCTGTATAAAATACTACAAACACCCACACACACATATTTATATATATATATATATATATGTGTGTGTGTGTGTGTGTGTTTTCTAGATAATCAAGACAAACAAATTACTTGATTCTTGAAAATCTGTCAAACAATTCCGTCAGCAATAACTATACACATGCTTTCAATTTCAACTCACAGGAAACAAGTCACAATAGTCAGCTACTGGTGTGGAGTCAATGAACAGTTGTATCAGAAATGCTCAATCCTCGAACGAGTCTTTCAATTCTCAACGAACTTCGATGAACAAAGCGGTACATCAGAATGGTAGACTGTTCGTCCATATTACGGTATGTGTGCGACACCTGCACAAAACCACAATCAGGGGTGGAAAATCGAAAATCTGTTTTTGTAGCAGGTTTTGAGCAGATCAAATTGCAGTTTTGGAACAGAAAAACAAGAAAAAAAAATTAAATACTTATTTGAGAATTTCAAAATTTGTAACAGTATGACTGTAACTGTGAGTAATCACTAGCCTGCACAGTGGATTTTCTTTAGTAGTAGTATAAGTCAATAAGACACATTTCAAAATTATAGCCAAATGCATTCTGGACTTTGTGAAGAGTGCATGCTTGTATATTATTGTTGTCAGTATTATTGTCGATTTCATGCAATTTGTTTTTTACAATCTTCATGACATTCAGTCTACCAATGCTAAAGAATGACAACAACCAATCTTTTGGCTAATTGGCTAAAGCCAACTTTATAGTAATAACAAATCTTCTGATTTGGATACAGGGGTGGAAAATCAAAAATTTGTTTTTGTATCAGAATAAATAATTGCAATTCTGTATCAGAATTTAACAGTTTTGTAGTAGGACAAACTATGTTTTAACATTGAAATCAAATAACGTTTTCTATTTTTCAATAAAAACAAAGAATATTTTCTATATTATCATCAGAGTGGATTTTTTAACTTAATTTTAGGACGCTTCAGTTCTGCAAAGGTCTTTATGTCTCAAAAATCACTTATAACATAAGATGTGACATTTATCGAAAAATGCTATTCAATTCCAAATTACTCAACCTTACCAATTTTATGTTTTTACATCTAAAAATAGTTTGTGGATGTGTCAGAAACTTCTGCATTGTTGAGGGGGTAAAAATATTTTGTTTGAGAACAGCCTTAATGCTGAATATCTCTTCAACAATGCTTATTTTTCATATATTGTACATCAGCTGTGTTTAGCAGTAATCATCCTCTTTGGATTAAGATATGTAATATTATAAAAACTGAAATGTAAGACAATGATTACGTAGCATAATTCATCTGCATTATTCAGTTAGAAATACATTTGAAACTTAAATGATACTGCATATCTTAGTTTCATACATCATAGCAGTGTGTTGCCAAGCCTATACAAGGTTAATATGAAGTTTTTTTTATTATTACTCTAATTTTTTTAGACTACGAAATTCCATTTTTAGAGCAGATTGGAGCAGAATTTAAAAAATTTGCCATTTTTGGAGCAGAATGTAGCAGGAAATCAAAATTGGAGCAGTTTGGAGCAGATTTTCCCTTCCTGCACAAATATCATGCAAGTGTCGATATCGGTGCGGTATTTGCAAAAGTAACCAACTTTCGCGCTGATATTCGGTAGATCTGAAATTCCGTAACTTTCAGAAGTAGGATGAAATACCGTTTGAAACGATATATCGGAAGGATTGAAATCTCAATATTGTTACCGTGGTCTTAAAGAAATATCGATATATAATGGTATTACGGTATATCGCCCAGCCTTAATGTCCATGGGGGTTAAACCTTTTTTAACAAAGTATTTTATGACATCTCGAATTTAAATTTTTTCCATTTTTAGAAATGTCAAAACTTGTTTTCTTTACTTTATTGCCCAGCAATAATCTATAAATTCACGCGTCTGAAACTCGGCAGCATGTCATCTAAAGGAGCACACTTTACGAACATCATTGTCATTTGGTCATACTTGTTCCATCTCTGTACCAGGCTGAGAACTTATCAAACTACCCTTGTAATTTGCACAGTTATGCAATTTCCCATCAAGGCTGCTATTAGTATAAAAGCTGTTATATGAAAACTTTTATCAAAACATAAATTTGATTATGGCAGAAGCCTTTTCTAAAGATCTGAGCGAAATTCATTCATAGGAAGAGAGTTTAATTTGTGTAGTCATGCAACTTCCCACCAGAGGCACTACAAGCATAAAGATTTTATCACATGAAATTTTTTATCAAAACATTAAATTGACTATGAGAGAAATTTATTATGAAGATTAGAGCGAAATTTGTTTGTGGGAAATGAGTTTAAATTGCATATTAAAAATTGGATGATACACAGTTTTATATAGATACATAACTTGAATAAGTCAGAAAATTGTAGGAAAAATAGAGATAGATAAAACTCATTGAAGAATTCTTTACAGTTGTTTAAAAGTCAATTTCAGATTCTCAAACTTACCAAGTATTGACAAAATTTACAAATTCTAATGTAAATGTGTTTCCATTCTCGTTTGGACTTATCTGAGGTGGATCTCCTTGAACAACTTGTGTCAACTGTTCAAATACACTGTTCCATTTAGGATATGGAAATCTGCCAGTTGATACTTCAATCTAGGTAAATTAATGGAAAATTACATAAACAGTTTTTAAACTATACTAAAAGATAATACTTACAAAAATATAATTTTTTAGCAAGTACATGTACTTAGAATTTCAAAGTTTCCAATGATCATAATATCCTCAAAAAAATGTTTTTTAATTATACAATGCTTATTAAATTTCAGTCATTCACACTTGAGATATCTACAGATAATGCTTGCAAAGGTGCATGAACTGATAATCTGGAGGCACGGCAGTGCCTCCGCCAAGTCGAGAGAGGACAGCCGTAAGCATACTTTTCTGGAAGCAACTCAGGGCACTTTTGACCCCCCCATATCTCCGCGCTGGAGTATCCCAAAAATTTTAAACTTCAATTATAGAGAGTATTTGGCCCACAGGACCAAAATTTAAAATTACAACTTTCTGTCTTTTCTAGTTCAGGCGATATATGAACTCAAACATTCGATTTTTTGTCACTTCTTACTCACTCGTTCACGCGTCATCAAAAAGATTGGGTAGATCCCGTAGCCCCAGAAACTTGACATTTGGAAAAAAGGTAGTGTTTAGGATACAAAGAAAGGAAAAATTATAAAATCCAGAAAATTCGAAAAAAAACCATTCGAAAATTCAACAAATTCCATCAAAATTGAAAATTGAAAATAATACGATCTTGTCGTCTTGGAAACTTAAGATTTGGTGTGAAGGTAGTGTTTAACATCCAGAAAAAGAAAACATCAAAAACACCAAAAAAATCGAAAGCAAAATTGAAAAAATCGAAGAAATTGAAAAAAACCGAAAATTTGAAGACAATCCGATTTTGTTGCGCTAGAAAATTCAAATTAGGAATAAAGGTAGTATTTAGGATACAGAAAAAGGAAAATTAAAAAAATCCAGAAAATTCGAAAAAAAAATAAAAAAATTCGAAAAAAATTTAAAAAATGAAAATAATTTGATACGATAACGCTCGTATTTATAAATTAATTTGGATGAAACTAATTGTGTGTATTAAGCTCACCAATGCCTCGACCGAGTTCGTTGGCCAGCTTGGTCCGCCATCTTGTTTCAAGATGGCGGCCACGGAAAATTTTAAAACTAAAATAAATATACAAAAAAGTTAAAAAAATCAAGTTTATTTTTTAATTAGGTGTTAGGACTTGATACAAGGATTCCAGAGCATTTTTTGTTTTACCTCTATCTTAAAAACTGGCTGAGATAGAGCAGTTTGAAATTCTAGGGTGGCTGACATTTTGAATCAAAACAGCACATTACAAAAAACCAAAGATAAATTTATGGTCAATAATGGTCAAGCAGGTGCAATCCCAAATGAATACTCCGTGTTATTATAACTGTAATTTGACTTCGAAATTTTGATACGTTGCATTTTCTATTTGTTGATATTTTTGAACTATGATTTACGCTAAGTGAAATGTTGTTGTTGAAGAGGGATTTTCTATGTAAATCCGAAACGTCCAATTTTAATATGTTTTTAATGTTTTATGAAAGTGTATTGCAATGTCTGTAATTTTAATGATTTTAATATAAATTTATAAGTTTTAGTGAACGCGATTTCTCACAAATTATTTTCTTTCATTGTTGTAATCATTTTCCCAATCATACGCATAAAACTATATATTCATATCCATTAGCGCCAAATTCTCGCCAAACTTGGCGACAATTGTCGAAATCTCGCCAAATTTGGCGACAAAAATAAGTCTTCATAAATGAAGCCAACTTGGCTATAGCTCAATAATTTGGCGAATTTCTTATTCAAATCCAGTGTAAACGAATCTTTTGTAAACGGTTTCTTTGCATTTTAACTTGCTGTTTTCGAGTAACATTAGCTAAAATTTTAAAACGAAGATATAGGAAAGCTACCTTTTCCTGCCGGTACAGGCCGGAGGACTTTTTTATGAGTTGTCGGATGCAATCTATGTTTTGCATTAAATAAAGTAAAACATTGAAAAACAAATCCCACAGGATGGTGATAGTTTGTTTTAGATAGATTTTAAGATAATTGTCCTATTAGCTAGTACACCTTCCGTTATTGTTTTGTGTTATTTTCCCCGGATTATGCTTTTCTTTTCTTTTGTTTACGAATTTTGTAGTAGAAAAGTTCCGCTATAGACTGGCTACGTTATAGACCTTTTTTTTTATAGACAGGTTCATTTTCTTTCACAGGCTTTACTCTATTTAATTCATATATGAAATATTTGTTGTTAAAAGATGTTGGTCGCACAAAAATTTTCACATCTCTCCCTCCCTCCCGACATTACTGGTTGGTTATGGCTTGATAGTCCTTTCTAAATAAAATCATGGTGATTCTAAGATTCTCTTGATTTATCTCTAAATTGAACATAAACGATCCTAAGAAAACGGATCAATGAATTACTATATTGGCATGAGGAAATTTAGTTGCAGAAAAATGGAGCATATAGCTAACATTAAGTCTAATAGGAAAACCACAGCTGTGGCAAGATCTGGAGGCACGGCAGTGCCTCCGCCAAGTCGAGAGAGGACAGCCGTAAGCATACTTTTCTGGAAGCAACTCAGGGCACTTTTGACCCCCCCCCCATATCTCCGCGCTGGAGTATCCCAAAAATTTGAAACTTTGTTTTTCTAGAGTATTTGGCACACAGAACCAAAATTTAAAATTACAACTTTCTGTCTTTTCTAGTTCAGACGATATATGAACTCAAACATTCGATTTTTTGTCACTCACTCACTCACTCGTTCACGCGTCATCAAAAAGATTAGGTTGATCCCGTAGCCCTAGAAACTTAACATTTGGAAAAAAGGTAGTGTTTAGGATACAAAGAAAGGAAAAATGATAAAATCCGGAAAATTCGAAAAAAAAAAAAACATTCGAAAATTCAACAAATTCCATCAAAATTGAAAATTGAAAATGATACGATCTTGTAGTCTTGGAAACTTAAGATTTGGTGTAAAGGTAGTGTTTAGTATCCAGAAAAAGAAAACATCAAAAACACCAAAAAAATCGAAAGCAAAATTGAAAAAATCGAAAAAATTCAAATAATCCGATTTTGTTGCGCTAGAAACTTGGAATTCGGAATAAAGGTAGTATTTAGGATGCAAAATAAGGAAAAATTAAAAAATCCAGAAAATTCGAAAAAAAATTCAAAAATTCGAAAAATTCGTAAAAAATTGAAAAAATTAAAATAATTTGATTTTTTAGCCTTAGAAACTTAAAATTCGCAGTAAAGATACTGTTTAGGATTCAGAATAAGTTAAAATAAAAAAAACGCAATAAAATTCGAAAATAAAATCCAAAAGTCGGAAAAATAAAAAAATAAGGAAAATTTGAAAATAATTCGATTTCATAGCGCTAGAAACTTGAAATTTGGAATAAAGGTAATATTTAAGATACTAAATAAGGAAAAATTAAAAAATATGCATAATTCAAAAAATACCCATAAATTAGTGCAGACGATATATGAACTCAAAGTTTCGATTTTTTGTCACTCACTCACTCTTGCGTCATCAAAAAGATTGGGTAGATCCCGCAGCCACAGAAACTTAAAATTTCGAATAAAGCTAGTGTTTCGGATACAAAGAAAGGAAAAATTATAAAATCCGGAAAATTAAAAAAAAAAACATTCGAAAATTTAAAAAAATCGAACAAAATTGAAAATTGAAAATAACACGATCTTGTAGTCTTAAAAACTTAAGATTTGGTGTGAAGGTAGTGTTTAGAATTCAGAAAAAGAAAACATCAAAACACAAAAAAAAAAAATTAAAAATAAAATCGAAAAAAATGGAAAAATTTCAAATAATCAAATTTTGTTGCGCTAGAAACTTGGAATTCGGAATAAAGGTAGTATTTAGGATACAAAATAAGGAAAAAATAAAAAATCCAGAAAATTCGAAAAAAAAATCAAAAATTTGAAAAATTGGAGAAAAATTGAAAAAAATTAAAATAATTTGATCTTTTGGCCTTAGAAATTTAAAATTCGCAGTAAAGATAGTGTTTAGTATTCAGAATAAGTTAAAATAAAAACGCAATAAAATTCGAAAATAAAATCAAGAAATCGAAAAATAAGGAAATTTTGAAAATAATTCGATTTCATAGCGCTAGAAACTTGAAATTTGGAATAAAGGTAATATTTAAGATACTAAATAAGGAAACATTAAAAAATATGGATAGTTAAAAAAAATCGAAAATTTCAAAAAAAAAAAAAAGAAAAAGAGAGAAAATGAAAATAATATGATCTCGTAGTCTTAGAAACTTAAAATTTTGTGTAAAGGTAGTGTTTAGGATTCAGAAAACGAAAAAATTAAAAACACAACAAAACTTGAAAAAAAAAAATCGAAAAAAAAAAAAACGAAAATTTGAAAATAATTCGATTTTGTAAAGCTAGAAACTTAAAATTTGGAATAAAGGTAGTATTTAGGATACAAAAAAAGAAATAAATAAAAAATATGTAAAATTAGAAAAAAAAATTAGAAAATCCGAAAAATTAAAAAAAAAATCGATTTTGTAGCTTTAGAACTTAAAATTCGGCGTAAACTTATTGTTTAGGATACAAAAAAAGGAAAAATTAAAACACAATAAATTCGAAAATAGAATAAAAAAACTCGAAAAAGATCGGAAATTTCTAAATAATTCGATTTTGTAGCTCTAGAAACTTGAAATTTGTAATAAAGGATACAAAATAAGACAAATTAAAAAATCCAGAAAATTTTAAAAAAAATTCGAAAATATCAAAGATTGAAAATAATTTTATCTTGTAGTCTTAGAAACTTAAAACTTGGTGTAAAAGTAGTATTTACTATTCAATAAAAGGAACAATTAAAATATTCGTTAAATTCGAAAGTAAAATCGAAAAATCGAAATATCTTTAAGAAATCGAAAATTCGAAAACAATTTGATTTTGTACTGCTAGAAACATTAGTTTTAAGATAATTGTCCTATTAGCTAGTACAACGCCCCTAATTATTTTATGTTATTTCCCCCGGATTATGGCTTTCTTTTCTTTCGTTTACGAATTTCGTTATAGAGAAGTTCCGCTATAGACTGGCTACGATATAGGCGATTTCTTTATAGACAAGTTTGTTTTCTTTCACAGGTTGTACTCTATGTACTTCACATATGAAATATGGATTGTTAAATGTTGTCATCCCCACAAAAATTTTCACAGCTCCCCCTACCCTCCCGACATTACTGGCTGGTTATGGCTTGATAGTCCTTTCTAAATAAAATCATGGTAACTCTAAGATTCACTTGATGTATCTCTAAATTGAATCTAAATGATCCTAAGAAGACAGATCACATAATTACTATATTGGCATGACAATCAGGTAACTTAGAATTAAAATCGAAAAATCAATAAATTTATAAAAAGTCGAAAATTTGAAAATAATTCGATTTTGTAGTCCTAGAAGCTTGACATTTGGCAGAAAGGCAGGGTTTAGTACACAAAGTAAGGAAAAATTAAAAAATCTGTGAATAATAAAAAAAAGACTAAAAAAACGAAAAAAACATCGAATAAAGGAATATAATTTGATTTATTGGAAATTTCCGGAAATTTTAATTTTGGCTTTCTTTTCACACTAAAAAGTTCTTTTATGTTAAATATCAAGTATCTAGGGCTGCGAGTAATATCTCAGATGGATAGCACCTATCCTGGAAGCAATTGAGAGTACTTTTGACACCCCCCCCCCCTCCCATAACTTAGTGCTTGCCTAGGAACCTGAAATCTCTTTTTATCTACAGTACTTTGCAAACGAAACTAAAGCTTCAAATTTTTGATACCTGTAAATAATAGGGACAGAGTGTGGGCTTAGCGAAAATCAGTGGATAATCTCAAGAAAAGGAGAAAATCAAGAAAAGGATTATTACTTACAAAAAGAAGTGAAATCTCAAAAAAAGGCACCTGTAAAAAATACAGCCAAGTCTCGTAACTCATTTACCGTAAAAAGTACTGAGATCGTATAAAGCCAACTTTAACTATCTTATTAACTCTGAAATTTTCATTCGCAAATCACTCCTAGTCTCTACATCTTTAGTTAATTATTATTTTGTGACTTGGCAATTACGCATCACAGGGAAGTTATTACACCTTACTATGTTATGGAATAGGATGGGATAATTTAATTAAGGCAAATTATATACGCACAGGGAAGTTATTACACTTTAATATGTTATAGTATTATTTGATTAAGACTAACTATATACATCACATTCTCGTGCTACGTAATTGCCAAGTCACAAAATAATAATTAACTAAAGATGTAGAGACTAGGAGTGATTTGTGAATGAAAATTTCAGAGTTAATAAGATAGTTAAACTTGGCTTTATACGATCTCAGTACTTTTTACGGTAAATGAGTTACGAGACTTGGCTGCATTTTTTACAGGTGACTTTTTGATGAGATATATTAATACACAAATGATTGCAATAACAAAAATGACATATGTAAGAGCAAAATAAAAAATTGCACAGTAAAATCTGTGTGACTGAAACCAGTCTATAAAGAAATATTATCTTAAATGTAAATATTTCATGGTCAAAATGGAAAGAATGTCATATAATTATACAAGCTAAGATGGAAACCTCTAAAAAGCAGAGGTAGTTTCTGTCTTGTTTTTTAGGGCAGCAGTCTGCCAACCTTTCAAACCTCACAGACCACTAAATTCATAATGTTAAATAGAACATGACAAAGGTCACTGTAAACTTTATAAAATTATCAGACTATCCTTTACACCTTTATTCAACAACCTTCCATAGTTTATCATTATGAAATTTTTTTTTTTTTTTTCTAATGCAATTATTCTTTTCTGTTGCCGCATCCTAGAAAACGGCACAATAATTTTAAAAAAATGATAACACGTGCACTTTGTTAAAAAAAATTATAAATAGAAAACGATAACTAGAAGTGCATTACAATGATGTAGTACCTTCATTTAAATTTATTTGCACATCTACTTTAATACAGATGTTTCAATTTCAAGTAAACAATTTAGGAAAAAAGCAGAAAAAACAAGTTGCTAGATATGACATCACATTCCATTAAAAATTTTCCATTTGACGTCAAACTGACTATTTCATACTGTGATTGTATACTACAGCCATATCTTATAGCTACATGTTTATATAGCTAGGTACTTTGTTTAGTTTAGATGCGACGGTAATATTTTCTAAAGAGAGAGTCAGTTATTTCCCTTTTCAAACAAAACTAAATGAAAAAAAGTTTATGGAAAATTACATCACTTTTATCTAATCATTGTAAAGCGAATTTCTATGAATGAAAATTAAAGTTTTATAAAGTTTTTTTTTTTAAATGATGTTTTATGATCAGTGGAAACCCTCTTGCTCATCTGAAATTAAAGCATTTAGTAACTATAAAGTGAATGCTTTATTTTAAAGCCACACATAATAAAATTTCAGTAAATGCACATAATTTGGATATATTTATTGCATTTCTCCCAGTATTGTCAGGGAAATCATATATTTCTTTTACACATGCCAAATAAACACGCATTCCAATTTTAAAAGCCGAAACATTTTACTCGATTGTGTCAAAATAAAATCATTTTTTCTGAATTTCAATTTTGCGAGTTCAAAATTACGACTAAAAAAAGTGAGGTTTTTCATAATCGCCAGGTTAAGCATTATTGCAGGTTAATGTTTTGTAATCGAGTTATATGCCAAATATTTGCATAAAACATGAATTATACTATATTTATTTTAACAAAACTGCATTTCATAACAGGTGTAAGTCGCATTCATTAAAATACGAACACCCCAACTAGCATACAGCCCGATTAATCTGTTTGCACTTAAAAGAATAAAATATTTCAGCATTTCTTTTTCAAGCTAATATTCGATAGCAAAATTAGAACTTCGTGAAAAGAAAAAAATAAATGAAACACAAGGTTAATAGGCCTGTAAATGAACTATGCACTTAAATATTGAAATAATAAGAATCTTTAAAATCCCAATACTTCTTCCTTCTGAGCTCCCTTCCCAACAATCATGTTTCTCAGCGCAGATATTAGGCTGTTCTCAAATCCAAACTGGCTACTTATGACATATTTTTTAATGCATTTTTTTTTTTTGGAAACGCAAGAAATTGGTAGGTTTTCTGTTTCGGAAACTTTGTAATCGAAAGACATTTTCCATTTCTTGGTAAAGGCAGAAGATTTTCAGGAAAAAACTGTCAAAGTCAGGATTTTGAACCGCATTTCTGTCTCCACAACAACAACAGGAGAAAGGCAAAAAAATATGTTGTCACGTTACACGAATCTCTTATAAATTGATAAGTATATTTATCAAAAAGCAGAAAACTCATTTCGATTCTAAATCACTCCAATAGTCAAGTTGCCAATTTTTAAGCCTTTCAATTTAAAAATGAGCCAGAAAATGTGTCAAAGTTTCATGCTGTTGAGCAGATCAATTGAAAACCACCAGGAAAAGGAAGGAAAGCTAACACTCATTTTGTACGACAAGGAAACGTTGGTTTCTGGGATAGAAAATTTAAGATAAAGAAAGTTAGAGAGTTTGATACATTTTGTAGGAAGACGAAATTTTATAGTAAATAGCAACTAATACAACTAATAATTCATAAATGCATGTATTCTATTATGAGTCAGAAACAAAAAATAAAATTTGATATATTAACTACACACACACACAGTCCTAAAACAACACACCCTAAATGAAAGTTATTTGAGTATTTTTCCCTAATTTATCTGATTCAATTTCTGAAATAAGAAAGAAAGAAATATTAGTTTATTGTATCTGATCTGATTTGATGATTAATCTAGCATAATTGGAACTATAGCTGATGGGTATTTGAACAAATATTATTTTGCACAAAATTGTTTTTGAAATCTTTAGGAGTATTTGCAAATTTGCATCTATTTTAAATGACAATGTAGCCATAATGCCAACACTTGAAAATGGACCTAATTACAGAAAATTAATAATAATAATTAAAAAGAATTTTCTTTTTTTTTTTAAGGGTTTTGTTCATCTCACGAAACCCTATTACTCCCGCTCCGTTGTCTGTCTGTCACAGAGCCATTCTCAAAAACTATGTAACTTACAGAGTTGAAACTTCGTGTATATAGCTGAATAGCAAATATGAAGAGCTCAAAATATTAAAATTTGAAAAATTCGTATTATTTTAATAAATAGAGATAAAAAACCAAAATTCTAACAGCCTTTTCCTATTAAATTTAAACATTTTTCGTTATAGCCGATGCCAAAAATTAAAAATCAACGATGAAATTCTTTCTACAATACTTAATTTTCTATCAGACGATTTCCACGCGAAAATTGAAAATTAAATAAAAAGTTTCACCAATTGAAAAAAAGATTAATATGAAATAAAATTGATTGACGTCATAGTGGTATAATAAAACGGAAAGATTTTTCAATAATACAAGGAGTATGAGTATGTGTATGCAAGGGCGCCCATATAGGGGGGCAAGGGGGGGCTTGAGCCCCCCCCCCCCCTAGATTTTGGTTTTGTCAAATTTTTTTAATTTAAATCAGTTGCAATATATGAAAATTTTAACTTTACCGTCTAAAAACAAAGCATAATAAAATATGCCTCGACAACATCAGAAGTCACCGGAAGAAATTTCCGTTTTAGACGGGTTTCCGTCTTAGCAGGTATAATTGTTAGGAATTCAATTTGTCATAACCATAATTTTTTTCCTTTTAAAGCTGCATTCTGTTTTAGACTGGTTATATTTTCATAAATTTTTAATTAGTCTTTTTGAATAGTCTGCTTCTTACAAAGAGGAAAAGCACAAGATAGAAAACAAATTCCGTTTCAGACGATTTTTATCTTAGCCGGTGTTACTGTGTGTTTTATTCCCTACAAGACGATAACACTTTTTCTGCATAAGGAAGGATTTTGTTATAGACAGGATCCATTTACACAGGTAAAACTGATTTTTCATGAACAAAACGCTGAGAAATTAGAGAGAGATTTAATAATAAGTTGTGACCGGTACAGTGCAATTTTTAATTGAAAAATTCCTTATCCCGAATCTAACAAAGATTAGAATCCTGAATGTGTCAGATTGTACGCAGCCCGAACTCGAAAATTCGATCTTAAGTCTACAGAACAAGACAAAATAATTTTCGTCGACCTGAAACCTTATAATTCTCGTAACTCACACTTTCTTGGTCTATGTGAAACAATGTGGTCAGAAAAGTATAAGTCCACACCATATTTTTCTAATCATTTTACCACTGTTAAAGAAAATCTCTGTAATCTTTCTCTAAACAATAGTACGAACCAAGAAACACGCTCACAAGTCATTCATTTAGATGCTGCAACGTCATCTATAAAGTTTACTGTATACCTCAAAATAATTTCTCGATATTTTTTCTATCTGGAGCCAGTTGTAAACAAATTACAATCTGTAGATTAAGATTTACATTCGGTTTATCAGAACATAAAGATGGAACTACTTGAGATTTTTCTTATGCACAGAATGGAATCAGAAGAAGAATTTTCAGAAATTTTCATGGAGCTAATGGAGAATTGCAATTGTAAGAAATCAATATTAAAATGTATAGAACGTCTACTAGATAATCTTACCTTCGTATGGCCACTCCTCTTGAATATTACAGAGCAGCATTTCTAAATCCGTATTTAGACTCTTTAATTATATCCCTTGAGTCAAGGTTTTTGAATCGAAATGAAACGTCATTCAAAGCAATTTTACTTCATCCCAATATGATGAAAAATATGGAAAAAAATGTTTTTGTCAAAGAAATCAAGGAGCTATCTCATTTTTATAATATTGAGAATTTGGAGTCAGAAGCAAGAACATGGTTTGATTTGTGGAAAAGCAAAGACTGTGGTGAGAATGTCACGATAAATGATCTCCTCGCAGAAACTACATTGCCCCATTTATTTAAGACAGCCATATTAAATTATAGACAATTCTGCCAAAACTTTGCACTGTAGGAAGGTTATTTGAGAGGTTTACAGCCATAGTACAGTGTGGTTCTAAATGAATATCGGGGTTTTAACGCTTTGTAGTATCTATTATAAAAAACTTAAAATTATACTTAATACATAAAATGAAAGAGCAACTCAAACAGTTTTACCTACAAGCTTACAAGTGTTCAATGTGAACACCTTTCGTCACACGGCACACATCAAGTCGATAGCTCAGTTCTTCCCAAACGCCACTCTACACTCACCCGATCTGACGCCATGTGATTTCTACCTGTTGGGGTTCATAAAGGATCGAGTGTATGTGCCTCCACTACCAGCTGACCTACCCAACCTAAGAAACAGGATTTGAGTTACGACAATTACCCCACAAACACTAATTAACGTTTGGGAAGAACTGAGCTATTGACTTCACGTGTGCTGTGTGACGAAAGGTGTTCACATTGAACACTTGTAAGCTTGTAGGTAAAACTGTTTGAATTGCTCTTTCATTTTATGTATTAATTATAATTTTAAGTTGTATGTAATAAATACTACCAAGCGTTACAACACAGATATTCATTTAGAAACACCCTGTATACCAAGTCCACTTTGAAAAAAAAAATGAGATAGCCCATTTAGAAGGTGCATAAAATCTGTTTTATCCATTCCCACACTGAGCCAAATCTGTTTTCACTTTCTCATATATGCAGGGCTGACACAGGCGACAATTTTTTAATTCTACCTCACACACTTTCTCAAAAAAAAAATTGTTGAAATAAAATTCGAGAAAATTTTCAAGAGAAATATACTATAAAATCTGTTTCTTTTTTAATAGTGGTGCGAATAGAATAGAAAAATATTCACCTGTGGCTGCCTTGTATATGTCATCTGTTTACAGACTATGTTTACTGTGAGAGTGGATAAAGCAGATTTTATGCACCTTCTCAATGGACTATCTCATTTTTTTTTTCAAAATGGATTTTGTCTACTATGGTTGTGAGCCCCTTATTCAGTACCCTCAGGCCAGTGGTGAAGGTGATTATGTTCCGAACTGTCTGAAAATTTAAGGCATTCGGTTCCGAAAATTCGAACATAAAAAATATCACGGAAGAATATCACAAATTTTGACAAATGACCACAAAAAACACCCATTTCGTGAATCGTTCGCAGAAAAAAATCGCCAATTTCGTCAAAGGATTACGGGAAAAAGACGAATTTCGTCAAAAGATCGCGATAAAAACGTAAATTTCGTCAAGGAATCGTGGAGAAAACGCAAATTTCGTCTATAAATCGTCGAAAAAATGAATATTTTGTCAAAGAATTGCGAAAAAACACAAATTTCCTCAAAGGATCGCGAAAAAAACGCAATTTTCGTCAAAGGATCGCGGGAAAAACTCAAATTTCGTCAAAGAATCGCGAAAAAAAAAATCGTCAAAGAATCGTTGGGAAAACGCAAAATTTGTAAAAGAATCGCAGAAAAACGCAAATTTTGTTCAAGGATCACGAGAAAAATGCGAATTTCGTCAAATAGCTGAAAAAACGCAAATTTCGTCAAAGAACCGCAGAAAAAACACAAATTTCGTCAAAAGATCGCGGGGAAAAAAACTCAAATTTCGTTTAAGAATCGCGTAAAAAACGAAATTTCGTCAAAGAATCGCAAAAAAAAAAAAAACCGCAAATTTAGTCAAAGATTCGTGAAAAAAAACGCAAATTTCGCCAAAAGATCGCAAAAATATGCAAATGTCGTCAAAATATTGCGGGGGGGGGGGGGGGGGGGGGGGGGGGGCAAACTCAAATTTTCTCAAAAGATAGTGAAAAAAACGCAAAGTACCTTAAATATTTACTAAAATGTATGATAGCTTTGGTGCAAGTTGAGATTTTTCTCAGCCCACCCTTAAAATTAATCATATGGGCGCCCTTGTGTGTATGTGCACAAAGCAGATTAATATCACGTCATTAGAGAATTAAAAAGAAAATCTGACGTCATATCAGAAGTTTAACGCATTTTTCAAATGTTTCAGAATAATACAAAGCGAGTATCAATATGATTAATAGAGAATAGTAAATATATGATATAAATGCTGGACGATTACACCATGAAACATTACTACATTAAAGACATGAGTATAAAACATCAAAAATTTACCAAATGGTGTATACAAAATGTTTGTATACACCATTCAGTAAATTTGTGATGTTTTATACTCACATCTTTAATGTAGTAAATATATGAGTTTGAGGAACATATTGAATCATGATAAAAACCCAATTACGGAAATATTCGCATATTTTAACATTTTGAAGGTGTACAACATGCTAATTGTGATATGAAATATCACAATTTCATAATTTTTATTCGCCGTTCTGTAATTTTTATGCTACTAAGTATGCTGTTGTCATTCTTCTCCCTCGCTAGCACACTGTCTCTCTTGGTAGCGTTTCCCCTTCTCACCCACGCTTTGCTGAGCGCCCGACAATCTTTTTTTGCGCATGCGCGCAGCCTACTGCATCGTATGTTTTGGTTCTGTTTTCCGCCAATACAATGTACGGCGCGGCGTTCAAGTGCCGTTTCTACGGAATCTAAAGTTTTCTTGTTTTTATTTGGCAATAATTAATTATCAAATCAATTTAATTCTTTCTTTATTTTACCTGTGTGATCCCCGTGGTGGTCATTTTTATATCGGTGCAACGGCAATTTTCGTCAGAAGTATTCAAAAATTCAATCATGTAAGATCGCGGAAATTTTATTTTTATCGGCGCGATCTCCGTTACGGAGATTCGCATTTTCATGCCGAGTTTGTTCTTTAAGTTCAGTAAAGTTTTTAATAGTTACATTTTAAGCCTTTTTAAATTTGATGCAGTGATTTTTAAATTAAATGATTTAAATTGTTAATAATTTATTTAAAACGAGCTTGCCAATAGAAATATCTTCTTCGTATTCTCAAAAAGTTTGGAGTACATCTTGATAAATGCCGTCAGAAAAATTAATATTTCGTCCTTCTAAAGTTAAAGACTTTCGGTTCTCATGGTACAGTGGCCAACTGGATTTATTTGGATAAAGCCTTCCTTCTATATGCTACAAAGATCTTTAATAAAGAATTTGGATTTAAAAAGCAAGAATGACTTAGTTTCTTTACAACGGGCTGTGTGTCTCCTTTTTAAAGTAAGATGAATTATTTTATTAAATTTTATTATTAATCTTTAACGTTGACCAAAAAAGAACTATCTCTTGAAGATTGGGGTTATTGTTCCCTACCAACAGCAATGTAATCTTTTTCCACTATTCCACTATACGAAAAATAAAATTAATAACAGCACCAATCATCATTAGTTACAACACAGTATGGTGCCGATATGCTGTTTTTCATTATGTTTTATGCCAAATTTAAATAATAAACTTGTTCAATTTTGAAGAAATATTTCGTTTTAAGAAGAATTGTTCTGAAAGAATATTGTACAATTTCATGTATGACAATATATTAAATGCTGCTTTAGTATTCTTATATTTGCAATAGATTATTTTCACACATCTTGTTCTTAAAATTTTGCAAGAATTTAAATTTATATTGCTGCTTTGATTTTATAATATTTATAATGAATGAATTTTTTTTTTTTTTGATAAAATATGATGGTATATTATCTTGGAATACTTGAAAATTATTTCTTAAAATTTTATCTTTTTCACACTGCAATATTATTATATGAATGAAATCAAGAATGAATTAATAAATTTGATGCATATAATATATATATATATATATATATATATATATATATATATATATATATATTATGAAGTTATTGAAATATTCCTGAGATATTAAAATGATATATTGATTACTTGTTCTCAGAACAAATTCTATTTCTTTAATGAGGCTGGTTTTTGGGTTACTAAATATTTTTTTAATGGCACTTAAAAAAAAAAATACAAATTTGATATGCATTTATTATTGAAGCATTATTCTAATTTAAAAAAAAAAAAAAAAAAAAAAAAAAGTGTGCTCTTTACATCATTTTATTTTAATAAAGTGTTCTCAGATTAATCTTGATATTAATCTTGTTCCTAATATTTTTTCTAACGGAAGCTGAAGTTCTTTGATTGTTTAGTAGTTGCTTCTTATCCTACATGAAATGATTGGGAATTCTCATGCTTCTATACATGCCAAACTTTTTTTCTCAATAGAAGATACTATTTCTTAAATTCTCTACTATGTCATTTTTTTATATTGGTGTACAAACAATATTTAATAACATTCTATAAGAACTGTATTTATATTGAAAACCTGTTCTCAGAATTATTTTCATGATGTCTTCACTTTGGAACTAACTACAGATTCATAATTTTAAAAAAAAAATTCTTTTTACTTGCTTCAAAATGTTTTAATTTTATGGCAATGCTCGTACTGCATCATATTTATTCTTTTTTTTCGTCTACTTCTCACGTCATTACAAAAATAAAAATAAAGATAATGACGTTATTTTTCGATTTTGAGAAGACTTTTTTAAAATATTCTTCAATCCTGAGTCATCTGTGTTCCTGTTTCTACAATAACTGTTAATCATGCCTCAATAGAATATATTTTACCATCCTCTTAATTGTGTTCCTGCAGTCTATATATTAAAAACAATGCAAGTTTTCTTCATCTGCTGTTTGCTTACCTAGTGAAGTAGTCATTCAGAGTGTGCCAATATATCCATTATTGTATGACCTTTGCTACAGTTTGCAAGTATTATGGTGATTAAAAAAAAAAAAAAAAAGCTACTTACCTGCACTCTTTTGCGAGTTGAAGTGATTGTTGATGGTCGCCATTCACATATAGGCAATATATCCATGTGATTGCTCCTCGTCAGTCCTCTTCATCGTGTGGAACTTGTTTCTCCCTCATCAAAGTTACTCATTTATATAGATCTGTAGTGTTACAAATTGACAGCTGTGCCTATTTGCAATAGTTAATATATTTTTCTACCCTCTGTTGCAAAACCTGATTATGGAAGTGTGTCTGTTGGCCTTTTTCATGTGAGCAGTCTGTATCCTCATGTTGTGAAAGTTGCTAACTTATCTACTACTGGAATCATTTTGCAATTTTACAGAATTTTATTGCAACATTTTGAAGTATCTTCTCAAGATAAGAAAAATATTTATATTTTTAATTATTTCAATATTTAATTACAGTGCCTATTTATTTTATATAACCCAAATGCTTTTTTAAATCATTACATACCACACGCCTCACTTTATTCAATTTATGAATATTTTTTTTAATTAAGAAGATGAAATAATTATTTTTTGTGAATAAACAAAAAAAAAAAAAAAAGAATTATTTAGTTATATGCATTATTACAAGAAGCACTAAGTCTTAGTATATTTAACAGCGCTTTGTTTTTAAAAGAAGTATTCTGCCAAATATGTCAAAAATATATATATATATCATTTTGGTGAATCTTCAAAAATATATATTTGTTACTAAGAATCTCAAGTGCATGTGACCTATGTGACTTCAATGTCACTATTCCTCAGTTGTGTCTACCTTGCATTCAAATATTATTATTTTGTGTCTACAAATTTATTTTGAATGCTCCTGCATATGCATAGACTTCTTAGTGTTCCTTCCAGCGCCTTAATTTGTTTCCTAAGAGCCATCTTATAGTGCATTATCTCCTATATCATGGAATGTTCCCGATCATGTCAACAAATTTTCCCTATTGTGTCTTAAGCCTTACGTGATGGTGAATGCTCCAGTGTTTCCCAAGTCACTAAGTGTATCTACAAAAAGAAAGGAAATGTGTCATAGTGCCTTGATTCGGTGCTAAATATTCCCAATTGTGTCTTCATTTTTTTTTTAAATTATGGTGCATCATCATAAGTAATTGTGGCCAAATTGCTGTGATTTCAATGCCATCGTGTCCACCAGTGTGCCATAAATCTGCAAAAGTTATTCTGCAAACATTTTTTTACTAGCAGATAATATATTTTAAAGGAGATGTACTGTGTGAGTTATTAAAAACTGATTTAGTGACTATCACTACCACATCTCACTAGTTGTAACCTGGCTGAACAATACTCATCCCTCATCTGTTATAATTTCTTTTTTACAGCAATAGTTATATTCTTCTATAGGATTATCAGATGTACACAATTGCCAATGGTTTTGGAGATCGCTATTGTCTCTTTTGTAGATTTGATTGTTTTATCTTGCATTTGTTTAATTTACTGATAATTTGCTGATGGTTGTGTACCAGGGCTATTAGTGTATTTTTGTAAATTATAACAAATGTATATTTATATTTTGATTTTGCTTAATTTGCACGACTGCTGATAGTGTCTATGGCTAGCATTATTAGCACTTATGTGAGTTATGTAGATTCAGCATTTTACAATAGCCAATTTCTATTCTCAATAACAATATATATGTATAATTCTGGATGATAATTATGGCCATTACAAAAGGGTGCACTGTGTTTTTATTTTCTTCCCATGAAAGTGTCATTTTTTTTTTAACTTGTCTTTTTTTAATGAAGACTAAAGGTTAATTTTTTTTTTTTTTTTGGAGGATCCTCACTTTTTTCACATTTTCTCACATCTTTTTTTCTTTTGAAAGATAAATAAATAAATAAAACCATGGTATTAGAAAATTGTGTATTTAAGAAAAAGTTGTATAGAAATTTTATTGAGTGTACTGAAGAAAATTGATTATTGAATATTAATGAAAGATTTGTGTATTTCAAAGAATTTATTGAGTATTTTGTCTAAGTGAATTACATGTTGGTTAAAACTTGAATATTATATTGTTATATATTTAAAAAGTTTTATTAAAAACCAACTAATTATGATATTTATGACAAACTTACCATAATGTTGACATTTTTCTCACAATTGTTGCAACTATGTCTTGGTTCATGTAATTTTTTCTTGAGTAATTATTATTTATGCACTTCAGAGTATTATGTGCAATTATTTATTGATTGCTTAGAAATTTTCATATGAATTGAATGACAAATTTATTGGTATTGCAATACGTGACCTTCTAAAACGAAAAGTAAGTTAAAAAATATTATTTTGGGTCTTATTATGAATTTAAGTCCTTATATTGGATTGTTTTTAAGAATGAATTTTGCATGCATTATTTTAAGAATGAATTTGATATTTTATTAGAGTAAAATTTTCATATACTGTGATAAAGATTTTATCTTTTATTTCACAGTTTTATCTTTTTAAATTACTTTATATTTCAGCTCAACGTATTTCTATTTTATAGCCTTTCCAGTTTAATTTCTGTTCTTTTAAAATGCCTTTTTACCAGCGATCGCGCTCCTTGTACGTTGCTTTTTCAGCAGTGTTTTCACGGCGTTACTCCATCCCTCCTGAGTTCGTTCAATCGGCGCTGAGCTGTAACGTCATCGTCATTCAGCTGCTCTCACTCCGCACGTGTGTGTTGTGCGCATGCGTCACCGCCGCTCTTGTTCGGTATGTTTTCGGGAGCTGTTTTGTTTTGGCGCTGCGGCCGAAAGGGGCGTGTCTTTCAAATACAAATTAGAATCGTTCTTTTAATTATTAAATGTTAATGATTCTCTGATTTGTTATTTTAATTTTCACGTAATTCCTAATCAACAAATTAGTTTAAATTAATCTTGCTCTCACATTTGTGCACCCCTGTTATGGGTATTTATACTAATGTTGCCCATTTTTCCAACAGAATTTTAAAAAAAATGATGCTGTAAATTTATGATAAACGTCGTCTGATCTGAGGCCAGGCCTATGCCGGCGCTCGTATCCTAGAATCGCGTAGCGCTGATTCTTTGGAGATCAATTTCGCGTTTTCAGTTTTTAATTATTCTATAAAAATGCTGTTGTAAATTTTAAGTTTAATATTTTAAAAGTTTTAAATCAACTGGTAATTTAATTCTGCATTAATTCTACATCCCTTATTGGATTCTGCCAGAAGGAATATTTTAAAGATTCTTCGAATTTTACGAAATTTGAGCCAGTACTTTTTAAAGACTTGATGTGCAGCTTTCATCTCATCCTTCCTACTTCTTCAAGAAAATGTAATAAACATTATTGGATCCTAACCTAAACGAGTTCTTATTTCAAGTAGTATGAGTCTCTTATTTTTCAACAAAGAACAAGTAAGAATGTTTAATTTATTTTATATTTTTGATTCTCTTCTCAAAGAATATTGACCTAAAGAACAGATGCACAAATTGTGCAGGGTTAATTGCATATTTAAATCACAACTGCAATAATTTAAAATAATTTAAAAATTCACTATACGATCTATTCCTTATTCTTCCATCCATTAAAATAATAATACTATAACGGCACTTAAATAATTTTATCTCCATCACATTTGGCGCCGTGTTTATTCTTTTATGAAGAGAAAAGTTGAAAATTTTTTTGTTCTTAAAAATTATTCTAAAAATCTGAAACTTATAAAATAGAATATATTTGAAGATTTGATGCTCTATTAATTAATTTATATTAAAAATGGAATATAATTTGAAGAATTGCTGATTTTGATTAAATTTTTAGAAGCTTAAAAAATATTCTTGTGCTCCACAGAAGATCGATGTTTGCAATACATCGTTAATTTCGGAACTTTTATTCTCAACTGGCTTGCATATATTTAATAATTTATTTATAATTGAAAAATGATATTTTAACAGAAATTAATTTTTATTCTGGTATTTTTCCATGAGATTTATTGAATATTTTATGCAAATTTTCATGAAGAATAAAGTTTAAAAAAAAAAATGATGAATTTATTTTTTTTAACAAATGAAAAATTATGGTGCTTTTTATATATATAAAGTAAAAAAAATATATAATTCATGATGAATTCAAATATTTTTGAAAAATGTGAAAATTGTTCTTGTTCTAAGTTTTTGAGAACAAAAATTTAAAGAGGCTTTGGTTGTTCTTATTCTTATTTTGGGTTAATTTTTATTAATTTATTGGCACTTTTAAATGAAATTGATATATTTTATGAATATATAAAAAAAAAAAAATTATTGAAGCAAATTTTATTGGAATTTAAATTTATTGAAGCTATGTTCTCATCATATTTCTAATTTTGCTGCACTTTTTCTGAGTATGAAATGCCTTCATAGAAGCTCAAGTTTTCATGTGATTTTTAGTTGTTTTATCATACATAAATTTTTTGAGTTCTTGGTTGCTTCTACAAAAGTTAAATTACTTATTGCAATAACAGTTCATTGACTCTTGCCATTTTTCTACAAATATTTAGTATGATTATGATGTGCAAGCAGTCTGTGTTCTTTCTAGAAATTAAAATTCAAGAACTGTATTTATATTTTGAAAATATTACACAATATTTTGCATTTTCTGTTCTACATTTTGAGAACTCTGTTTTTTTTTTTAATCTCAAAGAATTGTTGCTTCATCCTAATATCAATTTTATATTACACAGCATCTGCATCTTTTTATTGAAATTCTCATACCATAATCACAAAAAAGGAGACTGGTATTATTATTTTTCTTTTTTTGAGAAGTTATAACCATTACCTAACTGCTCCATATTCTTGTTCCTGAAATGGTTACTGTGTACTTTGTTTCAACATTCTACAATCTGAATATATACTAACAACTTCAATAAACTGGTTATTATTATCATCTGACTTTGCTTACCTGGTGGAAAAATCTTCAGAATGTGTTATATCCATTGTTGGCTGATTTTCTCTGCTGTCTGCAAATATGATGGTTCCTGATAGTACAATAATTACTTACCTGCACTCTTTTGCGAGTTGAAGTGACTGTTGATGGTCGCCATTCATATAAGGCAAATATATCCGTGTGATTGCTCCTCGTCAGTCCTCTTCATCTTGTGGATCTTGTTTCTCCCTCATCAATATTACTCATTTTTATGGATCTAAAGTATTACAAGTTTATAGCTGCGCCTATTTGCAATAGTTTTCTATCTTTTTCTACCCTCTGTTGCAAGACTCGATTATGGAAGTGTACTGTCATTTATTTTAAAGTTCAGTTTTACAGCATTTACAGAAATTGCTGCTTCCTCAAATGGAACTTCTCAAATTTGAAAAAATTATTATTATTATTATGATTATTTGAAAATTTTTAGTATGCTTAAATTACAGTGCCTTTTCTTTTTATTATACTATTATTTCATAACCCAAATGTTTTCTAAATCATTTTTACCATATGCCTCACTTAAAGAAAATTATTTTATAAATGAAAAAAAATTTATAAATGAAGAAATTTTTTGTTGCATTAAATTATATTGCAAATTTACATGCAAAGTAATATTATTCTTAGAACTTTCCAGCGCATTATAAAGAAATATTCTACCACTTGTGAATGATTTTGGTGAATATTATTTTCTTCTAAGAATCTAAAATGCTTTTATAGTCTTTGTGACTTTCTTCAAACGTCACCAATCCCAATTTTGTCTTTAAAGTGTGCAAGTAGTGTTGTATTGCCCAAATCTGCAATTTCTGCCTTCTTGAATACACCTATACAAAAAAATGTATATAGGCAACTTAGACTTTCCAGCGCCTCTCAACAAGAGTTCTTGTGCTCTTTGTATTATTTTATTCTAAGTGCCACTTCGTCATATTATTCCTCAACATCATGGAACCACAGTTCATGATTTAGTCTCTGCTAATTACCTGGTGTGTCTTCAAATGCTCTTACCTGCTGTGTCTTCAAATGCTCTTACGTGATGTGTCTTCAAATGCTCATCATTGTTTAGTGCTAAAATCTCCTGATAAAGTCTTCAATTTTATTTTAGTGGTGTGTGTTTCAGGCAAAAAGGCCAATTTGCTGCTACACTGCCATTGTGTCAATCAACCAACCAGTGTGCCACTTAACTTGCAAACTTTTCAGCAAGTAGTTACTTTTTTCTGAATGTGATTATCTTTTAAAAATCAGACTGATTTTAGAACTTTTAAAGGTATTACATCTGATTATTTGTTATGTAAAAGCAGAACGTTTATATCCTTCATCTGTAAACAAACAAATTTTTTTTTTCCTGCAAGCATTTTATTAGCAATATTCATCTGTTTATTTACAATAGTTTTAGCAAGAATATTGTATATTTTTATCTGGTTTACATACTTGCTAATGGTTTAACGGATCGCTATTAGCATTTTTGTAAGTTTTGATGAATTTATATTGTGTTTTATGCTTATTTGATTTACAGATTCGTCATTGGTTCTGGAGATCGCCTTTGACAGTCTTGTAGGTTTTGTGTTTGTTCAATTTACAGATCTGCTAATCGTTTTAGGGGAATTGCTATTGGTGTTTTGTGAATTGATACGAATATACATATTAATAGTTTATATTTATTTGATTTACTGATTTGATAATGGTCTCATGACTGAAGGGAGGCTATTAACACTTTTGGTAAGTTTTGTAAATACCACCCAAACAATTCATTTATTGTCAATAGCTGATTTTTCTATAGGATATTTATCCTTTTCATTAATGTTATATAAATTTATGATAACATGCTTTACATAACAGTGCACTGTGTTTGTTTTTATACTCTCATAAAATGTGTCATTTGATTTTAACTTGTCTTTCTTTATGAAAGTTAATGGTTAAATTATTTTTTTTGAGGATCCTCACCTTTTCTCAGTTTTTCTCTGATTATTTTTTTGCAAAAAAAACCATGGTATATTAAAAAGAAAATTTATTGAATATTAAGAGAAAATTTATTGAGTATTAAAAGAAAAATGTATTGAATATAATTGAAGGAATTTTGTTGAATATTTCAGAAAGAGTTTTATTGAGTATATTTCATGAAAAATATTTTTATTGAATATTTACGGAAATTTTTATTGAGTACTTGCAAGTACATTAAGTATGAAATATTACTAAAGAAATGTGTCATTTGTTGTTGGTTAAAACTTATGCATTATTTTGTTATATTTTGAAAAGTTTTTACTAAATCCAACTATTTTGATGATTTTACTTATTTATGACAAATGAATTTAAATTTTGTTGCAACATAATTTTATGCAAATTTCATATAATTTTTGGGTAATAATTGTTATGCACTTATATATACTTGGTTAGAATTGATATCAGTATTATGTGCATTATGTTAAATGCTTACTTTTATATGATTTGGATTATTACTAATGCAATATGGATGACTTAAAAAAAGTACATACTTAGGTCTTTAAGTGAATTTAAATCCTTACAATGGATTGTTTTTGTGCACATTTATGCTATTTAGAGTTAATTTTATATGCTCTATATTTTTAAAAGTCCTAGGCATCAGTCAGAATTTAAAGTATTCTTGACTTTTTGTTGCTTTAAAATTGCAATTTATTATTATTTTAAATATTTATGTCTAGACAAGTCGGAATAATGAAGATATTACCGACTCTTTATGTTGCTTTACTGTTGCAACTATTTTGATATGATCTCATTGCTAATTTAAAGAAAATATTAGCTTGTTTTTTTTTATATACATGATGATATTTGTTTAGCGATCAAGATTAATGGAAGGTATGCCTTTCTTTGCTAAAAAAAATGCAATGGGGCTTTTGTATACTATGTTATATTGTATACATTTTATATAATTTGTGATGAGATTTTTGAATGTACGACAATGATGTATATTCTTTCTCTTTTTGGTCGCTGCACATCACATCAAATTTCATTAATAATTAATTTACTTTTCATGGCTCTAAATTTAAGTAATTATGTCATTTTTTTTTTACTTTGGCATTTAAAAATTTTGTCTTCCCTTTGTCGAAAAAGGCTTTTAATGTTTTTAACCCTTTTTCTCTTCTGGTCAGTCAAAATTTTTGTCGGTGAATGGGGGTATTGTGATAAAGATATATCACAGTTTTATCTTTTTAAATTACTTTATATTTCAGCTCAACATATTTCTATTTTATAGCCTTTCCAGTTTAATTTCTGTTCTTTTAAAATGCCTTTTTACCAGCGATCGTGCTCCTTGTACGTTGCTTTTTCAGCAGTGTTTTCACGGCGTTACTCCATCCCTCCTGAGTTCGTTCAATCGGCGCTGAGCTGTAACGTCATCGTCATTCAGCTGCTCTCACTCCGCACGCGTGTGTTGTGTGCATGCGTCACCGCCGCTCTTGTTCGGTATGTTTTCGGGAGCTGTTTTGTTTTGGCGCTGCGGCCGAAAGGGGCGTGTCTTTCAAATACAAATTAGAATCGTTCTTTTAATTATTAAATGTTAATGATTCTCTGATTTGTTATTTTAATTTTCACGTAATTCCTAATCAACAAATTAGTTTAAATTAATCTTGCTCTCACATTTGTGCACCCCTGTTATGGGTATTTATACTAATGTTGCCCATTTTTCCAACAGAATTTTAAAAAAAATGATGCTGTAAATTTATGATAAACGTCGTCTGATCTGAGGCCAGGCCTATGCCGGCGCTCGTATCCTAGAATCGCGTAGCGCTGATTCTTTGGAGATCAATTTCGCGTTTTCAGTTTTTAATTATTCTATAAAAATGCTGTTGTAAATTTTAAGTTTAATATTTTAAAAGTTTTAAATCAACTGGTAATTTAATTCTGCATTAATTCTACATCCCTTATTGGATTCTGCCAGAAGGAATATTTTAAAGATTCTTCGAATTTTACGAAATTTGAGCCAGTACTTTTTAAAGACTTGATGTGCAGCTTTCATCTCATCCTTCCTACTTCTTCAAGAAAATGTAATAAACATTATTGGATCCTAACCTAAACGAGTTCTTATTTCAAGTAGTATGAGTCTCTTATTTTTCAACAAAGAACAAGTAAGAATGTTTAATTTATTTTATATTTTTGATTCTCTTCTCAAAGAATATTGACCTAAAGAACAGATGCACAAGTTGTGCAGGGTTAATTGCATATTTAAATCACAACTGCAATAATTTAAAATAATTTAAAAATTCACTATACGATCTATTCCTTATTCTTCCATCCATTAAAATAATAATACTATAACGGCACTTAAATAATTTTATCTCCGTCACATATACTCTATGTTGAAAGTCCTAGGCAAGTAAAATTTAGAAATTTTATTGAATAATTGTTGCTTTTAGATTGCAACTGTTTTATTATATATGTCTAGACAAGTCGGCACAAAGAAATTACCGACTCATTTTATATTGCTGCAGCTGGTTTCAATTTTGATGTATGATCTCTTTGTAGCTGAAAAGAATATGTTTGACTTTTGATTATTTAAAATACTATTGTTGAGATCATTTTACAAGGAAGGTGCCTGTCTTTGCTATTAATTGCAATGGGGCTTATTTTTTATGACTTGTATACGGTAAATTTTGTATACTTATTATGAATGTAATATTGATGTACATTCTTTTCATTGTATTATTTTTTTTGGTCACTGTACATGTTTATTGCATTTTCTTCTTGGCATTTTTAAGTCAATTTTACTTTTTGGCATTCAAAATTTTGTCTTCCCATTTATGAAAAAGGTCTTTAATTTTTCCTACCTTTTTCACTTCTTGGTCATCCAAAATTTAATTGGCCATTGGGGGTATTGTGATATGAAATATCACAATTTCATAATTTTTATTCGCCGTTCTGTAATTTTTATGCTACTAAGTATGCTGTTGTCATTCTTCTCCCTCGCTAGCACGCTGTCTCTCTTGGTAGCGTTTCCCCCTCACACCCACGCTTTGCTGAGCGCCCGACAATCTTTTTTTGCGCATGCGCGCAGCCTACTGCATCGTATGGTTTGGTTCTGTTTTCCGCCGATACAATGTACGGCACGGCGTTCAAGTGCCGTTTCTACGGAATCTAAAGTTTTCTTATTTTTATTTGGCAATAATTAATTATCAAATCAATTTAATTCTTTCTTTATTTTACCTGTGTGATCCGCGTGGTGGTCATTTTTATATCGGTGCAACGGCAATTTTCGTCAGAAGTATTCAAAAATTCGATCATGTAAGATCGCGGAAATTTTATTTTTATCGGCGCGATCTCCGTTACGGAGATCTGCATTTTCATGCCGAGTTTGTTCTTTAAGTTCAGTAAAGTTTTTAATAGTTACATTTTAAGCCTTTTTAAATTTGATGCAGTGATTTTTAAATTAAATGATTTAAATTGTTAATAATTTATTTAAAACGAGCTTGCCAATAGAAATATCTTCTTCGTATTCTCAAAAAGTTTGGAGTACATCTTGATAAATGCCGTCAGAAAAATTAATATTTCGTCCTTCTAAAGTTAAAGACTTTCGGTTCTCATGGTACAGTGGCCAACTGGATTTATTTGGATAAAGCCTTCCTTCTATATGCTACAAAGATCTTTAATAAAGAATTTGGATTTAAAAAGCAAGAATGACTTAGTTTCTTTACAACGGGCTGTGTGTCTCCTTTTTAAAGTAAGATGAATTATTTTATTAAATTTTATTATTAATCTTTAACGTTGACCAAAAAAGAATTATCTCTTGAAGATTGGGGTTATTGTTCCCTACCAACAGCAATGTAATCTTTTTCCACTATTCCACTATACGAAAAATAAAATTAATAACAGCACCAATCATCCATAGTTACAACACACTAATTTTGAATTTTTTTTTTAATATCGCATTTAGTCCATATGACAGATATTATTATAACAGAATATATAGCCCGCTATCGAGCTGGTTTAGGTATTCAAGAAGACGAGAAAAATAGACCGGTAAATTTTTACTTTATAAAAAACATGACTTTTTTTTTTGGTTGCTAAATGAAATTTATTTGGATTTATTAAAGAAAGGATAAAGTGTTTTGAAAGGATTATTAAACGAAACCCTTAGAGCGATCTTTGATCACACTTGCCACACTTGTTTTATTTGCTTTGGCCAATCAATTGTGTAACCCATCTGTCACTAGCTATTTTTCCTTAGTGTATCAAACAATTGTTCAGTCTTAAAACAGATTAAAAGAAAAAATGAGCTTGAAAATTATTTTAAATTATAAAAAATCACTAAAAAAAACTACAGTTTTCAAACAATGTCATTCAAAAATACATTTTTGTCCCTATATGATGATGCAAGTATCTGATGTAAGAAAAATAAAAGCAAAAGCCATAGCGCCGGCCATTGCCATAATGATCATACATTTCTAAAAATAGCTATTGATTTTTTGCAGTAGTACAAAAGTGAACTGCGATTTCTTTAGAGACAACAGAAAAGTCCTTAGTGAAAGAAATAGGATGGTGTCGCTAAAAGAAGTGTTACAATAGTAAAATCTTTAGTGATCTCTTCAGCTATGAAATGCTTACATACAGCTAATTACGGATCTCCAGTCTTTTACACACTTCAAAACTTTATTTGAATGCGTAATTGATATTTTTCATATAAAAATTAGTTTTGGCATTTCTCATGAGAAATCTAAAAATATATATTAAATGTACAAAATTATTGGAGTTTTCAATTAAAAATGACATTAACCCAACATTCTAACACTAGGCAGTATGTTCTGTAAACCAGGAAGGCCGAGTTGGATCACCTGGTACATGTAATGTAAATGTTAAAGTGAAAAAAAGTAATAATAATTTTTTTATTTTTCATTCTTTCTTTATCTTCTTGCATCATCTGTTTAGTACAAAGGAACTCATCTTCAGAAAACTAAATTGTCCCTTCCCATATCGCGAAATCTCCGATTAACCCATGGGAAATGAGAAGTCATTTAAAAAAAATTTATCTCTATATTTTTTCAAGAAACCCGAGCAATGCCGGGTGGAACTGCTAGTTTTGAATAAACTGTAGTCTGAACAATTATGCATAGTAACAGTGAATTTGTCTTGTTTAAAAAAGTCTCAAATGAACATTTGATCATAATAATTGGTACATCAATTTGTTATTGATAATAAATTTTCAAACATGTCATTATAAATGTTTGACTTTTTTTTTTTTTTTGGTAAAAATGATATTTTTTTGGAATTTGGGGCATTTATTCAAAACCTTTTATATTTGACACTACTATGCAAATTCCTTAGAGTATGATTATAATTTTTTATAGCATATTAAATATTTTTCAGTTACACAGCAATTCCATTGAGTCTTTTCTTTTTTAATTTATTTTAGATTTCTAATTTTTTTTTCTTAATGAAATTTTAAAAAAACTGCAATTAAAATTTATTAACTACATTATTAGTATCCAATAAAAACAAATGAATTAAAGCAGGTTATAGAAAATATGTTTTATCAGAAAAAGATGCACTTGGTAGAAAACAGACTGCCACTTGTGTGTGAAAAAATTAACCCATTCTGCATAGGAAATAAATTCAGAAACTTGGCATAAGTAAATTTCAAGTGCTAACAAAATTGATCTTCTAAAAGAAAAATGTCTTTAATGGATTTGAAGAAAGAAGAATGTCTTTGAAACCGCTTGATACAAACATTATGCAATTAATATTACATTGGCCGGCAAAACAAAGCTAAATGTTCATAAGCTTTAGCAAGGCATACGCTGCACAATTATGTAAAACACAATTTTAGGAGACGTCGGTAAATATTCTGCTAGTCATTCAGATATTTTTCAATTTTTTATAGAAAAATGTAAAGTCTTTCTATACCAATGAAATACCATGGATATTTGTTTTTGCCGGTGAAGAAAAGTATTTGATTTTCACTTCTCACAAATTTTTTTTCAATAGGACTGAAATCTAGAGGAACCTAGTTTAACATAATGTTCCTTTTCTTGGACTAAAACAAACTTGGACTAATTTCTAAACTACTTTTTAAAACAAACTTTTGAAAAAAATAGATAATAAAATAAAAAGAATTTTGCTTTGTAGTAAAAATTTATTTTAAAAATCATAACTAAGAAAACAAAAAACCACCAACATACCAGAGTTATTCCCAAACTCCAAACATCAGATCGAACATCATAGCCACGAGCTCGCCCAGGATCAATTCGCTCAGGCTTAAGTAAAAATGAAAACACAATTTAGAAACAAATGTAAAATATTAAACAAAAATATACAGATATATCTCTGATATCATTTTTATCTCTTACAAAGTAAAGTGAATCTGAATACATACATACACATTCAAATATATAGTTTTTCATCAGAAACAAAATTCTGCACTTTCTTTTAAAAAATCACATACCCAGGCCACAATAATCAAAATCTAACCTGAAAAAATAAGATTCAACCTGATCTACAGCACAGAGCACACACAAAAAAACTGTTAATTTAAGTGGAGAAAATGAAAAATTTAAACGAGTTTTAATATTTAACTTTTATATAAATGTTCTTTAATTTCTGTCAAATTGATGAAAAGGAGTAGTTATAAATAATGTCACATTCAGCATTATGCTATAGGCATTCCTGAAACTTGCTGAATGTATACCACAGTTTATAAGCATCACACGTGCATGCCCAACCACTCTGTGTAGAAGGTAATAAGTTGTTGATATAGGTACCAATTTATTTTTCTGTTATAGAGTACTTTTTTACAAAAAAGTTTTCACATTACATTTCTTCATTTTTTAATTTAGAAAATTTATTTGATTACTTAAAAAGATCTAACAAAAAAAAAAAAAACAAAAAAAAAACATCTATAATAAAACTTTTGTTAATAACCATTAAACCACATAAATAATCGACAATAGATAAACCGATAATTATAACAGAATAAATATATATATCCAAAAATTTTAAATTCTCAAAATTAAAATAAGTGGGAAAAAATACTTAAAGATATGTAGAGAAAAAATCCAATGTGCAGAAAGTGAAAATTATTACAAGAAGCAATTGGAAACTTGTACAGTGGAAGACTTTATCAAGGGCAATATTCCACTAATATAAGTAAAATTTAATTGATTTCTGTATGAGTAAATAGCCATGAGCCAAATTTATTAACTCAAATTGCCCGATCAATTATGTATATATATACTAGCTGACCTGCCCGGCATTGCCCGGGTCCGTGATAATAAACTTAAATAAACCCCAAATTTGTGTGATTTTATATCATTAACCTGATTTTGTATGAATTTATATTTTTTTATTAAAAATTCTCAAAATACATTAGTTTCACAACAATGAAGATATTTTAGCGATATTTGCATATCATATTAATTTTGATTGTAGAAAATATGATGATACTATTGGAAGTGGCTGAATTTTGGCCAGTGACAGAGTATAAGTAGTAATGTCAGCTGCACTCAGAATAAAGGAATGTCTAGCTCAGTGTTGTTTAGAAATGAATGGTGGAAATTTCCAGCACTTATCGTGATTAACAGAAATCAAAGTAACTATCTTGAAAATATAGTTACAGTATCTTCAATATTATTAAAGTAACAAACGTAAATTCAAATTTAACCTGGAGTGTTCTGATTCTGGTTTCCTGGACAAAAATTATCTGTCTTGATGGTTATTATCACCTGAGAAAGTTTTTTTCCATTTTGTTTAGAAACATGATGTTTGTAAAAAAGCAAGAAACAGAGTATTTACTAGACAATAATCAGGAACTTGCATTTATTTGTACATCATTAATTCCTATGAAGGTCATCATTAATGGTTAATTTTCTTAAGTGACACTTTTCAAACAGCGAATAAGTAATGTAAAAGCATTCTCTTTCATTGAAATACGATTTTATTTCTAATTTTCTTTTAATATTGTTATTAACTGACAGTTACAAGTAGAAATTGTGAATTTAAAAAAAAAGTTTTTTTAAATATTCGGCTTGGCCGAATATTTCGATATTCGGCCAAACCGAATATTCGACAGACTGAATAGTTTGATATTCGGCCAAGCCGAATATTCGGTAGACCGAATAGTTTGATATTCGGCCTAACCGAATATTCAGTAATATGGCCGAATAGGCCGAATACCAAATAGATACCGAATATTCGGTGCATCCCTATTTGGAATCACTTGCGTTGAAATCTGAAAGATAGTTGCTGATATATATATTAAAATTATTAAATTATTACGTTCAAAAAGCAAATGGGAAAAATTGTCATATTTAAAACGTCATATTGAAAACTATTTTCTTATAACATCTAAAAGATAATTTTTCTTCTATAATTATTACTATTATAAAATTCGGGGATGCAGTGACATTTTTTACTTAACCATTAATCATTTATGTAGGCCATCAAGACGATCATATGACCGTCTTGAACTCAATAACTTTGTTTGTAATAATTTGCCAAATCTAGACCCAGACCAGTGTCACGCGTATGATGTTATAGTAGATAGCGTCGACAATAATAAAGGCAAATTATTGTTTGCTGACGCACTGGGCAGAACGGGAAAAATCTTTTTGATTAACATAGTACTTGCTAAAGTCAGATCGACAGGAAAACTAGCAATAGCCGTTGCGTCTTCCGAAATTGCCACTACACTTCTTAGCGGTGGAAAAACAGCACATTTTACATTTAAATTACCTTTGAATGTTTCATTTCAACAGGATTTTGTCTGCTCAATTCAAAAAAATGGACCACTTGGCAAAATATTCCAAGAAGCTTCTTTAATAATGTGGGATGAATGTACCATGAGCCAACGGTCATATATTGAAGCAGTAGACAGATCTCTAAGAGACCTAAGAAATTCGGATAGAGTAATGGGTGACATCACTTTTGTATTTGCCGGTGACTTTTGCCAAACCCTACCCGTGACTCTCAGAGGAACTCGAGCAGACATTATCAAAGCCTGCTTGAAATTGTCTCACCTCTGGAATTCTATTGAATCATTAACCTTAAGAACAAACATGCAAGCTCATTTGGGAGGTGGTGACATCAGCTTTTCAAGTCGACTGTTACAACTTGGCGATGGCAACATACCTGAACAAGATGGTCTAATTGAAATAGGTGATCAATTAGGAACAAATGTAGCAACTCTTGACGAATTAATTTGCGAAGTATATCCTGATATAGAAACAATATTTGAAAAAGATTACATGTGGGTGTGCAAGAAAACTATAATATTGGCTAGAAATGCCTTGGTTGATCAAAACAGTCCACTACCCACAATCCGTCGGGCCTTCCATCTCACTATCTCAAAATAAAAAATGACATTCCTATCATTTTAATGCGTAACCTTAATCTTCCCAATCTGTGCAATGGGACGAGATTGCAAGTTAAAGCACTCAGAAATAATATAATTGAGACCATCATCCTTACAGGACCAGCAGCTGGGCAAATGGCGCACATTCCTTGCATTCCAATGATCTCCACTGACTTACCATTCCCATTTAAAAGTCTGCAATTCCCTGTTAACTTTCATTTGTGATCACCCTCAACAAATCTCAAGGTCAAACATACAAATCTGTTGGGATTGATCTGCGGCAAGAATGCTTTTCTCATGGGCAACTGTATGTTGGCCTATCAAGATCTGGGAATTTGGACAATCAATACATTATGAATAAGTCAAGAAATAATACAAAAAATGTTGTATACTCAGAAATATTAAAATAAATTTATTAGTTTCAATATGTTCACAAGCAGAAAAATTTATTTATCACATTTTTACAAGCTTTTATTTAAAGTTCAAAATTTGTAAGTACTGCAATTTTGTCTCACTCCCGCTTTTATCCGATTTAGAACAATTTTTTAAAAATACCTACCCATCCCTAACCCACCATTGTAGTCAACACATTGTCTACCTGTGCGAAGCCGGGACAGGCCGCTAGTACAAAATAAAAAAACAAAAATTAACTACTTACTGCCATATAAGGTCTACAACCAGCATCTCTTGTTTTTGCAATTGAATCGACTAGTTGACCACTTATACCAAAGTCACATAACTTTATGTTTCCTCCACGATCCAATAATATATTACTAGGCTTGACATCTAAAAATACATTTTAAGGAATATCTGTAGTATACCATTACTTTTAACAACAACAAAAAAAGATGTTATGTTTAAAATTAAATATGCAGAAACACATTGAATATACAAAAAATTTTTTGACAAGATATGATCATTTGGTATTAGACAAAGACAAATTTTAAAGGAATAAAATATGTTAAGGAGGGGTAAAACTCACCTCTATGAATGATATTTAACTTTTCTTTGAGGTAATTTAAGGCTTTAAGAGTCTGAAAAATAGTTTAAAAAAATTATTTCAATGTAATAAATTTCTGTAGCTGCAATAAAGAAAGATAAAATAAACTGATTTAAAAAATAACAAATAAAGATGATTTGTAAAATTTATTTTTTAAGAATATGGATGGTGTACTGTGTATGTCACTCAAAGAAAAAACAGCTGCAAATCCTAGAATCACATAATTAACAATTGAGTCTTTCTTACCCTATTCCTAAAAAATCTTCAGTGTTGATTCAGAGTTTAAATTGTAGGTAGCAAACTTTTTCTACTTTCTTTCAATATTTTTGATGGAAAGTCACCACAGGTGTATTGAATATGAAATATATATTTCCAATTTTACATGCAAAAATAAATCACCAAAGTTCTTATGTGAGATTTACAATATTGTTCAACAAATCCTAATGATTCACAGTTACTAACTATTTTTATGTTTTGTTACCACTATCACAGAATAGTAATCTTCACCTTTATTTAATAATAGAATTCTGCAATTAAATAAGGGGAAGATTACTACTAATTGATTTGACCAAGTAACAAAAGGGTTTTTTTTTTTTTTTTTACTTGTTTCTGTTTCAAATTTGTAATGCTGCAAATTGTCAACCACATTTTTACATGCTTTTTTTTTTTTTTTTTTTTTTTTTACTTTCTTTTAACTTGCTTATGTAAAGATGGAATTTTGTAATCTATTTTTGACTCATTTCTTGATGTGCTAGAATTCTAGAAATTATGTACAATTGTGTGTTCCTGATGACTACAATATTTTCATATATTCAATACTTAATTTAATTACCAATTAATAGATTAATTTTAAATAATTTTGGATTACACATTGAGAAAAAAATAATCTTACATTAAAAATTTGTCAAACATACATTTTTATAAAATATATTATTACATGACTCAATTTATATTTGTTTTTTCACAATAATGTAAAGTAACATTTGCAGTACCGTAAAATCCTGAAAGTCCCCATCCCACTTTTAAGCAATTTTGATTTTCTTTTCCATTCCCAAATATACCCCCCCCCCCTTACACACACAAAATTTTTTATGCACAAAAAATTGATTTTAAAAATCTATGGGAGGGAATTTTCAATCTTTTGATATTTTAGGCAGATTTCCACTTATGCTTTTATATGGTGTTAATAAAATCCTCCACCACATGAAATGTCTGTTTCCCTTCTCTGCCCTCCTCAACATAAGTTTGAAAACTTGAGAATCTTAAATCCTTCTGTCATCCTTCCTGCTCATTAGTAATGTAACAATTAGTAAAAAATAATCAGCCATTTAAATTATCTCTCTACCATCAAGATGTCTGCTTTCACCCTTTTGCCTTCCCCCAGCAAAAAAAAAATCTTTAAAACTCTTATTTAAAAATATATTATGTCCTATATGTTGCTTTCTAGGAACAATAAGTAAATAATCAATCATATAAATTACCCCCCCCCACTCCACTCCTCCCTCTCTGAAGCTTACACTTCTCTTTCCTTCCCTCCCTCTCAGGATACAAAGTTTAAAATCTTAAAACTCTTTATTAAAAAATATATGCTCTATTTGTTGCTGTCTAGTAACAATAAATAAATAATCAACCATTTCAGTTAACTCTCTACCCCCAAAATGTCTGCTTCTTCCACTTTGCTAACCCCTATATAAAAAAAAAATCTTTAAAACTATATATAAAAAAAAATCTTCTGTTCTTTTTGTTGCTCTCTATTCACAATAAATAAATAACAAATCATCTAAATTCAGGGTTGTATCTGTTTTAACCAAGGCGGTTTAAACCAGCAGTTTTAACCACCCCGGTCAAAATCAATTTTGACCATTTTGACCACTGAAATTCAATATTCAATTTATTTAATACTAATCAAATATATTTTACTAGTGTATGTTAAAACAAAGTTAACATTTGTTAAAAATATCACAATATAAATAACATAACACCAGCAAACACCAAATTTAAAAAAAGTCATAACACAAATAACATAACACCAAGATACAATACAAATATTTTTAATTATTCTTTACTATAGGTGCAGATTCCCAGCATTTGGAAGGAGTCACTGGCTCCTAAACCCAAAAAATCCAGTGGCCACAATTGTAAAACAAATGCATAAAAACAATAGTGTTTATATAGGGTCAAAAACTAAAAAAAAAATTAATAATAATGAATTCAAAGTGTAAAGTAATTTATTTAATATAAACACGTGTACAACAAAATTTGAATATTAATTAAATCTTAAATCATGTACAGTCAGAAGATAAAGTTGGGCAAAATACGGTTTAAAAAAAATATGTATAAGCTAAGCAATCATGATAGCGGGGAATATCAGAAAAACAATATTTCTTATTTTGATTTTGCCAGACAAAAGTACATATGAAAGAAAATCTGAATTTGTGAGAATATTTTGCACTATAAAAATCAAAACACACTTCAAATATTTGTTTATACATATATATATTTAAATCACAGTCTATGTAAAATAAAATTATCAGATTCAAACTGTTACGGATAACATTGCTATTTGAATACATTTAATAGTTTGCTGTGTTAAACCGATCATTCTGAAATGTTATTAAAAGATAACAATAATGTATGTGTTTTGGTCTTAATCTTTAAAAAAAATATCAACATTTCACGATGGGAACTGGTAATACCAGAAATTGATTACTTTTAAATCACATGGCGACTTAAACGCCGAAAGTTAGTGGCCACAGCCAAAAATTTAGTCGCCACGTGGCGACTGGCGACCGTGAATTTGCACCTATATTCTTTACCCAAGCTCTTTTATGTTTTTATGTAATTTGTGTTTAATTTAAAAAATGACTAGCTATCTGCCCGCCGTTGCCCGGACCCGAGATAATAACAATCTCAGTGCAAGGCGTTAACCCCCTCCCTCCCCATATCCTCAAATATAACGAATAATGTGTTCAAGAAAACCACCTTAAAATAATTACATTTTTCTAATAGAACATAACGAAGACGTTACGCTAAAATATCCGGCAGATGACAACACTTCCCATCCTCAATTTCAGATCTATATCTTAATTAGTTATCTAAATTTTGTTCATTAGTAAAAATTGGCAATTATTTCCTTTCATTTTCGCAAACTAAATGGGGGATCGGCCAGAGAAACAGATCTCTTTGTAGTTCAGTTTTTAATGAAAGCAGATCCCTGTCTGAAACTGTCTCGGATTTTTTTTCACTGGCGCCAGCAGATTTTTAGCAGTTTTTTGCATAAATTAAGAAAAATTACCGGCCGAATTTTTCAAAAATTGCATGGACAGATGCAGAATGTTTTTTCACATATGCTCAGAAATTTTCAAATTGATATCTTAATTAGTTTTCTTAAAATTCGCTAATTAGTAAAATAATTTCGAATTCGTTCATTTCCGCTTCCAAATCCACAACAGTTCTTTTCTTTAGCCATTTTGATTTAAAAGATGGCATTTTCAATGCGATATTTAATGATATTCTAATTAACATCTAGAGTAATTATCAAAATATTAAAATTCTGAGACTCAGGTGCACATGGTCAGACCTTGGACTATCCACACGTAAATTTCCAGACTTCTAGGTGGGCTAGATTTTGCTAGCCATCGCCAACAGACACAGCGAAACTTTCTTTTATTAGTATAGATTACAAGTAACAAGTTTTGCAGTTGTCTCTAAACTTAGACGGTTTCGTAATTTATTTTGAAATATTCCAAACTTAGAAAATAATCTTTCTATTGATAAAGAGCTGGCACAACAGTTCATTAGATGTAATGTGAATTCAACAAATTGTATATCAATGCCTATTATCTTCTTCATTGCTGCCCACCAGACATCAGGTCCAACTGTATCTTTTACACTTTCAGAAAAATAGGATTTTGGATATGATGAGGACTCTGCTTGAAATGCAATCACAAGAGGCAAAAATGTAGGATCAATATTATCATGTAACCACCGTCTTGCTATTTCTTTCTTTTCTTCATCAATACCTTTACCCATGTAGACAGGATGCATATGTGCTTTCTAGTTCTGGTCCTATAGTTCTGACATATGTTGCAGAAAATGAACTGGGATAATATTTTCATTAAATCGAGATTGTAGCATTTTAGAATAAGGTTCGAGATCTTTCACTTTTAACAATCTTAACCATTTGTCACATGCATCAGATATAGCAGCATCTTCTTTTTGAAGTTTATCTAAAGCAAGAGAAATAGGCTTAAGTTGATTTTATAAATGTTTTACTTCTTTGTATATGCCTACGTTGTTAATGATTTTAACAATGTTATCATCAATATCATCTTCATGCTCATCTGCAATTTTCATGTAGAAATCTCTGTTTTTAATAAAAGTTGCCAAACATTCAATCTGGGTTTAACAGATGCTTCATATTCAGACAGGTAGCCTGAAGGTCGGTGGTTGTTTCGGAAGTATTTATGCACTTCAATAACATGTTTCATTATTGAACTAACTTTGTTTGCATTTGTAATATCTTGCCCTATAAGATTCAAGTAATGTGCAGCACATCCATAAGAAATAAACAGTTCATCTCTATATGCATTTTGAAAATCTTCTCGCATGCGTTTCATCTTGTTTTCATAGTCACTTACAAAACGTCTTACTTTACAAGCAAACTTGTTTTCTACTTCTTTAGCATCAGCTGCCAGTTTTAAACAATGCTGGGCAGTTTTTTTAGATGCCCCTGTATCAACAGCTGAAAGGAAGAATGATTTTTTCTCTGTTGATATGCAATTAACGATGATAGGACAATTGTGAAGTTGCTCCACCCGTCTTGCATTAAAGTTACGGTTTTTCTATGAAGCTCATTTTGTATTGAGGATATAGCTTCAGAGTGAACATTATCGAAAAGTACACCAGCAAGTTTAACATGATTAGGCGGTTCATAACCAGGTTGTAATTTGGAAATCATACTTTTAATCCATTCATTTCCAGCTGTGTGAAAAGGTATAATTTTTTAATTTTTAACACTTATTGTATTGTATAAGCATATTTTACTAATGAACCTCATAAACTTGTCAGTGTATTTTTCTAACAGCACTGATACTTTTATTACTTATTAAGTTATTTTTAATTGCAAAAAAGAAAAAAAATTATTATTATAATTAAGATTATTTAAAACTATTTGTAACAGTTCTGACAATTTTTGACCAATTTTGGACGGTTAAAACCACTTTTATCCAGTGTCCTGGTCAAAATCAATTTTGACCAGTTAAAATTACAACCCTGTCTAAATTACAAACTCCTTCCTTTGAAATTTGTGTTTCCCCCTGATCCCCAAGAATACAAAGTTTAAAATTTCTAAGACTCTTATTTGGAGAAATTTTATGTCCTACTTATTGCCTTCTAGTAAAAATAATTAGTTTTTCACCTAAGTTTTCTCTCTACTCCAAAAGTGACCCCCCCCCCCCCTCTTTCCATGCACACACATACAAATTATAAAATCTTTAAAACTATTTTAAAAAAGCCTGCTGTATTTGTTTCTCTTTAGTAACAATATTAATGAATAATTAATCATCTAAATTACCCCCCTTTCTCCCAAAAGTTCCACTTCCTCATCTGTGTTCTCATCCAGCAAATAGTTTAAAATCTTTAATAATATATATATTTTTTTAAATGCTGATCTATTTCTTATTTTGTAGTAAGGTAACTAATCTCATCTCAGTCATCTCATATAAGTATCACTCATCTAAAATCATCAACACTTTTGAAATTTTTACTCTGTCCTATTCTTTTGCAGTAATTTTGAGGCGAATTTAGATGATTGATTATTTATTGTTACAATAAAATAAGAAATTAAAATACATTTTTTTTTTTTTTTTTTTTTGGGGGGGGGGGGGTAAGGATTTTAGCGGGGAATTTATTTTTATTTTATTTATTAACCATTGGGAAAATGATTGTTGTTTTTGGTTGAGAATGGACCTCTTGACGTCGTTACTTTATTTTTTTAAGTGTTTTTAAGCGTTTTTAACGAAATTCTGTAACTTTAGAAGAATTTTTCTTTGAATAGGCAATAGAAATGCATAAAATTGTTACAAAAATGTTAGAGTTACAAAAAGGATAGATGCAAATTATCAGATATGAAAAACAGCCGAATTAAAAAATTGACGTCTGATGAGAAATAGTCTTATAAAGCAAAAAACGTAGTCTTCAACTTTAATTTCCTCAAAATACCTTTAGCTCAGACATCAATCTAAACATGAGTTAAAGCAATACTTAAATTTTGCTGAAGGGATGGTCTACAAATAGAAATTGTACCAAACTTTAAAAATTTCAATGCTAACACCTAAAGTTGGCATCATGTTTGGATATTTCGGTTTATTTATTTTAAAATCTGCTGAAATGCGGAAGATTCTCACCTTTTTTTTATTTCTAAATTAATGATAAAAACAGATTTTTAAATGTTTTTTTTTTTTTAAATCTCGATTATAAGCCCCCTTTCCAAATTTAATCCTTTTGATTTTGAAAAAGGGGGCTTACAATCGGGATTTTACGGTAATATAAAAATTCTTTTTTTTCCTTAATTGTTGCCACATATGAGGAATTTTTTTTTTCTTTTTTTTAACAGTCCATTAATTTTGGACATTTAACAACAGAATGTTACATTAAACAAGAATATCCTAAAAAATTATATTTAAGCTTCATAGCGCATTGGTGTTCGATGTACAGAGGACACCACCAGTGTTCTTATGGTATTACACAAACCATCTGTTTTCTTATGGGTTAACACTAGTATAGAATCAATGGCATGATAAGAGTTTTGTAATCTCTGGTTTCTAAGCCATAAGTACTTCCAAAACCTGCAACTTTTTATTTATTTATTTATTTATTTTAAGTGGATCCTTTTTATTTTAGTAATAAGACAATTTCACCAAATATTAACATAAAATGTGTCTCATTTAAGATTAGTTATAAAATTTTTTATTCCTGTCAAGAAGAAAATTATGCAGCTTAAGCAGGGGTCAGAAAAACTATTTTTTTTATTGTAGCCAACTACAACTACTTTTTCAAAAATGTAGACAACTACAACTACTTGTTTTAAAAAGTAGCGTCTACAAACTACTTTTCAAAAGTAGTCATTACTTCGCTACTTTCAGATTTTGTCAAAGCGTTCAATTTACATTAGAAATTGGAGAAACTGATTAAACAATAAAGTGACCCCTCATTATATCGCATCTGCCGGGATAAAATTAAATAAATGTGACAGAACCGAGGGGATTAAAACATTAAGAAAGATAACATACAACAAAACTTTTTGTATTTGTCTCCAAGATGTTAGCTTATACACATATTAGAAATTTCGTAACAAAATTAAGAGAGATATTAAAATCTAGAAAATTACAGAGACAACTCTAAATGCAAACAACAAATAAATCTGTAAATAAAGAAATTCTGAATAATGAGAAACTTAGAGTTAAAACAGGAAGACCTAATCATATTTTCTAATACGAGGAAATCTTGTGTGTGGTTATATATATATATATACACCATTGGGCTAGGTCACATGCTCGAGAAAATTTGATTAGTGGGTCATTTTGTGTCACCATGGGTCAGGGTCAAGCTAAATGTACCTAAAGAACGGTTCAAACAATGTTGACTAAATTTTGTATCCTACCATTTTCGGGCACGAGAAAACTATTGGGCTGGATCACATGTTCGAGAACTTCCAATTAGTGGGTCATTTTTGGGTCAATGTGGGTCAAGTTAATTTATCTCTATATTAAAAAAAAGTAACCACCGCAGCAGCAGCCGCTGTCAATAAAGATTTTGTGCCTTGAAGTATTTCTGGATTAATAGCCAGAAAACTATTGCAAATAAAAATTTAAAAATTGGTGGTTTTATAAAGAAATGTTCGATAAATATGCTGAAGTAGACAGTTTTTAAATCGAAGAATTATTTTAAGAGATATTTAATATTAAAGTTGGTCAAAATAATTTTCTTATAAAAGTTTTATAGAAACGAAAACTATGCACAGGAATTTAACCATAATTTGTAAGGATATAGTTGACAAAGTTGCGGTGTGCAGACTGCAATTATTTTTTCAATGACTCATTTTTTGAGGTTATATTTCAATTTTTTATTCAACATTTTCATTAATTTTATGAAGATTTATTTCATATTTTATAAAATCCATTATTTGAATTGTTGCCAATTTGTAAAATAGCGCATATAATAATATTCCCTTTCAATTAAGAAATGTATTTATTTACACGTGACTATTAAAAACAGAAATAAAACTTTCAAATAATAATTAAATGATCACGTGATAAAAGCAGTAAATGTAGAAAATTACATAATAAAAAATATACTTGCGCGTGAATGTTAAAACGAGAAATAATTAAATTATTAAGCGTTTTCAAAGCATTAAGTAAGGAAACTTACGTCATATTTAAAATGCTCAAATAGCAATATTTCCAAACAAATTCAATTAAAAATTATATTTACACAAGAGATTAATTTGTTTCGACAAATATTTTACCTGTTATTGCAAATTTTAAAACAGCGTAAATAATATTTCCTCACAATTAAAAACTATATTTTTAAGTTTAATAATTACCTTTAAAATGCCGAAATAACTAATAAATTGTTAAAATATCATTAACAGTATGCTACCTCTCCTTTATCCTGACGACCACTTTTCATAACAAAAAAAAACTATAGCCAAACAATAGGATTTAACACAAAAATGCATGAATGTGATGTCACCATTCACTTGACGTCAGAGGCAATACATGTGTTTGTTATAGCATCAAGTGGTTTTTAATTCGACATATACATATATTTTTCATTATGTTGCACTGATTTATTAATTATTTCATTAATTAAAATAACAATTGCATTCTTAAATGGCAGTGACCTGATATTAAAAAAGAAAAGGCATTGAAAATGTTGCGATGAACAGTTACATACAATAGATCAGTTTCAACTGACGTCACAAACATTTATTCACTAGCCGATAGAAATAATTAAGAAAAATAATGTAAATAAAGATCCAAGACTATTTTTTTCTGTTTTCATTAATATATTGTAAATTTTATTGTTTAAACTTACTGATAGTTGACACTTTGGTGAGTGGGGTTTTCCGAATTTCATGTATTTTATTTATTTGTTTGTTTATTTATTTATTTTATTTTAATTTTATTTTTAGATTTTTATGGCAAAATTCGGCACAAATGTCATATACGCACCATGTTGGCACGATTTTTTTCAACCTCCAATTTGGCGAAATCTTTGTTTTTCAATATTAGTTTCAAATAGCATGCAATAATAACACTTGATTTTTTATTTGAATATAAAAACAGAATAACGTAATAAATGAAATAGCTTCTATTATTTAAAAAAAGGAAATAAACAAATGATAGTTTGATATAAATAAATATTGATATACATAATAAAAATAATTTATAGAATTAAAATAAAAAATAAAAGTAAATAGACAACAATTTATTCAAAAACAAAGTTATCGCCAAATTGGCAGTTGAAAAAAATCGCGCCAACGTGGTGCGTACATGACACCTGTGCCCAAAATTCTTCTATCTGTTTATTTGGCGTTACAGTTTGGTGATAGTTTTTTTTTTTTTTTTTTTTTAATGAAAATTGATCGACGGGATAATGGAGAAGTATCAAAAAGACAAATAAACCTTGAATTAAAAATCCCTCAATGAAATAACTAATGCGTGTAATGCATCTGATGCCAACTGAATGCAACGCGACGCCATGACCATGCACGTTTGGTGTTAAATGATATATTCTGGCAACAGTTCTTTTCTTTTTATAGAAAGTAGCGACGGGATAATGGAGAAGTAACCAATTTTCTATAGCATCGTTATAAAATTCTCCAATGCAGCGACATAGTTTACTTAACCATTTCCCACAAGTTGATTTTTAAATGTTTATTTCATCTTATTTAATAAATCAAGAAAACAGGTATTAGCTGTTTCGAGAGCAGATGATTCGAACTTAAAATCCCTCAGTCAAAGGAAAATGAATGGAAACCCGGTTACAGCAGATCGCCACTGGTCGTTTAATCATAATACAATCTTCCGTAATCGTTTTAGAGTTGATCAAATCAGAGTCTTTTTAAATCATGCGGTGTCAGAACGGGTGTTGGCGAGTGTAGCTCGTAGGGGGCAGACCCCCCTAGTTATCTAAAAAACGGCTCTAATGATTTTGACTAAATTTTGAATCCTACGAGTTTTGGGCACGATAAAATCGTTGGGCTAGGTCACATGTCTGAAAAAATTCAATTAGTAAGTCATTTTTGGGTCAAGCTAATTTTATCTAAAAAACAGCTCAGACTATTTCGACTAAATTTTGCATCCTATGGTTTTCGGACAAGAGAAGATTGTTGAGCTAGGTCAAATGTTCGAGAAAATTCGATTAGCGGGTCATTTTGGTCATGGGTTATTATAGGTCAAGCTAATTTTATCTAAAAAACAGCTCCGACTATTTAGACTAAATTTTGCAGGGGGCAGACCCCCCCTAGTTATCTAAAAAACGGCTCTAATGATTTTGACTAAATTTTGTATCCTACGAGTTTTGGGCACGATAAAATCGTTGGGCTAGGTCACATGTCTGAGAAAATTCAATTAGTAAGTCATTTTTGGGTCAAGCTAATTTTATCTAAAAAACAGCTCAGACTATTTCGACTAAATTTTGCATCCTATGGTTTTCGGACAAGAGAAGATTGTTGGGCTAGGTCAAATGTTCGAGAAAATTCGATTAGCGGGTCATTTTGGTCATGGGTTATTATAGGTCAAGCTAATTTTATCTAAAAAACAGCTCAGACTATTTAGACTAAATTTTGCATCCTATGGTTTTTGGGCACAAGACTGTTGTGCTAGTTCACATGTTCGAGAAAATTCGATTAGTGGGTCATTTTGGTCATGGGTCATTATGGGTCAAACTATTTTTATCTTAAAAACGGCTCAAACGATTTGAACTAAATTTTAAATCTTAAGGTTTTTGGGCACAAGAAAACCATTGGGCTAGCCACATGCTCGAGAAAATACAATTAGTAGGTAATTTTTGGGTCACTGTGGGTCAAGCTAATTTTATCTAACAAATGGCTCATACTATTTTGACTAAATTTTATATCCTACGGGTTTGGGGCCCGAGAAGACAATTGGGCTGTATCACATATTCGAGAAATTTTGATTAGTGGGTCATTTTGTTCATGTGTCATGATATTTTAACTCAAAACTAATTTTGACTGAGCTTAGCTTGGTCTTCCCTGCTCGTAACAAGTAAATAGACAAATTTTGCCAGCAAAAAAATTACTTTGGTGGGTTAGTACTTGATTTTAGCAGCAAGTGTCAGTGGTAAAAATCTATGTTTTCATGCATCGTGTTGTTATACACTGTAGCTGAGATTCGCAAATTGTTTAGTAGAATAAATTTTTCACAAAGGAATCAAGTTTCGGTCACGTGATTTTCAGAATACTACATTTTTCTTTTAAGTAGCATTAAAAGTAGTGCCGATTCTTGCTACAAACTATTGATTTTTTTGTATTGCACTATTCGCTACACTGCATTGTTCAAAAAGTAGCCCATTATACTACAAACTACTGTAAAAAGTAGCGACTACTGTAGTTTCGCTACTTGTAGCGCCCTACTTCTGACTCCTGATCTTAAGCATACCTGCCAACCTCTATTACCAAAACAAACAAAAGGAGAAGATTTACAAAGCAAAATCAGAAGATTTTATGAGACACTATTTTATAGTAGAAAAAGTAAAATAATTAGTAAGTAGATTGAAAGAAGAAATTGTTTTCTCTAATTCACTACTTCTACACTGGTGTGCAAAAATTAAGGACGAGACTTTTTTAATGTAATTACTTTCGAAAGTGCTCCAAATGGAAACAAATCATACCATAAGATCCTCAAGATGTAAGAATAAGAGAAAAGTGAACAGAACTTCCAAAAAAGGAAACCAAAGGATACAAAAAGAATTTTATTGAAAGGGTAGCTTTGAGCACAACTGGACAAAAGACAGAAACGTCCATGTGACAGATTGCTGGCAAGAAAAATCCAGTCTTTAGTTGTGGATATTATGACATTGAGTATTCTGCAGGATTTGCATCGTCTATCCAAGCTGAGTACGAGGTTGTAAATGAGCTGTTGAGGGATTGCAGCCCATTCCTCTTGTAGTGCCAATCACAGCTCCGGAAACATTGCTAGTTGATGGTGATGTGCTGCCAAGTGTCTGTTGAAAATGTCCCATGCATATTCGGTTGGAGTTAGGCCTGGAAACCTTGCAGGACAATCAATGTGATGAATATTCCTACCCTGCAACAGCTACTGTACCATGAGATGTAGCGTTGTCTCCTATGGAGAGTAACCAAACACCCATAGCACATGTAAAAATATGAATGTAAGAGAGCAGAAACTCGGTACAGTAGCAGACACCAGTGATTGAATCTCCTTGGAAGATGTGGAGTGGAGGTCAGTATGGCTACCAAACATGCTACTTCCCCAAGCGAGATCGCCACCACCTTTAAAACAAGTCCCTTTCGATGATGTTGGAGGGGTTTTTTAGTGTTCGCTGCTCTCTCCATATGTGTATATGTCGAGAATCGCTAGTCAGACTATTTTATTTTTCGTTCAATTAATTAGAAATTGATTTACAGACAATTATTGTCACAGTACGATCTTTTTTTTTTTTTTTTTTTTTCCAGCGCTATCGTTTTGGGAAATTCGGTTCAAAATGTCCACTTTGACAGCATTTTTTGAAATATATTCTGCCTTTATAAAAAAATCGAGACAATACAGCAGCTCTCATCCATAAAGAAAACTCGACACCATTGCTAATCTAGCCCGTTCTGCATTCCTGCATCACAGGAAACAACTTCTGCGATAAGCAGGCATTAATGGCACACCGTACAGGCTGTATTACAAATAAACCCCCTTTGTGCAACCTTCTGGGCACAGTAAAACACGATATCGAGCATTCAGTAAACCATTGCATGTGTTTTGCAATTTTTCTTGCTGCCTGCTGTTTATCCCTTCTTGCCTGTAGGTCAAGATACCAGGTGTCTGCTGCTAATGTTGCTTGTGGACAACCACTACTAAACCCTTGGACAGCCGTTCCTGTCATTTGAAATGCTCTCCAAACTCGTGACACGATACTGTGAGCGATCCCGAACTTCTTGGCCACACTAGTCACACTTCGACCTTCTTCTAACTTCCCAATGATTTATCTTGGGTGCAGTCATCCAGATGTCATCTACAGGATTGCCTATTGGACTGAGGTAGAAACTCTGCGTTGCTCAAATCGATCTACACTAAGCAATAGCTTTCACAGAAATGCTGAGTGTTCACTGCGAGCTTGCTTTATTACCCTTCTGTAACTCCCACAGTACGTCATGCAGCATATATGCATTATGCGCACATCCTAAAGTACCTCATCCTAATTGACCTTCAGATTAGTATTTCAGCCCATTCTGCCTTTTTTTCGGCTGTTATGCTAATTTCTTCACTTCACCCTTAATTTTTACACATCAGTGTATATAAATGAAAGCAAAGTAAACTTTTAATATGAAGAAAAAAAGACATTTATTTTTTAATTTTAGAAAATGGAAGTTTTAACATCAGAAGCAACTGATAAACTGATTTTCTTTTAATAGATAGGGTACAATTTTGTTTTTCATTATTTAGATTATAGCTAGAATTGTTATGAAATAGCTAGAATTGTTATGAAATGTATGATTTAAACAATTTCCCGTTTAGCAAAAAATTTTCTTTTTTTGTATTTTATTAAGAAAAAATCCTTTACAAGAATCATCTGTTATAAAATCCTTTGCAAGAATCATCCAAGAGACCTGCTTGTGAAGTTTCTTAACTTAACCATCATATAATTTACAAAATATTAATTTTTCCATCCTATTGGCACTAAATTCTAATTACATGGCAAAATTTGCTATATATGCTACTGTCGCAAATCGAATTGAATTAAATTTATTCTTGGCTCCTACTAACAGGAGATGTTTTTCATAGATGCATCTTTCTAAGCTGTGTGAGAAAGATGTTTTTGTTTTTTGTAGATGTATCTTTCTAAGCTGTGTGAAAAAATGTTGTCAAAATAGTTTTTGTGGAATGTTTTATCGGCACGGAAGTGAGAGAATAAATATTTTTGTCGTTGTGTTTTTTAAAAGGACTGTTTTTCACGTATTGAAATATTTTCTTTTGCTTTAAAAATGACGAAAGTATTGAAACGGGTAGTTTCTTTATTTCGAAAATCGCTATGTCTGTATTTGCGATAAACTGGCGCCCGAACGAAGTACATAGGAAGTAATATTTTTTAAATGGAAAACTGAACGGTTATATCTTCAAGTATGGATGCTTTAAAAATGAAAAGAACGCCGCTTAGAAGCACGTTCACGAAGACTTTCAATACTTTAAATGAAGCTCTAAACCAGTCAAGCCCAGATGTTAATGTAATAGAACAACTATTGGATCAAATAGTAGATAAAGCAGCTAGATTACGTTCCACAGATGATGAAATATTGAATTTTATTGCTGTCGAATGGTTTTGCAGAAAAAGATTATGTTAAAGAATTTGATGCTTGCGAAGAATACAATGAAAACAGTGAAGCAAAATGTAAAACAATTTTTTGTTAAGCCTGCCGTCGAACATCAACCTATTTTACCGAATTCTATAGAAATCGAAAGAATGGGATCCCGCGCACTTAGATTACCTGAAATTAGCTTGCGGCCATTTGATGGAGACTCGAGATCGTGGTTAACGTTTTGGAATACTTTCAAGAAAATTCACGAAGACACTGTGTTAGACAATCACTCCAAGTTCATATATCTGATGCAAGCAATTACTCCAAAATCAAAAGCTTCCCAAATAGTGAACAGTTATCCTATATCGGCAGAAAATTATCCTAAAGTAATTCAACATCTAAAAGAAAGATTTGGAAGAGAAGACACTTTAATACAAATATATGTTCGCGATCTGCTACAGCTAGTATTATGCAATAATAATACATCCAGAAGAGAGTGTAACTTGTCATCATTATATGACAACCTGGAAACCAAACTCAGATCGCTGGAATCTCTTGGAGTTAGAGGATAAATACGCGAGCATTTTATACCCGTTGGTGGGATCGTGTTTGCCTCATGATGTTCACCGAATTTGGGAACGGGAGCGTGAAAAGTCTGTTCAAGGTAAGAGTGAATTAAATTCTATACTTAATTTCTTAAAAAATGAAGTACTGTCTGAAGAACGTATTTTATTGGCGCGTACTAGTTTTGGTTTTGATAAATCTAAGAATTTTACTAGATTTAAAAATGTTGAATATAATTCTGTGCCAACTGCTACTGATTTATTTGTAAGTGATAAATCTAAACATTTAATTAAGAAATATGATGAAACATGTATGTTTTGTGACAAGTGCCACTTATCAGAAAAATGTTTTAAAACTAATTCGCTTTCTTTTGAAGATAAATGAAGTATAATTCTGAAAAAATGGGCTTGTTTTATCTGTCTTAAGAAAAATCATATTTCACGTCACTGTAAATCGAAGATTAAATGTTTAAATTGTGGTAAAAGGCATTTTGCTGTAATGTGTCAAAATGTTTGTAATGAAGAAAGTAATATGGCGTTACAAAGTTGTAAACATGACTCAGGGAGTAGTGATACTGTTTTGACTACTCAAGGTTCCTACCCAACTATGTTATTACAAACTTTGCATGTACGTGTAAAGCACGATGGTAAAGAAAAAATTGTACGGGGAGTTATAGACATGGGCTCTGAACGTTCATATTTATCAGAAGATGTAATTAAATATTTGAATTATAAAAGTATTGATGAAGTTAAATTAATTCATAAATTATCTGGTGGTGTTGAAACAAGTGAGACAAACCACAACAAATATAGAATTCATTTAAGTAGTATTGATAATAGTTATAAATGTGATATGCATGTTTTAGATGTTCCTGTTATTTGTTCTAATATAAAAAAGGTGCCAGATGGACCTTGGTTAAAAGAATTAACTGAATATGGTATTAAGATTCTGGATGTTAAAAACAATGTATGTAAAACCAAAAATGAAATTAAATTGTTAATTGGTTCCGATGTGGCGGGAAAATTACTCACCGGAAATATTAAAGTTTAAAAAAGTGGTCCGGTTGCTGTAAAGACCCATTTGGGGTGGACTCTCATGGGGAAAATTCCAGGTATTAAATCTGAAACAAATGATTCTCTTATGGTTATTTCGTCTCTTTGAAACGAAAGTTCCGTTGCTAATTTATGGAAGCTAGATATTCTCGGTATAACTGATCGGGTTGAATCTAAAACTAAAAATGACATTCATGAAGAAACTATGCAACATTTTAAGAGAAACATAAGAATAGATTCAGATGGTAGGTATGAAGTAGCATTGCCTTGGGTACCGGATAATGCCTGCTTACCTAGTAATAGAGAATTGGCCGAAAAACAGCTTGCTGCAACGAAGAAAAGGTTATCAAATTTGAATAAAACTGAAGTTTATAATGAAGTATTTGATACATGGTTAAATGCAGGAATAATTGAAAAGGTGGTTGATAATAAAAAATCCAAAATACATTATTTTCCACACAGGCCTGTATTTAAAGAATCGAGTGAAACTACTAAAGTAAGGCCGGTTTTTGATACTTCGGCTCATGTGAAAGGTTTTCCTTCATTAAATGATTGTCTGGATAAAGGATTAAATATGATTGAAATGATTCCTTCAATATTGCATCGTTTTCGGAAATTTCCTGTTGGTGCAGTGTCTGATATAGAAAAGGCATTCCTACAGATAGGTATTACAGAAAGTGATAGACTATCTGTGGTTTTTATGGAAGGATAATATAATTTATAGACATAAATGTGTGGTTTTTGGAATCAATTGCAGCCTTTTTTTACTGGAATCGAGTAGAAGAAATTAGGTCTTTATCACAGAAAGATCAGTGGCGACATATTTCAGGAAAATTTAATCCGGCTGATCTCCCTTCCAGAAGTTGTTCCATTGAACAATTCTTGCAGCTAAAATGGTGGGAGGGACCAGCCTGGCTGGCTGAGCCAGAATTTACCTGGCCTCAAAGTATCGAATCACCAGCTGAAGAAGTTATTAATGCTGAGAAACGGAAAAATGTCATTTCAGCATTAAACAAGAACACGAAACCTAATGATTGGTATTATCAACGATTTTCATCATACAAGAAAATAATAAGATTGATTGCATGGATTCTAAGATTCATAAGTAATTCAAGAAAACCGAATTCAAAAGAAGTATCTGAACTTACAAACATGTTTTGAAATAGAACAAGCTGAAAGAAAATTAATGATTTTGATCCAGAAAGACAGCTCCGATGAAAAGAATAATGAGAAAATTCATAGCCTAAGACCAATCCTAGATGAAGATGGTATCATCAGAGTAAAAACACAAGTCATTTATCAAGAAGATACTATCAATTTTAAATACCCAATTCTTTTATGTCTCAGAAGATGTGGATGATCTAGCACCTTTAACACCATCAATGTTTCTACAAGAAATAAGATCTTCAAATGTGATAGATTTTGATGCAATTGACGCACAAGAATTAAACAGAAGAGCAAAGTATAGGCAACGAGTTCAAGAACATCTTAGAAGACGATTCCGTATTGAGTATTTAGGGCAGTTACGCCAACAAAATTCCCTGCAAAAGAATGGCACACAGCTGACCATTGGTGATGTCGTTCTCGTAGAGTCTGATAAGAAACGTACGTATTGGACTTTAGCTCGTGTGCAAGAACTAATTTCTGGAAAAGATGGTCACTCGAGAGTTGTTCGAGTAAAAACTGAAAATGGTGAGCATTTGAGACCAATACAAAAACTGTACAATCTAGAGATTCCAAAAGAACACTCTTTAGAACCAATATTACGAACAAGAAGTGGCAGAACAGTGACTGTTCCAAAACGTTACCTGTCATAAGACTTTTTTGAACACTGAACTTTACAAACTTTTTTCCTTATTAGTAAATCTCATTTCCTAGTGTTAATTTGAATTTGTAATAATGTTTAATTTTTGTTTGAATTTTTGCAGGAAATTGTATAATTTGTCTTTGAAAGTTAGTGTTAAGAATATTTATGCTTTGGCCATGTAATGTAAGTATAATGTTACACATATTTTGTTTTATTTTGAAGTTTGTTGTGCCCATTGTTGAGTTTTCCTGTTGAAAACTCAAGGTGGGAGATTGTCGCGAATCGAATTGAATTAAATTTATTCTTGGCTCCTACTAACAGGAGATGTTTTTCATAGATGCATCTTTCTAAGCTGTATGAAAAAGATGTTTTTGTTTTTTGTAGATTGATGTATCTTTCTAAGATGTGAAAAAATGTTGTTGTCAAAATGGTTTTTGTGGAATGTTTTATCGGCACGGAAGTGAGAAAATAAATATATTTGTCGTTGTGTTTTTTAAAAGGACTGTTTTTCACGTATTGAAATACTTTTTTTTTTTTTTTTTTTGCTTTAAAAATGACAAAAGTATTGAAACGGGCAGTTTCTTTATTTCGAAAATCGCTATGTTTGTATTTGCGATATTATCGATGTTGCGATTTGAAAAAATCCTTTACAAGAATCATCCGTTATAAAATCCTTTGCAAGAATCATCCAAGAGACCTGCTTGTGAAGTTTCTTAACTTAACCATCATATAATTTACAAAATATTAATTTTTCCATCCTATTGGCACTAAATTCCAATTACATGGCAAAATTTGCTTTATATGCTACTAAATTTAACAGATGACAAGGGCAGCAAATTATAAAAAATTGTTTCTGCTATTTCTTCTACTATTTCTTCAACTATAATCATTTTTTCATAAAAAAAATAATAAATAAATAAAAAGAAAAAAAACAGAAAGATTTTACCTTCTGGGCAGAAAAGTAGATAGAGTTAAAATTCAGAAGAATTGACAGCTATAATAAAGAGCTCTTCACAATTTATTTTACACATCCCTCCACAAGTATTTTGCATAATTAATGTGCTATAATAGCACAACTGGACATCACTGAGTATAATTGCTACTTTTTTTTTTCAAACTTCTTTAATATTAGGAGGTAGGAAAAGAACCAACTAGATAACCCTTTTATTTCGAGTATTTTCAATAAATAAATATTATATAAAGTTCTTTGTGAACTTCTCACCCAGTTTCAATGTGAAATGACATAAAAAATTTTTTACTAATATTTTCGCCAAAACATTTCATAATTTTTATCTCTAATTTCACATATTTTTAACTGCATAAATTTAAGGTTAATAATCGATGCATATCTAACCTTAATACCACTTTAAATTTATATCTTTACAGTAAATTTCAGTTTTTTAAAGATTTACTTTCAGAGGAACTAGCATCATTAATTAAATGCATTCTTCTAAAAATCTTATGAAGAAGCCTGAGAAATTACTAGATAGATATGATAAAAAACAATTTGGGCAATCTTTGATTAGATTATATTTAGATCAAAAATCAATAATTTAATCATAAAAGTGTAAATAAAAGAAATTAACTTAATACTAGCAATTCAGTTATTAGAGGTTTAAATTTTAAAAAAAAGTTGACACTGAAAATAGAAGATTTTGGTCAATAAAAAGAGATTAAGCTTAATTTCCCAACTTATTTATTTATTTATTTATTTTTAGATTTAAATTTTACTTTTAATAAAACTAGTCGTTGGGGGCCACCGTAATACTTACCCATCATGGATATGCATAATGTAAAATATTAAAATAAAAATGTGTAAACTACTTATAAAATGCATTGCAATTCAAATAAAATCGTGGCTTGATGACGTCACAAACTTTAAAGGCTCGATTACTGAATTGCTTGAAAGAGGTTTTTCCTTATAACTCCAAAAATAATAATCCTATTAACTAGCGGTTTATTGCATCTGATTAAGCGTCAAATTTCCAATTAAAATATATCTTTGAAGTGAAATTTGGATGAAATACAGGGTCATGAAAAATCGAAGAGTGTGGAAAATAGGATTCCAAATATCTCGGCAACTAATTATCCGATCGACTTCATGCTTTATTCAAAATTTATGTTTTTTTATTGTCTTTTATATTCATTTCTTAAAATAAACAATTTCGAAAATTTTTATATACCTTTCATCAGAACGAATATTTCGAGAGTCCGAAAAAAATTGTTCCGGTTAATCGAGGTTATTGAAATGAAATAGGCTTCTTCCCATTATTACATACTAAGTACATACCAAATTGCAAGTCTCTATCTCAATTTTTTCGGGAGATAGAGCGTTTACAGACACACACACACACAGACACACACACACACAGACACACAGACGGACGGCAAAATTTTTTTTCTAAAAATATGTTTTTCGGAATCTCCAGTGTCTGAAACGTGTAAATCCGTCAAAAAATTTTTTTCGATTTTCAAAACGATTACAAGACTTACCCTATACTACGTATGATGGGTAAGTAAAAGCATATAACCTGAATCATTTACATGGAGAACTTTAAAGAATTCTACTTCCATGCAAAACAGTTAAAAATAATGATCACTAAAACAGGAGTAGTTTGAGACATGATGTACAGAAAGACTGTATCTGGGGCAACTTACTTTATCTGAGTTCTATAAATTCTGTGACTATCCATTCAACCACAGAATAGCCTTATGTTTAAAATAATTTAATGCACTTGGCTAAAATAATAAACTAACTTACAGCCATGGTAACTTTTCCAAGAAAACTTTCTGGAATTCTTTGATTGAGCTTTTCGTGTACTATTTTATAAAATTTGTCTAAAGATGTGTCCATCAATTCCATGCATATCCAGCAATCTCCCTGAAAAAACATATGTCTATAACATGCTTATAAATACATTCATTAAAATAATAAATAATATTACTAATCATATTTTGATCATCTTTTTATACGTAATAAATGTATACAATACTGATTTTCAAATTACACTCATTAAAGATGAATGGTTTTATTTAGTACCAAGTAGCGATGTAATGAATATTCGGCCTATTTGGACCTTTTGCCAAATATTGAACGCTACTTGGACGAATACCTCAGCTAAATAATATTGGATATTTAGCCAAATAAATTCAGGATAAATAAAAAGGGTAAAACTGGGAAATTTCATTAGTGGCCAGTAATAGTAGTTTTGTAAGTGGCCACCTTTTTACTTAAAAGTGCTAAACAATAAAGTTTTGTTAAAATTTCTATTAATATTATTCTAAAATTGAATTTTAGTAAGTCCTAAATACAAACTTGCTACACCCTCACACATTTATGAAGTGATTTTCATGCTTAAATGCAGAAAATTTGCAGGTATTGTTATTCATATGCTAAGAAATTGAATAGCCCTTTTCTCTATTTTCCTAAATTGCTAAGATTCTTTTAGAAAAAGGAATTAAAGTTGGAGATTTAAGCCCATATTAGAAATGCAATTATTGGGAAACAATTGATTATAGATGTAAAATGTTTATAGAAAAATGCTATTAAATTTTAAAACAGTTTAACATTAATGTCTGCAAATTTCATGCACATATAAAAATATCTTTGTTATTGTGTCAAAAAGATTATCACTGTTTAGCAACATTCATTTTTTAAAGAACCTTATTGCAGAATTATATTTCAGTATATTATTAAAAAATCTTTTAACACTAATTCTATTTTAAATCTATATTATAATAGTGCAAGTCATGTGAGTGTTATAAATAGTTATAGGCTGACTGCTTCGCTTTTGACATGAGAGGTGGCCATTTTTACTCAAAATTATTTTTTCTAATAAAATTGCATAACAGTTCCAATTTGAGAAATATCATATTAAATATATATATATGTGTGAGAGATGAGTTGCATTCAAATATGTATATATTCTGCGATAACTTCAGTTGAAATTATGTGAGAGCCCAATATCTCATTCCATCAAAGTAAACAAAACACGAGAGATTCGTTCGTGAGCAATAAAAATATTAAACCATGAAGGTAATCATTCGCAAAATAAGTTCTTCCTCTATGAATTTTGCAGCACTGTCTGGTATCAAACAAATAATTTTTGCTTGCTCAAGCAAAGTTTAGCATAATTCTGTTAGGTGAAGTGCTGTGCAACTCAACTTTCTTCACGATATTTTCTTGACAAAGTTAAATGTAAACAAACCAACTCGTGTAATAAAATTTAATGAATCAAATTTCCAAAATGAATCGTCAGTTAATCTGGTACTTAAGTATTACCCATGCCCAGAAAATAGATCACCATATTTACCATTCATAGCATCATATTTACAATTGTCAATGGCCAATTGCATTCAAAACAGTAATTCAATATATATTTATTAAATACATAAAACTTCATTAAAAATGGTAAATAAGATAGAAGCAAACTAAAATAATACAAAACAATTTTGTATACATTTTCATTTATTAAATACATAACACCAGATTGACAGTTTTTAGCCAAGATATTTTTTCGATGGTAGTTTTATCCTCATCACAGAGATCGCTGTCTAGAAGAAAGTTGGTGAATTTTAATCAGATTGCATGCCAAGGGTCAAAAGTTTGTGATACTGATAGCAAATATGGTTTAAAGGAATGTGATTATCATTTGTGGCTTCCAAAAGTTTTATGTTTCCCCAAACCATACTTGCTAAAATATATTAATTAGTATGCAGCCTGATTATGACACATTACCCAAGACGATTAGATGAGAATAATGATAGATTTTCTAATCTTCTATAATAGAGTCTACAGTCTAGGTTAGCGTGAAACAAAAAAGATATTGGCAATAATATGGTTTAATGTAAATGCAGATATCATTAAAGGCTTTTCACAAAAAACACTTCATTGCATCAAATAATTTAGCTAAAATACGCCAATTGACAGTGGACCAATTATGAAAGATCATTTAATACCAATTCAACGAAGGGCCAAGCAAGTAAATTATGAATAAAAATAACATGTTGTAATGCTTAGCATGCATTTAAGGGAGACCAAACTGGTCACCAGAGGCGGCTAATTATATATATATAAGTTTTGGTTGTATTGTTTGGTTGTTTAAAGTGGTTATCAAATTCCCAGCTCAAAAATGCAAAACTTTCTGACACATTTTTAAATGCAAAGACATAAAATTGGCAGGCTTTACAATTGAAATTATTTGGAATCTAATTAAATTTCCACATTTTTAACTAGCTGTTACCCATGACTTCGTTCATGCAACATTAAAAGAAGAATAAATACATTAATTAAGCAAAATATTTCACTGCCAATAATTAAAAATGTTAATAATTAACTAACTATTTATCACATTTCATAGGAGACAATACGGTATTTTTTGTTATAGGAACCTTGACATAACTCAGTCTTAAAAAAGTGAAATTTTGTGCCAAATAATCGCGAAAATGAAATTGCAACCAATGCAAAAAGGAGGGCCAGATAAAATCGTGGAAATAGACTAATTGGGTAAAAACAAATCTCCATTTTACCTGATAAACAACTTTACCTTTAACACCTTTGTGAAACGTTTTAACAGCCATCCTTCCAAAAACCATTAATTGGAAATAGTATATACTTTTTCTTTAAATTCAATTCTGCCTCCTTGGTTTAATGTATAGCTGACACAAATCTTGTTTTCTAAATGACAGTATGTTGACAGGCAATTCTTGTTCTCCAGAATAAATTGATTCATGAAGTTTGAATATGTGAAAATATGTTTTTATTTTTCGGATAATTTACTGAAATCAAGATTTTGTTTTCACCATCTATTCAAAGTGAAAATAAATTCTGTTTTTCAGTTTCAATGAGAAAATGGTGTAAAAAATATACTGATCTGTTTTATTTCTCTTCTTTTATACACAAATATGGAGTAATTTACTTTCCGTTTTTAGAGAACTTCGTTAAAATTTACAAAAAAAAAAAAATCTTGGCATCTAATTTAATTTTTTTAATTCTGAGAGTTTGTGTGACATCCTTGGATCAATGATAACTGGTATTAAGTAAATCGCGCTGCATTCGATAGTCTAGGAGTAGTTGCGAAATACAAACACGTGGTCAGATTTTAATATAATAGATTCATGTTAATTTTCCTTTTCATAAAATTATGATGCGATTTTTAGTAGAAAACTCTCATCGGTATATAATGGATACTCATGCTTAATAATCAGTATAGATAAAAAAAAAACATTTAAATTTTTCGTTATAAATAGGCGTGAAACACATCTACTTTCTATACTTACTGATCCTTGTATTATTAATGTAAGGAATTGATTCACACTCATTTTAAAGCATATTGGAAAATTCCTGTTTTATTTCAAATATGACGTTTCTTTTTCCCCAGAGAAATCCCTTTTTAATTACATAATTCTTGTTAATTTTCTTTTCCAGGCAATTAATTTCAATACAGGCATAGGAGAAATTATGTTACTTTAACAAAATAATATTAAATCTTTAGGTTTTATCAACAAAAAAGGAACTATTAACATTTGTCATTTTTTTTAGGTAATCAAGTTATTTCTTTTAGTTTCAAGAATGAAAATAACTATTTCTCGCTGTCCATGACATCATTTTCAACATTGATAATTTTGCGGAGCATATTATTGACATTTGCTAACCATTTTATTTTCAAACTTCTTTTTACTTTCTTAAAATTTAAATAAAAAATACGGTATAGTTATATTAGCCGTGCACAGACGGTAAAACGCCCAGTATTGTTACCATACAAAAGAAAAAAAGTTAAAAAAAAAAACCCGAGATCATTTTATTTCACCATCAAAGCATATCTGCTTTATTTTCGATGTATGACATCATATTCGCCTGTTTTCTATGGTTACGCATATTGAAACCTTGTATTATTATCAAAAACTAAAAAAAGTACGTTTTATTTCTAATAATATTATTTAATCTTCTTTTTAATTCTTTAATTTTTTTATTTCATTTTCATTTTTCATGGGAAAATTTTTCAATTGAAACTGAATTATTGAGTAAAATTATTATTCCGGGATTTGATTTAGTTTTTGGCAACAATAAAGTAAATTTAACCATTCTAAAATATTATACGAAAAAATGTCCATTTATTCTCTATGAAAATAATGAAATTTTGAATTATTAAGAAAAATATTTGAATAAAATAAACAAAAACCAGCCTATGTTCATTCAAGGGTTATAATCAACCTATATGCAAAGATACAGGATCATTAAATGCTCCATTTTGACGCTGGCTTCAGCCTAACATTTGCACACAATCAGATTTATAATATTAGTAGGATAATATTATTTAATCTTCTTTTTAATTCTTTAATTTTTTTATTTCATTTTCATTTTTCACGTGAAAATTTTTCAATTGAAACTAAATTATTGAGTAAAATTATTATTCCGGGTTTTGATTTAGTTTTTGGCAACGATAAAGTATTAGCAACGGTAAAGTAAATTTAACCATTCTAAAATATTATACGAAAAAATGTCCATTTATTCTCTATGAAAATAATGAAATTCTGAATTATTAAGAAAAATATTTGAATAAAATAAACAAAAACCAGTCTATGTTCATTCAAGGGTTATAATCAACCTATATGCAAAGATACAGGATCATTAAATGCTCCATTTTGACGCTGGCTTCAGCCTAACATTTGCACACAATCGGATTTATAATATTAGTAGGATAGGATAAATGATTTACTTATCAAGTTACAGGTGATTCTTGTTGCATGAGAAATTTTTCCTCTTTCTTGCGCGGCTGCATTGGGAATTAGGTTCAAAATGCCCCCTTTGACAGTATTTTCTGAAAGATTTTCTGATTTTACCAAAAAATGGAAAACATCCTTCGATTACATAGTTTCTGAATAAGAACACCTGCCAATTTTATGCATTTCTGAACAAAAATGAATTCAGAAATGTGTCAGAAAGTAGCCAGTTTAGATTTCAGAACAGCCGTAAGTTCTAAAAAAGAGCAAATAATAATGTTATATGAATAACAGAATCTGTCGAATTTCGGCAATAGCCAAGCAGTTTACATGACATGGATTCATTATCTTCTTCTTAAATATATCTTGCAATGAGTGTATATTCATTCTCCATTTTCTCCTATTGTAGTCAGCTTTGCCTAAAATTAACTTTATTTGTCTGTGGACTGTGGATAGTGTATGCTAAATCTGTATCTTCTAAGCTGTGAATCAAATTATCTACACACAGTCTACTGTTGAGAATGCTGAAGGCAGCTAGATGGACATTTTGTATTCCTTGATGTGATGTTTAATAGTGGCATTTAACAAAAATGAGCTCAATCTTGTTCCAAAAATTACACATGCAGGGCTCCCAACACATTTTAGTCCTCTAAAAGGCGGGAAAGGGGATCATTTTTATTTAAAAAGAGGACTTTGGGAGACCATTTATTTTTAAAAAGGGACCATGTGTCTAAAAATACTGCACCAAGTTTTCCTAAATATGCTAGCAATTTTTTTTTTATTATCCCAGAAAATATGTTAATTGGTTAGCTTTATCAAGATGTCATTAAACAATGTACGCAGCTATATTTAAACACAGTTAAATATACTACTGCAAGAAGATAGAAAATATTCCACATTCGGCACTCACCTTGATAATTCTCCTTAAAGGAGTCTGAACTTTTAATTCAAATTGTTGCCAGGGTTCGTAAATATCATGATATTTTCGAAAATATCAAAAATATTCGATATTTTGATATATATCCGATATTTTTTATATATATCCGATATTTTCAAAATAGTCAACTTACTGCTGATAACAAATATTTTCAAGCATAATATAAATTAGAAACTAAAATATATTGTACTTAACATGAAAACTTAAACAATATATTAAAACTGCTTCTGCCCCCCTTTTTTTTTTTTTTTTTTTTTCACTTTGAAAAAAATTGAAGATCAACTAATCAACACAACAGAAACAATTTGCTTTATACACTTATAAAAAAAAAAAACCTATAAGATTCAGTATCAACTATCTGAGATACTGAATCAAGAAATCAGAAATTTATAAAACAAAAAATTAAATACAAAATAGTTTTTTTTTTTTTTTTTTTTTTGAAAAATTTAAACATAAAGGTCAGCTTATTTTTTTATTCCCTAACATGTTGTACAATTTAAGCTCAACAACACCAAAACCAGAAATTGATTATTTTCTAATGAAGCTGTATAGAACTGATTATCTAAATTAGACAGTTTATCTTTCTATATCTGTCCGGAGTTAGTTATAGCCTACATAATTATTAGTCCCATATAATCTACATTTAAAAATAAAAACTTCAAACAAAGCTTGGATTTTTTTTTTTTTTAGCTAGAAAAGTCACTGCCAGAGACAAATGCTCTTTATCTACAGAATGAAACAGTCAATATTAGTTGAAAATTTCATTTACACTTGTTTTGACTTAAAATATCAAAAATATCTTGCACAGTGATATTTTGAAAATAAATATCAAATATTGAAAATAACAAATATCTTGATATTTTGAAAATAAATATCAAATAATACAAAAATATCAAAAATATCAAAAATCTTGATATTTTGAAAATAAATATCAGATATATATCATGATAGATATTGAGATACATATCCATTGATATGTATCAACAAACCCTGATTGTTGCTTTATTAATATTTAGAACAGCAAAAAAATGATTTGCAATAAAATATAAACAGTAAAAATTAATGCATCGAAGAAAACATTAAACCAATGAATTGTTAGCAAAATTACACATTAACTGTTACAAAATATAGTGCATTTCTTATAATTTAACACGGAGTAACTGATCAGTGAATAAAAAAAGCACAGCATAACAGCACCTCCTGTTGAGTATTAGAATTTAAAATTAGATTAACATACATATTGTTAATTATTAACCTCAAACATAAAATTTAGTTCCTTTCTACACAATAGAAGCCAAGATAAGCTATAAGGTTCATCAGAAAAGCATAGTACGGCAAACACCCTGGGGAGTGATCAAAACCAATATTGAATCTACAGTTATTCATAATTACCTTACATATTAAATTTGGTGAAATTCCGTCTTAAACATGCTGAGATCTGGCTATCTCAGAAATTGTTAAAAATGTGATCCAGTAGCACCACCTGTTGTATGAAATGCACCAAAATCTAATCAGCATAAATTTATGTCAAGGGTTAAATGAATGTGAAATTTGGGGCAATTTCACCCAAGAGATGCTGATATAGTTATCATGTAAATTGCAAAAAATTCAGCAAAGCAGGGCCACTTGTTGGGCCATATACATCAAAACCTAATCAGCACTTGTATGTGATAAAGTATAATTAAATATGGCAATTGATGAAATTTCATGCTTTAATTTTTGAGATAGAATGGCTACAAAATTTGTATTACATACAGAGATATTCAAAAAATTGTCAAATCGCATTCAAGTCAACCTAAAACATGCAAATCCATCAAAAAATGGAAATTATTTTCATGATTCCAATACTTTCTTCTGATAAATATATTTTAAAGAAAGTATCTCTCTATATTAAAGAAAAGTAACCACCGCCGCCGCAGCCGCTGTCAATGAAGATTTTGTACCTTGAAGTCTTTCTGGACTAATATTCAGAAAACTATTACATATAAAAATTTAAAAATTGGCAGTTTTATAAAGAAATGTTCGATAAACACGCTGAAGCAAACAGTTTTTAAATCGAAGAATTATTTTAAGAGATATTTAAAATCAAATTTGGTCAAAACAGTTTTCTGAAAAAAGTTTTATAGGAACGAAAACTATGCACAGGAATTTAACCATAATTTGTAGGGATATAGTTGACAAGTTTGCGGTGTGCAGGCTGTAATTATTTTTTTTATTTGAGTAATTTTTTTAGGTTATATTTCAATTTTTTCTTCAAAATTTGCATTATTTTTCTGAGGATTTATTTCATATTTCATAAAATCCATTATTTGAATTGTTGCCAATTTGTAAAATAGCGCATATAATATTCCCTTTCAATTAAGAAATGTATTTACACGTGACTATTAAAACAGAAATAAAACTTTAAAATAATAATTAAATGATCACGTGATAAAAGCAGTAAATGTAGAAAATTACGTAAAAAAAATATACTTGCATGTGAATATTAAAACGAGAAATAATTAAATTATTAGGCGTTTTCAAAGCATTACGTAGGGAAACTTACGTCATATTTAAAATGCTCAAATAGCAATATTTCCAAACAATTTCAATTAAAAATTATAGTTACACAAAAGATTACTTTGTTTCGACAAATCTTTTACCTGTTATTGTAAATTTTAAAACAGCGTAAATAATATTTCCTCTCAATTAAAAACTATATTTTTACGTTTAATAATTACCTTTAAAATGCCGAAATAACTAATAAATTGTTAAAATATCATTAACAATATGGTACCCCTCTTTTATCCCGACGACTACTTTTCATAACAAAAAACTATCGCCAAACTATAGGATTTAACACTAAAACATAATGCATAAATGTGGTGCCACATTCACTTGACGTCAGAGGCAATACATGTGTTTGTTATAACATCAAGTGGTTTTTAATTCGACATATATATATATTTTTCATTATGTTGCACTGATTTATTAATTATTTCATTAATTAAAATAACAATTGCATCCTTAAACGGCATTGAAAAATGTTGCGATGAACAGTTACATACAATAGATCAGTTTCAACTGACGTCACAAACATTTATTCACCAGCCGAGACAGATAATTAAGAAAAATAATGTAAATAAATATCCAAGACTATTTTTTTCTGTTTTCATTAATATATTGTAACTTTTATTGTTTAAACTTACTGATAGTTGACTCTTTGGTGAGTGTGGTTTTTCCGAATTTCTTGTACTTTATTTATTTGTTTGTTTATTTATTTATTTTATTTTATTTTAATTTTTTTTTTTTTTTTGAGATTTCTATGGCAAAATTCAGCACAAATGTCATATACGCACCATGTTGGTGTGATTTTTTTCAACTGCCAATTTGGCGAAAACTTTGTTTTCCAATATTAGTTTCAAATAGCATGCTAAAATAACACACGATTTTTTATTTGAATATAAAAATGAAATAGCTTCTATTATTTTAAAAAAGGATATAAATAAATGATAGTTTGATATAAATAAATATTGATATACATAATAAAAATAAAAAATAAAAGTAAATAAACAACAATTTATTCAAAAACAAAGTTATCGCTAAATTGGCGGTTGAAAAAAAATCATGCCAGCATGGTGCGTATATGACACCTGTGCCAAAATTCTTCTATTTGTTTATTTGGTGTTACAGTTTGGCGATAGTTTTTTGTTTCTTTTAATGAAAATTGATTGACGGGATAATGGAGAAGTATCAAAAAGACAAATAAACCTTGAATTAAATATCCCTTGATGAAATAACTAATACGTGTAACGCATCTGATGCCAACTGAATGCAACGCAATGCCACGATCATGCACGTTTGGCGTTAAATGATATATTCTCTCATCAGTTCTTTTTTTTTATAGAAAGTAGTCAACGGGATAATGGAGAAGTAACCAATTTTCTATAGCATCATCTTAAAATTCTCCAATGCAGCGACATAGTTTACTTAACCATTTCACACAAGTTGATTTTTAAATGTTTAATTCATCTTATTTAATCAATCAGGAAAACAGTTTTTAGCTGTTTCGAGAGCAGTTGATTCGACCTTAAAATCCCTCAGTCAAAGGAAAATGAATGGAAACCCGGTTACAGCAAATCGCCACTGGTCGTTTAATTATAATACAATCTTCCGTAATCGTTTTAGAGTTGATCAAATCAGACTGTTTTTAAATCATGCGGTGTCAGAACGGGGATTGGCGAGCGTAGCTCGTAGGGCCCCCTAGTTAAAAAAACAAAAACAAGAAATTGTAATTAAGATTTCTTTAATAGCCAGGATATACTTTTTCCATCAAAATTGAAAACAAAACTACATCTATAGTAATAAAGATAGAAGATTTTCTGTGTGTGTGTGTGTGTGTGTGTGCTGAAGAGACAGTTGTGCATAGAGAAACAAGATTTGGCAGGAAGGTACCTGTATGTCTAAAGTTAGCTTTTGGAGTTTTTTATTAGATTTCATTTATTTTAATTTTTTATGGGATTTTGAGCATTTTTTTCACTTTTCACTGTGATTTTTTCACATTAATAAAAGTAATCTGGTTTCAGTTTTTTAGTACAATGTAGTACATTTTTTCTGATTTTCAATAGAGTTTATTTAGAATTTGTACAGAGCTGTTTTTTATTTTTTAAGATTTTTTTTATGCGGATGTCAGCTCTATTTAACATAAGATTTCGTTTTCAAATTTTTAGCATTAATGTAATAAATTGTGTCCTTTGCGATTGCGTCCTCCAATTTGAATTTTTATTGATTTTTAGATGTTTAAATATGTATTGTTTTTATTTATAAAGTACATTAACAAACAATTTTAAATAGCATGAAAAATAAATAACAAGAATGGAAGAAATGTTTTAATTCTTGATTATGCAGAAAATTTTCTGGAAGAGTATCATCTTGTTTGAAAGAAATGGCATTCCGATAATTAAAAATATGCAAAAAGGCAATTTTACTCCGTCCATTTCCTTTTAAAAGATTCAAAGTTGTGATGATCTTTAAATTTATTTTTCTTAGTTTGTGTTTTTGTCTCCTCTTACTCGAATGCTTCCTTCCCTTTGGAATGATCTAATTTTTTGGTACTAAGCCAAGGTCAGTCTTTGAAGATTGATCTTCAACTTTTGAAGGATATAAAAAAAATATGAAGAAGTAAACAAAAATCTTACTACAGATATTCCTTCAAATATTTCTTAGACATCAGTCTATTAGTGAAAAACTGATTGATTTGGCTTTATTTGATGATGAAGTAGCAATGAATGATAAATAGAAGATGTTAAAAGCTCTAGAAAAAAAGTTATAAAGCCTATAAATATTAATGATCAAGTTATCGTTGGACTACTTTGTAACAAAAAATACAAAGCAATTCTTTATCTTTTTTATTTCTATTCATGCAATTTTTTATGTGTAGATGTAAGTTGCTGGAAAGATATAATTGGTTATTAAATTGGAAAACAAATTGTGCAATCACTGAAAGTAATGAATAATGTAGCAGAACACAGTGTTGCATTTATTCAAAACTTTAACTCAATTCTGACGCAGGATGACGAACAGAAACAATATCTTATGCAAGTGATAGAAGAGAATCATAAGAAATTTCCAGATTGCATAAAAAGAACACCGTTTAAAAATTTTAATTAAAGAAAATCAGTTATTATATGGTTGAGTACTAATTATGCTCATTTAATTTTATTTCTTAAAATGCATGTATTTAGTGTAAAGAACTAAAGGTAAATCACTTCAGGCACCTTTAAATTTTTTTTTGATTCAATTAATTTTTTGTATATAGCATTTTTATGACAATCCTCACAATATGAGAGAGTAAGAAAGAAATATTTTTCACTTTTATTTTTTAACATAGGGTTGGGGACCACCCTAATGGTGATCTGCTGTAACTGGGTTTCCATTCATTTTCCTTTGACTCAGGGATTTTAAGACCAGGGATTTTCGGGATTGACTCAGGGATTTTCGGATCAACTGCTGTTGAAACAGCTAACTACTATTTCTATGATTGATTAAATAAGATCAATTAAACATAAGCACTTGAAAATCAACTTGTGTAAAATGGCTAAGTAAACAATGTCACTGCATTGGGGAGTTTTATAACGATGCTATAATAAAATTGGGTACTTCTCCACTATCCCATTGACCATTTTTCATTAGAGAAAAAGCTGTTGCCAAAATATAGGATTTAACGGCAAAAATTCATCACTGTGGTGTCACATTCGAATTGAATTGACATCAGATGCGTGCATTATATGTGTTAGTAATGTCATCAAATGATTTTTTATTTGATGTTTATCTGTATTTTTAATGCTATTTTACCAATTTATTAGTTATTTTGTTAATTTAAATAATAATTACGACCTTAAACAGTGACGCCATGATATTAAAAAAGAAAATACATTGAAAAAATGTTCCTATGCATAGTTATGCAGAACAGATTTGCACAACAGATACGTTTCAACTGACGTCATAAAGACTTATTCACCAGCCAAGGGGGATCATTAAGAAAAATATAGTAAATAAATAGTTAAGATTACTTTTTTTTATTATTAACGCTTTCCAACATAGTTTTAAAATGTTTATGACTTCGGTTTGTCAGACGTCTGTCTGTGTTCTAACTCTCATAAATATACTCGGATTGCCCTGAAATTTTTGTATGTGATTTGCACTTACTATAGCATAATCCCTATTGAAAATGAAGTGTGTAGCATTTATAGTTTATGTACAGGGGCAGTCAAAAGTATTCAGTTACAATACGGTCAATGGGAAAAAATCGTTTCAAGTGCATTAGGATGATGTTACGCCATTTGAAACATGATAAAATTGATATACAATTATGTAGCACACTAAAACATGTTTTTTCTAAAATATGGTGTGCAAAGTATTTATTATTCATGCACAGGGTCACACAAAATAATTCTGTCACACAATGTTCTATGGAGGAAAAACATTTGCAATGTAATTTAATGATGTTTCCCCTATTTAAAACATAATGAAATTTATATGTATTACTGAGATGCACTATAAATTGCTCACCAAATAGTATAGTGTGCATTGCATTTATCGTTCATTTACACAGACACACAAAAGAATTCGGTTACAGTCTTTGTTCGATAATTACAGTCTATATGTGATAAGTACATTTTTAACTTTGCTTTGGATTTTTAGGTTCAACTAAATGTTTGCATAGTACGTGGTGTGTATAAATTCTGTTGAACATATACAGGGCTACACAAAGGAATTCGTAAGTATTACTAACTATGAGAGTAAATTGCTTAACCCCTTAAGCACCACGACGTACCTGCGTGCGTCATGAACTCTGCCAGGATGTATCCAGGGATCTGTCCAGACTTTTCTCCCAGGGTCCTGTTTCTGTGAAATTGTGAACAGCTTTTCACATTTATGAAAAATCTAGCTATAATTTTGTGAATTTGAAAAGATCGTTATATTAAGGTTCTTGTTTATACACATTTTCAAGAAGATATACGTATGTAAGATACACAAATTTTCTTTTTATATGGAAAACTGACAGTCAGATTTTACTTTTAAATGATTAAATTTGTGAAAGGAGAGTTTGGAGAGGGAAAAGTTTTTGGAAAGTTTATTTTTAAGAGAAAAAATTTTGTGAAGGGTCCTGTTTAGAGATGAAAAAAATTGTGAAGGGTCCTGTTTTGAGATGAAAAAAATTGTGAAGGGTCCTTTAAAGGACCCAATTTCTTTCTAAACAGATCCCTGGTATCGTATGTACCTACATCTTCATTTTAATTCCAGACTGCAATGTTCTAAGCATCTGGTTTTATGCGTCACTAATTGCTATTGTGATTGATTTTGTACGAGTTTTATAGCAATGATTGTTTCCGCACCCAATAGATGGCGTTACGTGTCCAAAATACATCATTAGTTTTCTCGTTGCTTTGTTTCTTTCTTCGTTGTTCATTTGTTTATTCATTGGTTTGTTTGTATCTCTGATAGATAGTGATTTTAAAGAATAATTATGTCAGTCATGGACAGTGATTATGTTCCTAATTTTGACAGTGACATAGACTATAGTGATGATAGCTTTGAATCAAGCGATGAAGATTGGAACTTCGTACCTTATTTCAGTTTGTATAATATAAATAAACCATTATTTCATCTCCTTACATTACATGTAATTAAATAATTCACATGTAATAAAAACTAATGACAAACTGCTTTTGACACAATCTAATATATCTGGTATTCAGGATACTATCACTAAATTGAATATAGGGGTTAAGGGTATTTTTAATTGTGTTACACATTTTCCTGCTCAACTATATTTAGTAGACTAATATAAGTTTGTGGAATCTATATATATATTTGTCTTACGTGGCGCGAAAATAGGGCTGAATTTGTAACTTATGGTTTGGCAACAACCGTAGTTTCCAGAGCTCAGACCAATGAACAGACTAGATTGTGTTAGATTAGCTCCACCTCCAATATGGCCGTCAGTGTGAGAGCATTGAAACAATAGAATGAAGCTCAAACTAGCAATTATTAAAAATAAAATAACATGTACGTAATCCAAAGCGTCTGAGATGATTCCTCATTTTAATTATGACCAATATCGTTAATTTCAAATGAATTCTCAACTCTTATTCAGAATTCATTTACTAATTTCACTCACTCAAAAGTCGGAGAAGAAAAAAATCAACTTTGTAGATTGCACCTGGCGCCATCTGTTGATGTATTGAGGAAGTAAAAAATAATTTCTACGTAGTTTTTTTTTTCTAATGAATTTAAATCGTGCTGTACAAAAGATCCTTTTTTCATAGTATTTAAAAGATTTATATGCTCATTGGTAGCGCCAACTAAATACATTTTCAGTTGTGTTTTCAACGGAGAATTACTTTTTTACATTTAAAAAAAATTGTCAATTTCATATGTTCAAATGTTTTATGGTAGAACTCATTCCGGCTAGAATTGCAGAAAAAAAGAGGCGAGCGGGCGAAGCGAGCTGTGACCGCGTAGCGGTCTCAATGTGAATTGTTTCGCAATTCACGGGGGGTTGGCGAGCGTTAGCGAGTAGGGGGCTGAGCCCCCTAGTATAAATAAATTCATATACAGGACTATGCATAGAACAAGATACATTGTCGCTAATGGTTAGTAATTGCTGAAAGTAAGTTTTAAGTTACTTTATGTTCTTTTTACCTGAATTAAATTTTAGTTTAATATGTGATGTGCACAAAAATGTTTATATAATATACAGGGCTGTACAAAAAATTGAGCATTTCCATGGATTGACGAAAATTTCTAAAAATGAATTTTCTAACTGGACTAATTTTTATTATGCTATGTAGTATATATATCCAAGTCTATATATCATATACAGAGCTGCACAAAATAATTTGACTACTTTGACTGTGGAAGGTACATGCTAAAACTGGATTTTTAAATGTGTTAGATGTTTCCTAAACTGTTTACTACATATCTTCTTTCACCTCATTTAACGGTAAAGTTTCGTTACAGTTTTCTAGATGTGTTAGTGTTTCATAATCTATGCTTGATTCCTGGTTTTCCATTCTTGTTTCATTAATGTATTACAAATTTTATTGCTTAAAGTTACTGACAGTTGACACTTTATTGAGTGGGGTTTTTCTAATTTCTTGTATTTTTTTATTTTTTTTATTTTTTTAGATTTCATTGGCAACATTCTATTTGTTTTTTGGGTGTTAGAGTTTGGTGAAAGTATTTTTTTTAATGGAAAGTGGGCAATGAGATAATGAAGAAGTACCAAAAATTGTTTTCAGTAAGTCGTTTTAATATATAGTTTCCAATATGACATAATTGAAGGAAAATAAGTATAATTATGCATTTTATGAAAGAATACTAACTCTTATACCAAAATTACAAATAAAAAACTTAATTATTAATTCCTGTTTATACAAAATTTATTAATGATTACTCACACAATAGAAATGTGCAGGCTGTAAATGGGTACAGTGTTTATGTTTATATGTGTAAGAAATTCAAATAAACATTTGTATTCTAAATTCAAATTTTTAATATAAAAATATATTTAAAGCAGAACATTATAAAATGGCTACAGGCTATTTACTGAAAGTAAAGAATGTAACTTTTTATCTTTTCCGTGGAGTGTAAGAAGAAAGGGAAAAAAATTGTTTCCTAACAAAACATAACAAAGGTTTTTTCAATATATAATTTTAAATTTAATTTAATTACTTTTTTATTTGTAACAGACTACTTTCATTAGATAAACAATTATAAATTAGTACCAAAGATTTAAATATCTACACATGTTTAAGGCTCATTACATAAAACAAATGTAGCAAAGTTATATAAAACTTTTTGATAATTAAAAAATTTATTAATGGCTGACAAAATACTTTATTTAGGAAAAAATAAATTAGATATCTGATTTTTAATTTGGTTCTTAAGTTCTTAAGTATTAGACTGAATCCCATCTATTTTATAAAAATTTAAAATATATAAAACTATTTTAATTATATATATTAATTAGCAAATTAAGTTAAAAATATTAAATGATATATGTTATTAAATATAATTGTTTTTTATACCATTATGATCCTTATTAATTTATAGATCTAACTACACACTAAAGAAGAATAAGAATTTGCCATTTTTTTCCATTTTTGCCCTGATTTTTTCCAGTTTTTGCCACTGTCCTTGCAAAAATACCAACCCTGTGAGCATGTTATTCAAGAGATGGTGAAAAACAAAAATACATCGATATAAAAGTAAATACTTTTACTTTAAACTTTGATTTAAAGATAACATTAAATAGATGCATTATATGAAATTATGAATAGATGCAAAACATTATCAAACCACAGCTGAAAGTAGCTTTTAACCCTTTCAGGGGCAAAGTACTTTCAGTACTAAAATGTTGAAATAAATGACTGGCACCAGAATTAACGTAGAAATTTATTTGGAAATAAGAAAAAGGCAAAAAATCACATACATATTAAATGGGAAAGATTTTAGTAAATTTCTGGTGCCAGTGTGGGGTTTGGGAATTAAAATTAAGTGGTTTCATAAACATACCACTGCCCCTGAAAGGGTTAAAAGAATACATAATTCAAAAGAAAATATTTTATAAAAATAAAATGTAGAAAAATAATTACAACAATTGAATTTCATTGCTAAATTATTTATCCCATTGCAAATAATGATTGACACCTATATACACTGCGACAATGCCTATCCTGACTCCGGAACAGCCCACCCCAAAAAAAATGTAGTGATTTTCACATTACTGATGTAAAAGGCATCAAAGAGCGAGTTTAGGAGGGTTGGGCATTTAATACATCAACGACTGAAATTAATCATTGTTCTCGTCGGTGGTAAAGAAAGTGTGGAGGGCAACCAATGCCTACATGCACTGCAGCAGTGTCTAGAGAAATTACAGAAGATTATTGCATATAAGGTTTGCATTAGAACTTTGACCTATAATTACCCAAATTGCAGATCAAATTTCAAAAATTGGACCTTGTTATTATCCCTGTTTTACTAAGATATATGTTTGTGATAAGTTAGTGTTATGAGTGTAATACTCGATCTTGTCAACAACAGATGGCGCCACTGCAATGTGCTTATGTGATCGGCAGATCATCGGTCGGTCGCCAGTCGTTTGTTCCGATCTGAATAAATGTTGTTTATGTTTTCAGCTGCCTACCGGCATGAGTTCTTACACTACCACGAACCCTCAGATGCAACAGTTGGCGACGAGAATGGAATGGTGATGTTAGAAGAAGTTTTTTCTTTTTTTTTTTCGGCGAATCTAAACAGCCGATCTTAAGCCGCGCTGTTTAGATTAGTACCGCGCTAAGCCTAACACGTGGTCGCGGAGTTACAAGTTGCCGGTAGCGCTCGCCGAACGAAGCCTAAAGTGCCAGTGCGTGCGTGCTTGTGCTCCTTGCAGTAAGCTGTAGAAAATAGCTTAAGATGGGCTCTTTTGGCCAAATTAAAGAGTTCGATTCTACTACTGAATCATGGACTTTGTATACCGAATGGGTGGAACAGTTTTTCATCGCAAATGGGATTGTGAATGATGATCGCAAAACAGCTATTTTCCTGACGATCGTCGGCCCAACTACGTATGCTTTGATCCGCAATCTCCTGTCACCAGCGGCGCCGACTACAAAAACACTTCAAGAAATAATTCTGGTGCTAAATTCGCACTTCGACCTGGCACCTTCTGTGATTGTAGAAAGGTACAAATTTAATAGCAGAGTTCGACACGCCGGTGAATCAGTTGCTAATTTCATTGCAGAACTACGTAGCTTGGCAAACCATTGCAATTACGGCGCATCGCTCGATGAAATGTTACGGGATCGAATCGTTTGCGGGATTAAAGATGAAGGAATCCAGCGAAAACTACTGGCAGAAAGCGTGCTAACGAGAGCCACAGAGATCGCGGTGACGATGGAGACGGCAGCCAGGGATACAATAAATCTGCGTATGACCGATTTCGGCTCGGAGGTAAATAGAATTCAATCCAGGAATAGTAATGCAGAGAAAAGACCAGATCCTTATGTGACAAGCCAGAATGCTGAAAAATGCAATCGATGTGGAGGTAGTCACGTGGCGAACGAATGCCGTTTTAGAGATGCTACTTGCCATGCTTGTAAAAAAACCGGGCACATCGCTAGAGTGTGCCGATCTAAGAAGAGAAACCAGGGAGCTCGGGTGCATAATTTGCAGGTGGAGAAAGCAGAAAATAAGGTGCCACCAGTCTACACGCTATTCAACATATCAGGGATAGGAGAAGCCTTGCCACCTGCTAAAGTTGAATGCTTACTCCAGGGCAAGCCATTCGTTTTTGAAGTGGATTCAGGTGCCCCTTTTTCCTTAATGCCATTAAGTATATTTAATAGTGTAGAAGAATATTTTCCTCCTTTGAAGCCAACTGCAGTTAAGTTAAATTCTTATACAGAGCATCCTATTGAAGTGATAGGAATGACACACGTTAATGTGTCCTATGAATCTAAGTCTTGCTTATTACCTTTGATGATTGTTGGGCAAGGAAACATTAATTTAGCAGGCAGCAATTTGATTTATCCATTGCAGTTGATGAATATTTTTAAAAACCCGAACCAGTCTTACGCCACAAACAATGTGCCAACTCCTGAACTGATGTTACATAATCTTTTAGAAAGATTTAAAGATTTATTTTCACCAGAATTAGGTATTGTGAAAGATGTCAAAGTGCATTTGATAAAGAAAGATTCTGCAACACCTAAATTTTTCAAGGCACGTCCAATCCTGTATGCTCTTTCAGACAAGGTTGATCAGGAGTTAGTTCGCCTCGTTAAAGAAGGCATTCTTGAGCCAGTGAAGACCGCTGAGTCTGCAGCACCAATTGTGCCTGTGTTGAAGCGTGACGGACGCATCAGAATATGCGGAGACTTTAAATTAACAACCAACAAGGTGACTGAATTGGAACAATATCCACTGCCGAACATCGAAGATTTATTTGCCCAGCTTTCTGGCGGAGTTGTTTTCTCTAAACTGGACCTTCGTGATGCCTACTGCCAGTTGCAGCTAGACGAAGAGTCCAAAGATCTAGTCGTGGTTAATACCCATAAAGGACTTTTCCGCTACACTAGAGTACCGTTCGGAGTAGCCTCAGCCCCCGCTATGTTCCAGAGGGAAATTAACAAAATTCTACATGGTCTGAAGGCTACTTGCTATCTTGATGACGTTCTGGTTTTTGGAAAGGATGAAGCTGAACATCTACAGAACTTGACGGCTGTTCTAAAACGCTTACAGGAAGCTGGAATGAAGCTCAACTCTGATAAATGTGAATTTTTGAAGTCTTCGGTCGAATACCTTGGTCATAAAGTCTAAAGTGGATGCTGTGGTCAAAGCACGTGATCCCAAGAATGTTGATGAGCTACGTTCCTTCATCGGACTGATTACATATTATGGTAAGTTTTTACCAAACATGGCCACCCTGTTAGCTCCATTATATGAGTTGTTGAAAGCCAAATCTAAATGGAGATGTGAGACACAGCAGAGGGAAGCGTTTTCAAAAGTGAAAGAGGTTCTACAGAACTCATCGCTGCTGATACACTTTGATAACGGGAAAGAGGTTGTGTTGGCCTGTGATGCAAGTCCTTATGGGCTTGGAGCCGTTTTATCCCACGAAACTGACGATGGCGATCGTCCAATAGCTTTCGCTTCCCGTTCCTTAACCGAAGCTGAGAAAAACTACAGCCATATAGAGAAAGAGGCATTATCTTTGGTTTTTGGTGTTACCAAATTTTGCAAATATCTGTTGGGACGAACATTCACATTGCTCACTGATCATCGTCCCTTAGTGAACCTTCTTTCTGCAGACAAGCCGGTCCCAGTGGTAGCTGCTGCGCAGATCCAGTGTTGGGCTCTGACCCTTGCAGCATATTCGTATACGATCAAGTACAGAAAGGGGAGTTTGCATTACACTCCAGTGACAAGGCATCTGATTGCCACTGAAATTGACAAATGTCCTGACCTAAGAAAGCTAAAATCTTACATCTTGAAAGGTTTCCCTAAGAAAATAGAGCAGAATTTGTATCCCTTCCTCAGAGTAAAGGATGAATTATCTTTAGAAGAAGACATAATTTTTAGAGGCTCACGAGTGCTCATCCCTGAAAAATTTAGAAAATTCATCCTAGACGAGTTCCATTCATCTCACCAAGGCATAACAGCCATAAAAGCACATGCTCGTTCCTACGTTTGGTGGCCAGGGTTAGATACTGATCTGGAAGATAAAGTAAAGGGTTGTGTTGCATGTCAACAAAATGCTTCAGCACCTCTGACAAAGTATGTTCCTTGGCCTATGCCAGAGCAATCATGGGAACGGATCCATATCGATCATGCAGGTCCAGTGGAAGGCCACATGCTTCTTATAATTGTAGATGCCAAGACAAATGGCTAGAAGTGGCACAAGTATCTAGTATATCTTCTAATGTAACCAGAATGGTATTACGTAGCCTATTTTCTTGTTTCAGCCTCCCCAAAAACGTGGTCAGCGACAATGGCCCTGGATACAAAAGTGAAGAATTTGGGAATTTCTTATCTCGCAATGGCATTGCCAAGGTTAAAACGCCACCGTACCATCCACATTCAAATGATCTAGCAGAGCGAGCGGTTCGAACAGTGAAATCAGCGCTGAAGAAAATGACTGGAGGGACTCTTGCAGATAGGCTGTCTCGGTTCCTCCTCAATTATCGAAATACACCATCAGCAGCTACAGGTATATCTCCAGCTGTGGCTATGTTTGGCCGTCCTCTCCGGACACGGCTGGACCTGATTAGAGATCCTGTGAGCCAAATGCATGAGGAGGAAGAGGTCAGCTCAGAGAAATATACAAAAGGCACTCCAGTTTGGGTGCGTTCGTTTGGTCGTGGCCCACCATGGGTTGCGGGCAATGTTTTACGTCCCGTGGGAAAAGTTATGTGGGAAGTCTCAACCCCTTTGGGAAATTGGACATGTCACATCGACCAGCTGAGGCTCAGGCAGGAAGATCTGCGTGCTGATGTTCGTACGCCACCTGACTTACCAGCTCATACAGCTTCACAAACAGAATCTGCTGATCTGCAGGTTCCCACAAGCACTCCCGAACCCCCTGTGCTCCCCTTAGAAGTAAGTTCTCCAAATATAGTGTACAAGTCACCTGCAAACCCCCCCAGTTCTATCACCACAAGTGTTCACCCCTGATGTAAGTACTCCATTGCTTAGGCGTTCAGGACGTATTAAAGTGAAACCAGCACGTCTACAGTTTTAGACTGTTTTGCCTTGAACCTGACAAACTGTTCGTTAGTGTTGAACTGTTTTCTGTGATAGACTGTTTTGCTTTGAACTATCTCTATGTAAAAGACTCTGACATTTTGTATGTTCTTTAAGAAGGAGGGAAATGTTATGAGTGTAATACTCGATCTTGTCAACAACAGATGGCGCCACTGCGGTGCGCTTATGTGATCGGCAGATCGTCGGTCGGTCGACAGTCTTGCACTAGCCGCGATGTAACGAGGTTGTTCCGATCTGAATAAATGTTGTTTATGTTTTCAGCTGCCTACCGGCATGAGTTCTTACACTACCACGAACCCTAAGATGCAACAGTTAGATTGTAATTGATCAAGCCACTGCTGATAAATCATGTTAATTTAATTGTCAGATTGGAGTAGATACACAGGAAGTTTCACTCACCTTCAGCTTGCTGTGCTTCAATGACACATATTAAGCAAAAATACAACTGTGCTAACTAATAATAAAAGTTACAGGCATTTTCTACAAATAAAATGAATAATATTTATACAGTATTTCACCACAAAGTATTCTTTAATAAATTTATAACATAAATTGATTTTTTTTTTTTTTTTAATCTAAAAGAACTATAAACATTAATCTGATTGCTTTGCACTGCTACCACTGATTTATTGCAGTAAAAACTATGAAATGATTGTATTCCATCACAATGCATATGGGTACTTTGTATCTATTACTTTTTTTACCATGCTAAGAAATAAATAATTGGACTTTAAAATGACTTTTCTCAAAATCACAAAATTCCACTTAATAAATACAGTAAAACCTATGAAAACAGAACCAGTCTATAAAAGAATCCTGTTTTAAACAGAAAAAGTTGATAATCTAGGCAGAAAGAATACCATACAACATTATTGCTGCTGAGACAAAAACATATTTAAAAAGGATTTTTACTTCATACCATGAGATTCTGTTTTATCAGGTTTTACTATACAGTGTGATTCATAAATATCGAAACAATAGGCTATATCCTTAAATATTGCCCCTAGGCACATACTTCCAATTGCAAATTTACATAAAAAAAGGTGCAAAATTTGATGAGATAAGTAAAGTTGCAACTCCATGAGGGGTCTATTTGAGAAAATACAAATTTTTATACGGCCCCCGTAGAACAAAATTTCCAATTAGGAATTTTTTACTTATTGCTTCCTGAATTAAACAAAAAAAAAAAATTCCATCTTGATATCTGCAAAACTCAGAGAGATATGTCCATTTTAATAATTCATGAGGTTTCAAGGGATCAGACACAAATTGAAATGTATGTAATTCAAGAAACAATGTCACTGTAAGACGTCCGGAAACATTTACTTATTTTTTATTTATTTATAGAGTAAGAATTTTGAATTTTTTTTTGTGATGGTTAACCATATAATTTGTAAACAGAATCACATCATAAGGCTTCTTACAAAATTTAAAAATAAAAAAATATATATTTTTTTAATTCATAGTAATTTAAAATTGTTATACTCGAAATATTATTTGTCAAATCAGGTAATTGTTATCAGAAATATGTAAGTTTTAATTTTGATTCAGCATTTAAAAAAATATTAATTTAAAAAATTAAAAATATTAAAAATATTTAAAATAGTAATTTAAAAAAAAGATGAAATTTATTTTAAACAAATCATATTTTGAAAAGTAAATTTTTTTTTTTCAAATTTTCTGAATTAAAATTTAAGTAAAATATTAGAAAATTATGTATTATCTTTAACGGTTATTGACTTATATCAACTTAAAGAAGTGAAATGATGAAAAAAAACCTATGATGCAGAAAAATGCATTTAAAGTTTTAAAGAAAAATTGGCTCCTAATAGAATGTTTAAATGATTTTTAAAAGTTTCCAGGTGAGTAAGCTGTAGTAACCTGTAGATTCAATTTCTGATTTAGTTTATTTTTTGCCATTATCGCCATCTTTCTTTACTGTTTAAATCTGTCAGTTGATTTAAACAAGACTTTTCTAACATGTCGATTTCGAGTTTTTTCATAGTTTTAGCCCTGACACCTTCATATTTTCCCCCTTAAAAGTGCCATTACACGAGACGTAAAAGTTGCCTCTAATTACAGGCGACTCACTGTTAAAACCATTTTCATGGGCGATGCACTTAATTGTGTTTAATTCATTATCTAGACAGGTGATTAATGATTATTTATACTCTTAGACTATTACATTTGAATAAATATTTATCTTTAAAAAACAATGGCATTTGGAATAAATGAAAAATAGGTTTAAAAACATCATAACTTTTGAACCTGTACAACAAAAAGTAGATTTTAAAAAAATTCTGTGTAATTTATTAAAATATATTTCCAATGATTCCGTTAAAAGAAGAGTTTCATTATCGCTATTACTATTTTTACAAAACTTATTTCCTGCCCACCACGTCCTAAGAACAATAAAGATACAGGCCAGCGGGCCGTGCCGGTTATGGGCCTGGCGCCAAGCTCGGGCTCATGAAGACCTCTGGCATATTTCTCAAACAAGTTTAACGCAAAAATCTATATGCTGCTATTTTATATCTAAACGTTACCATGCCTGTTTGTAACACTTGATGAAATCCCCTGAAAAAATAAATCCCCATTTTGGAAAAAAGATGAACTTACGAAAGTATATAACTCGTATAATAATCAATTAACTTCATAAGTATCCAATGAGTCGCTACATAGAATTGTCTTTAACATGCAAATATTTTATTCTTTTGTGGATTCCTCATCCCCCCCCCCCAATAATAGTTATGAACTATAAAAACGTAAAAAAACTTTAATTACCTTTATCCCCCCCTTGCACATTTATTCTTATCCACCAAAAAAGAAAAAGCTCCATAAATCTGATGCAATCATTCCGTCATCACTTTGGTCGGATGTAAGCACAATTATCACAATAGTGTTTTTATGAAATGCAAAACATGCAGCATTTAATTAAAATTTGCCACAAGAAGTAAATAATGAAATGTGTACAGTTTGTAATCGGTAATTTAAAAAAATGTTAAATTATACTTTATGAATAATCTTAAGAAAATATTTTACAGTTGCCTTAAAAATAAATTAAAGTGGTCACTTCCATAAAATTTCCATTGCAGCAAAAGTAATAAATTAAAATTTTGACATGTTTTAAATTTTATCTCAATTATGGTTTCAATTTAATAAAAAAAAAGTAAAATTAACTATTTTATTTCAGGATTAACATACAATCCAAACAAAATAGCTTAGAAGATTTCTTGAAGCCTAGATTTTAAATCCAAATTTCATTTATAAAAAGTACAACTTGAAAGTAAATATTAAAAGAAATAAATGAAAAATTACATAAATTACTTTATGGATAATATATCAAGAGAAAACAATTGAAAGATGTCCTAAAAAATATAACATTAATATACAGTTAATACAATGAAAAATATACAAGTTAAAAAAATGGGGGGAATTATTTTTTTGTAAAAAAAAAAAAAAAAATATGATTTTTTTTTTTTTTTTTTTTTTTTTTTTTTTTTTTTGTTTCTTAGAAGAAGAGTTTATGGAACTGATTTTTCTTTTCATTTGATTTCCAGATGTGGAAGTATGATATGAGAATCATATATTAAGTTTTAACAAACCCTATCCTTTATTTAATTTATATTTTTCCCCTTCCTTTGTCAAAATTTAATCGTGTTATCTTTAACTTCAAACAATAAGCCCGCTGTAATTTATACCCTTTCCCTTTTTCATTTTCACTTATGCTCGATCACTAATATCTCACGGCTTTTCGATTAAAATAAAAAAAAAAAAGAAAAGAATTAAATCAGCACAGATGCCTTTTCGTAATTTTACTTTCCGTAACCAAGCTTATAACACAATATGTGCATTGCACATTTTTGTGGCCACAAAAGTTATGCGAACCTTTCATTTGGCCCAAATGCATGCCCTTATATGGTAGTGGTAAGAACGCAATCACTCACACCCATGTCTAAAAATATATTCTCATTGTTAAAGGCATATACTATTTTGTCTGTCGAAAATCCGTTCTCATGAGAAAGGTATTTGTCGGTTAGTGTTGCCGTGGTGATATTAATTTTTGAATCAAAAATTCGTCCTGTCGCCAAAATCTGGTGACCCTGCTGGGTAAATACCATTGGTTATGCCTATCTCTGTCTGAAAGTATTTACGCCTAGACACTCTGTAACAACCCTATTTTGGCGAGATTCTTGTCAGAGCAATTCCAACTTGTATCGTAGAAACAACTTCACTTCGCCTTCTGTCTCCGCATAATAATGACTGCTTAAGAGCGGCCTTTCTTGTTTCCCCCCTCTTCTGTCCGCGACCATCTTGACATCCTCATGGTGATCTTACAATAAAATGACTTGACATCTATTCTGGAGTTTTTTTTATTATACCACGAACCTGACTCCCTTGGATTTATTCGATCACGAACAACAACTACAAACTATGATCTGATCAGCCAACTACTTCACAAATTTTGGTGCGTAACCAGCTTTTTCTCCAGTTAAAAAAAAAAAAAAAAGAGGTATATAGTTGGCAGAAGAGGGGACGCTTTTTCTTCACCTGCAACCGCCTGTCTCTTTGGATTATCAGCATGCATCAAAAAAAAAAAATTCCCGCCTGCATATTAGAATCCCACCGGACCGAATAGACTAATTTACGAACTTTGCCTGTGTTTCTAGGAACATTTCAAAAGTCGGTGTAATTCATCTAGACTCTCCCACGCTGAATTTCCTTTGGATTTTTCTGTGCCAAACCAGGTCTACTCCCAACGTTTAATACCGAGGAGGGGGTCCCTGTATAATTGGAAAGTATCTTGCAAACTGCCTCTTTTATCCTGATTCTCCAGCGCCTTTCCTACAACTCTCATCTTTGGATTTCCAGGTCATGCCCGGCCTGTCAACGCTCTATATACACCTGCATTTCAACACCTCTTAAAAAAAAAAACTCTCATCTATATGCCTTGTCCTGTCTACGCCATATCCAGCTCATCCTACTTTGTCACCCAGCAACGGCCCGTGCCTGCCAACCCCATGCTCAGTGTTCTATGCCCAACGTGCTCCATCTGCATCACGCCCAGTGCCACGAACTATAATACCAGTGTCCATGTTTGTCTGCAAATGTGCCTATTACAAAAAATCTTGCTACTAAATTGTGCTAAATAGAAGTTCATCAATTTTCCAACCTGCATTCCTCCGTGTTAATCTATGCACGATTCCTGTGTGACTGTGCTTCATGCTCCATGTGAATGACGCCCAGTTATACGTTTCTACAATCAGTGCCATGTATTGTGCTTCGCTCCCTATGAGCCCCTGTGATTTCTGCACGTATATTTTTTAAAAATATATCACCGTTCCATATGCCGTTAGAACTCCTACAGAAATCCGTATTTCTTATATTTTCTAAATCCGTCAACTTTTGGCGCTTCCCTGTAGATGCACTCTAAGCCAAATTCCTCCAGAATTTATCGACCTTCAACGCATTCAAGTTGTGCAGTGGAATTCAATATTTATGTGCTTTTTATCGCCTCTTTCCGAACTTAGTAATTACTGATTCTATTTCTAACATTCATGAACCTTTTCTCTCCATCGAAACTAAATAACAAAAAAAAAAAAACTGTGGTTAGACGTTCTAGTATGAACAGCTGGTGAATGTAGAAGTGTGAACTTTGATTTTTCTGGCTGACTTTTAATTCACAGCTGATTATGATCGCGTTTTTTACACGATTGCACTTTTAACGTTGAATTCAGTGCTTGCAGAAAACTACGAAAAGTAAACCTTTTTTTAATTTCAGGTGTTATGGTTTATTAAAAAAAAAAGGTACAAAATTCTCTTTTGGATTATTTTTATTCTATTTCTCGAATTAAGGTAAGTTGTCGTTTTTTCTTTTACAATGAGAAATATTTTAAGTTGTGCCTTGCCAAATAATTGTTTATAAAGTATACAAAGAGTAATAATTAATTTATAACATTGATTTAAACTGATATATCATTTTACAAGAAACGTTTTCCGTTTTATTACATGGTCATATGTTTTGATAATGATTTATTAGATTAATTTTAAACAATTTCTGATTATTTTCTGTTGTAATGTTAATTTTTTTGCCATATTATAGGTAAGTTGGTAAATTATATTCTGTATGTAAAAAAAAAAAAAAATTATTATTAAATTAAACATTCTCAGGAGAAATTTTAATAAAAAATTTGTGAAGGAGTTGGCTGATCAGATCATAGTTTGTAGTTGTTGTTCGTGATCGAATAAATCCAAGAGAGTCAGGTTCGTGGTATAATAAAAAAAACTCCAGAATAGATGTCAAGTCATTTTATTGTAAGATCACCATGAGGATGTCAAGATGGTTGCGGACAGAAGAGGGGGAAACAAGAAAGGCCGCTCTTAAGCAGTCATTATTATGCGGAGACAGAAGGCGAAGTGAAGTTGTTTCCACGATACAAGTTGGAATTGCTCTGACAAGAATCTCGCCAAAATAGGGTTGTTACAGAGTGTCTAGGCGTAAATACTTTCAGACAGAGATAGGCATAACCGATGGTATTTACCCAGCAGGGTCACCAGATTTTGGCGACAGGACGAATTTTTGATTCAAAAATTAATATCACCACGGCAACACTAACCGACAAATACCTTTCTCATGAGAACGGATTTTCGACAGACAAAATAGTATATGCCTTTAACAATGAGAATATATTTTTAGACATGGGTGTGAGTGATTGCGTTCTTACCACTACCATATAAGGGCATGCATTTGGGCCAAATGAAAGGTTCGCATAACTTTTGTGGCCACAAAAATGTGCAATGCACATATTGTGTTATAAGCTTGGTTACGGAAAGTAAAATTACGAAAAGGCATCTGTGCTGATTTAATTCTTTTCTTTTTTTTTTATTTTAATCGAAAAGCCGTGAGATATTAGTGATCGAGCATAAGTGAAAATGAAAAAGGGAAAGGGTATAAATTACAGCGGGCTTATTGTTTGAAGTTAAAGATAACACGATTAAATTTTGACAAAGGAAGGGGAAAAATATAAATTAAATAAAGGATAGGGTTTGTTAAAACTTAATATATGATTCTCATATCATAGGAAGGTTTGTTTTCGTCATTAACCAGATCAGGAGACGTACTTTTAAAACTAAATGTAAGCGTAGCGAGTGTGATTTTTTTTTGTTTTCGTATTTTGATATCAAACCGGAATGCAGAATTTTAAAGAATGCATAAAAATTGAAAGTCACCAAAGTTAGTTTCGGAAAGGAATTTTTTTAAAGGGTTAAATTATCCTTTTTCTATCAGGAACAAAACCCAGCAATTCAGCAGTTTCTTACATAATAGTAAGCATAAAACTGAGCACACTCTAGAAGTATCAGGATTAAAATGAGAATCCCCTCGATTGGATTGGATAATAATACACAGCTCTCTTATTTATATTATAAAATACAGACTTGTCTGTTTTCGCTTAGTTATTGGAACACGTTGATATGGATCATTTTCTAGGCATTTTTACATTAAAGCCTGTTAGAATAACAGAATAACTAAAGACCTTCACGGAAAGAAAGTTTCCGTGCAGAACGGCACATTACTACGTAAACAAGAGAATCTGTCTGCCAGGTGACGTAATGCGCAAGAAGTCAAGAATTTCTCACAACTAGCGCATTGAACAAATGGTTCTCCCCTGCACAGCGTAAGAAATCGAACTGGACTGTGGATCGGCGTTTCCGTTCTCTTCTACATCTATGCTCTGGAAGATCATACCCTCTCCTGCCTGCTATTGGCTGACATGCGGAGAGCGATAGTCCCACCCTTTCAGTGGGAGAACACAAGGAGAGATTTTGACGCGATCTTTCGGAACAAAAGCTACTAGACCTTAGCAGCTAGGAAACTTGGCTTCCGAGTAACCAATCAGAATCCATTAGTGGTGAAAATGCCTTTCGTCACTTTGACGTAGCTTATCCGCTTGTTCGCTGTAAGGCTCCTATAAAGGGAGCTGACGCATATCCATTATATTGCCCAAAATAACCGCCATATTGTGACCTAGCTCAGCATTAGGAAACCGCCTGAGCAGGTGTTTGCCGTACCTGTTACTGTCACTCGCGGTCCACTAGTATGGTAAGCAAACCGGTTTTAGCTTGGTTTTTGGTCCGCTGGGTCATTAAATGGCGATATGATTCAGCCTGTATTATAGGAGCTCTAGTTCGCTGTGGTTTGTTGTTTTCAAATCACGCTTCTCAGCTATTAACGTCTGGATGAAAGATTTTAGAAAAGTAAAAATGATGTTGATCAGCTGCATTGTAACTCCGGAATTTTTTGTCCGGTGCACTTTTTGTCAAATCCCCGGAATTCCGGGGATTCCCCAGAACACAAACAGGCATGCGTTACGGCACTGTCCTAGATCAACTTTTAATAATGTGTAATTTTATGGTCGATCCCTAACTTGCATTGCAAATGAACTGATGTCGTGTCGCTCAGAGGTATGCTTAAGTGGTATAAGTCACGAATTTTGGATTTTAATTTCTCTGCGAATTTTGCAGATATCAAGATGGATTTTTTTTTGTTTAATTCAGGAATGGATAAGGAAAGTTTTCCTAATTGGACATTTTATCCTACGGGGACCGTATAAAAATTAATTTTTGTATTTTCTGAAATAGACCCCCCATGGGGTTGCAACTTATCTCATCAAATTTTTCACCCTTTTTTATGAAACTTTGCAATTGGATGTATGTGCCTAGGGGCAATATTTAAAGAGATAGCCTATTGTTTCGATATTTATGAATCACACTGTATATATTAAGCAAGCAAAATGTATATTTTTTAAACTCATACAGTATTTCAAATGGCACATCAATATGATGTCCACAATTTTACTGGCTTGAAGGATTAATTTTTCATCCTCCTTTCACTTCATTTTTCAAGTTTACAATAAGCAATAAAATTTCGGCAGAATTTTTTAGTAATGTTACTTAAATATTAATAATAATAATAAAGCTTTGTATATATTAAGGAATTGATGGTATATATGATTAATCCTTACTTCTTTAAATATTGCACCAAAAAACTGAACTATATATATACAATCGTTGCTTTTCATGACTACTTCTAGATCCATCAAGAGCTGTTTCTGTTCTTTTTCATCCACAGTAGATCTAATTCTCTGTAATAAGATAAAGTAAAATTAAACTTATTAAGATATTTAATTTAATGGAATACTTAAAGTACAAGAATACTTATGAATCATGAAGAAATACTAGAATAAGCCTGGTCTTTAAATCGATGTAAAACAAAATATCAATTAAAAGCTAACATCGATGATTCAATTTATCTATTTAATCTTCCACAAAATTCTGGAATTCTAATCTACATTGATGTATCTACTGCATGCATGGCAATTCAAAATTAAATTGGCGTACCGAACTTGATTCAGCAGGATCTGATTTAATGCAAATGCTGCAAGCAGATTTTAGCAAGTTATTTAGAGCCTTCATAGGCAGAATCCGATTTACTACTGAACCACATCCGTGGCTAGACCAAGATTCCAGGAAGGGCAAATCTTTTTCCATGAGGGGCAAACTACTTCTTATTTATTTTTTTTTTCTAGTTTCTTACAATTCTCTTACAATCCCTTATGTACTGCATATTTTGTATAAGTTTTCTTAGTTAAAAGTAAAAATAAAACATTGACAAGATAAAAATTAATTTTTTATAGCTTGTTTGAAGACACAAATAAAAAAATATCATCTCTACATATAATAAATCAGTGCTCCCCCCTCCCACTTTTCTGTGTGTGTGTGTGTGTGTTGCAGATGAACGGTTGCAGCTAGAGCTACAAAATTTGAGCACAAGGGTAGCCCTAGTACAAAATTTATGCACCTCAAAAGCCAATTTTAGATCTTTTAAATAATTAAAAATGCAATTCCGAGTTTTTTGCCAAATTTTTTCCATTTTTTGCTCCAAGCGCGACGTTTTTGCTGAAGAATCTTGCTTTCTTTCTCAGATAGCCTTCTCCCCTGCATGCAGTGATAAAAAATAACTGAACAGACCTTTTTTAGATGGCATTTGACTATTAGATTAATAAAAAAAAATTTGCCATAACATAAATAAGTTGTATTTTTAATTAAATAGATTTATTTGTTTGATATTTATTTATATTAATAATACAAATATTTAAACAAGTGGGTAAGTGCGATCGAACATCGCACAAAGGATTTCGTTTAATATTCATATCAAAACACTTCATCCTTCAATTAATAAATCCAAATAAATTTCATTTTCCAAAATAAAAAGTCATGTTTTTATAAAATAAAAATTTACCAGTCTATTTTTTCATTTTTTCGAATATCTGAACTGGCCCGATCCCACTATTCTGCTCTGTCATAATAATATCTGCCATGTGGACAAAATGCAATCTATACTAATAAAATAAAGTTTCGCTCTGTGTGTGTGTCTGTTGGCGATGGCTAGCAAAATCTAGCCCACCTAGAAAGCTGGAAATTTAGATTTAGGTAGTCCAAACCCTGTCCTGGTGTACCTGAACGTCAGAATTTTTATATTTTAATTACTTTCTGAAATATTAATTAAAATGCACAAAGAACTCTCATTAAAAATAGGCTTTTTTTGTTCGGTTGGTTGGTTGTATAGAATATCTTCTCAAAAGACATTAAATAAATCAGAGTAACGATGCATAGATAAGGACTTATAACGAAACAGTGCCAACATGGATTGGAGTTACCTGTGTACAGCCAAGCTAATGTAGCGCCATCTACTCACAGCAAATTACACAAACGCCACCTGTTTAAGACATTTCCAGGCACGGTTTTCTTCATTATAATTATCTGGGTTTAAGGCTTTTTTAAAATTGGACATATATTATCATGATAGAGACTATTAATACAGAAAACTTTATTTAACAGATTATTTGTTATACATTTGCGGAAATGGCGAGGGGCAAGGGTCTAATTACATTTAACAATTTTAACATTTTTAGCTTCACCCGTAGCGTTTTATTGTTGCTTTATATACAGAATACCGCTATTTTAAATCTCAGTTTCTCAGTAATATCTCAGTAATAATGTTCCGAACTTCTCCATTTAGTTCCATTTTTACTAAATTATCGTAAAAATCAGCATCCATTGCTTCAAGGTGTATTTCTAAAAGGCAATTACCAGTATTTTCAAATAATAGCCTAAGCCAAATTTCAAATTAAGTTCCTAGCTTAACCAAATGAAGCTATCTTTAAAGATGTATAGTGATCCTCCTAATTAGTTTTGTGCTGAAGGTCACTTGAACATCACCCCCCCCCGCCCTCTGGGGCCCTCCTTCAAAGTTTTCTCTAACTATTCCCCGTTTCCATATCTCAGCAACTATCTTTCCGATTTCAATGCAAGTGATTCAAAACAGTATAATTAACTTAATAGTCACCATTTATAACTGTTAGGAAATATAACAGTCCCTGGTATATTTAATATCTTATCACCATGCTTATTCCTTTACCTTTCATGCATTCCATATGTATCATTCATAAAATATAATACTTTTCATAATATAATATAATACTTTAAACAAGCTAAAGATAATTACTTTTAATTAACTTACCTTTAATTGTTCTTAATAAATAAACATCTTTAAGTATCTTTATTAAATGTCTTTTAATAAACTTGCCTTTAAATTCCTGTTTCATATTTTCAATATTTAAAAGCTATTTCAGTCTTTAACTCACGGCGTTTCTAGCTATCTTCGTATCGACACATCGGCCACGTTTCTGTTGTTTTTCTGAGTGGTTCTTACGAACGCTCCTAGATGGCAGTGCGATTCAACGCAGCCGTATTTCGTTTCTTGCCTCGTGTCGATGTTTTCAATTTACATACGACATTCGAGAAGCAGATGGAAGTGAGGGTCGGGCATGCGTGGATGCTCTTCTATTAGAATGTCGTGAAGATAAATAGATCTGTGTACCGGCATTATTGCCTTGGCATTTTATTTCTGTTGATTGTTTTGCTTTCATGAGATGTCGAGTAATAAGGATGTAACCTTGATTGGTTTTCTTTAGAATTGTGTAATAGATAAAAGTCTAAATTAAGTATGGTTTCTGAATGTTGTTTTGGTTTTATTTGTGAAAGAAGACAATTAAAGTGATATCGCGTTTTACTTGTGTGATCATTCTGGAACTGGGGGTTTTCCCTTTTTCAGCGATGTCGATGTTTTAGGCATGGTGTTTTCTTCGTATGAGTTGAAATAATATATACGCAAAACTAACCTAGCTGGATAAAAATCGTCATTAAAGTGTTAGACTCCATACTAAGGTATCTGGAGATTACGTATTTATGGTTCCAGATGATTGATGCAGAGGCATGTGGTTCAACGTTTAATGTCATCATTTACTTTGAGTTCCAGAATATGTGTTTAAAGACGTTTTTGATTATTATTATTTTGCTGAATTTCTGTGCACGTCATGATGTCTGACTATTGTTTATTTGGATAATTCTTTTTACATTAAGTGAGTGAAATCTATATTTAAGTTTATTGTATTTATGTGTATTAAGTTTAAATAAATATATTTGTTTGTTTTAAACAAATTGTCATTAATTTTAATCTTTACAGAACTTATAGAATAGATACTCAATTTTAGTAATTGATTAAATGGAATCTTAAATCTAATAGTTCAGCTTTTGGGGTTTATAAAATCAGCTATTACGCTTCTACTGTAGTTTCCTCTGCTATTTCTTTAAATACCCCAGTCAGTACATTTGTACTGACACAATAAGGGTTATGGGCCAATATAACAATATGGATTTTCATATATTAATATAAGTTAAATTTTAATTAAAAATATAAATTTTGTTTCTGCAGTTAGTTTATTTGCATGAAGTGCATTTTAGTTAATGGAGATTATTTTTAGTTAATTTTATTACCTAAGCTTAAGTTTTGTTTTGAATTAAAAATTGTTTTTTTTAAAGTACAAATAAATATAATTGAATGAAAGAAATTTTTTTTTTTTGAAATGTTTAATAGTAAATTTTTAAAATAAGATCATTTTTAAGTCTAATTTTGGTAATAAATATATTCGTTTTATGTCTTAAAAATGTAGCTTTATCTTGTTGACCTTAACAGGTTTTAGTTTATGATATGATAAATTATAACATCGGCCATTAACGGATGTTAGCGATATGCTTAGTAAGGGGGGCCGAAGCATAAATTATGTTGAAATCGTAAGTAATTTTAAGAAATGTTGAAATAATTGTTAGCAGCTTGATATAATATAATTATAAGGTAATTATTTTTGAAGTTTAATATCATAATGTGTAAAATTAGTAAATTTTTGAAGTAACTTGGTGAAATTTGAGATAATTAAATTTTACTTCAGACTCATGGCGTGTCTAAAAATGGTTTTCGAATAAATTAGTACCTCCTTTTTTAAAAGATGATAGTGAATATACAAAATTTTTTTGGCTGAAGATTAAAGAATTTATGCTGTTTCATCAAGGTTACAAGTAGAAAGTGCTCTTCTGTGAGATCTTGTGTTTAAGAGTCAAGAATTTTCTTTTTAGAAGCAAGTCTGAATACATGAATTTGTGCTATATTTAGTGTTTTTAGTGAAAGTGGTGTCAAAATTGTTTTGAGAAGTGCTAACTAGTGGAGCGTGATGGGCTCCTTTATCTTGTGCGATTTTAAAGAAATATAGCTTAGTGCATTTTTGTGATTGTTCTTGCTCTATTTTTCAACATGTGTTCCAGGAGAGAACTTTTAGTGAACTGTTGGCAAGTTTGACATTTTTGACTTAAATTGCTGAAGCTTTTAATCTGAACTCCGTCTCACGAGGATTTTAGCCTTTTATTTTATCCAGTTTATCATCAGAAAGTGTTAGAGAAGTGTTAAAGGTGTATACTGCATTGTGATGTATTACGAGTGTTAGAATTGGATACCCCATCATCTGAGAATTTTACCTGCTAATGCATTTAGTTTTATTGTACTTTGCATGTGTGTACTTTTAATTAAAAATTGCAGGACCTTCTTAATTAAAGTGTAACTGTTTTAAATGAAATTATTGTGGTTAAATTGAAGTTGTCTGTTTAAATAGACAAATTAATAAGATAATATCTATGTATATTAAGATAATGAAGTTAAACTAAATTAATGAATAATTAAATTTTTTCCAGGACTGGGAGAAATGACTTTAAGAAATAGAAATTTTGTAGTTTTTTTACTTAATATTTAAATTTAGCAGTGGTTGAGTTTTGTTTAAAATTGGGTATACTTGTCAGGTAGACATTTAAAGTGTTAGAGTAGAGTGGTAAACTTTTTGAATCTAGTTTTGAGGGGCCCAATTTTGGGTTATGTAATTGAAAGTGCCATTTTGACACCGTCTGCCTGACAGCTAGCTTAATTAATGAATTGAAGTTCTAAATGTTTTTGTTTAAGAAAGTAAAATTTTTATGGCCCTTCTGAATTAATGTTAAATCTTAAACTGAATTTTAACTTAAATAGTAATGTTTAAAATCTTTTCCAATTCTGTTATGATTTTGGATGTTTGTGGTAGACATATGGTAGACCTACACAATTACCCAGTTATTCAGAGTTGTATAAATGAAATATAAATAGATAATTGAGCAATATTGAATGGGTTTAATTTATGGAAGTTGATAAAGGGGGTCATTTAAATGTCTGAATTTTTAATAGTGTTTTTCTTTGGATATTTTTAAAAATATAAAGTTAATAGTAATTAAAAGTACAGTTTAAATGAGCTGAGTGAATATTTGGGTTTTACATACTGCTCAATGGATTGATGACATTTTTAAGGTTGTGTCAAATGAGGTTGGTTATACAGCCATTTGTTTTAGTTGAGTATGTTGAATGAATCCTGTTTTGCTAGCTCATTGTACATGTTAATTGTGTTTCTCCTGTTCTGAATATTTCTGGTTTTTATATAGAAGTTTTAGTGTATATGGACTATACTGAATAACTTTAAAATTTTATAGAATGAATTAATGGTTTCTAGTCCTCCATGTATTAAATATATTGAAGTTGTTTAATTAATAATTGAGTTGTAATAAATTGCATCATATATGATTTTTTTTATGATTGAACTGAAATTTTAGTAATATGTTTAAATTATGTTGAATAAATTTTATTTTTATTTAAATGTTATGTTAATTTGTTAGTTTTTATCTGGGAGATCTTATGAATGTCCTGAGTATGCCAAATAACAGTTTTCCAGGTTGCTGTTTGTGTTAGGTATTGGCTCAGTGATAAAGATATATTCTTGAATGGGGGATTAATCTTGGATTTCCTAGATTTGATACTGTTTTTTTTTTTTTTTTTATTGCTCATTGGAATTGGCCATCTTTTAGGGAACAGCTGGTCTGGGAATTTTTCCTGTTACTGACGGAGGGGTGGATTTCAGATGTTTGATACTCCTCCTGTCAGGTAATGAAAATGTGGAAGTGTTTGCTTGGCACAGTGTGATATCGGTTGAAGTCTTAACTGGTGGTGTTAAGCTATGGCTTTTCTCTATTTTTGCGGGCATCTGAGATATCCATCCTCTTTTTGTGAGTGAAGGAGATGTTATCCGTAGTTGCATTCAGCAGTTGCATACGGAGGTATGATAGGAGAGTGCATGATCTAGATAGTGTGACTGAATATAGTTTGTGAGGAATGAGCAAGTGTTCTGTGAGTTTTGTCCTATATTTTAGATGCCTGGCAAAGTATTTTTGGTTGGTAATCCTGTTATGTTAATTCTCATTTTTGACAGTGCTGATCTACCAATGTTCTATTTTTGGAGTCTTGGGTAGTTGACGTTTTCTGGTTTTTATTTGTATTTATTTTTACATAAATTTATTAAAGGTAGTTTAGTTTTTATAGAGTGGTATAACGAGGAGTAGTATTATAGGAGAACATAGTCCATTGTTAATATGGATTTATGTTATTTTTGGCCAGTTGAGCTGTACACAAGATGTCGCATGGATTGCTAGGCGAAATTTTCAACATTGTTTTAACTGTATGAGAGGCTTTTTCCTTAATGAGCAATGTTTGTTAGTAATAATGTTTTTAGGTTTTTTTTCCTATTTTTTTAAGTTATATTTTTTGTTAGATTATATATATGAATGTTAAATAGTAAAATTTTAGAGAAACAGTTTTTAATATTTGTGCAAGTTATTTGAGAGGTCCAGTGATTGCTTATTCAGAATTTGGGCTAATTTTAATGAGCCTGAAGGTTTAGAAGTCTTGCTGAATCATTTTTATGATAGGGATTCAAAAGACATGGTAATTTGCTGATCACATGGATAGTTTTTTTTTTTATGCTATTGATGGAAATTGATTTTTCATGACAATAGTAGATGGCTTGTGTAAAAGGCTGTTTTCTCTTGGCAGGTTCATAGTGTGTGTTAGGTTCCTGTAATTTAGAAAGTTAAAGTGTTATTTGACAAGTGATGCTGGTGCAATATGCATTGAATTGAAATGCTGGGTGAAATTTTGGCGAAGAGTAAATTTAGGTGAAGAGTGAAGAGAAAGGAAAGAGAGAGAAAAAAAAGGGAGTTAGCGAATATTTAAAGAAAGTTGTATCAGGTGTCTGGATGCTTGATGTATTAGGTGTAAAAAGAGTTCTTGTTTTTGATATAGATGTTTTTCTTGCTGGAGTGTCTGTGTGGTGCCTGTTGTAGTCGTAGTTGAAATTGTTCGTAAATGGTGAAATAGGTTGGTGCTCTATTACCATAACAACAGTGATGTTGTATTTTCAGTTTTTAAAATGCTGGTTTTTAAATGGTCCTTTTTCTTGAAGTTTAAGTGAATTTTTGAGTAAGTTTTTGCTCATCTGAGTCTGCAATTGACCTTTGTCCCAATTTTTTTTAGAGAATGTGTGTGAAGTCTTTGGCGCCAAAGCAAATGGGAGAGTGTATGGAAACAAAAGTACCGAGACGTCGGTGATGAAAGTTGCATGTGTGTTACGTTCCTTTTTCATTGTGTACCCAGTTTATCTGGTTTTTGATAAGGTTGATTGTAGCATTAAATTTTTTTTTATTTAATTGGTTTAATAAGTGATAAGTTGTTGAAGATGTATGTTAGGAGCATTTTTCTGTATTTACCATAAATGTAAAGTTTTAAATGGGACAGAAAGGATTGACATGTTTCCTAATGGGCTATTTTCGACTGATAGGCAGGTACCATATAGATTAGTTGTTTTGGAAAAATTAGAATGTGAAATGTTTGACCGGCATTGCTTGATCATAAATATAAATAAGTTAAATTTTTCTTATATTAGTAACATATGTATAGTGAAGTGTAATATGCATGTAGAAAGGGGATAAATTCAAATTTTTAGATGGGTGTATTTGTTAAAATTTTTCTATAAAGAATTTGAAAATTTTTAAATGTATTGAAGTATTATGCAGTATATGAACATTTTTGATAATGTTAGACCTGTAAGAAAGGTATTGAAGATGATGGACTGGACTGTATGTGGTAACTGGTTAAATTTTTGTTATGTGTGTTTTAAATTAATGTATTATGTCTATATATATTTCTTATATGTGTAGCATTCTGGAGCTCATCGTATTTTTAAAATTTTCCCAGCCTTCTTTCATCATTCAGGTTTTTGGTATATTTTCATGTTGGATGAAACTTTAAATTGGAAATTTTTAAATTGGTTGCTGTTTGGGGTCTCATGAATGTATGAAGAGTTTGTTTCAGCCGTTGGGAGATCATTGGTATTGGATTGCAATTAGTGATTGTATGTGGTTTCTTTTGGCAAAGCTTTTCACGCATGGATGATAAGAGGGGGGGCTTCTGTTAGGAAATATAACAGTCCCTGGTATATTTAATATCTTATCACCATGCTTATTCCTTTACCTCTCATGCATTCCATATGTATCATTCATAAAATATAATATAATACTTTTCATAATATAATAAAATACTTTAAACAAGCTAAAGATAATTACTTTTAATTAACTTACCTTTAATTGTTCTTAATAAATAAACATCTTTAAGTATCTTTATTAAATGTCTTTTAATAAACTTGCCTTTAAATTCTTGTTTCATATTTTCAATATTTAAAAGCTATATCAGTCTTTAACTCACGGCGTTTCTAGCTATCTTCGTATCGACACATCGGCCACGTTTCTGTTGTTTTTCTGAGTGGTTCTTACGAACGCTCCTAGATGGCAGTGTGATTCAACGCAGCCATATTTCGTTTCTTGCCTCGTGTCGATGTTTTCAATTTACATACGACATTCGAGAAGCAGATGGAAGTGAGGGTCGGACATGCGTGGATGCTCTTCTATTAGAATGTCGTGAAGATAAATAGATCTGTCTACCGGCATTATTGCCTTGGCATTTTATTTCTGTTGATTGTTTTGCTTTCGTGAGATGTCGAGTAATAAGGATGTAACCTTGATTGGTTTTCTTTAGAATTGTGTAATAGATAAAAGTCTAAATTAAGTTTGGTTTCTGAATGTTGTTTTGGTTTTATTTGTGAAAGAAGACAATTAAAGTGATATCGCGTTTTACTTGTACAATCATTCTGGAACTGGGGGTTTTCCCTTTTTCAGCGATGTCGATGTTTTAGGCATGGTGTTTTCTTCGTATGAGTTGAAATAATATATACGCAAGACTAACCTAGCTGGATAAAAATCGTCATTAAAGTGTTAGACTCCATACTAAGGTATCTGGAGATTACGTATTTATGCTTCCAGATGATTGATGCAGAGGCATGTGGTTCAACGTTTAATGTCATCATTTACTTTGAGTTCCGGAATATGTGTTTAAAGACGTTTTTGATTATAATTATTTTGCTGAATTTCTGTGCACATCATGATGTCTGACTGTTGTTTATTTGGATAATTCTTTTTACATTAAGTGAGTGAAATCTATATTTAAGTTTATTGTATTTATGTGTATTAAGTTTAAATAAATATATTTGTTTGTTTTAAACAAATTGTCATTAATTTTAATCTTTACAGAACTTATAGAATAGATACTCAATTTTAGTAATTGATTAAATGGAATCTTAAATCTAATAGTTCAGCTTTTGGGGTTTATAAAATCAGCTATTACGCTTCTACTGTAGTTTCCTCTGCTATTTCTTTAAATACCCCAGTCAGTACATTTGTACTGACACAATAATAACATTAAACTAAATTTATGAGTAGCGGTTACCACTATTTCTGAATAATAGTTTAAGCCAAATTTCTAATTAAGTTCCTAGCTTAACCAAACAAACGAATTTTTAAAGATGCATAGTGATTGTCCTAATTAGTTAGTCATTTGCTGAAGGGCACTCGAACATCCCCCCCCCCCCCCCCATCGGCTCCTCCTTCAAAGTTTTTTCTTTAACTATGCCCTGTTTCCGTATCTCCGCAACTATCTTTCCGATTTCAATGCAACTGATTCCAAACATTATAATTAACTTAATAGTCACCTTCTATAACATTACAGTAAATTTATGAGTAGCAGTTACCACTATTTCCGAATAATAGTTTAAGGAAAATTTATAATTAAGTTCCTAGCTTAAGCAAACGAACGAATTTTTAAAGATGCATCGTAGTCCTCCTAATTAGTCATTTTCTGAAGGACACTTGAACAGAACATCCCCTTCACCCGGCACCTCACTCATGTTTATTTTCTCTAACTGTGTCTTATTTCAATAACTCGGCTTATAATGTTCCCATCTTCTCGAAACCAGCTCAATTTTGTTTCACGCCTACTATACAGTACTGTAGGCAACGTTGACCTGTCTCAGAGGTTCTTTCCGAAAGAGGTTGCTCCCCCTGGCAGTGGAAGTAGGAAATAAAATATTTTCCGGAGCGTGCGAGCGAGCCCGGTATATGGTGTCGAAGCCATCAGAGACCTTGGTCAGAGTTTTGTTTTTTAAAAGATTTGAGTTTATTACACAGGCTCTGGCAACGCCGGGTGGGTCAGCTAGTATTTAATAAAAAGTAGTTTCCCCCTCTCCCCTTCTTTTTTAATAATCCCTAATCGCATTATTAATTACATCATTGTCTTATTAACATTTTTTTTGTTTTTTTTTTCCTATACAAAAATCAGCATTTTGTGATAAAATACAACTTTGGTTATAATATATAATAATGCGATTTTTATAAAAATTAGATTTCTGGGTTCACAGTAAAAAAAAATATGCATAGATTCATAATTTTCAAATCAGTAAATGCAGTATTAAAAAAAAAGATTAATAGATCTTTTAATCTCTTACTACCCTCAAAATCTGTGGTTTATTTATCTTGCTCCTTTCGAAAAGCCCCTGAGAGTCTCCAATTTCACACACCTGTTGCAATCATCATATAATAAGAAAAATTATTTTCATTAACGCAAAAATAGTTCATAATTTCTGTTCTAATTACATCATCTTTATAAAAATTAGATTTCTGGGTTTACCATAAAAAAATACGCATAGCTGTGTTAATTTCAAAACTATAAATACAATATAAAAAAAAAATTCTATAGAGTCTGAAAAATGCCTAGTCTGCCATCTTTGGGCTTATAGGAACAGGTGCAGATGGTGCCTCTGTGGGTTTTCCAATTAAATGAAATTAAACAAATTTATTCAAATTGATTTTTAATTGACATTTACACTTCTAGTGAAAATTTTTTAGAAATTCTGAAAGCTAATTTTTTTTGCGTGTATGTCCGAAAAGTGTTCCTAGGTAGAATAGTTTATGAAATAGGGGTGTCTTTGAAAACATGTAATCTGTTATCGCCATTGCAATGTTGTCGTGACTATGGCATCCCTTCTCTTTCTTTTAGAGTTTCAGAATGAACTTCCTTTGTGGTTGATTAAATTCTAAGCTTTAGTTGAATATTTTTATCCATTAATGAGTGGGTTTTTTAAGGTTTTAATTAATACCTTGCGTTAATGAAGACAGTTTCAAAATTTTATGATTTATTAATGGTTTCTGTTCAATAAGTGAAAATTAATAACTTGAAGTGGAAACTGCGTTTGTATTTTTTTTCATCCTAGAATTTTTTTTTTTTTTTTTTTTTTTTTTTTTTTGCATAAAGTATTTACTTATAAAAAAAATATTCGAATCATAAAAACAAATGACTTAAAAATTTAATTTTTTTCAACACCGTTTTCAGAATACAGCCATCAGGGAAAATAAACCTAACTTCAAATTAACTTACATTTAGCATAATTTAAATTTGAATTTTAAAATGTTGACAGTATAAAGCATTTTTAAGGATTTACTGCTAAAATTGAGGACTTTTATAGGCTCTTTAAATAAAAATTCATTTTTAAAATGCTTTTCAAGACGAATGGGAACCATGCTTGTTGAATACAAAGGAAACTGCAGAATAAAATGCTTCTTTTAATTACCAAATATTAAGGAGTTTTTCATTTGATTTTTTAATTTTAGCGTCATCCTTAAAACTAATCCAACAAATCAACTAATAAATTAAAAATAATTTTCCGTTTACTTTTGTATTCCCCAATCGCTAGTATAAATACCAATGTCACTAGTTTTCTTGCAAAATTTTAATGAAAACGATGCCGTAAAATATTTTTTAAAGTGTCGTTTGATCCGAGGATCTGCTCGCATCCAAATTTGCCCTTTGAGTTAAATTTCGGGGATCATTGGCCATTAAAAATATTTGATATTCTTAATAGTCTGTGATGCTGAAATTTGTAATTTTAATTTAATGAATTTAAAAGTATATTCAAGAAACCTAAAGTTTTAAATTAGTTTCTCAAGAGAATCTATGGAAGTCAACCAGTTTTAATATAAATATTTTGGAATTCAACGATCGTTCCCAAGATGTGTAATACTCATAAGTTCTGTGCAGTGATCAACCAATTCTACCTTCATCTACTTCCTTCAAAAGAATGGAATAAAAATTGGATTAAGTCTCTAAATCGTCTTTTCAATTTTCGAGTTTTATATATTAAGTAGGATTATTTATTTCATAATTTTGATTGTTTTTCTCTTCCAAGTTTGACCTAAAGAATAAAAGCACACTTTATTGTGCTGGGTCTATTGCCCATTATAATCATCTGCAAAATTTTAATAACCTATATGATCTACTATCTCATCATCCATCCATTAAATAAATTAAATAATTTAATGGCACAATGTAATTATGTCACACCCCTCACCTTCCCTCCTTATTTTTCAATAATAAAAATGTGACCTTGTACCCGAACACATGTTGGTGGCTAAAAATAGATTTGTAAGTTTTTCTGAAAATCTATAATGGGCAGTCACAATGACTGCTTGCCATCCTTCTAGGTATATATAGTTATAATTACAAAATTAATCGTTGAAAATTAATAAATCAATCTTTGCATAATGTTCGTGTATATTTAAGAAAAGTAAAAAAAAATATCAGGTTGATAATTTAAAAATAAAATAGTTACGAGCTTTGAAATATGTTTAGCGGTTAAAATGACTGTTCCCATCCTTCCAGTGTTAAATAGCACTTAAAATAATTCTTCAGTTTAAAAACTGTCTGCTTCAATGTGGTTATCATTCATTTTTCTATAAAACTACTATTTTTCATATGCACAATAGTTTTTATAATATAAGCCAAGAAAGAGCTTCGGTCACAATAAATTCAATCATGGCAGCGACAGTGACAGCAGCAGCATTAATTACTTTTCTTTTTAAAGGAGTGACAGTTTTATTTTGCCAGGATCTCTTGTACATTTTATATGCCATAGTTTTTTTATTATGAACTGAGAAAGTTAAAAGGTTACAATAAATTCAATTACGGCAGCAGCAGTGACAGCAGCATTAACAACTTTTTATTGGAATGGAGAGAATCTTGTGCATGCATAAAAAATGCCACAGGTGAAGTCTAATTTAGTAAAATAAAGAATCTATACAAATAAAAGATAGTTTCACTACGTCTGTCTGTTTCTGTGTGGGTGATGGCTAGAGAAACCTAGTACACCTAGAAGTCTGAAAATTTTGGTAAGGATAGTCCAAGGCATGCCCTGATGCTCAGATTTTTAATATTTTGATAATTAGCCAAGATATTAATTAAAAAATTATCTCTGACTTTGTGAGACAGCAAAATCATTCGAGTATGCCCAAAACCAGATTTACGCATCCAGAGAAAATAAAGAATCAAATGGGAGGGGGGTGGAGTTGTGTTACTTCAGTTTTCAATCAGCTTTAAAAAATGCTTGGTACAGTTAAAATTGGAAGACATATTTAGAAAGATCATACTCTTACCTCACAAATGTTGCAATCAATGTGAAAAAATATCATTGTTATCATTTTGAAAAAAAAAACTTCAACAAGTGTGATCGAAGTCAACATAATCAGTCAAGTGTGGTCACACAAAGGGTTTAGTTTAATCTTCCTTTCAAAACACTTTATTCTTTCTTTAATAAATCCAAATAAATTTCATTTAGCAACAAAAAAATAAGTCATGTTTTTTATAAAGTAAAAATTTACCAGCCTATTTTTCTCGTTTTTTCGAACATCTGAATCGGCCCGATAGAGGGCGAAGCCCGCTATTATACTCTGTCATAATAATATCTGTCATGTGAACTAAATGAGATATTTAAAAAAAAAAAAAATTATATAAAATAGATATTTAAATCTATTGCGTAATCCTCTGTAATCCAGGTCCTACTGCCAAATTGTGTATTTTAGAAAGTGAAACTTTTTGTGACAGTTCTTTAAAAGTATCTACATTGATTTTAAACTATATTATTAATAAAAAACGGCCATGTTTGGAGCTAACCTTGCCCACAGATTACGGAAGATTAGTTATTTTATATTTTACTAGCTGTTACCCGTGACGTCATTCACGTAACATTAAAACAAAAATAAATGCATTAAGGAAAACATTTCACCCCCCCCGATAATTAAAAACATATGCAACTCTCTTTATAACAAACTCTGTTTTTTCGAATATCTGAACAGTTTCGGTAGCGGGCGAAGCCCTCTAATTATACTCTGTCATAATAATAATTGTCATGTGGACTAAATGCGATATTTAAAACAAATTAATTAGGGTTTCGTGAGATGAACAAAACCCTAAAAATGGTCATTTTCCCCTTTATGGCAATGCCACTCTAGAGAACAATTTCAGAGGTACCAACAAACCAAAAATATGCTCTTAAAGCTGAAATCTTCTAATCGACGGTGTAATCGGTTTTAAAAAAGACGAATTTTAACCTTTTCAAAAACATCAGCGAACGCATGTCACTTCATGCCTCACGGAGACTATATTTTTTCTACACTAAAAGTAACTAAACATCTGTATTTCGACACAATCTTTTTAGAGCATCTCAATAGACCAGATTAGATCACCTACAAAATTTACAGAACATTCGGATGTGTAGAAATATTTATTTAAAAAAAATCTGAGATATTTTCGAAAAAAAAAAAGAGGAAAAAAAGGGGCATTTTGACGTGGTTTTGCTCTGCTTTCACTTATGTTTTCAACATTAAATATGCAATTTTTTTCACGAAATTTTAAAGAGAGCTTCGATACAGTTATATTTATAACTGATTAAAATTTAAGAGAGTTCATAAGATGAGAATTTTCATTGTTATGTTAAAGGAGCTAACGCAAAAACAAACAGAAAAAAATCGAGAAGAAAACATTTCTTTTAGAACTAGATAACAATATTTTTTCATGAAATTTTCACACGGGCTGTACAATCGTTATATTTATAACCGATAAAATTTCAAAGCATTCGCACAACAAGAACTTTTTTTTAAAAAACTATGAAAGGACGCTACGTGAAAAAAAAAAAAAAGCCTTCTTACAAGCGTTTTTACCACTAAATATCAATATTTTTCATGAATTTTTCATTTCAAAATATGATTTCATACAAAATTGGATTATAAAATCATTATTTATTATCATGGGCCTGGGCAACGCCAGGCAGGTCAGCTAGTTAAATAAATAAATAAATCTGTTACATGCTATAGGTTAAGATTCCCAAAATTTGGAAGGAGTCACTGGCTCCTAAACCCAAAAAATCCAGTGGGCACAATTGTAAAACAAACGCATAAAAACAATAGTGTTTGTATGGGGTTTAAAAAAAAAAAAAAAAAAAAAACCTCAGGAATTCAAAGTGTGAAGTAATTTATTTAATATAAACACATATACAACAAAATTTGAATTTTAATTAAATCTTAAATCATGTACAGTCAGAAGATAAAGTTGGGCAAGATACGGTTTAAAAAAAAATATGTGTAAGCTAAGCAATCATGACAGCGGGGAATATCAGAAAAACAATATTTCTTTTTTTGATTTTGCCAGACAAAAGTACATATGAAAGAAAATCTGAATTTGTGAGATTATTTTGCATTATAAAAATCAAAACACACTTCAAACATTTGTTTATATATATATATATATATATATATCACAGTCTGTAAAATTATCAGATTCAAACTGTTACGAATAACATTGCTATTCGAATATATTTAATAGTTTGCTGTGTTAAACACCTCATTCACAATCATTCTGAAATGTAATTACAAACACACAATCATTCTGAAATGTTATTAAAAGATAATAATGTTTGTTATGTATTTTGGTCTTAATCTTTAAAAAAATTATCAACATTTGGGGGACACAACGATGGGGACTGGGACTACCAGAAATTGATTACTTTTAAATCACATGGCGACTTAAACACCGAAAGTTAGGGGCCACAGCAAAAAATTTAGTCGCCACGTGGCAACTGTGAATCTGCACCTGTATTACATACCTGATGATGGCGGTTGATAAGTGGTTAATGAATCATTTTTTCCAATTCAATAATTATTAATTAAATTATTACAGGCAAAACATTACTCAAAATGAAAAAGCTACTAACCTTTACAGCCATTATTGTGCCACTCGTTTTGTGAATCATTTTATTGACAGTTCCAAATGCACCTCTTCCTATTTCACCTAAATCTTTTAAATCTTCAGCAGTGAAATCATATGTCTGCAAAATAAAATTAGTTATAATTTAAAAAATTAATTAGTTATAATTTTGAAAATCTAAAAAGTTTTACATTTAACTGTACAGTAATACATCAACTAAGAAATATGTATTCATTTTGAATGTTTTATTTGATGAGTATACTGGCATAATGCAACTAACTACATTGCAATTGAAAATTTTTTTAATCATTTTCCACTATCCCAAAGATGTTTTGATGCAACTTCCTGTATCAGTCTGACTCAGATTGAATTCTGAGGGATCATTATGATATCCTTCATGCTATTCAAATCACTGTCATGGCATGAAACAAAGTGGATACTTAATGCCATCTTGTAAAAGTTATGGACAGACTGCTGCAAGACAAAAAATGCTGTTTCTAGTGTTCCATACGCTGGACATGATGCTACGAAACATACTGCTGATAATACTGACATATGCCCCAAACCCGATTTACGCATAGAGAGGAATTGAAAAACCGAATGGGAGGTTTTTTTCGTGTGTGTGTTATTTCGCAGTTTTAAATCGACTTTAAAAAAACGCTTGATACAGTAAAAATTTGAAGGCATATTTAGAAAGATCATACTCTTACGTCACAAATGTTGCAATCAATCAATTTGAAAAATATCGTTGCTAATAGGGATGCACTGAATATCCGATATCTATTCGCTATTCGGTCATATTACAGAATAGTCGGTTAGGCCGAATATTTGGCTTGGCCGAATATAGAAATATTCGGCCAAACCAAATATTAAAAAAAACTTTAAAAAATATATTTTTTAAAACCCACAATTTCTACTTTTAACTGTCAATTAATAAAGATATTCAAAATAATTAAAAATATAATCATATTTCAATAAAAGAGAATGCTTTCACATTATTTGTTCACTCTTTGAAAAGTGTCACTTAAGAAAATTAACCATTAATGATGACCTACATAGGAATTAATGATGTACAAATAAATGCAAGTTTATGAGTATTGTCTAGTAAATAATCTGTTTCTTGCTTTTTCGCAAACATGTTTCTAAACAAAATAGGAAGAAACTTTCATAGTGATAATAGAACAGACAATTTTTGTCCAGGAAACCAGTGGCGCAGCCAAGGGGGGGAGGCGGTAACCAGAGCTAAAAAAAATTACTATAATTGCTGCGTATATGAATCAAAACTAAAGTTAAAATTAAATTTTTTGGACTTTCCGCCTTGGTGTAATCTGCCGCTTTGTTAAATCAAATTCTATGCCACAATGTGATTCAATTAAACGGCGGAAATTCTACTTAAAACTGTGAAAGTGCATATTACATGCATCGGTTAAGTCAAAACTGGCGTCACTTTGTGGAGACATCTTATAGTAAAAGAAGGGTCATATACTGCCACACAGACACTTTGAGTTACATAGTATACAGTGGGCCGTTTCTTTATTGCATTTCTGTCTTTGTTCCATGTTCGAAACAATAACAGACCATCGAATTCTAGGGAAAGACTAAAACATACACTTTGTAAGTCTCTCTCAGTTTCAAACGGCCTTTTTTGCGTTTTTTGCTCTCGGTTATTTATTTCTAAGACCAAGCTATGTGAGTACTCAGGAAAAAATATCTGCAAAAGTAAGAATTAAAAAAAGTACTTTAAAGTTATAAAAAGCTATTTTTTTTATTGTGATTGAACAGATTTTCGCAATCAGTGTTTCTTTCGAATCATTTGTTTCGTAGGGGGTCTGTACACAAATTTAAAGGCTATATTTCATTTGTTGGTATTGTAGCAACAACGACTTGCTCTCGGGGAGGCACTGCATCCCGTCCCTCGGAGGAAAAAAGCACTGACTGTAATTTCATTGACTTATACTAGATCCATGCCTGTGAGCAGTGCTTAATTTGCGTCGGAGCTTACCGGAGCTCAGCTCCGATACTTCTTTGTTTTTAGTCAATATTTAAATATTGGTCAGACTTCCCCGTAGCTCATAAACATTGCACTCCGGTGGTCAGCATAAGAGCATTTCTGAAAAATCTAAGCTTAAATTACGTTTTCCATTTTCTCCCATCACCAATACTTTGCGTCCTTCCTTAACAAAGCACTTACATATGTGACGTAGCGTGTCACATACGTTGGAGCATGTATCTATCTAGCCATCGCAGACGTAGACTCAATTAATTTTTGTCTCAGTGGTTTTCGAACAGCGATGAGAAATGCCAGAATTAATTGCACCGTATCTACTATTTTTACTTGTAGTATTGTTATGTTTAGTCGCTGTAATTTGTTCGTGTTTGTAAAACACTGTAAATTTGCGATGAAGCTCACAGGCGCACAACTCCAGTTTTATGTTTTACTAGTTCATATAAAGACATCCTTGGCGAGTAGGATTTTCTGAAAATTCCCAATTTCCGATTTCAATGTTTTTTGCTCTATTATTTTTTTTTGCTCTATTTTTTGCTTATTTGTTTGCTTATTTTCAGCTCTATTTATTTATTAAATTTTATTATGTGTAATTGGATATACATACAGTAAATAAGTTATTATTATTATTATTATTATTATTTTTGCAAAAGACTAAATTGCTTTAAATTTTACAAATAATGTATGAAATATAAATATGCGGGAAGGATAACAACCATAATGAATCCCTCCTTCTAATGAAAGGGGATTTGGGTTGATGGTTATTATTGCTGGAAATTAGAGCTCTGGTACTATTTTTGCTAGAATTTAAGCCCTGCCTGTGAGTATGGATTTTTAAAAAAGAGGCGTTAAATGTCAGTCATTTTCTTAGAAAAATACTATCTATAATTACACACAATTTTACGCTAAACATGCATTAATTTAAATTGATCAGCAATAAATTAGTTATACATTGATTTACACTTACAGGCCTAGAAGTGACATTTTGTGGAAATGTTATAGGAAATATAGGAATTTTTAAAAAATATATATAGGAATTTTATAGGATTTTTATACGTATATAAATACATATAATGCACATAATAAAATGCATTAATTATAATGCATACAATATGGACATATTAACATACAATGCAAACAACTTATATACTTTAATATCTTATCAATTTAATTACTATAAGCAGTTTACAGATCAATTTCTTAGAAAAAATATCCATTCAAATTAGAAAAGATCGAAATGCAATTACAATGAATCTAAACAGCACAATTTACTCAGCAAGCAAGAATTCTATATTTATTGGTGCAAAAAGTTTATTATTATTTCTATTCATTGGAGAGTTTCACTAAAGTTGTATATTCATTAAAAAAAAAAAAAAAAGATGTTCTATTATAAAAGCAGAATGGATGATGAGAAAGATCATATTAAAAGTATTTGCTGGAAAAATGACCAAATCATCTTTAAGGGAAGAAATTATGCAGCAGAACTTAATTTTGAATTCCCCCCCCCCCCCCTTCAGCTTCAGGAGCAAGCTTTTCAGCTGAAATTCAAATGATATCAAACGCAATCATTGAAGAAGCAATTTCTACTCTCTTTTTTTTTTTTTAATCTTTGTTTAAGTAAGTCTTTTTGTGAATGTCCGTTGCCTTCATTTAATAAGGATTATACAGTATTTCAATGATTTTACAGAAAATTTTGTACTTTTTTTTCATTTCCTTTTATATTTTTTCCAACAGTTTTAATTCTCATTGGACACATCTCCATGCGCTTGTTGTCTGACAGCTTCTTCTTGTTCCTTTTTTCTTCTTTATATATAAAAAAATTTTAGTTACAGTTCAGTAATTTTCCTCTAAGAGCAATTAGAGATCAGACAAGTTCAGCCCAAGCCCAGGCCTGAAAAACGGCCTCTGTTTTTTATACCACAAGCTCGAGCTCAAAGTGAATATATTTTATTTATTCCTACTTTGAAAAAGGGGGAAAAAAACTTGTTATTTGAAAAATAAGAATACAGCCGAAGTTTCTTAAAGTGTTTTACAATCTATAAAATCAGTTTGAAAGGGAACTGAATTGTGACGTGATAAAATGAGAAATATTCTTTCTGAGGCCTTTACACAGTCAGTGTTGTCAGTATAAAGAAACCATGGAATATCCCTTGTCTTTCTGTGAAGTCATTTTTCAGAATTGCTGGAAAACAGAACTTGTGTCTTTCTGCCATAGTTGGATATTTTGAAAAAATAAGAATTGTGAAATTTTCTGATTTCTGCCAGTGGGTAGGTTTAAATAACAAATTTGCTATTTTAAACAGATTTCCAGAGACATGAAAATTACAAAACGTTGTAATAAGGGGATATTTAGAATTAATTCTATGAAAAGATTTTTAAATGAGAAAATCATTTTTGAACAATTTTAAAATGTTATTAATAATTTTCTACTGTGCACTTTCTGATGATACCCAATTTTTCAGGTTTAGATTTCAAATTGTTGGATCAAACTCATTTCTAATAGGAATGTTTAAAATGTGTTCATGTCTGTGAACATCATCTTTCACTAGTCTTAGTTTCTTCTAAACTTTTCTTTAAAAAAAAAACATTTATAGAGAATCTTGCTCAATATATTCATTGCCGCGAGATAATGACAAAGTAGATTTTATTGTACAAGTAATTTTAGTCGACCTAAAACACCTACAGTTGAACTAGATGTATAAACCAAAGCAGTATAATAATATTATTTATCCAAAGTGGTTGGAACCAACTAGTTTTTTAGGGAACTTGTTGGGAATCAAAGCAACACTCATTCAATAAGATTTGTATAATATGTGTAACTGTGTCATTGTTCTTATTTCAAATTAATTATTACATTAACCAGTTTAAAGATTAACAAAATTATGGGAATTCCTTAGAAAAAATAATTCTGTATAAAAATAAAAACACCCTACATCAAAATTGTTCCATTTCAAATCCTAGATGTCATCAAGTTATGTCATGCATGTTTGATGTCTCTAACAATGCACATGTCAAACTGACATTGTATAAGGCACTTTTTTTTGGAAACATTCTAAAATTAATTGGTTGGAAATATGATTCTGGATAATTGGTTTCCAGAAAAATGGTTTCAAACTGTAGTACCATATTTTAATGAAATGAGGAAACAGCTTTTGCAGCTATAATAATGTCTTGAATGCTGTTTTATCAAGGAGACAGCCAATAAATGAAGAAAAATGAATATATATCCATATATTTAAAGCTGTTTGGTAATTCTGTCAAATCTATTCCATCGAAATTCGATCGAATACGCATGCGTCAAAAAATCACCGGCCAATGAGGTGAGGGTCTATGACTGTCTCTACAAACGTGTTTGGGATCGTATCATCTGTTGTTTTTTTCTGTTGTCACGTTGCGTTAAACCTAGGAAGATATTTATCTAGAACTCACTGTGGAGTGTTTAGAAGGTATTTATTTTATTTATTTATTTTATTTATTGTAATTTGTATGAATACTTAGATGTCCATTTCGGATTTACTGTTTAAAAATGAATTTAGGCTCATAAGTTGGCGAAATCCCGATGGAAATTTTTTTTTTAGATCTCTATCATTTTGTTTATATAGTACAGAAAATAATTATTCAAACGTGTAGAACACGTAATACAAAATTGGACCACTTATGGTCTGTTTATTATCGGGAATGAATCTTATGGTGTTCCGATTGATAATGAATTCGATTATGTAAATATAATGTCAAAAGACAGTACGCACGGTAGTAATATTTTTATTATTATGTGTTCGAAAAAAGCGAATCTGAGCGCCTGAATATAAATTATAAAATATTATTTCTATATTTAGCAACTAAATATTTAATAAATATGCAGGAATGTGACTAGCTTTATGTGAATGTATAATATATGTAAGTCTGAACTTTAGCATTATTTTTTAACAGAAATATATTATCTCTATTCGATTTAAAAGTTTTGTCATTACATAAGTGTGCTATTTAATTTGTAAAGAGTATGTATGCATTATATTGTTTGTATGTATACAAATGTTTAGAATGTTTTGATTTGTAAACTCTTAATATTTGAATAATGTTTACATTATATTTGTTTGTATGTATACAAACAATATATGTATACAAAGAAGTATATATACAAACAATATTAATATTTACATTGTATTGTTTGTATGTATACAAATCTTGAATGTTTTAATTTATTACATTCATTTTTTACCAGTTTGCATGTCCGTTCATGGGCGATTCATATGAAACTCATAATTTGTCACAAATTGGTGATTTTATTGATTTAGTGCTTTGCCCAAGAATGTGGAAAACAAAACTATTTTTGACATCGGGTGAAATGAATGAGGTTATTTCGGTTTTTATTTTGTATATAAAAAATGTTATATGTAAAAAAATCCTGGCCATTAATCACATTGTTTTTTGTATATTTAAAGACGATTACTTATTCTTTGTAATTATTTTTTTGCTGGGGGTTTTTGAGCAAAATAATATTACTTCATAGCTAGAACCAGTTCCGCTAATCATTAATATTTTCTTAATCCTTTGACCGCTGAGCAAATGGGCAAATTTGTAATGTTTTTTCTGTTATTTTTTTTAAATGTCAAAAAAAGATAAATTTTCAAAATTGGTATAAAAAACTTAGGTACTTCTCTATTATCCCATCGTCCACTTTTCATAACAAAATACTATTGCCAAAATGTATGATTAAATGCCAAAAATGCAATCCCATTTACTTGATGTCGGAAGCATTATACGTGTTTGTTATGTCGTCAAGTGGTTTTTAATTCAACATTTGCGCGTATTAATGACAACGTTCTCCCGTTTATTTGGCGTTACAGTTTGGCGATAGTTTTTTGTTATGAAAAGTGGTCGATGAGATAATAGAGAAGTACCAAAACTTAATTACGTATATGAGTAGATTCCTTGACTATATTAATCATTACTCAATATTTTAAAACTGCATCATATTTGTAGAATTATATTAATTTAAACAATGCTTCTATTGAAGTGTGAAGAAGCACATACTTCTATGAAGAACCATATATTTACATAATCGTTTTCATTAGCAATCGGAACACCATAAGATTCATCCCCGATAATAAACGGACTATAAGTGGTCCAATTTTGTATTACGTGTTCTACGATATTTTACGTACGTTTGAATAATTATTTTCTGTACTATATACACAAAATGATAGAGATCTAAAAACACAATTTCCATCGGGATTGATTTTGCGAATGTTAAATGAGCCTAAATTCATTTTTAAACAGTAAATCCGAAATGGACACCTAAGTATTCATACAAATTATAATAAATAAAATAAATACCTTCTAAACACTCCACAGTGAGTTCTATATAAATACCTTCCTAGGTTTAATGCAATGTGCAAGAAAAAAAAAAACAGGAGATGATCCCAAACACGTTAATAGAGACAGTAATAGACTCTCACCTCATTGGCCGGCGATTTTTTTGACGCATGCGTATTGGGTCGAATATTGTTGAAAAATGATTTTGAAGAAAAAATCGGGAAATTCACAAAATGGTTTCGGGAAAAACTTCACCAAATGGTTTAAAAATTCTTTGAGTGACAGCGGGAAAAAAATTTCGTTTTACATTCAATCATCGCAATTGGCGAGTGTGACTATTAAGTTTAGCCAGTACTGGCAATAACATCAATTACCAATTTTCAGTATTACTCGCCGATTGGTGAGTGTTAATTTTGTCTTATATCACAAACTGTATTTACATATACTACTAGATATAATGATTATGAACCATGATTTTTCTATTATTGGGCGAGATTCATGTTTTTTCAGCAATTCTTTGACGAAATTCATGTTTTTTCAGCGATCCTTTGAAGAATTTCGCATTTTTCTCATGATCCTTAACGAAATTCGCATTTTCCAGCGATTCTTTGATAAAATACATTTTATTCCGCAATTTTTAGACGAAATTTAGTAAAAAAGCATGACCTTTTGGTGAACTTTCCTTTTTTGCGATTCTTTGACAAAATTTGCTTATCTTTCACGATCCTTTTGCATAATTAATGTTTTTTCTGATGTCTTTTAACGAAAGTCATGTTTCCCCATGATCCTTTCATGAATTTAGTGTTTTTTCCTCAATCATTTGACGAAATCTGTGATTCCCCCCCCCCCCCCCGCGAAGATTGGTTAGATGTTTTTAGTCTGCAGGTGCCCTAAAAAGTCTGTGACGCCCGTTGCTGCATTGCACACATTCTTTCTTCCATGGTGCATCGAACGAAGAAAATTCATCCTAAAGAATCATTGTTTCATTCTTGACATTTCTGGAAAGAAACAACGTTCAACTCATTGGCTGAATTGTAAAGGGCGAAATGTGTCAAACATTAGCGGAAAGAAAGTGCGCAATTTGTTCGTTCATGGATAAAATCATGAAATTCATTAATCAATAGTTGATAAATTCGTCAATCGATAGCGGAAAAATCGCAAAATTCATTAATCGACAGTGGAAAAATCGCAAAATTCATCAACTGGTTTCGGGGGAAAAAGTTTTCGAATATCGTCAAATGGCTTCGAGAAAAAAAAATCACAATCCGTCAATTTCGGAGAAAAAATCGTGAAATTCGCCAAATGGTTTCGAAATTTGTCGAGCGACAGCGGAGAAAAAAATCTTTTTCCATTCAATCATCGCAATTGGTGAGTGTGACTATTATGTTTGACCAGTGGTGGCAATAAAGTCCATTGCCAAATTTTCAGGATTACTCGCTGTTTGGCAAGTGCTAATTTTGTCCTATACTTCAAAACCCTTTTGATCATATCATCAGTGTGCAGGACAATTTTTTTTACGTGAACCATTTGATGAATTTTGTGATTTTTCCATTATCGATTGACCGATTTTACTGCTATCGATTGTTGAATTTTATAATTTATCAACTATTGATTAGCGAATTTCATGATTTTTTCCATGAACGTTTGACGAATTACGCAAAAAAATTAAGACTATCGTTAAATTGTCTTGGGTAAAAAAAAATTTAATATTGTCAAATGCCTTCGAGAAAAAGTTGCAAGTTGGAACGCCTGTGACCTCTTTTTCATGTTATGCATCTCGGGTCTATCCCCCCAAGTGGGACACTTTTCTAAATTTTGCAGACACCTCTCATGTGATATATCGCTGGAAAATTCTTTGACCGCTTATTCATGTTATGCAACTCCGGGGTCCATCCCGCCACCCCCCCTCCCCCCCCAAAGGGTACTTTATAAATTTTGCACACAACCCTCATGTTATATATCATTGGAAAGGTCTGTGACTGCTTAATCATATTATGCATCTCGGGTCTAACCCCCCCCCCCCCCCCCCCCAAGTGGGACACTTTTCTAAATTTTGCAGACACCTCTCATGTGGTATATCGCTGGAAAAGTCTTTGACCGCTTATTCATGTTATGCATCTCCAGGGTCCATCCAGCCACCCCCCCCCCCCTAAGGAAGGCACTTTTATAAATTTTGTTGACACATCTCATGTGATATATCGCTGGAAAAGTCTTTGACCACTTATTCATGTTATGCATCTCCGGGGTCCATCCCGCCACCCCCCCTCCCCCCAAAAGGGTACTTTATAAATTTTGCACACAACCCTCATGTTATATATCATTGGAAAGGTCTGTGACTGCTTAATCATATTATGCATCTCGGGTCTATCCCCCCCCCCCAAGTGGGACACTTTTCTAAATTTTGCAGACACCTCTCATGTGATATATCGCTGGAAAAGTCTTTGACCGCTTATTCATGTTATGCATCTCCGGGGTCCATCCCGCCACCCCCCCCCCCCTAAGGAAGGAACTTTTATAAATTTTGTTGACACCCCTCATGTTATATATTGTTGGAAAGGTCTGTGACTGCTTAATCATATTATGCATCTCCGATGTCCATCTCCCCACTTTGCCCCCCCCCCCAAAGGGTACTTTATAAATTTTGCACACAACCTTCATGTTATATATCATTGGAAAGGTCTGTGACTGCTTAATCGTATTATGCATCTCTGATGTCCATCTCCCCACTTTGCCCCCCCACCCCCCCAAAGGGTACTTTATAAATTTTGCACACAACCCTCATGTTATATATCATTTTAAAGGTCTGTGACCACTTAATCATATTATGCATCTCAAATGTCCAACTCCCCACTTTGCCCCCCCAAGGGATACTTTTCTAAATTTTGTTGACACCCCTCATGTCATATATTGTTGGAAAGGTCTGTGACTGCTTAATCATATTATGCATCTCCGATGTTCATCTCCCCACTTTGCCCCCCCCCCCAAAGGGTACTTTATAAATTTTGCACACAACCCTCATGTTATATATCATTGGAAAGGTCTGTGACTGCTTAATCGTATTATGCATCTCTGATGTCCATCTCCCCACTTTGCCCCCCCACCCCCCCAAAGGGTACTTTATAAATTTTGCACACAACCCTCATGTTATATATCATTTTAAAGGTCTGTGACCACTTAATCATATTATGCATCTCAAATGTCCAACTCCCCACTTTGCCCCCCCCCACCCCCCCAAGGGATACTTTTCTAAATTTTGTTGACACCCCTCATGTCATATATTGTTGGAAAGGTCTGTGACTGCTTAATCATATTATGCATCTCCGATGTTCATCTCCCCACTTTGCCCCCCCCTCCCCAAGGGGTACTTTCTAAATTTTGCACACAACCCTCATGTTATATATCATTGGAAAGGCCTGTGACCACTTATATCATATTATGCATCTCCGATGCCCATCTCCCCACTTTGCCCCCCCCCCCCCCCCAAGGGGTACTTTCTAAATTTTGCACACAACCCTCATGTTATATATCATTGGAAAGGTCTGTGACCACTTAATCATATTATCCTCCCCACTATGAAATTTGTCAAGTTAAAGCAACTATAAATTTTATTTTTATGGTACTATCAAGTTGTTTGCCGTCAAATTTTGACGGGTTCCATCTAGTATATATATATATTTATTCTTATAAAAGTATAAATATAGCTTTCCCATCCAAAACAATTACTCTGGTCTTTCTTCTGAAAAAGTAAGTATACTATATCTGAACCTGATCAGTATGAAATCCAAAAAACAATCCAAAAAAATTTGTCAACTTGAGCCATAGCAAAAAATAAGTAAATAAATAAAAATTAAGCAAATACATGGGGTCAGATTGTGCTCAGGCAAAACTAGCTTACCTAACCCAATGCAGTATTCAAGGCAGAGTTTTTCCGAAGTAACCTAATTAGAAATATTAAAAATTAGTTAAACTAATTCGGTTACTTCACAGTTTTGTAGTTCTAGTTCTAGTCTTATGTATGTTCTTTTGGATTTCATTAATTTCAAAATGACTCTTATCGTTCAAATTGCAATATCCAAAACCTTAAACTTTAAGACAACTACATATCTCCTTCAAAAATTATAGGAAAAAATAGGAATTATAGGAAATATAGGAACTTTTAAAAATTTATAGGAATTATAGGAAATATAGGAGCACTTCTAGGCCTGCACTTATTACATTTTAACGAACGCTACCTGCATGTCATTAAAATTATACTAGCTGACCTGTCAGGCGGTGCCCGGGTATGATTATATATCTTATATCGATTTTATATTTTTAAATGAAATTTTCGCTAAAAAATATTGATTATTAGGGGGAAAGGCATTTTTAAAAGACACTTTCTTGTTTGATTGTATTTTTTTTTCTTCCTCGTAAGGGTCTCTTGTTTCATAGTTTTTTTAAAAAATAACCCCTGTTGTCTGAATTTTATAAATTTTTCATCAGTTATAAATATAATGGTTTTACAGACCGTAGAAAAATATTGATATATAGCTGTAAAAGAAATGTTTTCTTCTCGCTTCTTTTTTTTTTTTTGTGACGGGTCCTTTAAAATAACAACAATAACAAAAAGTTATTGTCTGAACGAAATTTATTCGATTGTAAATTTAACTATATCCAACCCCTCTTTAAAATTCCGTGAAAAAAGTCTAAGTCTTTGACTAAAGTCGAAGAGAACAGAGTCATAGAAACACAGAGTCACATAACAAAAGCCTAAGTCACAGACTTAGTCACATTTAATAGTGAAAACATGAGCCGAAGCCGAGTGAACCCACGTCGAAACACTTAACATTCTTTTAGCATTTTCATCGAAAAATTCTCAGATTTTTTAAATACTTTTATTCATTAGAGCGTTTCAAAATTTTTGTAGGCACTGTAAATTTGATCTTCCGATATTCTTTTAAAAGACTGTGTCGAAATACAGACGTTTAGTTACTTTTAGCATAGAAAAAAGGTCATCTTCAAAAAGCGCGATATGATGTGCGGTTCTAAATAAATCATAATTTAGAATGCTTTCAGCTGTTTCACATCTTTAAATTTCCATTTATAATAAACTCTTTATGCCGAGCATTTGTATCTTAAAAGTAATCTCTATACTGAATTTCAAGTTTCTAACACTAACAGTTTCAACTAAATCATAATTTTGAACGCTTTTAGAAAGTTTTCCGCTCATTTCATCCTTTTAAATTTTGAATTTTTATTTAAGTGTTCTAAGGAAGCATTTACTACATAAAAGAAATCATCATGCCAAATTCCAAGTTTCCATACCAACTGTATCACATAAATCACAATTTTAGAATGCTTCTTACTCTTGCATTCTTTTAAATTTCAAATTGAAAAATAAATTCTGGGCAAGCTTTTACGTCTTTTAAGTAACATCCATATAAAATTTCAAGTTCTAAATATATGATTTAGAACATTTCTTGCTCATTTCACTTTTTAAAATTTCGATTATTTTAAAAACCGTTTTGTTTATCCAATGTATGGGACATTTTCCTAACATAAATATATTCCGCTAGAAGATAGTCTAGTTTCTGGATCACCTCCCCAGTCTGCATCAGCGTAAACTTCGAGAATAGGCTTATTTTTCAAACTTAGGGTTAGGTTGGGGTGTTTTGTGTAAAAAAAGCAAAAATCGCAATTTTATAACTTTTTTGTTCTTGAATCCTTTTACATTTCGAATTTTTAGAAAACTGTTCTGGATGATCATTTACAGAGTAACAGCCATGCCAAATTTCACATATCTAGTACAAACAATTCCTAATTAATTGTTTTTAGATAATTTTCAGACCGTTTCTCACTCATTTCATCCTTTTAAATTTAGAATTTTTTTTACAAATCATTCTTAATTCCAAAAGTTACCACCATGCCAAATTCCAAGCTTCTATATCAACTGTGTCACACAAATTGCAATTTTAGAACTTTGTTTGCTTCTGCAAACTGTTCTGAGCTAGCATTTAAGTCTCTAAAATAACAACCATGCCAAATTTCATATTTCTAGCCCTAACTGTACAAATAAATTGTAATTTAGAACGTTTCCTGCTCCTTTCCCTTTTTAAATTTCGAACTTTTTAGAAACCACTTTTAGTGAGCATTTAAATTTTTTTAAAGTAACCGCTAGAACAAATTTCAAATTTCTAGAACCAACAATATCGTAGAAACTGCAATTTTAGAATGTTTTTTGTTCTTGCACCCTTTTTGGAAATTGTACCAAAAAAATTGTTTGGAAATTCTTGTATAAAATGTAGCCTATGTTAGAGAGGAGATTGTTACCAGAATTTTGACACCATTATTAATATTGCATACTTAAACAGTAAACACAGAACTATTATTAGATCACTCATGTGTCTTATTTTTCTGGTGCTCATCGGGGGAGTTGAGTGTTATCGATGCAGAATCATCTAAGGATTGTTGGTAATGATTTTCGGAAAAAAATGTGTCTGTAATTAGCTGAGATATTGATTAAAAACCCATCTAGAAAACAACGACATGGATCATAGTGATAGTCAACATTTTGCATTCCAGCTGAATTCAAGTATTGAAGGCAAATACTGAAAAATAATTCATAGAATAATTCCAAGACATTAAAAGTCAGTAATTCTGAGACAACAATCACTTATAATTCAATATAGAGGGTGATTTTTTTTTTAAGTTGTGAAAGTAAAACACTATAACAAAAGAACCACTGATCCAAATGACCCAAAATTTCGCCAGTATGCTCCCAAAGCAATGGGTATTTTTTAGGCATGGTTAAAAAAAACTTAAAATTGCACCGACAGATGGCGCTGTAAGGTAGCAGAAACAAAGAATATCGTCTGTGGGAGGAAAACAATGGACGGTACTTTGAGAAACCATCTTCTGTAGACCCTCTGTCGTCATTGGACCTTTTCTTAAATTCTTAAGTGTCCTAAATCTCCTAAGAGCAGTTGCTGCGCTGTCATTATTCTGATAATACAGTTTCTCTAACAACGCACGGTCCGTCAATGGCGCAGTCATTGCGAGGATTTCCGTAGAATAATGAACACGAGATGTGCGTACTTCACGTTTTTACGCCAATGTGCGTGTGCCCGGCGCAAGTTCGTCTCCCGACTTTACTGCATGTACAGCGCCATCTGTCGGTACGATTTTAAGTATTTTTTTAAACCACGCCTAAAAAATCCCCATTGCTTTGGGAGCATACTGGTGAAATTTTAGGTCATTTGGATCAGTGGTTCTTTTGTTATAGGGTTTTACTTTCACAACTTTAAAAAAAATCACCCTGTATATTTCATTTATAATGAAAAAACTTTTTGATAACAAATCACTTGAATTATCATGCCTGCATGTGCATATGCTTTCATTTTTGAAAATGAATCGGAAAATTTTACGTTGTTCAGCATACTTTTTTTAAATGCTTTAAAATTGTCTACTATTACGTCAAATATGACTGACAAGTAACTTTTCGTGTGAAACTCAGCGACATCTTCCGAAGCGTAATTGGTTCTCTGCCAAGTTTAAACTTTGTACAAGGTCTTTGTTTTAGAGGGAGATATATTCATTGTGTTTCATTCCAATACCAATAAAATAAAATTAGGACATGTGGTAGTTTTAGGTGTGTGAGTATACTGTTTTTGAACAGTTCTGATAATTTGTGTGGAACCCTTTGTACGCAGATAAAACTCGCATATGACCAATTACTTTTTTTAATCCGTCCTGTAGTTCCAAAATTAACCCCTGCAAAAAGAACAAAAGTTGCTGTTTTATAATATTAGTATAGATACGACTTCAATTCAAACTCTGATATTTTTAGCGAAATTTAACAATAATAAATATATTATATTTTAACGAAATTTTCATCAGATTTACATTATTTAATGCGAAATTCAATGTCTGTAAAGTAGTGGAAGGGCACAGTAATTTAGTCTACAATATCGTGTTTAATATCAACTACATTCCAAAACATCGACTACCTAATTGAGTTGTTACATTTGGCAAAAAGCAATGCAAGTAAGTCTATTAAAAATTTTGTTAAAATTGCTTCATTATTATTAAAGTTATGAATAAGAATTCGTGATTCTCTTGTAATGAAACCTTGTGTATTTTTAATTGAACAAATGGATTGCAACTCTTATTTTCTATGCAAAAATTATTTTCTGTACTCTGCACTTCCATCTTAAAGTTTGCCTTTAATCATTTTTAAACACTTTATAAATTTAACTAGTTTTGAGTTATTTCATTGATGCATTTTATAGTTTGTAACTGTAATATTGTAAACGCTGTTTAAATGAATCATAACCAACGTAATTGCAGAAAAAAATATTATGATTTTATTCATTTAAAAGACTGATTCCATTAACCGGTGATTCTGATAACCGGCGACCACCTTTATAAGAAACTCAAACCCCCCCTTGTTTTAATTATCTGCATAACATCATACACTTTTCAATGATACACTAGTGAAAATCGAACAAAAATCACGATCGCAGCACCCCCTTTCGTCGAAAAATTCCCGAATTCAACTTAGACCGGCAGTCTATAGTCAAAAACATATAAAAAAATTTTGGTTCAATTATCTGCATAACTTCATACACTTTTCGATGATACAATAGTGAAAATCGAACAAAAATCGCGATAGCAGCACCCCTTTTCGTCGAAATATCCCCAAATTCAAGTAGGACCTGCTTGCCATAGCCAAAAACATAGAAAAAAAATGTGGTTCAATTTGAAGCATAACTTCATACACTTTTCGATGATACAATGAGGACGGACAGACAGACATTTTGTAAAAACATGTTTTCCGGAATCTCTGATCTTTAAAATATGTAAATCCGTCAAAAACCGGAAGTCGAAAAAAATTTCGATTACAATACTTTCTTCTATTATAGATAGTAAAAAGTAAAAAACTTCAAAAATGGTCATTTTCCTAACTGAACAATAAAAGAAGTTTTGCTCTGTGTGTGTGTCTGTCGGCAATGGATAGAAAAATTTAGCGCATCTAGAAGCCTGAAAATTTAGATTTAGGTAGTCGAAGCCCTCTCCTGATCCACCTGAGACTCAGAATTTAAAATTTAAAATTATTTACTGAAATATTAATTAAAATCCACAAAGAACTCTCATCAAAAATATGCTTTTTTCTCTTTGGTTGGTTGGTTGTATAGAGTCTTCATAGAAGTAATTAAATAAACCCGAGTAGCGATGCTAAGATAAAGACTTCTAACGAAATAGTGTTAATATGGAGTGCAGTTACTGGCATATATCCATGCTTATGTATCACAACCTGCATACGACAAATTACAGACGCCACCTGTTTGAAACATTTTTCCAGTCACGTTTTTCTTCAGCTAAGTTTTTTTTTTTTTTTTTTACATGATATATATTATTGTGATAGAGATTATTAATACAGAAAACTTTATTTAACAGATTATTTGTTATATTTGAAGGGATGGAGAGGGAAAGGGTAAACAACTTTTTATTAAACAGATGTAGAACATTGCATTTATTTTACTTGACCGTGCACCACCTGGTGGCGGCTTTTTCCTTAATTGACCCTCCTTATTAATAAATCCAAATCTGCTGCTCTTATTTCAACAAAACTAATAACATTTAACAAATTTAACACTTTTAGCTTCACCCGTAGTGCTTAATCACTGTTTTATATAGAATAGCGCTATTTTAAATTTCAGCTAATAATGTTCCGAACTTCTCCAAACCAGTTCCATTTTGCTAAATTATCATAAAAGTCAGCATTCATAGCTTCAAGGTGTATTTCTAGAAAACAGTTACCAGTATTTCCGAATAATAGTCTAAGCCAAATTTCAAATTAAGTTCCTGGCTTAACCAAATGAATCAATCTTTAAAGATGCATAGTGGTCCTCCTAATTAGTTATTTGCTGAAGGGCACTTGAACACCCGCTCTCCCCCCCCCCCCCCCCCCCCCCCGGGCACCTCTTTCAAGGTTTTTTTCTCTAACATTAAACTAACTTTATGAGTAGCAGTTACCACGATTTCCGAATAACAGTTTAAGCCAAATTTGTAATTAAGTTCCTAGCATAAACAAACGAATGAGTTTTTAAAGATACATAGTAGTCCTCCTAACTAGTTATTTGCTGAAGATCCTGATGAACATTCCCCCTCCCCTTTTTTCAAGGTTTTTTTCTCTAACTATGCCCCGTTTCCATAACTCAGCAACTATTTTTCCAATTTCAACGCAACTGATTCCAAACATTATAATTAACTTAAAAGTCACCCTCTATAACATTAAACTACATTTATGAGTAGCAGTTACCACTATTTCCGAATAATAGTTTAAGCCAAATTTGTAATTAAATTCCTAGCTTAAGAGCCTACACTAGTCACGGGAAGAAACGCTCAAGCTAATGTTAAGTCTATGGGAAGGTTCTTGCGAGATTTCTCGCTCGCATTTTAATATTTTTAAATGATTTTTTTGCATAGCATAGCTGAGGGCGATCTCTAACGTTGTTAGTTTTTACTTTTTTGATTTTGGTTAGTTTTTTTATAAGCGGACATTTTCAATTTTGGAACCGGTTCTGAAAATGAAAGAACCCTTATATAAAAAAACTGGAACCAAAATCGAAAAAGTAAAAACTAAGAACGTTAGAGATCGACCTCAGCTATCCTAAGCAAAAAAAATAATTTAAAAATATTAAAATGTGAGCGAGAAATCGCGCAAGAACCTTCCCATAGACTTAACATTAGCTTGAGCGTTTTTTCGCGCGACTGATGTAGGCTCTTAACCAAACAAACGAATTTTTAACGATGCATAGTGGTCTTCCTAATTAGTAATTTTCTGAAGAATACCCCCCCCCCTCCCCCGGCACATCCCTCAAGGTTATTTTCTCTAACTATGCCTTATTTCAATAACTCGACTAATAATGGTCCATCTTCTCAAAATCAGGTCAATTTTGTAGCACGCCTACTATACCGTGCCGTAGACAGTGGGAACTTGTCTCAGAGGTTCGTTCGGAAAGAGGTTTGTTTAGAACAAGAATGCTCCCCTGGCGGTGGTAGGGGAAAATAAAATATTTTCCGGAGCGTACGAGCATGTCCAGTATATAGTGCCGAAGCCATCGGAGACCCTGGCCAGAGTTTTGTTTTTTAAGATTTAAATCGGAGACCCTGGCCAGAGTTTTGTTTTTTAAGAGATTTAATTTTATTACACAGGCTCGGGCAATGCCGGCAGATCAGCTGGTAGTAAATAAGATAGCCACCTTAGATAAATCATTACATTTAAAGGTAAATGAAAACGATGTAGAAGAATTAGTTAAACATGCTAAAGATTTCTTTTCATGTTTTATTTTTCAAACATTACTATATTTATAACATTAATAATTTTGTTTTGTTTACCTAATTTTTTATTACAAAGATGAAAAAAAATTCAGTACAACTCCCTTCGTTTGAGCTTGGCTAAAACGAAAGCATGGTTAAAAATAGAAATTTGCATGTTGCAAATGACTCATCATTTAAACTACATTAAGATTTTCATGGTTTATATGAAAGACAAAACAAGGATCACAGGTAATACAAGAAAAATATTTTTGCATTTTAATGTGATTTTCTCTATGAAAGAGGATAGAAATGGTTTTAAAAGAAAGGCCTCATTCTGATTTAACTATTTTATCTCAGCAATAGTAATTTTGCCTTACAATTATAATTGTCAAACTGTCGGTTTTGTGAGAACATCAACCCACCACATTTTTTTTTCTCCGCTCTGAAAATTTCGCTGAGTCCAAATTGTCAAAAGAACAGATTACTAATTCTGTGTGTGCTAGTATAATAAGAATACAGAGAAAAGCAGAAATTATTAGTTGCTTTTATCACACATGATGAAAGTATAGACAACAATGAATGAAAAAGATGAGCATGTACAGATGGCTTTCAGCATTTTAAGTCTTATACTAGATGGAACGTGTAAAAACTTGCCGGAAAAAATTACTATAACAATATCAGTAAAATAAGCTTCTTTATTATTTAAGAGGGAGATAGTGTGAAACAGTGTTTCGAAAATTTTATTTAAAATAAAAAAAATTCCCAGTGAAATACAGTACTATTTCCGATGTAAACTCCAAACAAACAGTCCGTAAACAACTATGTAATGCAAATCAGTTCGATATTACTGCCATATTCACCATTGCAAAAAAGAAAATTTCATGGACCTATGAAGTATCATAGAAATAGTATATTCCTATGCCCATACCATATTCAGTAAATAAAAAAGGCAGTAAATAAAGAACACATCTCTCCCTCTGTGATAATGTAATCAAGTGAACTCCTACACGTATTGCATCTGCCTAAAGGCACCAACGAAATTTGATGTTAAAAAAAGTTTTAAAATGTCTTCTTTAATCATTGTTCATTTCAAATCCGTATCTCCTAATTTTATTAATAATCTGATCTTATAATTTATCAGCGTTCTTTTTTTTAATTATATTTTTTCACTTTTTATGTTGGTTAGGAAAGTTAATTCCCAATTGTGGCAACTTTCCCAGGGGCTATTTTAAATTACTGAAGCAAATTGGTGGTCATTGTTGGGATAGATTTGAAAAATAATTCCTGCTTGAAAATTATTTAAAAAGTCATTAAATTAAGTGGCAGTTTTCAAATAAATTTCATTTGAAAGTTAACATTGTTCTAATTGATGATGTAAGAATTGAAATTTGAAATTGTACAGTATTTAGAAGTGATGTAAATGCGATAAAAGCAAAAGCGATAGCACTATTTTTTGTCACAATCAGTATACATTTCTAAAAATTACCACTGGGTTTTGGCTGGCGTCAAAAGTAGACTACCATTTATTGACGTCGACAAAGAAATCTACTGTAAAAGAAGTAGAACTTTGCCACTAATAAGAAACTGTTAAATGAACTTTCATTATTTTAAGCTTTTTTTTTTTTTTTTACCATAACACTATTTTTAATAATTTTATTTTTCCTGAAACCCTTTACTTTTGTGAATTTTTTATTAAAAAATGAAATCCTCTAACCTATTATTTAAAAATAATAATAATTGGTAACATGTAATCAAGGTATGCAATTAAGATGAAGTAATCAATAAAGGCTCTAATTCTAATCTTTATAATAAAGAATTGAAAAATCAGTTAAAATTACGTCATGTTGATGCAATCATAAAAAAATTTCTCTTTAGTTTTATCAATGTAAAAAAAAAGCTAAGCATAGGTCATTTTCACCGGCACAAACTTTTCACACATAATACTAAACTATTCTAAGCATACAGTAAAATAATACATTATTCTTAGCAATGAGTAAGTAAGATTTCAACTTACTATTTCTGGTGATATTTTTAGCTTTCCTGAAGACTGAATACTGTGAGTAACCCAACCTCTTTCGCTAAAATAAAATACGAAATAAATAAACACAAAACAAAAAATAGCATAAGTATGAGAAAAAAATCTTTTTATAATAAATATAAGCTATCTTAATATAGAAAAAAGTTTAATTTTGCATTATTATTATTTTTTTTAATATGACATCTCCTTATTTTAAACAACAGTCATGAAGAATAATTAAAAAAGTATACATTTACTATAAAGCATAATGTGGTCTGTTTTTTTTTTTTTGTTTTTTTTTTTCATTCCTTTTGCAATGCTGAATCACATTCTTCAAGATAATATTTTTGAGATGGTTGTGCTAATTGTCATGACCCAGTGCATATCTTAAATATAATATACAAAACTTTACAAATAGGAAAAAATCTGGTAGCTGGAAAAAATGTTTAGCTGCCAGTAAAAAAATCTGTACACTCCCCCTGCCACACACAAACACATTATTTACTCATGGATTTTCAAAAACATATAATTTTATTACAAATTCATTGAGGAGGAATAATTAATAGTATAATAATAATATATATCATTGTTTTAATTCATCAACTCAGTTGACTTAATTTTAAAAATTTAATATAAACATAGTTGCCAATTAAAATATTTTGGTCACCAGTGATGACTTGGCAGGTATTTTTAAAAATATAGAAACAAGTTCAATTACTTCTACGCGTTTTTTTCCCACTCGCTCCTGAACTTCAAAATCAAAGTCTGACCAGCATGATATTATAGTACAATCTTTAAACAGTATAAATAATTTCAGACAGCATACATATGCAATATAATTTATATTAATAAAAGAAAGATGTTTCTCCATGTGTCTGTCTGTCTGTGTGCCCGCGATGACTAGAAAAATCTACTGCATGTACAGATCTGAAAATTTGGATGAGGATAGCCCAAGACAGGTCTGAATACACCTGAGGCTCAGATTTTTCATTTTTTGTTAACTAGCCAAGATATTAATTAAAATCAAACCCCATAAGTAACATGGCCCAGTAAAGTAATAAAAGTCATGGCAGTTCATCAAAAATTCCTTTCCGAAGCTTTCCGCTGTTCTGCAAAAAAAAAAAATATATATATTTTTTCCCGCATTTTTAAAGCTTGCATCTGTTTTTTTTTTTTAAATGAAATACAAAAAAAATAAATAAATAAATACAAAATACCCACTTGACCATTGTACTTTGTCCATTCTAACGGTGTGATCCATTTAAAAATATATTAATATTTACCCTCTCAAAAAAAAAAAAAAAAAATAGAAACGTATTTCATGTTTGTTTTTGTTTTTACAAGTTTGCATCTACCCTCCTGTTCAAAAAAATTAAAAATATCCACTTAACTATTGTACTTTTCTGATTCTAACAGTGTTATCCATTTAATAATAATCCAAAATATAATATTAACCCTTTCAAAAAAAATATTTTTGTGCCGTTTTTGCATTTTTTGATTTCTTTGCAATTTTTAAAAATTTGCATCCATTCTGCAAATTGACATACAAGAAATATATATCTACCAAATTAACTTGAGTACCAACAATGTCTTCTATTTTAAAAAATATTAATATTAATCCTTTCAAAAAAAATTATTTTCGTCCTGCTGTTTTTGCATTTTTTGAGTTATCTAAAAAAACTTTAATTCTGCATCTACACTTCTGATCAAAATATTAAAAAAAATAAATATCCATTTAACCAGCATACATTTACCTTTCTAATGACATCTTTAGTTTAAAAAAATATATTAACTCTTTCAAAAAAAAAATTCTTTTCTGTAATTAACTTTGTGATTTCACCAGACTTTCTTTTTTCTAGGTGAAAGGAAAAAATTCCTAGAATGCATTCCAAGTTTTGATAACTACTTTTGATTTGAGTGGGCTTACAGCATTAATGGTTAGTTTTATTCGGCAATTTAACATTAGTTTTTAAAGGGAGTTGTTTATTTTCCTTGCGCATTTCATAGGTTTAGAAGCACAGTAATGTAGTGTCTTGATTTGTCATTCTTTTCATGTAGTTTTGTTCAAGTGTGTCATATTGCTAAATACTTACTTTCGATTTCACAATTTTGGTGTCTGCTCAAAAAATGTTGAAGCAACAGGTGTCTTTTGGTGTCTGAATGTGCAAACCTGTATTTATTTAATTGCTTAAATAGTTACATTTTGATTAAAATATTATTAACATATCAGGGGTCGATGCAGGGTTTTTTCTTGACGCCCATTTTGTGAAAAATAAGTTATTTTTGTAAAATTTATCATATTTTTGTGAAATTTATTATATTTTTGTGAAAAATAACATTTTTTAACGAAAGATGAAATTTAGCTACTCATATTCAAACGAAGCATTTATAATAATTTCTTCTTTAAGGCCTTTTGCTAAAGTTTTCCTTTTCGGTGAATTTGTTTTGTTTGCAAATTACATTTTTTTAAACGTAACAAAATAAAAATTAATTAAGAGTATGTTTTTATGGAATGAAATTCTGTGAAGGGGCATATTTTATTAAGGGGAATTTTGTAAAGGGGTCTGTTTATTAAAATGAATTTTGTGAAGGGGCCTGTTTTGTTAAATGGAATTTTGTGAAGAGGCAGCAGAAAAGAATCTTTTATCAATGGATATTAATGTTTTTCTGAATTTCTATCTGGGCTATGGGAATGGCAATTTAAACTGCAGAAAAAAAACAAAAAATATGAAAACAACCTCCAGAAAAATTATATATATATATATATATATATATATATATATATATATATATTGAAATAGTAAATATTCATACTTTTTTAATGAGCGATGCTATCAGTACAGCAAAAGGACCAACAACAGAAAGGCATTTTGTTGTTATTTTATAACTCCATTCAAGCTCTGGCAATTGTGATTTTAAAATGCACAAAAAAACAGTAAATATGAAAACCACTTTCAGAAAATAATTTTTTAAAATAGTAAATATTCATTTTTTTAAATAAATGAAATTTACCCTCAGTACCATGAAAATACCATCTAAACATAGATATATATATATTTTATTTTTTACTTATCCAGGCACCAGCTATTGCAATTTTAAAACATCTAAAAAACAGAAAATATAAAAATGACACATAGAAATAATTTTTTGAAGTAGAAAATATTCATATTTTATTAAATGAAAGATAGCCTCAGTACCACAAAAATGCCATCTAAACATAGATATTTTTTTTTATTTAATAACTTAATTTCTGCCTCATAGGTTGCGATTTTAAAATGCACAAAAAACTGAAAATATGAAAAAAGACCATCAGAAAATATTTTTTTTTAAATAGTAAATTTAAAACAAAGAATGCAAAAATTATTACTCAGCTGAATTTCAACTGAAGATATCTCAAAATACATACATATTTGAATAGAACTCATCTCTGAAAAATAAATTTTTTCTTTCACAATCTTTCTGAAAAGGTCAATTTTATGCAGCCTTCTGAAATGTAAAGCAATTTGTCCCATATTAGTTTTGGCTTTCGGATGGTCCATAATATGCACTTTTATATTAAAAAATTATAACATGTAGTAAAAAAATCTAATATGTCACTTTTTAGATTATCATAAAATTTTCTTTTCTTGTTTTAAATTCACAGTTATCTTATTTTTGAAAGTAAAAAAAAGTTGTTTTAAAGATTTCTTAATAATAGTCTCTAAACCAACATTTAAACATTTCAGGCAATAGGGAAAAAAAAAACTAACAAATTTAATAGAATTTTTATAGGTTTTCCAATTATTAGGCTTAATGCTTAAGGCTGTTCTCAAATTCAAACTAACCACTTTCTGACACATTCTTGAATTCATTTTTATTCATAAACACATAAAATTTGCAGGCGTTCTTATTCAGAAAAAATCAAATCAAAAAGTGTTTTTCATTTTTCTATACAGTCAAGATGTAATAAATTTATTAAAAAGTGAAAAACTCTTTTTGATTCCAAATCACTTCAACAGTCATTTCTATAAATTTCATGTTGTATAAAAATGACTCTGTAAATGTATCAAAAAGTTTTGGATTTTTGAGCAGGTAAAAACATTTTTTGAAACTGCCTTAACATCACAATTCAAAATTAAATACTTACCTTCTCTTTAAAAGAATGACATGTGGACAAAACAATATCTATTTCAAAAATTTAATACAAAGAATTTTAAAATAAGCATGATGCAAATACAAGTTTCCCTTGCTCTATGCGGTTTCAGTTAGTGCAATAATTTTTTTGCAGATGATCCCTCGATTAATGCAGGAAATTTTAAATTGGTGCACAAAGCAGTGATCCCATTTTCGCAGCCAAATAATGCCGAAATGGTACGACAATCGGACAAAGGTTTTTTTTTTTTTTTTTTTATGCAGAATTGAAATTAAAACAAACTTTTTAATGCTTTTGATTGTCACTTATTAAATTGGATCACACATTAATGTTAATGGATATTCATACAACTTGCATAAATTTATTTAAAAAGTTTCACATCAAGCTGTAATATGTACTTCCCAATAATAACACATCAAAAATAATATTGTGGTATATTATTATATTGTTTATTTAAGTATATTGGGTTTTAAGAAAAAAAATTGTGAATCTATTGTTGTTTTTTCATTTGAATGTATGTTTTGATTAGTGCAGTAATATTGCATGTTCAAGTAACTGCACTAAGTAAGGGAAACCTGCTATAAGATATAATGTATATATTGGGTTAATTTTTTATATTTGTAGTTATAATAAAAAGGCAAAAATAATTAACTCACATAGGAGGAAGATGACAAGTTGAAAAATTGGATAAAGAAGTATTTTTTCGACTGCAAGAACTAAAAGACAGCTTAAGATGACTCCGCTCTAAAACAGAAATACAGTATCATGAATTCTTTAAAAACAAACAAAATCAAAATATTTGTAACTATAAAATTTTAATTTTCAATTAATATTGTGCTATCATTTAAAAAACAGAAAAATGTTTTCTTTAAAAAAAAAAATAAGAAAAAAAGAAAAAGAAAAAAAGAAACTCCAGTACTTCATTAAAATGCATGAGAGTTACAACAATGCAACTAATTTTTCAATTAAAAGTAAACACTCACTCTGTGGTAAAATGAAAATTTTTGGGCTGACATTTTAAGGCAGTAGGGTTGACGAATAATTTTTATTTTCAATCCTTGGCGAGATTTTTTTCATTACAAATGTCCAGTCTAATTTTGGTGTCAATGCAAGTAATATTTTTAGAGCTATCATAAAGACAAAAGTGTAATGTTTCATGGAAAGCCGGAGCTGTGATCTGATGATTAAAGTTTTTTAATAAACTTATTTCTGAAATAACTTAAAAATTGTAAGTAAAAATTATCATTTGCTTTTAATTTTAGAAATGTGAAGAACATATTTATTTTTCTTATTATATATTTATCCTCTAAGGATAAGTACTAATAAGGTGAGTACTGCTCAGCCAAGCTTTAAAGACTGGTCACGTGAGTAACGGGTCCAAATATGACCAGTCTATTCTTCGTAATAGGGATCGAGGTAATGAAAGGGAGTCACCCCTAGTTTTGCTTTCGCGGGGGGATGAGTTGATTCCCGATCGTTTCATGTTTACTTGTTCCAAGATTATAAAAGGATTTTTGTTCTTATGTAATAAAGCACATAAAAATTGCAGTTTTCTCTTCGATGAAGGGGATATCTTCAATCTAAAGAAACATGTTATGATAATTTAGATTATTTAATTATCGGATATAAACATGTTAAGTAAATAAATACTATTTTTTACTGTATTTTTACACATGTCATTGCAATTTATTGTTTTCTTAAATAAATAACGATTTTAAATATCGGTTCCTTACAGTTATAGGGTACACTTATGTAATTGTAGGAGAAGTGTGGTTTTAAAATGTTCTTTTATTAGTATGGTTATTAATACATATTTTTTTTAATTTTACCGCAAGAATTCCATTTTTTTTTTCTTGATTGCTCATGTTCATTTTCCTATATGAAACCATTTAATAATATGGCGAAAATGTATAACAAAATACTCAATTAATAAGAAAAGAAAATAGTTCAAAGTGTACAGAGTCATACTAAAGGATGAAAAATATTTTTTACACTCAAATATTTAAAAAAAAAATGTGCTCGAATTCAAATTAAGTTTTCTGATACCTTTACTAAATCTTTTTAATTGATAAATGCGCGAAAGTTTCAGACGTTCTTATTCAGATATCAGGAAATTGAACAGCGTTTTTCGTTTTATTATAAAAGTAACTAATCTTACTGAAAATGTCGTTGAAGGTCGCACTTTGAACCTATTTTTCGGATAAGTTCACGAAAAAATTGTAATTGTAACTGACAATGTACCGATTTTATAGGAAAATTAAAGACGCTGTTCGATTTTTAAGTATTTGAATGTTAATTCTTGAAAATTTTCAGGCAAATAGGAATAAAATTGAAATTACTGTCAAAATGAAATGAAAGAACTTAACAAATATATGCTAAAGCTGGTAAAATTAAAATTATTTTAAAGTGAAGGTCTCAGAAAAAAATAAAGCAATAAAAATGCTTGTATTTCATAATATCATCACGGACCTTCTCTTAAAAAAAAAAAAAAAAAAAAAAAAAATTGTGCAATGGGGGGGGGGGGGGTTATTCATTCACTTTCGGTGTCATCAATCATCCGGAAAAAAATCATCGTCGTCATCATCGTCGAACGAAATAATTAATGGCTCACACATTTCTTCTATTATGCCGTCTTTCTTCCAATACTCATTTTCCAGGTGTTCTATGTTCGTGCAGTAGTTTTTCCATTTCTCAGCATTAACATTTTCTAGTGCAAGTTTGGTCAATTTAAAAAGTTGATCCATATTTAAATCCGCCGTTATATTTCTTTTTCGAATTAATTCCTTCATATCCGCCCATACATACTCTATTGCATTTATGTCGCAATGGTATGGAGGCAATCTTAACGCATAATGCCCATGTTCGGCTAACATGGTGTCGAATTTGTAGATTTTAGTAGAGGGCGAATTCGTCTTAACAAGGTCCATCAATTCAACTTTTCGCATGTTTGAAGAATATGGCACTTTGTTCAGTGCCAACCAATCCATAATTTCCCTTTTGTTTATTGAAGAATTCGGAGGCTTATTCAATTGAATAGAGTGATATGGCGCATTGTCTATCACAACAACAGAATTTTTCGGTAAGTTTGGAATGAATTTTTCATTTGCCCATTTTTCAAAAATTTGTTACGAATTACATCCAAGTTAAAATTATCCAAGTTGACATTCTCTATGGTTGTTTTCACCTTTTTCTTTTTAGGAGAAGCGAAATTATTTGCATTGTTATTAGCTTCTTTCCGAATTCTTCTTATAGCGCTATCCGAAACACCGGCAATTGCACTAGCTCTTTTTGTTGCATGTGCTAATAGAATAGTTAGACAGCCTTTATCTGCTTCATTATCACAATATTTTACAACATTGTTTAACATATTTTTCACTGCACTGTGAAAATGTTTGCCTTGAGAGCTTTTAGATTCTTTTAAATCCATTTTATAGAAGTAGAAACAAATACAAAATGAATAGCAGACAAAATAAGGAGAGAGAGAAAAAATGCTAATAGTACAAGAACAGCCAGTGAAGAAATGACAAGCGGTCAGGCAAGATAAGGGAAACTTGAATTTTGTCTCCTCCTAATATAATGCTTCCCTCCCTTCGGACGGGTCTATTTTTTTGGCACCATGCCAAGGTCCGTCTTTCTAGAGTGGTTCCACACTACAGATCATTGGTAACTTTATTTTTCAAAAGCAGAGCTGAGCAAAATACATCAAAAATGTTTTTTCGATGTATTTTGCTCAGCAAAATACAAAATATACTTATTTGTTATTTTAGAACCTAAAATACAAAATATTTTTCAAATTTATAAAGGTTTCAAATACAAAATACATATATTTTGGAAAATACATTCAAAATACATCTGGAAATTAAAAAAATTATCAAGCATGGTTGCATAGTGCATATAAATTGTGACAACAAATAGGTGGCATATATTGCTCTTCTTGTCACCGTACGTAGCTATCTCCATTTGGTTATTTTCTTTATTTACATTTTACATAAATACATTTTATTTCAATAACCTTTATTTAAATCATTTATTCAAACCATATATGCTTTTACTTACCTCTGTCCCTTTTTCCAAACTATGTTTTTCCGTTTTTATATTACCTCCGTATTATATCTCACCAGAGCCGTCCTTAGCGAGGACGACTTAAAGCGAGGCCCGGTGCAGGGATTTTGCGAGGCCCTTTCCTTCCAGATTCTTAACATAATCTTATTTATACTATCAATAAAAAAGAATGGTTTTCACCTATATACTGTAACCCGGGGAGCCCGGATTCGATCCCTTATACTACGTTCAGATCGGATAGTTAAGATATTGTTATGAATTTTGTATATATCTGTAAATATTCCATTTGTTTAAATTTATTTTATTTTATTATTGTGAAAATTGCAGTATTATTAATGTATTTCCTATTGAGCATCATGTAACTCAATGCTAAAGGCCTCAGGTGGTTTGCAAGAAAAACAACCTTACAGCATCGGTTTTATAATGGAGCTCTATTGGAAAATCGCCAAGGAATGGGTTTATCACCAAGTTGGCGATGGTTTTGGCAACTTATTTTTGTCGCCAAATTTGGCGATATATCGCCAAATGTCGCCAAGTTGGTGACGGATTTGGCGACTTTTTGTGCAACCACCCCCCCTTATACCTATACATTGGGATCCTTTCTTGCTTGGGTTCTCTATCGAAAGTTAAAGCACTTTCTGGTAATTTCTAGCATCTGAAGGCTCTGGAATAATCTGGAAAGATCTCTGAAACCTATATAAGGACCTCCATCAGTTCAGTTGAGTTAGTTGTCTGTCAACTGCGATTGAATTCATACGAGAGGCTTTGCATTGAGAACTGTGTTTCTCGGATTGATTTTGTCGTTGATACGTCGTATTGAACGCATTGTTTCTGTGTGAAATTTTGCTGTGCTTTTATTGGATTTGAAGATTACTGAATATCTTGTAATTTTCAGAAGATATTGGTGTTCGTATTGCACTGTTTATAGTGAATAAAGCCTTTTTATTGTTCTTATATATTGGCATCAGTCCTTTCGAACCCAGAGCTCACAACAATATCTTAGACCGCCGAACTCACTGAGGGAGTTCCAGAAACTCACTTAGTGAGTTCGAGCTTTCTATTGCTAGATGCAGCCAGCACCACTCACTCTGATTGGTTCTGGAGGCCGATTGGCTGTTGAGGTTGCCTTTAACATATGCGCATGCGGACATTCTATGTTTTTTCAGATATTGGTCACAGTGATGAGCAGTGAGTTATCTTAGATGAGTTTTGCGGTGTGGACAGGTATTCAGTTCCGGGAGGGTACCACCTCAAAAATGGCGGTCTAAGATATCTTAAATGTCCGATGTGAACAGGGTATTAGCTACTATAAAGAAGTAGCATTTGTTTGTGTGTTGGTAGGGATAATTTCTGGAACTACTAAACCAATTTCAAAAGTAATGGTGGCAAATTGATGGTGAAAGTCCCTCTTCCAACATAGGCTATATTTTATGTCAAGACCACTACCTTTTCTTAACTAAAATCATAAATTTATATTAAAGATTTTCTATTATACCTTCTTCTTTATATTAAAGAAAAAATATTTTGCGTCCGGGTGCGAGGCCTCTTTAGGCGCGAGGCCCTGTGCGGCCGCACCTGTCGCACACCCCTAAGCACGGCTCTGTATCTCACTCTGTTTAGTAAGTTCAAATATCACACGTGTCTCCAGCTACATACGTTATGACCTCAGCCATCGATCTCTCTCTCGAATGACACACAGGGACATTTTACTGACTGAGGCGAGCATTATTTTGACGCCCCTATGTCGTGATTGTTTTTTCGTCACTTCTCAAACTTTAAGAATAAGTAAATTAATATGCTAAAAATAATTTATTTAAAAGAAAACAAATGTATATAAAATTAATTCACATTTAAGAAATTTAAAATAATCAAATTACTTAAAAAAATTTGCATCTATTTTGAAAAAATCACAACAGTTAAGTTGAAATTATATGAATAAAAATGTTATCATATTCTAGTAATATTTACAAGAAAGCATCATATCAAGAATTAAACTGACGCTTCAAAATCTCATTTGCCTTGCTTTTCCTTTGGAAAATGTATTTAATGTATAGACGTTATGAACATTAGAAAAAAAAAACTTACATCAAGTGAAGCTAAGTTTAAAATATACATTATTAAGCCAAAATATGTCAAACATTTAAAAACAATCAAATTATGTATAACATTTGTATAGAATTTCAAATAGCAAAATAACGATATCAATAAGAAGTTATAAATATTTTTGAAATAATATGCACAAAAATAAAATCCCATAATAGTAGTATTTAAAATAAAATAATTATTAAAAATAAAACAACAAGATCTAATTTTCTTTGATTTTTCTTTGGCAAAGTCATTTATTATAATATGGAAATGAATATTATAAAGCAATCACATTATCAAGCCAAAAATAGATAAACCTACTAATGCAAACTACAAATTATATTCTTGAAATTAAATAGAAAAATTATGATCTGAGTAGAAAATTACATGATTATTTGAAATTGTATACAAGATTTAATCTTACATCAGTAATATTTACAAAAACTATCAACAGGGAAATAAATAATTCGATACTAATTTGCGTTGAATTTTCTTTTTCAAAATCGTTTATTATATCACCCTAATGTTAAAAAATAATTGCATTTTCATTCGCTAGAATAATTTAACTAACTGACTCAACCGGCATTGCCTGGGCACATCAAAAAAGCACGAAACGAGAAAAAAACTAAAAATAGTAATATAAAATCGCTAAAAATGAAAAAATTCAAAATAAACTTTGTTGAAAACAGAAAAAAATTACTCTATTGGGCTAGAAGATTGACCCCAAAGCAGAATATTTTGCAATGTTCGGCAACGAACCTTCAGCTGGTCAAAAATGTTCTGCGGGAATAAAAAAGTAAAACACAGGGAGAATTTCTTGTAATATGTAGGAGTGCAATTTCATCTTGTATAGAAATGCTAAAGACATTTCGTAAAACGCTAACACGCACATAAACCAAAGAAATGACGAATTTCCCGATTTTACTTGGATCGAATGATGAATTTCGCAGTTTTTTCCTCGTAATAGATTGACGATTTTTGCAATATTTTTTAGATTTTTCTCTCGGGTAACTTTCTCCCCATGATCGACTGACAAATTGCGTGAGCTTTTCCCACGACCAATTGATGAATTTCCCAATCTTTTTCAATGAATGTTTGAAGAAGTTAAGTTTTTCCGGTGATTGATAGATGAATTTAGTGCTTTTTCGAATGAATGAATGGTGAATTTTGTTGAAAATGAGAATTTGAAATGTTCTGCAGAGAAATTCATTGTTCTGCGACATACGGAAGATTGATACTGGATTTCTTTTACTAATGTGGAAAAATCTTAGCTATTCGCGGAAAAACACTAAATTTGCATATAAAAACAGCAGAGGACAAAATTTACAGTACTTCTTTATTATACCGTCGATCACTTTTCATAACAAAAAACTAACGCCAAACTGTAACGCCAAATAAACGGGAGAATGTTGCCATTGGAATATCAAAATAAATAAATAAATAAAATATAAGAATTTAAGGACACAATTGTTATTTTAATTAATGAAATAACTAATAAATCAGTAAAACATAATGAAAAATACGCGTAAATGTCGAATTAAAAACCACTTGATGACATAACAAACACGTATAATGCTTCTGACATCAAGTAAATGGGACTGCATTTTTGGCGTTTGATCTTACAGTTTGGCGATAGTTTTTTGTTATGAAAAGTGGTTGATGGGATAATAGAGAAGTACCAAATTTACTATATTGGGCTAAGAGATTAAAAAAAATTCTTTTACGAATGTTAAAACTCTAAATATCTAATAAAAATTTCGCAAAAAATTCAAAAATCGCTGAACGAATTCTGAATAAACTTTATTGAAAAGAGGATAAAATTTACAATATTGGGCTAAAAGATTAAAACCTGATTATTTTAATAATGTAGAAAAATCAAAACTCAAAAACAAACTCGCTAAAAATTCAAAAATCGCAGGACAAAATTTACTATTGTACACTGTTAAAATTTTACAACAAACTGTCCAGTCATTCGACCATTTTATAGAAAATGGTTGCTTAACTGTAATTTAACCCTATTCTGACCATATTATGGCCCATAGTATGGTCAGAAGAGAGTTAATTTACGGTTATGTAGCCATTTTTTATAAAAAATGGTCAAATGACTGGACAGTTTGCTACAAATTTTTAACAGTGTATGCTATTATTATTTACTTTAAAAGAATATAAAAAGCCAAAGTTCGATTTCAAGTTGTTTTCGTGTTTGCAGACTCCTTTTCAAGTTTTTTTACCCTTCGTTTTAAAGCTGCCGCATATGCCACCCGGACGGAAATATAAAAAAATTCTTATTCACCGCACTTTTTTGGTTCTGATGGTAACTTTGGTTTAGAAAAATAATAATAATTATTATTATTTGAGGGGGGGGGGGGGAAACAATTCGGGGTCAATGCGTATTTTTCATTCATCTTTTCTGTTTTTACTTCAGTTTTAAAATGTTCTCTTTTTTTTCGGACGAAGAAGATACCCACTTATTCCCGGTATTTTCCTGGTTCTAACAATATGTTTGGTTTCAAAAAATATTAAAATTTACTATTTCAAAAAAAAAAAAAAATTATTGAAGTCGTTTCACTTATTCCACAAACATTTGTTTTTTCTCGGTGCCTTTGAGTATAGCGTTTCCTGTTTTAAGGGAATTGTGCTTTTGAACATTTTCCAAGGGGTTTTTGTTTCTGCAAATGACCGAAAAAACCTCCTCATTTTCGACATAGGTTGTCAATAATACACTGGCAGACATTTCTTCGCATTTTAAAAGAGTGTGTGTGGAGGTGGGGAGGCTGGTGCGCCCTTTATATTATTTATATTTTCTAAGGATTTTTTGTCAGAATTCAAAGTTTGATATTTCTAAATGTCAGAATTCAAAGTATGATATTTCTAAATGTCAGAATTTAAACCAGCAATCACTATAATGGGGTCCCGTTAGTTTGGAAACATTTTCGTTTAATAAATATAAAATTATACAAATTCAAGGTTCATATGCAAAAATAGACCGGAGCGTTCGTAGTAGGCCTGGTGTACACTGCCGAAGACAGTGGGGCTTCCAATTATAGGTTTGTTTGAATAGATTTTCGTTTAAAAATGTGAAATCATATAAATTTGAGGGTGTACGCTGCCGAAGGTAGTGGGTTCCTCAACATTAGATTCGTGTGGAAAGATTTTCGCCTAAAAATATAAAATCATTCAACACCGATTTCAAGTATATTTAAGGTTATTATCACGGGTCCGAGAAACGCCGGGAGTGACTGATTTCAAGTATATTTAAGGTTATTATCACGGGTCCGGGAAAGGCCGGGAGTGTCAGCTAGTTAATACTAAAAAGCAATATATTTTTTCACTATTAAGCATTTCATTTTATCATGCAATAGTAATCCCAAAAATGTTAAATATACTTTTACGTCTCAAATTTAAAAAAAAAAAGTCTTTTTGAAAAAAAATTACACTTTATTTTACATTCTTTTACTCATTTTCAGTCCTTAATAAATTCAACCTTACACCATAGATCCTTCAGCTTTTACATGATTTTCCAGATTTTACAAGAGATTTATTGCACCGGATAGAATTCTGTGAATAAAGAAGTTGCTTTTTAAAATAAAATCATAGTATAAGTGGGCTCTTACAGTGGACTTTTAAGTGAATATACAGTCATCAAAAAGTCATCATTAATTCTTCATAGTTATCAAGTTTCTTTTAATGGACTTAACCATTTTAACATAGCAATGCTTTCTATTTCGGTAAAAAGGGTCAAATTTTATATTAAATTCTAAGTAATATCATGAAGTTTCATGCATATGAGAAGCTGGAGGATAACTGAGATTTCTCATCTTGCATTTGGAAAAAGTATGTTTATGACCAGAGTTAGTCATCAACCATCAAACGTATCTAAGCGTTTAAGTAGGTGTTAAAAACTTTGTCCTGCTGTCGTTGTCTCCAACGCTAACATTTAAAATAAAATAAGGCATACTGAAAAGTTACTTAAGGTGGCAATGTGGTGGTGTGAATTGAAACTTCACGAATAGAAGTAATTTCTTTTAAACGAGTATAAAAGTGCACATTTCAAATCGAGGAAGTTGAGATTCAAAAGCTAAAACAAGGTAAAATATCAAAGGAATATACGATCATAACAAGTATTATCCATCCATAATAACTTGTTAATACGGATTTTTTTAAAAAATTACAAATATTTTTACAAAATTTTATTTCGCTTCGCTCTTTTAAATTTTGCGCCCTTTTGACTCGTACGCCTGGAGCAGTTTGCTCCAGCTGCTCCACGGTAGCTACGCCCCTGTGTAAACTTTTACTAAATATAACTCTAGAGATTGGGGGACCGTATAAAAAGTTAGATTCCATAATTTTTATAAAATTGATTTTGTAACAATACTACAACATGAATATTTACTTTATTTGAAAAGTTTTTATAATTGGAACTATATGTCTATGACCAACGGTTGAGAAATTAAAGGTCAGCGATAGATAACATATTGCACCTTGTATATGTTACGGTCAATATGATTAATCAGGTCACTATTAATAATAATGGTACTTATGTATTATCCGTGCCAGTTTTAAGCCAACTGTGCCAGGCATGGAGTCAATATTACTTATTATAGTAACCCTTATATTTTTTCTTATATTATTTATTATTCTTTCTTATTTACCATTTATTAATTTTACTAAAATAATGTTATTTACTATTTTTAACATTGTTATAAATTTAATAAACATAGATTACATTTTATTTATTTTATATTAATTACCATTTTTAACAATGTTATTTGATAATGTTAAATTACTGTGTTTGAAAACATGATTGGCAATGATAAACAAGATTGGTACTTGGCAACCATTTTTAGCGATCAATCTCCTGGCACGGATAATACGTAAGTACCATAATAACCGGCCTTTATGTCCAGTCATGATTAATGATAACCAGTTATTATTAATGAGCGGATTAATCATATTGACCATAACATATACAATGAATTGTTCCAATATTTATACAATTTCTTTAATGTAAAGAAGCTGTTAATCTATTTTTATATACAAATAGAAGTAAAATGTATATAGAAACAATATTAATATATATAAAAATCATTTATATTACATATATATAAACAAGAATTAAAAGTTCATCAAGTTTGTTTTCAATAGCTGTAATAATTTTTCGAAAAATCAGACTTTCTGAAGCCCTTTCGTGCGAATTAAATTGTACCAAGCTTTTTAAAAAAATTCCATGGTCCCTATACTGGAAAAGTACCAAAAGAGCATAATTAAAAGAAAATAATTTTTTTTATTTAAATATTAGCGACACCATGTATAATATAATATTATTAAAGGTAGTTTTAGCATTAATAACACAATTTACGAAAAATTTAAATTCTTTCAATAAAAATTACAATTATACTGATGATTTCTATAAAAACTCAATAACTAGTAGCAATAAACATTTTTAACAAGTGGCTATTTCATGTCAATATAGCAATATAGGGTAGATGTGCCAGTAATGGACACCCTTAAGGAATTTCTTTAAAAATTAATTTTTATTTTAATAGTTATAACTGTTATATTCCACATTTTTTAACATTATATTAATCTACCAACAATATTTAACCATGCTCACAGTCACAATTCCCAATGTGAATCGAAATTTAATTGTAAATAACAGAAATAAATCAAAACACCCTAAATTCCAGTAATGGACACTCCCACAAAAAGTAATAGATAATTGATATTATGATTGTATTTAAAACTATAATTTAAAGAAAGCATATTAATGAAATAAAAAAAGCTGAATTTTTATTGGTTATTTTTTTATAAACCAAAAATGTTGAAGGTGGCCCATTACTGGAAGCCGGTCCATTACTGACACATCTACCCTACTAATGGATACCCAATGTTTTTAAAAGTTCTGCAAACTCAATATTACATACTTATAACTTATACATTATACATTCAGGCATTAAGAAAAAACGACCATATACACAATATCAGCCTGATAAAAATGCATAATAAAATAGTCAGAAATCATTTTTTTTTTTAAATCTAATTCAAATAACAAATATTTTTTTATAATTAAAATATGAGATACTAACTAATTCAAAACATAACAAATTAGTTGCTTATGTCTCTTTGCAATATTTATAAATAAATTAATGTATGGGATCAAATTACAAATGTACAATACAGAAAATTAGAGATGTTAAAAAATTACATTATTTTATATGCATTCAACAGAAGAAAAAAAAATCGGGTATTCTTCCGAATGCCTAGTTGAAGCTAGTCACTTCATACAGTATAATGAATTTAGAAGAATTATTGGAAAATTGCAGCTAAATATTTAAATGTATGACAGGTAAAACATTTATGTGACGCATGATAAAAACAAAACTTTTCAACAATTTATCAAATTTCTTAAATTAAAAAAAAAAACACCGAATATAACTTTACAATAAGTTATGCATTTAAGTTATAGCATTTGTAGAAAATTGTATATTATTAGAAGTTATTCTGCATATTTTTAAAGAGCCATATATTTTTGGAGAAAAGCATTCAATAAATAAACATAAAAAAGCAACTAAATATAACATATAATGTTCTACTTAGACTAAGCAAATAGAAAGAGAACACTTAAATGAAAATCCAATATACAATTTTTAAAAGTAAATGTAAACAATAAACAAAGTTTTTGGAAAAAAATATTTACCTTGACGGGACAAACCGTGCCTATGACTATGATTATGATCCGCCATTATTATGAAATAATTTTCAAATAAAATCTTTTAGAATAAAGAAATGACAAATTTAATATTAACAAAGTTTCATGCATATAGATTTTATTTTCTTAATGTCACAAATAAAGTAAGAGACAACACTGGATCCCTCATTTAACTAGTACTCCACACACTTAAATATATCGTTTTCATTTTATTCGAATGATATATTCTTCAAAATGAATCCAGAGCCGCAATATAGAAAAATTGCTTACGAAAAAAAGATTTTTATGACTGATTTTTAAAAAAAAATCTGATTGTGGAACTAAAATAAATAATTGTGTAAGACTTATGCTTTATGCACAGTCAAATTGATGAAAGCATTTAAGATAATCGATTTAACGTCATAACGTGAGTTTCATATCGATTATAGTAGTGATCCGACTGAATGTGGCAGCACCCGCACAAAAGCGCATGCTCAGAAGCTGCGTTTTCACTGGTCGACCCAAGGCCTAACTTACCCAACTTTCGACCTAAACCCAAGATTTTAGGCAGTTAGGTAGCGATTTTGAAGGTTTGATCAGTACTCAATCCTAAGCCCATCTAACCCAAGCTCAGCCAATTAGAAAAGAGCTTTTTCATACATAATGGCGGCGGATAAATATTTATTTTGGAATTATTCAGCTTTTGGAAAATTATGTAAGGCGTTTATATCAGTGCTTGGTGATTGCTGCTGCTCTTGGAATTTGGTGAGATTTTTCCATTTTAAAGTATAGTGTTACTTCGTGGTTAGTTTTGTGAAGTTTTTCCGCTGCCGCAGTCAGGATGTAGACTTTGATAGATACTCAGCTGCATTTTGGGGGCGGTTCCCGTTCCGAGTGTTTAGGACTTTTGAACACGTGGTTGTTTAATTTGCCTAATCTTTATTTTAGTGGACTTATACTGTTTAATTTTGTAGTTGTAGTTGACTGTTGTAGTGTTGTTGGGTGTTTTGCTGACGGACTTTATGTCGCAAGTGTCAGATAATGCAACTACTTCTAGTTTTCTAAATTCATCTGTCATGGCTACCCTGTCCTCGTTAAACTCAAATGTTGTACCACCTACTGACTTCAATTTTTATAAGAGTGTGTATCCTCCGGCGGACTTAGTTAGTTTTGCAGAACTTAGTAGTAGTGACGTCATAACAATTTTCATAGAAGCTAAATCCGGGGCTTTTCCTACTATTCATCCTAAGAAGTTAAAAGGGGATTTGGAGAAACAAATAAAAGACCATGCGGCTATTGACTGCATAAAATTGACCAAACAGGGTAAAATAATTCTTCTCACGCACTCTGTCGAAACGGCGACTCAAGCTTTACAACTCACTTCGATAGCCGAAATCCCCGTGAACCCTCGAGTGCAATTCGACAGTATAACAACTCGATTTCTTCTGTACGGAATTCCTACCGATGTTTCTTGCGAAGAAATCGCCGATGAACTGATTTATAACGGTTTCCACGTACTCGAAATCAGACGTTTTCTACGGAAAAATGAAGGCAACACCGTCCCAACAACTACAGTCCTGGTTACTAAGCTGGGAACCACACTCCCGCGGGAGGTAAAAATTTTCTACCAAATTCAGAAGATTACGCTGTTTATTGACCGGCCCCGGCCCTGTCTCAATTGCTGGGAATTTAACCATAGTACAAAATCGTGCCATAAACAGAAAATCTGCCGTAAATGTAGTACATCACACGAGGGTCAATGTCAGACCCCAACCCCAATTTGTCCTAACTGCCAAGGTGAACATACCGCTGATGACAAAAACTGCCCGGCTTATGAAAAAGAGATCCGAATCCAAAAATTCAAATGCGAACACCACCTCTCCATCGCCGAGGCCCGCCGTCAGTTCCGAGTGGCTGAACGGCGTGAGACGAACTCTTATGCTTCAAAAGCTAATAATTCCAAACCATCCGATATCGTAACACAAACTGGATTCCAAGCAACTTTGGACCAATTTACCAATAACATGTTCCAGCTATTTCAATCATTATTGGTGGAACAAGCTGCTCAATGCAGAACATTTATAGAACAAGCTTCAGCTGCTTTCGACGAAAAAGTTCAAGCGATCCATAGCGCAGTTCACGATCTGAACGCTACCATCATCCAGGCCGTCCAAAAGACGCAACTCCCTCCACCCACAACACCTACGAGTCTCAAACCAACCCTACCAACGAAAGAAAAACAGAAACAAGACTCCGCAAGAAATGACACCCCTCCCTTCTCTCTCGAACCACACCTCAAGAAATGTCGTATGACCTCCCCCACCGAACACGACACCAGCAAAAGAACCGATATAAATCTCCAATCCGAATCAATAGCCACTGATGTCGATCTGATGGACCACAGCGAGTCCCAGCCTGTTCAGGACTAATTTTCTCCTTTTCATGGGCGTTTCATTAGTTCATTGGAATATCCGGGGAGCTCGGGCTAATTCAGCCTGGCTCCGTCACTCTCTTTTTTACTCTGCCGACATCATTGCACTTCAAGAAACTTTTCTTAAGCCCACCATCGGGTTTCAAATTCCAGGAAAAACAGTTTATAGGCTCGACCGCAGTTCTAGGAGCGGCGGCGGGCTGATTACTGCGGTAAGGAATACTCTTCCATCCCGTAATCTCGCTCTACCAGTTCAGTCAGTCTTTAACGAGGTGTTAGGTGTGGAAATTATCTTCCCCAACAACTTTAAGCTCCAGATCATTAACATTTACTCCCCTCCGGGCAAGTTAGATTCACATTGGCTGGATAACATTTTGGGGTTTTGTCGCTCCCCGTTTGTTATCATTGGGGACTTTAACTGTCCTCACTCCAGCTTGGGCGGTAGCCACAATACCCCCCAAGGCAGTTTGGTTATCGACTGGATAATTCAAAATAAAATTTGTCTCGTCAACTCACATACGCCCACACATGTCTACGCTGGTGGAGCTTCTCTCCTGGACCTCTCCATCACGTCGCCAGATATTTTTGTAGACACCAGCTACAACGTTCACCCAGACACTTTCGACAGCGACCACTGTCCTGTTAATCTTCATTTCGACTTTCGGATTAGAAGTTCCACCTGCCACTCCATTCGATATCGGTACGACTGGGGAGCCGTTACAAAGAATCTGAATAAAGCAATCCTTAATCTTCACAACAATTCTTATGAGGATTTCCTAGGCATATGTTGTGACTCTCTAAAAGCAAGCAGCCGTAGGGTGAAGATTGTTAACCGTGCTGGGGCCCCGTGGTGGGACAGCCGGTGTAGTCATTTACTGGGCCAAAAGAGGAAGCTTTTCCGTCTTGCAAGAAAATTTATTAGTCCGACTCTCTGGTCTCGTTATAAGAAAATCGCAGCGATCCTGAAGAGAGAAATAAATGACGCAAAGCGCACGTATTGGGCTGCAACTTGCAAAGGGGCAGCCGCGTCGGGTGCCATCTATAGGATCATTCGTGCGATTCGCAATCGACAGGTAGATTCTCCATTGTCTCATAACTTCATTGTAACCCCTGGTTCGCTATCGACAAGCGCCATCGAAGAGTCAAATAAGTTCGCTAGGTTCTACAGCAGAACCCATAACAACGGCTACCTCCCCGTGGATTTTAGTGCGCATATTGATCTGAACCTCCAACGCCCTTTCCAGATCTCAGAGCTCAGATATGCCCTCAACCATTCAACCCTCCGTACCCCAGGAAAAGATGGGGTCTTGTTACGGACTCTTCGGTGTCTTGATGATATAGGGCTGCATAAACTGCTTGGGGTGTTCAATGACATTTGGTTGTCGGGTGTCATTCCCCGCTCTTGGAGGGAAGTCATCGTCGTCCCTATCTCGAAGCCCGGAAAAGACAGTACTTTGCTGGCATCATACAGACCAATTTCGCTTACTTCAGTCGCCTCGAAGGTTTTTGAAAGGATTCTTCTGAAGCGGCTGACTTCTTGGATCCTTCACACAAACTTCTTCCACCCAAACCACTACGGCTTTATTCCATTCCGGGACTGCACTCCTGCTCTCACAAAGCTCTATTCCGATCTTCATTCCGCTCGCCTCCATAAGCAGGTTTGTGTCCTAGTGTCGTTTGACATTGCCTCTGCTTACGACTCTGTTTGGCCGGACGGCCTAGCTTTGAAAATGGTATCAGCCGGCATCGATGGCCATTTCACAAAATGGTCTCACTCCTCAATGCAAAGAATTATTCAGGTCCGGTGGAGAGGTGCGTTGTCGGACCCTTTCGAGGTGGACGTCGGGGTGCCGCAAGGGGCAGTCTTGTCGCCTTTTCTCTTCTCTGTCTATATGAGCGACATCTTTGACGCATTTGGCCCCGATGTGGAAGGTTTAGTCTACGCTGACGATACTTACGTTTACTGCTCCGGCCCGTCTCTGGAGGTGGTGTTGCCGAAAGTCCAGAAGGCCATCCTCAATGTTGCTCGTTGGTGCGCCTACTGGAAACTTCGTTTAAATCCGGGTAAATGTGCAGCTATTGTTTTCTCAGCTAGGAAACAGATCCCTGACAGTAATCTTCACATAAATTCAGAAGACATCCCCTGGGTGGACAACATTCGGATTCTAGGCCTGAACTTCACTTACAACCTTAACTGGAACGATCATATTGCTCAAGTCAAACAGAAAGCTTTAAGGAAGTTGAGCGTCTTGAAAAGTGTGGCGCATGTCTCTCGGGGCGTAACAACCAAAGATCTCATCAGAATTAGCAAGGCTACAGTCACGAGTATGCTACACCATGGTAGTCCAATTTATTCGCTAGCGTGCCCATCAACCAGACAGAAATTAGAACCCATCCTTAACGCAGCCCTTAGAATAGCGACGGGCCTCCCGCGTTGGACACCCATTCCAATTCTGCGTCGGGAAGCCAACTCCTTGTCAGTAGCTTGCACTCAAGATCTCCATAGGTGTTGCTACCTTCTTCGGCACCTGTCACTCGGCCCCCAGTCGCCAATCTATTCTCTGGTGCTCCCCGGAAGTACGGAAAATTCTGTTCTGGCTGCTCACCTGAGCGATACCCTCTCTAGGCTTCATATCTCCGCGACCGACATCGTGTCGTGGGTGCTTCCCCGTCCTCCTCTTACAGATATCTTCCAGTGCCATATCGATTCTTTTGAGTTTCAGAACAGGCAGCTCCACCCTGATCTAATCTGTCAGCTCTTTTCTGCATTTTTGTCTACTCGCGGTGACTGTCACATAATGGCTACTGACGCCTCAAAGACTCTTTCACAGACCTGCATCGCCTTTTGGGATGTAAGCCAGAACTATGGGCACTCCAGCAGAGTTCATGACATTAATTCCATTTACACGGCAGAGGCTCTAGCGATTGGACTGGCACTAGATTTTATTCCGCAGTCTGGCAAGCTGCTCCTTCTATCCGACAGCAGATCCGTCCTGACGAGCCTCCAATCACCAAACTACAAATCTCCTCGAGTGGTGACTCAGGTGTACCAGAAACTTACTAACGCATTACATCAACTCTCGTCGATTGAACTAGTCTGGGTTCCCAGTCATGTTGGCATCTATGCCAATGAGCTTGCGGACAAACTGGCCCGCTCTCACCTTCTGCCTACGGACCCAGTAAGGTGGATCTCCCCAGAGGACATCTGCGTCCAGTTTCGGCGCCTCTTCTATGAGGAGGATATTAATAATTGGCTTCTCGGAAACTACAGCACCGATTTTCCTCACCTTACCAAAAGGAGTTGGGATCACAGGAAGCTGCGCCTTCCCAGGAGAGGGGAGGTTCTTCTTTCTCGCCTTCGCACAAAATCTCTCCCCACCCGAGCATTACTTTACCGTTTCAACCTTTGCCACTCTCCTTTATGCTCAGTCTGCTCTCTTCCAGAAACCTGCGAACACTACCTTATGACATGCGGACGTTACGCTACCGAGCGTACTATTTTGTACCAGAGGCTTGGTATCTCTGGATCTCCCACCATATCCTTTAGTCAACTATAATGTGATTTGGCAGTGACAGGAGTCTCGCAAGCTCGATCTTTAGTGTCTTTCCTTCTGAGTACCAACCGTTTTTAAACCGGAAGTCACTATCTCCTCTTGTACAAGTTGTTTCTGCAGCTAGTGTATAAATTGCCTCCTTGAGGTAGGATTGTTAGGGATAAAGAGTCTGTAGACTTATATCCCATGATCGGGGCGTTCAGACCCCACAACAACAACAACAACAACAATTCAGCTTTTGCAAAAAGAAATTCAATTTTTTGTGATTGAAGCAAAATAGTGAGTTTTCTTAACAAATTTATATCTTTTATTAATGTCTTTCCGTTTAGTAAATAGCAATCCAGTATAGATTTATTGTTGCACTTATTTTGTACGATAAATATCTCTGTTTTTGGTAATGAATCAGATGCTTTTTATTAATATTAAAATACTAAATATATAGTTCGTTTAAGGATTTAGTTTCTGATGTAATAATGGATACATAAAGTGCAGTTCTCAAAATTATTTTATTATGATTGAATGTTAGCAATAAAAAAAAAGTAAATAAAAATATTATATATTATGATTATGGATATTTCTCTCTCATAATGAATTAAATATACTTGTTTCATTGATTTTAATTTATTATATATCCTTATTTGATAATGTGTTTTTCGGTAATTTAGAATTAAATTTCTCTTTTCTCATTTAAAATAATTATAAGTATTAATAAAGATTTGTTTACTGCCCAGCCCATTGATATTTAAATTGAAAATTAGTTAAAGACAAACGTCAATCCAGTTTTGTTAATACTTGAACATTCATGTTTATTCAAGCATGTAAACAAACTTTCTCTAAATTAAATAAGACAGTGTATTTTGTATTATCATGTTCTCTTTTAAAGGTGAAATATGTATTACTAATTTCAAAACAGTTTGCCTTTTCAGAGATTTACTTGTTAGCTTTGCTATATAAAGAAAACTCTGCTGTTCTGTTGTTTAATTTTTCTTTTTTTATGCATTTCAGCTGCAGATGTACTATATTTGAGTTTAATCTTTTTTGTTATTCCATTCATGCTGAAACTTTTATGAAGATTTAAAACTTTGTATAAAATTTAATTCAATTGCAATCATATACAACTTTTTTAAATAGACATCTCTAAGAATTGGCACACATTATCACGTATGATGTGTTATTAATTGAGCAATGTTTTCATGTGATATTTCAATTCGAATGGCATTTAACTTTTATTTCACCATAGTTTAATCCACAAATCCTGTCACTTTGATCAGAATTAATGCTCTTTTTGTGTAAAAAATATTCTGTATTCTCTAAGTGAGGAGTAACGAATCTGAGAGTTATCCCATTGAATTTGTTATATGTACTTTATTTGGTCAACAAGAAAGCAGCAGGTTTAATATTATAAACAAGTTATTAGATTAGGATTCTTTGAATACTCTTCAGTCTTATTATTTTCTTAATTATGAATGTAGAAAAAAGGAGAAATTTAGAGTTCCAAGTCTGTGTTTATCTTTTTCTTTAGGAAAATTTTAAGAATTAGATTGGAAATAAACAAACATTTATAAGGCATGTAACTTTAAAAAATAATGTTTAATAGCATGCTAAGCTTAAATAAACAAACTGGCACATTGCAAATAATGTTTAAAATATTTTTTAATGGTATTCTTTCACAAATTAGCATTAGAATAACAGAAACCACTTTATGATTTAGGTTAGACCTTTTATGTGTACAATAAACTTTGTGTAATGCAAAAAGATTTTAAAGTCCCCAGTCCCCATTATAAATAGAGTACACTGTCTAAGGTAGAATATTCTTTATGATAGAAAATTTTTTCGGTCCTGGTCGATTCTGTTTTAGACGTAGTTTGCTGTATTTAATTTAGTCTTATGTAACATTTTCTACTGCATTTTACAAATAGTTTTATAGACCGAATTTTCTGTAAAACTCAGGCCGAGGGCGCTAGTGTCGAAACAGCCGCCTTTTACTTCCGTTTGTTACTTCCGGTAAGTTAACCCTTACTTTTGGCACCTTGGCTTGGCGACATTTGTTTGTTTACAAATTTGACGCTGTCAAATCTATCAAATACACATACTTAAAATTCAAGGTTGCAATTTTAAATTGGTTTTTTTTTTACGGTTTTAATTTCTTTTAGCTGATATTTCTGTTATTAAGGCATATTCTGTGTCAAGTTTCATCTGGAGTTGCATTGTGTTTCTGCTGTTTTCTTTCTTTCTTCATTTGGTGTATTGTTTACATAAATTTCTCTGCTAAATCGTTGAGCAAGTATGATATTTTAATATATTTTGCTTGATATTCCTGCAGTTTAAATGTATTTTTCTGTCGTTTTCATGTTATTTGTGTTTTTTTTTAATTATTTTACTTAATTACCAAAAATGTCTATGTTAAATTGTTTACTTTCTTAGTATTTAATAAAATTTTACAAAGATAGTGTCCCTATGATAGTAGCTATGAAGAATCATCAGATAAAATTATCGTTAGTACTCTAGCAATTATTTTCTGTTTCTACACCACTTAACCATTTTTGTCTGTACAGAAACAAAAATAAACAATCATATCTGGTGTTTTCAACCTTTTATAATATGTGAAACCATGCCTAATGGAATAGTAACGTTTCTAAAGTTTCGTTTAGTAGTGTTTTGTTTTAATTAAAGTATCCCCCCCCCCCTTTTAACAACTTCTGAAATACAAATTGCAGGAATTAGAAGGAATATCATCCTTTTGATATTTTATAAAATTTTTCATCTATTTATAAGAATGCACATCAAATTGATAGACATCTTCTTGTGAAAGAAACTAGGTTTTTATTTCCAACATTGTGCATATGTGTTTTATTATTTGTGAACAATGTCAAAGCAACTCCATTTAATATAATTTGATTTGTTTACTAACAATTACTAGGGCACTGGAAGTTTCTGGCCTGGTATTCAGATACCCTCCCTTATAATAGTTCTTCCTGTTTTTAATTTTTTTGTTTAAGGCTACTAAGTAAGTTTTGTGCATTTAAAAAGAATAGGAAATTATTAGTAGGAATAAATAAGGTAAAGAAAGATTCTCACATATGTAAAATGCCAGTTCGATGTTTGACCGCAGACACCGTTTGAGCTCTCAAGGGATTTTATTATTTCAAAATTTATCAGAAATCACATGTCACGTATGAAAATAAAAGAATCGATAATTGCACAAATCTGATATAACATGTCAGTTGTGATTTTATCCTTTTATTTTTGGTTTTTATTATATTTCATATTAACAAGTATGTGAAGTTTTCAGAATTTTCTGTTTAATTATGTTTCTTTTTCTTTTTTTTTTTTAAACAGATTGCTGAATAGATTTTGAACTGTTTTTGGAATAAAGAAGGTGTCATGTAATGAAATTTTGACTGAACAGAACTTTACAGCCTGATGAATGCTTAAATTTGAAACTGGTAGAGAAGGCAGTGAAAAGGAAAAAAAGTCAAGAGAATTTCCTTGCTGCAGAGTGTCTTTTCATAATTCCCTATGCAGTAGGGAAGTTCCCTTAGACAAAGTACTTGTAATTAAGTATCCATGCTTGAATTAGCATCAGAACGTTATCGCTGAAGTCATGACACCATACCATGGCAATTGAGCATAAACATTGTGCACAGAGTTATCCAGGTAAGTTATTTTTGTATCACAATTGATCCTTTTTATTTTGCTTCTGTTTATCATTAGTTTTGATACGTGTAAAACTTTATATCCACCTATTGCAATATGTCAAGTAAAAAAATAAAATAAAGACGTTAAAATTAGGATTAAAATATAAATGAGTGAAAAAAAAGATTAAAAAATGATAAGGGGATTGACTGAAAGTATAGCTGTAGTAATTGAAACTACTAAAAAAGTTTCAATAAAGTTGTTTTTAAATGTTTTATTAACAAATTATATAAAACAGAAAAAACGTGTATGCATAAAGACAGCCTCAGTACAATTTTTTTGATTTGTTATTAATTTCTGTATTTCATTGAATGTTAGAACTTTTTTTTTTTTCAACAAAAATACTGAAGGGTGTTTTTATAAAGTGTTCAGGGATGTACTCAATTGTGCAGTTATCACAACAAAGATAGAAAGACATGTCTTCATTGCTGGGGGGGGGGGGGTTCAGAAAGACAGTTGTGTTTTATGATTATGGATTAATTCGGTTTTATTATTTTTGTTAACACATTGCAAGAATAACTTGTGAATAAATACTTTAATTTTTATTTTTTTAATTGGAAAGGGCTAATTTTGCCGGTGGCTTCATTTTAAATTTCACCAGGCTTGTTCACTACTGGGTTAAAATTAACACACTCAAACTATGTTCCATCACATTCTCATGTTTATGCTGTTCAGTACCGAGGATGCATACATGGTGTCACTCAGAATGTCAAATGAGCAGGCTTGTAATGGGTAGCTGTCCGGGCTTGTAAAGAAAAAAAAGAATGGGTTTTTTACAGCCCGTAGCGTTGTAGTGGGTAGCTGTCCATGCTGTTTTTGTTTTTTTAAATCCTGTGTATTTTACAACCCTGCAAGTGAGTGACAAAGCATGGCCAGATATGCGTCCTCTGTGGATAACGTAATAAAATTTTATGTTTGTTCATTTTGTAACCTGAAATTTTTGTCGATTGGGGGGGGGGGGGGGATTTAGATTATTTTAAATTTTAAACTGTGTATGCTGGGGGGGGGGGGGGAGAATGGAGGAAGCAAACTTTATGGTATGTTACACACATATTTTAAAATCCTAACAATCATATATCCAAAAGAATTTAATAATTTAATTTTTTTTTTTTTTTTTTTTTTGGTGGTTGTAATGGTCACATTAAACTTTTTTTGAAAAAAAATTAGTGCGAGGATGTGAAAAGGTTTGCCAAACCTGGTTGTAAAACTAAAGAATATTTGGCTATTTTTCACCAGCTGCAGGTTATCTGAAAAATAACAAGTAGATAATCGATCATTTTCATAACCTATCCCTTACAATTTCCTCTTTGTATAAGGGGAGAGAGCAAGTTAAAAATCTAAATCTTGACGAATGAGATACCATATGAAAGGATTTTGAACAGGCTTCTGACATAGCACAGTTACATTTTTCTAAAACATGTTTTGTGATTAAAATTTGCTGATAATTAAAAATTAAATCGGCATTGTTTTCAGTGACGGATCTAAGGGGGGGTTAGCCGGGGCAGCTGCCCCGGGTGCAAGACTTGGAAGGGCGCAAAAATGAAGAATCATAAAAGATTAAGAATAAAAGAAAATCATAAATTCACATGAAAAGATATTCAATTTTATTTTGTTCAACGGCGGTTTACTTTCGTTGCATAAGGATCAGAAATAAAAAAGTAAATTAATTTGTATTACATTTTATAAAATATCACATTGCCACCAGTATTTTTAAGAAATTTTTATTTATTAAAAATTGAAGGATTTTGCGTCAACGCTTTTCAGACATCGTTCTATGTTGTTTTACAGCGTGCGCAGTATTTTATTTGGTTATGTCTAAAAGACATTCGGGTGATTATTACAGAAAGAAGACTAAAAAACGAGATAAGGAGGCTTCACAGCTATCATTTAGTATGTCCTCATGACTTAAGCCGAGCGATATTCATGAAGGTAAGCTAGAGGTCTGCACGGTCTCGGGCCGATTTTTATTTAGGAAGCTCGGGCCGGGCCTGGCCTAGTCTTCACTCTTTCCGGGCAGGGTTCGGGTTTTACTTTATTTTGAAAACTCGGGACAGGCCGGGCTTGGTTTACAATACTTCCGGGCCAGGCCTGATCTTCACTTCTTCCGGGCCGGACCGGACTTGAGCCTTTCTTAATTCTGCATATTCGGACCCGGTCGAGCCTAGTGTTTACTCTTTCCGGTCTTTACTTTTTTCTGCAGACTCGGTTTGGTTGGGCTAGACTTCGTTTTTCTGGGCCGAACCTAGCCTAAACTTCATTCTTCCTAGAGGTGCAAAGGCCGAAGTTTCCACTTACGATCTAAGTCGTATGAAGATCATTATTGGCCGGACTTGATCCATGCAAAAATCAGTAAAATGTGTCCCGAGTCCTAAGGCAACAATCAAGGGCGTATTCAGCACTCCATTAAACGGGAAGACATGGCTCCTTTTTTTTTAGTGTGTGTGTGGGGGGGGGGGGGGGGTGTCACATATCTTAATAAGTAACTTTTATATTAAAGGCTGTTGCCATATCCAAAATGGCTACTTTTCCGAAACTTTTAGAAAGTCATTTCCATTTGTAAATACAAAAATATTGTATTAATATTTGTAAAAATATAAATTTTACACATTTTATTCAGATACCAAGAAATTGGAGATTTTCCCATCCAGAAAATGAGCATTTTAAGCCAATTTTTAAGACTTGGCAGTTACAGAAATGCCTCATGAGGAAGCAATTGGCTGCTGTGGCCTGAAATTCAGATTAAAACACCTATTTTACGGAGATTTCCCTGAAGGTTTCTTTGTCTTTGTCGAAAAATGGAAAATGCTATTCAATCATATTTATTCTAAATAAGTGCACTTGCAATTGTGTTGCATTTGAGATTAAAATTGACTTCATGGATCTTTCAGAAATTACCTAATTTGGATTTAAGTAGAGCTTCAGAGAGTCAAAAAGATTCTCTTTGTTGATCAAGGGGAAAATTAAGAAGAATTTAATATATATTTTAAAAATAGTCTTTAGAAATTTTCTTCATTCAGGGGGCCCATTATGAACCACATGACCTCTTACTTGGATCAGCCTTTGGCAACCATCTTTGTAAAAAGTACAGATAATTTTATTCGTAGAATAATGATCATCTGAAACTATTTTCAACCCTTTATGTCCCAAAATATGAATTCATAAAAATTTCATCTTCTAAAGTATTTTTCGTGAATTTTTGAAACCACGTTAGAGGATTTACATAATCATTTAATAAATTTTAGAAGGATTTTGCCAATTAAAATTAATAAAACATACTTTTAACTTTTATACCGGCCCGGGCTGGGCTCGGGCCGAATTTTCAGATTTTGTACCGGGCCAGGTCGGTCCAATCACTTGTTTTACACGGGCCGGGCTCGGGCCGAAATTTTAACTTTTATACCGGGCCGGGCCAATCACTTTTTTTGCATTGGCCGGGCCAATAATTTTTTTGTACGGATCAGACCGGGCTCGGGCCTGAAAATTCCGGTCCGTGCAGATCTCTGAGGTACACTGTAAAAAATGACCGATGTTTCTTATTTTATGAAAATATGCTATAACCACGAACGAAAATGTAATATAATCTTCTGAGTTATCCGAAATTTCAAATAGCATGTTACATTGTCTTTTAAATCCCTAGAAACGAATACATCTTCAAAATTTAAAGAATAATTTATAAAAACAAATTATTTTTAGCTGCCCGAATTTTTCAGAAACGTTTCCGAAGGGTTTTTATAGTGTATTAATGAGTGTCCTCAGCCTGGAATATCTGTTTTTCGAATGCTATCAATTCTGAAGTAAACATTTTCATGCTCAAAAAAATGTTTAACAGACAAACATGCAAAATTAACAGCGTTAACAATAACATTAAAATTAAGATTATTTATTTACTCTTTCATATATAAATTAACTTATGCGGCTGAAAACGTGTACTTGAGAATGGATAGCATTCGAAAAACAGGTATTCCAGCCTGAGGACATTAATTAATACACTATAAAAACCCTTCGGAAACGTTTCTGAAAAATTCGGGCAGCTAAAAATAATTTGTTTTTATAAATTATTCTTTAAATTTTGAAGATGTATTCGTTTCTGGGGATTCAAAAGACAATGTAACATGCTATTTGAAATTTCGGATAACTCAGAAGATTATATTACATTTTCGTTCGTGGTTATAGCATATTTTCATAAAATAAGAAACATCGGTCATTTTTTACAGTGTTAGCAACCAAGTTACTTGTTTTTTTTATACGTGCTACACCATATAATAATTTATACGTATTATTTCTGTTCTAAAAATCTCCTTTTCTATGCAATAACTGAGTTGATATGTAAGAAAAGAATTATAAATCGATTTTTTATTAATTTCTTCTAAATTTTGAAATTCTTGTAATTAATTAACAGACATTTTTGTCTAAAAAATGAAAACGAAACTTATACTCTGTTGAGAATTCAACGTGTTCTGGCCCTTTAAAGGCATTTTATTTATGTAGTTAAAAAGGTTTTCTATCCATGGGAATCAGTTATATGTCTTTATTTATGTATATCAGTTGTTAATAAGCCTTTTAAATTTTGATTTCCAAAATATCGCACCTATACTTTTAAAAATTAATTAAATCTTTCATTAAAAATGTTTATCTAATAAAATATGTTAACTTAAGTTGCACTTCACAGTCACTCCATTTGTACTAATTTTGAAGCAAAAAAGTACATTAATTAAATTTAAACAGGATAGGTTAACATAACACTAAATTAAAAGGTTACTTTTAATCGAGATCGTCATGATTGTTTACATTTCTTGCTATGCTTATATTTTCGCTTCAAATCTCCTGTTTCTTTTTATGTACAATAACGAATAAAGTTTATAACAATTCTACTATAATTTTTAAAAAGTTATAGTTATTTGAAAAAAATGTTTCCTGCTTAAAAAACTTGCTTGCTTCTTTATTTCTAATGTAGTTCAATAACAAATATTTTAAAACTTATTAACCCATTCGAGACCATGGTCGCATATATGCAACCTCAAAAAGAGCATACAGAATTTGTTTTAGGCACCAGTAAAAAATAAAAGTAATATTTGCTTTCTTTAATTAGAGCATTTTTGTGATAGTTTAAGTAAAGGTAGCTTTTTAAAAAAAAGTGGTGCCAGATTAAAATTTGTGTAAAAGCCGTTGGTTCCGAAGGGGTTAATGGAGCATTTAATCAGCAACCAAGTATAGCTGACAAAAAAACTGAATATTATTACCCTTTTAAGAGGTAATCTTTGGCAGTTAGACTCATGGTCATCACTCTAATTTTAATTCGTTATATAACCGTGAAAGTTGTAACAGAATATTTGCTGCGTGTTTTCAGATTTTTGTATATTAAATATTTATTTTTAAACTTTTGTAGTATTAGTCAAATTTTAGAATTCTTTATGCCGTAATAAATGAGAAAGACTAAAGTATCCGTTTTAGCATTTAAAGATTATTATTAGAACCGCGGGAAATTTTACTAAAGTTTTATAAAAATATTTTATATCAGAATTTTTATTTAAAACCATTTAACTTGCATATTGAATTTATTTTTTACGAATCGACGTGTATTTATTTGGTAATGATTTTCATCAATGACTAATTACCGCAATTCTGTTTTAAGACTTTAAAACAAGCCTGCACTGCACATGTTGACTTGGAGACATTTTATCAGCGCCCAAGGATGGGGCGATCGCCACATCGCTGCTCCTCTGAATCCACCGTTGTTATACATAGATAAAGTTACTGTTTCTAACTGATGTATTTATATTTATAGTACATTGTTTGTATAAATAAGAATATTGTGTATATTTTTGAGAAATTTTGTAACATATAAAATGAAAATGAAACTCCCGTACACAGAGTTTGACAAATCCAAGTGACTTGAATTCAAAAGGCTCACTTTACATAGTTCATTAAAGGAATTAAAAGAAAAATGAAGGGGAAAAAGTATTTTTAATTAAAAGCGATGAATGAGTTGAAATGTTTAAAAGCCTTGGGAGTAGGGCGGGGGGGGGCGCAAATTTACAAGCTTGCCCCGGCTAAATTTTAGTCCAGATCCGTCTCTGATTGTTTTCATAAATGAAATGAAAGGTTTTCCTCAAATTAATGTTGCCACAAAAATAAAATTCCGGGTTATATCACGCTCAACAGATGATGTCATCCTCTAATGCAGTTAAAATATGATTGTTATTTTTTTTTTATCTCGCATGTGCCTTTTTGTAAGTTTGATGGAATAAATGAGCTGATATTCTGGCTTGACTAATGTTAAGGGACAGATTTTTAAATATTTTATTTTACAAATTTTATAAGATACATATAAAAAAGTTAATATGAACAGTAATAAACAATGTTTCAAAACACATTTCATAAATATCACGAAAAGATCATTAACGATCATCACAAACTTGAAAAAATGAAAATGCATGAAATTTGTTAATGTTGTGATCACTATATTGCATGTATGAGGGCTTCATGTACATGAGCACAACAACAACAAAAAAATCATAGTTGGATGCAATGACATCAAATAGAGTTCATTATGAACTAAAAGGCACCCACTAAAAAAAAGCCAACTAGCTGTGAAACTGCAACAGCAAAATTTTTAGACACTAGAAAATAAAATAGAAATAAAGAGTATATATATATATATATATATATATATATATATGTATGATTAACTATATATATATATATAGTTAAATATTGTTATTTACTTTTTACTTTGAGTTGCAACAGCTTGAAGTAAAAGCACAAATGATCTTAGCTGTTTTATAGTCTGTACAAAGTAATATATCATATACAGTAGAGCGCCACAAATCCGCCGACCTAAAATCCGCCAGAGTCCGAAATCCGCACAAGCTTGCAGATGTAAACATTAAACATCTTCATCTTTCTTCCGTGGCACTAAAAGAACAAAGTTAAAGAAATGATGATGTCATTCCAAAGCGAATGATCGATTCAGAACATTCTCCTCGATGACGGAAACCAGACAGATTTTCCAGAGTATAAAAAACATTTCAATATCATGGACTGTGTCAATCTGGTGGCTGAATCATGGAATCTTATTTCGCAATAAACATTAACTAATGCATGGCATAATATATGGCCAAACTTCCTGTTTATTGATAAGGAATTTGCTGGATTTAATCTCGATCCAATAAAAGAAAAAGCAAAAGAACTGTTGTTGTTTGCAAAAGCTGTTACAAAAAATGACAACATATTTGATGAAAATGAGATTATAGACTAGATGTCTAATTCGGATGAACTTAAAGAACAGTATCAAATGACTGATGATGATGATGATGAAGATGAGTTGGATAATTCTGAAAAAGTTCAATTTGAAGAGGGTTTGAATTTGGGGGAAAAATATCTTAATTTCTTAAAACAACAAAAATGTGTTACTGAATAGGAATTAATGACTATTTATAACTTGCAAAAAAAACTTAAATTAGAATAATCTAAAATGTTGAAACAGACAACTAGTATTGATCAAATGTTTTCAAAGTTCAAAAAATAAGTTGTTTTGTTTATATTGTTTTCAATTTTTTTTTTCATTCATAATAAAATAACTTAATAATCTAATATTTTATTGCTATTAATGTTATTTATTTATTTATTTTTAATCTTTATTATTTTTTTTTTCCAATGGCCTAAAATCCCGAAATCCGCACAATGTCCTCTCCCAAACAGTGTGGATTTCTGGCCCTCTACTGTATAACTATTTTTACTGAAAAATATGAAGCAATTAAGACATTTCTTTCGATCTTTATGTGAAAACTTCACATTTGAGTATTAGAGATGAGTTCGGGCTCTCTTTTTGGAGCCCGGGCCTGCCCGAGCCCGATGATTTTAAATCCAAGCCTGTCCAAGCCCAAAACATTTTTTATCATTAGAGCCCGAGCCCGATACCGAAAATAATTGCATATTATATAAAATTGTTTTAAAAGTAATATCTCATTTTTAAAAAACTTCGTACGTGAAAATAGCTGTTCATCCGGTACACATAATTAATTTTATAGAAATTTACATTCCATCTTATCAAAAGAGAAGTTTGGTATCAAATAAAAATATAGTTCTTTAAAAGGATGTAAATATTTTTCTCTCCCAACAAGCAAATCTGATGGACACATTAACGAAGTGCGTTTTATGAAAAAATGAATGAAATTTGCAGAAATTACTATTTCTATGCAGAAGAATCGAACAACGTTTTATATTTCCTATAAAAGGTGTATATCGTAACTTATAATTGATTCCTTAATTAATACAGTATTTCATTTTCTTGAAAATCAGCTTAAATTAAAAATTTGACACTGGTATCTGAAAGATCCTGTGCTTTTATACGAAAAGTTGAAACACTCTTCGATTGCTTTCTATCGGAATAACAATATATGACAATTATATCTACTTACGAATGAAAGTGACTTTGTAAATGTGCAGAGCAGAGCCTTAGCATCAGCAGAGTTCACAATTAAATATATAATCACTAACTTTGTCTTCATTTGAAGAGCGAGTATGACTTGCACACAATAGAAGACTATAAATTTGCAAACCTAAACTATTTCTGATTGACTAAGAATGAAAAAAAAAATAGTCATCTAGCATTAGATCTCTAAAAAATAAATAAATAAACGGTCCAATTAAAAAAATATCCTAATGTCACAAACGAAAATCTAGCAACAAATATTATTGGAGCCTCTTCACATTGGCGCCATATCACCCAGTCATCAGTTGCATCGCAAATATCGTAAATTTTCTTTTAAAGTGACATTTTAATACTAGAAAAAAAAAACAAGATTCCTGTTTCCCCTTCCATTAATTCTGATCAAAATAACATTAAAAGTGAAATAGAATATGTAATTTTTTAGGGGAAAAAGTTATCTTTATTTTTTTATATGAGAATAAGTAAAATTGCCAGTTTCAGAAAAAATGAGACAGGGCCCGGGCTCGGGCTGAGCCCGTCTCATCTCTATTGAGTATATCAATAAATACCTTATAAGTAATCCTATAACATTTTTGTTGAAAGAAAAAAAAAAAAGATTTTCTAACATACTAACTTTCAATGAAATACAGAAATTAATAATAAATCAGGAAAAATTGTACTGAGGCTGTATTTATATATACACAATCAGTTTTTTCTGTTTTATATAATTTATTAATAAAACATTTAAAAACAACTTTATTAAAAACATTGCTTACAACTATTAGGTACTAATGTTTTTGTAAATTCCACTTTAAAATGACATATTGCACTAGGTGGATATAAAGTTTTACAAGTATCAAAACTAATGATAAACAGAAGCAAAATAAAAGTGATCAATTGTGATACAAGAATAACTTACCTGGATAACTCTGTGCACAATGTTTATGCTCAATTGCCATGGTATGGTGTCATGACTTCAACGATAACGTTCTCATACTAATTCAAGCATGGATACTTAATTACAAGTACTTTGTCTAAGGGAACTTCCCTACTGCATAGGGAATTATGAAAAAACACTCTGCAGCAAGGAAATTCTCTTGACTTTTTTTCCTTTTCACTGCCTTCTCTACCAGTTTCAAATTTAAGCATTCATCAGGCTGTAAAATTCTGTTCAATCAAAATTCCATTACATAACACCTTCTTTATTCCAAAAACAGTTCAAAATCTATTCAGCAATCTGTTAAAAAAAAAAAAAAGAAAAAGAAACATAATTAAACAGAAAATTCTGAAAACTTCACATACTTTTTAATATGAAATATAATAAAAACCAAAAATAAAAGGGTAAAATCACAACTGACATGTTATATCAGCCTTTGTGCAATTATCGATTCTTTTATTTTCATATGTGACATGTGATTTCTGATAAATTTTGAAATAATAAAATCCCTTGAGAGCTCAAATGGTGTCTGCGGTCAAACATCGAACTGGCATTTTACATATGTGAGAATCTTTCTTTACCTTATTTATTCCTACTAATAATTTCCTATTCTTTTTAAATGCACAAAACTTACTTAGTAGCCTTAAACAAAAAAATTAAAAACAGAAAGAACCATTATAAGGGAAGGTATCTGAATACCAGGCCAGAAATTTCCAATGCACTAGTAATTGTTAGTAAACAAATCAAATTATATTAAACTGAGTCGCTTTGACATTATTAACAAATAATAAAACAAATGTACAATGTTGGAAATAAAAACCTAGTTTATTTCACAAAAAGATGTCTATCTATTTGATGTGCATTCTTATAAATAGATTAGAAAGTTTATAAAATATCAAAAAGATGATATGCCGTCTAATTCCTGCAATTTGTATTTCAGAAGTTGTTAAAAGGAGTGGGGGGGGGATACTTTAATTAAAACAGAACACTATAAACAAAATTTTAGAAACATTACTACTCCATTAGACATGGTTTGACACATTATAAAAGTTTGAAAACACCAGATACGATTATTTTTGCTTCTGTAAAGGCAAAAGCAGTTAAGTGGTGTAGAAACAGAAAATAATTGCTAGAGCACTAATGATAATTTTATCTAATAATTCTTCATAGCTACTGGATTATATTTTTTTTGTGGTTATCACATAATTACATGCAGAGATACCATCTTTGTAAAATTTTAATAAATTACTAGGAAAGTAAACAACTGAACATAGACAATTTTGGTAATCAAATAAATAATTAAGAAAAAAAACAACACAAACAAGAGGGGAAAATTCTGCTATAAGGCCGAATATAGATTGCCACACACGGCTTTTATTTAAAAAATAAATAAACTAGCTGTAACTCAGAATAAAAACGCAATGACAACAAACAATTTTAAAATATCTAAATAACAAATAAAAATTCCCCTGTTAAAGTGTTGAGTTGTTCAATAAGCATTCGATTTAGAAAAATATTTTTCTACCACTGAGCAATTTTTTTTAATGAAATTTAATTCATGTTGCTATGGCAGCAGACGATAAAACGATATCTTTGATATAAGGGCACGTTCAGCGACGGCACCCCGAGTGACTCCTACAACCCCGAAAGTAGGGTTTGCGTTCAGGACCGATATCACGTGATAAGTGCCACTCCGGGATAGCGTTCAGCAACGACAGTCAGTGCTACACCGAGTGACTCGTATCACCCTCAGATTTTGAAAGGGTGATTTGATCACGTGGGGGGTTTTTTGGTTTGTTTACACTTGTCTTGTATATATTATGAGCGTTTAATTATCTGTTTTCCTAAGTATTGCTTCAAATCTCATGCTATTTAGCACTATCCTGACTTGCATTCACTTTCGGGGCACCAGAATAAAATATAAATTGCATATAATCTTGCTTTTTAAAAATAATAAGGTTTTTTTTTTTTTTTCCTCTTGAACAAGTTGATTGAAACTTTTTTTTTTTTTTTTTTTTTTTTTTCAGTATTGCTTCAAATCTCATACTATTTAGCACTATCCTGACTTGCATTCACTTTCGGGGCACTAGAATAAAATATAAATTGCATATAATCTTGCATATAATCTTGCGTTTTAAAAATAATAAGATTTTTTTTTTTTTTTTTTTTTCTCTTGAACAAGTTGATTGAAACTTTTGAGTTTTCAAGATGTGTACATTGATTATATTATCTCATAAACGTAAGGAGATATCTATGTTCATGTATTATCTTTATTGAGACATCTTGATATTCAAAATAAATTATGCATTCTGTTATTTTTTTTAAATAAGATTAATATTGTGAAAAGTAATTGTAAAAAGTATTAAAAGTAGTTCAAGATGCTGCGAATACTTGGTGGAATTTAATATTTAGCCGAATGTCAAATTTAGAATTCAGACAAGATTGAATAGTTCTGTTAAAATTGTATTCACATTTACACAAAAAATTATTTGTATAAAAATTCACATTTATCGTGTTTGATTAAAATTTTGAATTTTTTTATTTTATCGTTTATGTTTATGCATTTGAAAAATATAGTGTTTTTTACTACTATTTGAACACAGCCTTGTCGCTATTAGTGGTTTTCTGGAAAAAATAAGCCAATTTCTACTTTATCATTTGTATGGGGTAGAAATTTCTTCCATATAGATATTATGTAATAGTGGATGATCAATTCCACCACAGTTAAAGCTTTTGGATCTGATTTCAATGTAAATATTACTATCGTTTTAACTCCTAAACTGTAAGGGTAGTTTTGTGAAATAATAAATTAATCTTAGTACTATAAATAAAAAAATCTTAAAAGCTGATATGATAATCTAATTGTAAAGAAATATTACAGATATATACTTTTTATTTTATAGATGAATAATTGCAGAATATTTTTGTTAAATGTCAATTAGCACTTTTTTCTTTTGATACAAGTATTGTTTTATATGCTTTTACATCATGCTTTCAGACAAAAAATAAATTCTTTATGTGACAGCCAAATGTTTTGTATTTGGCCAAATCACTATTCTCCCTATTAAATTATGCATCCCTAGAGTTCAAATATGTGTCAGCATGAAAAAAAAAATAGTTATGATTTCATTGGATGGAACTGTGTGAAATTTCTTCTCAGATCACCAAAAAGAAACTCCCTCTCCTCTTCTAAAATAATTTATTTTCCTTTCCTCTTGTCTAGAACCAGGGCTTAATTTGCACTGGAGCTCAGCTCTGGTACTGTTATTCTCTGTTTTTAGCAAATATTTAAATATTGGCCAGAATTCCCCGGAGCTCATAAACACTGTGCTCTAGAGCCCAGTGCAATAATGCTTCCGAAAAATGAATCCTAAATTACCCTTTCCTTTCCCTCCCATCTCCAATCTTTTGTATCAAAATACTTATTAGTGACATAATGTGTTGCTCACATAAGAGATAAAGGTAAAACAGGCTCTATTTTTATATCAGTCTTCAGGTTTGGGCAGGCACGAGCGCAATCTGTCTTAAATTCAAAATTTTATTTATTTCAATTTCAAATAATTTTGATCAGAATAAAGAGTAAACAGAAATAGTCTTTTTCTATTCTGCATAGCTGCGAATTATTCATTTTTGTGTTAACACTATTTCCGAATTCACAAATCCTATATTCCGATATTCACTAATCCTGAGCTTATTTAATTGCAGAATTCTGCAATTAATCAACATTAAGATTAGGCAAAGGTTTCTATTTGGAAGTAGTAATAACTAAAAAGTGGAATAGTTGATAGCTAGGTATATGCAGATTGTATTTAAAATATTTATTTTGCTAAATAAAAAAATAATGCTTTAAATTTTGAAAATAATGTATGAAATATAGATATGCAGATGGGAGCGGGGGTACGCTACAGGTGTTAGTAATGCAGAATATTAGGGCAGTACTTTTTTTCTAAGAATTTAAGCCCTGTCTAGAATGGTAGTTCACCCGGAGCTACGAATTGTGTCGCTCGTTTTTCCTTCATCTACATAAAATAATACCAGTAGAGAAATAGTTGCTAAATAAATAAGACAAGTTTGTATTTAAGTCCATTTGCTTAGTTTCTAATGAAGTATCAGGGGTCGATCTAGGAAAAATTTGGGGCCTATTTAGGGCCCCTTTACAAAAATCAATTTGATAAAATGGGCCCCTTCACAAAATTCCATTCTATAAAAACTTACTATTTATTATTTATTTATTATTTTGTGATGTTTTAAAATGTGTAATTTGTAAACAAACAAGTTCACAAGAGAGGAAAACTTCAGCAAAAGGATTTAAAAAGGTTTTTGTTTATAAATGCTTGGTTCGAATTTGATTAACTCGATTTCAACTTTCATTGCAAAATGTTATTTTTCACAAAAATATAATAAATTTTACAAAAATAACCTTTAATTTTCACAAAATGAGCCCCAAGAAAAAAAAACCTGCATCAACCCCTAAGTATACAGCAAAGTTTATTAAAAAAAATGTTTACTTCTAGTCATGCAATGAAGTTTTTTAAATTTTAAATACGCTCACATTAATTTTTTCTTTCTTTTTTTTAAATAATGAATATATATGTATATTTTAATTGCGCTTTGAGTTATTAGTTTTTCACCATAATCTAAAATTAGTAAGTAAATTTTCAATGAATTTAGGAACCTGCAGTTTTTAGTAACTGTAATTATCTTCCAATTGAATTCAAAATAAATCATAGATTAAAAATCTTAAATTTCCTAATATATTACTAGTATCATGAAACATATTACCTGCATGCAAGTGCAAAGTTAATTTTTGAAATTTTACAAACCTATGTTTAAACTTTGAATTTTTTTTAAAAGTAAGTTTCACTGTATTAAATACACTACACTATACTTATTAAACCATATTGAATATAGTAACACTATGTTTGAAGTTTGAATCTCCATCCCTCCAAAATATTTTTCTAGCTCCTATATTGATTAAAGTCACAAACTTTTTTTATAACAAAGTATAAAGTTGTATTTGATGAAAAATTTTATGGCCAACATTCCAAAGAACACAGTCTATGCATGGAGTAAAAATACTCTGGGTGTAATTTATGTATAAGGAGGGGGGGGGGGGAGGTAAAGGGTTGTTTCAGTATGCAGCTTACATTCAGCCACCCAAAAGATAAAATCTATTCCAACCCCACCTTCTCTCCTCAACAAATACCCAGAAAGATAGGTCCGCATTCATCACTTGTAATAGTTGTTGATATATGTCTGTAAATGTTTAAATAAACTCTTGATTTTTCAATAATAATTGTTTCTTTGTTATCATTTAAACTTATTGTGGAATATGTTTTTTAATTACATTTCAAATAACAGAATTCTAACATTTTTTTTTCTCCCTTGAATATCAGATAGAATAAAAATGAATTTCTCAATTTTTAACAATTTATTTTGAAGTAGTGTTTGCCATTACTCATGTCAACAAATATTTTACCCATTTAGAATCATTTTCACACTGTGAGAAAATATCAAAGAGTGAAATTACTCATCAATATTTTTGGAAAGTTTCAAAATATTTCCCCTCATTATATCATCATGAAAATATTTCCCCTCATATTCTGCTAGAACCAGACTATTCCATAAAATATTTTCATGAATAAAAAAAGTAAGGAACTGCTTATTAAATTTAATATTTTAGTCTGTACAAATGTTTAAATTTGTCATGCATATTTTCTGGTAACCTAATGACTGTTTCATATACACAAGCAATTTTTTCAATATTTATACAATTTATTTAATTTAAGGAAGCCATTTACATATTTTTATATACAAACAGAAGTAATCTGTATATAATATATACATATATAATGTTTATGTATTTATAAATACATATATAAAAAAAGCATAAAAGTTCATCAGATTTGCTTATATAACTGATTATAACATTTTGCAATAATTCACTTTCTGAAGCCTGAACTGTGGCAAACATTTAAAACAGAAATGCCAAAGCCAATATAACAGAAAAGTGTCTTTTTGTGAATAATACCTACTTGCAAATTTATATGTGAAAGTAGTTACATTGAGAATAGTACATCATTTACATTTCTAGTATATAAAAACAACACTATTTGTCACCTTCTGCAATTTTTTTTTTCTTTTTGATCATCTTCAAAGCATTAGTAATGATATCTGATATCACCAATTGAGGGTGCTTACATTACCCTTTCTGTAGCTCTGTATTAAAAAAATTGGTACTTTTATCTTAGCAGGATGCAAATCTCACCAGTAGCACTTTTTTCTTCTCACCAATTAGCAGCTTTTATTTTGCATGTGAATAAATTGGAAGCAATGCTTTCATGTTATATTTTTGTTTGTGGTACTTAAAAAATAATAATAAAGTTAGTGAAAGGCATGTATTTTAAATGTTTGTTTTTAAATGAAAGTTATATGTTTTAAATTAAATGGGTAAAAAGTTTTTATTTTAAATGAAATGAATGCAATACGAATAATGGTGATGGGAACAATATTTGGCAATTTATCACCTGCACCTGGCTAACATAAAAGTACCAAAAATTATTTCCATTTACTTGTCATTTCCTTTCTCTACTGCATCATGTGAGAGAGGCTTTTCACCTTATATATAAACATATATATCCTTGTGAGAAGAATATTCTGTAATTACATTTTTTTTTGTGAGTTTGCACTTAGAGACTTCCTTTTAAGTACGGTGTGTGTGGGGGGGGGGGAGGGGGAATAACTCCTCTCAGATCATTTACAAATTTTATAAGATGCACAAAATATTCTGTTAAGATGAATACATAACGTGAAAAAGTAACATAGAGAGGGAAAAAAATTAGCATTCAGCTGTTTCAAGGCTTCCTAACAGGAGACCTTTCTTCCGTGAAGGAACAATAGCAGCGAAGTATATGTGATATTACTACTGCTGTTTCTCACATCTTTTATTTTGTCCTGAGGATTGAAGATTGACATCCTTTTATGAAGCCATGAAACAGCTGAATGCTAAATTTATTTGGGCTACATGCACTTTTTATTGAGTTGGTTTTTAGATGTCATGGGGCTATTATAAAATATAAACATGTAAAACAATGAAATTGTTCCTTTATGGGTAATAACAAGGGCCTTTTTTTTCAAACGATACAAAATGTGATATTAAATTTGCTAGAAAAAAAAATGTAAAGGAAGAAAACATTGATATATTTAGAAAATTTCATTTGCTGTGAAATTCTTGGAAATATTTTTCATGTAATTCAACTATACATTTTCATGCGAATTTCTTTCCACAGTTAGCACATCGTACCTTCGTTTCATTAACAACTATGTAAGGATGAAGGCCATCATACCTGATTGTTTCTAATATTCTGCATTTGTTAGGCTTCCCAAAGGGTCTGCCTGCTACAACTCAATAAATTATGAAACGGTTAGGAATTCTTAAAACGAATGTTAGGAGTAAATATTTTAATTTCAATGCCGCAGCGAAATGCATTTTAATTTCAGTGGCACACAGGGGGCAATAAAGAAGTAGAAAACACTTCAAGAACACTAAAAAGAACTGATAAGATAAATACATAAGTGTAAAAAGCAACGCAAAGTCTGAAGTAATCAGGAATCACCTACCCAAAGTACCTATCAATTGCCAAAATAAGTTTAGTGCACACATTTATGAAGAATTCATAAGAGGAGCCCCTTTCTCAGTGAAAATATCAATAAAAACAGAACACACATCATAAACATGCAAGTTGTTCTTGAATTTTTCATTCAGAACATTTGTTTATCACTTAGTTACTTTTCATTTTACACTGAAAAACAACTTTTTGTGGTTTTCTTTACGTTGGTTTTGTATATGTCAAGTTTTCATTAACAATTTATTCTTAAAAACATTTTAGTATTTTTGAACTTTTTCTGAGTAATAATAATTTAAAACTCCTCCCTGACAAAGATCCTAGCTGCACAATTTTTCATTATAAGGAAAAAACAAACCCACATTCACAAAGAAAAAGGCATATTAATCTTACACATGTATTTAAAAAGGTTTTATAGCTAAATAAATGGTTCATATTTGAAAAAAAAAAAAATCTAAATATTTAATATCACAGAAGAATGGGAGAAAACATGATGCCATTCACTATGTAAAACGTCATTAGCTTGATTTAAATTAAAAAAATCTGAATTTTCAAGAATACATGTTTTATATTAATGTATTTTCAAACGCATACATGAAATATATACATGTGGAGCTTTAATTTAAAAAATAGCTCACCTTTTTTGCCTTGCTATATTTCAATTAGTTAAAATCAGTATCAATTGTGGAATTAACACAGGCACAGGTGTCATATATCATATGCACCACGTTGGCACGATTTTTTTCCACCGCCAATTTGTCGAAAACTTTGTTTTTTAATATTAGTTACAAATAGCATGCAATAATAGCACGTGATTTTTTATTTCAGTATAAAAATAAAATGAAGTTATAAATGAAATATTTTTAAAAAGGAAATAAAGATAAATAAATGATAGTTTGATATAAATAAATATTGATATACGTAATAAAAATAATTTATAGAATTAAAATAAAAAATAACCGGGTTACCATGTAAGGCATAAAATTGTTATTTTGTTGCAATCGCGCCAACATGTATAGGGGAGACCGGTACACAGTGGACCACTTTTTCAGTTAACATTTTTTTTCTCTTTAACAGACTGACCGATCTGTATTAAAATATTTTTGAATATTCCTTAAACCTTCTTACAATCTGTTGCCATCATAATTTTCTCACAACATAGTTTTTAATACATTAAAAAAAAAATATATATATATACACTTGTAAAGTGGACCACTATTAGGTATTATCTAAAATACAATATAAATCTATTTTTCATTAATCTAATTCTTTTTTGTTGTCCCTTCACCTGCAAAATAACATAGTAATATAAATTTTGAAAAAAAACAAAAAAAATTATATTTTGAAAATAATAACAGATTAATACAGGAACAATTGCAATTTAGTTGAAGTTATTACTTAAGTACAAAAAAATCAGCTCACATTAAAATTTGCAAATGAAATTCCAAAGTACTTATGAGTAAGATTGAGCCTGGAATTTTCAAGAAATAATTTTGGGTCTGAGAGCGACATTATGAAATCATTGACATCAACAGCAGATTCATCTACAGTTTCGGGAGAAACAAACTGATTTCCATTCAATTTGAGTCTCATGAATCTTACTTGAATAGAATCATCAACAATTAGACTACAGTTATATTTATCAAAGGCAGTAAATACAAAACAAAATATTTCTTACTATGTTAAATAAATTGTTATTTTTATTTGTTTACTTTATTTTACAGTTAAATCTACTTTAAAACAATCTTTCTTTATAGAAAATAAGCAATTATTAAATATTTTGAACATTCTGCATTAGAGGAGCAGAGTGGATTGTGGACCACTGTGCCCCAGGAGTGGGTGGTCCACTGTACCCCATGTTTAAGTTCAATAAATAATCATATTAATATTGTTTATAGCTTTCTTTTAAACATATTAACTTTAAAGTAAAATAAAAACAAGTATCTTAGCTTTGCAAAAAAGCTTTTTTATTTTATTTATCTACAACCTTTAATTACTAAAAAAATAAAAATATGATGATGAAAAATTTTACTTTTAGAAGCTCAAAACAACAAAGCAGGATAAAATAGTTCAATCTGAGCTAAACATTTTTTCTGAAGGCTATAAATAATCATTGCAGTGCTGTTGTCTATTAGGATAGAAGAGAAGCTTAAAAAAATTTAAATAAATAAAATATTAGGGGGTGGTCCACTGTGTCCATAGGTCCAGTGTGTACCGGTCTCCCCTATATGTTGCGTATATGACATATGTGCCTTAACACATCAAAAGATGAAAAATTTCTTTAAAATATGTTGCCACCTATGTTCATTTTTGAAAAGTAAAATCTTGAGATTAATTCTAAGCAAGTTTGATGTCAATAAGTTTATTTTTTGGAAAACATGATTTTTTTTACTGAAACGTCCCAGAATTAGGACACTAGGCATAAATGGGTTAAATCTTCTGGACGTCTGTTATTAATTCAATTTGAGTAGACTGTTTCTGCAACAGAATTTCTTTAAAAGAGAAAATATTTTTAAATAACATTAAATAAATAATTATCTTACTTATAAATGTCCGATAAAAAAAAAAAAATGAAAAATGAAATTCTTTCTGCTATTCAATATTTAAATAAAAGCACAAAATTTTAATAAATTTCAAAAAATTAAGCAGATTTTAAAACATTTTTACTACAAGATAATATTGCAAAAACCATTATTATTGTGTAAATATTTATCAAGAATGCTTTTAACTGTGACATTAATAACAAAAAAAGAGATACCTTTACAAGAAATTCTATTTCTTATAAGAACACTCTCTAATTTATCAAAGAACTCTATTCAATTTTCTTTTTAGTTTCTCGAAGCTTGTATCAAAATTTACTTTTAACAAATAATATAGTATTTGTACCTTAAATAAAGTGTAATACGTTCAATTTATCTTAAAATAATGAAAGATTTCATATATACAGCTGTACTTTGAATATATATGAATATACATAATTGATATGCATAGACATCATAAAAATAGGAATCAAGATATTAAGTATTATATTCAAGATAATTTGCTTCTCTATTAAATCTAACATGATTTACTTTAAATTAATCAATATTATTTTTTATCCTGAACCTGATATCATTCAAGATATTATATACTAAAATTGAAACAAGCATGCATTTTTTTTTTTTATTATTTGAGCTGTCAAGTATGAAGTTTTAATATATTATAAATGTTACTATTTATAATAAACATGTTTATTTCTTTATTTAAATATAACATTACAGATCAATCCTTTAATATACAGAATGAATAAAAGTAAATGAAATAAAAAAAATTAAACAAAAATTATTTATTGCATCAATACAAATACATTATATATTTACAAAGAAAATATGTTGAATTCCAGTTGACAAAATAAATTCTTCTTTCAAATGTCATGTTATATGGTGTCTAAGACAGCACCTCAGATGTAGTCTTAATTTCAAATTAAAACGAAACTATCAATAAAATTATAAGGCAGGAGACGAAGTTTATCTTTATCTGAGGTATAAGAAAAATCTTCGCTGTACTAGATGAAAATCACAAGTGCGATATCAACAAAGTTTTCATTTTCAAAATTCTATAATAACGCCATGCTTAAACATGTAAAATAAAAATAATTAATCACAAAACTCATCAAGGAAACAACATCGTTAATAATTTGATATAACTTGCAATTTTATCCAGATGAATTTGGTAATCCACTGTTCTTTAATTATTTACTTTAAAAAATAATAGCACTATCTCCATCGTGAGAATCTTAGTCAAAAATTTTGCCACAAAACATTAAATTTGGTGTATAAATAATACGTTATGTTTCATTTCAGAAAATCAGCGAAAACGTCTGCCATATTTGTTTATTGTTTTGCTGGCTATTACCCTCGCTATTACCCCATCCCGTTCAGAACCGGTATCACCCTTCTTCACCCTCGCTTTGTAGGAGTGTTAGGGGCTGTAGCACCTCACGTGACAGAGTCACTCTCTGGGGTTGAAGGGCGCCGTCGCTGAACGTACCCTAAGGGAATAAATAGAAGAAAAAAATTTGTTGATGTTTGTGATAAAATGTTTTTCTTTATTTTTTAAAAATGTATATACATAATTCACTTTTATATTTTAACAGAATAATAAGTTTACTATAATTCGTTATCCATGCTATGGCCAGTATACACGGGCGCGTCCAGTACTGTCACCGGTACGTAACCGGTAAGTTCGGTTAGTTACCGAAGCGTTCAGTGCTGCTAACCGGTACGCAACCAGCGTCGTTCAGTGGAAGTAACCGAAGTGACCGGTAAGGGACCGAACTAACCGAAGAAAAATCTCGGTTAGTTGGGTCACGTGATCAGTATACACGATACACGTCGAGCCACAATGCCTTTATCATGGAGATAGAAATAAGAAGGAGAACAGTGAAGATAGGCTTTCAAGATCAGAACATGGACCGGGAATTAGTACCCAGTTCGCTGCGCTGGTGCTCCCAAAGGCCGGTCATGTGACCTGTCAAACATGACAAATTGTCGTCTGCTCTTCCTGCATTTTGGTTTCGAGCATGGTAAAGAGTTGGCAGTCGAAACCGGAAATAGAGGGCGTTACACTTCCCAAAGGCCCAAAAGACCAGAAACGCAGCCATACTAGGTACCGCTTTTAGTTCCATAAGTAGAAACATTATCTTTGTTCTCCTTTTCTCTATCTCCCTGGCCTTTATCATTATCTTTTTACACATAAAAGTTTCGCTACGGTACTCCATTGTGAAGTTTTGTAATTTTTGAAATCTAATATTGGAAAAACGACATAATCATTAGATTTGAAATTTATATCAAGAAAAATACAATTTTTTCACCATTCTAACGCAGTTTGTAAAACAATTTTGTGACAAATACTTTTCGAGTTATTAATTTTTTAAGTAACTTCAAATGTTTCATTTTCCGAGATTAATCTGTGGCAACGATGGATTGCTGTGACTTTTCATAAACATGAAAAATGATAGAGATTGAAAGAATAAGCCACCCTGTGTGTGGCTAATAACATGAAAACGACTGAAGAATACATTTAAACTGCAGGAATATCAAGCAAAATATATTAAAAAATCACCCTTGCACTACGATTTAGCAGAGAATTTATGTAAACAATACACCAAAATGAAGAAAAATTAAAAAACAAGAAAGAAAAATAACAGCGGAAACACAATGCAACTCAGATGTAACTTAACAGAGTACACCTTAATAATAGAATTATCAACTAAAAGAAATTAAAACCTTAAAAACATTTTAAAATTGCATTTGAATATTTAAAACACCCACCATTTATGCTCTCCATGAAGGCTTATCTTTTTTGATGAACTAAAAAAGAAGATCTAAATGAAAGAAATAATACGTTAAAAATAAAAAAAAATACAATAACTGACATATTAAGTTTACATTTATGAACAGATAAGTATCGTTTACTCTTCTGTAGTAGCGATTTTTAAACAATTTAGATTAATCAAATATTAACAGAAGCCTTCGTTATTATTATTATTATTTGGAACATACGTCTGACTTGTGTGATTGATACAAATATCCACCCCTTCATTATTAATCGTAATTACAAAATAAACAAAAACATACCGCCAATGTAGCACTTTCACGATCGTCAGAAAAGAGCGATAAATCGCCAATTATGGCACCCATGCCTTCCAAAACAGCTAAATTATATATTTTTTTAAGCAATATTACGTAAAAATTTATATACCTGCCCTACTTTTTCATAATTTTAAAGTATTTACGAATATACATTTAAAAAAACAATGATGTAAAACTATTCAAATTTGACGAATTATCACGGAAAAATCGGAAGCTTTGCCAATGCTTTGCATTGAACCGGAAGTTCCGATCGCAGTTTCCGGTTGAAGCAGTTTTGTTTATGTTTACAGTGAGAATTCGGTCTATATTTATATTGTATCAGTTATAAGATGATCGTTATATCCTGATAAATGTTATTGAGTCAGTTTAGGTTTCTACTATATTTTAATAAGGAAAACAAAATTTAGTGAATATTCTAGTGATAATTTTTTTAAACTGATACAGTGTTGCATTATGCAACATCTGTTATTTGAAATTTTATGCTTGTGTAATGATGTCTGAGAGATAGATGGTAAAATTCATTATCTGCAGATTGACAGTAGTGCTGTGAACTTACCAATATGAAAAAACAAATCCATTAATTTTTAGATGTTTAAAGATAATTAAATATTGTTTTAATAATAGATTAGGAAACCATTTTATGATTTATCATTAATATTTAAAAGTGAATTTTTTTGAGTGAGTCAATTTTAAATAAAAACTGTAAAATATAAAGGCACAGATGTCATATATGCACCACATTGGCGCAATTTTTTTCCTCCGCCAATTTGGCAAAAACTTTGTCACAAATAGCATGCAGTAATAGCACGTGATCTTTTATTTCAGTGTAAAAATAAAATAACGTTAATATACATTATAACGTTAGTGTTATAAACGTTAACATACATTATAACATTAATATTCAAAAACAAAGTTTTTGACAAATTGCTGGGGGGGAAGGGGGGAGGAATCACGCTAATGTGGTGCATATTGATTGATATACATAATAAAAATAATTTATAGAATTGAAATAAAAAATAAAAGCAAATAAACAAATATTTATTTTATTCGCCAAGTTGGCGGGAAAAAATTCGTGCCAATGGTGGTGCGCATATGACATCTGTGCCAATATAAATATATATTTTATGACATTTTTAACTTAATGAACAATATTTTGGAAAAGCTCACAAATTATCATTATCTATACTTCATATGGTGTATATTATTAAACTGAAAATTTTATAAAATATTTCTAGCCTAATTTTTACTTCAACCAAACTTTTAAAATCTGAAATCTTCTCTCTTTTTAGAGCCAATTTTGCTGTTGTATCCTGGACAACTGTAGTTGTGATTAACAATGTGATTGAAGGAATTGGGTTCACCCACATGTGGAATTTATTTCACGAGATACCACATGGCTTGATTGGCATTTATCTTTTATCTACGGACCTCCAAGTGAGAGGACTCTCCACACCGCTACTTTTTTGTGTAAGTCTGTAGCACTGACATGGCATTCCCAAGAGCCATCCTCGGAAGAATTGACCTCATCTGATGCTACCTAGCTGCCATTCTCTGGTGAAAACTACTGCTGCATTGTGGGCATAGTTGAATAAATATTGCTTGGTGTATATTGATGCTTAATTTGAACTGTATACACCAGCAATGCTTTTTCGACTGTAAAATGGGAAAAGCTGTGTTCACCAGCAACTGATCTAGCAGGGAGAAAGCTTTACCAAAAGTAAGCGTTTATTGTTATTGTAATAATTTATCCCATTTTTATTAATATCCCGTAAGACGTTTATGATACTTAATAAAAAAGGTTGTATTAAAATTTGTGACATAACTCATGGGGCTTCAGTCCGTGTTGTCCTTTCTTAAATCTGTTTAGGGGGACACTCAGTTTGAAACAAGAAAATCGCCATTTGGGCAGTCTGTAATTTCTATCCAGAGTATTTTATAATTATCAAAAAATTAATTAAAATGTAATAAAATATTTAATATGGTATTTCCTTGATATAGATAGCGGCGACTAAAATGTATCGCCAAGTTATATTACATATATGACATTAAAATCATATTGACATTTTATGATGTATATATGATATTTTAGACATAAATATTATGAAAAAAAAAATATATATATATATATTGGGTACATTTAGGATATACATATATACAGTATACTTCCTCAAATCCACACCCTAAAATCTGCAAATTCTTAAAATCTGCACATCGTGTTCCTGATGTAAACAATGAAATTTACAATTAAGATGTAAGTGTAAAATTTTAGTTTTTTAAAAATTTTATATCATTCTGTACACATTTTAATATGTAATTCTGTTTGATATGATTCAACTCGTGTTTTCTCATGAAGAAAGTATAAATTTATTTCTGAAAACATTCTAGATACTGCTGATATCAGTGGCGATTGCAATATTTTTTTTTTTTTTTACCAAATAATTTTTGTATAATCAAGCTTTTTTGGTTATTAAGCACGGCTGAACATGAAAGAAAACTTTGTTATTTTAAGATTTTTATGTGAATTATTAGTGTACATTTATAAGGTGAGTTTCACTGAATAATTTAAGAAAAAAATATCTCATCATTATCATATTTAATTAAGCATTAATAATTATTTACTTGACCTTTACTTTTATATTTTAAATGTTTTTTAAATTTTCTTAATTTTTTTATTTTATTTTACTGTAAGCATTCATTATAATTTTCAGTGCATTATTAAATTCAAATTATTGTTTAAAAAATGTAAATAAAACAGTGACCAAAAATCTGCAAAATTCTAAAATCTGCATAACCTCTGGTTTTAAGCTACACAGATTTAAGGAAGTCTACTGTATAAGATTGGCAAAATCATTACAACTGTGGGATAATAGTAATTGTGAAGGCCACTATAATGAGGAAGTATCTTTTAAATTTTTTGTCTCCTTAGATTTACACAATGTTTAGGAGAATGCACCCACTCGCCTCCAACACACATCTCACAGAAAAAAGCCATGCATACATTTTTTTAATGTCTAATATCTATTGTAATGATAAATTATGTAAAGTGATCAACAATATATTTAGTTTTAAAATTAAAAGCACATTCTGTCAAATTTTCCACACGAATATCGTCTCTTTGCACATGCGCCAACGTTTTTTGAAGGCTTCTCCCCTCAGAAAGGGGAAACCTGATGTATTAGCCCTCACCTGTTTAGCCTAGGATAATTGAAAAGGGTTGATTGCAAACAGTTGGAGTCACCTCACCATTGCATTAAGCATAGACCTTCTAATATATTTTTGCTCTGAGATTGAAAGCTGAAGCTTTTTTTTTTTTTAAGAACTCATTGTTCCAATACTAAATATGCATATTTTTCGCAAAATTTTAAAGAGAGCTTGGATAAAGTTATATATTTATATTGGATTGAAATGTCAGAGAGTTCGGAAGATGAGAACAATTTTTCTATTGCTATGTTAAAGGAGCCGACACGAAAACAAACAAAAAAAAAGCGAGAAGAAAACATTTATTTTACAACTAGATAACAATATTTTTTCACAAAATTTTTACACAGGCTGTAAAACCGTTTATTTATCACCAATAAAGATTTCAAAGAGTTCGGACAAAAAGAACTTTTTATTTTAAAACTATGAAACGACCCTATGTAAACAAGAAAATGAGTGCATCACTAAATAAATATTAATATTTTTTCGCCAATTTTTTCATTTTAAAATATAATTTCAGACAAAATTTTAAAGAGAGCTTGGATACAGTTATATTTATAACCGATTGAAATGTCAGAGAGTTTTGAAAATGAAGACTATTTTGTTATTGCTGTTTCCCAAAATTTTTACACGGGTTGTAAAACCGTTTATTTATCACCAATAAAGATTTCAAAGAGTTCAGACAAAAAGAACTTTTTATTTTAAAACTAAGAAACAACCCTACGTAAACAAGAATATGAGCACTTTTATCACTAAATATCAATATTTTTCATTTTAAAATATGTCATACAAAATCTGATTAAAGATATAAAATAATAAAAACTTGATGTTTCTTTTTAAATTTATTATTATGGGCCCGGGCAACGCCAACTAGTATTAATATTTAAAATATACATTGATATAGCCCATTTATCACACAAATCTAAAAAAATAATCAATTTAAGCTTGAAATTAATGCTTTTGTCTGCAAAAAAAAAAAAAAAAGGGGGGGGGGGGGGAATTTTCCTGCTAAGAAAAATCGAAAAGTTGTGAAATTTTGGCGATATGCATTTTCTGGTAAATTCTAGCAACCTTTTCCCTTTTGCTGGTGGTTCTGACAGAGAAGAGATATTTTTCGTCGAACATGAATAAAACAAAAGTTATATGGTGATGTTATCTCTCAAGTGACCTTAGGGGGTCGTTCAAGTATACCCGTAAGCATATTTTTAGTAATTTTATACTCCGTCCTTCCCTTATCAGAAAAAATAAGCAAATAGTAACCCCCCTCCTTTTTTTTTGCTTATGTATGATTTTGACATTTTATACGTCAACACTGTTTGCCAGGAAAAAACAGTTACCATTGATTTACACTATTAATCTTACAAATTTATATAAATAGGCATATATAGGGGTTGTGGTATCAAAATAATGCAAAATGGTTTTGATATATTGTTGTTTATCGCATTGAACAATAAAACTTAACAATAGGCCCTAACTTAATTAGTCATCATAACTAAAATTTTTAACAGGAATCTTAGAAATGTTACGTGTTTGAAGTTCCGAGCAGACTACAGAATACTCATTTCCCATCATGTATTTTTTCTTGTTGTTGCTGCGTTGTCTAATGCATTCATAAGAATTGTCATAATCCCCCCACCCCCCTCCCCTCGTCTCCCTGTCAGCAAAAATAATCAAACCCTGAACTCCTCCTTACTGCTTATGTAATACTTGAATTGCCCCTTAGCGTTATTTTTAATTTTAAGAATTGTACACTTGAGCAGTCAAAGATGCTTGTTTATAATTTTAAATCATCAGATTATTTTGCTTTGATGGATTTGAATTGGAGCAGGTGTTCAATATTATTGAAATATTTATTTTACGTGAATTTTATAAGTGAATACTGGATATCTAGCAATCAGTGCTTAATTTATAATGGAGCTCAGCTCTGGTACTTCTTTGTTTTCAGTGAATACTTAAATATAGCCAGAGCTTATAAATATTGTGCACCACAACTTACAGGACATTCGTGTATGTTTTATATTGTTGGTTGATAAAAAAAATGCTTAGCGAGTAAGATTTTCTGAAATTTTTTTTATAAATATTTTTGCTATTTGTTCATTCATTAGATTTTACTTTATATATATGCATAGCTGCCAACTAATCCTTATCTGTGTTGCTACTAAATCTGGATAGTAATATTGACCTTATTTAATTGCAAAATTCTGCAATTAAACCATGTCAAGATTAGGCGAAGACTTCTGTTCGGAAGTACTGGTAACAAAAAAGTGGAATAGTTGACAGCTATTTATAGACTGAATTTTCTGTAAACCTCAAGTCGAGGACACTAATGTAGAAACATTTGCCTTTTACTTCCGGTAAGTTAACCCTTACTTTTGGCGCCTTTGCTTGGCGAAGTTTGTTTGTTTACAAATTTGATGCTGTCAAATCTATGAAATACACACACTTAACATTCAAGGTTTCGCGAAAAATAGAGTATTTATTTATTTTCATTATTTCTTATTTTATTCTGACTACAATTTAAAAATACAACAACCATAGTTGTATGGAAAAAAAAAATTATATATTTTAGACACATATATGTAAAGATGCATTCAAAAACTTGTAACATTATTTAGTACGATACACAGTAAATATTTACTATTCTCAAATTATGTTTATTTTTAACTACATTCAAAAATATAAAAACGGGTTTTTATTTATTTATTATTGAAATCAAATACTAAAATATTTTAAAACCTTTGTTAATAAGAAAACAAAATACTTCTTTATGTTTATTCTGTGAATAAATTTGCAGAATTTAGTGTTCACTCTATTTTTTGTGACGCTATTTAGAGCACAAATTAGTATAGTATTAGGTTCTATTGTTTGTTATTTAGAGTGAAAAAACTATAAGACTAAGTGATTGACTGCAGCATATTTGATGTAATATCCCTAATTCTTGAAATTTTAATGTTTACACTATAATTTGTTGTTGGTAGTAGAACATTGGAATAGTTTCATGTAAATGAGTGATTTTTTTTTTTTTTTTCATTAGTCTAAATTATTTTTTATTGTGACAATATTGAAAATAAAATATTGATTCACAACTTCATATTATTTGTAATTGAAATCTTCAACAGTTATTTTGATTATTAATTAAAAATTTCCAACTGTACTTTATTTTTAAATTTTACAATTAAACGTTTAAGATATTTTGAATGATGAGGAGAAAAAGTTTAATGTAAACAGTTAAGCTTAATATAATATAAATGCAAGTTTAACAGTTTAAGTTTATTAACATTGTTATTTTTATAACAATCTTTTTAAGCTTATTAAGTTTGGTAAGGATAATTAATTTAAAAAATCTGATTTAACTTTCAAGTGAAAAATCTAAACGAAAGAAATAATATGTTATAAATAAAACAATACAAATAAATGACATATTAAGTTTACATTTAGGAACAAATTAAATATTGTTTACTCTTCTGTATAACTTTTAGTATTGATTTTTAAACAATTTAGATTAATCAAATACTAAGAGAAGCCTTCGTTATTATTTTTTTTATTGGGAACATACATCTGACTTGTGTGATTGATACAAATATCTGCCCCTTCATTATTAATCGTAATTACAAAATAAACAAAAACATATCGCCAATGTAGCACTTTCACGATCGCTAGAAAAGAGCGATAAACCACCATAAACATATCGCCAATGTAACACTTTCACGATCGCTAGAAAAGAGCGATAAACCACCATTTATAGCATCCATGCCACCGAAAATGACTAAATTATGCATTTATTTAAGCAATATTGCATAAAAATTCATATACCTGCCCTATTTTTTCACATTTTAAAGTATTTATGTATATACATTTTAAAAAACAATGATGTAAAACCATTTAAATTTAACGAACTATCACAACAAAAAATCGGAATCTTTGCCAAATGCAATGTTGGCTTTATGTCAGCCTAGCACATGAGATTAATCGTTAAATATTGTTGTTATTACCATTATTCGTATTCTATTAATTTCTTTTGAAATATAGACTTATCATTCATTTTATTTAAAATATGAATTTTTCATTTAAAATACACATATCACATATATTTAAAGTACATTTATTTAAAAGAAGAATAATAATAAATGAAATAATACAAAAAAACAAAATATTTTATTTCAACATCAAGCCATTGTTTCTAATCTAAGCAAGTGAAAAATAAACGGTGCTATAGCTGGAGGGGAAAAAAAGATATTGGCAAGATAATATAATATTGGCCCAGCTAACATAAAAGTACCTTTTTTTGTGATCTATTTGAAAAATCAGTGACTGCTTCTGACAAAAATTGGGACCACTTCACAAAATTATTCTTAAAAGAAGTACCTTCACAAAATTATTTTTTTTATAAAAGTGATTTTACATTTAAAAAAGAAAAAAAAATTGTTGGGATTTAAAATGTGTAATTTGCAAACAAAATAAGCTCGCCAAAAAGGTAAACTTAACATATATATATATATATATATAAATCAGTTTGAATTTAAGAGTAACTGGATTTGACTTTTTGTTACATCATTTTATTTTTCGCAAAACATAATTAAAAAAAAATACCCATGAGAGAGATGGGAAAAAAAAATCTGCATCAAACTTTGATGTGAAATCAATCATACAGTAAAATTTACAATTTTAAATACATTTAATTTGCATTTTACTGTGAAGACTTTTTTTTTTGTTTTTGTGGGGAGGGGTTGGGGGTGTCACAAAAAGTAGATGTAACTACACTAGACGGTAATCGCTGGGATGCTCTGCTCTTTTACAACCAATCACAGAGAACCAGTGGGGGTGGCAATGGGGCTTTGGCAGCTAGCTTCGCCAACGCGCCAAAGAGCAATATCGAGCTTCCCAGCTTTTCAGAATAGCTCGTCTTTCTCCTTTCCTTCGCTTTGATGATGACGCTTCGGCAGACCATTCGCATTACTGAATATATAATGCTCATGTAGATCGTAAAAAAATGGTTAATATTTATTCTATAGCATTTTTAAATATTAAAGTGTACCAAAGACTTACGAAAAAAAACCTCATATTAGTTTGGAGCTGCCGATTGAGCAAAATAAACGTGACGGTGCACGTGGACTGACTGTCAGCAAGGTGCAATCTGCAAAAGTCCAAAAAATCAAGATCTTATTAAAGTGACGAGACCACCTTAATTGAATGGGTATTGCTTGTGATGTATGCTGTAATTCAGATCGTATACATTAGCAATATTTCTTCAATTATGCTGCAGGAGATGGCTGAAAAACACGACATTTTGGAAAATGGTGCAAACGGATTCCTGGATTCGATTAAAAATTCATACAGCTCATATTGTTTTGCTAAAAAAGAATTACATTTAAGTAAGGTAAGATTTATTAATACCGGTAATTTGTCCATTGTTTTTTAAATGTATTTAATCTTGCAGTGTTTTTTATTTTCTTTAGTACCGCCTACTATTAATAATTTACTATATGTCGACAAGAAACTTTATAAAAATATTTTAAAGCAACAGCAAGCTTTAATCTTTATATTCTACTTTTTAATGTGGTTCAAGTTATTTAAAGAATGTACATCTCATGGTAGGGTTCACATGCACAGGTGCAGTTTTGACAATTTATTTAAATATGTGCTTCTGGTTACATATAATATAATTAAATGTACAAACACCAAGCTTTGACTTTCTCCGAATATTTTGTAGATTTCCATCTAAAAAAAAATATTGTGTACATTATTCAGGGGTCGATCCAGGGAAAATTTGGGGCCTATTTAGGGCCCCTTCACGAAATTCTATTCCATAAAAACTTACTATTTATTATTTTGTGATGTTTTAAAATGTGTAATTTGCAAACAAGCTTGTTCACCAGAGAGGAAAACTTCAGCAAAAGGATTTAGTTTTTGTTTATAAATGCTTGGTTTGAATTTGATTAACTGGATATCAACTTTCGTTACAAAAATATAATAAATTTCACAAAAATAACCTTTACTTTCACAAAATGGGCCCCCAAGAAAAAAAAAAGTCTGCATTGACCCCTGTTATTTAACTTACAAATTGACAAGAAAAAAAATATATAAACTGAACAAAATCTGTATACTGTACATTCCTCTTTTTAACAGAAAATATTGTTCCGGATTTAAATCTGATCCAATGTGTTAATGTTTCTTTGCATTATTGTCATTAAAATCCTCAAATCTTAACTATTGTCTGAGGACCCAGGGTTTAAAAGTAAAAAATGGTGGCTAATATTTAATTTACAAAGTAATGCTTGTATTCTATTTATACCATGGAATGGGATTTATAATTAGAGAGTGTAGCCATCTGATTAAGTAAGTTTTAAAATGTTTATATTTGTAATATATTATTTGGTTTATTGTAATTAAACCTGTTAGAAAATTGTTTTTCCCCAATTTGAACATCAATTGAAATGATCATAGCATAAAAAAAATTGTTAATTGTGGTTATTTTTAGTACATTCAGTGAATAAGCTAGGGTCAGGGCTGTAGCTAGAAATAAACAATAGGGGGTGCTCAAGAAAATGCAGGGGGGGGGGGGGGCTCATACTATTTCTCTCTCTCTCGACACATGCACACACAAACACATATATATGATCAAAGTGTAGAAAGGTAAATTAGTGCATATTCATATTGTAGGCACTATGTTTCCTATTAAATTTTTTATAATAACTTTATTTGATGCTAAGAACAGTAAAGGCTGCAGACAGGGATGTAGTGGAGGATATACAGTGAATACGCCATATAACTTCTGGAATACCGTATTACCCTCTTCTCAAAAACACTATAGCATATACTTTTTAGGGTATACCCTCTGTCTAAAACGTATGCCTTCAGGTTTTTTTACTACTACATCACTAGCTGCTGATAATGAAAATTTTCAATAAGTAAATAAAAATCTGGCAATTCACCTGTTTCAAAAGAGTGGCAACCTTTAATTTTTTTCTGAATATTCCCTGCCCTTAAGGATTCTAAAGTTATGTTTTTATATGATAAAAAACTTTTGAAAAATCAAGGGTGTATTTTGCATTTTAAAATTATTTTTGTGTCTAGTCAAAAGCTAAAACCACTTGGATTTAAATTGGCTATATAACTCATTAGAATAACTTTGTTTTATGCTAATAATGGAAAACGCTGCAAAATGAAAAATTTCAGTATATAACTAATGCAAAAGTCAATGTTTGCATCAGCAACAGGTTGCTAATTCTGAATATGTGCAGATAGGATGGATGCGCGCCTATTGAAGCATTTATTTGCTGTTTTTAAACAAATACTACAATTTAGTATTTATGCAAAACTGTAAAAAGTCCTCAAAACTAAGTTCAATTTTTGAACAGGGTTTCATTTGGATTTTTGAAACAGAATTTAAATGATGGCCTTGGCAACTTTCCCAGGGGAGGCTCAAATTTTCAGGGGGTGCTGGCCCCCCTTGCTAGGGTATTATTTTTCCTTAATATTTACTTTTACTACCAAGATTGCTAATTCTCATTTTAACATATACATAAAGATTTTTCTCTGTATAAATTCATAAATCTGTCAAAAAAAATTTAAGGGCTACATTTTCTTCCACAAAATTTTCGATTATACGCTGTGATTATGTACTATACTGTGTAAATGTAAAGTAAATTTTTTACATGTTTAAAAGAAAATATATAATTTGCATGATTAATTTTATGGTATGTCAGCGAAAATTTTAAAATGTGTGTGGGTAGGGTTAGCAAGTTTTTGCCAAATGTGGAAAAAACCGTTCTGGCAAAAATAGGTAGAGGAGATTGGTAATGAATGGGCCATTAACAAAATATGAAAAAAGTGTTTGCATAAAATTATTTTAGATGCCACCAATAGATGAAGCTATTTGTTCTACCAAACTCATAAAATTTTCCATTGTTTGGGAGGACCCATTTTCTCACTAGAGTAGGATTGTCAAGAATCTGATTGAAAAGTAAATATTTTCCTTTTTTCTGTAAAATAAATAAGCTAAAAAGTATCTATTTCATTGCAGATATGTGTATTAGCAAGTATTTGCATATCTATAAACTAATTTTAGGATGTATTTAGATGTTATTTGAATTTAATGTGCTAAAAAAGCCTGAATATATTCTAGAAGTATAGGTTGGGCTGAATGGGCCACCTTTGCCCTAATCATGAAAATGTGTTTTTTTTTTTTTTTTCCCCCGATTCTCTTTAACATATGACACATAACTGGCTTTCATGGATTTAGATTAAATTACTGTCTAGTTAGGATAGGTTTATAGCGATGTCTAAAAAATAATTTACACATTTTCAACTTAAGAAGTATTAGTTATTTATTAGAAACATAAGTTAAATTGTATAAATGATTCAGGTGAACTGTTCAGTTGTTGACCACACCTACCAGTCTTTTCACATTTGATAGAAAACTTGAATAATTGTTTATATTCTGAATCTGATGGGTAGAATAAATAATACCAGAAATTTACACAGCTAGACATTACTGGTGGAACATCATGTGCTTTTATAACCATGAAGTTTAATAATAATTTTGAAATATATAAATTTCGTTAAATCATAATGTGTATTATCTATTATTTTTATGCTTATTTTATGTTCTTTCTCTCTTATCTCATTATTTTGTTGTTTTTCTGCAACAAATATTTGATTTAATAATATCACTTGATTTTTAATAATTTTGATAAGCATTGTGTATTGCTTACTCTTTCAGTATACTTTTAATCATATCATGTCAAGTGCCATTCATTTTGTCATATTTGGTGAATAAAAGATTAATTCCACATTTTTTCATTGAATTCATTTAGTGGCCCATTCAACCCCATGGATGGGGATGAATGGGCCAAATTTCTATATTTTTATTTTCTATTATCATTCATTATAAACATTTTCTAATCCGATTTTTATGACTTTTTGATAAAACCAAATAAGTAAAGTAACTGAAGAGCCAATTCTGAGCCAAAAGAATTATTAGAAAAAATTACAAAAATTGAAAAACAAAAACTGGCCTATTCATTACCACTCTCCCCTATATGTTTTATTTACGGGAATGTAATTAAGGTATTTTAACTCTTACAATATGTAACTTTAAATTTTTTAACTTAGAATAATCAATGCATCATTCAAACAGTAATCAGAATTCTATTAAGTTTGCATTGTTTTCAGTAAAATATATTTTAGTTTATGCTATGGGTACAGATTTTGGGAATGGGGAGAGTAAATAGCAATAAAATAACTCCCTGGTTTTGGTTTGAAGAGTCATAATTGTGGAACAACTATTTTTTATACTTCAGTTAGTCTGTAAAAAAGTCTTAAGAATTATTAGCTGCTTTGCTGAGCTACTGGAACAATAGTCATTTGAAGATACAAAGTATAATTACTATGCAATTCTTCTCCTCTCTCATGTATATTAAGTTTTATCTGGTCCATGTGTTTTTTATATATAAAGTAATTTTTAAGTGCTTTTAAAAGGATTATCTCTATAAAAGAGGTTCAGATAAAAAGGAAATGCAGATTGATTTGATTGTTATAAAGTTATGTATATATATATATATAGTAAAAGATCTTTATAACGCAAACTTAAAAACGTGAGGTTGTGCATTATATAGAATTTTTGCGTTATATAGATCACATTTCACACATCATTAAACTTACCTCATCAACATGGCCAAATATGTCTGTAACATATCAAAATATAGTATAGTATCTTTATATTTCAGTCCTTGAGACCAAGAGTTGTGCATATAATTTTTTACCTAATATAGATCATTCCATACACTGTTAAATTTACTTTGTAAACATGTTCGAAATATGCCTGGACCAAATAATTCATTATAGTACTTATTTAGAAACATTTTTATTCTAATATTTTTCCGTTAAAAAGCTCTGAATTAAGGTGATAACAATGAACTAATGTGTCACATTTAATCCTCTAGAGATTAGCAATTTTTTACAATGTGGGGATGCAGGTGCATCTTAACTGCAAAATTCATTGTTTACATCTGAGACATTGTGCATTATATAGAGAATTACATTATATAGAATTGCATCATAAAGATCTACTGTATATATAACGTATGTATACATATATATATGTGTGTGTATGTTACAGGCAACTTTTAATTTAGTAATTTTGTCTTTAATAGTTACAGTGAAACCTCGTTAATAGGTCACTCGAATAAAATGTCATTCTGCATATTATGTCATGTTTTACCTCCAAAAAACACTTTTTTATTGTGCATGACTAAGATTAACAACATTCCACATTCCCTTTCCTTATAAAAATTGTTTGACGTAGCAACAAGTTCTTTGAATGCAACAAGAATTGAAATTGTAGCTGATGTTTTGAAAGCAAAAAAAACGGACCGGCAGTAACATCTGACAGCGATCATGAAGAGGAACCTCCCAAACCGCTTATTGCAAAGAAAAAAGCCTTTATTGGTAAATTAAGGAGCTATATTTTGTCTTTGATTGACACACAGATAGCATCTATAATATGCTGTATTCCTAAGAGAAGATAAATTTTATTTCAGAAAACTGACATCAAACAAAAATAGGTGGGTTTTTTTTGTAGGGCAGTAACAAATGGGTACGTATTGAACTGTACAATTAAATATATAACTTTCCTTAATTTGCCATCCATTTTACGAATTCCAATTCTTGTTCTACCGATTTATATAATTTATAACATAAATTTAGTAATAGACATTCTTATTATATATAAACATTTGGAATTTTATTTTACATTTTAATATAAACTCTGTTTAGTAAGTCATTTTTAAGTGGACCTGAGAGTGACATACTGGTTTGACTGTATAGATTTCTTGAATATATAAATTATGGATTCAAAGGTTTTTAATATCTAAAATATTATTACTATTAAAGATAAAGATGACATTATTATATTACAGGGTGTCTAACCACCTGAAAAAGTCAGGAAAATTTGAAAATTTTGAACTTTCAAGAAAAAAAATAGGAAAATGTTTCTTATAAAATTAAGGATTTGAAATTGTAGTGCCATTAAAATCAAACTGTGTTCTTCATATGGACTGTAAAAATGATTTCAACCTCTTGTGCAAATCATTTTGTCAAACCCCTTTCAGTCCTTCCTTATAATAATTCAGAGATTTTCCATTCCAGCTTCACTGAAATTTTGAACTGAATGTTGTAGGATTGATTAGGGCAGTGGTTCCCAACCTGTTTTTAGCCATGCCCCACCAAAACTTCTCTAAAATGATGATGCCCCCTTCCCCCTATAACATATAATTCTTATAAAATTTTAAAAGAATTTACTCCTGATAGAGTAAAAAGCATTTAACATTGATCCTGAAACGTGTCGAAGTAATGGATGAATCAAATATTTTTTATAATCATCTGATACTCCTCGTAGTTTACTGGCACACTGTCACCACGTATGCGTGATGTATAGAGTTCTCAGAATCCTTGATTAGAAAAATCAATAATTTTGAATAAAACATTTTTGTCTTATTTAATCACAGAATTTCTATGATTAAATTACGCAACAATTTCTAATCAGAATAAAACGTGATAAAGGAAGGTCGTCAAGTAATTGTTAAATATACACTTGAATAGTTTCATGTGTAAAATTGATTTTCATGTGACATATTGCAGTGCGACTCATTTCAATAAATAATCAAAAAAGTTGTTTAAAATTCTAAAATACTTATAAATCAGAAAAATTATAAAGAATTTTTAAATATATAAAAGGTATCTAGATATGTTAAAAAGTATTTTCTATAATTGTTCTGGAAGAATTGTATTTAAAACTTTTGAATGGATATTTTTTTTAAATTGATTAAAAAACTTTTTTTTTTTTTTTTTTTTTTTTTTTTTTTTTTAATTTGAATGTGTAACTTTTATTTACAGTCTACAACATTACTATTAGAAAAACAATTCAGAAGGTATGGGTTCACAGAAATTCCGAATTGTCCCCTTGAAAAGTTAAATTGCCCCCCTGAAAAGTCAAATTGCCCCCCTGTGGGGCGTACGCCCCCCGTTGGGAACCACTGGATTAGGGGATTCAGTTTGTTTACTTCTCTTTGTTTGGGAACTGAATGTTTGTTAGCTTAATTTATTGAATATTTATTATTTGTATTAGAGTATGTCGATGCAATCTGTTTAAACTGTGACTGATGTGATAAAGAATTTCATAACTAATTAGACAAAATGGATAGAACCTGATGCTAAAAGTGTGTATCTGCAAAATGTTTAGCATCTAAAATGTTCAATTTGTAAATTTTGCAAAATATTATGTAACAAATCAGGAATTTATTCCTCAGAATCAGCTGTGAAAGTTCCACACTCAAATTCACAACTTTTTAAAGAGTTTTTGTGTGTGACATCACAAAATCTTGATACCTGGAATCTTTTTTATTATTATTATTGGTATAGAAAAGTCAGGGAAAATCATTGTTGATCTGGAATAGATGCCCTGATATTAAGAATGAAGAAAAACAGTTTTTATCTCCATCTAACATAAATTTATTTACAAAGTAGATGTTTCGACTAGTACTTCAAATCCTATCACTAATTGAAATTAATGTAAATAACCAAATTACTATCAATAAAATAGAAATTAATATTCTGATTTAAGTCTCAATTATATTATGTAAAAAATTATATTGTTTGTTATATATATTTTTTTTATCCAATAATTTTTCAGTTTTTGCCACTGTCCTACCAAAAATACCCTTTTGCCAGCAAAATGACCAACTCTACATATGAGCTATATGTTTAATAAACTGTATTTTATCTATTCTTTTTCTGTGTGGCATTTTTTAAATGTGGTTTTTCTTTTCTCTTTTCAGTGTCAATTTGTGCTCACCACCATTACCAGCAACTCCCAGTATATTAATTGAATGAGTATTGTCTGTGCCATATGGTTTGTTAATTCATATCATATCATTGACAATACTTTCTCGATTACACCTAATCCTTTATAAATGTTGGCTGTGGAAATGAAAAAGTAGGGAGTTTTCTCCAATGTTTAGAATTGTGAACAATGGAAGATAATATAATCTACTTCAGCATTAATTCAAGAGCTATAATTTTTTTCAATGCTACTGTTGATTAAATAATTTCAGGTTTTATATTGTTTTATAAATTAATTTCATGACTTTTTGAGAGTATAGATGTTTCATTTGTCAATAACATTTTTTCCTTTTATTATGATTTATGACTTTTCAGTTTGTAAGAGAGTTAATATTAACTGTGAGTTATTCTTAAATGAAAAGCTTATACAGACTCATTTTTAAATATCTATTTGTTTGGTTTTTATTATTTTATTTACTTATATCTCAATAAAGAATAAACAATTAAATTATTCAGATTTCGAAGTTAGAATTAAAATTTGGCTTAATATAAAAAATATGTCATGAAACCAGATGTATTAAAAATTAATTTTATATTGTAAATAATTGTTAAAAAGCCATTCAATAGTATTTCGTGTAAAAATGAATGTAGGAATCATAAAAAACAAAAACCTGTTGTGAATAATTATTGTTCATAATTGGTTTTTAAAAAACTGGGTACTTATCTCAGCTAGGAGATAATCGCTAAAAATGGTTGATTGCCAATCTTGTTTATTGTAACCACATACACTCAAAATTAGTAATTTGACAGGTTTATTAAATACATAAAATTGTTTAAAATGGCAAATAACATGAATTTAGTAAACTTAATAAATTTTAAGTAATATAAGAAATGGTAAATAATATATCAAAATTTAGTACACATTTATTAAATGCATCATATCAGGTTGGAAATTTATAGCACTATAAGTAACCAACATAATACAAAACAGTATATTTCTGCAATAATCATGGCACCAAAAATATTGTTTTCTTGTTTTACCATGTAGGGAAAAAAATAAGGGTTGCTGTAATTAGTATTATTATTACCATGCTTGGCACAATTGTATCTGACCTGCCCCAGATAATACGAAGTGCCAATAACTGTTGTTGCTTTGTTTAGAAATAGGTATAGATTGTTTTGTTATTTTGCATGTTTCACTGGTGGCTGTTAGTATACCTTTAAATAGCATTGTATTCCTGCTATCAGAGAGGGGAAAAAATCTTCATTTTTAAGAGTAAATTGCTAGTATCAATGATTTATAAAATTATTCTATAAAAATGGCATCCAATAATGATGACTGTGTAATTATAAATTTTAATATGTATGGCATAAATTGGTTAGTTTTTTTGTAATTCAAGCCTACTGGAATATTTTTTAACAAAACTTTAACGTATGTGAAATTATTTTGTTTAAATCACCAACAATAACAATTGTGAAGTTATTTTTAAAAATATGTAATTTTAATTAGAAACACATTCTGCTTTTTTAGACAAGGCAATAATTGTACTTGATAGTCACTTTGTCAACATCATCAGTAATCACTACCAGAGACAGTGCAACACAGAATATTTTAACGTTTTCAGATTAATCTTAACTAATATATATACAGTGATCATTCCAGAACATAAAAAAGGGCAGGGCGCATATAACATAATAAGGGCAATTTTGTTGAAAAGGGCACGCCATTTCATACAAAAGGCATTTTTGTAATAAGTGCATATACCAATATACTGGTGAGGGGAGGAGTCTAGAAACAGCTTAAAGTACTCTATAATTAAAAAAAAATCCAATAACATATCTAATTTCCATAACTTCACCGTTTGAAAAGTATTAAAAATAGCAAAATGAAACTTATGTTCTTGATTTTTATTGTAAAATTGTTTGCTATATTCGCGGTCATTTTCCCCTTTTCCTACGATATTCAAAAACCTCTCTCTCTAAAACTTTTATTCACCAGATAACTTTTTCCCGGGTTTGCAAAACTGGTTTTGAAAAAGCTACAAAATAAAAGTTCTAAATCTACTTCTCAAAATTTTTATAGAATTTTAAGTAAGTGATCATGTGGTCAAAGGCCAGAATGCCTGATCTAATACTTATTTCACTAGAGAAGGTGAAATTAATCAATGACCCTTAATTACACTTTATGTCTTGTTCAATAGAAAAAATGATAAATGGAAAGATGAATCACTCAAAGTCAAAGATTAGACATACCTGGGCATTTCACAGAGAAATAAAGAGGGGAAGAGGAGTACTCCTGATGCACAATATTAGCACTCTAAAAATAGAATTTTTGAAAGTACACAATGCAAAAAAGGTAAGATTCTACCCAGGAATAAAAGGAGGGTAGAAATTACCTGAAAAAAGGGCAAGGAGGGTAGAATTCTACCTAGAAAAAGGGCAAGGAGGGTGGGATTTTATCTAAAAAGGGCATGAGGGTAGGCCGCCCCTCTGAAACTCTCTAGAATGAACCCTGTATATATGCTGTTTAAAAGAAAAATTGTTACAATTTACTTTGTTTCTATATTTTTGTATATATTGTATTTGCTTTGCAAATGTAAAATTCCCTTATTAATAGATTTCTATTATTTATTATGATAATAGGCTAGTCTAGCATTGTTGGGGTCACCAATAAATCTTTGTTTGCTGCAAATTGACATATGTAATTCTGAAACTAAGCTATTGCATAGTGATCAGTAAAGAACAGTAAAAAACTTTTGTCACCATGCATTATAAAATGTTGCTGTGGGGCTGACAGAACTTACTTTTATCTTTGATGGGATACCAGATCTTTGCTGCATCTAGCGAAGGGAGTTTTTTTAAAATTAACTATTGCTGTAATTTTATTTAATACTGAACTAGCTGTGTCATGACACCAACAATTGCCTGCCTCTGGAATTTCAAATGTAATAAACCAGATTTTCTTTTTGGCACATGATTTTGGTGGGAAAAAAGTAACATTTATTATTCTCAGGTAATTAAGTATATTAACACCAAGAGAAAAACAGTAACTCAGGATTTTTTCTGACAACCCCCTCCCCTTCCCATGGGAGATAACTTTTAGTTTTGATTTCCTTTATATGTTTTTGTGTTTGAATATAATCTTAAACTGGAGATTCGGAAGGATGAAAAAAAATATTCTTTCAGTTGAATAAAGTTGTTTGAAGTTTATTTTTGGATTTTTAACGTGTGTTACATTTCTGCAATGCTTTTTATGCTAATATGTTAAAAATTACCTTGCATACAGAGTTCTGACAAAAGCACTTAGTGGCTTAGTTTATTTCACTTTTACATTCTTCATTATAAAAAAAATATGGCCTTCGCAGTAGACTGCAGGCACATGTTCAAAAATCTTACCCCTCTCTGGATTTGTTCTGCAGGCACTTATGTGCTGGACGGTTCCAAATGAACCTGGTGTTCAGTGTCCCATTGTCAGGGTAGTCAGCAATATAGATACAGGCTTTGCTTATCCAGCCAGTCGAATTCGTCAAAAGACCCTTAAAGTAACCCTCTAATAACCCCTCTGACAAATTCTGATATATGATTTTACTTCTCACCTCCTTAAAAAATATTACTTAGTATATTTCCAAACAGTCTGGCAAAAAATAAACCTAAAAATCAGTAATAACAGATATGCCAATCAATGATCTGAATCAAATGGCACTTTCACTTGGCATGATGTAAACTGGGAGAAATAATGATTTTCAATGCTTTGTTTTTTGTTGTTGTTTTGTTAAAAACTTATCTACATTTTGTCTAATATATTAACAACATTTTTATAAAGAAGTAGGAAAGAGAGGGGCTAAAGCCAGCCCCATTCAAATGAAAACAATTTTGTAAAGTCTCATCAGCTTTTGCAAAAACTTAATTTCTATTTTCTATGTTTGATAATTCATTTGTGAAAAACAACTTTGTACAAAAAGAAAAAATAAATATTGACTAAATTTCTAACATGTAAATCTTTAGATCCAAGGCCTCAATGGCAGCACTTCACTTTTTTTAAAGAAAAACTCTTTATTTAATATTAGAAGCAGAGTTTCTCCCAGACAGTTTTAGAAGGAGGCTGCACCCTGCCTGCCCTTTGGTTTACAAAATAGCACCTTTGTTGCCCCTCATAAAAATAATTAGCACCCTTCTTGCACCTCATTTAAAAAAATGCCCTTTCTTCTTTTTACATTAAAAAATTTGCTTTCTTAGTAAAAAGTGACTCAATGTCTTAAAAAGAGTGCCTTGACTTTTAAATATAAAAAGTGGCTTTAAAAACCAAAAGAATAACCTTTAACAATTAAAAAAGTGCCCTTTTCTGACCAGCAGCACCCTGCCCTTTTTAAAACCTGGGAGGAAACTCTGTTAAAAGCTTTCAACCCAGGGGGGGGGGGGGGGGGGGGTCGTGAAAATATTACTTTTTATTTGACGGGTCTTATATTTTATTTATGTTAAAATTTGGCTAGCTTCAATAATAAAATGGCCGTCTTATAATAATTATGTATTCTTGCATAAAATTTGGGCATCCTTCAATAATTAGAGCTGAAGTCATAGACATTATATTGATATTAATTTATATATATTGGGGTGGAGGCTTAAACAAATAAATCCATCCATTTATATTTACAAAAAAAGAGCAGAGCTACATCAATTATAACCGAGTTATAATCATCTAAAATTTAGGAGGCTTTGATTTAAAAAAAAAAAAAAAAATCCCTTCCTTTTATAAAATGTGTGTCTGTTGCATTAATCAGAGCCCAAGTTATAGTTATTTTGTCCTTATATTACAATTACATTAAAATTTGGCTGGGTTACATCAATTAAGATCTGAATTATTGCTATTTTAATTTATCGGGTCTTATATTTATTGTATACTAATATCTGAAGGGACTTTTGAAAAAAAGCCAAGAAATTTTTCTCTTGTGATGATTATGTATAAATATTATGACATGTTGTGTTAATTAGAACCCAAGTTGCAATTGTTTTAATGTGTCAGCCCTTTATATTGTAATTAGACAAAAAGTGGGGGATTTCAACAACTAAATCCCTCCTTGTTAGGACTTCTCCTTATGTTTATTGTACAAAACATAGCAGTGCTACATCAGTTAGACTCCAAGTTATAGTCGTTCGAATATGTAGTCTTATATTTATCTTATGCTAAAATTTTAGCGTTAATTAGAACCCAAGTTATAGCCATTTTAACATGTTGGACCCTTATATTGTAAATTACACTGAAATTGGGAGTTGCTACTTGGACAAAAAAAAAATTACAAAGTTTTTCTTTATAATGATTATGTTTATAAATGTAAAATTTGGCTGTTTTACATTGATTTGGACCCAACCTATAGCCATTTTAATTTGTCAGCTTTGTATTTATTTTATATTAAAATTTCGGGGTGAAGCTTTAATACGGTGAAGCTTACTTGTGGTTACTTACGGTGATACTTCGGGGTGAAGCTCTCTTGAGGTACGCAGAGACACTGACAAGTTAATATTAAACCAATGGGAGGATTCTTTTTAAATTTCTCATTTGAAATTCAATATTTTTAAAAGATTATTTTTGCATAGAACAGCTGAGGTTGATCTCGTTATTAACTTTTTTGATTTTGGTTCCAGTTTTTTTCTTTAATAAAGATACTTTCACTTTCAAAACTAGTTCTGAGAATAAAACTGCCTTTATTAAAAAATCTGCAACCAAAATCGAAAAAGTAAAAAAAAGATTGACCTATGCAAAAAAAAAAAAAAAAATTCAAATTCAAATGAGAAATTTGGAAAGAACCCTCCCAAGGTTTAACATTAGCTGGTGAGTGTCTTTGCAATACTGGAGAGTCCCTTTAAGCTGCAACGCTCTATTAACTGAGCTATCTTGGACAAATTTGGAGAACACAATTCACTCAGACAACCTTTTGATAACATCTAGTCTGTTATCTGAAACAGTTCAACAGAATGAATCACAGTTAATGGATTTCCAAGTAAACACTGGATGTGTAATTACATTTCATTAAATCAACTCAATTATTCTAATTGGAAAATAAGTCATAGGAGTTGTAATTTTTCAACTGAGTGAAAAAATATCTAGGCAAGGATTTGTACTGATTAGAAGAATCGGGTTTGATTAATGAACTGTAATTATGTATCCAACATTTACTTGTAGTTCCATTGTCGGCAATTTATTCTATTGAACTGTTTCAGATAATAACAGAGCTGATGTCATTAACAAAAGGTTACCTGAGTGAATTGTATCCTCTTTATTTGTGCAGAATAGCTCAATTGGTAAAGCATTTCCGCTTTAGCCAAGGTCCTGGGTTTAAATCCTGGCCTGGACACTTTTTCATTAAGTTGGGAAACTACAACTCCTATGATTTATTTAAGAATTAGAATGGTTTTGTTGAATTAATTAAATGTAATTAGATATTCAATGTTTACTAGGAGTTTCATTAACTGTGAGGTATTCTGTTGAAAAGTTTCAGATAACAGACCACATATTATCAAAAGGTCTGGGTGAATTGTATTCTCCAGATTTGTTAGCTCAGTTGGTAGAGTGTTGGATGCTTAAGCCTAGGTCAAAGGTTTAAATCCCGGCCTGGACACTTTTTTACTCAGTTGGAAAATTGCAACTCCTATGATTAATTTACCAATTAGAATAATTGTGTTCATCTAATAAAATGTAATTACGTATTCAACATTTACTTGGAATTACATTGAATTATTTCAGATAACAGACCACATGTTATTATCAAAAGGTTGTCTGAGTGAATTGTGTCTACCCAATTTGTCCAGGATAGCTCAGTTGATTGGTATAGTGTTGGCAACTTAAGCCAAGGTCCTGGGTTAAAATTCTGGCCTGGATATTTTTTCACTCGGTTGGAAAATTACAACTCCTATCATTATGTATACTTGTATAAATTTTGCCCTTGTTACATTAATTAAAGCCAAATTTTAGCCCTGTTAAGGTGTTATGTCTTTCTATTATAACTACAATAAAATTTGGACAGGCTTCCACAAAAATAACTCTTTTTTTTTTTTTTTTCATGATTATGTATAACCATACAAATAATTGGCAGGTCTTCATCAAGTAAAGCCTCAGTTATAATTTGAATATATTTCTCCTTATATTTATTTTATACTAAAATTTACAGATTGCTCTTATAAAAAAACTCTTATAATGATTATGTATACTCAAATAAAATTTAGGTGCAATGTTGAATTCAGATGTTTTTCTCCAGGGGATGCATTTTGCAGCTGGAAAAAACATTATGTAATTCAGCGATGAAAATTGTATGTTTGAACCATTATCAGATACAAAATCTCAAATCAACTCGTGTGCGGGGTCTGTAACCAAAATCGAAAAAGTAAAAACTAACAACATTAGATTGACGTCAGCTATCCTATGCAAAAAAAATAATTTTAAAATGCGAGCGATAAATCGCGAAAGAACATTCCCTTAGACTTAACATTAGCTTGAGCGTTTTTCCGCATGACTGATGTAGGCTCTTAACTGCATACTACAGATCAGTTTAAACCACGTGATCCAACCAGTCGAAATTGTTAATTAATCAGCCTGTATTATCGCCCAACCAATCAAAATCCACAAAAACCGATGGGCAAACAAAATTCCCATCTGGTTGTAAAGTGGTTGCTAGCGAGGCTAACGAAAAAGAAAGGCTGCCGCGGTGCTTTACGCGTATCTTTTTTTACAGACTGCCGGAGTCACGTGATGCTCAAATGCACCAATGCAGTTGTAGGAAAAGAGCATCACGTCACTCTAGCGGTCTGTAAAAAAAGATAAGTGGAATGCACTGCGGTAGCCTGTCTTTTTCGTTAGCCTCGGTTGCTAGGGTATGACGTCAGTTAAAACTGAATCACTGAGTGCGTTCAGCAGACCTAACCAATGTGACCGGTTACTTACAGGGGCGGTAAGTAACTGGTTTCTAACTGGACGAACTGGTATTATTTACTAGCAGCGCTATCTGTATTACATCATCGTAATTATAGTCGCCAATTCCTTTGAGATAAATTTTCATGTAACCAATCACGTGACCCACCTAACCAAGATTTTTTTTCCGATTAGTTCGGTCCTTTACCGGTTACTTGCGCTGAACGACGTTGGTTGCGTATCGGTTAGCAGCACTGAACGCCTTGGTAACTAACCGACCTTACCGGTGACATTGCTGGACGCGAACAAAATGTTGCATTCCATATTTTTTACGAAAAAAGAAATATTGAACTTATTAGTCACGATTACATATGTACAAATGGAAACTTTTGAAAAGCGAAGACATTTTATTTAAAAGTGTAATTCATAAAATATTTGAACGCTATATGATTTAGGCTACAACTTCTAAATTCTTTAAAAAGATGCCCAAAGGTCAGTTCAAAAAACAAATGAGAGTTTAAAGAACAAACTCTCAACATTTGAGAGAGTGCTTGTTCTTGCCTTGCCACCAATCTGCACACAAGTGTTTTACTACAAAATCGTCTCAATCAAATCAATTTTCTTTCCTGTATGTGGTTACTCTCACATAGAGATACTCTAGAAACAGGGTGCCTCGATATGAGAGTGGCGACATACGGGGTATACACATTTGATTGGTTGAGATGATTCTGGACAAAATCGAATCTCCAAGCGTTTTGGACAGATCGCCAAGCTAACCTAAACGTCAAACCTTGGTCATCGAGGCTAACGAAAACGACAGGCTACCGCGGTGCATTCCACCTATCTTTTTTTACAGACCGCTAGAGTGACGTGTTATTCTTTTCGTACACCTGCATTGGTGGATTCGAGCATCACGTGTCTCCCACGGTCTATAAAAAAAGATACGCGTAAAGCACCGCGGTAGCCTTTCTTTTTCGTTAGCCTCGTTGGTCATACCAGGGCTGCACTACATACCGGGCTTGCTCATTCATTATGATGACGTCACAAAAGGTGGCTGACTAGGAGGAAAGACATACAGCGATTGGCACAAAACGATGGGCGCGTTGCTTTGGACCAATCGCTGTTCGCGGTCAGCCACCATTTGTGACGTTTTGAGAGTGAATGAGCAAGCCCGGTATCTAGTGTTGCCTTGGTCATACACGACCGGTTCGTGACATTTTAAAACGGCACACTGAGTGTACATCTTTATACGGCGATTGGCACAAAGTTTTGTGCCAATCGCCGTGTATAAAGATCATCCACGCCGTGTGACGCTTTAAAAGTCATGAACCTGCCACGTATACCGTAGGTCGCCATCGAATTCGTCCAGGCGAGTATAAGGAAAAGGCGAGGCTAACGAAAAAGAAAGGCAACCGCGGTGCTTTACGCGTATCTTTTTTTACAGACCGCGAGAGTCACGTGATGCTCGAATCCACCAATGCAGGTGTACGGAAAGAGCATCACGTCACTCTAGCGGTCTGTAAAAAAAGATAAGTGGAATGCACCGCGGTAGCCTGTCTCTTTCGTTAGCCTCGAGGAAAAGGCATCTGACATCACTGTTGGTTCAATTACGGTTGGTTAGCAAAAAAACCTGTTTGTTCGTTTTGACTCCTACTATACACATGAAATGGGGAAATTTGATTGGTCTACGTTGAACTGGTCTATAATATCATTGGCCTATGTCGTCATGACGATTCCTGCAATGATAGCTATGACAAAAATGAAGTGGTACATTGGTTGATGGAACAGTTTGTTTGTAAACATGCCCTTTCCTTATTAACAAGTTCTTGTTCTTGAAATAGAATATGCATAGTTTGGACAAACGCGTATGTCTATGCAGAATCTCAGCATCACATGGCGCCACTCTCATATAGAGGTACACTACAATACACCGCTAGGGTCGCGTGGTATCACGTGACTCAAGAAGTCTGAAAAACAACTGTAACGCAATTACACCACACAAAAAACACTGACGCAAATGGCGAATTCTCAGCCTGTGCTTAGGCTTAGATACAGCGCCTAGAATACATAGTGTGGAAACCGGCTATCCTTGTAATGCTTTAAAAAGTGCTAAAAAGTTGTAGCCTGTAAATGTGCAACGGTGCTCCGACGATAATAAGCTCTAATAGCATCGTATGGACCCTATTCTCCGTTTGGGTTCGAGGCTACAATTTCCGAAGTGTTTCCCCAAAGCACGTGACTCAACATCACGAAAATCTGGTCCGTTGCTGCTCTATGACATGTAGGATTGCGTTGGAAACGAGTCGTTGCATAATAAAGGACTACAATGTGGGCAATGTTTCCCAAAGCACGTGACTCTGACGTCAGTAGGAATAGGGCGAGGCTAACGAAAAAGACAGGCTACCACGGTTCATTCCACTTATCTTTTTTTACAGACCGCCAGAGTGACGTGTTGCTTATTTCGTACATCTGTATTGGTGGATACGAGCATCACGTGACTCCCGCGGTCTGTAAAAAAAGATACGCGTACAGCACCGCGGTAGCCTTTCTTTTTCGTTAGCCTCGGAATAGGGTCTATTAAGCTGCTTTCTGTATTATATAAGCTAGCAGATGGCGCTGCGATCCAATCGTTATCTTTTCAACAACGTTGTACATGTATTGGATTCAATTTTTTAGTACTATTTTGTAGCAGATTTCCACACTATGTATTCTAGGCGCTGCAGCTTAGACAGTTGTTTTTGTCCAAACTATGGCAAAACTACATTCTGGACTTCACGATACTCGCCTCGACGAGTGAGAAAATTTAAGAAGCATTAGCTTGGCGATAATGTCAAGCTCTCTAAGATGCTTGGTGATTCGTTTTAGTCCAGAATCGTCTCACAACATCAAATTTTATATACAGTGTGCCCGCTAAAGTCCGTTGTCACTCCAATAATTTCTGAACGGCAAGAGCTATAGTCATAAAAGTGGGGTCTAGGTATAGTAAAGTTTCCATACGTTACGCAAGGAAACCACTTACAGCGCCACCTGGTGGCTAAATTTGGAGTTAGCGTTCTTATTTCAAAAACAGTACGAGATACGGGAAAAAAGTCAATTACAAAGTTGTTCAGCATCATTGATTTATTACAAACAAATCTTGCTCGCAAAAATGATTCAAATGGTAAGCACAAAGCGCTCATGAGTTTGATCGCGTTGTACAAAACTGCACTTATCGGACATGAGGTTCATATATCTGCGATACTCAAAATGGTGTCCTTGAGCAACAATACACGTCTGGACACGGGATTGAACTTCTCGCTTCACATTGTACAACATGGCAGGTGACACGCTGGCACAAGCATCCATAATATGGTTTCGAAGCTCCTGCAATGTTAGTGGAGGTGTTGCATACTCTCGCTGTTTCATGTATCCGCACCATTTATACAAAATGGAAAAAAATACTTTTTCACGGTATGGGATATTAAGATTTATTTATCTAAAGATGAATACTGTATATCTACTCACAACTGAAACTCTGGAGTGTGACCTTTTCTCATTTCTTCCGCATTATGTCGCGTTATAATTTTGGAAGTTTCGAACCAAATAAATTTGCATTTTATGCCTTCTACTTTAAACATTACTTACTTTATGGAAGGTGTCTTCTCTTACTAAATCTATGATGCTGAACAACTTTGCAATTGACTTTTTCCCCGTATCCTTTACTGTTTTATAAATAAGAACGCTAACTCCTAATTTAGCCACCAGGTGGCGCTGTAAGCTGTTTCCTTGCGTAGCGCAGGGCAACTTTATTGTACCTAAACCCCACTTTTATGACTAAAGCTCTTGCCCTTCAGAAATTATTGGGGTGACAATTGACTTTAGCGGGCACACTGTATAGAGGCACCTTTAGTCTCACTCATATAATTGAACTAGTCCAGGCAAGTATTGCTAAGTTCTGGAATGTAGGTAGGTTTGCCATAGTTTGGACAAACATGTCTGTTTAAGCACTGTCTGATCATCGTATGCGGCCTGTCTAGGCTCTCGGTTAGTCTAGGCATAAAGGCACTCTAGGCTGAACTTTTCACATGGTTTCTCGGATTGCTACTCTATCCGCATGGGATCACTTGATACTGGCTCGGTGGAGTTTTCAGTTTTACAAAATGCAGGGCCTGAATATCACAGGGACATGTGTCCCGAGGCCACATTTTCAGGCGATCTCAAAATATATTTTCTCCACTCTCTGTTACAAATTAACACAAATTTCCTTTTATCGATCACATAAAAAATTAATTTTTACCATTCATGCAAACAAAACTATTGCAATGTTCTTCAGTGACGACAATAAAATGCAATGTATATTTCGAAATTCAGAGAAGAACAGATATTACACCAAACATGTTTCATTCAGTCCCTGAAGTTTAGAGTTTTACTTACTCTAAATAGCATTATAGCGCAGAAGATTTTACAGTCCCATAAATTTTGAAACAGATGTGTTACACTCACGCAGTTTGGCGACTTTTTGATTGGCGCGATTTTCAAGCCCGTGCCAAACCAAATAACTTAATACAATAGCCAAGTTACCAGTAAATGTAAAAATCTCCAAAATTTGGCGACTTTTTTCCTTTTTATAAAAAAAGACGGTGCGTGAGTGTACAACATCATCGCCAATTTTTTAATACATTTTTACATGTGTCTATAATGTATTTTTCTTTTAAAAAGCTAGGGTTAAAATTTTGAGCTGCACATAAAGCAATTTATCATGTTTAGAATACAATTTTTTGAGAAAGGGGAGCTCCGAGCTCCAACGCTATCTATGTGGCCCGGTTCCACTTAAGCTCGTATTCACAGTCAACCTCAACCTAGAAAACCTGTGTCGAACGCTCAAATAGCATCCATCATTAATCTGATTGGACATTGGCCGCAATCAGGTCTAATCAGGTTAATCGAGAATTTCAATTAGGCATTCGACCGAGGTTTTCTAGGTTGAGGTAGATGGTGAATATATAAGCATTAGGGTTGATCAGGCTATGACCAAATGCATCCAGACCGCTTCCTTCTACAATGGATGGATAGAGTGATATCGCTAGCGAGCACAGAAGAATGCGGAGAGTTTCTTTTAGAGCGCATAGAACCCCCTTGTCGATGCGTAATGAAAATACAAAATTGACAAGATCCACTTCACTGATAAAACATTTAAATGTGACCAGTTGACGAGCTAGAAACAACATTTATGTTGAGAACAAGTACGTAGAGTGCCTCCTTATGAGACTGGTGATATATGGGGAAATACAAATTGATTGATCGGGACGATTTTGCGCAAAATCGATCAAGAAGCAACTTGGTGACTCTGCCAATATCGCCAACTAATATTTGTCGACTTCTCTCATTCGTCTAATGGATCAATTTCATTTGACACCATAGCCTAGAAACTATAGTTGCTACAGTATTTAACTTAGCAATCCCTGGGCATTTTGCTACCCCACTAGCTTTTGTTGATTTTGATTGGTTGTATGCAAATTGGAGAATTGTGGTCACGTGTTTGAAATTGACCTGACGAACTCATCCATGCGAGTATTACCAAACTCTGGAATCTAAGTTTGTTATATTTTGGACAAAATATCTAGTCTGAGCATGTACATATTGCTGCTCTCTTATAAAGACACCCTACCTTTAAAGTACCAGCAAGGCTTCACTAGATACCGGGCTTGCTCATGCATTATCATGACGTCACAAAAGGTGGCTGGCCGCGACCAGCGATTGGTGCAAAGCGACGAGCCCGTCGTTTTGTGCCAATCGTTGTTGGTCTTTCATTTTGTCGTTTCGCTTTGTACCAATCGCTGGTAGCGGCCAGCCACCTTTTGTGACGTCATGATAATGAATGAGCAAGCCCGGTATCTAGTGTAGCCCTGGTACCAGGAACTTATGAACCGTTTAATTTTGAAAGGTCTGTGTTTATTGGTCGTAAGTCGCTACTCTCTTATAGCGAGACCAACGATACAAATCCATCGTTTTGTGCCAATCGGCGTGCAAAGATTATCCAACCCGTGTGAGGTTTTAAAAGTCAGGAACTGGCCGTGTATTTCGTTGGTCGCGCTTAAGGCTCCTACAATCCGGGCTGACTCACGACGCCATTTAATTGCCCGTAGGAGAAGAACGATTGGCCATGCCCATGGGCAACAAAATGATTGGTGATTCAACTTGTGTTATCGCGACTTACGTTATACACGGCCAGTTCGTGACATTTAAAAGTCACACTCAGTGATCATCTTTATACGGCGATTGTTACAAAGCGGCACGCCCACCATTTTGTACCAATCGCCGTGTAAAGATGATCCACATCGTATGACGTTTTAACCCTCTAACCGAGGCTAACGAAAAAGAAAGGCTACCGCGGTGCTTTACGCGTATCTATTTTTACACACCACCGGAGTCACGTGATACTCGAATGCACCAATGCAGGTGTACGAAAAGAGCATCACGTCACTGTAGCGGTCTGTAAAAAAAGATAAGTGGAATGGACCGCGGTAGCCTGTCTTTTTCGTTAGCCTCGCCTCTAACAGTCTTGCAAAAGGGCAAATCTGTAATTTTTTTCTCTGCATTTTGTTTTAAATTCTAAGAAAAACTAATTTTTCAGCACTGAATATAAAACAAGTTAATTGATTATTATTCACTGCTCAACCCATTAAAAATGCATTAAATCAATAGAATTTTATTACTTTAAATAATGCTTATATTGCAATGAAGCCTGGAACTTAGTGAACGTATTAACACGGGCTTGTCAATGAGAGGGTTGTTAAAAATCATCAACCGGCCACGTATAACGTAGGTCACGATCGAACTCGTCCAGGCGAATATTAACAAGTTCTTGTTATTGAAATAGAATATGTCTAGCTTTGGCATAATTTGGACAAACGCGTTTGTCAAAGCAGAATCTCAGCATCGTATGGCGCCACTCTCATATAGAGACACACTTCATTAGACGGCTAAAGTTACGTGGTATCACGTGACTCAAACGGTCTTAAAAATTTTATAACGCAATTACACCAAACAAAAAACACTGACGCACGCTCATACTGTGCTTAGGCTTAGACAGATGTTTTTGTCCAAACTATGGCAAAACTACATGGTCTTTATCCACGAGTGGCAACAACCACGTCTCTTCGGGTATTTGCCCTCCGAAAAAGACTGTTTATTGGAGGCAGGAGAAGCAGTGTTAAAATGCTCTTCACGCCTATTGCTGTTTTGTCTTCTATATACCCGCAGATGACGTGACAAGGGTGAAGTCCATTCCAGACTTCACGATACTAGTCTTGACGAGTGAGACAATTTAAGAAGCATTAACTTGGCTATAATGAAAAGCTCTCTAAAATGCTTGTGATTCGTTTTAGTCCAGAATCGTCTCACCGCATCAATTTTTACTTTCTTCTATCTATAATAGAAGAAAGTATTGTAATCGAAATTTTTTTCGACTTCCGGTTTTTGACGGATTTACACGTTTTAGGGGTCAGAGATTCCGAAAAACATGTTTTTACAAAATGTCTGTCTGTCCGTCTTCATTGTATCATCGAAAAGTGTATGAAGTTATGCTTCAAATTGAACCTAATTTTTTTTCTATGTTTTTGGCTATGGCAAGCAGGTTCTATTAGAATTTGGGGATATTTCGACGAAAGGGGGCGCTGTGATCGATATTTTTGTTCTATTTTCACTATTGTACCATCTAAAAGTGTATGAAGTTATGCTTCAAATTGAACCAATTTTTTTCTATGTTTTTGGCTATGGCAAGCAGATTCTATCAGAATTTGGGGATATTTCGACGAAAGGGGGCGCTGTGATCGATATTTTTGTTCCATTTTCACTATTGTACCATCTAAAAGTGTATGAAGTTATGCTTCAAATTGAACCTATTTTTTTCTATGTTTTTGGCTATGGCAAGCAGATTCTATCAGAATTTGGGGATATTTCGACGAAAGGGGGCGCTGTGATCGATATTTTTGTTCCATTTTCACTATTGTACCATCTAAAAGTGTATGAAGTTATGCTTCAAATTGAACCTATTTTTTTTCTATGTTTTTGGCTATGGCAAGCAGATTCTATCAGAATTTGGAGATATTTCGACGAAAGGGGGCGCTGTGATCGATATTTTTGTTCCATTTTCACTATTGTACCATCTAAAAGTGTATGAAGTTATGCTTCAAATTGAACCTATTTTTTTCTATGTTTTTGGCTATGGCAAGCAGATTCTATCAGAATTTGGGGATATTTCGACGAAAGGGGGCGCTGTGATCGATATTTTTGTTCCATTTTCACTATTGTACCATCTAAAAGTGTATGAAGTTATGCTTCAAATTGAACCTATTTTTTTTCTATGTTTTTGGCTATGACAAGCAGATTCTATCAGAATTTGGGGATATTTCGACGAAAGGGGGCGCTGTGATCGATATTTTTGTTCCATTTTCACTATTGTATCATCGAAAAGTGTATGAAGTTATGCAGATAATTGAACCAATTTTTTTTCTGTTTTTGACCATAGCCTGCAGGTGAGGTTGAATTCGGGGATATTTCAACGAAAGGAGGCGCTGCCATCGTGATTTTTGTTCGATTTTCACTATTGTATCATCGAAAAGTGTATGATGTTATGCAGATAATTAAACCAAAATTTTTAATATGTTTTCGGCTGTAGCCAGCAGGTCCTACTAGAATGTGGGGATATTCCGCCGGAAGGGGGCGCTGTGATAGCCATTTAAAGATTTCAAATTCAAAAAGATGTATAAAAAAATTAGAAATCCTAAAAGTTTTTTCCGTTAGTTCGGCCTTGATCCGGAGCAGTTTTTGTTTTGTCTCTATATTAAAAAATGGCGGAGATATAGCGGTTTGAAATTTTAGGGTGGTTGACATTTTCAAACAAGACAGCAGAATTCATCCATAAAGGGGTTTAATTTATGAATTTTAGTTAACAGGGTTTCAGCAAATTTTCTTTCATTGTTGTAACCATTGTTGCTATTCTTAAATGCTTAACACTATATATTTATATTCGCCAACGTCAAATTCTCGCCAAGCTCGGCGGCAATTGACGAAATATCGACAAAAATATGTTGCCACAAATGAAGCCAACTTCACTATAGAAGACTAATTTGGCGATATTCTCATTCAAATTCAATGTTGACGAGAACTGGGAATGAATCTTCTTTAATTGGGTTCCACTCATTTCAGTTTCGTGTTTTCCAGTAAAATTATCTAAAATCCTAAAACCAAGGAATAGGGAGACTATCTGTTCCTGTCGGTACAGGCCTGAAGAACTTTTCGTAGTTTAGTATACATCAGTTTATCGCATCCCAGTCAGTAACCCGATGATTCGCAAGCAGCTGACGTACAACAGAATGACGAAAAATATTAATTTTATTGGCGAAGTGAGGACGAAATTAGAAGTATTAACATGATTGAGATAGAAGAAAGTTTTGGGATTGGCACATCCGACTAGTTATATATCGAGGCACCTTTAGTCTCACTCATATAATTGAACTCGACCAGGCGAGTATCGCTAAGTTCTGGAATGTCGGTTTACCATAGTTTGGACAAACGCGTCTGTTTAAGTACATCTAAGTACATACATTAAGTTTGATCTATGTCACCTGTCACCAGTTTCATATAAAGGCACTCTAAGCTGAACTTCACATGGTTTCTTGGATTGCTACACAAACCGCATGGGATCATTTGATGTTGGCTCGGTGAGCTGCTGGTCTGGCGTTTGTTTTATCAAATGCAGGGCCTGAATATCACAGAGGCACACCAGGCATGTGCCCCGAGCTACATTTTCAGGTGACTCCAAAATATATTTTCTACACCCTCTGATACAAATTTCTTTTTATAGGTCACAGAAAAAAATAATTTTTACCATTCATTCAAACAAAACTATCGCAATGTTCTTCAGTGACGACAATAAAATGCAATGTATATTTCGAAATTCAGAGAACAGATATTATAGACCGGGAGGCGACAGCACAAACAATCACCTCATCGAGTTCACGGCTGAAATTCCAGAATTAGTTAAAACTCGATTCGCATATTAAAACGCAATCGGTCTGCCAAGTCATATCTTGGTGGAAAACACCTTAAAACCTGATTTTAGCGGTTGATTTGTAGGTTTACCATTGTGTTTTCCTGCACCCAAAAGTATGAAAACGTGGAGGACTGGGAGCAGGAACACACAATGTTAAAAATCTTCAGTTTTTGCTGCAGACACACTCCACCGCTTTTAGAGAAAACGGTTACTTTACTATATTATGAAACATTTTCATTGGTCAAAATAGGGATATTCTATAGGGAAGTTGCAATCAGCTGATCAACCATTGTACTTCAATTGAAGGTCAGGGGAGTTAAGCCAATCAGAACTGCCTATTTGAACCACGAGGCTAACGAAAAAGAAAGGTTACCGCGGTGCTTTACGCGTATCTTTTTTTACAGACCGCGGGAGTCACGTGTTGCTCGAATCCACCAATGCAGGTGTACGAAAAGAGCATCACGTCACTCTAGCGGTCTGTAAAAAAAAGATAAGTGGAATGGACCGCGGTAGCCTCGCCCTTTCCTTATACTTATGTATAACGTAGGTCGCGCTTATAGTGTGACGTCAATCATGACGTTTAGCTTGAAAACTGACTCAAAAGAAACGGTTGCTACGTTGTATTCTCTTTATCATTTGTATATTATAGCTATATCTCACAGCTAAATGTTTTAATACTTTATAAACAGTCGTAACATTTCCTACGATTTATATTAAATAAGAAATGAAACATTGCAACCATTTGTTTGGAGTCATTTTCCAAGCAAAACGTCACGACTGAAAGCCCCTATTTACAAAGATAGATTGCATTTATTGTTCACTGCATTATCAAATGTTCCCAATACTGGAAATTACAGTATTGCAAACGTTTGATATCGCAGTAGGCTATCTTATATTAAAATAATTGATATGTTCCTGTAAACGAATTCACACACGATGCGATAACTACTCTGAGATTAATAAAACCTTCCCTAATGTACTAAAACTGTAGTGTAAAAAGTTACATTCAAATAACGATATTTTGACACTATTTATTGATATTTTGACACTAAATAAACACTGCGTAAACGGAACCTGTTTATAATGGAATTATGTTTTATGGTAAAAATTGTATTGTCCCGACATTATGAATACTATACAACTAACCTTTCACAGGTTTTACTGTATAAGTTCTTTTTTTTACCTATTTAAAAACCTGCTAATACGAAATCACAAGGGACAGGAGAAAAATCTCGTTTTTTAGGGTCTTTCATTTTAGTAGGTATGTATGGTAGTCCTAATGTAGAGACAATGAATTTTATATGTTTAAGACAGGATTTCATATTCATACAATGTAGTATATTTTTGTGTCCCAATTTAGAAGCCACTGTCTCACGTTTTGTGAGATTGTACCTGGCAACACTATGTGGTGTTCTATTAACTGAAAAACTAAGAAAAGCTTTTATTATTATTACTATTAAGCATAAAAGTTTGCATTAAACATTAATTTTTAGTGAAATTATTTTCATTAATGTTCCAAAATTTTAAATTCCCTTAAAATACAACTTTTATTTTTTATAAAAATTGTGACAGAAAAGCAATAATTTTATTTAAAAAAACCTGATATCAGCAACTTATTTATATCCTGTTTTTTTCAGACCTTTTTTTTGCATTTCACTGAGACCACTTAGGAGGGGGAAGGGAGCTGTAACCCCATAACTCCCTTCTTTAGGTAGGGTATGCTGTAGTATCACTGTGCACTAATATGGGACTATAATCTAGAATAGTTAGTCTCTTGTATGATAAATAAAAAATTTAAAAAGAAAAAATAGCATTTTCATTTCACTGCGATCGTTTCAGAAGGGCGGGAGGTCGTAATCCTATCAGCACCCACTCCCTCTTTATTTATGCGGTGGGGTCACTGTAAACTAATATGGGATTGATGAGAATGGCTAATTCATAGTGCTGGAGTCGTAAAACAAAAGTGCCAGGGGGTATATGCTATAGGCTAAGGGTATACACTAGAGAGTACATGCTTTAGCATTACTTGAGAAAATCACTGTATACGTAAAAAATCCAGAAGATATATTGCGTATACCACTGTATACCCTTCATTACATCCATGCTAACTCATAGTATTATGACAGAAAAAATTACAAATTTAACTCAAAAATAAACAAAAAATCAGCACTTTTTTAATTTTATTGCGACCATTTCGCAGATGGAAGGGGTTATCTCATCAGCACCTTTCCTCCTTTTTGGGTATGTTGTGGTGTTACTGCACAGATATAGGAGTAATGAGAATGGTTAGTCCGTTGTTGTAGTTGTATGACAGAAAAAGAATTATAAATATACCTTGAAAAGCAAGAAACAAAATCAACCATTTTTTTCCTTTAATTGCAAGCATTTCGGAGAGAGAAGGAGCGCGATAACCCCATCAATCCTTTTCCTCCTCTTTGGGTATGCTGTAGCGTAACTGTACACTAATATGGGACTAAACAGATAGACTAGTGCATTGTATGAAAAAAAATTAAATTTACAAATTTATCTAAAAAAAAGTAAAAAAAAATCATTCTATTAATTTACATTTCTACTTTATTTTTGGGAGGGGGTTGGTAGCTGTAACCTCATCAGCCTTTTTGGGTTTGCTGTGGTGTGACTGTGCACTATTAAGGGAATGACGAGTATGACTTTAACCGCATCAGCTCCCCTTCGCCGTATTTGGGTATACTGTAGTGTCACTGTACACTAATATGGGATTAACAGAGTGGATAATCCATTGTATCATAGAAAAACATTTAATCTCTAAAAAAAGAAAAAAAATTAGCACTCTATTGATTTCTCTCTTGACTATTTCGGAGGAGGCTGTAGCTCCATCATCCCACCCCTTGGGTATGCCCATGGTTATATTTCTACAATACATTCTTTCAAAGTAGCTGTTGAACAACTGTTACTATTCTTTATTTTCTTTTAGCTGCAATTTGTATGCTTAATTTATAGAATTATAAGGAATCAAGAAAATTACTAATTACTATTTTACTTAAAGAAATTTATTGTGATTGTTTTATTTAACCCTATCACTATGTCCTATCAAAACATGCCCTGTTGTTGCCCAGGACAAATATGCTACCTATTTTTCAAATTAAAACAAAACGAGTACCACTTATATTTGTACAGTTTAAGTTTTACTGTGTGTTACAAACATTATGATATGAGATGTCACCGGCTGAGACTACTTAGTGAGTGATAGATTTTTTTGACAACTTGTTGAAAGTGCTTGGGGTCCGTGTGGACCCCAGGACATAGTGATAGGGTTAAAAGAAAAATAATTTGACTACTGAAAGAAAATTTTATGACATAATTGCCGAGACGTCAATGAGGTAATAAATGTTTGAATTGCATTTTAATAATATAATAACATTTGAATATGAAATGAGTTATTGTGGTGAACAACAAAAAAAAAAATATTTTATTTTTATTTTGGATCCAGAACGGATGTATAGTTATACTTTCTGTATTTTGTTGAAAGATTTTTTGTAGCTGGAGAAAAAGTAAATATTAACTTTTGTATTTATTATAATAAAGTTTTATTGCATTTTATTTTGTCGTTTTATTCAAAAGAAATACATATATTAAAAGGTGATATACAAATAAGTATAATCAAAAGTTCTTATAAAAATAGTTTTCTATTCAATTTATATACAATTAAGTTTTATTTTAACTATGATAAATGCATTTTAAATATGATATTCCTGAAAAGACAATAAAAAATAATAAAAGTAACCAAAATATTGAAAAGAAGACTGTGAAATATGAAGGGTGTTTCAAGGTGTTTGATGAAGTTTTTAATGTATGGAATTATTAACGATTCTCAGAAACAGAGATAGAAGTATTCTCTGGCAGATTTGGATAATTGTTCTAATCTCTATAGATTTTCACATTATGTAGTTTTTTGAGCAATTAAAAAGCAAATTTAAATTAAAAAGAAAAGTTACTAAACAAGTCTATAAAACAAGCATAACTTCTTTGATGGATATTATTGCAATTATTTCGACTTATAGAAATAATTATGAATGATGAGCTGGTGATAGAACAGAAAACAGTTAAGATGCATCTTTCTAATGATGTTGCAGTATTCATATAATTCCATCAGGGATGTTGACAGAAGTTGTGTCATCTGATAAGGATTATACTTAAGGGTTATTGTATACACATATATCAACTACTAAAACTTCTTTTTATAAGTATTCTTGTAAGAATAACAGGGCCCTGAAAAGCTCAGGGTCTAGTACAACTTTCTTCAAAGCCACCTTTCCTATCCCCTGTAGTAGAATTTTCAATATGAAACTTCAACAAACCAAAATTTATTAGGTACTTTTATGTTAGCTGGGCACCAGTGATATATATATATATACATATGTATGTACACATATTAATATACATATATATGTAAACTTTTTACGAAGATGATTTAATATTCCACGAGAAAATGGCAGTTTGTTAAAGATGGTGAATGATTGCAGTCGATATTAAGAATCATGGCGAGGAGGTTAGGCAACGATGAAACACCACAAGTCTCTTCAATAATCAGCAGCCAATTTCCAGATAAATTGTTTATTAATGAACAGGAGCGATGCCAATAACAGTTCCCACAGTATCAGGTATAAACTTATAGTCCTCCCCTCAGGCTTGACGATAACTCATTTAATAGATCTTAAAAGGCTGTTGTGAAATTCTAAGTCGCAGAACACCAGATAACGATTTGGTCAGCACTTCCAAACACGACAAAAATCTGCTCTCTAAAAGCTTGTAATGCAGTTTTGTTAACCGCGTGTAGAGTTATTGAAACGACGTAACGTATGCAGGAACCAATGAGTGACAGACAAAATTAAGCTAAGCGAATGAGGTGCGATGGAGAAGATTTAACAAGAAAGAATTCCCAACACAATGGCACATTGATTTTGATGTGAAAAATACTCAGCGCACGAAGCAATGCATGGAATAAAAAATGGATCTTAAAAACATTCGAAATGACAATAAGTGTCTCTCAGAATTTTATAGATTGGGGAGTTGATAAAAGTTACGAATGAACTTAAAGTTTTAGATTAAGATTTGGAATAAGATAATTAAATTAATATACGTGTTACTACTTTTAAAAGGACATTAAATAGGAATAAATATTATTAAGAATTAAGGAAATAATGACTATGTCAGAAGTTAAAATTAATTTAAAGGTATAATGCGAAATAAAATTTTTATATAACACATATGTGTATATATCTATATATATGTGCATTATATATGTATATATATCACTGGCACTCAGCTAACATAAAAGTACCATTTATCAATATATATATATATATATATATATATAAAGATAGCTCATTTGATTACTTAATTCTCAGTTGAGTAACTAACTTGCTCTAATTAAGCATTAGTCACACAGCATCTCACAGATAAACAATTATAAGTGGGATAATGTAGTCTTGAAAGTACTCCTCCGATACCGCATCAAGGAAGAAGGTTAGAAACTTACTTTTAATAAGACTTGTTCACATTAATTAGATGATAAAATCAGTGAATAAAAGCAAACAATTAAAATCAGAAATATTCTCTCTCTCTCTCTCTATATATATATATACAGGGTGATTCATAAAAGATGGGCAGAACTTTAAGGGGTTATAGTACACTTAAAGACAAATAATATTAAATAGGAGACTAAGGGTCCCAGACGTATTCCCAAGGAGATAGGGGGCATTAAAGTTTAGGGTCCGAAATTTCAAATGATTATAAAACATGGAAAAATTGGTCGATTCGTTTGCGGTTTTTGCAAAAAATTTTCTTTATGCCAGTATTTTCTTGAAATAAAATTTTAAAGTTCAATTTCAAAAAATGCCGATAGGGGGCGCTTTAGACTTTGGAGTAACAAACAACTATTTTTTAACGTTATTTTTTGTATTTCTTTAAATGATTTCGAAAGCTTAGACTTAAACTTAAATTTTGATCTAAAAATCTGAGTCCTAACGAGTAGTTAAGTAGCGTAAACTGAAATTTGAAATTTGAAACCCTTCTCCCCCCAGAACAAAAATCAGTTATTCCCGATCTTTGTGTCGTAGATTAGGCTCTAACTACTGCCGCGTTTTGCTAAAATTATTCTTTATGTCAGTATTTTCTTGAAAATAAATTTTAAAGAAAATTTTCAAAAAATTCCGATAGAGGGCGCTTTAGACTTTGGAGTAACGAACAACTATTTTATACCGTTATTTTTTGTGTCTCATTAAATGCTTTCTAAAGCTTAGACTTAAATTTTCAGCCCAAAATCTGAATCGTTAGACGTGGTTAAGTTTCTGGAGAGAGGGGTTTGAAATTTCTACTCCTGAGCACAGTTCAGTTTACCATGTCCACACATTGTGTGCTGTGATACGAGGTAAAAAGACACAAATTAGGATTATGTTACCAAAGCATATTTATTAACATGTAATCACAATAAATGTTCAAAATTGTGACCACCAGAGGTTATGCACGCAGAACAACGGCGACGAATGGAACGGCGAACATTCGCGAAAACATCAGGCTTTTCGAGCACTTCCCCTACAGCGGCGGAAAGTCTGGCGACCAGTTCCTCGGGGGATTCAATGGGTGTCTCATACATAAGAGCCTTCAATCGTCCCCAAAAAAAGAAATCGAGGGGTGAAAGATCTGGCGAGCGAGCAGGCCAAGCAACAGGACCACCTCGACCAATCCATCTGTTCGGAAATGTGATGTCCAGATAGTTGCGGACGTCTCGTACGTAATGGGCTGGCGCTCCATCGTGCTGGAACCACATGACCCGCCGGATGCGTGGAGGAACAACGTTTAACAGGTCTGGCAGCACATGTTGCAGAAATGTGAGGTATGTTTTACCGTTGAGGCGTTCAGGAAGAAGGTACGGTCCGATTAGGTGGTCTCCGAGGATTCCTGCCCAAACATTGATGGAAAAGCGTCTCTGATGAGCATGTGGATACGTAGCATGTGGATTGACATCCGCCCATACATGTGCATTGTGTGTGTTAAATGTACCTTCACGTGTGAAGGTACATTCATCGGTGAAAAGCACAGTTCGTCCAAAATGTGGATTTAGCGCATTCTGCTGCAGAAACCAGCGGGCGAATTCAATACGATTTGGATAATCCCCTGGAGACAGTTTCTGGACTCGTTGCACATGAAACGGGAGCAAATGTTCATCCTTCAGTACCCTCCAAGTCGTGGACTGTGAGGTATCCACCTGGCTAGCCACTGTTCGTGTACTTGTACTTGGCTGCGCCGCTACTACATCCAGAATGGCTTCTGCAAAAAAAAAAAAAACCATTAAGGGGAGGATACTGCTCATGAGCCCGAAATAAAGGTCAACTTCAGATTTTTTTTTTTTCATAGAAAGAATAAATTCAACCCAAACAATAACAATAATCTTTAATTTCCGAAAAGAAAAAAAAGCTGATTGTTTGAACCATTTAAATGGTGCTTTATAAGGCATGATGAAAAATGTTCTTTCAAGAAAATAATGCTTAAGATTTTACTAATAAAAACTGTATAATCATTATTTTGTAACTTACAGTTAGTCTGTGATTTTTGGATTTACACCTACGAAGCAAATAATTCATCATGTGTGCAGTTATGTCCCATTATACCTGTTTTTTAGTTAATCAGCACTTATTTCAATGGACTGTAACTTAGATTTTCGTATAATTGTTTTAGGGCTTATTCTACACACTATAAACAGGGATCCAAAATTTGCAAAAATAAATAAATACATATTATATATATTATGAACGGTACCTTCCACCTAAATAATAGTTTTCAAAATTAATTTCTTTAAGTGACAATACACAATACTTCTTGAAAGAAGGTGTAAAAACTCAACTATTAAATGTCAAATCATTCCACGAATTCGTTATGAAAAGCTTTTTTTAAATAAAAAAACCATAATTGCTCATTTTGTGTTCTGACAGAAAAATCAGGCATCCTAGATAACAAATATTTCATTAAAAAAAATTTCAATAGCTGTGAAAAAATTAATTATATTCATGGAACTACATAAAATATTTATTTATTATTATTAAATCAAAAGATTCATGATAAGATTTTTAAGATATCTATGTTTCACTGTGTAGAGCAGTTTATTCTTTGAACATAAGACATAGCTGTTACCAATAATGCTTAATTTACAAATGATTTCAACTTTTTTCCATAACTGACTGTAATTATATCATTTGAATTTCAAATTAAGTTATATTACCTATCTAATATCCAAAAATATTTATTTTTATGAACAAATATGTGTCTATATGTAATAGAAAATATTTATTAAAAACAAAACAAAATCCAGTTTAAACAAACAAACAAAAAACAGGTTTTTTTAAACCCTGTTAAATAATGTATGATGTTTAAAAGACAATGTCCTCGCCTTAGGAAAGACTTCAATTATGTACCTCTGAAATAAAACAATATTAATTAAAAGCCTCTTGAATTACTTCCTTTGAGATCTGCACCCCTATTCTTATCCCCTAGTTACAGGGTTGCCAGATTTTATTAGCCAGGCTAAAAAAAAGCCTAAAAGAAAAAACAGTATGTGCGATTTACAGTTAATTCACAATAACTTATTGTTAATGTAGTTATAAAAGTTTTCTACAAAAAAAATATAAACTTTTATTAAATATTAAAAAAAAAGTCTTTAGGACTCCTAAAAGACAATTATGAATGAAGTATGTCTAAAAGAAAAATTTGAGAAGAATGTATTAAATTAGACTTGAAGATATTTTAAAACTCTAAATTACATAGCTCCGCATATTACTATACATTAAAAAATTTAGTTAACCAATGATAAGTCTCCACACATAAAAAATACATACATACTGCTATTAACGTTAAAAATTGAATTAAAACTAAATGCTATTTTTCCGATTATGTATTTGTATCTATTAACTGATACAGTATTTGACAAAAGAAAATATTTGATAAATATTTAATAAATAAAATTATCTGACTTGAGAACACCCATATTTAGTTAGTAATCAGTGGGTCTAATGACTTACAGAAATTATATATTTTGATGAATATAAAATAAGGTTTTCGGATACTAAGCAGATTCATTACTTATTTCAGGTAAATCCATATAAACAGATTAAAAAAATGAAATAATCAATATTGAAAGAATGAATGAGGAAGGAGATAATATTTGAGATTTTACTACATGTAGGTATGTAAAAAAAGAAAACTAAAATAAACTAGTCGTTGGGGGCCACCGTAATACTTACCCATCATGGATATGCATAATGTAAAATATTAAAATAAAAATTGTGTAAACTACTTATAAAATGCATTGCAATTCAAATAAAATCAAGGCTTGATGACGTCACAAACTTTAAAGGCTCGATTACTGAATTGCTTGAAAGAAACATCCTTATAACTCCAAATATAATAATCCTATTAACTAGCGGTTTATTGCATCTGATTAAGCGTCAAATTTCCAATTAAAATATATCTTTGAAGTGAAATTTGGATGAAATACAGGGTCATGAAAAATCGAAGAGTGTGGAAAATAGGATTCCAAATATCTCGGCAACTAGTTATCCGATCGACTTTATGCTTTATGCAAAATTTGTTTTTTTATTGTCTTTTATATTCACTCCTTAAAATAACCAATTTCGAAAATTTTTACATACCTTTTATCAGAACGAATATTTCGAGAGTCCGAAAAAAATAGTTCCGGTTAATCGAGGTTATTGAAATGAAATAGGCTTCTTCCCATTATTACATACTAAGTACATGCCAAATTGCAAGTCTCTATCTCAATTTTTTCGGGAGATAGAGTGTTTACAGACACACAGACGGACGGCAAAATTTTTTTTCTAAAAATATGTTTTTCGGAATCTCCAGTGTCTGAAACGTGTAAATCCGTCAAAAAAAATTTCGATTTTCAAAACGATTGCAAGACTTACCCTATACTACGTATGATGGGTAAGTAAAAAGAATGTTTTCAAAATAAAATGTTAAAACAAAATAGGAAAATACTTTTTGCTATTCAAAAAAGATATTCATGCATATTTTATTCCTGAAAATTGTTTCAATATTGAGAAATAGTATTTATTACGCTACTTTATGCATGATTTTAAATATTTATGAAAAAAAGATTATAAGACTGACCAATACCCCTTAAATTTAGTAAAAAGTAATATAATATATAACAAAACAACTATTGTCCTAAAATTACAATATTTCATTATTGAAAGCAGTAAAAAATAAAAACAAAATCACGTTAAAGGCCAGTGTACACAAAAAAAAAAAAAAAAAAAAAATTCTTATGCTTTTTTAAAATTTAGCTGACACATTTGCAAATCTGGGTACAAATCACTAACTCCATAACTATTCCAATATTAATGTTTTCATTATTAAGAAATTGGGCTATTTATTGAAATTTAACTCAATAAAATGTCTTTAAAATCAGCTTAAAAATACTTTAACAAGTGCAGTTTATAATTAAAAGGCTTCACTGTATAAAAGCCAATTTTGGCCAAAGAGAAAAAACCTGTTTAAACCATTAAAAGCCAACCACCTGCTTTTAGGTAGATTTCGTAAGAAATACTACCTATTACATTTTCACCTAAGTTGGAAATTTTGAAAAATTTTTACAGATTTACGCCGATCATGACTCCCAGAATCCAAAACCACCCCCAGTTCAAAATTATATATATATATTATATATATTAGAGATGAGACGGGCTCAGCCTGAGCCCGAAAGCTCGGACCCGACACGGGCTCGATTTTTATACCAGTCTTCGGGCCCGGGCTCATTCTTTCCGAAACTGACAATTTTATTTATTCTTATATAGAAAAAATAAAAATAACTTTCTTTTTCTCCTAAAAAATTACATAATGTTTTTCAAATCATTTTAATGTTATTTTGATCAAAATGAATAGAAAAAATGTTTCTAGTATACTAGACTGCTACCTTAAAAAAAAAAAATGTTGATATTTGCAGATTTATGTGTGGCATTGACACGACGCAAAGACTGGGTGATAGCACCAGTGGAAAGTGGCGTGAATAATTTGCTGCTGCATTTTCGTTTTTGACGGGATATTTTTTAATTGGAACGTTTAGTTTTTTTTTTTTTTTTCAGAGATCTAACGTGAAATGAATATTTTCTTTTATTTTTAGTCAATCAGCACTAGCTTAAGGTTTGCAAATTTTTAGTCTAATAATGTGTTCGAGTCATAATCGCTCTTCATATGAAAATAACGTTAATGAATCTATTTTTCATAGTGAACTCTGTTCGTGCTAAAGCTCCGCTCTGCATATTTCCGAAGTCACTTCCATTCGTAAATAGATATAATTGTCATGTATTGTTATTCCAATTCCGATAGCAAACAATCGAACAGTGTTTCTCCTTTTCCTATAAAAGCATAGAATCTTTCCGATAACGGTGTAAAACTTTTAATTTAAGCTGATTTTCAGGAACACGAAATATTGTTTTAATTAAGGGATCAATTATAATTTACGATACACACCTTTTATGAGAAGTAGAAGAATGTTGTTAAATTTTTCTGCATAGAAGAAGTAATTTCTTTAAATTCCATGCCTTTATTCATAAAACTCACTTCGTTAATGTATCCATCATATTTGCTTGTTGAGAGAGAAAAATATGAGAATCCTTTTAAGGAAGTATATTTTTATTTGCTAGAAAACTTCTCTTTTGATAAGATTAAATGTAAATTTCCCAAAAAATAATTATGTACTGGTGAGTAACAGTTATTTTCATGTATAAAGTTTTTTAAAAATGGATTATTACTTTTGAAACAATTTTTAAATATTATGCAATTTTTTTTGGTATTGGGCTCGGGCTCTGATGACATAAAATGTTTCGGGCTTGGGCGGGCTCCGATTCCAAAATTGTCGGGCCCGGGCTCCAAAAAGAGAGCCTGAACTCATCTCTAATCTATCTATCTATCTATGTCACTTTTTTATGACCATGATAACTGGTAAAATTCTGCATAAACCTCTTCCAAACTGATACATGAAATCTCGGTCAAGTTCGTTAATGGACAAAATCGAACCAAGGTGGGGGGGGGGGGGGGCTTTTTGTGAAAACAGAAAACCCCCCATAATTTCTTAATTATTATACGTATTGAATCCGTTTAGTTATTATTACTTCTACGAGAAGGGCCGAAAATTTATGTATGACAGATTTTTGATATAATTAAAAATTGCCTTAAGGGGGGGACGGGGGGAGGTTTTAGAAGAAAAAAATTCATAACTTCGTCAATTCTCAACATTTCAAATCCGCTTAAATTTATTATAAATCCTCTTAATATTATCTAAAACTTTTATATTGATAAGTTTTTTATAGGACCTTTAGGTTTTTTTATTTGTTATAGCAAAAAAAAAAAAATCCCTGCCGGCTCCGCCTGTAAACAGGTTATTTTTCGAAGTAGGCGGTTCCAACTCTCGCATCTTTTCGAAACTGATACATAAAATCAAGGGGCATAAAATCTCGGTCAAGTTCGTTAATGGGCAAAATCAAACCGGGGGGGGGGGGGGGGGGGGGATGTTTGTGAAAACAAAAAAAAACCCATAATTTCTTAATTATGATACGTATCGAATCCGTTTGAAGTTATTATTACTTCTAGGAGAAGGGCCAAAAATTTATGTATGACAGATTTTTGATATAATTAAAAATTGCCTTAAGGGGAGGGGGGGGAGGTGGGTTTTAGAAGAAAAAAATTCCTAACTTCGTCAATTCCCAAGATTTCAAATACGCTTAAATTTGTCATAAATCCTTATAATATTATCTAAAACTTTTATATTGACAAGTTTTTTATAGGACCAACTCTTATAGAACAACAAAAAAAAAAAATTCTGCTGGCTCCGCCTGCAAACAAGTTAGGTTTCAAAGTAGGCGGTTCCAACTGCCACATCATCGCAAAAATGTAATTTCTTTCGCAATTCCCGACAAACAGGCGCCCCACTGTCTGAGTCTTCGAAATCTACCTGTGCCTGTAGGCCGAGCCGTCAGGGATTTTTTTAATTCTAGCTGCTAGCTGGCTTTTATTGCATAGTTATGGTGCTCAGCATCCAAGCAACTCTTAGTGTATGGTGATAAAAATTTATTTTGTATTTTCACAAATTGTCAATACATTAATAATAATTCACTGCACTACTTTAAATGACCTTGGCACCTGAAGCTAGGTCGCCATCATCAGCACACTTTTTTCTATTCAAACAGCACTACGTATATCATAAACAAAACACTCAAACAAATAGTAATTCAGGGAAACAACTGAAAATTTACAAAAGAAGAGCTCATGTATGATTTGTTTACTACTCTTAAATCAAATATATAAATAAATTAATGTTTTATGTAGAATTTTATAACAAAGAGTCAAGTTTGACTCATAAAAGCATACACTCGGCAAACATTGTCTAATTTTTTATCTCAGCAATTGCATTTAAAAGTATATTCTAGTGGTTTGTATTTTCTCTTATTCAATGAGTAACTTTAAAAATGTATATCTAAATGGTATTTCCAAACATCTGGAGGCACAGCAGTGCCTCTGCCAAGTCGAGAGAGCACAGCCATAAGCATACTTTTCTGGAAGCAACTTAGGGCACTTTTGACCCCCCCATATCTCTGCGCTGGAGTTTCCCAAAAACCCGGAACTTTATTTTTCTAGAGTATTTGGCACACAGAACCAAAATTTTAAATTACAAGTTTCTGTTTTTTCTAGTTCAGATGATATATGAACACAAGCATTCGATTTTTTGTCACTCACTCACTCACGCGTCATCAAAAAGATTAGGTAGATCCCATAGTCCTAGAAACTTGACATTTGGAAAAATGGTTTAGGATACAAAGAAAGAAAAAATTACAAAATCTGGAAAATTCGAAAAAAAAAAAACATTTGAAAATTCAACAAATTCCATCAAAATTGAAAATTGAAATTAATACGATCTTGTAGTCTTAGAAACTTAAAATTTGGTGTGAAGGTAGTGTTTAGCATCCAGAAAAAGAAAACATCAAAAACACCAAAAAAATCGAAAGGAAAATTGAAAAAAAAAATGAAAAAATTGAAAATTTGAAGACAATCTGATTTTGTTGCGATAGAAACTTCAAATTTGGAATAAAAGTAGTATTTAGGATACAGAAAAAGCGAAAAAAAAAAAAAAAAAAAAACAGAAAATTTGAAAAAAAAAATTAAAAAAAAAATTGAAAAAATGAAAATAATTTGATCTTTTCCTTAGAAACTTAAAATTCTGCGTAAAGGTAGTGTTTGGAATTCAGAATAAGAAAAAATTAAAAACAAAATAAAAATCGAAAATAAAATTAAAAAAACGAAAAAATAGAGAAACATCGAAAATTTGAAAACAATTCGATTTTATAGCGCTAGAAACTTAAAATTTGGAATAAAGGTAGTATTTAGAATACAAAAAAAGAAAAAAAATCCAGAAAATTTGAAAAAATTCAAAAAAAATTGAAAAAAAAAAATGAAAATAATTTTATTTTTTAACCTTAGAAACTTAAAATTCGGCGTAAAGGTAGTGTTTGGAATTCAGAATAAGGAAAAATTAAAAACCGAAAATAAAATAAAAAAATCAGAAAAATCGAAAAACGAAAATTTGATAATTCGATTTTGTAGAACTAGAAACTTGAAATCTGGAATATAGGTAGTACTTAGGATAGAAAAAAAAAATTTGAAAAAATTCGAAAAAAAAAAATTGAAAAAAAGATTGATTTGTTGGAATTTTCCTGAATTTTTAATTTTGTATCTGGAGGCATGGTAGTGCCTCCGCCAAGTCGAGAAAGCACAGCCATAAGCATCCTTCTCTGGAAGCAACTCAGGGCACTTTTGACCTCCCCATAGCTTTGAGCTGGTGTATCCCAAAAATCAGAAACTTTATGTAGTGTATGTGGCAAATAAGGCACAAATTTAAATTTCACATTTCTGTCTTTTCTAGTGCTAATGATATATGAACTGAAGGTTTCAATTTTTTGTCACTCAGTCACTCACTCACACGTCATCAAAAAGATTAGGTGGATCCCGTAGGCCTAGAAACTTGAAATTTGGAATAAAGGTACTGTTTAGGCTACAAAGAAAAAAAAATTATAAAATCCAGAAAATTCAACAAAATTGAAAATAATATGATCTTGTAGTCGTAGAAACTTAAAATTTGGTGTAAAGGTAGTGTTTAGAATTTAGAAAAAAAAATATCCAAAACACAATAAAAATCGAAAATAAAATAAAAAAAAAATCAAAAATTTGAAAATAATTCGATTTTGTTGCGCTAGAAACTTTGAATTCGGAATAAAGGTAGTATTTAGGATACAAAATAAGGAAAAATTAAAAAATCCGGAAAATTCGATCTTGTTAGAGACTTAAAATGTAGTGTAAAGGTAATATTTACGATTCAAAAAAGAAACTTTTAAAAATTTCTAAAATTCGAAAACTCGAAATATCTGTAAAAAATTGAAAATTAAAAAACAATTCGATTTTGTAGTTCTAGAAACATGAGTTTTATGATAATTGCCCTATTAGCTAGTACACCGCCCGTAATTGTTTTATGTTTTTTTCCCTGGATTATGCTGTTTTTTTTTTGTTTACGAATTTCGGTATAGAAAAGTTCTGCTATAGACCGGCTATGTTATGGGTGGTTTCTTTATAGACATGTTTGTTTTCTTTCACAGGTTATACTCTATTTAATTTGCATATGAAATATGGATTGTTAAATGATGACACCAAAACAATCTTCACAGCTCCCCCTCTCCTCCCGACATTACTGGCTGGTTATTGCTTGATAGTCCTTTCTAAATAAAATCATGGTGACTCTAAGATTATCTTGATTTATCTTTAAATTGAACCTAAATGATCCTAAGAGGAGGGATCAAAGAATTACTATATTGGCATGACAATCAGGAAACTTAGAAGTAAAATCGAAAAATAAATAAATTTATAAAAAGTCGAAGGTTTGAATATAACTTGATTTTGTAGTCCTACCATTGACATTTGGCAGAAAGGTAGGGTTTAGGATACAAAATAAGAAAAAATTTAAAAATCCGGAAACCTTCGAAAAATCAAATATAGTTTGATATATTGAAAATTTTAATTTTAGCTTTCTTTTTATCCTAAACAGTACTCTTGTGCTAAATATCACGTATCTAGGCTGCGAGTAATATCTCAGATGGATAGCCCCTTTCCTGGAAGCAGTTGAGAGTACTTTTGACTCCCCCCTCCCATAACTTAGTGCTTGCCTAGTTACCTGAAATTCCTTTAAGGTAACTTCATCGAAAATCAGTGGATGATCTCCAAAAAGAGCCCAAAATCAAGAAAAGGAGGATTACTTACAAAAAGAAGTGAAATTTCATCAAAAAGTCACCTGTAAAAAATGCAGCCAAGTCTTGTAACTCATTTACCGTAAAAAGTACTGAGATCGTATAAAGCCAAGTTTAACAATCTTATTAACTCTGAAATTTTCATTCACAAATCACTCCTAGTCTCTACATCTTTCGTTAATTATTATTTTGTGACTTAGCAATTACGTAGCACAAGAATGTGATGTATGTAGTTAGTCTTAATCAAATAATACTATAACTTATTAAGGTGTAATAACTTCCCTGTGCATACATAATTTGCGTTAATTAAATTATCCCATCCCATAACATAGTAAGGTGTAATAACTTTCCTGTGCTGCGTAATTGCCAAGTCACAAAATAATAATTAACGAAAGATGTAGAGACTAGGAGAGATTTGTGAATGAAAATTTCAGAGTTAATAAGATAGTTAAACTTGGCTTTATACAATCTCAGTACTTTTTACGGTAAATTAGTTACGAGACTTGGCTGCATTTTTTACAGGTGACTTTTTGATGAGATATAGTTTACTTACACATCAGCACTTATGAATAGGGATTACAGTGCATTTCTCTGAACACTGAGTGATCTGCAAATTAAAAAAAAAAAAAAAATAGCACAACAGTGCCCCAGTTTGCATGCATATGGTACATAAGTTTAAATTTATGCAATTAGAGTAACTGTATAAATTGCAAATGCGTCATTACAGTTGCGAAAGAGCTGTCATATTTTATTTCCACTGCTAATTAATGAAACAACTTATTTGCAGTTCTATTATACCTATAATTATTAATTATAATTCTTTTAATGGTAAACAATCTAGGTAACCATATCATCTAATTAGAGGCTTAGTTGTTTACAAATCTTGAGTCATCCATACTTTAATGGTGGACCCCCCCCCCCCCCCCCCATAAAAATCTAATTTAAAAAAATCTTAAATCAGAAAAAAAAAATCCTTTGAAATTTTTTTTTTTTTTTACATCCTACTTGCTTGTGAAGATAGATATTGGAATTTTCTAAGGTGACATCCTTTTATAAGTGAACAAAAACTTCTAACTGATTGCAGGTTTCAAGAAAATATTTTAAAATAGAAAAATGAATATTCTAAAACTAACTGTTGATTAAAAATTTCTAACAGTGAGGATAATTTCCAAAAATTGTTCATTAAACAAATAGTTCTTTAATGAATTAATTCAAATTTTCATAATATATCTATTTTTATTAGCATTCAGAACATATAAATAGCTGTTTCACAAAGATATAACTATTCTGGCGAGGTTAAAATGAACACAAAACAATGACCACAAAATTAACAAAATCCTTAGTCCCAAACTGTGTACCTTCAATGAAATATTACATTTCATCTTACAACTTATGAAAATAATGTAGTATTAAACATTTGTTATGAAAAATAAAAGGTTTAAAAAGTTTTTTTAAGCATCAATCAGTATGGTCTTTTAAACCAAAAAGTGATTTGATTAAAATTTTAGTCTTTTACATATAAATATTATAGTAGTTGAAGAAAAAATAAAGATATTAAATCATCTTTAGAGCTGTACTGTAACAAATTAATTCACTAATATATCATATGAGCAAAATTTTATCTAAAATAATTATTTGAATAGTATGCAGGTGCAATGGCACTTTTTTTTTTTCACAGTAAAATGAAAAAGTTAAAATACAGCATTCCTATCAAGTTTGGCTTTTTAGAAAGTTATTAAATATTATTAATACATTCTAAAAAAAACGGTCAGAATCGAGTTACTTTATTTCAATGGAATGTATAAAGGAAAATCATACCAAAGCGAAATCATTATCAAGCTTCAGTTTAAATTAGCCTTAATGAATCATTATATTGTTTGGGAAGTGAACACTACCATTTTCTATGCACATATAAAACACACAACAAACAATAAATGAGATATCGTATGAAAGGATTTTGACTTAGTACACTTACATTCATAAAAACATGTTGTTTGATTAAGAATTGCAGAAAATTAAAAACTATTGAACATACTCATCAGCAAATCGAAAAAATTACAATGCGACAGCTTCGAACACAGTTTATCTGGTTTTGAATGTAAAGTGGTAGAAAATGTTTTACTTAAAGCAAAACCTGCAACAATTATATGAGAAAGAGAGGTATGAAAACATCTACAGAGAAAAAAAGATGAAAAATTAACTTTAAATCTATAAATACAGCCAGCCTTTTGTTAGAAATGGACTCCAACGATACGATAATTCAGCGAAAGAGATGTGTTTTATTTACTTCTGTATATAACACAACCCTATGCTCTACAACACCAAGCAAGGTTACTAAATAACCATTTTATCTCATGTTGGCAAAGCTTTGGCTTCGAATCACTGTGATTGGTTGCTCGAGAGCCCGAGCAAAGATACTACACTAGAAGATATGAAGCTTGGGCGAAGTCGTGACTGCGCCATCTATTGCCAGAATTGTGCAAATTGGATTTTTCAGCAAAGGGAATGTACTGCAAAAAAAGTTATCTTAAGGGGCAATATTCGTGTACGCCAAACATGAGGCCAAATGGTTGCAACAAGCTAACTTAACTCTTCGAATGGGGCATCTGCTGTAGAACCCAACTATAGTTTCGACGAAGCGAGAAAATGAAATACATTTAACCTATTTATGAAATTATATAGAAAATTTAAGACAAGAAAATAAATTCCCTTTTTATATTAATAAAATAATTTTTAAAGCAATTTACTTGTTCAAGAGTGCACCATTTATACGTCTCTCACTTATGCAGTTGTATTTATTTATATAATTTAGTCATTTATTAAACATTTTCTAGATAGGGAAGACTTATTACTTTTGTATTAATTACTGTATTCCCATTGGGGGGGGGGGGGGGAGGTATCCCATATTTTCTAATGATTACATTTTTCAACAGAAATAATTATTTGATTTCATTTTTACGTTATTCCCTCCCTTAAAAATAAAAAAATAATAAAAAATTCTGAAATACACTTTTTTTTATATTATTCTAGTCCAAATTCTGAACTTAGAGATATGTGCTTTTCCATATTTTTTCTTAATAATTTTTCGTTATTGTTAGATGCAGTATATATATATTTAATGATGATACATTTAGTCAGAAGATTATTTTTAGATCATTTTAATTTGTCATTAGATTATTCTTTATCATTATTATTTTCAAATAATCTTAATTAAAAAAAATGTATTATTAGCAAAATCTTGTATTTATATAGTTTATTAGTTATCCATTTATTTAAATATTTTTAAATGATTTTAATAATAATAATAATAAATAGACATATTAATTTATATTAAGTACTTAATATAAATGTAATTTAGTAATATTACAATTTTATTATTATCGTCGCACCGTCATTATACATTAATAAACTGAAATTAATTTTAAATTATACGTTTTTCTTATTCAAGTTTTTTAGTTCGAACCAGATTCATCAAAATAATATAGGTCAATATAAAAATAATAAGTGTACATTTTTCAGTACAAGCCAAAAAAAAGTACAGTCTCCTGCTAATCCTAAATACCCTATTCAATCTTTCTCTGTAGAAAAGCGAGCACCGATGGCTGAATGGTTATGATAACAGACAGGAAGCGGCTAAATGAACTAGTTGAGGGTTCTGTCCCCAGCGAGGGTCAGCACCTTTCGGGATTTTTTTTTTTTTAAATTTTTTTTAAAATTTCTTATTTATACTTAAAATTTCTTTTCAATTTTAAGATAACGTGTGTATATGTATTCTAATTTTTTTTCTCGTATTTTGCAACAGAAATTGTGCCTCTGCTTCTAATTTCTTTAACTAATGAATATATCTATTCCAGTCTATAAAAAATAAATAATAGTTATAACATTAATGATATTTTTTACCTAGGTGTCTACGATTTAGAAATATGCATTTATCTTTTCTAAATATAATGAAAAATACACCTTGTTAATTTAACGATTCTTTCTAATACAAAAAAGAAAACAAAAACGCGAACATATCCCACTTTTTGATTGACTAGAATTGGCGACTTATCGCTAATAGATTTAATCCGAGTATCCGGGCGAGCGCGCCAATGAGTTCACCCTGTAATGCAACTTTGCTGTATCGCATATCCTTTGCCGAAAGTCGTTTTACATTATGTCTACGGAACTTTCACATCTTCTAGTGTATAATCTTTGGCCCGAGCATCCCAGCGATTACCGTCTAGTGTAACTACATTCTATAAAACATCACGCGGATTGGAACATCTTTATACGGCGATTGGTACAAAGCGGCATGCCAATCGACGTGTAAACATGGTCCCCTCCGCGCGTGACCTGCGTTATACATGGCCGGTGCATGACGTTCAAAACGTTACATGTAGTGGATCATTTTTACACAGCGATTGGTGAAAAACGGGGACCGCGCACTTTGTACAAATCACCGTGTAAAAATGATCCACTCCGCGGCTAACGAAAAAGACAGGCTACCGCGGTACATTCCCCTTATCTTTTTTTACAGACCGCAAGCAAGGTTCCGAAAACGGTCTTTTTTCCTTTTCTTTCGATTTTTCTGCAAAGGTATATTATCTTTACCGTATACCACGGTCACAGTAATGTTTTCAATATTAGATTTTTGGAATAACCATCAGAAAACCTACGGTCTCAAATCATCCTTTGCACATTCATTTTCCGCACATGCGCAACTTATTTCGCGCTGCAAATTGTCCTTGTGCTTGCGTTTCATGACTCATTGAAGGTGATAAAAATGTGCGAGCAGGTCACGTCGTAGCACCGGTCTGAAAGTGCCGGCTTTGCATTTGCAATCATGCTCCATCTAAGGTATGTTAAACTATTTTGTATTAATTTCATTTCATAAAGATTTACCTCGTTGTAAGAACTATATACACATGCATATTTCTGTTGTAGTTCTTGAAATTTCCATTTATAATATGTTTTTATTCTTAACGAATTAATCCGAGTTCTTTACCCATATTTTCATTACAAAATACAATAGAGAATAGCATTTGTTTATGTTTATCTTTTAAAATATATTATTATCTTTTATGTTATTATCTATTGATGCTCCCCAATTTTAAAATATTCATCTTATAGTTCATGTGCTTAAAAATTACCGTCAAAAGTTTGAAATATTGCGTAATAATACTAATAATAGATTTTGTACTAGTATTTAAACTGTAATTTAGTCAAAGTTAATTATTTTTGCGCATACGTTTTATTTTCTTATATTTTAGTAATTTATGTTGTATAAAATTTCATTTAAAAATATCATTCAATGAGAATTGCTTTTATATTATGTACGTTTAAGATATAAAATTTTTATTGTATGCGTCGCTACAATATTAGTATTGTTATTTTATTATTTTGTTTAATACATTTTATTTTCATAAAGTTAAAAAAATGAGTTTTAATGAAATCAAACTATTTAAATTTTTGACATTTCAATGTACATACTAATAGTTATGAAAGATTTTAAAAATGAAGGTTTATATTTTAAAGAAAAAAGGGAAAATAAAAAAAAGTCTAAATAATGTTAACCGATTATTATTATTTATTTTTAATTACGGAGCATCAATAGATTTAATTCAGAGATAAATCATTCTGAAAAATTATTGTTCTTCTGTATTAAGTAGAATGAAAACATGCTTAAAGTAGACTAAAAATAAACAAATAGGTAATATGCTTATGATATAAAAATATTATATATGGAAATTGCATTTTTTTTTCTAGTAATTATTTAAACACCAAAATTTAGTTTTATATAGTTCTTAAATCTTTATGAAATTAAATTATGCAGTAATGTTTAACTTACTTTAGTTTGCCAATCAACTAATAAATAAGAGTAATTGATAGTGGGTAACCATTATCACTTTCCAAATATAAAAACACAAAAGTAAAGACAACATAAAAACCAAGACATAAACAATTCCCAATTCAGAAATTTAAACTATTGCGAAACTTTCAGGATAATGTAGTAGGGCTTAAGAAAAAATATAATATACAAATTTTCTTGTTGCCCGAATTCACTTTAAAAGGAAAATATTATCCCCGGTATAATTTAGACTTTATTTTTAAAACTGAATGGTAGAAGATACAAAAAAAGTTATCTATTTTAATTAGTTCTGTCAAATTCAAACAAAAATTAGAAAACTTCTGTAAATTAATTCTTATAGTTCAATCTAACAAAATGCATATTAGATTTAAAAAATTTTGATGTAATCAACAATTAATATTTTTTTAGAAGCAATACATTAATTAAAATATAAAAAATCAAATATATTTAAATTTTAGCAATTACATAGGAAAAGAATTTTAGCAAAGGAAAAAAGAAATATATTAATTAAAATATATAACTTACTATGAGTTCTTAAATATAATATCAGCTAATAAAAATTCCCTTTTTCCATTTTTTTTCTTCAGTATATAGAAATTAAGCTAAAATTTAGTGTCCCACAGAAACAAAGAAAATTTCTAAGTCAGATAATTTTGATGAAAATCTAATGCAATTAAGATTTAAAACTAACAGGTTATCAAAACATTTTTAATTTCTTTTATAGATGCTTATAATAAAAGCATTATTATCTGCCTTTGATTGTAATTCTTGTTACTTTGATTGTAATTATGTTTAATATGAAATCCTGTAACTAGCCTTACGTTTCTACATTTTGGTATGCTTGTCCTAAAACACTTACAAAGTACCTCAGATTGTGTCAACTAGCAACCTTTTACAATGCTTTTTAAAATGTTGGCAAACCTTTCAGACAAAGCCTTTAAAAAGCATCTAGTCATTTACATGTTGGGGTTTTAAAAATCAAAAATTGTTATCTGGGCGCTAGACTGACGTGATGCTCTATTCGTACGCCTTCATTGGTGCATTCGAGCAACACGTGACTCCGGCGGGCTGTAAAAAAAGATATGCGTAAAGCACCGCGGTAGCCTTTCTTTTTCGTTAGCCTCGGATCCACTCCATGTGACGTTTTATTAATGCTGCGTTTACACTATGGCTTATCAGGCCTATCAGGTCTGCGTGGTCTGTCAGGTCCAGGTATAAGAGGGTTTAAGAAGGTCTCTGTGGTCTGCGTGGCGTGGTCTAAGCGTTGGCGTTTCAGGCGTGAAAATATAAGACCTAACCAATCAGCGTGCTTCATAATTGTTTATTCCGCCATTTTAAAAAATGGACGAAGTTTGATGAAGCAGACGACAGATGAATATTTTGATGAAGATTTAAAATTAAAAAGGGATTTACAAACCAAAGGTATGTAATATTTTTCAGATATTTTTAATGTTTCTCTACATTGCTTCATAACTGTAGAAGTTTCTTTTATGTATTCGTAAATTACTATCTTCATGTATTTACGTAATACGCGACTAAAATTCATTTGTTCGCTATGTTACTTTTTATATTACCAAACTCTTTATAAAGCTATGTATTCATAAATTCTTTAAGTACTATCTTCCGGTATTTATATACTATGCTACCAGTTCATTTGTTAATTGTTAGTTACGTTATTTATTTCAAAACTCACCTTGTTTCATAGGCATGAATTAAAAAAAAACAAATTGAACAGTATATGAATAAAAATTAGAATAGTACGATCGTAATGCATAATGTACAGTAATGTCTTTTTTTGTGAGGAAATACTTTGATTTATTTCAGGTATTTATTTAATATTGTTACTGGCAATTTTTAACTTTATCTTAAAACTGGTACCAATAAATTTTTAGCCATATAATTCATTTTTAATTAACTTCTCAGTTTTCTCTGTTACTGTCATATAATTGACTGATCATTGATTTGCATTGTTATTCATCAGTTTTAAATGTGTTAATTTTTTCAATGAATCCATCCTAATATATATCTAAAATATTGCAGAAATTTTAGATTGTATTTAGTTTCTTAGCCTTCTCCCCCACAAAAAAAAAAAAAAAAAAAAAAAAAAAAAAAAAAACTCTAATATGGTAACTACACAAATATAAAATTTAACTTTTGTTAAAATTAACAAACATGTTTTTAAGTAAACAGTTTTTAGATTTACTTATTATTGCTAATTATTAAACCATTCCTTATTATTTTAAAAGTTTTATTACATGTTTATTTTTTGAAATTTTCTTTAATAATTAATCTGTAGTACATTACATGAATTTTTGTAAACCCCCCCCCCCCCTTTCACAACAAAGAATGGTTTCAGTTGGAAAACTTCATAATTTTTTTTTTCAGAAAAAGTTTTAAAACTTTCAAAATCTATGAACGGTGCAAGGGAGATTGTCTGGTGAATCTACTGGTGCCAGGAAATGTATATTTTATTGCTCTCAGGAGATCACTTATGTGTAGTTTTACAGTTTAGTAAGTCGCTATCATTTGTGATCTTCTGCAAGAAATTTGAATTCGGGCCTTGGACTTGTGCTATTTTTGCTTCCAAATTTGTCAAGCAGGAACTGCGGTAAATATAATGTCCATCAATAAAGTATATTAACTTGTATGATTGACTGTAATTGACTTATATGTAGTTTTTCAATGTATATTGAGTTTGTTACATAATAAAGAAAGATTTTTAAATATATTTTACATTGTTTATGTTGTTTGGTACTTTTATGTTAGCTGGGCACCAGTGATAGATATGCATGTATATATATCACTGGTGCCCTTTTAACATATATATATATATATATCACTAGTATCTGGCTAACACAAAAATAAAAATACTTGTTGTTTTTATCAGTTTATTATGATTATTATAATCTTTCCTTTAAATTACAGATTGCTTTTAATCGAACACTACTTTTCTCAATATCTATGCGAATACCTGTCAATTACTACATGTTGATCTCACTTACGCATTTATAAATGGTGATCTTTTCAACAGGCATTTTGCATGATTATTTTTTAAGGCATGAATCTTCAGTAATATTTGTAAGTATGATGCTTGTAAGTAAGTCATTTTCTCAAAATTACATTGTTGTGTATTTATTAATGTTGTTTCATATAAAGTTATTTTTACAACAAATCAATCTGTATCAGAGAGAATCAGTTAAAGCTATGTCCATTCTCAATACAAAAATTGATTTTCATAATTTAATTCCTTTAATTTTTTAACTGAAGGTTTATTTGCTATTAGCTTTTTAATTTATAAAATGCTGTTAAATGATCAATCTAAAAACACAACTTGTAGTTAATTAATTTGTGTAGTTTTATGCAAGTGTGTAAGTTATGTTTTATATAAACTTGCGTAAGCACTTGTGTTTTACGTAAACACTAAATGTATAAGTGTTATGCTAGAGGATAGCAGTTAACCCTCGCCCCTCCCTTCAAGGAATCTGATATTTCAGAAATCAAATTCAACAAAAACTAAAGTAACTTATCAGATAAGTTGAATATATAATTTATTTGAATTAATATTATTAATATTGAAATAATCTAAAATGTATTATCTATGATGCTATCAATGTTATAATTTGCTGTGCTTAATGATTATTAAGCTGCATATATAATAATTTATTTAATGTTTATTAATGTTGAAATGATCTAAAATATATTTTAACAATATTATGAAGGTTATAATTTGCTATGCTTAATAATTATTAAGCTGCATATATAATAATTTATTAATGTTGAAATGATCCAAAATGTATTTTAACAATATTATCAAGGTTATAATTTGGTTTGATAATATTGTTAGCAAATTAACTTACAGTTCTTTGAAGTGAGAGTAATTATTTATGTTAATTTAACTAAATATTGAAGATAATATATTTTGACAGATTTGATGGAACATCATTAGGTTATATTTAAAAAAATAAATATTATGAAATATTCATTAGTATCTAGTTTTTAAATCCAATTTTGTTACCAATGATAGAAAATCTAGCGAAGTACATGTGTTTTGTAGATGAAGAATTTAATAATTGAAAATTTTATGCACTTTGCATTAATAATTATTTTTTCTTATTCTAGAATTCAAAAAACAACTAACTATATTGTTATGTACTAGTTTGTTTTCATAATTCTCTTTATTAATTAAATTGTTAATTTACTTTCTCCCTAAATCCATGAAAAAATAAGTTTACAAATTATGTAAAGCAATTAAACATTTAATTTGTTTTGCTTTAATACAGGCAGCTCAAAACTAATTCTTAAAACTGAAATTTAATTATTATTCTTCATAATTTATTTTACTCAAATTACTTTATTTACTCCAAGTGATTAACAAAAATGCAATTTTTGAAAACTGAAATTTAAACATTGTCAGGTGTGCGTTGCTATTGACCATCCCAAAACTACAGCAGTGAATGTTTTGAGATAATAAATGCAAATGTGTTTTTGTATGTTTTCCGATATAAGTTTAACATTTTTTTTAATTGAATATTCAGGGAAGGGGAGAGCAAGCAGTGTTGAAATCAAGGGATGGCCCTTCAAATCTTTCTCCCCCCCCCCCCTGAAAGATTTGAGATTTTATGCTTTTAATGGTCAAAAAGTACAATTTCACCTCCAGAACTCTATAATGTCCCCTCGGAGCCACAGAAATCCCTCCCGGAGAAAAATGTCTAAATTCAACACTGAGGATAAATATTCTGATTTTTTATTTATTTATTGCATTGTGTGTCATATTAGCCATACCTATTCCTCAAAAGATTGCTTTAAATGTTTTGTTATCTTTCATGTATACTAGAATAATAATAATAGTTTTCTTTTTTAAAGAAGATATTTAACATTGGATTTCCTTTAAACATGTAATTTTATAGACATATGGAACCTTGGAAGTAGCATTTTCACATTTTTTCTGTAAAAAATAAAGATAATACTGTAGTAGCTTCCTATAAAATTGCTTGTTCAGATATAGCTCTATTTTTTATGCCCCCAATCTGGGGAAAAAATAAAGATTGTGCAGTAACCCCACTTCTTAATAACTTTATTTGATAACAAGAAATGTGTTTTTTTTTTTTTAAGTTACTATTTCAGACATAATAAAAATTATATTCATTACTGAGGTGCACTATAAATTGCTCTCTTGAAATTGTGGTGTGCATTGCGTTTACTTATAGGGACACACAAAAGATATCGGTTACAGTACATATGTGATATTTACAGTCTGTGTGATAGGTGCATTTTCAACTTTGGTTTGCGTTTTTAAGTTTAACTAAATTTTTTCATAGTACTTGTGTGTTTATAAACTCGGTTGTTCATATACAGAGCTACACAAGGGAATCCGTCAGTATTACAGACTATGGGAGTGGATTGCTTAAGGGTAGTTTTTAATTTTGTTACGCATTTTCCTGTTGAACTATATTTAGTAGACTAATAGAAGTTTGTGGATTATAAATAAGTTCATATACAGGGCTATGCAAAGAAAAATATTCATCGTCATTTACGGTTGGTAATTGCTGCGAGTGAGTTTTAAGTTGCCTTTTAGCTTAATATGTGGTGTGTACAAAAATCTTCATATAACATACAGGGCTATACTGCACTATAAATAAAATATAGTAATATTTTTTTTCTTTTTATTGGAACTGGAGTTAAAACCACTTGTATTTCTGATATCTTCAAATCCAAGGATATTCTTAGCAGTTTGAATGAAACATTTATTTTCATCTCGCTGATTAATTTATGTATTTATTTTAATAATAAATTGAAATTTCCATTTTTTTTCTTTCTTTTTAGAAAAAAAAGCATGCCAGTGCTTGGCTTTGATGTTATTATTTATCATTTTTAAATTATAATAACTGAAAATTATTAATAACTTGTTTCTCCCATTAGATTAAAATACATACCTGTTTCTGTAAAGTATCGTGCCATCATCATTAACGTCCAGACTGTTATCTATGTATTTTACTTCTGATATGTAGTATATCATTATATTCAGTAATAAATTTGTTATGTGACAATATTTATTATATAGAGCAATATTTTGTTGTTTTATTTCTGTAACTTGTATTTTCAAATAAAGGAAATTTAATAAAAAATTTCTGTTATCATTTGACTATAATTTTATTATAAATGATCTTTTCATGTATCTACTTGTGTTGTTTAAATAACAGAATGTATATTAAATAAGAAAATCCTCAAACCATTTTTTAATTAAAAAAAAGAGTTACAAAGAGAGTTTATTTAAATTTTACTATTGAAGTCTTTATTTTATTTTAATATGTATATAATGCTTCATAACAATACCTTTTTAATAAACAAGGAAAATATTAAAACAATATTTTAAAAATTCTCTTAAAAAATTAAATAAACATTTGGAATTAAAATAAATGCAATTTTTAAAAGTATTTCTTTAAAAGAAAGTCTATATCATAATTTTAAAAAATCAAAAATTTTCACTTTTTAATGTTTCATGATATGTTACTTATTTAATATCATTATGAATCCATTCAAGTCAAAAATAAACTTGAATTATCAGTAGAAGTTTGTTTTATAAAGCCATTATTTTTAAATTAGTCTTTGAATAAAAATCTTTATTATTTTTTTTTATTCTTCAAACATGAAGGGTTTTCTTCATTCCAGAGTCGGTTTATTATCTCATTTATATATATATAATTATAAATCAAATACTTAAAATGAAAGATAGCTTAAAAAAAAATAGTTGACAATGAGCCACAAATTAGAAACAAATAGTTGATCATGGGCAGAATGACTGCAAATGTATGTGTCTTAATTAGGGTTGGGAGTGTTCAGGAAACAAAACAGTGCATAATGTTGAAATGCGATACGTAAGAGATTATGTTTGAATAATTCTAAATTGGCCTTTTCGGTCTATTAGATTATTCAATAAATACCTCTTTTAATGCAAGCACTGTATTTTATTATTTGTAGTGAAAGTGATATTATTTTCAGCATACAATTGGAGTTTCACCATAATATGCTGAAGCATGTTTGGGTACAATTGCTAGTTTGTTAAATCAATAAAGAATTGCCATGTTTTCCTAAAACTTTTCTGCCATTATTAGCATTAAAACTAATACCAATATGCTTAAAATCGTCAGATATGTTACGTTGATATATATTTTTATTTTATCAAGAAAACTGGATGAAAAAGAAGATTGTAACAGCACAGCACACCTAAAAAATGTATGATGAAGTGATATGTTAACCATATCTAGAATAATGACTACATTAATTTAAAATTCAGCGGATTACTATTTGCTTAAATAAACACCTTCATGAGATTAATAGCCAGATTTAATATTTTTGTTCCATGAATTAAACAAAAAGAAATAAGGATGTTTGTCAGCGGTATTTTTCACTGGAAGCAGAATTACTTAAATAATTAAAATGCTTAAAAGCCTCAGGAATTAAACTAATAAATTAATGATTTGTTAGATTTACATTGTTTTATTTTATCGTAAAAAATAATAATTTCCTTTAACAGTAATAACAAAATGTAATGACAATTAATTCATAAGATGAATATTTTGAGCTTGTAAACACGGACGTTCTCAGAAGGAAAAAAAAAGTGGGGGGAGGGGGGGGGGGCAATATTTTGAAACACATATGCTAAGGTGCAGAGAATAAACTTGGGGCCCAGGAATAAAGTTTCCTAGTGCCCCTACATATGTATTCGGATGAAAGAGGAAAATTTTAGAACATAATTATTAAATATATTATTTTTAAATTAATTGTTATTTAATTTATGTGTTCAATGATTTTAATTAACTAATTTTGATTAGTATTTTTTAAATTAATTTCATTCTTAAATCAAATTAACATTTAATAAATAATTATACTATTTTTCATACATTTCCTATATTATACTATGAAATATACAATTTAAAAATAAATTTCATTAATACAGTATTGCAGTATACGTTGGGCCCCATTAACTGCTTTGTCAGGGCCCCACACAGCATTGCACTGGCCCTGGGTGTGTATAAATTTTATATACAGTGCTGCATGAAAGAATTTGCACACATTACAGACTATATGGACAACAATTGTTGAAAATAGATTTTTACTGAGTTATGTGCTTTTAAATTGTTCATTTAGATATCGTATTTCATAAAAACAAAATTTATTAATAATATTCTGTTAGTGTTGGAAAGTGTTTATTTGTATGATCCTTATACCAATGGCACAACCAGGATTCTCATCTGGGAGGGGTTCTGAACCATTGTTACTGATAAAATAAATAATTTTGTTGATAACAATACATGACACGTAAAAACTGCCGTAACGAAAAGCACAATCAATCATAATATATTTAGCATGTATGTGTTTTAAAACACAGCATTTTCAGAGGGGGAAAAAAAAGCAATAGCAATGAAATATGTACTACTTTACTGCTATTGCTCTTAACTTTTTATTTCATTAATTTTGTGTAGAATCCTATTATAAAGTCTTGAATGGTAAACATTTTATGCTGCTCATGCTTTCCTTTACTTTGGCTTTTACACATCACATTAATTTTTTTTAACACAAGGAGTTTTCTATGCATTTTGTCATTTTTTCAAATGCTTTGGAAGTTGATTTTAACACTGAAATCCCCCTCTTTTCACACAAAACTTTCTGACTGATGCAGGGACCGATTTACAAGTTTGGGAGTACCTGGGCACAGATGCTTTGAGAGGGGGGGTGGGGGGGGCTTGCACCGGTGCTTACAGTGGTTTTGAGTAAAAAAAAAATATGTATCACTAATAGCGGTAATTATTAAGATAACCACTACTGACTTAAATGATTTAGTGATATTTAATAATTTTTTTGGATACTTCTCTATTATACCGTCGACCACTTTTCATAATAAAAAACTATCGCCAAAGAAACGGAAGAACGTTGTCATTGGAATATCAAAATAAATAAAATATAAGAATTTACGGACACAATTTTTATTTTAATTAATGAAATAACTAATAAGTCAGTAAAACATAATGAATAATACATGCAAATGTCAAATTAAAAACCACTTGATGACATAACAATGCACATAATGCTTCTGACATCAAGTAAATGGGACTGCATTTTTGGCGTTTAATCTTAGAGTTGGCGATAGTTTTTTGTTATGAAAAGTGGTCGACGGGATAATAGAGAAGTACCTTTTTTTTATACATTTTCTTCTTAATTTTTTAGCAATAAAAGTTTTTATAACAGCTTCATAATCAATCTTTAGTGTTCTATCTCGCTAACGATTTTTCAAAATCGGTTCTGAAAGTGAAAGTATCTTAATAAAAAAACCTGTTAACAAAACCGAAAAAGTAAAAAATGGCCTTTGCATTGATTGACCTCAACTATCCAATGGATTTTTTTTTTTTTTTTTAAATAATGAAATGCAAGCAAGATATATATAAAAAAAATTTCCCATATAATTAATATTAGCGAGCGAGTGTTTTTGCGCAAGTGAAGTATAGTTATTTTTAAATGAAAAAAATAAACAGGTTTTTCCATATTAATTTTGTGTTTTTATCGTGAAAACTTCCAGATTTTGACCAATCATTGAAAAATCTTCAGTAGCATTTGGGGGGCCCTGGAACTGTGCCTCGAATGACCTGCTGTAAATCAGGCACTGGATTGATGTCACGACTAAAAGCATCTAGAAAATGGCATTTTTATGTAATCATGGAGGATCATGGTTTCCATTTAAAAATAATGTTTTATCATCAGAAGAGGAAACTTCCCCTTCTGAAATTAACGTGCATTATCTATAAAGTAGAAACTTTATTTTCAAGCCATGAGAAATGGAATTCCACTAAATGTCATGTCATTTGGTTTCATTTTCTTTTTTTCAATATTGTTAGGAAAATGGTATATTTTTCTGTTAGCATCAAAGAAAATCTGCATTATCACTTATAAAACTAAAAAGCAGTTCAAACATATTATAATTAAGAAACCAAAAATAAGCTGCTATTGACATTTTATAAATGAAGAACTGTCTTTATGTTCAATTAATTTTTTATCGGGGGGGGGGGAGAGATCCTTTTTGAACACTTAAATTTAGAAAGAAAAACAAAACTAAATTTTGTTTTGAGGAAAAGGGTAATCAGAGCCCTTCAGCCAAAAAAAAAAAAAAAATGCTTCTTTTTGTCTTAGTGATTAATTATTTGACATTATTATTATTTCTTTTTTTGAAAATTATCAGAGAAAAATAAACTTTAGTTTATAAAATTTGAAAATTCAGATAACAGCAAGTGCCTTGCTCCCATTGTGGGCACATGTGCATATAAAATGCTTTATTTCTATAAATTTACATGTAATGTAATAGACATTTTATTTACATGTAGACATACATTTCTGTAAATGTATGTCTATGCTAAGTTAGTGCTAATACTGATTAGAATGATTTTTTCTTTTAGTTCATATTTTTTATTTAAATCTTAATGGGAATTTTCTTATTTTGTATAATAAATTAAACCTTATTTAATTACTTTTGTCAGTATTATTTTGTAACAAACTGATCTCCATATATTTTTATTTTTACCAGGGAAAATAAAATGTGCACAGAAATTGTGAGACCCAGTACAGATACGGAATAGGGCTTCTGCATGCACTGTATATGGCTATATTTAATATGAAATTGGCTGCTCACTGAGCCTTTCTTAGCCCAATACAACAATATCTCTTGTATCTATATCCCCTGTGTATTTCCCAAACCTTTAATAATAATAACGAAAGAAGCACGTTAAAAAAAAATCACTTTTATATTATCTGCCTTCCGTTTTTTAAGTAAAAAATAAATTAGCACAGGCATTAACCCACAAAATATTTGCATGTTCATTTCATTGCGAATGTAAACAAACAAACACTACCCCTGCCCCTCCATCCAAGCTGCAAAACTCACGCATGCGCAAAAATAAGTTTCTTCTCCTTACGCCAAATTCTTATGCCATAATGTAAACGCAATTTTTTCTACTCTTGGAGCAGAAAGACCCAACAGACCTGAAAGACCATATAGTGTAAACGCAGCATATTAAACGTCATGCACCGGCCGTGTATAACGTAGGTCGTTTAAAAGTCATGAATCGGCCATGTATTTCGTTAGTCGCAGCCGAACACTCAAATTATGGGCTGGACATTGACCGCGATCAGGTCCAATCAGGTTAATCGGGAATTTCATTTGAGCCTCGACCGAGGTTTTCGAGATTGAGATAGATGGTAGTTAGTTAGACGGTAGAACATAGTTAAGAAGCTTGGTGATAACATTAATAATGGCAGGCTCGCCAAGATGATTGGCGATTTATTTTTGTCAAAAATCGTATAAACCAATCACATTTCAAGTATGTCGTCACTCTCATATAGAGGCATCCTACATAGACAGGAGATCAACAAACCAAACAGTATAAAAAAAATTACATTTTCACCAGAGGGCGCTATGATCGAGTCTTTTGCCACGAATGAATAGAAATACAGCGTGTTTTTAGATATTTATGATTCAATTTAAACTACGGGAAACCTTTTTTTGAAAGATAAATTTTGTAAAAAAAAGAATTAAAAAGATTTATGTTCCAATACGTGATACATTAGGAATGAATGAAAATTCAGGCATATATTTTAAATGCATTTAGCACTTGTATGAATTGCAGAACACTTTATTTTTTAACATTTAATTTTCTTTAATTTTACTTTATTTGCAGAACACTTTATTTTTCTCAATTATAAACCTGTTGTAAATATCTTAACTAGATTTTCCATGTTTTTTATGCTAATATTTACATCTGCTACGTGGCAACACTATGTTTATGTTAAAATCATTGGCATCAGTGTAATTGTTTTTTACCTGTTAGGTAGCACTAGCACGAAGTATGTAGTCTCGTGTATATTTTATTATTGTCATTAAACTTCAGTTAATCTGATGAATCCAGTATCCTTCGATTTATTTCTGCTCTAATGGATTACAAATACTAATAAAACCACAGCGCTTGACACGGTTTGAAATAAAAATTATTTGTACATTCAGGGTTGAAATAAATGGCGCATTAGCATATATTTTGGTATGATGTTGGTATAACGGAAAAGTACCGAAAGATATCCAAAAAACTTCGTTCCAAATTAGGACAATTTCTCTGTAGACTCTATTATGGCATAGGTCAGCTTTAAAAAAAAAATTGAATAATTGTGTTACATTATGGTGTTCACATTATGGAGTCTATGAAGAAAAATCATTTCCGTTGGATTTTAATGAAGGAACAATACTTCAAATATAATGGAATTGATATGTCTCACTGAGGTGGACTAAAATATGCTATTTCTCGAGAATTAAATAAAAATCATGCAGTCGTGACATCATAATTCACTGTTATATTTTAACAGAATAATAATACTATAATTTGTTACTCATGCTATAGCCAAGCCAGTATACACGATACACGCCGGGACACATTGCTGTTATCATTATCTTTTTACACGTGAAGGTTTCGCTATGGCACTTCATTGTGAAGTTTGGTACTTTTTGAAATTCAATATTTGAAAAACGGCATAATCATTAAATTTGAAATTTATATCAAGAAAAATACAATTTTTTTATCTTTCTAACGCAGTTTGTCTAACAATTTTGTGACATACTTTTCGAGCTATTAATTTTTTCAGTAATTTCAAATGTTTCATTTTCCGAGATTAACCTATGGCAACGATGGATGGCTGTGGCTTTTCATAAATATGAATTTTACCGTAACATGAATTTTACTGTAGACTGAAAGAATTAGCCATGTGTGGCTAAAAAGTAATGAGACTCGACAGCGCAAGGGATGTGTGGCTCGAACTTCACAAAATATTTGAAAATTCATCAGACAATCATCTGTACAACATATGCCTACAATTCTTCAAATTTAATTGGTCAGATGAGGACATGACAGCTCATCTGTCAGAACTGAAAAATTTGTGGAATGATCTAATATCTAAACATACGTTTAGATCATTCCACTGCAGTGGCCTTGAAAGTAAGAAAGAAAAGAAACTTCTAGAAATACTGCTAATTTGTAAAATTTTGGATACTCTTCCTCTTAAGTATCGTTCTTTCAAATCAAGTTGGTTACTTTTAAGAGATGAAAAAAGAACCTTAGATGAATTAACGACACAATTGTATACTAGTGAAAGAGAATTAAAGAAAGATACAGATTTTACTGAAATTTTAAACCAAGAATCTTTAATAGCAAATTCAGAATTTAAACAGAAATCATTTCACAAGAAGAATACTAAGTGTAATTACTGCCATCAAAGGGGACACTGGGTGCAAATGTGCAAAAAGTGGATAGCAGATGGAAAACCACCAAAGCCAAGCGGTTCAAACACAAGGCCAGGCAAAAGAGGTAAAGGTAATTCTTCTGCAAATATGACTCTTTTTGCTGTAGATGAAGATATATTTTCTGCTGAAAAAATTCCGATGATTATAATATAATACACATGATTATAATATAATATAAACACCAATAACAGTCATTGTTTTGTTGACTTTGAAAAATTTGACCTCCCCCATAACATCACTGTTGCAAATGGAAAATCATTGCCAGCAATTGGAAAAGGTACGATTAAGATAATGACCATTGTGAATGGGAAGAACCAAATAAAATTTCTAGAAAACGTCTGGCATGTTCCAGAAATTAGCAAAAATTTTTTCTTGTATTAGCAACCCAGGATAGAAACCAGAACAGTATATTCGATTCAAGATTTAAAGACTGTTATATAAAAATTGATGATGAAGCAGTCCTACATGGTTCACGAAATTTGGAGGTGGTCTTTTCAAAGCTGCTATGAAGACATTAGCTCCAGAGACCCAAATCGATATAAACATGGCTGTAAGCACAGATTCGATTCTTCAACTTTATCATGAATGTTGGGGTCACCAACACACGTAAAATCGATTATTGAAAAGAAATTGAATGTCAAAGTTAAACTTGACATGAAATTATGCGAAACCTGTGTATATGGGAAGGCTCATCGTCTACACACTTCAGTTGAAATAGGGAACATGCTATAGTAAAAATTTCAGAGTGATCCGAGCATTTTTACGCGAGTTAGAGCACGGACAGACGGCCATACGGCCAGACAAACCGAAGTCATAAACACTTTTCAACTAGGTTGGAAAGTGTTAAAAAGAAATAGAACTTGGTATATATTCCCTCGACCAAAAGGAAGAAAAGTCGTTAAATGCAAGTGGGTTTTCAAGAGAAAATATAACAAAGATGAATACATTGAAATATATAAAGAACGATTAGTGGTCCGTGGTTAAACCCAGGTAGAAGGAATCGACTACAAAAAGACGTTCTGCCCTGTGATAAAATCAAAATCTATTAGAACTTTGCTGGCATTCTCAGTCGAACAAGATTGTCAGGTTCATCAGCTTGATATAACTGCAGCCTATTTGAATGGAAAATTAAGTGAGACAGTTTTTATGGAACTGCCACTTGTGAATCTACATGAAAAGCCAAGTGAAGAAGTTTGTTTGTTAAAAAAGAGCCTGTATGGCCTGCATCAATCTAGAAGAGAGTGGAACATATGCCTCGATAAATTTCTCAAATCAGCTAAACTGACAAGATCAAGAGCAGATCCATGTGTTTACTTTAATAAGAAAAGCAAATTGACTGTAGGTGTGTATGTAGATGATCTCCTTGTTATGTCCAGTAAAGTTTCCACTATTCAAGAATTTAAAAAAAGTTATTGGAAGTGTTTTTTAAGTCAAGGATCTAGGAGAAATAAATCATCTACTATCAATTAGAATAAATAGAAATAAAGATGGTTCCATGATTCTCGACCAAAGTGCTGATGCATCTGAGCTGTTGCAAAAAACTGGTATGTTAAATGCTAAAGGAGCATCAACACTTCTAGATCCAGATAAGATATAGGCACCAACATCCAATGATAGTATGTTGAATGCGGAAAGAGCATTAACGCATAGACAGCCTGTAGGGGTGCTCTTGTACCTGGCAGGAGGAACAAGACATAACTTAGCATTTGCTACTACCTGCATGAGTCAGTTCAATAATTGTCCAAATAAGGAACACTGGTCTGGTATACAACATATACTCCGTTGCTTAGCTCATACCAAGGAGTTAAAGTTTGAAGGAGGAGTTCGTGCAACTCAAAAAAGTCTTAAAAGTTAATAGTTCTTGAAAAAGGATAAGATAAAATTCTCTTACCTTTTCTGAAGGTGTTCTCACCGCTTAATTCTTTGATATATCCATATATTATTGGTATCCATTGTTTAAGTCGTTCGCACTGCATATATCACCTTTTTGCTGAAAACTAATTTATATATTAGTAGGAGACTAAATAAATGCACACATCTTTCTCAATCTTGATTATATATATATTAAGTATTTTAGAGCATTTGGACGTTACAAGAATTAACATTTACATTTAGTTTAGATTATATTTTTGTTGACATCTTTGAGCTTATTCGCTCTACGTGTTTTTTCGTTTACGTTTTGATACAGGACTAAAGAATTAAAGTCATAAAAGCAGAGTTCAGAGTTTTTCATTACATCATTCTTACGTCTTTGGAAATTACATATGTTGCAAGGTTTCTGCGTAAGAACGTAATCGCACTAATAATGTTTTTACTTCCTGCTATAATTATTGTTCCAATGTCTTTAACATATTTCATATAATAATAGTTCATCAATTTAGAAAAGCTTTTGTTCATTTACTTGAAGTTGAGTGGCCATAAATCTTATTTTGTAATTCACTATGCGCTGAAAGAATTGTTGATTACTTGATGCTATATCTTCTCTTTATAGACGATCAAGGTCTTTTTATTTTTCCCCATTGCAAGAGGAAATGAAAATTAGGTTTTTTGTTTATTAATTTCTCGTATGAGGTTAATATTTACAATAAAGTTAACATTGCAAAAGACAGGAAGGAAGCTAGAAAAATTCTGTGACTCTGATTGGGCTGGCGATCGAGTTGATCGGCTATCATTCAGTGGTTATGTTGTATTACTTGCAGGTGGGGGTTGTGTCATCGAGAAGCAAGAAGCAGGGGACAACTGCGCTGTCTACAGTTGAGGCAGAATATTTTTCAATGTGCCATGCTGCAAAAGAGGCATTATGGTATCAAACCTTTTTGCAAGAAATTTTGGATGTATATTTCTTGAACACTCCTCAAAATATATTTGTAGATAATCAAGGTGTTATTTCTCTAGGCAAGAATCAGGTTACATCAGAACGTAACAAGAACATTGAACTCAGATATTTTTTCCTACGTGAAAAGGTAGAGGGAAAACTGCTAACCTTCACATATGTGTCATCCAAATTGAATAGTTCCGATATCTTTACCAATAGTGTCACCAGGACAATTATGGAATATCACAGACTCAATGTAGGACTGCAATACTAATGGAGTACAGTAACGCTACTGCAAGCGTTTAAAAGTTTTTCAAAATTGAAGTTACTATGGATGAGTAAGTATTCATAAGAGTGCTTGCTGAATCGTCAGAGGGGGTCACAAAGTCAATGGTAGCAGGCGTATAATCAAAATCACTTGGAGAGGTGCAGTCAGGAGTCGTCACAGGCTCGAAATGTTTCGGAGAAGGGGTCACGGAGTCGTGGTTAACAAGGGTCATGATAGCATCCTCAGCAGAATCGTGCTTCATCTGAATCGTAGCAACAGCAGTAGCGGCGATATTACGAAAGGTCCATCGGTTCGGTTTGGTCATTTAGTCCTAAATCCAAAATATTTCCTTTCGGATTTCCGTATTGTCTGTATTTGAACTGGTGCTGATACCAACGCACGAGATCCGGCGTCACTATCTGGATCGCTTTATCGAGAGGGAAGGATGCAATGGTAATGACCTGATGCAAGCTCAGCAGTTTTTCTTCAGGAGTTGCTGGTGTAGGAGGAGAGCATACTTTCAGTCACGAGAGCCCCGGAATCCAGTTCCAAGAGCACGGGATCATCATCCGAGGAGCTCGTAGCAGCAGAGGTGGATGAAATCTGGCAGGCAAGTGGCGGAAGTTCATTCACTTCCCCTTCCTCCTCCTCTTCTTCATCCCCGATCACAGCTTCTAAGATGAACGGCGTCCTCACGGATCGTCGGTACATGACACCGTCAGGAGTGGATTTCCTCGGTGCGTCTCGGGTGGGGTTGATGCATTCAAAGGGCGAGTGTCGAACCTCGTCTGATTTCAAGAGATGCAGGGAAAATAAACTCTTGTTGGCGGCATAAATGACGTAGAGGGTCCCTTCCGGAATGTAGTAGCATTGATGAGGCATCAGAGTCCTCTTGCTGTACAGACACCGATCGTCTACGGAAAACAATTTATTTTTTAGTTTGATTTTATGAAGGTAGCGTCTCTCCGCATAGTAGAAGAGTATCTGCACGGCGCCCACCTGGTAGAGATGCAAGGTCCCTTCTTCTACTTTGCGTTGGCCAAACGTGAAAAAGCTTTTCACCACAAAGTAATTGACTTCTTACTTGAAACAGGTCCTGGTATCATAATTTTCCGCAAATTGCCCCGACATCCTTCTTTAGTTTGCGGTACTGGCTCTTGATTGGCAGCGCAGGAATAAGTACTGTCACGTGATGTCTGCCGCGAGACGCTAGTGCCTTTCGCATCCGTATGGTACATCAAAGTTTTATATGTTGTTGGGAGGCATTGTGAGATGAATTCTCACATTGTTGTTTTATTTTTTTATCGGCATTTTCGTACGATATGCTTTACGGTGCTTCAATGTTTATCTTTCTTCCAACCCTTTTGTTTTTTTTATAAGATATCGCTTCATTCAGCCTTTTGGCCGCGGAAGATTGTATGCGTATGTTTTCGCTTTCATCGCAATGCGAGATTTTTCCCAGCACTCATTGACTATTCGAGATTTCGTTTCTCCTCTTAGCATTTCAGCGCCTTCCCGCGCATGCTCTGTATAGGCGACGCTATCTTTGAAATCATCTCTTGCAGGACATCATTCGAACGGCATTTTTGAACTTTCGTTTCTCTTACGACTTTCAAAATCGTCTGCGCATGGTTGCGTTGACAAATAGGAATAGTTCGGGTTTCGCTTTGCCATGCTTATTCGTTTGTTTAATTACCGTTGGTTTTAAATTCTAATCAATTAAATTGAACAGCCCGTGTTTTCACTTTGGCCTTTCCCTTATTTGGTGTATATATTTTGACAGCAACCTTTTTAGTCAGTTTTTTTGGTGGGAGCTTGTTGAGAATTTCGTGCCGATCTTTTTATATTTTTAATTTTTGCCATTTTTATTCAATTAAAAATTCCTTAAGAGCCAATTTCTTGATGGGTTTACGATGTCTTCATATAATAACTTGAGTGTGTTGTTTCTAGCATTTCTAGTTTGTGGCCAAAAGGGAAGTCATATTTTCTTCACTTCATTAATATCTAACTATAATAAAGAAGGACGTTTGTGAATGTTTGTTTCTCGGTTGTGTTCTGAAGAGACCGCTGCACGCAAAGCTACCAAATTTGGCGGGAAGGTACCTCTATGCATGTAGTTTTGCACCTCGAGATCCGATTTTGGAATTTTTGAATAGATTTTTTAAATTTAAATTTTTTATGCCACTCTTACTGTTTTTGCCGTCTCGCTGCGATTTACCCATATTAGTAACCGAAATCCGGTTCTAATCTTTTAGCCTAATATAGTAAATTTTGTCCTCTTTTCAATAAAGTTTATGTGAAATTCGTACAGCAATTTTTGAATTTTTGGCGATTTTTTTCCTTTGACACTAAGAAAATTTTCCCAAAATGCTTGACTGGTTTAGTGGCTGTTTCCATTTCAGCCTCAGCTACGCTCAGAATCCATGCGCGTAACCAGGGGGGGCACTGGGTGCCCGGGACCCCCCCCGCTCACGCAGGATTTTAAAATCGAATTTAAATAATCAAAATTCATAAAAAAATTGAAAGCAAGGTTATATAAAAAAATAGTTATTATTTTTATTTTTCATATATTATCACTCCCATAGAACACAATCATTTCTCAAGTATCATGATACAATAACTGATAATTAATATTTTTCGCATTACATTTGTGCTCATTCAGCAATATTTTATAAAGTAAAATATTTTAGGATGCGAAATATTCTGTACGCAGGCGCCAGACACTACTGGCGCGTCCTTTTGGTAACGTTTGCAAGGCGTCAGTGGCATTAGATGTTCACACTGACACTAGACTTTTTTTTTTCACTGAGAGTATTTCCGGAAAACAGAAGCATTTCCACTTACATATGGAAGCTATGCTTAATTATTTTTTTATCTTTTAAGTAAAAGAAAAAAAAGACTCAACAAAGTGGTAAATTATAAAGCCAAATCATTTGAGGGTTTTCGAGAAGAGAAAATTCTGTTGTTTTGTTCAGTTTTAGTTTTTCATTCTCTTGTGCTTGTATCATTCCGAAGTAGGCCAAATGAAAATTATATTTAATTTATAAATATACTTCACACTTTATCATGTGAATTAAAAAAAAACATGGGACGACCTGAAAAGAGAAAACAAACGTTAGAAAAATCTGCAAAAAAGTGCAAGACAATTGAGGATGTTTTAAAACAGAAAATAATTGTTCAATATTGCGTCAAATCTTCAGAAAATCTTCTCTCTCTTAAAACTGTTGTCAAATTCCCTGCTCAACAAATGCGAAACTTTTTGACGCATTTTAAGACTTATTTTTAAACGTAAAGGCACAAAATTGGCAGGCCTGTCTATTGAAGTGATTTGGAATCGAATTACGTTTTCCATTTTTTTGATAAATAAAATATTTATCAAGCGACTTTAGTCATGTGACGGCAGGTTTTTCTCCTTTCTCTCACTGTCACGTCCGGAAATTTGGTTCAAAACACCAACTTTGACAGTAGTTTCTGAAAATTACGTTTACCAATCAATGGAAAACGTCTTTAGATTACAACATTTCTGAATAACAACACCCACCAGTTTCAAGCATTTTCGAACAAAAAAAATTTAAAAAATGTGTCAATTGATTTTCCAATGAAAAAAAATTAAAAAATATGTCAGAAAGTGTCTCTTTGGATTTGTTTTGCATTTATGAACAAATAGCCTATGAATTCTGGAAAAAAAATGAAATTTTTTAAATTCAATAATTTTTTGTTAAGGTGGTCTGGGATAAATTTGCATATATGTATATGTTATTTATAAGTATGTTTCATTATTATCTTTTTTAAATCTACATATTCAAATTTTTTCCGAATGTAAATTTAAAAAATTAAAATTTAATTTTTAAAAACGAATTTTAGACGTATTTAAAATTGATGTAGGATAGATGTACCAGTAATGAACGCCCTTCCAGTAATGGACATCCCCCGAATGTTTTTGGATTATAAAAATATAACCAATAAAAATTTTGCTTTTATTTATTTTATCATAATTCCCCTTGTATGTTTGATAATCTGGGTTTAAAATGACCTTTTCTTTTAAGATAATCAGTAGAGGGGAATTGAGAGTTCAACCTCATGAGGATCAATGATGTGGTGGAGGGAGGGAGTGAAATCATACTATAGTACGATGTGAAAATAACACTTTAAAACGTAGAAGGGGTCATAAGGGTGTACTATAGGAGGAGGGTATAAATGTGAGGGGGCTAACTTTCGTAGGGGGGGGGGCTTAATTTTTTTAGGATCAAATTTAAATGTTAGATTGAAGTCTGCTATAGGAGCAGCTTATTTTTGAAGGAGCGGCTAACATTTTTTAAGGGGGCCTAATTTTTTTTAGGATCAAATTTAAATGTTAGATTGAAGTCTGCTATAGGAGGGGGTATAAAATGGAGGGGCTTATTTTTGAAGGAGCGGCTAACATTTTTTAAGGGGCTTATTTTTGAAGGGGGCTTAATTTTTTTTAGGATCAAATTTAAATGTTAGATTGAAGTCTGCTATAGGAGGGGGTATAAAATGGAGGGGCTTATTTTTGAAAGGGCGACTAACATTTTTTAAGGGGGCTTATTTTTGAGGGGGAGGGGGCTTAAATTTTTTTTTTTGAATTTTAGAATTGATTTTCAGTTTGAAGGCGAAACTGAGATCAAAAATTTTTTTGGTTGCGCCCTCTATCGACAGGAACTGGAGTTTTTTTTTTGAAAGTTTGTTTTCAAGCTTGAATAAAAAAAACATGTTATACTTATGCACAGGCTATGGGTCCCCCAACATATATTAAAAAAATTAATGTATGTTGTATTAGCTGTTCGAGACAAGGGTTTCATGAACACAACTTCACTCACTGTGGCCCACATTGTGCAGAAATATACATAAATTTTATATGCAACTGTTTTATCTTCATAAATTATATATAGTTTCAATTAGTATCTTCATTAATTTTATCTTCATAAATTATATACAGTTTCAATTAGTATCTTCATTAATTTTATCTTCATAAATTATATACAGTTTAAATTAGTATCTTCATTAATTTTATAAATATAAGAGTGTGATGTTCATGAGATTTTTTTTTCCAAACAATATTTTATTCTTCTTCTGTTCTGTGAGATTCTATTTCACGATGACCATAGGCAAAACTTGAAATTCCGTTCGATAATAAAAATCGTTTATCATCGAATGGACATAAACACTTTTTGTTTTGGTTCACTGTATATAGTTCGTGTTTGTCTTGTAAAATTCTAGTTTGTTGTTGAAAACTTTTTTTTTTTTCAAACAGACACGAAACATAGTCTTGATGTGTTAGTTTTTTTCTCACGATCCGTGTTGATATCCCTTTAGCCCTTTTCTTTTCTTCTACATCAGACTTCAGAGAATACATTTTCGCTTTGAGACCGACAAATTGAAGGGCGGCCTCTCCGCAAAGCTCATCCTTGAACTTACTGAGTACCTTCTTGTTATTTTCTGAGTACAAAAAATGATTTTTAGGATACTCGGAAAAGTCAAACCTTTCTGCTTGCAATCTCATGTCTTCATAAATGTCGGTCGTTTTGATGTGATATGTTAAACTGTCGGTATCTGTAAACAGAAGCGTAGCTTTATGTTTGTAGGTTTTTTGATATACTCATAATGGAACTGATACATTAAACATTTAGAAAGTTCCAAAATACAAAATCCTACATATGTGGGACGATTCATATATACATTTGCCTTAACCCTTTCGACGGCTACCAACTCGTTACAAAATTGTTTAACATTTTTGTAGTTAGGAGACGCTACCAGTTTTTGTGCGCGGACTTCATCATTGCACAACTCAATAGATCGGCGTCGTCTTAAATTTTCGATAGTTTTTCCATAAATGGAATTATTGAGCAGCTTGAAGAAGTCCTTGTCAAACGATGAAGTCACATTTTTTTCTTTTTTCCGTATTGAAATCTGTATAACTTTTTAACCAGGGGGCTTGATTAAACTTGAGTACTTTATGTATTTTAGTTAAAATTAATCCATGTTTTAAATAAAGCTTTAAATTTCTGTAATGAAGTATGTAATTTTTCTTATCTTCTAGACTTGTTATTAATTTGGGGGTTCCTTTAAATTTCCTATTTTGTAGTAGAGACTTGGCGTAGGGTGACAACATATCTTCCGTCACAGTCATTCTTTGTGGGGCTAGGGGATAGTCATTATGTAATTCGTGCAGATGTGGTGGGTAGTGGAGATCAACTTCAAAGATGAATCCCTCATGCGCTTCATCATTTAATGCTAAGATGGATTCTGCACTAAACTGAGTAGCATCTCCCCATTCAAAACCTCCGTAAGGCAGGTACTGACTCATACTCCAGCCGTACAAATTATTTGTGTCCCAGTACATTATGTAACTGGGAGTGTCATATTTGTTGAAATCGGGTTTAAAGGGAATGTTAGCAGTCGCAAAACGATGTGAAATTCGCGATACACCCCCTCTAACACTTTCTTCGACGAACAGGAGCATGTCGATATCTGTTAGGAGTTCTAAGCGAACATCAGCCATTTTGAGACAGGCTTGCCAGAAAAGTCCCGGTGCTGTGAATACACGTGACAGGCGTCAATTAAATAAAATTTTTGGCAGAGTGTTCTAAAGTTTTGAAACACATATGTCAATAATAATACGTCAGTTTTAACATATAAATTATGATACTGACCAAGTGTTTTAATTTTAAAGGATTTTCAAACGTTTTCCGCATGCAAATAATCTTGGGTACTTATGGACTCTTGAGTCAACTGGTTGAAAAAGGCTTCGGGCGGTGGGAGTTTCGTTTCATTAAAATTTTCCAGAGACTTAACATGATCATAAGGATACACCCCTTTTCTTTTTAAAAGCTCCAAATCGGTGTTTTCGGGAAATTTTTCTTTTAGTAGGGTAAACTGGTTTGGTTCCAGATTTTGTACCAGTTTTTCCAGCGAAGACGGCATAAATTGCAAAGAATCTAGAAATACTAGTTGAATAGGGCATCCGGGTTTCATTAATTTAAATGTAATGTATTTCTCTAAGGTGCTTGCAATTACTTCAATACTATATTCTTTAAATTTTCCAAGACTGCACATTATGTGGTGGGCATCGTAGTGTTTTAAGTTATGAAAAACTACGGGGATTATCTTGGGTTGACGACAATTTAGATTGCAACCCACATGCGCTGCTCCTTGATATTCTGAGGTTAAATGATTATGGTCGCGTACGCGATCTTCCCCTAATGCTTTCTTGCATATACAGCATTCAGTTGCTTCCCTAAACTGTATTTCTTCCTGCGCTGTTAACTGCCTGGGTTTTATTTCCATTAATTCCTTTCCCAAAGCTTCCTTTTCAAACATAATTTTTGTCAGAAAGTGATCGACTGCATTCTCCCCGCGGTATACTTCCACGCTTCTATTTTTTATCATTTTTCCGTCCGGTCCAACGATTACGTATGCATAACCGCAAGGGATATGCTGTGTTTTTTTCTGTGTGAAGGATTTAGAAATGGACGGACTAGCAGAATTAATTGGCAGCAGCAAACTTTCAAAGTCTGCATGGATCACGTACACGATTGGATGCTGCATGTGGATTGCGGTAAACTGTAGGAGATTATTATCTTCTAAGGGCAATTCAATGATTTGTGCAGCTCTTTTTTTATATAATTTGGTATGATTTTGAAGCAAATCATTCCGCGTATAGAAATGAAAACATCTATAACAAAAAAAACTGCTTGCCATTATGGTGTGTGCGATCCCCCAAAAGACGTGAGAAATTACGAATTAACCCTTTAACGTTTATTGGTTTCCCTAGGAAACCACAAAACTTTAATTACGAAATTCAACAATGACAGCAGAATTTTAATAGAAATGTTTTCCATTTATTATGTATGTGAAATATCGCTTTTTTCTTATATACAAATAAATTTGATCATAATTTCCGGTGTCAATCATTTATTTCAACATTTCAGCAATTGAAGTGCTTTATCCGTTAAAGGGTTAAAACGTAATGTTGATTTTTGTCTTGAGCAATTAAGAGCAGATTTATTACCTCTTCATCTTCTTTTTCTGAAATGTATAGAATGGTTAACTTGTGATCTTCATAGCCAAAAATATTTATTCGCAGGTTATTTTGAGCTTCTACTTGTGGAATTTTTTGGTAGGGTACCGGATACTGTATGTTTTTCATGTTTAAGTCCTTTTCAAAGGGGATGTAATGACTAACACGTTCTGGATACTCTGTATAATCAAAATCGAATCGGTGTGCCAAGAGACACCACGCTAGGCACTTTTCGTCCTCAAAATTTTCGATGTTTAAAAGGGCTTTTTTATCAAGCAACTTTTTAGGTAGATGAATGTAACTGCTTCCCCGAAAAGGGTTAAATTTTGAAATTTTAATGTCTAGATTTTTTATTTCTTTTAAAGTCCAGCCAGAACCACGCTCCAAAAAATTTTCGTAGCGGGAAATTATTTTTGAATAAGCTTCTTGAAGCTGTTCTGGAATAGTGCATTGGTATGTTGTTGAGTCGTGTCGCTGTGAAAATAAGTTCCGAGGATTTCTGTTTCCAATTCCGGGGAGATTCTTTCCATGATGACATAACAAACTAAATGCCATTTAATCGATCCTTTTTCTTCGATGGCTTGTTCGATATGTTCGATAATTTCATTTTCAATTGAATTAAAAAATGATTTAAAGTCAAAAGAATTTTCTTCATCTGGTTCGATGAAAATCGATCTGAATGTATTGAGGGCATCTGACGGAATTTTGATTAGATCTTGGGGTAATTCTTCTCTTTTTAACATATATCAAAGGTGAATTGCTACTGTGTTGAGTGCGGATATGCAGATATCAAAGGTGAATTGCTACTGTGTTGAGTGCGGATATGCAGATTTAAATTTTGTTTTGTTGAAAATCTTTGTTTACACTCCCTACACGGATATTTCGGATTTTCATGATTTTTTAGATGTCTTCTAAAATTATCGTGTCTATTAAATTGTAAGTTGCATATTGTACATATAAAATTTGGACTTTCGGTGTTATGAGATTTCTTGTGACGTATTAAATTACATTTGTTCCAAAAATTCTTTTCGCAAATATCACATGTGTGAGTACCCTAAAAAAAGAAAAAAACCTTTATTCATTAAAAATTTTTCTAAACACTTAAAAATTTATTTTAAAACCTAAAATGAAAGATTCTTTTAACCTATCTTTAATTTTTCTAACACCTTCAAAAAGTTGAAACTAAAACTTCAATTAAGACTAATGAAAAAAATTTACTTTGAGTCACATTTTTTTTAATTTTTAGTTTTGTTCGTAAAATGAATAGACCTGACTATTTAAATATTTTATGTTAAAGGCATAAGATATTTTAGAATATTCTAAAAACAACTGAATTCGCGCAAACCTGAAAATCATGCATAAAAAAATAAAATAAAACAAGAGGGGAAAATTCTGCTATAAGGCAGAATATAGATTGCCACACACGGCTTTTATTTAAAAAATAAATAAACTAGCTGTAACTCAGAATAAAAACGCAATGACAAATAACAATTTTAAAATATCTAAATAACAAATAAAAATTCCCCTGTTAAAGTGTTGAGTTGTTGAATAACCATTCGATTCAGAAAAATATTTTTCTACCACTGAGCAATTTTTCTTAATGAAATTTAATTCATGTTGCTATGGCAGCAGACGATAAAACGATATCTTTGAAATAAGGGAATAAATAGAAGAAAAAATTTTGTGGATGTTTGTGATAAAATGTTTTTCTTTATTTTTTAAAAATGTATATACATAATTCACTTTTATATTTTAACAGAATAATAAGTTTACTATAATTCGTTACTCAAGCTATGGCCAGTATACACGATACACGTCGAGCCACAAGGTTCTTTCTCCGTGGCCTTTATCATTATCTTTTTACGCGTAAAAGTTTCGCTACGGTACTCCATTGTGAAGTTTTGTAATTTTTGAATACTAATACCTGAAAAACGACATAATTATTAGATTTGAAATTTATATCAAGAAAAATACAATTTTTTACCATTCTAACGCAGTTTGTAAAACAATTTTGTGACAATTACTTTTCGAGTTATTAATTTTTTAAGTAACTTCAAATGTTTCATTTTCCGAGATTAACTGTGGCAACGATGGATTGCTGTGACTTTTCATAAACATGAAAAATGATAGAGATTGAAAGAATCAGCCACCCTGTGTGTGGCTAATAACAATAACCTGATTTGAAGTGGATGCTCCTTCATTAACTGGCTGGTTCATGCGTGAATGAGTAAGTTTATGTCGTCTGAGAGCGTCTTTTCTTGAAAATGTCTTGAAACATAGGTTGCAAGTCAAATTCTACAATATATTAAAAAAGAAAAAAAACATTTTTATTTTTTGATTCTCCCTATTAATTATTTTTTTAAATCTCGAATATAAATATTTTTTTTAACCTCTTGTATGGTTTCAGAGTGGAAAGCCGATGAATCCATATTTTTATGCGTCTTCATATGTCGCATAAGGTTATCTCGACGCGTGAAACTTTTGCTGCACAAAGCACACACGAGCTTTAAAAAAAAAAAAAAAAAAAAAAAAAAAAAAAAAAAACCTTTAATTCAAAATGTATTCTCTAACTTAAAAATAAAAGATTTTTGTATAACGCTAAGTGAATAATGTTTTAAAACTGTATGTAGATTTTTCTTTAGCATTTAGCTTTAAATTTATAATTATTCATAAAAGCGAGAATTTTGCACACACAGACACACGATTACAAAGAAAATTTCATGAAACATTCCTGACAAGAGTATTGAGAATTTCGGTGTAACCTAAAAAATTCTCGACCCCATACATTACACGTATAAATTGGTCTTGTTTGTTTATGTATAAGTTTCTAACGTTTTAAAGCATCAAACCTCGAAAAAGTTTATACATGAGTGAACACCCTAAAAGAAAAAAGTGTTTTTAACTATTAAACTTGTGTTTTTAACGCAATTTTTCTACGAAATCTAACATATAAAAATAACAACAACAAAAAAGTTATGATAAATTTTTACCTTTGTTTTCGCTTCTTGTATATAAGACGAAGGGCTTTCAGAAAAACCTGTTTCATTTTGCAGAAGGATCGGAATCATTCATTTCATTAATTAAATCTTGATCAATCTAATAATAAAATTATAAAACTTTTTAATCTAAATTTAGTTTTGATTAAAACTTTGCGGAAAAACACGAAAGTTTTTTTTTTACATACGAGGATTGGGGTTTCTACAGATTCTAAACCCTTTGATGAATGTTTATTTTTTAGATGGTGCTTTAAGCTTTTGATTCTTGCAAAAATCATGTGACAAAATCCACATGAAAAATTCTAAAAAAATAAATATATTTCTTTTTTCGCCCGAATACTTTAAAAAGTTTGATATACCTTTTCATTTAAACACTTGTTCAATGTTATTCTTAAAACCATCGGGTCTGTAACCCTTTTACTTTAAATCGTTAGTGATTAAACACATATATATATATATATATATATATATTTAAAAAATATTACTTTCAATTGAAAAAATAATCCAGTTAAAAATTTTTACTAGTATGATATTTCTTTTTAAACATTATTCGCATGTTATTATTGCTTTCTAATGGAAAAAAAAGTTTAACAAAATTAAACTTTAAAGCAAATTTTAACCGTATTTTCTTTTTCGATTTATAAATCCAAATATGATTGCGAATTAATAAAACGTCACAGAAAAAAAAAAAACATTTAAAATAAATCAGGTTTTCATTTAACAAAAAAATTTCACTGTATTTTGTTTTCAATTTATATATCCAAATATGATTACGAATTAATAAAACGTCACAGAAAAAAAGAACAACATTTAAAATAAACCAGGTTTTCATTTAACAAAAAAATTTCACTGTATTTTGTTTTCAATTTATAAATCCAATTATGATTGCGAATTAATAAAACGCTAAAATAAATCCGGTATTTATTTTACAAAATTAAGCTTTAAAGCAAATTTTAACCGTATTTACTTTTTCGATTAATAAATTAATAAACCATACAAGTATAAAGATTCGTACTTGCTTTTTAAAAATTAAACAATAAAAGTAACCAAGATCATTTTTAAATACTTCAATAAACAAGACAAGTATATTTTTCCCCCCAAAAAAATAATGTACAAAATAAAACTTACCGAAATTTCAGACATAACTTTCTTGCTTAATCCAAGTAGCGTTCAGGAAGAACGAGCACATACACACACACAAAAACTGAGAATGATAAATCAAGCCTTGAAGCTTGCTTTTTATATATTTTATCAGCAATTGTTTTAATCCATATATTGTCTTATCACATAAAACCGTTAGCAGGTGAGAAATAAAGATTCACGACAGTTTGCTTTTTATCTCAAAACTGATTTACCCTAGGATAACAAACATGCTTCTATTGTATGTTTATTTAGTGGATAAACCATGTTGTTTTCTTAATCTCTCACTAGAAAATGAAGATTATCTTCGATGATTAACACAGAAAAAAATAGTGAGTATGCAAAATTTGTTGTTTCTCACGGCAGCAACCCATGATTTGATTATCTATACTAATAAAAGAAAGTTTCGCTCTCTCTGTGTGGGTGTGTCTGTCTGTGTGTGTGTGTCTGTTGGCGATGGCTAGGAAAATCTAGCCCACCTAGGAGGCTGGAAATTTAGGTGTGGATAGTCCAAGGTCTGACCATGTGCACCTGAGTCTCAGAATTTTAATATTTTCCCGCATAGCATGCACAGTCACGGTGACGTCATTGTGACGTCACTGTTTGTCACGTACGTCACGTCACATCTGTGATCAAAATGCCACCACTTTGTAACGTCACACTGTGATCAAAATGCCACCACTTTGTAACGTCACACTGTGACCAAAATGTGAACGTCTTGGAGATCTAAAGAAAACTTAAAATAAACTTTAGAACATCTTATGGCATAAAGAAAATTACTTTTTGACAGCTTTAAAAATTTTTGTGACGTTGCAATGACGTCACTAAAACTCACATAAGTCCCGTAAAACCTATGACCAAAATGCCAACACTCTGTGACTTCACGGTGTGATCGGAGAGTGAATTTGGAAAAAAAACTGATAAAATATAGATTTTGAATTATGTCATGTACCTAAATCATTAATAAAAAATATTGTCACACACTATTTAAATATATTGAGTATTTCCAAAATAAAATAATAAATAAATATCTGTCTACATATATGAGGCAGATAATTTTTTACAATTTTCATTACCATTTTCATGAAATTTAACAAAATATACTATATAATACACAGGTAAAAATCCTTAAATAGAAATTTAGTTACTTATCGAGTTATAAGCAATTCATGTCACGTGACGACCAGTTTTTCTACTGTCTTTCACTGTCACGTCGGATATTCAAATCGAAACGCCGACTTTGACATTCTTTTCTGAAAGATCTTCTGCTTTTAACAAAAAATGGAAAAGGTTTTTCAATAACATAGTTTCTGAATAAAACCACGAGCCAATTTCGTGTATTTCCGAGCAAAAATGGATTAAAAACATGTTATAAAGTATATGTCATTCCTACAGCAATTTATCCAAAACTGGCCAGTGCTTAGTAAGATGTCACCTCTATTAAATATATTGCTCTTTTCAATAGAGTGTAAAAAATGAAAAATTTGTACTTAAGAAATTTGATGGCAATTTAAATTTATATCGAAATTACTTTATAAAGCCTATTAAATCAATTTTTATTTAAAATTTATCTTTACTTTTGACGTCTAAAGCAAATGCAATGGAATAAAAAATATATAAAAATGTAAATTTTCACAGCTTATTTCTAAGAATACAAAACTCTCTCATATAAAAAAAGAATATTATAGCATCATAAGAAGTTCATTTTTCAGCCATATAAATTATAAAGGTTTTGAAATGTCTTTATTTAAATTATTTTCTTCCTATATCATTTGCTAGTTGTTATTTTGTTGTGTTTAAACAATACTGCGCGCGCATATTGAAGGCAGACGATTTTTTCTCATTCGAAGTTCGGATTAGCGTGTGTTGCGTTCTTTTAAGTTTGTAGATTTATACTGTGTGAGTAAATTAACGTTTTAAACTGAACAATCTCCATTTTAAAGTAAACCATCCATTTTAACATCTCACTGTGTCTAGCCGGGTGCGTTCATAAGGCCTGGGTGATATTTGATTTCTCAGATCTATGAACACACCTCTTCTGCTGGAATAATTTGAAAATTATTGTAGTGGATTTACAGTCTAATTTTTCAACGAAAGAGAAGCAGATAAGGAGCATTCCATCATAACCCCTTTACCTATAGATCAGCAGGTAACTTTTAATGTCTTCGCAGTTTTGTTAATAGTGCATGTTTAGTACTAGTACATTTAATAGTGCATTATTTAAAAGTTAAGATGTTTAAATTTTCTTTTTAAAAATCACTTGTATTAAATTTTATCTTTAATGTTTAAAATTTTTTTAAATAGACTGTTTGGAAAAAAGCTTAAAGTATTTACTAACAATATGTATTGTAAATGTAAAGTGTTATATAAAATGAGGAATTTATTTAATATTTTGCGTTTCTTAGTTCAATTTTCATAGTTATTCATTATAATTAAAAACATTGCAATTTTTAAAACTATTAATATTTGATTTGCAATTTGATAATTTCGTTGCTAGTGTAGGTTTCCAGAAATAATTTTCCGGTATATTTGAAAAAAATGTGACAATTTAATGCATTGAATAATTTTTTTGTCGAGATATGTCAATGTTAGGTGCACAAAAATAATAAATATTGATGAAACAATAAAATAACTGTTTAGTTAAGGTAATTTTTCCAGTTGTGTTATCGAATGTTTTTACTGTAAAAATTGATATTTAAGTTCGGCATTTAGTATTCTATCAAAAACTATAAATAAAATAATTTGTAAAGAAAAAAATTTATAATTTTTTTTTGGCATTTATGATCTTATGTTCTATATTTCATTTACAACGAAAACTGTTTTACTGCTTGATACAATGTTTATTATTTAATAATATCGCACAATAGGTATATCTATTATTTATTTAATAATATCGCACAATAGGTATATCTATTATTTAAATTGATTCCTAATATAAATTTTTCAGAATGCTTATTTTAAAATGTATACTTATATTTTCTTTAAAGTTGTTCTCAAATACAAAATAGCTAATTTCTGGCGTATTTCTGAATTCATTTTTATTCGGAAATACATGAAATATGCAGGTGTTCTTATTCAGAATAGTGTAGATGTGCCAGTAATGGACCGCCTTCCAGTAATGGGACACCTTCAATGTTTTTGGTTTATAAAAAAATAACCAATAAAAATTCAACTTTTTTTATTTCATTAATATGCTATCTTTAAATTCTAGTTTTAAATACAATCATAATATCAATAATCTATTACTTTTTGTGAGGTGTCCATTACTGGAATTTAGGGTGTTTTGATTTATTTCTGTTGTTTACAATTAAATTTCGATTCACATTGGGAAATGTGACTATAAGCATGGTTAAATATTGTTGGTAGAGTAATATAATATTAAAAATTTTTGAATATAACAATTATAACTATTAATTAAAAAATAATTTTTAAAGAAATTCCTTAAGGGTGTCCATTACTGGCACATCTACCCTATATATAATCGAATGGCGTTATCCATTTTTTGGTAACGGCAGATGATGTTTCAGAAAACACTATCAAAGTCGGTCACGCTGCGCGTCAGAAACGGGTAAAACGTGACCGAAATTGATCTTAAGTATTACATTTATCTAAAAATGGAAAACGCTATTCATTCCAAATAGCTTTAATAATCAGGCATGCAAGTGCCATGCGTTTAAAAGTTTGTTCATAAATGTGTCAGAAAGTTTCGTGACACTGAGCGAGGGGAAATATGGCAAAGTATACACATTTAAAAACTTTAATACTTAACAGCAAAATAGCATAGTTTTAATTATTGTCAATATTTTTGGTGGTTACATAAAGCAAATGGAAGTAGAAGTTAATATAAAAAGTTGTTATTTGCACAATAGAATTTCATATTATTGAAATGTTTACTTTTATTATAATTTTTAATGGATTCATCTATTATTTTTATATTAGTATGCGTTTTTTACATTTATAATTTTCTTGCTTAACGGCTACATTAGCTGGTTTCCCAATCAGATGCAAAGTTTTAATTTGAATACGAGTTGCATCAATAAAAATCATTGCCGATCCAATCCTTATCGTCGATCTTATCCGTATTTGGTGAAATCTTGTTATCCGAATCTATGCGAAATCATTTATGAGGTTCGGTCGGGTTGTGGGCTTACAGATTTTTTGTTGTTGTTGTTGCTGGGTTAGGGTAAGAATACGGGTTGAATCGAAATATAGTTTCAGTCAACCATCATTCATGTTCAAGTAGACATTCAATCATGTTCAAGAAGTATATAACCGTATTCGTGTATGACTCTAGATCCGAGCCGACATCAGAAATTGTATCGTAACACAATTTCTGATAAAATCTGGTTAGTCGGTCTTATGCAAGATTCTATTCCAAACAAGACTCACAGTAAAAACTTTATACCCGACTCGGGTCAGATCGGGTTCACGAAATTAAGGTCACACGACAACTAATCCAAATCTATTCTTTAGCCAAACAAATCCAAAAAGATTGATCCGAAGTTTCTGGATTGGATTCGGGTAAAATATGGTCACCCGACCCGGTGCAGTGTCGTCACAAACTTGAACCATAAAAAAATTTTGATCCGAACAATCCGTATAGGATTCGGGTAAAATCTGGTCACCCTATCCGATGCAGATTCGTCACATTTTTCACATTGAAGTCGCACGGTGACTTCACAAAGTAGTCACATTGTGAGGTCACAGAAAGCCTTGAAAACGGCCATAACGACCTCGCATTTAGGTCACAATGACTTCACATCGACGTCACGACGACGGTCACAAAGTCACAGTGTGACTTCACAGTGACGTCGCCGTGACGTCACCATGCCTTACGGGTTGATAATTAGCCTAGATATTAATTAGATTCTCATTAACCATCGCTTCTAAAATATCATCTTTTAAATCAAAATGGCGAAAGAAACGGACAGGTGCATTGGATTTGCAACCGGAAATGAACGAATTCGAAATTATTTAACTAATTAGCGAATTTTAAGAAAACTAATTGAAATCTCAAATTGCAAATTTCTGAGCATATGTAAAAAAATATTCTGTATCTGACTATGGGATTTTTGAAAAATTCGGTTGGTAATTTTTTTTAATTTACGCAAAAAACTGCCAAAAATCTTTCGGCGCCAGTGAAAACGATCCGAGAAATTTTCAGACAGGGATCGGCTTTCATTAAAAACTGAACTACAAAGAGATCTGTTTCTCTGGCCGATACCTCTCATTTAGTTTGCGAAAATGAAAGGTGATGGAATGCTACAGAGTGATCAATTAAATTATTTGAATTTAAGTCTGACTGCATAGGATTTACCACTATATTGCTGTTTATTGATTAATATGAGTATTTTAAATTATCCGAGACGTATAGTATTTATTTTGCACCTATGACTCTAAGGATCTGATATGATAATTTATACTTAGAAAATTTTATTAGACAAATTATCAATTAATTATAGAAAAGAAAAAGTTGCGTTGTGAATTATTTTTGAAGTTCGGATCTTCTTTGAGCCAATTACAATCATCAAAGGTTACCTGCAGAGAGTTATGTAACGTTAAATAAATAATGGCTTATTTTAAAACCTAGATTGTAATATTAAAGAAAACATTTCCTAAAATAAAAGAATTAATATCAATTCAATAAATTAAGTAAACAAAAGGAAAATTGACTAAAATTAATTGAATATAAAATTGAGTTTATTTACAAGATAATTATAAGCATTTAATTAGAAAACAAACATAAATGTTAAAAAAAAAAAAAAAAACATATTCAATCCTAGTTGAGAACTGTATTCTCAACATTTATTTTCTGAGAATTACAGTTTATCTTCCTGAATTAACAAATTCGATTTTGAAAGGCAGAGTTCCATACCCTAGAAGTATTTTTTTGATTAGCCTTTTTATGTTTAGATCGGGGTAGGATCTTCATACACACATAAGTTAGTATTATTAAAAGAATATAGCTTAATTAAATAAAATGGAACAATGGTGAAGGAAGATTGTTTGTTACCTTATATTACTAGATAACGTTGACAGCAGGAGGTGATGGCTGATGCGTTTTCGCTTTTCCTTAGCGCGTACATTTCCATCTATTGGCACACACCCTCAAAATCTGTTTTTAGTTAGAGAGCAGTCAACCTTCTACTTTTCCATCTTTTTTGAATCTGAACTCTCAAAAAAAATCACATTCTTTTCGTGGAGCAAAAAAAAAGGGATGGAATCATTCTTCCCTTTTCACATAAAATTAAGGCCCTATACATTTAACTTCTTGAAAATTTGCATGTTTCGGCCATACCTCTGATTTTAGAGAGATGACCATTGGCAGGCGGGAGAAATTTGGTACTCCCCTTGAGTGTTTCATAGGCCCGTCGGTACAATAGTGATTCCTCTTGACGCCGTGCTGTGTCTGGGAGGTAAAGATGCTTTGACTTGGGAGGTCTTCGTGCCTATTTAAGCTCACATAAATAAATGTGTCATATTATTGTTCTGACAATTTTCTCCATGACATTTTTATTAGGTGTAGTTAAATCATTCGTGGGAACGGAAAAACAAATATTTTCTTGACTGCCGTGGTTCACTTTGTTCCACAATTATCTATCTGTATGCGCTGATCCTAAAGTGGATCATTAATTTGTATTGTTCACTGTTCACTGATTAAAATGATACCAAATACTCTGCTAATATGCAGAAAAAAAACCAAATACTTTTTTTTATAGTGTGTGCTAGTTTAGGTCTAGATGGTGGTATTTCTCACCATCATCTCTTCCCCCGACATTAGAAAAAAAAAGGTCAACAGTATCTTTTTTTTGATATATATGTAGCCACAAAGTACTCGATGAAAGTCCATCGTCGTATTATATTGAAGATCAAAACTGAAAATGTTCAAATGGAAAAGTCTAGGAACTTGGGATAAGCTGGAGTGTCACTAGGTTTGGAGTGTAAGTAGGTTTGCAACACCCGAAAAAAAGTTTTACACATTGGTGAAATAAAGCGTAATCAAAAGTTCACTGTTGAAAAATCTGATGAAAGACATGACTTCTTCAGCAAGTTATCATGTGTAGTTGGTTTCAATTTCCATTGTTCCAAAAACATTTATTAAAATTTTGAGTTTTAATAGGTCCAAATCCAAATAAAGCAGGAAAATTTGAATAAGCCAAATAATAAAATAAAATGCCCGAGAAAAGAAAGAAAAAAAAAATTTCTTTTCCATTCTTATATTTTGCTTTACATACATATAAATTGGCAAATCTTTTATTTTAATTACTACAAGCTAATTAGGTACCCATGAATGGAAACACAATATACAGAATCATTTAAAACAAATACTCAATATAATCAGTAAGCTGTATGCATTGATAATGAATACCATACAATTAAAAAAAAATTATATAATATATGAAAAACATTGAGAGAAAACACATCTATATAATCACATGTCTGTTGTACTACAATCTTTATTATAAACATTATAATATAATTCTCACTTGAATTATTTTCTCTTGAGCAGAAAGGAAAACTTCTTTATTTTTTTTTTATATATAAAGAAAATGTTATGTTAAAAAAAAAATCTTATCATTCTTACTAAAACAATTGTTTTGGAATATGTGAAAAGGCTACTTTTCTGAATGATAGATATTCTCAATAATAATATTTTTCATAAAGGAAACAGATCGAAAAAATGAATTTTTTTTTCTTCTTTCGATACCAAAAATTTAAATATCCGTTGATAAAGTCAAACACAATACCCTTTTAAACTGTCTGCCTTGGAATGAACGGGGTTGGAAAAAAAAAGAAGAAAAAGAAAAAACAGTAATCTTTTCTCCCTCTAATCCATCACCGCTAAGCGGAAGGATAGAGAATGACAGCTAGATGACCCTACCTGTGGACAATGACCCATCTCCCTACCTTCGGATTCAGATGTACACGGGGGACGATTTGCGAAATGATAAGCCGTGTATTAGGTATCTTTCCTCACCTGTGGGCAATGTTTACTAAACTCCTGGATTACTGACCGTGGAAAAAAAAATCAGTGAAACGATTTGATTGCACGTGTGTCTGTGAAAAGGATTACTCGCGACAATGCAGCTATGGTTTTTTTATTGTTAAAATAAAATTAAATGTGTGATTAAAATAAAAAAAAAGTCGTGTATACCCGGCTTGGATTTAAAAAAAAAATGGGTTATGTAATCATTAAATGTGTATATCTGCTTAATTACAGAAAATATTTTCTATAAAAAAAAAAAATCGGTACACGTGTAACGTGGTCAAATCCGTTTGCATCGCACTATCTTCTCGTCAATTTATATATTTACTTATTTATTTATATTATGTATAAAAACGTAATCTATTATAATATATATATATATTTTTTTATATAATATTGATTTTCTAGTTACAATTTAAGTTAGCGAGAACAAACATTGCTTTGCACAAACGAAAATGTGCCTGCAATTGTAAAGTGTTTATTTAACCCTTTAAGCGTCGCAACCGGGTTTTTCCGTCTTTAGAAAGAAACACGAAAATCGTGGAAGCCGGGTTTTCCTGCCACAACTTTTTGCTTTCAAAAGAGGCCCAGGCGGGTTTTTCCACACTCCAAATACGTCTCGTAAATCGGTCAAGCCGTGTTTTTTCTCCATATCCTTCCCCCCCCGAGCAGAAGACATGTTGACAATGGAGGCGGGTAAAGGCGTAGGGTACTTGTCACTTTGCTTGTACACTAAAGGATTAATGTACAATAGGTAAAACTTTTAAGTGGGAATTTGTTTATCTTCAGATGGGAGATGTTGTTGCAAAAGATTAAATATATCGTCCGGTTATATACAATGCTGTGCATTAGAAGAAAAAAAAAAATTTGTCGCGTTCAGAATAGAATAAAATTAAATTTTTACAGAGAAATAATACGTTTCAAATAAACAGAAGTAATTAGAACTACAATGTTTGTAAAAACCATGTAATATCATGAAATATTTGTTTTAAATTATGTTTGAATTTAAATATTGTAATAATGTTTTTGTAATTTCTCTTTAAATAATTTCAGTTTTTACATACTAATTTAAAAATTAATAATTTTGTAATTATACAATTAGAAAACAAGTACTTCAGAAACGTATAACTAAAATTTTTAATACATTTTTATTTATATTAACTAGTTGAGATCTAAAATTCATTTTTCTTTAATGTTTTTCTAATATAAAATAATAGAACGAAATTTTAAAAGATATTCAAATAGTTATATTTTTGAAAACCAATAATAATAGAATATTCAAAATAACGTTATTTAAAAATTTTAACATACTGTCCATTAAGGGTGAATGGATTTTTTCTTGATATGCATGTATGTTAAAAAATAATATAGAAGATAGTACATTTTAAGTAACATTTTATTTTTCATGTTTTGATCCACAAAAAGGGTACCTTAAAAAACGAAAGCATACACAGCATCAGTTTTTTCTTATAATACTTTTGCTGTCAAATGTAACATTTCTCACTTTGTAATAAAGAAATAAATACATAAATATATAAAGTAAAATTATTAACGGGATAGTAAGGAATAAGTGCCTTGTGATAATTTATAAAAGGATTTTGAGATTTAATTGTTACTATTTTAATGTAACTAAGAATCCAACTTCCCGAGTTCCGTACACAGATGAAAAACATTTACTTCTAACTCTAATATATTTTATCTATTTAATATATTTTTTAAGTTTCCCATTAATAAAAAAGGGCTTTTTTGTATCAAAATATCAATAATGTATTTAAATAAAAGTCCAGAAATTTATTAAAAGCTATACTTTCGTATTAGCCGCATGACAGGAATTCAAAGATCACACTACATATTGCAGCATTTTTCATTGTTTTAATTTCAGCGGTTTACGCGCGTAATTCAATTGCATGTTAGTTAAATTTGTGTTTTATTTATATGTTCATTCATGAAGTTTTAAGTTCGATCTAGAATATTAGCCGTATACAAATGGTAAACTATTTATATTGTTTTAAGTGCATATAATTAATCTTTTGTAATCGGGCTGCAAACCATAGAAATAGTTTTTAAAATAAGACATGCTTGAAAATTATTTTAAAAACCATAAACGACAAGTAAAGTGAGATGCAGTTTTCAAACAAAATATACTTGAAAAAAAAAATTTTTTTTCATCATTTGGCAATGTAAAAATTGAAATTATTCTGTTACGTATTTGTTAAATTCGTGCTTTATTATTTTTATATATTTATGGATGCAGTTTTAATTTCCTTACGGAAAATTTCTCACAAAATTCTAGTTAATAAAACAGCCCCCTTAATAAAAATTAATTTAATAAAATGGGACCCTTCACAAAAATCAATTTGATAAAATGGATCCCTTCATACAATTCTTATAATAAAACAAGTCCCTTCACAAAATTTCTTTTAATAAAATCGGCCCTTTCACAAAATTCTATTTCATAAAAGCAACTATTTATTATTTATTTATTATCTTGTAGCGTTTTAAAGTGTGTAATTTGCAAACAAACAAATTTAGCAAAGAGAAAAAATTCAGCAAAAGGTTTTTTAAAAATTTTTGCTAATAAATGCATGGTTCAAATTTTACAAACTGGACTTCAACTTTCGTTACAAAATGCTTTTTTTTACGAAAATATAACCAATTTCACAGAAATAACCGTTACTTTTCACAAAATGGACCCCCCCCCCAAAATAAATAAATAAATAAATAAATTAATTAATTAATTAATTAAATTAAGCAATACTGATTTGCGGATGCTTACGAATAACAGAAATATACATGATTTAACAGATAGCCCTACTTGTCTGGCAAAACTGAAATTGGTCTGAAACATTTATTATATATATATGTATGTATGTATGTATGTGTGTATGTATGTATGTATATATATATATATATATATATATATCTATATTTAAAGACTGGTACAAAGATCAGAAAGTGTTTTAACTTCTACAATTGCAAAGCAATCTCTGATTGTGGTACTAAGCAATCGAATAGCATTTCGCTTTCTCATACACAGACAAAAGATTTTATAGGAGAAAAAAAACAGAGCTGCTACTTTAAACCAATTTTCGAGATACGTCTGTCGGAGATGGATCTGATAAAATATAAGTTATAACCCTAATCTATATAATAAATGTGCAAGTCATGTCACTGCCATAAAAAATTACAGGCTGGCCGCTTTCCTATCCGTATGCTAGATGGCCATTTTATTCAAACTTATTTTTCAAAAAAAAAAAAAAAAAAAAAAAAGTAACGTTTTAAGAAAGATCGTCAAAAAAAATGAAAAATTTATAGATGAGATACATTAATATATATACTCTATTATACTCTGATGTATATTATTGTATATATATATATATAAATATGTATATACTCTAAGAAAGCTTCAGATGAAATTAGGCAGACAGCCCAATATCTCATTCCATCAAAGTAAACAACCACAAGAGAGTTGTTCTTCTTGAACCTTGAAAAAATTACACCAATGATACACTATTGATCAGCAAAATGTCTTTCAATACAAGAGTAACCGTGACACTAAAAAAAAAAATCAATTTCTTAATTTTAAGAGCTCTTTAACTATAGATGATGAGTTGTTGGAATACAGCAAATATTTCTAAAGAAGAATGAACACATGTTAAAATTTAAATAATGTACAAATAAAGATTAAATTCGGTGATTCAGAAAATCCTTTCTCTAAGCAGTGAGTTGAATTACTATTAAATCTTTGTAGAAATTGCTTTTAAATTTTTTTATATATTGAAATGATTGAAATTATGTTACTAACACTCGTAAAATTTGCCAATATTTATAAAACATGAATCTTAATAATGTGAACTTTATTAAATTATTACATTTTTATAATTTTTTTCTCAGTTTATTAGTTATATTTATGTTTACAAAATATTTTCTTAAAAATAAAAAAATAGATATTTTATCTTTAAATGAGAATCTTTATTTAAATTGGATTGTATTACATCATAAGAAAATATATTTTTAAAATTACACTTAAGATTAGATACAAATTAAAATCAGCTATGTATTTCAGTTATTCAGTACTTAAGTTTTTTTTTTTTTTAAACTATAATTATTATAACAATTACAACAACCAACTATAATTTTTTTTTTCGAAATTCTGTCTAAGGGATAATCTGTCTACCATCAAAAAGAACTGGCAAGTGTAAATTAGGTCTATATTATATTAAAAATATTTTACTATTATTATTATTATTATTATTATTTATGTACAATTTCATGAAAAATACTTGCCTAATTTTGGACCGTTTCGTATTTAAAGTGATATAAAAATCCTTAAAATGTATCCGTTTAAAATATTTTCGCAATTGTTTAATTTTTTTTGTCGATTAACGAACGGCATATTGAAAGTAAAGAGATTTTAATGATTTTTTTCAGGTTGTTTCAGTAAATTTCTTTGCTATCTCATGGGTAATAAAATCTTTAACATTTAATGGGATGTTCGAAATTTAAATGAAATAAAATAGGCATGACCAGCAGGAATTTAATTGCAGAAAAAAGAGCATATAGTTGATATTAAATACAATAGAAAAACTTCAGCCCTGTCAAGATTATATCAAGAAGAAACCATCCAAATAAATTTCAATGAAAGTAAAATAATATTTCCCTCCAGTCTATACTATCCATCCATAATAAGAGAAACCATAGAGATACTCACGCGCAAAAATACAATATGTAACAATGCGGCATCTTTTAATTTACCGAAACTGTGGCTAGAGTTACTCCATGGTCAAAGATATGAAAATAAACAATCAAGTAAAAAATAATAGATAACGTGCGTACTTTTTAAAAAAGCACATGAAAATAATAACTTCAAAGCCCGTGCAGCTTTATAATATTCTCATTTTGTTTTTGAAAATGACTCGGAAAGAGTCGAAACATGTAAAACAAATAATAAAAGTTATTTTAATTTATATTATGTTGTTAATTTTACACCTTTAGCATTTAAAAGTAATATACTATTTTACAAGGTGTTATAATTTATTATATTATTATATTGTGAAATAAAACATTTTTATACCATTGAATTATAAAATTATGATAAGGAAAATAAAAGTATTTTATTAAGCACATGAGAAGTATGATCTGATCAACAACCCCCAACATCCTGAGACGTTTTCTCGCTCATTTTTAGACACAAATGCATAAAATTGGCAGACCTGACTATTGAAGCGATTTGGAAGCAAATCGGGTCTTCCATTTTTTTTATAAATAGTTTACTTACCGAGTTATAAGCTATTCATGCAATGTGATGACCAGTTTTTCTCCTTTTTCGCGCTGCGGCGTCAGAAATTCAGTTCAATACGTAGACTTTCACAGTATGTTCTGAAAAATCTTTTGTTTTTACCAAAAAATAGAAAACGTCTTTCGATTATAAAGTCTCTGAATAAGAACACCTATCAGTTTCATGCGTTTTTTTAACAGCAATGAATTAAAAATTATATCATAGAGTAGCCAATTTGAGAACAGACTTAAGGTGGTTCTCAAATAACCTCTGCTCAACAACACGAAACCTTTTGACACAATTTCTGACTCATTTTTAAACGCAAAGACATAAAATTTGCAGGCCTGACTACGGAAGTGATATGGAATCGAAATGAGTTTTCCATTCTTTAGTAAATAGATTGTGATGACGTGATGACACTTTTTTCGCTCTTCTCGTGCTGCCGCGTCGGGAATTCGGTTCAAAACTTCGACTTTGACAGTGTTTTTTGATAAATCATCTACCTTTACCAAAAAATGGAAAACGTGTTTCGATTACATAGTTTCTAAATAAAAACAGTTGCCAATATCATGCGTTTGCGAATAAAATTGAATTAAAAAATGTGTCAGAAAGTATTTTGTTTGGATTTCAGAACAGCCTTAAGAAATTTCCATTTAAACCACCCATAAGAAATCTCATGGAAAGCAATAAGGATTATAGGAAATATAAGAGCTAAAGTGTTGATAAACCTATTGCACACTGCTACATCGATAAAAGGAAAACTTTCATAACTTTTTGAAAAAGACGTTTTAGAAATAACTGACAGATTTTCCCAATCCCTACATTTTCAAAATTTGATCAATTTTTGATCTTTGATTAAAAAAAATGAATAAAAATAAAATATAATATTATTAAAAAATATTTAAAAAAGTAATAATTTTAAAAGTTAACAAACTTTATTATTCGGCTCAAAGGTTTGTAATAAAGCTTACTACTGGGCCCCTGATTTTGCTGACCCCCCCCCCCCCCCCTCCCCAAATGGCCCTGTTTACAATCACACATTGCTATAAATCATAATAAAATATAATTAAAGCCAAAAACAATTTTTATATATGTATGTATATGACAGAAACAGAAAAATGAAAATGTTCTCTTTATTTGCTTATTTGAAACATTAGGTTTCTTTTCTGTCCATCCATCTCATATATCAGGAATTATTAAAGATAAAAGAGAAAAATTAAAAGAAGAAAATGTTATATTTAATTATAGTAACACTTTTAGGGAAACTGAATGAAGTATCTGGAAAAGTTCTCTATTTGTTGTCTGAGGTCAGACTACAGTTTTTTTAAGACAGAATTTATTTATTTAAATGATTAAAAATGAAAAAAAAAATATTTAACAATTTAACTGAATCCGACAAAATTAGTTCTTATGTTTTGTAATACTTATATTACATTATGATTAATTATATTTTATAATTATGTTTTATAATCCAGAAACCTTTTGAAACAGTTTTATTATAGCGAGCAAATGCTCGTTACGGATTCATTCTCACTATAAGTGGTTTAGCTGTTCAATTATTTAATGACATCTCAATTTTAGAAATATTGCAATTTGCGTCCTCTTAAAAAAAAGGGAGGGGGGGGGGTTAACATGAAACTATTAAAATGACAATTTACTTTTTGAACTTTGTATCAGAACATACTACAACTTTTAAAACATAATTTATTTTTATTTCAAAATTAAAAAAATATATAAACAAATGAAAATAAAGTTTGTATTAATCTTCGTACATGTAACGAGAATATTAAAAAATTTTGTAAATGTAAAACTACCAATAAAAGTAAACAGAGGAAATTAAAACAAAAAACAATTATTAATTTGCTTTGACTACTCATTCTTACAAAAAATGAAATACGACAGTATTTCAGTACTCTATCCTTCTAAATTTCCAGGTACAAGTTGATGTCTTAGTATGTCAAAAGAAATATTTCCCCCTCAGGAAAGGTGGAAAGCATTTGCTATACAAAAGGGTTTTATTTTGCTGACCCGCCTACAGGACAATAAGGAAAAGCTTATCTTTCACTAGAGATGGGGGAAAGAAACATCGCCTTTGAAATTTTTAACATGCATTTGAAGATCCGAGAATGCTTTTTTTGAATGGAATTTTTGCTAGCCGTGAGAATTTTTTGGGGGATAATTTTGAACTAGCATTAACCGCTTAAAGGGTTAATTATTTATTCTTCTTCTTATTATTATTTTAAAATATATTAACGTGTAAATATACATATTTAAGGAATGGAAAGCGAGCGTTCGCTTTTCTTTTCTCTTATTTTTTTTTGTTTTATAAAATATTACATATAATAGTTAGAGAAAAAAAGATTAAACAAATTCTTTTTTTTTTTTTTTTGTAAAGTTTGGAAATTTAGTTAATTAGAAATATCTCAGCTAAATGCATTATTAGATGCTCTGCGCAGATAGTCTCAATTTCGCCTGCAAAAACGAGACTTTAACATCCAATAAATTGCTGAAATGATCATTGACATGTATACAACACCTTTTATTATTATTATTTTTTTAGTATGAAATAATTTACCTAAATATTTAAGGTATAAATTAAACATCCAATTTATGTTTTGTAATAATTGAAACGTTCAATGGTATTTTTTTTTTTTATTCTTTTTTTGTAATTAAATTATCTGAAATGTTAATCCTTAGGGACAACTAATAATTTTTTTTTTTTACTTGTTTGTTTTATAATATGAAATCGTACAATTATTCTAAAATTAAAATTGAAACGCGTTGTTCTAACCAAGTTATAGATTATATCATAAATATTAAACTAAAATAATTTTGTAAAATCTGACCAAATTTTTTTTTGTTATAATAATTCAAGTGGATTCGTCAATCCGTGGCTTTAAGCAAAGGACGAATTATTATAAATATTGGTCAATATAAAATGTTGTATTATTATTATTTATATTTGTGTCGCCGAGTGAATAGATGTTGACTTGTAATTTTAAATCGATTAGTTATATGTTTTGTGCTACATATAAAGACTTTTATTTTCACTTTTAGTAGAGGGGGTAAGGTTATATATTAATTTTTTTTTGTTTTGTTATATAAATTAGTATAAAATGGGTTTGAAAGGGTGATACCATGGCAAGGCTGCCTCTGTTTTTATTTTTACCGTAATTATTATTTTTTTTATTTAACGTGCATGTTTGTTCATAACTCCCTCTGACGAGCCGAATCCCTCAGTAGTACACTGTGTAGCAAAGAAAGAAAACTTGCAGTATCCTCCCTAAACGATCTTTTTTTTTTTTTTTTTTTTTTTTTTAATAGTAACCTGTCCTCAATGTACTGTAAATAAACAATAATAGAAAATTATAAAATGTGTACTAAACTAAAGAAAAATAAGACATCTATAAACAATAAAAATTTAAAATAAATATATACATATTGCCTCGACAGCAATAAAAGAGAAAAAAAATTTCTCGCTTCCCTATCTAGAATTTATGTGTATAGTCTGTGATTCCACTTTCGTTGGTGAGAATAATTTATTTATGTGGCGTTTAATAGTCGCTTTATCTGGGAATGCAATTTCCTTTAATAGGTAATTGTTATTCCTAAGCTTCCTTACCACCTCAAATGGTCCCAAGAATTTTGGCTGAAGTACACCTGGTTTACCCACGACTTTTAAGTAGCATTCTTGTCCCGTTTGTAGAAATTTTACTTTTTGGACTGGAGTACTGTCGATGTACTCCGCCATCATTTTTTTTGGTTTTGTAAGGCTAATTTCTTTATTTCCTCAATATGTTGGACTCTATTTTTAACATAGGTTTGGACAATTATGTCTTGGTCGGGCAAGTGTATGGAAAAAGGAGTTCTTATTTCTCTACCGAAAAATAGAAGTGCCGGAGAAAATCCCGTAGCTCTGTGCGGCGTACTGTTATAATTAATTTTAAAAAAATCAATTCTGGTATCCCATTCCAGAGAGTTTTTACACATGGCAACAATTGAATTTTTTAATATTTTATTAGATATCTCACAGAGCCCATTACTGCGTGGATTATTCACGGACGTAAAATCTAGGTCTATGTTAAGAGAATCCATGTATTCTTTGAATAAATCGGAGTGAAAATACCGGCCATTATCCAATTTTATGGATCGCGCCAATCCGAAATTACTAAAATAACGATTCAATACATTTAGAAGTGTTTGTCATTCACAATTGCGAACCGGTACAGCCTCCAAGAATCTTGATGTGGAATCAATAATCATAAATACAAATTTATTTTTGCGTAGCGTCATTGGAAGCAAACCAATTAAATCTATATGCAAAACTGATCCGATTTCTTTATCTTTGATTATTTTTTGTGTGGGAACTTTAATAGTTTGATGTTGTTTAGTCGTGTTACATGGTATACATTTAGTACAATAATTCTTTACATCCCTGTACATCCCGTACCAGTAGAATCTAGCTTTTATTATTTGATAAGTTTTAAAAAATCCGAAATGTGGTTTATGAGCTTCCTGTATTATTTCAGCTTTAAGTTTATCCGGAGCAATTAATAGTTCATTTGTATCAGAGCCTGGCTTTAGTATTAATATTTCTTTTTGATTGAGAGTGAATTTCTTAGTGGTTTTGTTTTGTTTGTCAGTTTTAATTTTGTTTATTATTTTATTCAATTTTTCGTCTTCTAACTGTTGTAGTTTAATGTTTTCATCTGATAGAGCTTTGTTTACCGTAAACAATGAATTTTGCAATTTTTCTCTTGAAATTATATTATTAATGTTCCTCGAAACATAATCAGCAGGATTTTTAGATCCCTCGATATGCTGAAAAGAGTAGTTAAAAGGGGACAAATTGTCCAACCACCTTGCTACAATGTCTGGTTGCTTTTCCAAATTTAAAAAATACGTTAGCGCTTTGGAGTCTGTATAAATATTAAATTTTCTCCCTGCGAGAATATGCTTGAAATACATCACCGCTTCATGAACCGCCAGTAGTTCGAGTTTGAAACTGGGGTAGTTCTTTTCGGGATCCCTTAATTTTCGCCCAAAATGTTCAATTGGCAGCTGTTCTCCATCGTATTCCTGTGCTAAAATTCCAGAAATAGCTGTTTTAGAAGCGTCTGTGATTAAAATGAAATCTTTTGAGAATCCGGGGGTTTTAATGTGGGATTTTTAACTATCGCTGCTTGGATTTCTTTGAAAGCATTTTCTTCTATGTCAGACCATTTAAATTTCACTTTGTCTTTAGTAAGATTAATTAATGGGTCAACTATTTTAGAATAGTCTTTAATAAGCGATCTAAAATAATTCGAAAGACCAAGTAGAGATTTAACTCCCTTCTTATTTTTAGGTTTAACTAAATTTTGAATTTTATCTATGTTTCTTTTTGAAGGAGAGTATCCTTCGCTGTTTAGGGTGAAACCGAGAAATTCGATTTCTGACATACAGACTTGTATTTTAGTAGGCTCAATTGTTAAATTATTTTCAATAAAAGCTTTAAGGACTTTGTCTAACAGATCTAACATTTCTTCGAGTGAGTCGGCTGCTAGGATCACATCGTCAATAAAATACGCGACTTGATCTTCATTAAAGTGGCCCAACACTTTATCAATTAATTCTGAAAACACCGCAGTACTGAGGCGCGTTCCGAAAGGCAATCTTAAAAAAGAGAATTTACCGTGCTCCGTTATGAAAGCTAATTTTTCAGTGTCTTCTTCACGTAAATTTATTTGGAAAAACGCACTGTGTAGATCCAGTACTGTATAATATTTTTTTCCACTCATTCTCCGCAAAATCTCTTTAATTTCGGGTATGGGGTACGCATAATTTTGAAGTATTTCATTTAAAAGTCTATAATCGACCGCCATACGATATTTAACTTCATTAGCCTGTTCGTTTTTCTGCAAAGATTTTTTTTAACGAAAATAACAGGGAAAGCGTAATCAGAGTTGGATTTACGAATGATATTTGCTCTCAAAAGTTTTTCAATTTCTTCTTTAGCATACTCTTTAACATTGTGTGCAGTTTTGTATGGTTTAGTCTGCAGAGGATAATTATGTATTAAATTAAATCTTGGGACGACTAATGAAGATTGTCCGAGTGTATCGTAATTCTTAGAAAAGGCATGTGCATTATTTAGAAGTATTTTTTTTAATTTTTCTGCTGTGTCCGAGTCTAAATGTTGTAAATTAAAGTCGTCTGATCTAAGTTCTGCTTTTCTCCGTTCACGAACTTGCTCTAAATTCAGATTATTAATGTGCACTACCTGCTTCGTTACTTCCTGACCCTCAGTGTCAACTGATTTTATTTCAAAATGTTTAGAAATTTTGCCAATGTTCATTCCCTCTGTTAAGATTAATTTTTGTTGTGATTTGTTAGTGATTATTATATGAATTTTATTATCCTTGGCAATTTCGTGAATTGATGTTTTATAATAAATTTTCATATTATGTTTAATCGGTTCCAAGAGTATTGTATTTGTAGTTGCGAATTTATCTGGATCTAATAGTAATGCAACAATTTTTTTTCGCCTGGTAGTAACTCCGTTGTCTGTGTTAGTTTTGCTGTAACAAAATTTTTGTGCGAGATGCGTTTTTTTTTCTTTTTGCGTATTGTTTCTTTATTTTGATTCTCATTAGAGTTAGCAGTTAAGTTACTTATCAGATTTGAGGTTCATTTTCTAGAAATTGAAGTGCAATGTTTTTGTTTTTTAATTTCATGGTTTTATCTTCAAAATCTAGGATAATATTGTTTGTTTTGAGGAAATCGAATCCCAATAGCATATTGTAGTTCCGACCAAAATCTTGAGTTGTAACATAGAATGCCCCCGATACAAAAACGTTTTCCAATTTGAAAGTTAATTTAATGCATTGCTTAAAAGAGATTGTCGAATTTGTTAAAGTTTGAATTTTTACCTGGTTACAGAGATTTTTATATTTTACGTGTGCATTCTTTAATTGTTCGAACAATATAGGTGATGCCAAAGTTACTGCCGCCCCACTGTCTGTCGAAGCATTAATCTTAACATCATTAATTTCAAAAGTAATAATCGGAAGTTGAGAATTGTCATTACTTTTGACACTAGCAATAATTTTGTTATTTTTTTTAGACCCGCAGTGAGACTTACGCGGGTGCCTTGTATTTGAGAATGTAAGTCCCGACTTTAGTTTCCCTTATTGTTACTAGAATTCTGATCATGATCTTTATCTTGTTTATTGTTTTCAAATGTCTGCTGTGAATTATTTTTTTTTGTATAATCATGTTTTTTATAATTATTTTGCTTGTAGCCCCCTCTATGCCCTCTATAATTTCTTCGCTGGTCATATGATCTCTGTTCGTTGAAATTGCCTCCATAATTTCCGAAACTGGGATATGATATCGGCATAAATTGTTGGTGGGGTGGTGGTGGTGCATAGTACATGTACTGAGGAGCAGAATATTGCATAGGGTTGAAGTTTTGGTGCGTGTAATTTGGGGTTTGCTGAAAGTTTCCCTGAGCTTGTTGGTTTCCCCCTTGATAAAAATTTGGTTTTTCGATTTGAATATTGTCAGGAATTTTTTTATTTTCGTCCACGTAATTACTGCTGTTTTGTTCGTTGCCCTTGTAAAACCAACAATGTGGGTTCGTATGGGATGTGGATTTACAGTACTTGCAAAACCTAGTTGTATCATTGTTAGTGGCATTTACCTTTAATTTTATGTTGTTTAATTCCACGGTTAATAATTTTATATTCTCTGCACTTTCTACATTGAGTTTAAGCAGTTCATTTAACAAATCAGAATCTTTAGTTTTGGAAATGTTGTTGATATCCTTTAAATTGACATGTGAATAAGCCTCCTCTAATTTTAAAGCTATGTTGCACGCTGTTTTAAAGTCCGGCGGAGAGTTTTTTCTTACTTCCAGACTTAAATCACTACGAATTGATTCCAAAAACTGAGATAATTTGATCATTTCCATGAATGTAGAGCTGTTGTTAGCTCCTATATCTTGCCCACTTTTTTTTAGATAAAGGTCTGCTGCCGCATTAAATTCTAATATAAATTCGTTCATGTTTTGTTCCGGTTTTTGTTTGAGATTGCAAAATTTTTTTTGTGCTTCTAGAAATGTGGTTTTGGGTTCGAATAATTGTTTTAACTTTGTTTTAAAGGTTTCTAAGTTCTGTTCCACGAACAAATTTTGATCCCTCATCAATTTATCTTTAGCAGGTCCTACAATTTTCGCCTTTAATATAGTTAATTTAGAATCATTATTCAATTCAGTTTTATTGATGAGATTGTCAAATTGTAAGAAAAAATGATTAATATTTGCTTCCTTTTTTCCATCATAGTATGGAATCAGATTAATTAGGCTATCTGCATTTGGGGTGTCCATTGTAGTAATTTTAGGAGTAGCTTTTTCAGAATTTATAATTTTCTTCTCCCTCTTTTTTTCTTATTATTATTATTCTTATTATTACAAATAATATTAGTGTCTACAGTTTGATTATTTAATTCGCGTAATTGTTGTCTAGTTTTGACACCAGTATCTATTCTACTAATTCTTTGACTTTTACGCTTATTCATCCAATTAAAGTACAAAAATCATAAAATAGAGAGAGAGCAAAAAAAAAAAAAATTGTTTAACATAAGATAAAAGATACCCAATGGTGAATTGTTATGCACTGTTCGGGAAATTAATTATATATATATATATATATTGTTATTATTATTATTATTATTATTATTATTATTTTTTACAACAGTTGTTGAAAACAAGTATATATAATATATATCATTTCAATATTTGAGCATTATTATGTATTTATTTTATATTTGCTGCTGTTGCAGTATATGTAACACAAGTCATATTTTCAATTCTTTGTTAATACAAATCAATCCAATAACACTTATTATTATTTAATATATCATTATATATTTAGTGAGGTACCCAAAAAGAATTGCCAGGTATATGCATGTTACAGAGTGTATGAAGATTCCCCAATGAATGCTTAAATTTTTTTTTTATGAATTTTAAAATTAAGAACATTTATGTTAGCAAAAAAATTTTTTTTTGCAGTCTTAATATTGCATATATATATTTTTATATTTAAAAAAAATTATACAATAACCTAAAGTTCTATTTCTAAAATTAAATTAATATATTAAAATAATTTAGAAAGAGGTAACGGTACCACTTCTAATTCTGTAAACCCTATGATGGAATGCTACAGAGTGATCAATTAAATTATTTGAATTTAAGTCTGACTGCATAGGATTTACCACTATATTGCTGTTTATTGATTAATATGAGTATTTTAAATTATCCGAGACGTATAGTATTTATTTTGCACCTATGACTCTAAGGATCTGATATGATAATTTATACTTAGAAAATTTTATTAGACAAATTATCAATTAATTATAGAAAAGAAAAAGTTGCGTTGTGAATTATTTTTGAAGTTCGGATCCTCTTTGAGCCAGTTACAATCATCAAAGGTTACCTGCAGAGAGTTATGTAACGTTAAATAAATAATGGCTTATTTTAAAACCTAGATTGTAATATTAAAGAAAACATTTCCTAAAATAAAAGAATTAATATTAATTCAATAAATTAAGTAAACAAAAGGAAAATTGACTAAAATTAATTGAATATAAAATTGAGTTTATTTACAAGATAATTATAAGCATTTAATTAGAAAACAAACATAAATGTTTAAAAAAAAAAACATATTCAATCCTAGTTGAGAACTGTATTCTCAACATTTATTTTCTGAGAATTACAGTTTATCTTCCTGAATTAACAAATTCGATTTTGAAAGGCAGAGTTCCATACCCTAGAAGTATTTTTTGATTAGCCTTTTTATGTTTAGATCGGGGTAGGATCTTCATACACACATAAGTTCATATTATTAAAAGAATATAGCTTAATTAAATAAAATGGAACAATGGTGAAGGAAGATTGTTTGTTACCTTATATTACTAGATAACGTTGACAGCAGGAGGTGATGGCTGATGCGTTTTCGCTTTTCCTTAGCGCGTACATTTCCATCTATTGGCACACACCCTCAAAATCTGTTTTTAGTTAGAGAGCAGTCAACCTTCTACTTTTCCATCTTTTTTGAATCTGAACTCTCAAAAAAAATCACATTCTTTTCGTGGAGCAAAAAAAAAGGGATGGAATCATTCTTCCCTTTTCACATAAAATTAAGGCCCTATACATTTAACTTCTTGAAAATTTGCATGTTTCGGCCATACCTCTGATTTTAGAGAGATGACCATTGGCAGGCGGGAGAAATTTGGTACTCCCCTTGAGTGTTTCATAGGCCCGTCGGTACAATAGTGATTCCTCTTGACGCCGTGCTGTGTCTGGGAGGTAAAGATGCTTTGACTTGGGAGGTCTTCGTGCCTATTTAAGCTCACATAAATAAATGTGTCATATTATTGTTCTGACAATTTTCTCCATGACATTTTTATTAGGTGTAGTTAAATCATTCGTGGGAACGGAAAAACAAATATTTTCTTGACTGCCGTGGTTCACTTTGTTCCACAATTATCTATCTGTATGCGCTGATCCTAAAATGGATCATTAATTTGTATTGTTCACTGTTCACTGATTAAAATGATACCAAATACTCTGCTAATATGCAGAAAAAAAACCAAATACTTTTTTTTTATAGTGTGTGCTAGTTTAGGTCTAGATGGTGGTATTTCTCACCATCAAAAGGAAATAATTGCCAAATTTTACTAATGAACAAATATTTAGGTAACTAATTAAGATATAGATTTGAAATTGAGGTCGGGAAGGGGTGTCATCTGCCGGCTATTTTAGCGTAGCGTCTTCGTTATGTTCTAATTATCAGAAAAATGTAATTTTTTTAATGATCGCGTTAATGTACGTGACGGTGGTTCTCTTGAAAAAATTATTTATTATATTTGCGGGTATGGGGAGGGAGGGGGTTAACGCCTTTCTCTGAGATTGTAATTATCTCGGGCCCGAGCAACGCCGGACGGGTTAGCTAGTTTTAAGATAAAATCGATTATTGCAATTGTTTATTTTTTTTTCTGATAAAAATAGTCTACTTTCTCACACACATTATCTATAGAGTTAAATATTATCGCTTTAAGAAAAGAATCGTTTATCAGTGGTTGTTTTAACTAAGTAATCTAGTAGTTTAAACGATATATCTGTGGAAAAATCTTGGATCATTTTAAAATAAACATAATATTCACTTTCAATAGATAAATTTTGTTTTCAGAAAAATATATACTTTAAAGGTTTCTTCAAAATAATAAAAGATTGCTTTTTATGCAGATAAAAAAGAAATCTAATTAAATAATTAGACACAAAATAACATATCTGAAAGAAAATAAAAACATGAAAATTAAACAATAACAAAAAGTTTATTCAATTTAAAAAGTATGTACAAAACAAATTTCTTTTGCCACACTTTACTGAAAAAGGACCTGTAAAAAATTTTCATAAAACTCAGAATCAAGCTTTTGAAAAAAGTCTTTTGTGTAAAAATAGGAACATGAAATACATATATTCTTGGCTAGTTGAAATGTATTCAAATGTAATAAAGCAGATTGTTTGTAGAGTTCAAATTTCTCTTTCATTGATGTATGAATACATTCATGTCTAAAAGCTGAATTTTTTTCGTATTTACACCCTTCGCACTTAAATATTTTATTTACACAAGATTCAATTTCTTTTTTAAACAGGTTAAAAAATTATCTTTCGCTGAATCTTGATTTAAATGTGAAGTGCATACGGGGGTTCTACTCATTATCACACTTGAAATAATACGTGTTAACCCGTTAGCGACGGCGCGCGCATTCTGAAGTGCCCATCTGAGGACGGAGCGGGAATATTCGATTTCTCCTTCTGGGCCGAAGGATTTTGCGCAGTTAAGCCTAACGTTTGTAAAATATTCCTTAAAAACTTATAACAAAATAAGTATTCCATTAAACTTTTTGAAATTCACGTATATGGAATAAGTTGTTATTATATATATATTTATTAAAAAATGAGGTATATTCTCTGATATTGTAATAAAAAAATGAATTTTTAAATAGATTTAATGCTTATGTTTATCTACGTTTTTAGTTAAAACAATAATGTAATATATATATATATTTGTCTTACGTGGCGCGAAAAAAGGGCTGAATTTGTAACTTATGATTTGGCAACAACTGTAGTTTCCAGAGCTCAGACCAATGAGCAGACTAGATTGTGTTAGATCAGCTCCGCCTCCATCCAATATGGCGGTCAGTGTGAGAGAAGTGAAACCATAGAATGAAACTCAAACTTGCAATTATTAAAAATAAAATAACATGTACGTAATCCAAAGCGTCTGAGATGATTCCTCATTTTAATTATGAGCAATATCGTTAATTTCAAATGAATTCTCAACTCTGATTTAGAATTCATTTACGAATTTCAATTACTCAAAAGACGGAGAAAAAAAAAATCACCTGCTAGATATCACCTGCCGCCATCTGTCGGTGTATTGATGAAATAAAACAAACTATCTTCCTATAACGTAGTTTTTTTCTAATGAATTTAAGTCGTGCTGTACAAAAAATCCTTTTTTCATAGTATTTAAATGATTTATATGCCCATTGGTAGCGCCAAATAAATGCATTTTCAGTTGTGTTTTCAATGGAGAATTACTTTTTTACATTAAAATAAATTGTCAATTTCATATGTTCAAATGTTTTATGGTAGAACTTATTCCGGCTAGAATTGCTGAAAAAAAGGGGCGAGCGAGCGAAGCGAGCTGTGACCGCGAAGCGGTCTCAATGTGAATTGCTTCGCAATTCACGGGGGGTTGGCGAGCGTTAGCGAGTAGGGGGCTGAGCCCCCTAGTATAATAGAAAAATACTTACATGTCTTTAAAATATCAATATATCAAACATTTTCTTCTAAACGTAACAATTTTGTTACTAAATAATTTTTAACACTCCCAGTAAGCAAAATAAATGTTTTAAACAAGACGATTTATTCAAAAATGAAAATAATTAAATAAAGCTTGCAAACAACCTGCGAATGTTACCTCATAACATTTAACGTACATAAAAATAGACACAAAAACTTGTTTTAATTTTAAATTTCTTAAATTTTTATTTTAATGTCCTGGAGTTGGTAGGTCTAAATTATCCTTTTCACTTTCAGATTCATCAGCTGACTTATCAAAATAATCCGAGTCAATGATTGTGTTAGAGTCACTTTCACTCTCAGAAATTTCACTTTCTGAAGACGAATTTTTATTCATAATTTCCGCTATTTCCTCAGCAGTTAAATACCGACGGCTTTTAGACATTTTAATTAGTTAATGAATATTGATACGAAATTATAAATAATTTAATTTAAAACAAATTCATTTGAAACGTTATGAAAAATTACTAACGGAAAATATCAAAATAAGTTACAAAGAAAAAAAACAGAAAATCCATCTTAACTTTACTGTGCGAAAAAAAAATATGATGCTTTTAGCAACCACAATCTGTATTTCTTTTTCATTACTGCACAATATGTTTCGCAACAATAAAATAAAGTATAAAAAAAAAAGAGTTCCCCTTTCCTTCTCAAAGAACAAAAATCCGAATAATAATAATAATAATGTTGCCGACGTAGGAATAAATATTTCTCAATCCAGAAAAAAGTAAAAAAAAGAATAAATGAAACACGCATAAACTCTTAGTCAGCAGGCGCCAGGTTGAAGTATACGTCATATGTTGATCACCTGACTGATTCATTACATCCATTCATACCAGACATCCTCTTTTCCAAGAGATCTAGAAAATTTCCCGATAAGATTTATTAGGCGCAATAAAAAAAGTCATGATAGAAATGAGCCACTATTCAAACACATAAATACAGTGTGAAGAAACTCAATTTTATTTTATTGCAGTAATTGTTTAAAAAATTAAATTATCATGGATTAAAAAAATATTAATTGATTCCATTTATTTACCTAGTTAAAATGAAATGTGTTCTACCGTGATACTTATTCAAATATGATTATTATAAAAATGTGTACGTTAAATTAAAAAAATAAAAACGTTCCAAGTCTGAGTCACGAATTTGTGTCGCTCGGGATCTGAATACCGCAAGCCCAGTCACGTATTCCGGTCGCGCGGGATCTGAAAACCATAAGCCTCGTCACGTATACGGGGCGCTCGTCCCGAAGGGGTTAATATTACTTCGGTCAGCGATTCATTAATTTCCGGGATTAATTCGACCAATTTTAATACTTGATCTTTGGACAATCTAATACCAGAATTTTTTAAGTAGAATACTGATTTCTCGAGGTTAAATAATTGTTGTAAAAATACATTTTCAGAATTTAAGAAACAGAATATAAGTTGATTATTCGCAATAAAAGATTCATCATTTGAATAAAAATTGAAAAATTGAATTTTCTCGCTAAATTTTTTCCATGTAGGTAAATGTAAAACAACTCCTTGTTTTGAAGGATATTTCTGTTGTTGTGTATTCGATTCTTTAAAATATCTAATAAGAAGTCTCAAGTAAATCTGGTTTTCCAATCTAACTTGTAAAAATGTTAACCAGTTTAGATCAAATTCCATTAGTAATGGATCCGGCGTATTTAAATTTTTTAAATGGGTGTTTAACCAATCGTTTTCTGGGATCACTAAATTAGGTTCGACATTTTCGATTGGTCGTTCAGGTGAAAAATGATCTAAATTCATTTTTTGTTTTTTCAAGGGGGGCAAAATTAGGGATAATATGACGAAATGTTAAACTTATACGCATTTGCTTTATAGCAGAATCAGGAGGTATTGCATATGAAAAAATTTCATTAGTAGGATGAAACATGCTACACTATATTTCCAATGATGACCGGTCACTTGCGATTTTAGACGTTTTGTTAAATATCTGGAAAGATACATGAGGAATTATCCTGAAACTTCAGGAGTGTAAACAACATGATAAACGTCATATATTTCCGCGAAGATTTTTTCCCGAAACCTCATAAGGGGCCGTCAACAAATTGAAGAAAAACGAATATCTTTTGGATAACCCTGTAAAAACTAATATTGCAAAAGCATTCAAACTGTAGATTATGATTAAGTGCTTATTTTAATAATTTGGGTTCATTTTTATGAAGATAGCATCGCTGTTCCCAAAAGGAAGCAAAAAGATGAGGGGTTGTATCAAATATAGAATGAGAGACACTTCATTCTTGTTATGTCAACTTTCATAAGCTAGTATATTTGAATACAACCCCTCATCTTTTTGCTTCCTTTTGGGAACAGTGAATTTCGAGCTTATTCTATCGACGATTACTATCAGAATTTTCAAGCTATGTTTTTGAGACTTTCATAAAAGTTGGTCTATACATTTAGCTAATATATTATGCACAGTATATTTTGATTGAATTCGCGCATGCGCAGTGAAAAAATATTTAGTAAACCTGCTCATTTTTCATACAATTTTTATTATTTTTAAATTCTGATTGCAGGGTATTGTGTACAATTTTGTTTGTCATATTTTCTGAAAATAACTTGTTTTTATATTAAAAACTCTGCAAATTATAAGCAAAAAACTTGGTAAAATTTGGGATTGTTTTTATAAAAACCTGAATTTCTCTTCGAGTATACATGCTATCTTCATAAAAATGAACCCAAATTATTACAATAAGCCACTTAATAATAATCTACAGTTTGAATGCTTTTGCAATATTAGTTTTTACAGGGTTATCCAAAAGATATTCGATTTTCTTCAATTTGTTGACGGCCCCTTAAGGGGTTTCTGGAAAAATATTCGCAGAAATACATGACGTCTATCATGTTGTTTACACTCCTGAAGTTTCAGGATAATTCCTCACTTATCTTTCCAGATATTTAACAAAACGTCTAAAATCGCAAGTGACCGGTCATCATTGGAAATATAGTGTATATAATGAACCATGTTCTAAACTAATACATGTCACAGGCATACCCTATTTTTTAAATTCGATTTTTCGTTTAGCCCCGAAGTTTAAAACCGAAATTGGGAAAATCGAATCCAATTCACTCTCATTGTATTTATGATGGGAAATATAGCTGTTGCCATCAGGGTATAGGTTTAAAAGAACGTAATTATACGTACATCCAGATTGTTTTTCCACAAGATCTCGTAGTTGAAACATAAGCGGTGTCCATGGTAGTGCTTCTATGGTTGTACCGCTAAAACTATAGCTCAGTCCGGGGTCTCAATAGGCTAGGGCTTGTCTTTTAGGCTTAATATCTCTCCCTCGAATTCGAAGTGTAGGTGTATAAAACGGCAAGGATTTCAGTTCATTCAAGTAAAAGTCAGCCATATCTTTTTGAATAAAGTCAGATATATATTGAACATGAAGTCCGTTTTCATTCAGCATGATAGAAGACATGATGAGGATCAGGTCAGCAAGGTATGATAAGGAACAGGTCAGCAAGCTATGACGAGTCAGGCGAGAGCAAGGTATAATTAGTTAGACAAAAGCAAGTCACTAAAGCGAGTCAGCAAAGCAAGATGTGGCAACTCAGCAAAGCAAGTCAGCAAAACAAGGTGCAGCAAGACACGTGTTGGTGAGTCAGTCAAAGCGTGATCACCAAACCACGAGAATGTTCCAGAGAAAATCTCCAAGACGACGAAAGATAAGAAGTATCAGAACACAGCTAGGCAGCAAGGCAAACATTAACATATAAGAGGTTTGTGTGGTTCTTATATAGTCAATTCTTATCACAAACCGGAAGATCGAATGCTCCCTTTAGTTCGATCAACGCGCCCTCTATCAAAGTTAAAATTCTAAGGTTAGTTTAGTGGAAGCAGTGGTGAAAAGAAGACGTGTTTAGGGGTAAGTACTGTTTTTTTTATTGTGTTTGGCGTAGAAAGCATAGGAAAGAGACTTAGTTTAAAAAACAAATTCAATTTTATTAATAATTTTCCCAATGCAATACATGTGAACCCACTTTTCGTTTTTTAGCGGGTTTTGACAAATCTAATGCAGAATCTTGTTTAATGTTTGTTGACAAATATTTATTTTTAATAAAATTTCGCGGGACATTCATTTCGTTTAATGTTTCTATTAATTCGTTCTGTGCCTTGATCGGTTTTCTTTTATTCACAGAAAACAAAAGATGAAATAAATCTGCCAAGTTCGATTCGGGGATAGGTTTTCCTTCGAAACTCACAGTCAAATTTTTATCCCTTTCAAATTTTCTTGGATGATGTTTTAAAAAGTCCAACAGCGCTTGAGCTTGTCTTTTCACAGTAGAAGGTACCGACGGAAAAATGATTGAGAAATCTTCGGGTTCGGTCTTGAGGTGATTCGATTCAATAGGTTCCTTGAAAAATCCTCGGTGAAACAGATTCCTTGCTTGCAGGGACTTCTGTCGAGGGTTTTGTAGTCCACGGTGTGTTAAATTCTTGCAAGTCCATTTTCCGTTTCAGTAATTCGTAATATTTAATGACTTTTTCGTGATCCGGCAAAGAACTGTTCAGTATTTTCGCCATGGCAGAATCAAATTAACTGATTTGTCGTTTAGAGAGGACATGTTTGGTGAGAGACTCTGCGGGCACCAAAGCATATTTTTTAGCGTGTTCCATGAATAAGACCAGTTAACACACTCAAAGCAGCAGGAATTAAAATATTCAAAAATCCTCCTTTCTGTATAATAAGTTTTTTCTTTTGAAACAGTGCACCCTTTTTCGTACCGATTTTTCGAAGGGTTGACTTATATTGACTTAAAGACTTTTTCTGTTTCGAAGACAGGGGAATATTTCCTTTTAAAACGTTCAAACTACATTCACAAATGGCCTTGACAGAACGAGACGGTAATTTTTTAACAGTTCTTTACGTAATGCTTTAGGACAGGTTCTGATAAACTGTAAATCGCGAAGTTGTTTCTTCGTCAGCGTCATGATTCATACTAAACTTCAAACAGAATCACATTCTTATAAAAACTATTCTCGGTAAAATAATTGTTGTTGATTCGGTAAAATATTCGCACGCAAGCGCATATTTTCACATGTCTGATTTCTTAAACCAATTAATAAATAGGCAAAAGGTTGATTGGTTGCATCATCATAGACTTCTTGAAAAAAGTTTGTGCGACGGGGGTAAAGTTGTCGACCCAAATGCATAATTTGACTCGGATCACGGCGGTTTTTAAAAACGATCAAGTAATGAGCATGTAATGAACACGTTCTCATTTCTTTCCCCTTATGAAATATATTTTGTGTCACGAAAATAAGGCTTATGTTTAAGTGATAACATCCTTTAGAAAACAGAAAGGTTAAACATTTATCGTCTGCACATTAAATCGTCTAAAATAATAAGCGAATTGTTTCCTAAATAGTCTTTGTAATTAATCGGGAACCCCTATACAAAAGTCACGTCACTTATTTCACCATGAATTTGTTGTGTAATACCGTGAAACCATATGACTTTATCAGGTGGAGGGTTAATCAATTCCCTCCTATTTTCTAAAAAACCCTTTAAAGAGAATGTTTTACCTACGCCGCTAGGACCGCTACAAAAAACAGAAAAAGGGTGTTGAAACTGTGGGAAGTTAACAAACTCCATATTAAACGCTCGCACACAGATGCACACACAAGGAAGGTCACACTCGAAATAAACACAGACACAAAAGTTTACAGTTTAAATATCGATTTATTGAAAAAAATTCACAATTACATGAAATCGTTTGGCTACAAAATTATAAACGCGTCGATCATTCGACACATTTTCGGTTACAAAATGGGATAAAAAGTATTTTAAGGTATTTCCTCGACATCGAGTATATAAATAATAAACGCAATATTGACCACACACGGCCGTTTTAAAACTTTGCAATACGAGTGGATTATACACCACTTGAGAAAAACGAGTTACATAGTTCGACAAGGGTCCTTGAAAAAAGCTCGGGTCATTCCCATATGAATCGAAAAATTCTATTTTATCCGTTGATTGTATAAAAAAGGCGACCCAGTGGCTGCCAGGTTTCGAAGACTTGTCTACACTACAAACAAAACAAGCAGGGTAGCGTTTTATTCTTCTAGGTAATAGATCGCTGGCGAAAACACCTAAAAAATATTTTCGAGTCACACGATCACGTGATAAAATCGTGTCGATTTGTAAAGAATTCATTTAATTGGGAAAATCACATAAAACGTGTCGTGATTTACTAATTTCGATAATGCTTTCAAATTCTGCATACACAAACACGGAAAGTGTTTTGGTCAAATCTTCGGCAAATTTAATTTCGATTCGTAAATTGCCTTCTTGTTGTAGATTCAGGTGAGGTCCGTCGCAAAGGTCAGGAGTCAAATCGAATGCATATAAGGTATGCCCGTCTGCAAATTCTTCACGTGTCAGGTAATTGCCAGAATCATGATTAAATCCGGAATATAAACGATGGTAAGCTCTTATATAATTGTTTTCTTTAAAATTCAGTTCCAAGGTTTTGCTGGGAACAGGCTGTCCGTCTACGTAGACACTCACAAAGTTTACGTTTTGATGATAAAAGTGGAAAGGCTTCAATTTATACTGTCCATTCAAAGAAGCATTTTCCAATAATCCGATAATAACGCGTTCCGGCATAGGTCCCAAAAATACATTGTCTTGTAAAAAAGATCGACTTCCTGTAGAAATGGAATAGGTCTTGCATAATACACGGTCGATGGGGTATTTAGCAGAAGTTTTTTCTAACGCCTTCGCATGTCCTAACAAAACCCCTGGGCTGACTTTGACTTTGTGAATAAACAAAGAGGCTTGTTCTAAAATCACTTTAAAATTAGGTTTGGGTGCGGCAGAATCTGCAGGTTTAACAGCCATTAAACAAAATTCAGGTTTGCTTCGAATCAGTTTAATTTTCAAGTCGACCATGTTAAGCAATAGTCTGTTTTTTTGAAAAATGTCACCATGAAGACGCCCAATCATATCCAAAGTTTTACTTTCCTTAATCAGTTCATATCGTTTTTTCAATCCGGGATTGTCATTTGAAGTAGGGTCCACGGTGTCCAATTTCTGATCTTTGTAAAAACATTCACAGCTTAACAAACTTTTCTTGGCGTCTTCACCATAATTCAACAGGGATTCGATGTAGGCGCGATGGGGGTAGGTATTGCTAGAAGAGGATATTGTTCTATCGTTCACACTCACATCGGCTTGTGAAAAAATAGAGTGTAAAAATAAATTTACAGGGGTGACAAGGTCTGTTGCTTTCAATGAAGATCTGTCGGCATTCGTAATTTTAACATTCACATACAAACGAGACGAGGGTAAATCGATATAGTCTTCACCATTTCCGAAAATGTTAAATTCCACAGGAACTCCATCCTGTATAGTCGTCAGGGGGTGGTATTCGACGAAAAAAACTTTTTCTAGAGCCGTTTTGTAGACGGGATTAGAAACAAATCCAATTCCGATTTCGAGCAGGCAGCAGAATCTTTATGAATCAGTCCAGACATTTTTAAGCTAAAATATCATGTGTTTTCACTTTCTTAGCTTTACGTCGAATGATGACTTTATTCGAACACTTTCTCTTTTTATTGCGTCGACCTGATCCAATCATCATCTTAATCTTGGTAGAAGCTTTGTCTGTTAAAGTCTGACCGGCTTCTTTCAACCTCCGCTTGGCGGCCACTTTCACATTTTCACCACGCGGCACGTCCTTCAAAACATCGACCCCCGTAGAAAACAGTTGCTTGCCCACAGCTTTCCCTCCTGATTTAAAAAGGGGTACTGCGGCGCGAAACAAAGAACGAAACGGTCCACCGAATCCATATCCTTTTTGTAAAGTCGATCCTTGGTAATAGTTTAATCCACTACCTCCCTGGTTAACGTAATAATCTTTGAAAGATTTTGCACAACACTTGTAAGGAACAAACATTATGATAGATACTTTTGTCAAAAATGAAGTTTCACAAACAACTTCCCACGCTAGAATGACATCAATCGACCCGTGTGTGTCCTTATAACGGTTTCGATCGTCTGAAAATTCTTCCGTGAAATCGGAATGTAATGCGGTCGATCAAACACTTCGTGAACCATTTCACCATCTTGGCCTTTTACAGTAATCACTCGAAGAAGCGGGGCGACCGTATCCCCCACAATTTGCGGTTCAACGAGATCCGTGTAAATGTACAGCAATTTAAAATCAGCATGCGGGTTGGCCACGAAGGGACTGTCGAATGATGCGGAACCACCTGCGAAAATGTCCCCTACATCACCCATTGGAAATCCTAAACTTTCCGATAAACCAGGATCAAAGTTGATTTGTGCATGGTTTCTCAAAGTCACTCTCACTCTTTTAGAATTTTTGTTGTAATTAATCGAAATTTTATCATAAAACTTTTGATAGTTCAGTACCTTAATAATGTCATTAGGTGATTCATAATACCCGGCAGGGATTCGAACTTTTTTCACTTCTTTAGCTCCAATTTCAAATTCTGCTTCATTTCTAGGTCTTCCGTTGGTCCACGCTATATTTTCGTCTGAAATATATTCATAACCATTCGTATATTCCGTTATATTGTTCCACGTATGCGGGTAAATCATTTCTGTTAAACCCACTTCCCACTCACCTTTCAAATCTAAAGGGGCAGGTAATCTCGTCACAAAGTGAGAAATTATATTTTCTGGATAATAATTCAGCGAACTATACGAAGGGAGCGTCACGTAGAAAGACATGATTCTAAATGATGTGTTAAAAGCAAACACACAGGTTTTATACTGAAAATAAATCTGCAGTGGGGATCCACTGATTAAATTTTGCCGGGTAACCTTTAAAACTTACATAATATTCTACACGTCCTTTTCGTGTACGCTTTTCTAAAATCTTTTCAATAGTATAGTTTTGTTTCGCTTGCACTCTTTGAAGTTCTTGCGCATAAAAGGTGCCTTGGATGGGTTCGTTCATCAAATCTTTAATCCGATACACGGGAGGGATTCGAGATACACATTCCGTTACTACGAACAGTTCTTCAGTCCAATTCGTTTCGTAACCTTTTTCAATGGTTAATTTTTGTTTCGATACACGCACGATTTCCCCCGCTTTAAATACACACGGTTTTCTTTTCTGATCCTGCAAATTCCCATAAAGTGTATACCACACATCGCTTTCGTTAGCAGGTGTCACTTCCGAGGGAGTTCTCTTTATGCTGGAATGATGCGTATTATTATAACTCTGTAACAGGGAATCTAACACGTCGATATAATTATAGGTATTATTATGCGTGAAATATTTCCACATTTTAGTTTTTAAAGTACGGTTAAAGCGTTCTACCACCGAGGCTTTCGTATTATTAAATGTCGTAAAAAATCGCACTCCTTGTTGTTTTAAATATCTCTGAAACACATTGTTTTTGTATCCCTTTCCGGAATCCGATTGAAGAAATTTAGGTTTTCGTGTTGGAAAAATACTTTGAAACGCTTTCATAATATCCTCTCCCCGTTTCGATTTGAGTGGATTCGCCCACGCATATTTAGACAGAATGTCGATGCAAGTTAGAATGTAACGGAATCACCGATTGTACTTTTGCAGACTCATCATGTCCACCAGATCCGTTTTCCATTGCTGATCGATGGAATATACGATAACCCGATTGGTCGGAAACTTTCTTCGCACAGGTTTGTGAAGCGTGTACGAGTCGACTCCGCTTAACCATTTCTGTATCGTCTTCTTGGTAACTTTTCCTTTGGCAGCAGAATATAAGGCATTTACACCCCCGAAACTTGCCGCGTGACTTGGATTCTGATAAATCGCCTTCATTACAGCATGAAATTTTATTACACGATATGTTAATATTCAATCGCATCATATCGAAAGAATTAAATTTCCGGTTTCATTTAAATTCAGTATAAAATCAACCTTAAACTTTTCACTTCCGGTAAATACATAAATGAGCGAAAACACAATGCAGACCGTTATATACAGACACACGACACTAATCACTTCCTCTCTCGAAGTCATTTTAGCAAATGATGCGTCACTCTCGCGATAGCTCTCTTTAAACACCTAAAATCTCGACATACAGATATAGCTTCTTGGCTTGATCAGTTAAACCTACTACAAATTATCAAGTCAAGAAGCTATTTTGCAGGTTCAAACCCCAGTGAAATCTTTTCAAGAAAACCTATTTTAAATAACCATTATTGCGTTCCCTTCCAATAGAGGGCGCCACCAAAAAAAATTTGATATCCGTTTCGCCTTCAAACTGACCGTCAATTCTAAAATTAAAAAAAAATTAAGCCACTTCCTCAAAAATAAGCCCCCTTAAAAAATGTTAGCCACCCCTTCAAAAATAAGCCCCACCATTTTATACCCCCTCCTATAGAAGACTTCAATCTAACATTTAAATTTGATCCTAAGAAAATTAAGCCCCCTCCAAAAATAAGCCCCCTTAAAAAATAAGCCCCTCCATTTTATACCCCCTCCTATAGCAGACTTCAATCTAACATTTAAATTTGATCCTAAAAAAATTAAGCTCCCTTCAAAAATAAGCCCCTCCATTTTATACCCCCTCCTATAGCAGACTTCAATCTAACATTTAAATTTGATCCTAAAAAAATTAAGCCCCCTTCAAAAATAAGCCCCTTAAAAAATGTTAGCCGCCCCTTCAAAAATAAGCCCCTCCATTTTATACCCCCTCCTATAGCAGACTCCAATCTAACATTTAAATTTGATCCTAAAAAATTACCCCCCCCCCTTTCAAAAACAAGCCCCCCTACGAAAGTTAGCCCCTTCACATTTATACCCTCCTCCTATAATACACCCTTATGACCCCTTCTACGTTTGAAAGTGTTATTTTCACATCGTACTATAGTATGATTTCACTCCCTCCCTCCACCACATCATTGATCCTCATGAGGTTGAACTCTCAATTCCCCTCTACTATAATATTTTAACCTAATCTTTTAAAATAACCTATTGACATTCAAAATATTTCTTTTTTCTTTCTATCTTTTTAAAAAAAATTCTTCTATGTTTTAAATATTTGATATTTATAATAAGATATTTAATTTTTTTTCTCCATTGCAAATGTTATACAGACAGGTTCTGTTTCAATCAGTAGCCTTCTTTTTTCTAAGGTAATTTTCTGTAGATATGATTTTAAGATGTGATTATTGTATTTCAAAATGTTTCTCTATTATTCATCTATCTGTTCAGTATTTGGTCACTATATTGCAAAATTGTATGTATTTTTTACGATTCACATAATACATAGACAGGTTTATTATGTTTATATCTTTTATATTATATATTTGTTTTCATTCAATAGTCTTAAAATGTGAATTTTCGGCAAGGAAATTTTTTGTATAAATTATATATTATATTATTTTTTATTTTTTTACTGTAAAAATTCATTAGCATGTCATGGGATAAAATATGGATAACTCGATTTTTAATTTAATATTTAAATTATTTATATTCTACTAGCTGTTACCCGTGACTTCGTTCACGTAACATTAAAAGAAGAATAAATACATTAATCAAGCTAAATATTTCACCCCCGATAATTAAAAACGTAAATAATTGTCTGAGTGACACGAAGACTCATGCACAGCGCAGTATTACTTTGCTCCATATATAGCTACGGCGGATATTAAAACCTTTCGTCAAGCATAACTCAAAAAATATTTAACGGATTTCGTTCAAATTTTTACAGCAGGTACCTATAAAGGTGACAACGACGTCTATTTATTACCAATAATAAATTTCAAACCGTTTGGAAATTATATTAAAAAATAGATAAAAAAAGCACAATTAAAGTACATACGTCATGAAAATTTAGTACGTACGTCATTTTCACCAGCGGAAGATATTCGTAATCAATCGGATTTCAAAAGTTCATGGAGCATGGTATAAAAAAATATGCACTCACTAATATTCAGTACAATAAAAGGTACTTTTCGGTTAGCCGGGCGCCAGTGATCTATATACATGTTGTGTGTATAAGATACGCCAGTGATATATATACATACACACATATGTATATATATACACATATATATATACACACACACATATGTATATATATATTATATACATATATGTATGTATGTATAATATGTATGTATGTATATACATATATATTTATCTATGTATTTGTTCATATAACACTGGTGTCCAGCTAACCGAAAAGTACCCAATAAAATATATTTCACTTTTTTATAAAATGGAACATAAAAGTACAAATATCTCAAATGGTATGTAGTATGTGAAATGAAACAATTTTATTATAATCACCTATCGTACAATAAAAATAGCTAATATTCTGCATTCAGAGTGAAAAGTTCCATATCCTGTGCCGGTAGATTTGGCGAGTTATTTTTTGGTGATAAGTGTTTCGATGTGGTTGTTGCGATCTTCAGTCTTTCGGTTACCTTTTCTAAAGTTATGTTTTGCAGATGTAATATTATGTAAACATATGTTTTGTAGATATTTTTTTTTGTATATATATGCTAATTGTAATGGCAGTTGGGAATGAGATTTTTACTTTTTTATCTATGCTTTCGAAAATATTAAAACATTAAAAAAAGATGATACAGATGTCACAGGCGCACCGGGGTATCTTTTTGGTACTAAAATGACGATGTTATGTGTGGGCAACCTGGCGATTTTGGTGAGATTTTGCTTCGCGTAGCAACTCGGTAGGGCAGATTCTGTATTTTTATGTTAAATTAAATATTGTGTGTTTTATAATAAATTAATCACTGTGTGTGTTGTATAATAAAATAAGGTAAAGATGTCATATACGCACCACATTGGCGCGATTGCAACAAAATGGCAATTTTATGCGAAACATGGTAACCCGGTTATTTTGTTTAGGTGTTAATAAGTGTTAATATTTACGATTTATTGTGATATTTATATTATTATGTTTATTATTTATAACTGTTCATTTATTATTGCATGCTTTTTGTAACGGTACTTCTCTATTATCCCGTCGACCACTTTTCATAACAAAAAAGTATCGCCAAACTGTAAGATTAAACGCCAAAAATGCAGTCCCATTTACTTGATGTCAGAAGCATTATACGTGATTGTTATGTCATCAAATAGTTCATAAAGTGGTCGACGGTGTCATAAAGTAGTCGACGGGATAATAGAGAAGTACCTTTGTAACTAATATTCAAAAACAAAGTTTTCGCCAAATTGGTGGGGGGGAAATCGCGCTAATGTTGTGCGTATATGACATTTGTGCCTAAAATAATTTCTGTGTGCTTAAAATAAAAATTGTGTGTGTTTTATAACATAATAAAATCAAACTAGCATGCTGTTATAGCAATCTTGGCCTAACGGGTTCTCAAAAACGGGGTTTTCTGGCCAAAATGCCGCAAACAAAAATCACGCCAATCCCAGTGCGCTAGCGACAGCTGTTCCAAAAACATTTATATCAAGCGTTGTATCATGTTTTGCATTTTTATACGGAACACGTCTCCACATTTAAAGATTTTAAATGCTTTTTACATCAGATATTTTTTTTCCTGAGGTTCCCAAAAGTTAATTTAGGTATGTTTTTCGTTCGTTTATTAATTTTTTACAATTTGCCCCCTGACAATAACAATTATTTATCCCAAAAATACCTCTTAGGTTTGTTAAATATGTTTGTTTATGTATTTTCATTACTTATTAAAATTTCGAAAATGGCGATAAAATTTTATTTTAGCATCGTATTTATGTTTTTAAGATGGTTCAAAAGCACGGTTTAATAAAGGTACGTTTGTAAACATTTGAAAAACATGTTTTTCCGCTCTATGGAAAAATTTGGTAAGATGCTCAAGTAGATGCTTTTAGTAAGATGCTTTTTTTAAAGCAGATGCTTCGGTAAGATGCTTTTGGCACCATGCTTAATTTTTTCGCCAATCGCGCCAACCGGCACAGGATACGGAACTTTTCCTCATTCAGATACACAGGCAAGGCTGGTCTCAAACAACAATAAAGCTAGCAACAACATTGTTTTAACTCTGTAACAGCTACAGTAATGATATTAAATGCTCCGATTGGCTTTGGGCCCGATTACGGTAGTTTCCCCTGGAAAAAATGTAGAAGAAGTCTTTTACATTTGTTTCGAATGAAGCTCGGTAAACAAAGTATTAATTAATAATACAAACAACACTAACATAAACATGGAAGCAAAAGTTTGAATTCAAATGTATATATTTGTTAATCTTTCCCCATCCCACCAACTCATAAAAAAAATAAGAAAAATTAAAAGAAAGTTACAACATTGAATTTAAAATGGCGTTAAGCTACGTTTTCTGACTTAAGCAATTAACTGCAAACCCGATTATGAAACTTTCACTTAACTATAACATGTATCTAATAGCCCTGAGGATACTTCCCAGTTATACGGACCTTTAGACTTTTTTAAAAAGCTTGACACAATTCGGGTTTAAGAAGTTGAGATTTATTGCCAAATTATATAAACAACTATGGAACTAAAACTGATGAATTATTTTGCTGGTTTCGCATGTATTTTTAAAAATTGCATCTGATTACACTTATTAGATGAATTACTTCTGTTTGTATTTAATAACGGTAAACGGCTTCTGTATATTGAATGAATTGTGAAACTATCGGGAAGAGGTAGAGAGACGAGTAAACAAACGGGTAGATAGACGGATAGTGAGATGGGTAGAGAGACGGGTAGTGACAGAGCTAACGGGTTGCGAAACGAATAGGTAGACGGGTAGCGAGACAGGTAAAAAAAGGGTTGACAGAGGGGTACCGAGATGGGTAGAGAGACGGGTAGCGAGGCGAGTAGTGAGACCGATATACAGGCATGTAGAGTAAAGGTTGAGAGACGGGTTGCGTGGTGGATAGAGAGACGGGCAGACAGAAGAGCACAGAGACGAGTTGACAGACGGGTAGAGAGTGGAGTATGTACACAGGCAGACGTGTCGAGAGAATGGTAATTAAACGGGAAACAAGACAGGTAGAAAGACGGATTGACAGATGGATAGCGAGACAGGTAAAGAGTTGGGTAGAGTTTGGGTAGACAAAAAAAATTAATTCAAATGTAAATATTTGTCACAAGGAAAATGTTGCAACAATAAAATTAAATTTGCGTTAAGCCATGCTTGCTAAAATACGCTATTGGCTGGAAATCTGATTACGTAACTTTAAAAAGCTTGGCGTTTTATAAGATCAAGCAAAAAAATGGGATTATTTGCCAAATGTTATAAAAACAAATCTGATGGACGGTACTTCTTTTCTATTTGTTTAACAGTGTATATGGATTTATGTATGATATTTTGTAATGCTATCATTTAATTTTCTCTTTTCATTATGTCGTAATTGTTAATCCTATGTTCTTAACAATATCACTCAGACTAATCCCTTTGAGGGAAATCCTAGTTAACTAACTCTTTATCATATTTCATAGGAGAAAATACGGTATTTCTTTGTTATAGGAGCCTTGACATAGCTCAGTTTTAAAAAAGTACAATTTGTCAAAAACAAATATCAGTTTTACCTGATAAACCATTTTACTTTTAACAACTTTGAAAAACGTTTTAACAGCCATCATTTAAAAATAATTCATTGGAAATAGTATATGCTTTTTGTTTAAATTCAATTCTTGTGAATATAGAGGAATAATTCTACATCTAAATGCAAGGAGCTTCAATTGCAAAGCTTTTTGCAACCCAAAATTACATGCAAACATTACTTTTGCATGTAATTTTCAATGCAAATTAACATTTATAAGGGTTCAAATTGAAATTAATTTGGGTGCAAATTACATGTAAATGTTACGTTTGCATGTAATTTGGGGTTGCGAAAAGCTTTGCCCTCTTTTGCATCTGTTCCATGCATATTGTACGTTTGCATGGAACAGCAAATTTGCCTCCTTGGTTTAATCTATAGCTGAAACAACTCTTGATTTCTTGACAATATGCTGACAGACAATTTTTGTTCTGCAGAATAAATTCATTCATAAAGTTTGAATATGTGGAAATATGTTTTTAATTTTCGGAAATTCTACTGTAATCAAGATTTTTTTTTCACCAACTATTCAAATTGAAATTAAATTCTTTTTTCAGTTTTAATGAGAAAATGGCATAAAAATGTATTAATCCGTTTTATTTCTTCTTTTTTTATCCACAAAAATGGAGTAATTTAATTACCGTTTTTAGAGAAATTTCATTAAAATTTACAAAAAAAAAAAATAATGATAATTAATATCTCGGAATCTAATTCAAAATTTTAAATTCGCAGAGTTTATATGACATCCTTAGATCAATGATGGTGTTAAGTAAATCGCATTGCATTAAGAGTAGTTGTTCGAAATACAAACAGACAGTCAGATTTTAAAATAATAGACTTGTGTTCAATTTTCTTTTCCTAATAACCTTACTGATGCTTGTATTATTAATCGCAGAGTTCAGAGAATAAATATATATGAAATGTTTATGTTTGGCGTGATGCGGAAAATGCAACCCTACAGTTGGCCTAACCTAAACAACTGGCGGCTTGCTTTGAAAACCTCTCCCCGTCCAATGAAGTCAGCCCTTGGGCCTAACGATTGGACTTTACCCATGTCACGTCATCTGTTGGTATATAGAAGGAAAACTCCAATAGGCGTGAAGGACAATTTAACACAGTTTCCCCTTCGTCCAATAAACAGTCTTTTTCGGAGGGCATATACCCGCAGAGGCGTGGCTGCTGGCACTTTTGGGTAAAGTCCTTTGAGCGATAACCGGCTTCATATTGCAAGCCGATTTGATGGTTCACTGCCTCTCTATTCTTTCACTGTACTCTGTAATTATTAATGTATGAAATTGATTCACGCACCATTTGAAACATATTTGAAAAATCCCGTTTTATTTGAAATATGACGTCACTTTGATTCCAGAGAAATCTCTTTTCAATGATATAATTCTTGTTAATTTTCTTTTCCTGTCAATCATGACGGGAATTTTATCTGAAAACTCACATCTGTATGTAACTGATTTTCAAGCTTGTTATTAATCAGTATCAAAAAATATATTTCAGTTATTCATCTTAAATCTGACGTCCATTATGTATATACTTTTATTATACACTGATATTCATGCTCCTTGTAATGTTACGAATATTTGAAAATACATGTTTTATTTATGACGTCATATTTGTTCAAGCCAAGGAGGATCCTTTTCATAGTTCCATGGTCCAAGCGAAATCTTTTCTTAATAATATGATTATTGTTCAGTTTTCCTTCTAATTATAACGCAGTTTTTGACAGAAAATATCTTCTCAACGTAACCAATATTCATACTTCATGTATAATAACAAATACTCCATATTTTTGTTTCAAATATCACGGAAATTCCTCTTCTTTTGAATTCTTTTGCATTTTCATTTTTCACGTGAAAATCTTTCAATTGAAAATTAATTGTTGAGTAAAAATTATTATTTCGGGCTTTGATTTAGTTTTGGCAACGATAAAATATTAGCAACGGTAAAGTAAAATTAACTATTTTAAAATATTATACGAAAAAATGTCCATTTATTCTCAATGAAAATAACGAAATTTTGAATTATTAAGAAAAATATTTGAATAAAATAAACAAAAATCAGCCTATGTTCATATGAGGGTTATAATCAACCTGTGTGCAAAGGTACAGGATCATTAAACGCTCCATTTTGACGCTGGCTTCAGCCTAACATTTGCACACAATCAGATTTATAATATTATAGGATTAGGATAGTAGGTTGTATATTGTATTGTATTTTTTCCATGTTTTTATTGCATAGAAATGTGCTCTAACTTTTATCGGTACTAATTTAAGCGGTTTAATTATAATGAAACATTTTTTTTATATAGTTTCAAATATATTGTGGTGTTTTTGAACACGACGCGGGAAAAGATGGAGTGGTAGTGCGAATATCGTGTTTCAACACAGGAAATATTTTAGCAGAGAACAATAGATTTAATTAATCCATATTCATTCACTGTTAAATACGTTATAGAATCGAAGAAGTAGGTTAGGCATGATAACCTAGAGGATTATTGAAACAAAGTCTGCAATGCAATGATAGATGCTAAAGTCTCTGATTAACAAGTCTAATATTGAATTATTTTGGAGGTATCGCTTCCGGGAAAGGTTTCTTGGTTTCTTGTCATAAACACACAAGGTGCGTTCCTACTCAGATCATTGATAGATCTCTTCCTCTCAAGTCTCCGGTTGAAGTGTTACACTATAAGTTCATCGTCTCGCTCACAAAAACTCGCGAGGTCATCTCCCTTCACTCCCATAATCCAAACACACCTTCCTCTCTTCAATCTCTCTCCCTCGTTCTTTGATCAAAAACTTTTTCTTCTCTCCTCGGTCAAAGGGGGAAAAAAAGGGGGGGCGTGCTGTTGACGTCGAATCGCTTTTCATTTTAGTCCAGTCAAATTAGGTTTTTTTGCCATAATAAATGCTAAGGAGATAAAAATTGGTCCAGTTGTTCATTGATGGCTACTGATGACTATGTAAAAAGTCCCCATGGATAGGAGGTGAGCGGGGGGAGGGGGGGGCTAAAAGTTTTTTACAAATATCTCAGAAATTGTTGTTTTTCATGAAAAAACTACTCCAACATAAATTAAAGAACATAAAATTATCTACAAATGACAGGTATATACAGTGGAAACTCGATTATCCGTCAGTCAAAAGACCGGAGCTTTGACGGATTCCCCCCCCCCCAAAAAAAAAATCACTTAATTTCAAATTAATTTATTTAATGCCGCCATAATAAATTCTAAAGAGATAAAAATTGGTCCAGTTGTTCATTGATGGGTACTGATGACTATGTAAAAAGTCCCCATGGATAGGAGGGGAGCGGGGGAGGGGGGGGCTAAACAAAGTATTTTTTTAGTTTTTTACAAATATCTCAGAAATTGTTGGTTTTCATGAAAAAATTACTTTAACATAAATTAAATAATATAAAATTCTCTGCAAATGACAGGTATATACAGTGGAACCTCAATTATCCGTCACTCAGAAGACCGGAGTTTTGACGGATTTTCCGCAAAAAAATCCCTTTAATTTCAAATTTCTTTACCTAATGTCGCCATAATAAATGCTACAGAGATAAAAATTGGTACAGTTGTTCATTGATGGCTACTGATGACTATGTAAAAAGTCCTGATGGATAAGAGGTGAGCGAGGGGAGAGGGAGGGGGGCAAAATAAAGTACTTTTTTAGTTTTTTACAAATATCTCAGAAACTGTTGGTTTTCATGAAAAAATTACTACATAATTTCTGAGATATTTGTAAAAAAACAAAAAAAGTTCTATATTTTGCCTCCCCTCTACCCTCGCTCACCTCCTATCCATCAGGACTTTTTCCATAGTCATCAGTAGCCATCAATGAGCAACTGTATCAATTTTTATCTCTGTAGCATTTATTATGGCGACATTAAGTAAATAAATTTGAAATTAAAGTGATTTTTTTGCGGAAAGTCCGTCAAATTCACATAAATTAAATAACATAAAATTTCACGTGAAACTTTGTAAATGCGACAAAACATAATAGGGAACAATGAAAGTATTAATTTATCATTAAGCAAAAAGTCAAAATATTCTTTTTTTCTTTACACATCATCATCAGATGAAGTGGACGGTTCATTAGAAGGCGTTCTCAGCATGACTGAATCCGCAATCTGAATGTCGTCCTCATCCTGTTGATGTGTATTTATAGCTATAGGTGTAGCCACGGAGAAAGAACCTGGAGGGGAAACTAGAATAGGCGATGATATCGAAAATGAAAGTCATATTTTTTAACGAAAGAGGGCGCTGTAAAATTTGGCGGCGGCCTTTAAACAGAATGTCATTAGATTACATGTTAAATTCCGAAAGTATTTTACTCGATTATTTTTAATTATAGCAATTATATGTCATAAATTTAAGATGGGGTATAAATGTTTTATTGCGGGATGTAGATCGGGCTATGATGATGAGATAAACAAAAGAAAAATAGAAGGAAAAAAAATTAAAGTATGTTTAGAGCTTCAAAGGTGAGTGCTTTTTATTATACTTTAATTTAAAGTTATATGCATGTAATCATTTTTAAACTAAGAAATTTTTATTCTAGTATATCGATCTTAGTGTATATGTTTTTAAAATGTTATACTTAATGAATGCTAATGTCTGTGGCTAATTGACATGGCCATTTAAATTGTCTTATAGAGTGCTATTTGTTTGGCTGTAATCTGAAGCTGTTTTTTCAAAATTACTTTTAAATTAAGAGAATTGTCTCTATATGTATTTTACTGCACATATATATATATATTGTACATATATATATATATATATATATATATATATATATATATATATAATGTATTTTGTTTGATGAATGCTAGCAGTTGCTTTGGCTTATTGATCACTGTCAAAAAGCATTTAAATTGTTTTAAATTATATATTTTTTTAGCTTTTAAATAGTATTTTGCTCATAATTATTTGTTTTTATACAGTTTTATTTCCCAAATAATTAAGATAAAAATTTGTTTTTAAATGTACATAATATTAATTGCATAGATATAAAAAGTTATGAGTTATTACATTATTCAAAGGTTATCGATATATACGCAAGATTAAAACTTATTCCAGAAAATTTGAATAATACTTTTAATCTCTAAAAATTATACGTCCATTCCGTATTTCTTCGCAGTACAATATCCGTGATATTTATTTTTAAATGACTATTCAGATGTTTTTGTCAGGATGAACTCTTATTTAAAGAGTTATAAAAAGCAATCGAAACGCCAAATATCTATTAAAATATATGCATGGTGTGTAGAAAACTTTATTTAATGAAATTTCTACTTGTTTGACTTTTTTAAAGTTCAAATTTTCAATCAAAAACATTTAAAAAATGAATGCTTTTCGCATTGAAAAGCATTGCAGAAGCTGGCTAGGATCGCTGTCAGTTTACCGTAGCGCCATCTATGAGGAGAAAAACTGTATTGTAAAATTTCAACGTTACTTTCCCCTCCATCTATCTTCCTCCGTGGGTGTAGCATTCAGGCAGTCACCATAGCAGATGTTGCAGATGAGTGTGTGAGTTAATTTATGTCTGAGTAATTTTTTCATGAAAACCAACAGTTTCTGAGATATTTGTAAAAAACTAAAAAAATACTTTATTTAGCCCCCCTCCCCCCGCTCACCTCCTATCGATGGGGACTTTTTACATAGTCATCAGTAGCCATCCATGAACAACTGGACCAATTTTTATCCCTTTAGAATTTATTATGACGACATTAAATTAATTTGAAATTAAGTGATTTTTTTGGGGGGGGGGGGGGAAATCCGTCAAAGCTCCGGTCTTCTGACTGACGGATAATCGAGGTTCCACTGTATATACCTGTCATTTGTAGATAATTTTATGTTCTTTAATTTATGTCGGAGTAGTTTTTTCATGAAAAACAACAATTTCTGAGATATTTGTAAAAAACTAAAAAAAATACTTTGTTTAGCCCCCCTCCCCCTGCTCACCTCCTATCCATGGGGACTTTTTACATAGTCATCAGTAGCCATCAATGAACAACTGGACCAATTTTTATCCCTTTAGAATTTATTATGGCGACATTAAATAAATTTATTTGAAATTAAGTGATTTTTGGGGGGAAAATCCGTCAGAGCTCCGGTCTTCTGACTGACGGATAATCGAGGTTCCACTGTATATACCTGTCATTTGTAGATAATTTTATGTTCTTTAATTTATGTTGGAGTAGTTTTTTCAGGAAAAACAATAATTTCTGAGATATTTGTAAAAAACTAAAAAAAAATACTTTGTTTAGCCCCCACCCCTCCCCCCGCTCACTTCCTATCCATGGGGACTTTTTACATAGTCATCAGTAGCTATCAATGAACAACTGGACCAATTTTTATCTCCTTAGCATTTATTATGGCAAGCTGCTCAAAAATGGGCTAATTTGACTGGACTATTTCGATTTCGTCATCTTTAACCTAGTTTTCTCATTTGGTAGGGGGACTCTCTCGTAACCGCCTTTGGTATCTTCCCCTATGTATATCCTAAAAGGGGATTACAAGTTTGTTGATGTGTTCGTTGGCGGCCAGTCAATTTATCAAAGAGATACTGCCGCTTCGTGGGTAAACTCTCAGAGCTATCTATGCCTTTAGAAAATGTTCTGGAAATTTTAAATCGTTACAATATATATTTTTCTTTTGACACAAATTCAAATGTTTCTTTTTCATTACTATTATTATTATTTAAGAAAATCCGTTACATGCATGTTATATTATCAAAATACGTGTATCTTGTTTGATCAGTACGGAATAATTGTTTAATTTGTTTTATATCAGTTACTAAATTATTCAGTTCATTTACTATCATTACATGTCATAACGCTGATTCCTTTCGCAACAAAATGGTGTACTTTACCAATCTCATAATATTAACAGATATGCAATAATTCAATTTGACACCCGGTGCTAAATTTTTATGTACATTTTTTACTTACTGCTGATGCTTAAATACGCGTAACTTAAACCATCAATGGTACGCCTATCCGACGTGGTACCTGGTTAAGAAACACTAGCAGCAATATCTTTATTACGACACTCAATCTGAGTTTATAGTGAGGTTTTACCATAAAACCTGACTCTTTTTTAATTATTATGACATTTATTATTGCATTATTCAGCATTATTGCATTATAATTATTATACTGCTGGTTTATGCATTCATGTATACACACACACGCATACGCACACACATGTATGTATGTGTATGTTTTCAGTTCCGTTATCTGTTTAAAAAAAAATCTGGGCACACCCCCCCCCCCCCCTTCACGTAATTAGCCGGTTACGCCTGTGGAATCGTCATTTTTTCTCTTTTCAGCTTGGAGACAGTTGTGGTCTGTGAACACGCCCAAAGTGTTTAAAAATGATGAGGGGAAAACTTTAAGATGGAAGAGCACAGTACAGCAAATAATTTTTACATAGAAAATACAGTAAAACTCCAATTATCCGAACCCCGACTATCCGAATCGCTGATTATCCGAATCGCTTTCAGAATTTTAGAAAAAAATTTATGACGGAAACTTATTACGATTCGCAAAATAATGATTCTGTCTACGCGCGTTATATTGTCCTTCCCTCCGCGAATCTAGTGTAGGCGCAGCGCGAATATTATTGGGATGATGAGTCACCGTCTCATAGTGCAGTTCGATTATTGGCTGTCGTCTGTCGCCAGGTGGCCGGCCAAGCCCACCTGGGTTTCAGACTCTAAATGACGATGAACTTATTGAAAGTGTGAGAGAAGAAAGTGTCGAGGAAGAAGATGACCTTAATGTCGAAGTTGAAGCAGACACGGGACCATCAGCTAGTGAAGCATTTGCCGGCCTTGAAACTGCGTTCAAGTGAATGGAGCGTCAGCCGAAGTGTGACCACATACAACTTCTCACTGTCAGGTGGATGCCCGACTTGACTGCCCGAAAATGGATGAAGACTGTCAAACAGCGTACTTTGATCGAGATGTTCATCAAGCAATAAGACTTTCATTTACAGTACGATACGTACATACTGTACAGCACTTGTAAGTACGCTTAACATGTAAAATAGAGTGTTGCCTTTTCATTTAATTAATTAAAAGATCTTTTTCTTTAACAATAGTTTTTTTTTCTCCCATTTTCAACATACATACAGTAATTAATGAAAATAGACCCTTTTTTCGGAAAAAATCCAATTATCCGAATTTTTGATTATCCGAATGGGGTCCAGTCCCAATTGATTCGGATAATTGGAGTTCTACTGTAATAGAGTTGCAATCCATTTGATCAATCAAAAGTACACAAGGTTTCATTACAAGAGAGTCACGAATTCTTATTCCTAACTTTAATACTAATGAAGCAATTTTAACAAAATTTTCAATAGACTTTGTTGTAATTTGGAATACATTTATTTTGCATCATCCAAACCCCTTTCTACTTAATGTTGCAAGATCAAAAGACAATTACAGATACGCAGTGTAGAAGTAAAGACGTACTTTGATTTGCTGATAAAGAGACAATGAAACTGTTGGCGCATGCGCGCAACATTATGTTTATTCCGTAACAATTTAGAATATTTTTATTAGAACTTTAGTTTGGTTTAGTTTTGTGATTATGATTTTTTGAGAGCGTTTCGCTCAATTCAAAAACTGTAAATAGTATGTTTTTTTCGTCATGTGAAGTGTTATTAAATCGTGATGTATAATAATCTTTTGAATTTTATTTCGTGTCAAGAATCTCGTGAATGTTTTGTTTGCTGAAATATAATGAATGTTGAAGATTCGGAGCCCCGATGTCCCGTTGGAATTTAGAGGTAAGAAAATTTATATCTTACCAATTTTATTTAGAAATCAATTGGATTAAAATTGATTATTTACATGTTGTCAGCTTTGACTGATTAAGTAATATAGGCAGTCGGAGTTGTTACATAATTGTGGCATCCCTGCCGGGATACGGGTGCTCCGTAGTTGATTGGAATTAGAAATTAGAAATTTAATTAAAAGGGATTTCGAAAGTTAATTAGAAATTTCAACCTAAAGTATGGACAAATTAAAGAAATCAAGGTCCAACTTTACAAAATTAATAAAAGAAATTGAAGATACTTTGCAGGCTAAATGTGATGATTTAGATAGCCTGTCATCCTTTTTAGATAGGTTAGAAACAAAACATGAAGAACTCTCATTAATCGATAAACAAATTTTAGATCATTTATCTGAAGACAAAACTTGTCTACAAGATGCCTTTGATTCTGAATATGAGCAAATAGACAAGTATAATACAAATTATTGGGAGGTAAAAAATAAACTATCTAGATACATTCTTAAATTAGAGAAAGAGAGCAGTCAGGATACCTCTTTGTCATTAGATAGTATGACCACAAGAAGAAGGTTTAAATTACCAAAATTAGAACTCAAGCCCTTTAATGGTGATATAAAAAATTGGTTATCCTTTTGGGGTCAATTTGAAAAAATCCACGAAGATTCCGATATAGTAAACGAAGATAAAATTCAGTACCTTATTCAAGCTACCCAAAAGGGATCTAGACATAGGGAAATTGTTGATTCTTTTCCCCCTACAGCCGATAGCTATCCAGAGGCGATCCAATCATTGAAGGCACGGTTCGGTAGAACAGATATATTAATTGAAGTATACATACGCGAAGTCCTAGGATTAGTTATTAATAATTCTTTGAGACAAGGCCAGAGACTGTCCCTTGTTAAGTTGTATGATAAAATAGAAAACCTACCTTCGGTCATTAAAAATGTTAGGAGTATCGTGCGAAAATTATTCTTCGATTTTATATCCATTGGTCGAATCAGCATTGCCTTCAGATATTCTTAAATTATGGGAAAGACATCTTGGCACTTTATCTGTTAATGATAAAGATAAAGATCAGGGAATTAATAAATTAGATACTTTAATGAAATTTTTACAAATTGAAGTTGAAATGGAGCAAAAGGTCAAATTGGCTAAGAGTGGGTTTTCTTTCGATAAAGATGTCTCAGTAAACAGAGAACTTAGATTCGATCGTAAGGATAAAAATTTTTCCTTTCCTACGGCGGCCGAACTGTATAATGCAGATGATAAAAAATTGGAAGAACAGTGTGTCTTTTGCGAAAATAAACACCGTAGTCAAAATTGTAGAGCGGTATGGAAAATGACACTCGCGAAGAGAAAAGATGCTTTATTAAAAAAAGGAGCTTGCTTTCGATGCTTCAATGCCAACCACTTGGCAAAGGCTTATAAAATTAAAGCTAATTGTACTCATTGTCGGAAAATTCCCCACCAGTTCATGTGCATAGAAAAGAATAAAATTAACTTAGGCGATAATTCTAAACAGGATTCTACTCCTAATAAAGATTGTATGCTTGCGAATACAACTTCTAGAAAAAGGGTTTTGCTCCAAACATTGGTTGTACGCATATACAATGGGGATATCGTACGAAATGTTAGAATTTTATATGACACGGGATCGCAACGGTCGTATATATCAAAATTTGCTGCTAAAATGTTAGGATATAATAGTATGAGTAAAGAAAGAATAGTGCATAGTTTATATGGGGTCGACAATGTGAAGAACTACACGATAGATATTTAATTAATTTGGGAAATGTGGATGATAGTTTTCGATGTAAACTTGAGGTATTAGACCAACAAAAGATTTGCTCTGAAATTTCACCTATACCGGAAGGATCCTTAATTAGTGAAATAAAACGGTACGGAATTTTATTGCCTGATAGAGTCACTAAAGTTAATGATTTACTATACGAATTTTCTCCTGATGAAATTCACGTGTTAATTGGTGCAGATGTCGCCGGAAAATTATTTACCGGAGGTAAAAAAACTAAGATGATCACTTCGTATTCAATAAAAACTTGAATTAAAACTTAACAAATGGTATTTATTTACATTTAGAACAAAAGTGACAGGCAGCGGTTGGTACACTGCGCTTACGTCTCCAAAAACACATCTCTACTGGCGGGAATCCGCTCCGCGCATCCTCCAGTCTTGAGCGCTCGGCAGCGCCCCCTGGATAACAAAATGTTCTACGGAGGAAACATCAATATTTTTCATTCCAACGGAATTCAATTATTGAACACAAGTATTGAAGAATAATTCATAGAATAATTCCAAGACATTAAAAGTCAGAATTTTTGAGACAACAATCGCTTATAATTCAATATGTAATTCATTTATAATGAAAAAACTTTTCGATAACAAATCATATGAATTATCATGCCTGCATATGCTTTCATTTTTTAAAATGAATCGGAAAGTTTTGCGTTGTTCAGCATACTTTTTTTAAATGCTTTATTGTCTACTATTACGTCAAATATGATTGACAAGTAACTTTTCGTGTGAAGCTCAGCGACTTCTTCCGAAGAGTGATTGGTTCTCTGCCAAGTTTAAACTTTTTACAAGGTCTTTGATTTAGAGGGAGATATATTCATTGTTTTTCATTCCAATACCAATCAAATTAAATTATGGCATGTGGAATTGTTTTAGGTATGTGAGTATATTTTCTTTGAACAGTTCTGATATTTTATGTGGAACCCTTTGTACACGGATAAAACTCGCATATGACCAATTACTTTTTTTAATCCGTTCTGTAGTTCCAGAATTAACCACTGCAAAAGAACAAACGTTGCTGTTTTATAATATTAGTATAGATACGACTTCAATTCAAACTCGAATATTTTTAGAGAATTTTAACCATAATAAATATATTTTAACGAAATTTTCATCAGATTTCAATTACTTAACGTGAAATTCGATGTCATGTAAAGTACTGGAAGGGTACAATAATTTAGTCTACAATACCGTGTTTAATATCAACTACATTCCAAAACATCGATTTTCTAATTGAGTTGTTACATTTTGCAAAAGGCAAGGTAAGTAAGTCTGTGACAACTCCGACTGCCTATATTACTTAATCAGTCAAAGCTGACAACATGTAAATAATCAATTTTAATCCAATTGATTTCTAAATAAAATTGGTAAGATATAAATTTTCTTACCTCTAAATTCGAACGGGACATCGGGGCTTCGAATCTTCAACATTCATTATATTTCAGCAAACAAACCTTTCACAAGATTCTTGACACGAAATAAAATTCAAAAGATTATTATACATCACGATTTAATAACACTTCACATGACGAAAAAACATACTATTTACAGTTTTTGAATTGAGCGAAACGCTCTCAAAAAATCATAATCACAAAACTAAACCAAACTAAAGTTCTAATAAAAATATTCTAAACAGTGAAGGAATAAACATAATGTTGCGCGCATGCGCCACAGTTTCATTGTCTCTTTATCAGCAAATCAAAGTACGTTTTTACTTCTACACTGCGTAGCTGTAATTGTCTTTTGATCTTGCAACACTAAGTAGAAAGGGATTTGGATGATGCAAAATAAATGTATTCCAAATTACAACATCCTCCCACCTTTGAGTTTCAGAGTCTGGAACTCAAATCTTCCAATTAGTTCGAGGTTTTATGACACGCCCATATCTGTAACGATGAACTGAAACGTCCGACGTACTGTCACTGACCGAACCACTAGGAAAATTACTAGCACCTTTATGGAAAATAGATTCAGTAGATTCAGTATCTAAAAAGCAGTCTTTAACAGAATGTTGGATCATCGGCTTACTCGTAGCAGGGTCTAAATAACAGTTTTTACCAGTCAATTTTATCGGCGGTTTGGTAGGAGCAGGGTCTAAAGGACATTCTATATCATTCGACTGAACTGTAGAATGGAGTTCAGTACCTCTTTCATGGGTTATTTCTAAAGGAAGCAATCTGAGACCAGGACGTAGAAATTCACCACCTTTCATCTTTACCTTTACTAATCGTATATTTCCATCTTTTGAAGGATAAAGTTCGATAATTTTGGCAAGTGGCCATTCAAGTTTTTTAACATTCTCACTAGTCACAAGAACAATATCACCAATCTGGACAGGTCTCTGATTTTTGTCAAATTTCGAGGATTGTTTTAAACATCCCAAATATTCAGTGCGGAATCTTTTTCGCAAATCTTGTTTTAGTCGCTGTCTATAGGCATGTCTCTTATTAATAGACGATGAATCCAAAATGTCAAGATCAGGAATACCTGATTATCTAATGTCTTGTAAAAACATAGAAGGAGTAAGTGGTATTAAATCATTAATTTCCTCTGAAACATAGGTCAAAGGCCGCTGATTAACAATATTTTCAGTATCGCAAATAACAGTTTGCATTTCTTCTAAGTCCAAAGAGCTTCGTCCTAAGACTTTTCGAAGGATCCCTTTTATTACGCCTATCAAACGTTCCCACCATCCACCCCACCACGGCGCAGATGGAGGGTTAAATTTCCAGGTGATCTTCTGAGCTGTGCTGTACTGAGAAATAACATCCCAATCAATTTGCTTAAGCAAATTTTCAGCACCCGTAAAATTTTTTCCGTTGTCAGAATATACTATCGCAGGTCTTTCTCTTCGTGCTATAAATCTTCTAAAAGCTTGCAAAAAGTTGTCAGTCGATAAGGATGTGGCTATCTCTAAATGTATGGCTCTGTAGACAGCACATGTGAAAATAACTATCCAAGCTTTCTGACCACCTCGAAGAAGTAAAGGACCGGCGTAGTCAGTTCCTACAACCTCGAATACTGCAGCTTCTTTTATACGATCTTCCGGAAGAGGTGCTTCTATAATAGGTTTAGGTCTTGAATTAAATCTTTTACAACGTACACAGTTTCTATTAATTTTTCTGATAGTTTTACGGAATGTTAAGATACAAAAATCTTCCCTTAAATTAGACATCATATTTTGTACCCCGGCATGTCCTAGTTTCAAGTGTCTAGATCTAATTAATTTTTCAACTACGGGATGGTCATGTGGAAGGATAATAGGAAATCTGAAATTCATAATATCATCTCTCAAATGTATGCGTGATTTCAGCCGCAGAACTCCAGCCGAATCTGTCATGGTCTGAAATGCTTTTAAACGTTTATCTTGGGGACCAGTAAACGATTTTTGAACTAATTTAAATAATACATTTTCAGCTTCATTCTGCTCAGTAGTATATGGGGCATACTTTAGGACACTTTTTATACTCCACTAAACGCTAATATTTAACGATTATTGTAAGATTTTTCATCAAAAATTTGTCAGTCTAAAATATCGAATATTGTAAGATTTTCATCAAAAAGTTTGACTGATTCATCAAAATGTGTGCATTTTTGAACAAATTTTAATATTTTTAATGAAAAAGTTTGCCTGTCGACTATTTGAATGAGAAATCCGATTATTGTAAGATGACAGATCACGAAAGTCTATTGTAAAACCACCCAGGAGATGATTATAAAATAACCTTTGAAAATCCAATGGAATGCTAATATTTTTTATCAAACTGTCTAAAATTGTAAGATATTTATCAAACTTTCTTAATAGTCTATCAAATGCTAATAAACAACCTTCCTCTAGGATGATATTGATAGGAATAATGAAAGCAAAGAGCAGCGTTATATAATAAGTTATCAGCATTATAACCAATCCTAAAATCTTTAGTTGCATTAAAAGCTATAGAATAATATAAGTCCAGGAATATAAATATCAAACCATTCTTTTGTTTCTGGTATTATATTCCAATTGTCATCACATTTACTTTCTATCCAAAAAAAAAAACTCCAGGTTGAGAAAATTTAGAGGCTTGATCCATTTTGTATATTTTTGCGGTCAAAGTTAATTTTATTGTATCATTGAAACTATTAAATATAGTATAATTATTAGAGTTATCGATGCTATAATTTGTAATAACGGGGTCAAATTTGAAATAATGAAAGGTAGGCGAAAGACAATTAAACACTTATCACAAAATATTGTAACATTTATTTAGAAAAAAATTTGACGTCAAATAAGAAATTGAAATGTTAATTAAAAACCGTAGATATATGATATCCATTCCCAGTCAACTTTATCTTCAAATTCTTTTAAAAAATCTTCGGATAATACCTGATGATAGGAGATCCCTTCCCAGTCAACTTTATTTTGAAATTCTCTAATAAAATCTTCTGATAGTGTCTGATGAAATGATATAAAACCAGTCAACTTTATTTTGAAATTCTCTAATAAAATCTTCTGATAGTGTCTGATATAATGATATATAAAACCAGTCAACTTTATTTTGAAATTCTCTAATAAAATCTTCTGATAGTGTCTGATGAAATGATATAAAACTAATAGGCGCCGTCGGCGCCCTCACGGCGCCGAGCGAGCCCACACCTCATCGTGCCCAAATCCTGAGGGATTTATAACGCAGACCATGGCTTTGTCTCGCCAGGTCGCTACGATCGATTCAGAGGGTTCGCGTTCCAGCGACGCCTCCTCATCTTTTTGCCCCAGAGTCGACGACAGAGGTCGTTACGGTTCGGCGGAAGTTCCCACCATCAAAGGATACTTCCCCACGTGACACCTGATGAGCCGTAGGGACTGTCGAACGGCTTCATCGCCGAACACCCATAAGGGAGTCGGGTCATCCACCTGGTGTTCGGCATCCCTACGGCCCTTGCTTTCCCGCGGAGTCCGATCATGAAATGTATGGAAGAACAAGCCACTTGTCTCATCTTCCGCGGGCTGATGAAATGATATATAAAACCAGTCAACTTTATTTTGAAATTCTCTCTAATAAAATCTTCTGATAGTGTCTGATATAATGATATATAAAACCAGTCAACTTTATTTTGAAATTCTCTAATAAAATCTTCGGATAATTTTTCATTTTGTGATATACAATTCCAATCAAGTTTATCTTTAAATTTTCTTATAAATTCAATGGGTAATTTCATAATATTTTTACTTAAATGAAGATAAATTTTATTCATATATAATGAAATAAATGTATAAAATATTTTATTATGGGATAAATTGATAATTAAATCTTTATATTGATTAATTATAATATCGTCTAATCTTTGAGCTGACACCATTTATTCAGAAACATTTTTTGAAAGACAATTTTTATAGTATAGACATCTGTACATAGAACATCCAGGTCCTAATATTCTAACGCATCTCGGTACAGCTAATATTTTTATAGGAATTCCCCATTCTTCAAAAGTACTTTTCAGAAAAACGCCTCCTTTAAAAGCAAATGTCCCACCGTATATCTGATGCAATTGTATGAAATAATCTTTTACTTTGTCACTACTGATCCATAAACCTTTATTGTCAGAATATCTTTTAAATCTTAAACCATGGACATCGTTAGTACATCTACGAACTATTCCAAGTTCTTGATCACTTAGTTCATAGTTAGGTGTAAATACAGAAATAGTTTCACCTATTTCCTGTTTTAAATGAACTCAGCTTATTTCTCTCACTATAGATTTGAACGGAAGTATAAAACCTTGAACATTTATGATAAGGGTAACATCGTCCATTTATTATAAAACATTTTTTATAAATGAAGGACCTTCGGTTTAAAATCCAAATGGTACAGTATCAAAGTTATCTAAAATTCTTCTTTTATCATATCCAAACATATATCTTTTATTCATTTTATTCACTTTAATATTTCTATCTTTTTGTATCTGAAATTGATTTATTTCTACATCTATATGTTCAATTTCCCCAGTTATTGTTTTCATTCTTTCATCAAAATTGAGCTTAGTTTCGCTATCATAACTTTCGCTATCATTTTAAATCATTTTACTTTTCCTCTTACAGAATCATCGTTAAGAATATAACCATAATCTTTACTTGCTCCAGATATCCACGATTTCATATATTTATCTTCTCCTAATTCATCTGTCCATTCGCCTAACATACAACCATTTTTTACTTTATTAGAGCCATCATCGATATAAACAATACTATCTGTATCGTAATACATTACTTTATCTCCTAATTTATCAAGCATTTCATATAATCTTATTCTAGCCGAACTGGTTGTAAAAGCAGCTATATAAATATTCGTATTAAAGTTATTCTGGACATATTCATCTTTCATCTTATAATCCATTTGTACACAATTATCATTTAAAAATATCATATTCAAATCTTTAATGCGGTCGTTCAGTATAATTCTATAAAAGTCTGCCAATTCTATTACATTCTCTGTTTGTTTCATATTTTTTCTCTGTCCGAACCTACCCCACAAAGAGTTTAAACAAATTTTGGATATAAATCTCATTCCTGGGTTTTCTTTGATTTCTTCTAACGTTATGCCCAATTTTTTTTCTACGCACTCTTTATATTCTTTTTCAGTTTCGAAATTTTCAGACCATTTATCGTCTGTTTCTAATTTGATTTTCAAAAACACTTTAACATAATCCTTAAATAATTTATTAGATTTTTTTTCAAAATGCCAAACTTCATATATATTTAAAATCTTATAACCTTTTTCGATAGCCAGATCAACTTCGGTAGTTGTCCACGTACCAGTAAAACTTCTCTCTTCATCTGTATGATTACATTCTTTATTCCGTATTTCATAACATTTTTTACAGTGTTTCTTTTCGCATTTTATAGGTTTTGAACATAATTTACACAAACTAAATATTAATTTTTCTCCTTTATAAGGTAAAACAGGATGATATAGTTTTCTAGGTGGAAGTACTTTGCATTGTATCAAACCATACCAATTCTTATCATATTTTCCAGGATTATAAATCTTTACCGGATGACCAACAGGATAGTAATCAAAGTAATTCACTGTAGGATAAAGTGAACAAACATCGATATAGCTACCTTTTTCGTTTTCTTTCATTTCGTATATTAATTTGGTAGGTTCACACCTACCTCCGCTGAATGCGTTTCTAGGATTTAAAGCTTCTACAAAATCTCTTTTCCATTCATTTTTCATATATTTTTTAATTTCTTTGTCACTATCAAAATCACATTCCCACATTTCAATCAATGCAAATCCTTTATCTTTTATTTTTTTATTTATATTTTGAATTCTTTCATACAAATCTTTCATACATATCTGATTTTGAAGATTGACAGTGGATTCTTTAAAACATCGAGGACAACCATGCCAATGACATCCTTGAAACTGATACACGGTATTATTATAAAAACCATCTACTTTATAAGTTTTATTACCTAATTTCAGTTTTTTCTCACCACCGTTTAAAGCATGTTGTATTTTGATATTGTGTTTTTTAGACAGATAGTCTAACCAAATTATCGATTTCTTACTGTATTGATCCTTTTGAATAAACTCCTCATCTATCACTATTGTATCCTTTGGTATGAATTTATCTCTGTATATAGCCATACAAACGCCAGCTAAAGTGACATATTTAAAAGGATCAATATTAGCAATGCTTAGAAATAATCTCCGCAATTCTAAGCACCCTTTTCTTAAAATATCAACATCAGATCTACAATATTTTATAATTTCTTTTTGAAAATCAAATGTTTCATTTTTTACCGATTTATACCATTTATCAAAAGTTTTTCTTTGATCTAAAGTCATAGTATCATAACCATAATAGTATTTTTCAGGATATTTTCTTACATAATTTTGATTTTTATCAGTGTTAAACAAATGGGGAAAATAACCTTTTGCCGATTCCGTTAATCCAAACGTTTTAGGAAATTTTCTTAACGGAATCAGTGTAAAATTAATAGAATCGATAAACCTTATATTATATTCGTTTGCTTGCATATATATGAGTTTATTTCCTTGATATATTGTAAACACTTTAATTTTATTTTTAAAGCAGTATTTAGCTAGAAATTGAAAATCGAATCCTTTTCCATAATGCGCTAATACTGTATAACCGCAATGTTTATTTTGAAATAACCATTTACAATATTCATTTTCATACTGAAATATTTTTTCTTTTCCGTTAAAATCATGATTTATAACTAGATTGACTTGGTGATTTCCTGTCTCTTGATTCGTTTCAACGTCAAAAAACGTATATTTTTCTGTAAATCCTGATCTTTTACATTTTTTACACCATTTCTCTCTCTTTTCTATATTTTTGGGACAAATATTTTTACAAGTTCCTCCCTTAGATTCTTTCCTGCGTATATAACATTTATGATCTTCCATATCCCACTCTCTGCAGTTTTTAATTGTCTTTCTCCACATTTATGATCTTTCGGTTCTCTTTCACTTCTGTTGATAATTCTCTTACATTTTAAACATTTCCACAGTGTTTTACAGACTGAGTGATTTTTATGATTTTCAAAGCAGTTTTTTTCCTTTAAAAGATCTAAAACAATCATTACATTGAATATCATCCTTTTATAACTGACTTTACAATAATCACAATATTTGTTTTTTCCTAAAAATCCTGGAACCTTTGTAATGACATCAAAATGATTTCTATTTTTTAAAAGGTAAATACAATTAGATTTATAGTCGCCGCTGTATATTCTTTCGTTAAAATTTTCTCTGCAAAATATAGTTATTTGAATATCTAAAAAATTTTCGAATTTTTTAACATGGTCTAAATCACATATTTCTAACTCAATACGACACATATTATGCAATTTTTCTGCTAAATATCCTTGTAAATCTCTACCTATTTTTATATATTAACTTGATTATCTGTAAGTTTTTGAAGATTCAATTTTTCGCACAAAAGTTTACGATTTTTAATAGCTAGGGCTGTAACGATTGATCTAGCCCAGGGATGGTCAACACGCGGCACGCGTGCCACAGTGTGGCACGGCGGAGTTTTAACAGTGGCACGCGAAGACTTATTGCATTTTTTGTTTAAATTAAAAATAATAGGCAGAAATCCAGATAGAAATGTTCTTTATTAACTGTCCAAAGTTAATTTTCGCAATAAACTTAAAAGAAGTCACTACATTAATCTAATAAGCGCCTGAAATCACCAATAAAAAAACATTAACAGCGCTGCAGTGAATTTAATCTAAAAATATATAGGCACTCTACTCCACAAATCCCCCGTTTCGTCTGAATTCACGGTATTTCTTTTCCCGCACTCTTGATCAGCAAACGGCAAATGGAAGAATGAATTTTTCCTCATGCAGAAATTGGCAACAGTACTTCAGCGGGAAGCTAGTAGAAAGCCAAGCAAAGTGTTAAGTTTTTTTTTTTAATTGTTTTTAAATTCTAGCCTCGGGCATAGTTGTTTTAAAACTTTTTATTTTTTCATTATGTCTATGAGTAAATCTTCGACATCGAAAAGAAAATATGAAGACGATATTGCAATTCGTGATTTTAGAACTGTCTGGGAAGAACAATTTTTGTTTACGAATCAAAATACTTCCAATCCTGTTTGTTTGATATGTGGAACTTGTGTAGCAGTGCCGAAAAAATTTAATCTGGAGCGGCATTTCACACAACTACATAGTGATTTTAATAGTAAATATCCTGTCGGATCACACTTGCGATTGGGATTTATCAACAAAAAGAGGAAAATTTTAGCCGACCAACAATCATTGTTCAAGAAGAGAAATGACAAAATGGAAAGTATGGTGAGGGCTTCTTATGAACTTTCTCTGTTGTTAGCCCGCAAGAAAAAAAACTATTCTGACGGAGAGGAGATAATAAAAAATAACCTTATAATATTTGCCCAAAATGTCGGCGATAAAAAGCTCAAAAATATGGTTGATAACATAGCCTTGTCTAGAAATACCGTCATGCGTCGTATAGATGACATGGGCCAGGATATTGGTACACAGATTGTCTCTGGACTGCAATATTGCAAATACTTTTCATTAACTTTGGATGAAATCTGCGACATCACAGACAGTGCGCAGTTAAGCATATTTGTGCGTTACGCGAACGATAATTTTGATACTGTGGAAGAACTTCTTGATTTGCGCCAATTAGTTTTTACTACAGGTGAGAAAATTTTTAAAGAACTTAAAAATGTAATTGAAGTTAACAAAGTAGAGTGGGCAAAATTAGATAGTGTTTGCAGAGATGGAGCACGTTGCGTGACTGGCAGGATAAAAGGTTTTGTTACATTGCTTGAAAATTATTTGGCAAGAAAAGTTTTTAAGTATCACTGTATTATTCATCAAGAAGCTCTTTGTGCCAAGGACTTAAACCTGTCTTCTGTTGTCGACTCTGTAGTGGGCTGTATCAACAAAATACGAGCTCGAGCTCTAAATAGACGACGATTTCGTGAGCTTTTCCCGGAAGAAACGGAAGAGGAAGGCGAGTTATTCCTTCACTGTTCGCTGGCTCTCCAAAGGAAGTGCACTCACGAGATTTTGGAAGTTGAAGGAGTGCGTTTTAAAATATCTGGATGAAAACAATGAATTACCCAGTGAGTGCTTGCTACTCGAGAATGCAGATTGGCTATGGGATTTAGCTTTTCTTACTGATATTATGGAACATTTAAATAATTTAAATTTAAGGTTACAGGGAAAAGATTGTATTTTTCCTACTCTAGTTGGTCATATATCTTCTTTTGTAAACAAACTTTCGCTTTTTCATCTCGATTTTGGAGAAAAAAGATTAACACATTTCACATTAATGAAAGAACTAGCTACTAAAGTCAATAATTCTCCGAACTATGAGAGGTTTAAAAATTTAATATCTATTTTGCAGGATTCATTCAGTGCTAGGTTTGAGGATTTTCAAGCTGATAAAAAAATGTGGATCTATTCACAAATCCCTTTTCAATTTCTCTGCAAGAAATTAATTATTACCCACCTGAAATCCAAATCGAAATTATTGACCTACAGAACCATGCTATACTGAAAAGCAAATATAAGGAACTTATTTCAGCTGCAAGTGATCCAAATTATATTGAATATTGGAAATTTGTACCGGCAAGTAATTTTCCAAATTTACATGATTTGGCTGTCAGATATTGCTGTAGGTTTGGATCAACATATGTTTGTGAACAAATGTTTTCTATTATGAACATAATAAAATCAAAATATCGTTCAAGATTAACTGATACGTACCTAAAAAACCTAATTTTGTTAGCGTCTTCAAAAATTAATCCTAATATAGATGACTTAGTAAAAAAGCTAAAAATTCAAAAGCCACATTAAGTAAGTACTGACTATTTGTTTAATAATTATTTAGAATTAAATGTTTCAAGTTATTCATTTTTATTTAATACATAATCTGGCAGAACCTTTAAAAATGTTTATTAACAATAAAAACCTAAGTTTAAATTTTTGTTTTATTTATATTATTTTTTAAATCTCCATCACTCAGACTTACAGGGAAAAAATGTGGTATTGGCGTAAAAATCACATAATCAGCTTATAAATAACATGATATCGCCTTTTGATATTTTAAGTATGTTGGAAAAATTGGAAGTGGCACGCATATTTTTTTTTCTTCAGATAGTGGCACTCTTCCCAAACAGGTTGGCCACCCCTGATCTAGCCAAACAGATATTATCGTCATTTTTAATTTGAATTATACTTTTTTTATCGACAACATCATTATCGTTCAGTAATTTCAATCGTTTACCGCCTTTGGGTAAATCAACGACAGTAAAAATAAATTCACAGTCTTTAATATCCAACTCTTTGTATTCAATTTTACGTGTTAAAACATCTAAATAGGTGTCATAGGCTTCTTTAGTTGACATCATTTTAGGATGAAAAGGCTGTGTCAAATAGGGATTGAATACAATTATATCTACCTTTCCTTCGATTTTTCCAATTGCTCTCCTGAATAAACCTTTTAAGATACTATAATACTGGCCAGGTGTGAGTTTGTTTCTTTGTCTTATTTTATAAACATGTCTATAGGTATTAAATTTTTTTACAATTTATTTTTCTTTCTCAACAATTTTGTAATCGGGTCTAAACAGATTTTCCAAATTTGTTTGTAATTTTACTTTCTTTTCTGTCTTTTTAATTAATTTTTCATCTTTATATTTCAATCCGTAATAATCAAAGAGTTTCTTAAGTTTTGGCCTGTTTTTTGGTTCATTTATAAATTGTTTCAATTTTTCATTTAAATCGGGAAATAATTTTTTAAGGTTTACTTCTGTTTTCATCTTTTTTTCTTCATTATTTTTTGGATTAAATTCTACTGTGTTATTGTTAAATTTTAAATCAAAAGAATCGAATATTTTTTTCAATTTATTTCTTTTTTTAGGATTTTCGATAAACTTTTTCTTCATTTCATTTAAATAATCTATTACATCTAGTTTTAATAAATCTACTAAAACGTTAATTTTAACACAATTATTTCAAATTGGTAAATAAATAATACGAGTAGTAATTTTCCAACTGGACGAAAAATAGCGTGGTAGAGCGTGGCGGCTTCAGCCAAGCGATCCCAGGTTCGAATCCTGTCCCGGACATTTTTCGTCCAGTTGGAAAATTACTACTCCTACTAAAACGTATTTATATTCCCCTGTACTTTTTACATATCTTATTATCAATCTAATTAATTCCTCTTTTTTACATCCCTTAGGCTGTTTTATATTTAAAAGTTTTACAGCGTGTCTCAATTTAGATATAGGTATTGATCTTAGAGATTCCTCCATTTATTAGGAAACATTTTTTAAATACTTTTTGCTACACATTCCTAATTAGCAGATCTATAAAGGAAAGTCTGTTAAAAAATTAAATGTTAAAAGAAACTAAAGGTCCATTTCAAATTTAAATTTTGAAATCGGCAAAAAGATGTAGAAAAATTACAAAAAAGGATTAGATCTAAAAATTATAATATTAAAAAGCTGGAAAATGAAGTATGTCAGATCTTTTAAATGAATAAAGAAAATTTTAATGATGATAAAAAGATATAAAATTGAATAATTTCTGTAAATGCAAAAATAAGATCGTTTACTCAAACGGACTTATTGCTGTCCATTGAAAGAAATCTAAATTTTTTTCTACAGGTTCTCCATTCAATTTTAAACATTCGAATCGAAATCCGTTTTTATCTAGTATTTCTGTTATTCTGACAAAAAATGGTTCGCTGTATTTACATACATTATATAAACATTGGGATGAACATTAAAGGTATGATTCCAATCTACATTTATTCTGTCAGTTGTACAATTACCTGTCAAAATCTTTGTACTTTTTGAATTGCCCATTTATTTAGAAAAAAATCACTGTCATAATCTTCTATTTTATCTTTAAATTCTAAATAAAAAAATTTCTGATAAATTTTGACATTTGAATATGAAATTCCAATCCACTCTGTCTTGGAACTTTTCTATAAACGGTTCTGATAATCTTTGACATTCAGATATCCAATCCCAATAAACTCTGTCTTGGAACTTTTCTATAAACGGTTCTGATAATTTTTGATTTTCAGATATGACTTCCCATTCAACCCTGTCTTGGAATTTTTCGATAAACGGTTCTGATAATTTTTGATTTTCAGATATATAAAACCAATCAACCTTGTCTTGGAATTTTTCGATAAATTGTTCAGATAAATTCTGATTTACAGATATAAAATACCAATCCACTCTATCCTGGAATTTTTCGATAAATTGTTCAGATAGTTTTTGTTTTTCAGATATATTTTTCCAATCTACTTTAGTTTTAAATTTTTCAATAAACGGTTCCGTTAAACTTTGATTTACAGATATCCAAAACCAATCGACTCTATCCTGGAACTTTTCTATAAATTCTTCTGATAATCTTTGATATTTAGACATTTCTCCCCAATTGAGTCTGTCTTGGAACTTTTCGATAAACTGTTCCGATAAAATTTGTTTTTCAGATACATAATACCATTCGACTCTGTTTTCGAACTTTTCGATAAACGGTTCCGACAATTTTTGATTTTCAGATATTTTTTCCCAATCTAGCAAGTCTTCGAACTTTTCTATAAACGTTTCTGAAAGTTTTTGTTTTTCAGATATACATTCCCAATTAAGTCCCTTCATTTTTAAATTTTCTTATAAATTCAATGGGTAATTTCATAATATTTTCACTTAGATATAACCAATCGATTTTATTTCTATATAATGAAATAAATGTATAAAATGTTTTATATTGGGATAAGCTGATAATTAAATCTTTATATTGATTAATTATAATATCGTCTAATCTTTGAGCCGACACCATTTATACAGAAGCAGTTTTATAAACACTTTTTTCATTAAAAATAATAACATCGATTTAAGCTATTTTTTGAATCCATTCATCTACAATTTAAAATATTTTTTATAGCTTATTTTGACGTTCGTTTGATATGATAATTGCTTTTTAAATGCCTCTTTTTATGAGCTAAAGTGTTTCTCTTATTTTTAATAGCTAAATGGCAACTTTTGCAATTAGTGTAATGTTCTGTTTTGCCGTAACGAAATCGAGTATAAAATTGGTCTAAAGGTATAGTCATTTGACAATTTTTGCACAATTTAGACAGCTCCATTTATTAAGAAACATTTTTTAGAAAGCTATTCCATATGTCTTCGTTTTTCTTATTAAATTTTACTTTCAAATTATTATCAATATTATAATAATCTAATATTTTCTTTATGGAATATAGGTAATTTATCAACTTTTTATAGTACACTAAATCTAAAAATTTAATTAACATTTCTTCAGCTTTATATGGAATATTTAACTTTAATTTCCATTTCAATGCATTAAAACGGCTTATTCTGGATTTACGTCTTTCGCTTAAAAATGCATCTATATTTTTATATGTAAAATAACAATCATTATCCGAATCGTACATTATTTCACATTTTTTCATTTGATCATAAATTTTGAGATATTTTTCAGGTATTTGACATTTCTTTTCTTTGTGAAAAGAATCCATTAAGCTAGATTCGGAATCATCTATTAAAACGTCTTTAAAAAAATCACAATTCATTTATTTAAGCTTTTTTTAATGTAATGCATTTCCCCCGCCTAGACGGGAGTTTTGATGAGTTGAAAAATCTAGACGGGAGTCCAGTATAGATGGGTTTTAAAAAATCCCCGCCTAGGCGGGATTTTTAATATTACCAGTATAGATGGGTTTTAAAAAATCCCCGCCTAGACTTGACTTTTAGCATGTTTATAGTTTAATACTTGATTATGTCCCGCATAGACGGAACTTTTGATTTTATGTCCCGCATAGACGGGAGTTTTGATGATACCAGTATATACGGGGTGTGAGTTTTAAAAAATCCCCGCCTAGACGGGAGTTTTGATGAGTTATTTTATTAACATAATTATATTTGAAAAAACCCCGCATTGGAGGGAGTTTACGGGACTTTTGATGAGTTATTTTATTAACATATTTGTACTCGAAGAAACCCCACATAGACGGGAGTTTTAATATTCCCAGTATAGACGGCACCCGCATAGGCGGGAGTTTTGATGAGTTATTTTAATAACATAATTATATTTGATAAATCCGCGCATAGGTGGGAGTTTCCCGCATAGACGGGATATTTTAGCGGATTGACTTGATATCTTTTTCGTCAACCCAAGAGTTAAATTCGTCGGAATAATTTAACCATTTAACTAGACATTTATTGCCTTTCTTTTTAGTATTTTTTCAATTTTATACACATTGTCTTTTTTATTATATTTAACTAATTCCGGTTCATAGTAAGTTCCTTTTATTTCGTTGCCGTTCAAATCTTTTATTCTATAAGTAATAGGATCTGTGTTTAATATTTCTGAAACGATAAAAATTTCTTCAGTAAAAGTAGGCTGGTATCCGCGGGTAAAAGCAGTCTGGTATTTTGACACTCTGATTCTGTCGCCGACCTTAAATTTCGGTTTTCTTATTATTTTTTCTTCGTATAAATTTTTATAAACTTCAGATTCATTTTCTGCTCTACTCGCTTCGACAGGTGTCATTTTGATAGATCTATGCTTGGAATTATTATAATTTTTAACTAAATCGTCCAAAACATCTATATATCTTTTAGTATTGTTTGCAGCTAGATAGGTCCTAATTTTTTTTTATTAATTGTCCTGTTAAATCGTTCGACTATAGAACATTTTATCTCAACATTTTCTGTTGTAAACCACTGAATATTATTATCTTTAAATAATTTTAAAGTCAATTTATTTACAAATTTGGTTCCTTTGTCACTTTGTAATCTTTCAGGAATTCTTTCTTTAAATATCTTTTTAAATGCTTCAGTTACTTCTTCACCAGTTTTTCTTTTTATCGAAATAGCCCACGCATATTTACTAAATATATCTATCACTGTCAATAAGTAATTAGTTCCGTTATTATATTTACTAAAAGGTTTGATAAACAATAAATCTGCTTGCCATTGATCATCGATATGACTTACATAAATGCGTCTTCGTTTAAATTTACGAATTAAAGGCTTATGCCTTGTATAAACATCTTGGCTGTGTAAAAAATCTGTAATTTGCTTTTGACTGAAACCTGTTTTCCGTTTTAATTCATTGATTCCACAATAACCACTTTCAGGATGATAATATATTTTTTCTAAGATACCTAAGTTTTTCCTAAAAAAAACACTCTTTTTAGAACCACAATCTAGACAAATACCTTTCATCATTGGCCTGTTATTTTTAGAAATTGCATCTTTAATATCTTTTGTTTCTGTATGGTTTTTACATTTTAAACAACAGATCTTTGTATTTCCCATACCGAAAGATTTTTTAGCTTTAATAATCGGTTTTACAATTCCCCTTTCAATTCTTTCTCTAATCGTAGGATTTTGAATATTATCTAGTTCATCAATCATATTCTTATCGCATACTTCATTTCTACTTTTTGTATCTTTATTTTCTAAATAACATTTATCATGCTTATATGCAATTTCATCCACTCTGTTAACAGGTTTAGACGAATTTTTATATGTTAAATCTGGATTTAATCGTGTTTTCCCCCATAATAACTGTGTACCGGGACCGGTAAAATTATGGCCAGGTAAATGCATTTCGAAAGGTAAATTGCTAATGACTTTATTCAGAAGACCCGATCCAGTTTGTCCACATTTTAAACATCCACCTTTAAAATTACCTTCTTTAGTTAAAGACGTAACAACAAATTTTTTACTTTTACAACTCATTTATTTAAGTAGAAAATTTATATCCATTCAACTGTACTTTTTTCACATACTTTTCGATTGGGAAGTATACTAAATTATTTATAAAATCTTGTTCTCTAACATACACTTCTTCTTCTGCAGTTTTTTTAGCTTTCAATAAATTTAACTGTTGTTTATAAAAATTATAACATTGCTTGTATTCTTCTTTTCGTTCCAAAATATTTAAAGATTTCTCAATGACTTCTACAATTCCAGCACTTAAACTCAAAGCAGCGAGGGGTATGAACGCAAAAGCTGATAATCCCGAAGCACTTAACATAAATTTGCTGACTGATAAGGAAATACTTATCTTTTGATACAAATTGTAACTTTTGCGATAAATATATAATCACTTTTCTAAATATTCTTCCATTTATATAGGTGCAAAATTTTTTCTATATCTCATTTCAGAATTTACTAAATCTAGCATAAAGAAATCTGGAGGCACGGCAGTGCCTCCGCCAAGTCGACAGAGGACAGCCGTAAGCATACTTTTCTGGAAGCAACTCAGGGCACTTTTGACCCCCCCCCCCCCCATATCTCTGCGCGGGAGTATCCCAAAAATTTTAAACTTCGTTTTTCTAGAGTATTTGGTACACAGGACCAAAATTTAAAATTACAACTTTCGGTCTTTTCTAGTTCAGACGATATATGAACTCAAACATTCGATTTTTTGTCACTCACTCACTCACTCGTTCACGCGTCATCAAAAAGATTAGGTAGATCCCGTAGCCCTAGAAACTTGACATTTGGAAAAAAGGTAGTGTTTAGGATACAAAGAAAGGAAAAATTATAAAATCCGGAAAATTCGAAAAAAAAAAACATTCGAAAATTCAATAAATTCCATCAAAATTGAAAATTCAAAATAATACGATCTTGTAGTCTTAGAAACTTAAGATTCGGTGTGAAGGTAGTGTTTAGTATCCAGAAAAAGAAAACATCAAAAACACCAAAAGAATCGAAAGCAAAATTGAAAAAATCGAAAAATATCGAAAATTTTCAAATAATCCGATTTTGTTGCGCTAGAAACTTGGAATTCGGAATAAAGGTAGTATTTAGGATGCAAAATAAGGAAAAATTAAAAATTCCGGAAAATTCGGAAAAAAAATTTAAAAATTCGAAAAATTCGAAAAAAGTTGGAAAAATTGAAAAAATGAAAATAATTTGATTTTTTAGCCTTAGAAACTTAAAATTCTCAGTAAAGATAGTGTTTAAGATTCAGAATAAGTTAAAATAAAAAACGCAATAAAATTAAAAATTAAATCAAAAAATCGGAAAAATCGAAAAATAAGGAAAATTTGAAATTAATTCGATTTCATAGCGCTAGAAACTGGAAATTTGGAATAAAGGTAATATTTAAGATACTAAATAAGGAAAAATTCAAAAATATGGATAATTCAAAAAATACCCATAAATTACTGCAGACGATATATGAACTCAAAGTTTCGATTTTTTGTCACTCACACACTCACTCACTCTCGCATCATCAAAAAGATTGGATAGATCCCGCAGCTACAGAAACTTAAAATTTGGAATAAAGCTAGTGTTTCGGATACAAAGAAAAAAAAATTATAAAATCTGGAAAATTAATAATAAAAAAAAATCATTCGAAAATTCGAAAAAATCGAACAAAATTGAAAATTGAAAATAACACGATCTTGTAGTCTTAAAAACTTAAAATTTGGTGTGAAGGTAGTGTTTAGAATTCAGAAAAAGAAAACACAAAAAAAAAAAAATGAAAATTGAAAATAAGATCGAAAGATTGAAAATTTTCAAATAATCCAATTTTGTTGCGCTAGAAACTTGGAATTCGGAATAAGGGTAGTATTTAAGAAGCAAAATAAGAAAAAATTAAAAAGTCCAGAAAATTCGAAAAAAAAATCAAAAATTCGGAAAAAATTAAAATAATTTGATCTTTTGGCCTTAGAAACTTAAAATTCGCGGTAAAGATAGTGTTTAGGATTCAGAATAAGTTAAAATAAAAACGCAATAAAAATCGAATATAAAATAAAAAAATCGAAAAACAAGGAAATTTTGAAAATAATTCGATTTCATAGCGCTAGAAACTTGAAATTTGGAATAAAGGTAATATTTAAGATACTAAATAAGAAACATTAAAAATTATGGATGTTAAAAAAAATAAATAGATAAATAAATAGAAAGAAAAAGAGAGAGATTGAAACTAATATGATCTCGTAGTCTTAGAAACTGAAAATTTGGTGTAAAGCTAGTGTTTAGGATTCAGAAAAAGAAAAAATTAAAAACACAACAAAAATTGAAAATAAAATAAAATAAATCGAAAAAAAAACGAAAATTTGAAAGTAATTCGATTTTGTTGAGCTAGAAACTTCAAATTTGGAATAAAGGTAGTATTTAGGATACAAAAAAAGAAATAAATAAGAAATCTGTAAAATTAAAAAAAAATTAATTCGAAAATTTGAAAAATTGAAAAAAATTCGATTTTGTAGTCCTAGAAGCTTGACATTTGGCAGAAAGGCAGGGTTTAGTACACAAAGTAAGGAAAAATTAAAAAATCCGTAAATAATTAAAAAAAAAGACTAAAAAAGAAACGAAAAAAAAACATCGAAAAAAGCAATATAGTTTGATTTATTGGAAATTTCCGGAAAATTTAATTTTGACTTTCTTTTTATACTAAAAAGTTCTTTTATGTTAAATATCAAGTATCTAGGGCTGCGAATAATATCTCAGATGGATAGCACCTATCCTGGAAGCAATTGAGAGTACTTTTGACACTCCCCCTCCCATAACTTAGTGCTGGCCTAGGAACCTGAAATCTCTTTTTATCTACAGTACTTTGCAAACGAAACTAAAGCTTCAAATTTTTGATACCTGTAAATAATACGGACAGAGTGTGGGCTTAGCGAAAATCAGTGGATGATCTCCAAAAAGAACCCAAAAATCAAGAAAAGGAGGATTACTTACAAAAAGAAGTGAAATCTCATCAAAAAGTCACCTGTAAAAAATGCAGCCAAGTCTCGTAACTTATTTACCGTAAAAAGTACTGAGATCGTATAAAGCCAAGTTTAACTATCTTATTAACTCTGAAAATTTCATTCACAAATCACTCCTAGTCTGTACATCTTTAGTTAATTATTATTTTGTGACTTGGCAATTACGCAGCACAGGGAAGTTATTACACCTTACTATGTTATGGGATGGGATGGGATGGCATAATTTAAGGCAAATTATATATGCACAGGGAAGTTATTACATTTTAGTATGTTATAGTATTATTTGATTAAGACTAACTATATACATCACATTCTCGGGCTACGTAATTGCCAAGTCACAAAATAATAATTAACTAAAGATGTAGAGACTAGGAGTGATTTGTGAATGAAAATTTTAGAGTTAATAAGATAGTTAAACTTGGCTTTATACGATCTCAGTACTTTTTACGGTAAATAAGTTACGAGACTTGGCTGCATTTTTTACAGGTGACTTTTTGATGAGATTACCCTTACAAGAATTATATTTTTCTAGAAATTTTTCTTTTGTAAGATTTCCGTCTATTTCTCTGATTATCTGATTAATTTCCCTAGGCTGTAGCTTAAAAAATATGAAGTAATTACAATTTTTTCTAATATTTATAGGAGTTGAGTAATAAGATTGCGTTAAATAAATAATGGATGCATTTTTCTTTCTGCCTCTTATAAACAAATCCTCTATAACTTTCTTGTCTTTTTCTGTAACACAATCGTCAAACACAACGAGATTTTTTTCTGAGGAATCTAGATCATCAACAGTAATAAATTCACTCAAATCTGAAGAAAATAGTACCTTCCTTTTATATTTATCATACAGTTTTAATAACCCCCTTTTTATATCTTTACTTATTTTTTTACATATTAAAATATCGTCTCTTTCAACAACTTTAAACAGTGTATAATCGTCTTGCAATTTAGAATACTTTGGCTCGGAAATGTCTTTTGCGCATAAATATAAAGCATCGAAATCTAATCTTAAATTACTAGGATTCTCAAAACCATTTAATAAATTTAGTAGTAAATTTGTCTTTCCACAACCTGATGCACCAGTTACTAATAATCTAAAAGGATGTCTAGGTAAAAAAAAAGATGTTGTTTAGAGTCAGGTAATTCTTCCGGTTTTGTGTAATTTTTAATTTTAATCATTTATTAGACAGCAAAAAGCTGACGCTTTCTGATGTGCCAGTAAAAACAGACGGCTAATTAGCTGTCAGTAAAAATAGACGGCGGAGCTGTCGCTTCTAATTTGCTGTCACTAAAAATTTCAAATTATATAAATGATTAAAATAAACGATTTAGAAAAAGATCGAAATAAGAAACAAAAAGAAGAGTTAAAGAATGCAATAAAACTTGTCAAATTACAAGCAGCTATTAGAAAAAATAAGGAAGAACAGCGTGATAGAAAACTAGCCCGTAAGGCATGGTGACGTCACGGCGACGTCACTGTGAAGTCACACTGTGACTTTGTGACCGTCGTCGTGACGTCACGTGACGTCGATGTGAAGTCACTGTGACGTAAATGCGAGGTCGTTATGGCCGTTTTCAAGGCTTTCTGTGACCTCACAATGTGACTACTTTGTGAAGTCACCGTACGACTTCAATGTGAAAAATGTGACGAATCTGCATCGGATAGCATGACCAGATTTTACCCGAATCCTATACGGATTGTTCGGATCAAAATTTTTTTATGGTTCAAGTTTGTGACGTTTGTGACGACACTGCACCGGGTCGGGTGACCAGATTTTACCCGAATCCAATCCAGAAACTTCGGATCGATCTTTTTGGATTTGTTTGGCTACAGAATAGATTTAGATTAGTTGTCGTGTGACCTGATTTTCGTGAACCCGATCTGACCCGAGTCGGGTATAATGTTTTTACTGTAAGTCTTGTTTGGAATAGAATCTTGCATAAGACCGAGTAACCAGATTTTATCAGAAATTGTGTTACGATACAATTTCTGATGTCGGCTCGGATCTAGAGTCATACACGAATCCGGTTATATACTTCTTGAACATGATTGAATGTCAACTTGAACATGAATGATGGTTGACTGAAACTATATTTTGATTCAACCCGTATTCTTATCCTAACCCAACAACAACAACAACAAAAAATCTGTAAGCCCACAACCCGACCGAACCTGATAAATGATTTCGCATAGATTCGGATAACAAGATTTCACCAAATACGGATAAGATCGACGATAAGGATTGGATCGGCAATGATTTTTATTGATGCAACTCGTATTCAAATTAAAACTTTGCATCTGATTGAGAAACCGGTTAACACGAAACTTTCTGACACATTTATGAACAAACTTTTAAACGCATGGCACTTGCATGCCTGATTATTAAAGCTATTTGGAATGAATAGCGTTTTCCATTTTTAGATAAATGTAATACTTAAGATCAATGTCGGTCACGTTTTACCCGTTTCTGACGCTGCGCGTCGGAAATTTGGTTCAAAACACCGACTTTGATAGTGTTTTCTGAAACATCATCTGCCGTTACCAAAAAATGGATAACGCCATTCGATTATATATAGGGTAGATGTGCCAGTAATGGACACCCTTAAGGAATTTCTTTAACAATTATTTTTTAATTAATAGTTATAATTGTTATATTCAACATTTTTTAATATTATATTACTCTACCAACAATATTTAACCATGCTCATAGTCACATTTCCCAATGTGAATCTAAATTTAATTGTAAATAACAGAAATAAATCAAAACACCCTAAACTCCAGTAATGGACACCTCACAAAAAGTAATAGATAAATGATATTATGATTGCATTTAAAACTAGTGCTCGCGATTATACGTTTATATACGTTTAAACGTATACGTAGTCAAGCCTTTTTTCCATATGATTTCTATTAAAAATTGTTACCGGTTACAATACGTTTTATACGTATTATACGTATAATCGCGAGCACTATTTAAAACTAGAATTTAAAGATAGCATATTAATGAAATAAATAAAGCTGAATTTTTATTGGTTATTTTTTTATAAACCAAAAACATTGAAGGTGTCCCATTACTGGAAGGCGGTCCATTACTGGCACATCTACCCTTTTCTGAATAAGAACACCTGCCAATTTCATGCATTTCCGAATAAAAATGAATTCAGAAATATGCCAGAAATTAGCTATTTTGGATTTGAGAACAACTTTAAAGAAAATATAAGTATACATTTTCAAATAAACATTCTGAAAAATTTATATTAGGAATCAATTTAAATAATAGATATACCTATTGTGCGATATTATTAAATAATAAACATTGTATCAAGCAGTAAAACAGTTTTCGTTGTAAATGAAATATAGAACTTAAGATCATAAATGCCAAAAAAAAAATTATATATTTTTTTTCTTTACAAATTATTTTATTTATAGTTTTTGATAGAATACTAAATGCAGAACTTAAATATCAATTTTTACAGTAAAAACATTCGATAACACAGCTGGAAAAATTACCTTAACTAAACAGTTATTTTATTGTTTCATCAATATTTATTATTTTTGTGCATCTAACATTGACATATCTCGACAAATAAATAATTCAATGCATTAAAATGTCACATTTTTTTTTCAAATATACCGGAAAATTATTTCTGGAAACCTACTCTAGCAACGAAATTATTAAATTGCAAATCAAATATTAATAGTTTTAAAAATTGCAATGTTTTTAATTATAATGAATAACTATGAAAATTGAACTAAGAAACGCAAAACATTAAATAAATGCCTCCTTTTACATAACACTTTACATTTAGAATACATATTGTTAGTAAATTCTTTAAGCTTTTTTCCAAATAGTCTATTTAAAAAATTTAAAACATTAAAGATAAAATTTAATACAAGTGATTTTTTAAAAGAAAATTTAAACATCTTAATTTTTAAATAATGCAATATTAAATGTACTAGTACTAAACATGCACTATTAACAAAACTGCGAAGACATTAAAAGTTACCTGCTGATCTATAGGTAAAGGTGTTATTGTTGAATGCTCCTTATCTGCTTCCCTTTCATTGAAAAATTAGACTGTACATCCACTACAATAATTTTCAAATTATTCCAGCAGAGAGGTGTGTTCATAGATCTGAGAAATCAAATATCACTCAGGCCTTATGAATGCACCCGGCTAGACACAGGAAGATGTTAAAATGGATGGTTTACTTTAAAATGGAGATTGTTCACTTTAAAACGTTAATTTACTTACACAGTATAAATCTACAAACTTCAAAGAACCTAACACACGCTAATCCTAGCTTCGAATGAGAAAAAGTCGTCTGCCTTCAATATGCGCGCGCAGTATTGTTTAAACACAACAAAATAATAGCTAGCAGATGTTTCCAACTTTACCGCAAATGATATAGGAAGAAAATAATTTAAATAAAGACATTTCAAAACCTTTATAATTTGTATGGCTGAAAAATGAACTTCTAATGATGCTATAATATTCTTTTTTTATATGAGAGATTTTTGTTTTCTTAGAAATAAGCTGTGAAAATTTACATTTTTATATATTTTTTAATCCATTGCATTTGCTTTAGACGTCAAAATTAAAGATAAATTTTAAATAATAATTGATTTAATAGGCTTTATAAAGTAATTTCGATATAAATTTAAATTGCAATCAAATTTCCTAAGTACAAATTTTTTATTTTTTACACTCTATCGAAAAGAGCAATATATTTAATAGAGGTGACATCTTACTAAGCACTGGCCAGTTTTGGATAAATTGCTATAGGAATGACATGTTTTTAATTCATTTTTGATCGGAAATACACGAAAATGGCTCGTGTTTTGTTCAGAAACTATGTTATTGAAAAACCTTTTCCATTTTTTGTTAAAAGCAGAAGATCTTTCAGAAAAGAATGTCAAAGTCGGCGTTTTAATTTGAATATCCGACGTGACAGTGAAAGACAGGAGAAAAACTGGTCGTCACGTGACACGAATTGCTTATAACTTGATAAATAACTAAATTTCTATTTAAGGATTTTTACCTGTGTATTATATAGTATATTTTGTTAAATTTCATGAAAATGGTAATGAAAATTGTAAAAAATTATCTGCCTCATATATGTAGACAGATATTTATTTATTATTTTATTTTGGAAATACTCAATATATTTAAATAGTGTGTGACAATATTTTTATTAATGATTTAGGTACATGACATAATTCAAATCTATATTTTATGAGTTTTTTTTTTCCAAATTCACTCTCCGATCACACCGTGAAGTCACAGAGTGTTGGCATTTTGGTCATAGTTTTTACGTGACTTATGTGACTTGCAGTGACGTCATTGCAACGTCACAAAAATTTCTAAAGCTGTCAAAAAGTAATTTTCTTTATGTTACAAGATGTTCTAAAGTTTATTTTAAGTTTTCTTTAGATCTCCAAGACGTTCACATTTTGGTCACAGTATGACGTTACAAAGTGGTGGCATTTTGGTCACAGATGTGACGTGACGTACGTGACTCACATTGACGTCACAATGACGTCACTGTGACTGTGCATGCTATGCGGGAGGTATAGACAAAAGTTTAACTGAATTTCACAAACCTGTCACTAAAAAATTAGAAGAACAGGATAAAAGTAGAAGAGAAAATATTAAAGCTATCAACGATAAATTAGATGAATTAAATATATCTTTACAGCCTATTGCAGAATCATCTAGAATTATTCCTGATGCGATCGAAGATGTCAAAGAATTATATAAAGAACCACCACTTACTTATAATGTTGATCAAAATTTAGATCTAAAATATTTAAAATCTGTACAATTATACAAACCTTCGAAACTCCTAGACAATAAAGAAGAATTAGATGAAATGTATGCAAAAGCTAAGCTGTTAAAAGAATTTTTATCGAGGCAAAAAGGCAACTTACGAAGTACAATTAATAGGGCTGTAAATCTTTCAGGGGAGGCAATAAAATCGAAAAAGGATGAATTAGATGCAGTTAAATATAACGAAGGGAAGCTACAAAGATATCTGGATAGATTAACTACAGTTCGAGGTATTGAAGTAATGAAAGTCGGAAAAGGATTAGATTTATTATCTGAATTATTGGATAAAATATGTCAAGGTAGCAAGTCGAAAAAATTAAAAAGTGAAAGTCAAACTGCTAATAGATAAACTCATTAAAGCTAAAAAAATAACTAACGGAGATAAAGAACGATTATACAATCAATTTCTTCTTTAAAGCGTCAGATTTTACTGTCTAATAAATGAGTTATGTAAAAAAGAAGATTCATTTGAATGACGGGCAGATTAGTAAATTGAAATCTGCTCTCAGAAAAAAAGAAGAACTGACACTGCAGATAGACAATTCTAAAACTCCCAATTATGAGATGTATTTGACTAAAACACAGATTAATCAGATTAGCAAAGGTAAAAGAATAAATATAAGCAAAACTCAATTAGATAAAAACGATGGATATTTACCCTTTTTAATTCCTATTTTAACATCACTAGGACTCGGTGCTGCGAGCGGTGCGGCGGGTTGGGGAACTAAAAAAATCCTCGATAAAATTTCGGGATCTGGAGTTTTTCAGCCTTGGGAAAACAAAGGATCTGGTCTTAAAAAAGGGCCAGCTTCCCTGTCTAAAAAAAAATCCCGATAACAAAATGTGGTATATCGGATAAAACGATTAAAGAAAATATGAAAGATGAAAAAGGATTTAGAGGTGTTTTCACTTCCGATTTACTTCCTAAAAAGATTGGAAATTTTGAAAGCGGGATTATTAATTTAGATATTTCGACAGGCCCAGCGACACACTGGGTGTCTTATTATAATGACCCAAAATATAATTATGTAGAATATTTCGATCCTTTCGGGGAATATATTTATAAAAATATTAAACTCAGAGAAAAATATATTCCTGAAAATATTATGAAATTTCTTAAACTTTCCAATAAAAAAGTCAATATAGCTCACAATGATAGTTTTTTACAAAAACCTACTTCTGTAAAATGTGGATTATTTTGTATGAAATATATAAAGGAAAGAAATAAAGGTAAATGTCCAGAATGTGTACTTAATTCATTTACTCAGCAGCCTAGAGATTATAACGAAGAGCTTGTTTTTCATCTTTAAAGATTTTTTCTGATAAATGATCAAATTAAAACCAAAAAGTCATGAAAAATCAGAGGATTTCACTGTTGAATTTCCAAAACCTCTTAAAATAAAAAAAATAGCATTGCAATCTTTTACCATGACTGTTTCATGGTTTAACATAACAGATAAAACTAATACGTTTGACGTGCATACAGATGAGAATAATGTTAAATCTATCACTATTCCTTATGGTAATAAAAATGTTGAAGATTTAAATATAGATGTGATGAAAGCGTTTGGTTCAGACGATCCTCCGGTAAAATTTGGTAGAATACAATCTAGACTAAGAATGCTTATTAAATTAACTAAAGGTTGGAATATCGACTTAACAAAAAGCGATTTTCATAAGTTCATAGTCTTTGAAAAAAAGGTTTACGAAAGTCATGATGAAGAGACTGTAATAGAAGGTGAAAATATAGCAGATATAACAAACGGAAACGACATTATATATATTCATTGTGATGTAGTTAATGGATCTTTAATCAACCAGAATAATTCAGAAGTTATTTATTCTTTTACACCGTGGGATGTATCGGGTGTTATCATTTCGAAAGAATTCAATAATTTAATATATTATCCTGTGAATAGGGATTCTATTCGTAGAATAAGGATGAGAGTTACGAATCAAAATGGTGACTTAATTGATTTAAATAAAAGTTTAATTGAGTATAATTTTAGAGTCGTAGGTGAAAAAGAAGATTATGTTGAAAAAATATATCAATTGATATTAACTAAATTTTCTCAATAAATAAATGAATAAACACAGATTATATAGGAATAGTAAAAGAATTCAAGGAAAAGAATTTTTTAAAGCTAAAAAAGTAGATTTGAATGATGTTGACAGATTGACTGATGCTGACATATTGAAAGAAATATTTTCAAAAAAGATGAAAGGAGCAGGTCTAAAAATTCTTCCTAAATAAATGGAAAAAATTTATGATCTCAGAGATACTCGTTATTATTATAATAACGATATAAAAAGTAGCGAATTAAAAAAAATAAGATTACCTAGTACAAGCCATAATGACAAAAAAGAAAATACTACGTTTCATTTCGAAATTACCGATACCAATGATCCTATTTCATTATCGGAAAGTTATCTGGAGACGAAGTGAAAAATTGTAAAATCCAGTGGCGCATCTGTAAATGATGATAATGTCGCCGCTGTATGTTCTATGAAAGGCGTAAAACTTCAGATAGGTAAACAAATAATTGAATCAGTTGGAAACTATCACTCCTACATTCTGCAAGTTACGAGACTTAAGGATTATACCAGAGATTATTCAACATCAGAAGCCACAAATATAGGTTTTTATCCAGATACCAGCGATAGTGCTGATAGAAATAAAAGTTTACTTCAAGACGATGGTACCATTACTGCTACAACCCCTATAACCGATGTCGTCAATAAATTAAAAATTGTAAAAAATGAAAACTACAATAAAGGATTTAAAAAAAGATGGGAATTGTCGAAAAATAGCAATACAGTTACAACATGGACGCCTTTAAAGGAAATTTTTGATTTCGTCGCAGAATATAAAAAAGCCATTTCTGGTTTTAAAATAAGACTGGAATTCCAAAGAGACGATAGTAGAAATATGATTTATACAGACGCTGCAAATCCAGATTATAAAGTAGAAATTGAAGACATAGCACTGTGGGTGAGATACGTCGACTTTAAAAATGGTGCTGAGATTCTGTATAATGAGTTAAAATTATCTAATACGGATATAGAAATAAACTGGAATCAGTATGAAATTAACAGATCTAGTCCTATTAATAAATATAAAAGCGGTTCTGATTCTATATCTGCTACACCCGATGAAGTTTTAAGATTATTCGTAATACCGCAATATTTCGACAGAAATGAAAATCCTAAAAAAAATAATATGATATTTGATAACTTAGATATGATCGAATGTTGATGATTAACATTGATGATTAACAGATCGCCGTTACCAGCAGAGAGATATACTATGGATTTTGGTAAAAAGGAATATAATAGATTATATGAATCTTTTCTAGAATCAGGTCTCAATAATCTAAACACAGAAACTGGTTGTATGGTCAATTACTCAGATTTCGGTAAATTATATCCCATAATTCATTTTGATTTGTCAAATCATGTAAACTATACCACTCTGGAAAATTTGAGAATAAAATTCAATTGGAAATTCGAAAAAGAAACAACCAAAGAATACGTATTTTACTATATTTTAGAAGTAAGAAAGAAATGTATACTAAATATGAATAAAAAAGAAATTACTATGATTAAAACGTTAGGAGAATAACATTTTTTAGTCTTTATAAATGGCTGTTTATTATCCACCGTATGATAGTCCTGTACGAAAAGGCCCTATCGGCCCGCCCGGTATAGGTTTTAAATTAACTGACGAGGGTCATTACGATATGGAAAATAAAATATTAAAAAATTCTTCAGATCCAATCGATGATTTAGATTTATCCACTAAACGTTTCGTTTTGAATAAAATAGAGAATAATCATTTTGAATTAAGAGATTTTATAGACAAAAATAATACTAATTATGACAGTAATTTTGTAACTTTCACAAAAGAAACGGCTGAGAGAATACAAGAACTCGATGAAAATACTTTACATCTAATCGAAGGAAAAGCTTACGACGCTAAAGGAAAAAGAATAGGCAATGTTGCAGACCCATTAGATGCAAAAAATGTTGTGAATAAGCGATATTTTGAGAAAAATGCATTAATGTTCAAGAATGATAAATTTGATACAAAAAATAAAATAATTACGAATATTTCAGAACCCGAAAACGATAAAGACGTAGTCAATAAAATATATGTAGACAGTAAAGATATCTGGGTTACTATAAAGATGATTTTCAGACTTTTCCAGAAAAAGAATTTACCAAAGTAAATTTCGATATGATAAGTTCTAATTTACTGGATCGAGAAATGCGATTATCTACAGATATGCATATGAAAATTAATATATATTTAATAGATAATAGTAGATATATGAATACAGAAATAGAACTTAAATTCAGAGATAAAACAATTTTATACAGAGAAACAAGCGATAATTATGAAACTTGTTTCGCCAACGGAAAACGCGGTGAGATCATTATAGTCTGGATAAAATCCCAAAGACCAATCACTTTAAAACCTTATATACATATTGAAAAAATCGCTTTTTAAAATATGTTCATTATTAAATGGATATCAACTGGGACGAATTTTCTAAAACTAAAAATTTATCCGAAGATGTGCTACGAAATTTGAAAGATCAAATCAATTGGAAGTTAGTTTGTAGATATTCAGTATTATCCGAATCTTTTATGGAAGAACTCATAGATTATATTGAATGGAATGTTATATGTATACACCAAAAACTTTCAGAAGAATTTCTAGAAAAATATAAAGAAGAATTAGATTCGGATCTAGTTTCTAGAAATCAAAAGCTGTCTGAAGAATTTATACTAAAACATTCTAATTATATAAATTGGATTATTATATCTCAATTTCAAGTATTAAGTGACGATTTTATTCAAACCTATCATGAAAGATTAGATTTACATAAAGTATCCATGTTTCAACACTATTCAACCAGAAAACACTATGTGCAAATTAGAAGAAGGACTAAATTGGTTGCAAATAGCCCGTTTTCAAACATTTGGTGAAAGGTTTTTAGAAAAATATATGCATAGACTAGATTTTTGTAATCTCATTGAATATAAGTTTGATCAATACCAGATAATTTTTATAACGATAATTGGAAAAAAATACTTTCCGTTCAACTGGGTGAATTAAATAAAAAAATTGGCCATTACTATGAAGAAGAAGAGCCTCATAGAGAAAGATTAATGAATGAAATTTTCGAATTAAAAAATATTTTAATCCGATTTATTAATGAATTGAGACTACTTTTGAATAAAGATGAAAAATAAAAGTATTTATAAAAATGCTTCTATATAAATGGTGTCGGCTCAAAGATTAGACGATATTATAATTAATCAATATAAAGATTTAATTATCAATTTATCCCATAATAAAATATTTTATACATTTATTTCATTATATATGAATAAAATTGATCTTCATTTAAGTAAAAATATTATGAAATTACCGATTGAATTTATAAGAAAATTTAAAGATAAACTTGATTGGAATTGTATATCACAGAATGAAAAATTATCAGAAGATTTTATTAGAGAATTTCAAAATAAAGTTGACTGGTTTTATATATCATTTCATCAGACACTATCAGAAGATTTTATTAGAGAATTTCAAAATAAAGTTGACTGGTTTTATATATCATTTCATCAGACACTATCAGAAGATTTTATTAGAGAATTTCAAAATAAAGTTGACTGGGAAGGGATCTCCTATCATCAGGTATTATCCGAAGATTTTTTAAAAGAATTTGAAGATAAAGTTGACTGGTAATGGATATCATATATCTACGGTTTTTAATTAACATTTCAATTTTTTATTTGACGTCAAATTTTTTTCTAAATAAATGTTACAATATTTTGTGATAAGTGTTTAATTGTCTTTCGCCTATCTTTCATTATTTCAAATTTGACCCCGTTATCACAAATTATAGCATCGACAACTCTAATAATTATACTATATTTAATAGTTTCAATGATACAATAAAATTAACTTTGACCGCAAAAATATACAAAATGGATCAAGCCTCTAAATTTTCTCAACCTGGAGTTTATTTTTGGATAGAATGTAAATGTGATGACAATTGGAATATAATACCAGAAACAAAAGAATGGTTTGATATTTATATTCCTGGACTTATATTATTCTATAGCTTTTAATGCAACTAAAGATTTTAGGATTGGTTATAATGCTGATAACTTATTATATAACGCTGCTCTTTGCTTTCATTATTCCTATCAATATCATCCTAGAGGAAGGTTGTTTATTAGCATTTGATAGACTATTAAGAAAGTTTGATAAATATCTTACAATTTTAGACAGTTTGATAAAAAATATTAGCATTCCATTGGATTTTCAAAGGTTATTTTATAATCATCATCTGGGCGATTTTACAATAGACTTTCGTAATCTGTTATCTTACAATAATCGGATTTCTCATTCAAATAGTCGACAGGCAAACTTTTTCATTAAAAATATTAAAATTTGTTCAAAAATGCACACATTTTGTCGAATCAGTCTCGATAACTTTTTAATGAAAATCTTACAATATTCGATATTTTAGATTGACAAATTTTTGATGAAAAATCTTACAATAATCGTTAAATATTAGCGTTTAGTGGAGTATAAAAAGTGTCCTATAGTATGCCCCATATACTACTCTTCTTTTCTACAGTTAAAATTTTAAATTCTATATCTTGTTTAGCTTTCTTACAATTTTTGTAAAATCGGTATATCCACGCGATTACTTTTACTAATTTATCGTAGGAAGAAATTCTAGTGTAAAATTGTTCAGTGTGAACATCTACATTGTTAGCACTAATAATTGTTTTTTTTTCTTTCTGCATCTATAATTTCGAAATCAGGAAACATTTCTGATTTTGGCCACTCGTCCATTGGTTTTCTCAACCACTGCGATCCTTCCCACCATTTATCACGGGCTAAAACCTCAGCGGTACAAGCCCTTGAAGGCAGGTCAGCAGGATTCAATTGGCCAGGAATAAAGTGCCATTTTGAAGGATCACTTAATGAGCGAATGTCGGACACTCGGTTGTAAACAAAAGGTGCCCAATTTTCATTTCTTTTTATCCAGTAAAGTGCATTGGCCGAATCAGTCCAATAAAAAATGGCAATGTTATCTAAAGTGAGATCTCTCACTCCGTGACTTTTGTTATAGTTATCTTTCTGCCGTTCTATTCTCTTATCTTCCTTATTTTGAAGCTCAGCCCTATCCTCAATCCTCAGCTCCAGTTGTGATCTTGCAATTGGTAGGGTTGTCCTAATACGCCGATTCATAAGGAGTTCAGCTGGACTGAGGCAATTCTCTAATGGTGTTGGCTCTATATACCATTAAAGAAAGATAAGGATCTTCAGCTTTTTTCAGTCGCAACTTGATGGTTTTCACTGCAGATTCAATAAATCCATTACTTTGAGGGTACCTAGGGCTTGATGTGTTATGAGGAAATCCATAAAGCTTTGAGAATTTTGATAATTCAGACGAGTTAATTGGCTCAAATTGGGACCATTGTCAGATCTGACCACGTAACATGTCCCAAGAATTTGATTCTCTTGACTGAAAATTTACATTTCTTGTCATTTAGAGTAATACCTGCTTCTTTAAGTTTTTTCAGAATGATTCTCAATCTTTGATCATGCTCAGTCTGATTTCTTCCACACACTAAGGTGTCGTCCATGTGATAAATAGCACTTAGGATATTTTCTAGCAACTGTGACATTCTACGTTGGAAGTGTTCTGGAGCAGATGAGATTCCAAAAGGTAATCTTAAAAATCTATATCTTCCAAAAGGAGTGATGAAAGTTGTGAGGTATGACGAAGATTCATCAAGTGCAATTTGCCAAAACCCCGAATTAGCATCTAACTTTGAAAAGAACTTAGTCCCTGTCAGAAGATTCAATGAATATTCCACTGAAGGTAATGGATGAAATTCTCTTTCTACAGACTTGTTCAACTGGACTAGGTCGACACATAAGCGAACAGTTCCATCACCTTTAGGAACGATAACTACCGGTGAACACCATTCTGTGGGCTTAGTTACAGGAATAATAACTTTTTGGGCAATCACCTTTTTGATTTCCAGTTCAGTTTTCTTCAGGAGTGGAATGGGTATTCTTCGTGGAGCTGAAATAGCAAACGGGACAGAGTTCAGTTTAAGCTTAATCGTATAACAACCTTGTAGTAGCCCCAGGCCATTAAACAATTCAGGGAAATCTTGCTTATGATTCACTGCGCTAATTTCTGAAATGTTTGGTCCTAATCCAAAAGCTAGTATAGCAGGTTTTCCCAATAAGTAGCTTTGCAGTCCTTCAATTACATGGATATCTTCAGTAATTTTCTTTTCCCCGTATTGGATTTCTTCGATACGTTTTCCTGCGAGTTTTAGTATTTTCCCATCCGGGCCGCAAAGCTGCTTGTCTGGTTTTAAGATTTTTGAATCCTTCAAGATTGGCGATATAGCAGGTATAACAGTGTGATATGCTCCACTATCTATTTTGAAGCGAATGGTTTTACCCCTTATTTGAATAGGTACTGACCATAACATATCATCATTATTATTATTCGAGTGTGTATGCCTAATTGTTCCTAAGAAAGAAATTTCAGATTTACTTTCATTTTTCCTGCAAACTCGGGCGAAGTGTCCTATTTTTGAACATTTTAAACATTTAGCATCTTTTGCTGGACATAATTTTCTATTATGTGAAGATTTTCCACACCATTTGCAAAGCTGAAAGGGTTTTTGGTTTTCCTTTTTCCCATAGTTCCTTTTATCAGTTTCTTTAAACTGCGGATTTTGACTGGACACCCCTTTTTTAAAATTCACTTTTGGTTTGTTTACACTGGAAACTATCTGGACAGAAGCATTATTATTATTAGAAGTTAGAATTTCTTGTTGCTTTTTAATTGATTCCGATAAACGAACTTTTTCTACAGCTTTGCTTAAAGAAAGTTCTGGATCTAATTGTAACTTCTCACTTAGGGATTTATCTCTAATACCGACAACTATTCTATCGCGTATTAGTTCATCATGAAGAACTCCATAATCACAAGGTTCAGCCAGGGAATAAAGTGAAGTTATAAAATCATTAACAGATTCTCCTTCATTTTGAATGCGTTGGTTAAATTGTGCACGCTCGAAAATTGTGTTTTTCTTTACAATGAAATGATCATCAAAACGTTTGAGAACAATTTCATATTTCTGTTGATCGTCTTCCGCAAGTTAAAAGACGTAAAAATGTCTTCTGCTTTATCTCCCATGAGATAAATAAGAGAATTTACCTGCTCTACTTCTGTTTGGTTTTTTAAACCGGAAGCGATTCGATACCGTTCGAAACGTTGCTTCCATTTCACCAAAAATGTCGGTGATGAAAGGGTAAATTTTTCTGGTGGTGTAACCTGAGATCTATATTCTATATTTTTAGATATTATACTTCTTAACAAAATGAATATTTATGTGCCGTATAATTATGCAAGAAAAGGAATGTTCTTACTTGAAGTTTTGGGTTCGCTTCAATATTCTACTGTAGTCAACATTCTTTTAATCGCTTGCCACCATGTGTTGTTATGTCTTACGTTAATGTAGCGAACCGTAGAAGGCTTCAATGAAGACACAGTAAGTTAACTTGCATTAATATATTTCACACATAACTATTTAGGTTACACAAAACACGACATCACAAAACACAACATTAAACCGGCTAGCGTTCCATTAATCTAAGTTACAGTTAATGTTCTTGTACCGTGACGGTTTACAGTTAATGTCCTAATACCACATACCCGAGCTATCGCCGTCTCATGTTTTGGTCCTCCGAGCCGCAGCGCTCATTTAGAACACTGTGAAGAATCATCGCCCTTGGATTTTTGTACGTAGTTATAGATATAATTGTAATGGCTTCTATTTCAGGTACTGTGGTGCTCAATCGGAAACGCGGAAATATACGCGGCCAAGTTACACGAATATCAAACGCTATAAAATCAAAACTTGGCCAGAAAGAATTAGAACTACAGTTAAATGCTCTTCAGACGTTAAAAAAGAAGACAGATGAATTACGCAACGAGTCGTATTCTATAATTTCGGAAGATGATTTACCGGAATTTGAAAATTCCTTGACGGAGATAGAAGAACAGTTAGAAGCTCTCGCAGTAAGTCTTCTTGATTTAATAAAGCCTAGTGTTTCTAATGTTGAAAGTCAAACTAATAATGATAGAATTAATGCTAATGAGTCAAAAAGTTAAAATATTACGCTTTTAACACATAAAATATTAAATTAAGCAGATATTTCAGAAATATTTTGGCAACTAAGGCGGAAAAAAAAGAAATTAAAAAATTTAATTTTATGAGGAGATTTTTTAAATGTACGGTGCATTCTTCTACGCCCATATCTTTAATATTGGCGAGGAGAATTAGAGAGCTGACTGAGAAACCCCCTTAAGGATATTTTCAAATCCAAACTAGCTACTTTACGAAATATTTTTTAATTTACTTTTGTTCGGAAACTTGTGAAATTGGCAAGTGTTCTTAATTCAGAAACTTTGTAATCGAAAGACGTTTTCCATTTTTTGGTAAAGGCCAAAGATCTTTCAGAAAATACAGCCAAAGTCAGCGTTTTGAATCAAATTTCCGACGCCGCAGCACAAGAAAGGAGAAAAACGTGTTGTCACGTAGCAAGAATCGCTTATAACTCGATAAATAATTTATTTATCAAAAAATGGAGGACTATGATAAAATGGATGACTATGATAAAATGGATGACAAAAAATGGATTCCAAATTGTTTCAATACCCTGCTATTTTTATGCCTTTACGTTTAAAAATGAATCACAAAATGCGTCAGAAAGTTTCGTGCTGTTAAGCATATTATTTGAGAACCATCTTAACGGAATATTGGGATATCATTGATGAGGAAATAAATAAACAAATGTTCTAAAAAATGTTTGTTCAATTATATTTTTTACATAATACATTTCTTGTTATTTTTTAGGCCACACGAAATTTATTATGGTTTTTGCTCATGATACAAAAAGCTGAATTGTTTCATTATAATTTTTATAAAACTTTTATATGCAGAATGATTTTTTTTTCTTTCTGTGATTTGCACTTTGAAAAGAGTAGAGGCTGTGGAATTTATCTACAAGAGGAACTGACATTGAAGAATGAATAATAATGGATGGGAGGGGTTTGTGATACAGATGTCTTTTAATGAGCAAAAATGTTTCTTCGCTTTATCTCCATTCCAGGGGCCCGTATATCAAGGATTGTTTGTAAAGAAAGACGAGTAAGGATTGAATCTGGCTACCTTTCTTATTTACAAGTCGCCAGGCTGTTAATTGCTTTTTCGTCTCCCTCATTTCCCCCTACCCCGTCAAATTGTCAGTAAGTCAAAATTTCACATCTGTACGTTAAAGTAAATACCATCCCAGTCTAACTGAAAATAAATATTACTTCAGTCAGAGACGAAAAGATACTATCAGCTTTGATGAAATCACCCCTCTGCATAACAAGAAACTGTTTCAATGCTATTGCAGATTATCTCGAACAAAATCACTCAAGCCAACGAAGTAAAGATATTATCTATTAAGTGGGGTTGGGGTTAGGGTGACGCTAAAAATCTCCCGTACGTATTGCGGGAAAGCCAACGAAGTAAAGATATTATCTATTAAGTGGGGTGGGGTTTGGGTGATGATAAAAATCTCCCATACATATTGCGGGAAATAGTAATTTACTGGGGATGTTTCACGAGATAACAAAATCTTTCGTTCACCCCGAACAATGATATTTCATCATAGGAAATGTTTTTAGAAATACGTATATAATTCTGAACAAATGAAAGCACAGAACTCTGACATCATTTTAAACCAATAGCTGCGCTTGAAAATGACGTGATGTTTTAGTATAAATAAAGAGGAGTAAGACCTTCAGATTCATTATTATTACTTGTGTTCGTACTGTTCACTTGTGCTTCAACATTTTTTTATTGAGATGGATGCCTTCAACTTTAAAAAAGTAAGTTTAACTTTTCTTTATTAGAAATATACTTCCTATAAATACTAATCTCATCAAAAAGTCACCTGTAAAAAATGCAGCCAAGTCTCGTAACTCATTTACCGTAAAAAGTACTGAGATCGTATAAAGCCAAGTTTAACTATCTTATTAACTCTGAAATTTTCATTCACAAAATCACTCCTAGTCTCTACATCTTTAGTTAATTATTATTTTGTGACTTGGCAATTACTTAGCACGAGAATTTGATGTATATAGTTAGTCTTAATCAAATAATACTATAACATATTAAGGTGTAATAACTTCCCTGTGCGTATATAATTTGCTTTAGTTAAATTATCCCATCCCATCCCATAACATAGTAAGGTGTAATAATTTCCCTGTGCTGCATAATTGCCAAGTCACAAAATAATAATTAACTAAAGATGTAGAGACTAGGAGTGATTTTGTGAATGAAAATTTCAGAGTTAATAAGATAGTTAAACTTGGCTTTATACGATCTCAGTACTTTTTACGGTAAATGAGTTACGAGACTTGGCTGCATTTTTTACAGGTGACTTTTTGATGAGATTTCACTTCTTTTTGTAAGTAACCCTCCTTTTCTTGATTTTGGGTTCTTTTTTGAGATCATCCACTGATTTTCGCTAAGCCCACACTCTGTCCCTATTATTTACAGGTATCAAAAAATTGAAGCTTTAGTTTCGTTTGCAAAGTACTGTAGATAAAAAGAGATTTCAGGTTCCTAGGCAAGCACTAAATTATGGGAGGAGGAGTGTCAAAAGTACTCTCAATTGCTTCCAGGATAGGCGCTATGCATCTGAGATATAACTCGCAGCCCTAGATACTTGATATTTAACATAAAAGAACTTTTTAGTATAAAAAGAAAGCCAAAATTAAAATTTCCGGAAATTTCCAATAAATCAAACTATATTCCTTTTTTCGATGGTTTTTTTCGTTTTTTTTTAGACTTTTTTTTATTATTTACGGATTTTTTAATTTTTCCTTACTTTGTGTACAAAACCCTGCCTTTCTGCCAAATGTCAATCTTCTAGGACTACAAAATCGAATTATTTTCAAATTTTCAACTTTTTATGAATTTATTGATTTTTCGATTTTAATTCTAAGTTACCTGATTGTCATTCTAATATAGTAATTATTTGATCCGTCTTCTTAGGATCATTTAGGTTCAATTTAGAGATAAATCAAGTGAATCTTAGAGTCACCATGATTTTATTTAGAAAGGACTATCAAGCCATAACCAGCCAGTAATGTCGGGAGGGTAGGGGGAGCTGTGAAAATTTTTGTGGGGCTAACATCATTTAACAATCCATATTTCATATGTGAAGTAAATAGAGTACAACATGTGAAAGAAAACAAACCTGTCTATAAAGAAATCGCCTATATCGTAGCCAGTCTATAGCGGAACTTTTCTATAACGAAATTCGTAAACGAAAGAAAAGAAACCCATAATCCGGGGGAAATAACATAAAACAATTAGGGGCGATGTACTAGCTAATAGGACAATTATCTTATAACTAATGTTTCTAGCAGTACAAAATCAAATTGTTTTCGAATTTTCGATTTCTTAAACATATTTCGATTTTTCGATTTTATTTTCGAATTTTTTAATTGTTCCTTTTATTGAATAGTAAATACTACCTTTACACCAAGTTTTAAGTTTCTAAGACTACAAGATAAAAATATTTTCAATTTTTGATTTTTTCGCATTTTTTTTTTATAATTTTCTGGATTTTATAATTTTTTCTTATTTTGCATCCTTTATTACAAATTTTAAATTTCTAGACCTACAAAATCGAATTATTTTAAAATTTCCGATCTTTTTCGATTTTTTTATTTTATTTTCGAATTTTATTGCGTTTTTATTTTAATTTATTCTGAATCCTAACACTATCTTTACCGCGAATTTTAAGTTTCTAAGGCCAAAAGATCAAATTATTTAAATTTTTTTCAAATTTTTTCGAATTTTTCGAATTTTTGATTTCTTTTCGAGTTTTCTGGATTTTTTAATTTTTCCTTATTTTGCATCCTAAATACTACCTTTATTCCGAATTCCAAGTTTCTAGCGCAACAAAATTGGATTATTTGAAATTTTTCGATTTTTTTCGATTTTTCGATTTTATTTTCAATTTTTTTGTGTGTTTTTGATGTTTTCTTTTTCTGAATTCTAAACACTACCTTCACACCAAATTTTAAGTTTTTAAGACTACAAGATCGTGTTATTTTCAAATTTCAATTTTGTTCGATTTTTTTTAATTTTCGAATGTTTTTTTTTTTTTTTTTTAATTTTCCGGATTTTATATTTTTTCCTTTCTTTGTATCCGAAATGCTAGCTTTATTCCAAATTTTCAGTTTCTGTGACTGTGGGATATACCCAATATTTTGATGACGCGAGAGTGAGTGAGTGTGTGAGTGACAAAAAATCGAAACTTTGAGTTCATATATCGTCTGCACTAATTTATGGGTATTTTTGAATTATCCATATTTTTGAATTTTTCCTTATTTAGTATCTTAAATATTACCTTTATTCCATATTTCAAGTTTCGCTATGAAATCGAATTATTTTCAAATTTTCCTTATTTTTCGATTTTTCCGATTTTTTCGATTTTTTTGTTTTATTTTCGAATTTTATTTGGTTTTTTATTTTAGCTTATTCTGAATCCTAAACACTATCTTTACTGCGAATTTTAAGTTTCTAAGGCTAAAAGATCAAATTATTTTAATTTTTTCAATTTTTTTCGAATTTTTCGAATTTTTGAATTTTTTTTTTCGAATTTTCCGGAATTTTTAATTTTTCCTTATTTTGCATCCTAAATACTACCTTTATTCCGAATTCCAAGTTTCTAGCGCAACAAAATCGGATTATTTGAAATTTTTCGATTTTTTTTCGATTTTCGATTTTTTCAATTTTGCTTTCGATTTTTTTGGTGTTTTTTATGTTTTCTTTTTCTGGATGATAAACACTACCTTCACACCGAATCTTAAGTTCCTAAGACTACAAGATCGTATTATTTTCAATTTTCAATTTTGATGGAATTTGTTGAATTTTCGAATGTTTTTTTTTTTCGAATTTTCCGGATTTTATAATTTTTCCTTTCTTTGTATCCCAGACACTACCTTTTTTCCAAATGTCAAGTTTCTAGGGCTACGGGATCTACCTAATCTTTTTGATGACACGTGAACGAGTGAGTGAGTGAGTGACAAAAATTCGAATGTTTGAGTTCATATATCGTCTGAACTAGAAAAGATAGAAAGTTTTAATTTTAAATTTTGGTCCTGTGTGCCAAATACTCTAGAAAAACGAAGTTTCAAATTTTTGGGATACTCCAGCGCGGAGATATGAGGGGGTCAAAAGTGCCCTGAGTTGCTTCCAGAAATACGGCTGTCCTCTCTCGACTTGGCGGAGGCACTGCCGTGCCTCCAGATCTAAAACAAACTATCCCCATCCTGTGGGATTTGTTTTTCAATGTTTTACTTTATTTAATGTAAAACATACATTGCATCCGACAACTCATAAAAAAGTCCTCCGGCCTGTACCGGCAGGAAAAGGTAGCTTTCCTATATCTTCGTTTTAAAATTTTAGCTAATGTTACTCGAAAACAGCAAGTTAAAATGCAAAGAAACCGTTTACAAAAGATTCGTTTACACTGAATTTGAATAAGAAATTCGCCAAATTATTGAGCTATAGCCAAGTTGGCTTCATTTATGAAAACTTATTTTTGTCGCCAAATTTGGCGAGATTTCGCCAATTGTCGCCAAGTTTGGCGAGAATTTGGCGCTAATGATATGAATATATAGTTTTATGCGTATGATTGGGAAAATGATTACAACAATGAAAGAAAATAATTTGCGAGAAATCGCGTTCACTAAAACTTATAAATTTATATTAAAATCATTAAAATTACAGACATTACAATACACTTTCATAAAACATTAAAAACATATTAAAATTGGACGTTTCAGATATACATGGAAAATCCCTCTTCAACAACAACATTTCACTTAGCGTAAATCATAGTTCAAAAATATCAACAAATAGAAAATGCAACGTATCAAAATTTCGAAGTCAAAGTTACAGTTATAATAACACGGAGTATTCATTCGGGATTGCACCTGCTTGACCATTATTGACCATAAATTTATCGTTGGTTTTTTGTACTGTGCTGTTTTGTTTCAAAATGTCAGCCACCCTAGAATTTCAAACTGCTCTATCTCAGCCAATTTTTAAGATAGAGGTAAAACAAAAAATGCTCTGGAATCCTTGTATCAAGTCCTAACACCTAATTAAAAAATAAACTTGATTTTTTAACTTTTTTGTATATTTATTTTAGTTTTAAAATTTTCCGTGGCCGCCATCTTGAAACAAGATGGCGGACCAAGCTGGCCAACGAACTCGGTCGAGGCATTGGTGAGCTTAATACACACAATTAGTTTCATCCAAATTAATTTATAAATACGAGCGTTATCATATCAAAGTATTTTCATTTTTTCAATTTTTTTCGAATTTTTTTATTTTTTTTTCGAATTTTCTGGATTTTTTGTAATTTTCCTTTTTCTGTATCCTAAATACTACCTTTATTCCTAATTTGAATTTTCTAGCGCAACAAAATCGAATTGTCTTCAAATTTTCGGTTTCTTTCAATTTCTTCGATTTTTTCAATTTTGCTTTCGATTTTTTTGGTGTTTTTGATGTTTTCTTTTTCTGGATGTTAAACACTACCTTCACACCAAATCTTAAGTTTCCAAGACTACAAGATCGTATTATTTTCAATTTTCAATTTTGATGGAATTTGTTAAATTTTCGAATGTTTTTTTTTCGAATTTTCTGGATTTTATAATTTTTCCTTTCTTTGTATCCTAAACACTACCTTTTTTCCAAATGTCAAGTTTCTGGGGCTACGCGATCTACCCAATCTTTTTGATGACGCGTGAACAAGTGAGTAAGAAGTGACAAAAAATCGAATGTTTGAGTTCATATATCGCCTGAACTAGAAAAGACAGAAAGTTGTAATTTTAAATTTTGTTCCTGTGGGCCAAATACTCTCTATAATTGAAGTTTAAAATTTTTGGGATACTCCAGCGCGGAGATATGGGGGGGTCAAAAGTGCCCTGAGTTGCTTCCAGAAAAGTATGCTTACGGCTGTCCTCTCTCGACTTGGCGGAGGCACTGCCGTGCCTCCAGATTCCGGAAATATATTTTTTTCTTTACACAGTTTATAAATATATTTTTGTTTTAACGAATATTTTTATTAACAAGTGTATAAATACTAATATATGAATTTTTTTTTCTTTTACCAAGTTTGTGAATGTATTTTTAGTTTTAACGAATACTCAGATATAAGATATTTTTTTATTGAATGCTAAGATATGAAATATTTTTTTCTTTTATTCAGTTTATAAATACTAATTTAGGAAATATTTTTTTTCTTTTACCCAGTTTGTGAATATATTTTAAGTTTTAACGAATGCACAGATATAAGATATTTTTTATTGAATGCTAAGATATGAAATATTTTTTTTTAATCAAGTTGTTAAATATATTTTTAGTTTTAACGAATGCTCAGATATAAAATATTTTTTTTCTTTTATTGAATACTAAGATATGAAATATTTTTTTTATTCAGTTTATAAATATATTTTTAGTTTTAATGAATGCACAGATATAAAATATTTTTTTATTGAATACTAAGATATTAAATATTTTTTTAATCAAGTTTTTAAATATATTTTTAGTTTTAACGAATGCTCAGATATAAAATATTTTTTTTTTAATTGAATGCTAAGATATGAAATATTTTTTTTCTTTTACTCAGTTTATAAATATATTTTTAGTTTTAACAAATGCTTAGATATAAAATATTTTTTTCTTTTATTGAATACTAAAATATGAAATATTTTTTTCTTTTACTCAGTTTTAACGAATGTTCAGATATTTTTTTCTTTTAATGAATGTTAAGATACTTAATATTTCTTTTAACTGTCGTGTTCATGTGGTTTCTTTCTTGTTAGAAACATAGGCTCAGATCTATTAAAATATATATGTTTAGTCTATAACAACAATCGGACCGCTCAAAACATATTTTTTAAACACTTGTTAAAAGATGTAATTAGTTTTTTTTAACGAATGTTTAAAAAATACATATCTTAGATATGTTAGATATATTACTTACATATGTTAGATATGTTTTATACTTATGTTACATATGTTTTATACGTACGTTAGATAGGTTTCATACATATGTTAGATAGGTTTCATACATATGTTACATACGTTAGATATGTTTTATACATATGTTAGATAGGTTTCATACGTATGTTACATATGTTTAATATATATGTTACATATGTTTTATACATATGTTAGATAGTTTACATATGTTTTATACATATGTTAGATATGTTTTATACATATGTTAGATACTTTACATACATATGTTAGATAGTTTACATACATATGTTTTATACATATGTTAGATAATTTACATACATATGTTAGATAGTTTACATACATTTGTTAGATAGTTTACATACATATGTTAGATAGGTTACATATGTTTTATACATATGTTAGATGGGTTACATATGTTAGATAGGTTACATATGTTTTATACATATGTTAGATAGTTTACATACATATGTTAGATAGGTTACATATGTTTTATATATATGTTAGATAGTTTACATACATATGTTAGATATGTTACATATGTTTTTATACCTATGTTAGATAGTTTACATACATATGTGAGATAGTTTACATACATATGTTAGATACTTTACATACATATGTTAGATAGTTTACATACATATGTTAGATATGTTACATATGTTAGATAATATACATACATATGTTAGATAGTTTACATACATATGTTAGATATGTTACATATGTTTTGTACATATGTTAGATAGTTTACATACATATATTAGATAGGTTACATATGTTTTATACATATGTTAGGTAGTTTACATATGTTTTATACATATGTTACATATGTTTTATACATATGTTAGATATGTTTTATACATATGTAAGATACTTTACATCCATATGTTAGATAGTTTACATACATATGTTTTATACATATGTTAGATAATTTACATACATATGTTAAATAGTTTACATACATATGTTAGATAGGTTACATATGTTTTGTACATATGTTAGATAGTTTACATACATATGTTAGATAGTTTACATACATATGTTACATATGTTTTATACATATGTTAGATAGGTTTCATACGTATGTTACATATGTTTAATATATATGTTACATATGTTTTATACATATGTTAGATATGTTACATATGTTTTATACATATGTTACATATGTTTAATATGTTAGATAGGTTTCATACGTATGTTAGATATGTTACATATATTTTATACATATATAGTAGTAAAGATTGTTTGTAGGGTGTTAATCTCTGAAACAATTTCAAAAGTGATGTAGAAGCTTTTAACAAATGTTTTATAATAGATTATTTTTTAACAGATCTGAAAAAAAACTTTATTATTTATATTTCAAAAATGTAAATATGTTTTATAATAGTCTATTTTCTTTTAACAAGTGTTATATTAGTTTCCTTTAAAAACTTATATTGTATTTAAAAATAGAGTCTATGTTTATAAAAGAAAAAATAATATATTTTTTAAGAAATTTAACATCTGGTATTTTTTTTTACAGTTTTCGGACAAGTTGGGTCTGTTATCATCAATTTGGGAAAAACTGGAATCATCGGGCAACTCGATAGATGAGCCATCATCAATGGGTAACAGTCCTCCTGAACCCTCCGTTGTAGATGTTAACCAGAAACCATCTTCGTCTCAGGTATGCTTTTTTAAAACACTTTTCTTCATTTTGGGGGATATTTTTTCGAAAAAAAAAAATCTTGTTGAAGTGATAAATGTTTTTTTAAACGGTGTTTTTCGCTTAGAATTGTAGAAAAAAAAATGTTTACCTTACAAAGGAATTTAAGTCATACAGTAGAACTTGAAAATTAATGTTTCAACTTAAAAGTATAACTTTGATTTTAACAGAAATGTATGTTATAAACATAAGTTTAAAAATATAATTTTTTTTCTATATAATTTTAAAACACGTTTATTTTACTCTTTACAGAGTGATCTGCAATGTACATATGCAAAAAAAGTTTTGCACGCAAGGACAGTTTAGTTCGACATGTCAAAACTCATGAAGAGAGAAAAAAAATTCCGTGTTCCAGTTGTGAAAAAACTTTCATGAGACAGGAACGTTTGAATAGGCATCTGCTATCGCATGGAAACGATGTGAAGACATTCCAATGCACGCTTTATGAAGCGACTTTCTCTCGGACGGATAATTTGCAAGTTCATATAAATGCCCATCAAAACCCCAGTTTCGAATGTGTTGAATGTTTTGCTAAGTTTAACATAAAATCAAACTTAACTCAGCATAAAAAATCTCAACATGAAAGTTTAGAACATATATCCCGAAAAAGAAAATTAAGTCAAACGAATACATCATCGAAAAAAACAAAGAAAAACAATCAAGCGTTAAACACGTTCTCATCAACCTTTTTAACACCAGAAGAGGATGAAAAATTTAATTTTGATTTATTTATTGAAAATAGAGGAAAAGATATCACCAATATTATTAATGAAACATTGTTAACTTTAAAGGGTGTTAAATGGCAAATTATTGGTAAAATTTTATTTAAACGTATGACACCTGAAAATGAGATTCAACAAACTGTTGCCTTTTTCAGAAGTCCAACTTTTACTGAATTAATGCAGGATTCGTTTGCTGAACATATATATCAAGCATTCGATAAACTAAAAAAAATGACTGAAGACTTTGAAAATATGGGGTCTAATTGGATATTCGAAGAAATTAGACATATCGAGCTGAAAATTACTGATTACGATTCATTAGCTCCATCCAGTCATATAAAAACACCTGGGTTTATTGATCTGAAAAAAGCAATTGTTAATATTCAAAATTTCAACGATGAGAAGTGTTTCCTATGGTGTTTGATCGCTTCAAAACTTAATCTCGATCGTACTAATCGTCCAGAACGGGTTTCGCATTACATCCCACTTGAACATACTATTAAAATGGGTAAAGTACAGTTTCCGGTACCTGTTAAAAGCATCCCTATCATTGAAAGTATGAATGATTTAATAATTAACATTTTTGCGCTTGACGGTCAGGAAGTATATCCATTATATGTTTCTTCCAAGGAAAAAAAGGATGTAATTAATCTTCTAATTTTAGAGCATGGGGAAAAATATCATTATACATTAATTCGTAGTTTTTCGAGGTTGTTAGGGGATGTCACCGATCATAAAACTGCTTCCTACTATTGCTTCAGATGCCTACATCGATTTTGCCCAGAAGATTTATTGCAGAGACATCTCCCTTACTGCCTGCAACATCCCGCACAAAGAATAAATCTTCCAAAAGAAGGGGAAAATATTTTAACTTTTACGGAAACCCATCTCCAACATCCAGTCCCATATGTATGTTATGCGGACTTTGAAAATTTATTATCACCTATAACAAGCGTCACACCAGCTTCCCAAACTTCGTTTTCAGAAAAACTCTCACAACACATTGCTTGCAGTTTTGCATTTGTCATCATCGGACCTGATGGTACCTCTTATAAAAATTTAACCCTTTACCGCGGAGAAAATGCGGCGGAAGAATTTTTATCATCATTACTACAGGAACGTGATGAATTGGCTGAAAAGTTAACTGCAGTTATCCCCACAACAGGAACTTGATTTTTTAACGGCTACTCATTGTCATATATGTAAAAGAGAGCTTTTCAGAAAGAAAGTCAAGGATCATGATCACATTTCTGGTGCTTATCGAGGAGCTGCGCATGTAGGATGTAATCTTAACTATAAACAAACTCGAAGCATTCCCGTAGTGTTCCACAACTTGCGACACTACGATGCACATCATATAATGACAAGCATGGGAAAATTCAAAGACTATACTGTAGAAGTGTTAGCTTCAACACTTGAAAAATATATTGGTTTCAGGCTGAAAAAAAAAGGTTGTCCCATCCAATTAAACTTCATTGATAGTTTACAACATCTGCCCACATCATTAGAAAAATTGGTAAACAACCTTGAAACGGATCATTTTAAAATCATGGAGAAATCATTTAAAAATGAAGATATTTCATTACTAACCCGAAAGGGTGTCTATCCATATGATTTTATTACCGATTTTGAAAAATTTAAACATACAGAACTTCCACCGCTTTCAGCATTTAAAAATAAGTTAACAGACGAAGACATCAGCGAGAACGATTACTACCATGCAAAAACTGGGTGGGAAACCTTCCACATAAAAAACCTAGGAGAGTATCACGACTTATACCGGAAAACTGATATTTTACTTCTCGCTGACGTCTTTCAAAACTATCGAGAGTTATGTAAACGCTATTATGACATCGACAGTGTCCATATGTATACGTCACCGAGTTTATCCTGGCAAGCTTGTCTGAAAAAATCGGATACCCCCCTTGAATTGTTGACTGACATCGACATGTTGTTAATGATTGAAAACGGAATCCGTGGTGGTGTTAGTATGATCAGTCAACGATATGCTCGGGCAAACATCCCTGGAACATCTGAATACAAGACCCTGATCAAGCACCCAGTTACATAATGTATTGGGATGCAAACAACTTATATGGGTGGGCAATGTCCGAGTATTTACCTCATGGGGGGGGGGGGGGGGGTTCGATGGTGTGAAGCAGAAAATTTTAAGGATCAAGATATTCTTCAACTAACTGAGAACTCTAACATCGGATACATTTTCGAAGTAGATTTAGAGTATCCGAATGAATTACATTAACTTCACAACGAATATCCACTTGCACCGGAAAGACTTGTTGTGAAGGAAGATATGTTATCACCCTTTGCTAAAGAGATGTACGGTGAAAGAAAATTCAAAGGAACAGAGAAACTTATCCCGAATCTGCTTCCAAAAAAGAATTATGTAGTTCACTGTCGAACTCTCCGATTTTACCTGCAATCTGGGATGAGACTTTGTAAAATTCACCGTGTACTTGAATTCCAACAAAGTCCCTAGTTGAAGCAGTACATCTCATTCAACACAGATAGAAGAAAAGAGGCGAAGTCATCTTTCGAACGTGATTTCTTCAAACTTCTGAACAACGCTGTTTATGGAAGAACGTTGGAAAATCTTCGAAAAAGACGAAATGTGGAACTGTGCACAACAGAACGTAGAGCAAAAAAATTAGTCGCTTCACCTGCGTTTAAAACATTTAAATTTTTTTCAGAAGATCTTGTTGCGGTAGAGCGTACTAAATTATCATTATTAATTAATCGACCTATCTACGTCGGGTTCTGCATTTTAGAATTAACGAAGCTGCTTATGTATCGTTTCCATTACGGTTATGTTAAAGAGTAATATCATGATCGAGCCAAGCTGCTTTTCACTGACACCGACTCGTTATGTTATCACATTTTTACGCAGGATATTGTTGCGGATATGCAAGAGAATAAGGAATTATTCGATTTTTCTGATTATCCACCAAATCATAAACTATTCTCAACAACGAATAAAAAAGTTCTTGGTAAATTTAAAGACGAGTTGGGTGGTGAATTAGCACTCGAGTTTGTCGGGTTGAAAGCCAAGATGTACTCGCTGAAATCGGGACGTGAAGAAAAAAACGAGCAAAGGGTGTTTCAACACATGTTGTACGAAAAAAAATTTCGCATGATGATTACTTGCGATGTCTTCGGGAACTGAAAACTACAACAGTAAAACAGGTTCGAATTAGACAATAGAACCATCAGTTGTTTACAATACAACAAAATAAGGTTGGTTTGAGTCCGTTCGACGACAAACGTTATATTCTCGAAGATGGAATCACAAGTTTTGCATATGGACACTGTGATATTGCACATTTGTAAATATTTAAAACTAAGGACATTGTTTTAAGTTTTTTGTCGATGCCTTCATGTATATATTATTATTTTATCAAGGACATTGTTTCAAGTTTCTGTCGATGCCTTCATGTATAGGTAAATCTATTCAAGATTCTACAACTAAAAAAAAAAACCCATCGAATTTGTAAATATGTTAGAGCGCGGTGGGATACGAAGGGTGGTGACTTATTTCAACATAAAATTTTTATTTGTTAAAAAAATTATTCCTAAATTAATATTTAAAATATTTAATTTGTAAAACGTAAAATTCAACATTTCATTTCTTAAACTTTATTCTTCGATTGCATCATACCTCTCTCCGCGTATGCGTCGTAAGCCGTCAGTCGTCTGTCGCCAGAGTGTTCTAGAACATGACGTCATCGAACCCCCTCCGGTGAAATAGACACAGCCAATCAGAAAGCAGCATTCGTCTCGACCCATCACAGCGCCGATCGCAGCGCCCTCTGGGATGATGATGACATCGCCCGTGCATAGTTCGGAAACCCCGTCAGTTGCTCCCTGGATTTCAAAACAGTAGGTGGTTTCTGCGACACTCTCCGTAAGTATACCTTTTTTCCAACGATCTAGCCGCTTTCATCTTCTTCACTTTCTCATTAACTATCTCATTAACTTACTCATTAACCTTCTCATTAACCTGCTCATTAACCTTGTCACCTATCCATCACTCACCTGTCACCTATCCATCACTTTTCGACCACGCCCTCCACCCCCATCCCCTGATGTCACAGAACCCCCATTTCTCTTCTACTCACTAGTAGTGAATTGGAAACCAAACGTAAAAAGGTTATAAAACACCAGTATCAAAAGTTGGGTTACGAATTAGCAAGGTGAAACCGTAATCGTATCACTTCAAGTACAATTTTTGAAAGATGGGAACTCTAAATAAAGCTAAGAGAATTGATCTAATAAACCTCTGCGAAGAATGCAGAATTGAAGCACCAGAAAAACCGACAATACCTGTCCTAATAAAGCTGATCAAGAGTTGGGAGAGTTACGAAGAAGATTTTATAACAGATCGATTGGAAGTAGTGATAGCAAGTAGAAAAGAGATTGAAGAGAAGAAATTACAAGCAGAGATCGAAGAGAAGAAATTACAAGCAGAGATTGAAGAGAAGAAATTGAAAATGGAAATGGAAGAGAGAAAATGGAAAATAGAGTCGGAGCAAAATTTTGAAATTCAGAAATTGCAGATACAAGAAAATTCAAGAGAACACATTGAGGAAAACCCAAGGACAAATCCAGGTAAGCAATTTGAATTGCTTAGATTATTGACTAAATACGATAGCTCGAATGATATTAGTTTATATTTATCTATGTACGAAAGGCAAATGGCACAAACAGGCATTGATAAAAAAGAATGGGTAAATTATTTAATTAATCTAATGCCGTTAGATGTGATAAATATAATAACAAGGGAAAACGAACCTGAAATTCACGATTACGATTACATAAAAAATATACTACTAAAACGCTACAAGCTGTCACCAGAGGAGTTTAGGCTGAAATTTTTCTCATCTAAAAAGGAGCCATCAGCCAATTGGCGAGATTTCGCTTATGAGAAAAAGGTGTATTTTCAGCAATGGATTGAAGGTCTTCAAGTAAATAGCTTTGAAGATTTAGCAGAATTAATTGTTGTTAATCAAATCAGGCATAATTTACCTACGGAAACAAAAACACATTTCATAGAGGAATTATTAGTAATAAAGAAAATTGATGACTTAGTTAATAAATTAGATAATTACGAAACAGCACAAAGGGTTTACAATAAACAATCAGTTAAGGATACAAGTAGCGATTCTGATGACAGAAGATCGCGAGTGGCTGATTACGCCAATTTGAAAAGACGCCAAATTGACAATAGACACAGTATGAATTATGGAAGCAAAGAGTCGCATATAATCTGTTTTGCGTGTGGCAACCCTGGTCACGTGAGTGCGAAATGTGCCATGGCGAGTAATACACAACGAGAATATTCAAATTTTTACCCGCAATATAATCAAAATTGGCGAGAAACAAAATACCAAAATGAGACCCAAAACACGCAAAGAAAAATAGTTAATATGGGAATGTTAAATGGTAAAAAAGGAAGAATTTTAGATATTAGCGGAATAAAAACAAACGTTATAATCGATACAGGAAGCGATATTTCAATCGCCAGTTCAAGATATCATACTGCAATAAACGCGCCAAAACTAACCAGCGACAGTATACCTATATCAGGCATAGGTGAAAAAGAAATTAAGCCAACAGGTTTTTTCTGGCATAAAGTCTACATGGATGATACAGAAATCGAGGATAAATTTTACGTTGTACAAGAGACGGACTGCGACTTAATAATAGGTAGAAAAGCAGTAGAAAGCATGACGTTAAAAGTAACGGAAGAGGGTGTTAGAATAATAAGCGGCAACACAGTAAGAGTAGGATACATTAAAATCAACAAAATACCGACAAAAATTGATAAAGCAAGTATAAACAACCATAATCGAGGTTGGGAAGATGTGGTTAATATCGACTGCGTAAATGACGAAGCGAAGTTAACTCACATTACAAATTTAGCAAACAGAGAAAAAATAAGAAAATTAAAAAAGCCATATAAGCCGAATAAAACAAAAGATCCAGTTTTATCCGATGAATGGAATGTTGACTATCCATCTCCAGAAGAAAATTATGAAAGAAGAAGCCCTGCACATGGTAGAAAAGCCTATGTAAAAGATCGCAGTAGAAATTTTGATCATAAGGGAAATAACAGAAATTTTAATAGAACATTTGATAACAGAAGCAATAATAGATATAACCAGAGATATTTTAAACAGTCATTTAACCATGAAAATTACAATAAATTTGGATATGGGAAACAGAGTTCCGAGAATTCTTACCAAAATAAATCTGAGATTCCGGAAAACTTTGAGAATGAAAGTTCTTTGATACTTCAAGACATAGCAGAAAATACTTCACCTAATTCAAAAGCAAGGTATAATCCAAAATTTTCCCCTAGATACATGAACAGAGGCTACTATCATGGTCGAAGTAATTATAATTATGGTGGCCAACGATCGTACGAGTCTAGTTATAATGAACAAAAATATTCACAACCATCACATAAGAATTATTCTCATCACGGATTTAAAGGAGCCGATAGTGAACGAGATGATTATTCAAATTCTTATTCTAGAAGCAATAGGTATATAGCTTCTGAAGATAGAGAGCAATATCCGGAAAGAAATTACAGAGATATTAGATATGCAGGTTCTAAAGACAGAGAGAAATATTCAGAAAAAAAAAGAAAATCTTTAAAAAAACATAACAAATCAAGTTGCTGATGTCGAGGCGCCATCACGTCAGGATGACCGATTTGTAGGATTCCAGTTTGAACACTTCATGTAAACGATATGAACTGACACTCTACTATTATTATCCATGGTTAGACACTTCACTTCATCAAATGAACTAACTACTATTATTATCCATGGTTAGACATGCGCGAGTTGTAAATAGTTTGAATCGCGAGATTTGGCTAAGAGCCAGTTTTCTAATTTCTGTTATGAAGCAAGATATAAAATAAATATAGTCGGTAAAGGTATTATTAGGCCTCACCGGATTGTTGTAAGCTAAATTGTTGTTATATAGTTTTTTCTAAAAGTGTATTAGTTGAAATTAAAGTTAGTATTCTGTTGTTCATCGATTATTTGTCAAATTGGTTCAGTAAAGTGACTATTTATACATAATCTTCTCACATATATATGTGATTATATGTTGTGACGTTCTGTCCGTAAATAAACTTGTTTATTTGTGAAAAATAGCTACATTCCTGTGTGATAACAGAAGTACAAGAATAAAATGGGCTCGGCAAAATATTGGCTTTAAATTTAAAAAGGTGCGAACGAAGAGAAACCCGAAAGAGGGTTAAAGGACATTACACGCTCTATTTCTCGAACCAGTGGTTGGATTTATGAATGAAGTAAGTTGCATGCAATTTTATGCTTCTTCCTGAAGTAAATAAAAAAGAATGTGAATAGAGTTATATTTGAGAATTATTTTATGATTGAAAACAATGTGTTAACTTTAGTATTATGAGATTTATTTGAAACGAGATATGTATAGTATTACTAGATAAGTGTTAAGAGTAAAAATTAAAATGTTTAGTATTAAAGGGCTAAGAAAAGATGATCTAGTTGTAGTAGCCACTGAATTGAGCATAAAAGTATAAACCACCAAGTATAAGTGACCACAGGATAATACATTTGAAAGCATTAATTGAGGGAAGAGAACAGTACGCAAAATATAGTGAATTTATAAAAGAATTTTTAAACCCAACGGTGTCAGACCGCATTGAACGGGAAAAGCATGATGCAGAAGTTGCGAAATTTGACAAAGAAAAATCAAAATCAGAACAAGATACGATGTTGGAAATCGAAAAAACTAAACTCGAATTAGTTAAAGCGCAGACAGAGATGGCGAAAATGCAGAACGAGTATAGAAATTCTGACACAGGGGGGATGGACCCAAACCTAATTCGTTAGAAGCACTAATGTTAAAACTTTGACTATCGCAGTCCCCAGCAGGCCCGAATCGTGGAAATTATTTTTTTACTTCGCTCGAGAAAGCATTCGAAATTAAAAACATCTCGGAAGAGTTAAAGGTTGAGATTTTGTTTAATTTGGTAGGGGAAAGAGCAGCACATTTGTTAGTGTATGCAAACACGGAAGAAATGAAAGATTACCAGAAGGTTAAGGCGTTGTGACATTTTCCCATATCCCAGCGAAGGTAGCTTGTTTAACCGTTACCACAGACCTCCTGAGTTGTCGGTTCAAATCTAAAGAAGCGATCGATCTCCTATACTGAATGGTTTGGACATTTTAGAAACAATATCTGCGACTGCATGGCGCCTAGCCTGACATTAACAAATTTATTGCTCTCCTTGTGAGGTCGGGATTGGAAAAGCTTTTTTAGACTATCGGACGCCAAGGGAAGTCATTTTAGCCTTCCAATGAGAACTGAATGCCACCAAGGATAGGCTGCTGAAGGTAGAGGAGGCCGGGATGAAAATTTCCTCCCTCCCCCTTTTTCTTTGGCTTGAGAAAAGGAGAGAAGACGGGAAGAAGAGAATTGATTTTGGAGCGAGAGGGTGAGACATAACCCTGAGAAGCCGAGTGTGGCAGGGAAGCGAGAAACGAAGGAGACCTAAGGAGATAGGTCTTGGGTGAAAACGGAAACGAGCAGACGGCCCGGTCTGTGAGAGAGGAGTCCTGAAGAGCATCCGGCTCGACCTCAATTGGACACCTGGTCCAACTTAATAGCATCACCGAATAAAAAAACTGAACCCACTATTAGAATCAGAGTGTCTCGAATAGAGATCGTGAAGGAGCGACTAGAGAACTTTATTGCATTTTGTTTATTATTCACAGTACTCACGCATTTATTATTTTATTTATAATACTGAAATCTGTTGGAGAAATGCTTTGTAATTCGATGTTTCGAATAAAAATATATTTATTATTTTATTTATAATACTGAAATCTGTTGGAGAAATGCTTTGTAATTCGATGTTTCGAATAAAAAAATATTTCTTCTAAAAGATCAACTGTAGTAATACTTCGGGTGTCACCGCTACCAAACCGTAAATTATTGATCCCACCGGAGTTTATTACAAGAATGGTGGTAGCGTCAAGGGATTATTAAAATAGTGAAAGAAACAAGTGTGATAAAGTTTGACAAATTCGGGGCAGAGCAGGACAACTCGACGAATTTTTTTTCAGAGTCTACACCTGCCGAGTGGAACTTGGACAAAGGACAAATTCGGAACAACTCGCCGAATTTTTTCAGAATCTGCACCAGCCGTTGGGAACCTGAATCTACATACCGAATCGGGGCAGAGCAGGACGAATCGCCGAATTCGTGCAGAATCCTGTGATCTATAGACAGATTCGGGGCAGAGTAGGACGACTCGACGAATCGGGGAAGACCCACCGACCCCAAAGCGACCAGCCAAATCCAGGGCAGATACCCGAGCTGATCCGAAGCTGCATCCGCGGAACCAGTTACAAGGGCCCCGAACTTTGCTGACAGTGTGGAAAGAAACGAAAGCAGAATCACCGCCGAGAATCGCAGACAGAGCTATACCCAGGTGAGCACTTGTTTTATTCTCAGTGGAGGCTTAGGGTATATATTTTAAAATTTGCACAGGAAGCATTTTTTTAAATATTTGTGTTTGGTAATATAGGTAAAAATATTAAATATTAATTACCAATAGATGTTTTTATTTGTTTTGAAGGTAAATTAATGGTGTTACAAACCTTAAATTCATCTTATTTCAAGTAATTGAAAAGTTCTTTTAATGCAAAGTTTTTGGTGAAAAGCAAATTCTGATAATTGTATTTTTTGGCCATAATTTTTAATTGTAAATATGTCGAATTTAGCACCGTTCAGAAGATGTGATTTGCAGTCTTTAGCTGCGGAATTAGAAATAGAAGTTTTGCCTAAGGACACGATACCAAATTAGCTTTTATAGAAATAGAAGTTTTGCCTAAGGACACGATACCCAAATTAGCTTTTATAATGGATGCGTCTGACTATGAAGAACAAATGGCCCTAAGCCAGTTGAAATTTTTTGAAGAAGATCGCCTAGAGAAGGCTCGTCTTGAGAAAGACAAGGCCGATAAAGAGTTTGAATTGTCTAAAATCAGAGCAGAACGAGAAAGTGATACAATTACATTATCGTCTAGCCAGATAGATAAAGAACCGAAAATTATCCTAAAATATGTTTTACCGAAATTTGAATTGGGAAAAACGGAAATTTATTTGTATTTGGACTTGTTTGAGCGACAAGCTTCAAGAGCCCAAATTGAGAAAACGCAATGGTTTGCCAATTTGATGGGGTTGTTACCTTTCGAGCTATCCGAAGTGATCTTGAGAGAACCGATAGAGCAGGCAGATAATTTCGAATTCGTAAAGAGGAAACTATTGGAAAATTTTCGAATTAGCGCGGAAGATTTTCGAATTAAATTCGTAACGACGAATAGAGCGTCGGAAAAGAGCTGGAAAGAATTCGCTTACGAAATAACTAATTATTTCGATCAGTGGTTAGAAGGGATAGGTGTCCGAATTTAGCCAACTGAGAGATTTGATAATTTCTGACCAGATTAAGCGGAAGTCCCTAGTGAAATGAGGCAGCATTTCGTAGATTCCTGGAGTAATTTAATTACGCCCTTGGATTTAACACAAAAATTAGATCATTATGAGGCGGTTAGAAGAACAGGGAGAAAACAGTCCCCGCCTAGAAATCCAAATAACGGCCAACAGTTTGAAAGAAACAGATTGGTCGATAGACCAGAAACAGAACCTCAAAACGCGGAAATGAAAAGTAATTGGAGGGAGAGGGAAGATAAAAAATAGAGATGTAATTTTCGATAAGCGAAGAGACAGGTCTTGTTTCCAATGTGGAAGTTTTTCTCATATCCGAAAATCTTGCCCAGAACTAAAACAGCCCGAAGTGGTTAATCGGTTGGCCGACCTCGATGAATTAAATGAAATGTTCCAGCCCTATTTAAGACAAGGGATTATAAATGGGAAAGAAATGAATATTTTTAGAGACACGGCTACGTCGCTAGATTTAATTAGTGCCAACCAGGTAACCCAAAAACAATATACAGGGAGAGTCGTCTGGGTAAAACAGATTCAGATTCAGATTCAACCAAGCAGGGAGGCCTACCATACGGCTTAAGCTCTACAAGCCCTGCTTGGCAAGTTTATTAAAAAAAAATACAAGTGAGGCCATTAGGCTTTTACATAGTACTAAATTGAACAATGAATAAGAATTATATATACAATACAATTTGACATATTTACTCTCATTTGAGTAAGGTATTTTTACAATAACTCCAAGAGTTTAAATTTTTAGATTTGTGGACTTGAGTAATAGAACAATTATGTACATGTCTATAATTACTTGAGTAAATAAGAAAAATAAAAATAATAATAAAAATATTTACAAATCAATTCTAGTTCTTTAGACCTGAATTAAAAAGTTTTACGTTGGGTAGGACTACTTTAATGTTCTGTAATTTTAATTTGTTTTAAGTCCTAAGCTTTTAAGTTTTTCAAATTGAAGGTCATTTTATTTTGTTTTTACAAGATTAGTCCTCATCAGTATAATTGTCATCATCATCATCTGACGTAGCGTCCAGAGGTGGTAGTTGGAACAATGTCTGATTATTTTCTATCAGAGATATGCAGTTGATTATTCTTTGTTGTAATACAGGATTTTTAATTATCAGAGTGAACCAGCTGTGGAGTGGCACTGAGTTCGCTTTTCTTAGATGTAGAGTTGCTGTCAGCATGCAATTAAGCATGTAGTGGAGAGAATCTCCTCTTTCTCCACAGGTGCATCGTGAGGATGATGTTTTGTTGAATTTTACTAAGTATGTTGGAAATGGACCATGATTCGTTGCAAATATATATAGATATCTGTGATTCAGAAGAAAGTCCTCTGATACTGACGGTTTTAATGCGAAGGTGTAACGACCAGTTAGCGATAAGTCCCATTCCTGTTGCCATGAGTTTAGAAGATGCTGTTTCAGTTTCCTCTTAAGATAGGAAGGTGGAAATGGGATAAATTTTTGTGGAATTTCTGATGATGGGAAGGTTGCTTCCTTGGCCAATTGATCCACCCTCTCATTACCTAAGAGGCCTGCATGTGCTTTTACCCATTTGATGTTAATTTGTTTGGTTGTTTGTTGAAGATATTGTATTATTTGTTTTACTATTGCATTTTTGGTTGAAATATCTTCCAGTGCTTGAATGCTAGATCGACTGTCAGAGAAGATTGTAAAGGAGTTATAAGATGAGTGGGATGACCAGATTATGGAGTCAAGGATGGCTAGAAGTTCTGCTTGATATACAAAATTTTCTTCTTGTATTCGTTGTTGATGTTTGTATATTTCTATGGTTTCTCTATATGCACAAAAGGCATAGCCTGTCCCTGTTTCCGTTTTTGAACCGTCCGTATAGACTTCAATTTCTGAATCGGAATTGGTTTCCAGTATTTTTAGGTGATCACTTGAGGTATCTATATGATTTTTCTGCGATTTTGACTGGAACATGTCTGCAAAATATAGGGGAGATGAGATTCCAAGGCGTATAATTCTTCCGAATTCTGATACCTGTTCCAGTCGCAAACGAAGGGGTGGGATTCCCGTAAGTACGTTGAGGGCTGCCGTTGATGTTTTGCGATATGCTCCTGAGATCATTAACAGACATTGTGCTTGAATAGCTGAAATTAAGCGATAACCATGCGACTTGGCTAGTCTGGTAAACCAGGTTGCTGCAGCATATGTTACCTTCTTTTCCAAGATCGCACTGTACCATATTTTTAAAATACTCTTTGAAATTCCACTTGATGTTGACGCAAATTTAAGTAGATTTTGAATTATTCGTTGAATTTCTTCTCTTTTCGATCTAAGATGTGGTAAGAAAGAGAGTGTACTATCCAATAGTATGCCTAAGTATGGAATTGAGTTTTCTGCTTTTAGTGAATAATTATCTATTTTAAATATTGGTGGGCGCTTTAGGTATTTTGGTCTTCTAAGATTAAGAGATTTGCATTTATTGTATGAGATTTTTAGCTTATATTTTTCTGCTCATTTGCTGATTAGCTGAAGTGCTGTTTTTCCTTGATCTTCTAGTTTTGCTCTCGTTCCTGCTTCTATGATTAAGAGCAAATCGTCAGCATATGCAATAGCCCTAATTCCTATTTCCCTAAGAAGGTCTAGCAAATTCTGCATGAAGACCTTCCATAAGAAGGGGCCCAGATAAGATCCCTGTGAGAAGCCTCTGTTAAACCAGTGGATTTCTTGAACTAGCCAGTTTGGGTATGCACCTCTTCTTGATAGGAATGAACCTGTTGTGTTGACATATGGTAGATCGTCGCTTAGATTTTCCATTGCTTCTATACTTTCCCGCCATGGCAGACTGTCAAAGGCGTTCTTAAAATCTAAGGAGAGTAGGGAGATGTAAGACTCTTTTTGTTTTATTATTTCAAGTTGCGAGAATAAGTCCTGTATTGCGGTTTCTGCAGATCTGCCCTCAGTGAAGCCATGTTGACCAGGAAAGTTTTCTCCATTCTTGCTGAGATTGTGGTATATGCGACGTAGAAGTAATTTTTCGTAGATTTTTCCAAAGATCGGAAGTAATGTTATTGGTCGGTAGGATTCAGTTTCCGTTGGAGGTTTACCAGATTTTAGGAAGTAAACTAATTCTCCTATTTTCCAGGCATCGGGGAAATAATTTAGGCTTAACAGCTTATTATATATTGTAAGTAAAAATTTGCTTTGAGATTTGTAGATGTTTCTTATTATGTTGTGATCTATGTCATCTTTTCCCGGAGCTTTGTTAACGTTAAATGAGTATATTGCATCTCTCAGTTCTGATTGCGTAAATGGGGGTGCTGTTTTAACTGGATGTGTTATTTCTGTTGTTGATGATTGAGAAATTCCAAAAATGCTTGTTGTAAGATCTTCAAATAATTGCTTTTTCGTATATGTGATTGCTTCTGATGAGGTGAGAGAGTAAGACTCTTGGCTGTAGTGTTTCTGAAATGCCGCTTTCTGTAATTTACCGGAAGGATTGGTCATGTTTTTGCAGAAACGATTCCAAGTATCATTTTTCGCCTTTTGTATTTGTTTTCTGTATTTTTCACGTTCTTGTTTAAATTTTTCATAAGTGGCTTGTGAAAAGGGTTGTGTGCTTAATGTTATTGTTATGAGCCGGTGGTCTCCAAAATCCATGTCTTCCATGACTGTCCATTCGGCTACTAGTGGGAAAAGCGGTAAAACAACCGTTACAAAATGATTTAAAATGTCTACCCCTTGCCAAAAGAGAGCTTAATCTGTGTGATTTAGGAAAAAGAGTTAGGACTTACGCCGGCGTTGTCGATGCAGAGGTAGTAATGGATTATTATTTATTAGGAAGCAAAACACAAAATTTGTTAGACAGAATGAAACCGAAACCGCCTGTTAGCTTTGGGAGTTCGGCACAGAAAAAAAAGCATAGGAGTGACCACTCCATTCCCCCCAACCCCACGAACCGCTTAGTTCCGACTTATCAAAAGAACGAGGTGAGGAAACCTGGCAGGGAGGAAATGAAAGGTTTTGTTACCTTCCCTCTTAGTCAAAGCGCAGGGGAAACGCATTGTGGGTCTCCCATTAAGACGAAATTCGCTACAACACCGTTCATCGCAGCACCCAAAACAAGGGTGAAGGAAAAGGATTATAAAGAAAGGGTGAGGGTGGTTTATTTAAGGAATGAAATCCAGGAAAGTAAGAATGAGGAAAAAAACAAAGACACAGTCTTAAAGCGAAAGGAAAATTTTAGGTTCCAATCTTCGGGACGGAAATCCACAAAAGGGGTAAACCGTTATTGTGCGTTAGGAAGGAAGCGAAAAACGTTTTTCGAATCTAATTGGTTAGAAACCCCAGGATTCATATCGCCGCATAACGAAACTAAAGGCAGCGATGTTAAACAGTTGCAAAACGACGCCGGAAATGATTTCCGATTAATTAGAGATTTTGGAAAAAGGCAGGATATTCGCAGGTCTTTAGGGTCTTTTAGGGCCAGGTATACCAAATTCCACATGTAGACTGTTTAAGTAGAATGGAATAAATAACATTCCACTCAGTAATTTTGTATATAGTTTTTAATTTAGTAATTGAAATAATTGAGTATTTGAATTGTGCATGAATATTGAAATTTAATATAACGATGTGAATCTGTAAAGTGTGAAATAAACTTGTAAATAATGTTTAAAGGTAAGCCTCTATTCAGAATTAACATGTGTGTTGGGTGTGTATGGAAGGCCAGCAGCAATGATTAAAGATTTTCCAAGTACATGAAAAATCTCACCGGCTCGAGGGGGTATTGCTGTGATATTTTCCCATATCCCAGCGAAGGTAGCTTGTTTAACCGTTACCACAGACCTCCTGAGTTGTCGGTTCAAATCTAAAGAAGCTATCGATCTCCTATACTGAATGGTTTGGACATTTTAAAAACAATATCTGCGACTGCATGGCGCCTAGCCTGACATTAACAAATTTATTGCTCTCCTTGTGAGGTCGGGATTGGAAAAGCTTTCCCAGACTATCGGACGCCAAGGGAAGTCATTTTAGCCTTCCAATGAGAACTGAATGCCACCAAGGATAGGCTGCTGAAGGTAGAGGAGGCCGGGATGAAAATTTCCTCCCTCCTCCTTGTTCTTTGGCTTGAGAAAAGGAGAGAAGACGGGAAGAAGAGAATTGATTTTGGAGCGAGAGGCTGAGACGTAACCCTGAGAAGCCGAGTGTGGCAGGGAAGCGAAGAACGAAGGAGACCTAAGGAGATAGGTCTTGAGTGAAAACGGAAACGATCAGTAGACTGTTAGGGTCTGTGACATAGGGCCTGTGAGAAAGGAGTCCCGAAGAGCATCCGGCTCGACCTCAATTGGACACCCGGTCCAACTTAATAGCATCGCCGAATAAAAAAACTGAACCCACTATTAGAATCTGAGTGTCTCGAATAGAGATCGTGAAGGAGAGACTAGAGAACTTTATTGCATTTTGTTTATTATTCACAGTACTCACGCATTTATTATTTTATTTATAATACTGAAATCTGTTGGAGAAATGCTTTGTAATTCGATGTTTCGAATAAAAAATATTTCTTCTAAAAGATCAACTGTAGTAATACTTCGGGTGTCACCGCTACCAGACCGTAAATTATTGATCCCACCGGTGTTTATTACAGCGTTAATCTTAAAGGAGTTTCAACCCACACCAGAGGCGTGCCTCGAAAACTTTCTCTTTGCGAAAAGATCGAAAAATGATAATCATGTGCAGTTCGCGAGTAGGCTCAGAGCCAATTGGGATTTCTATTGTGAACTGAGAAAAATAAATGATTTTGACACGCTTAATGAGTTAATTGTCAGCGACAGATTATTAAGTTCACTAGATTCGGAGACGCGAAGTTATGTCAGGATAAAACAATTAGATAATTGGTAAAAACCATGACAAACTCCCAAATTATGCGATAATTGGTTCACCTCAAAGGGCAGAACATTTTCGGAATTATACGATAAACCGGTAAAACCCCGCAATCACGATGAATCGGGAACTATAAGTTACAATAATGAAAAATATGTACCACCCGTGTCAGAAATAATTTTAACTTTCGTGGCGATAGAAAGTTAAACGCATCGGAAGAATGTAGACTTTGTAAACAGACAACGCATTTGCGGTTTTGTCCGAATAATAGGGAAAGAGATAAAATTTGAAGTTTGCAAAATCAAACAAAAAAATTCCTTTATCGGAAATAATAAGCAGGATGATAAAATAATTGCCAATGTTGAAACACTCTGTTTTGGAAGCGAGCCAATAAATACGTAACCTTTACAATATGAACATTTGTGGATAGGGGGGAGAGAAATTAAATCTGTTATAGATAGCGCAGCAGAAATACCTGTAATAAATTCTAACCAATTACCGGATTCATTTAGAAATAATTAAAATTCAAAATTCAGTTGATATCGGCTTTTGGAGAAAGAATAACTGCGAATCTTGTAACATTACCAATAGCTTTGAAATCCAGAGAGTCAAATTGCCTGATTAACTGCGTAGATGTACTGTTTGCCGTCACGAATAAATTATATGGGACATGTATTATAACACCGGCAGTTCATGAAATATTACAGTTAGCTAGTACCGAGGGAGGGAGGGAAGGAGAGGCCCAGACAGGAATGTTCTTTGGCGCCAGTGAATGATACGCAATCGGAAAAGGGGAATGAAATTGAAAAACAAAAGGGGGAAGACAACTAAATGGAGGGGGATGGTATAAATAATGAAAATTTATGCTGGCGAGGTGGAAATCAAAGCGCGGAGAGAGAATTAATGACTAGTTGTATTGAAAGGAAGGATAATAGTGGAGATTTGAATGCGGGTCAGCGATCGGATGCGAGTATGTACAGGGAGCAACAGAAGAGTTGCGAAACATTACAGGTTGCTGTCAAAGACGCGGAAAAAGGTAAAAACGGGTTCGTTATAGTAGATAATTTGCTTTATCTTAGAGAAAGAGTCACGGGGGATTGTGTTATGCAATTAGTGATACCAAAGGTAAGGAGGGGGGAAATTTTAAAAATTGCGCATGGATTGATTTTCGCTAATCATCTCGGCATGAAAAAACAAAAGAAAGAATTCGTTATTCATTTTATTGGCCGAATATGTCACAGGATGTAGAGGACTATTGTAAGTCTTGTAAAGACTGCCAGTTACGGAGTAGAGAGAGGGCCAGCGATCAGATACCCATTGTCCCAATTGAGAGACCGGAACTTCCGTTCGACGTTGTAAATATTGACATAATTTGAAAAATTGAACCTCCTTCAGTGCGTAGACATCAATATGTACTTACCTTAGTGGATCAGCATTCGCGGAGGCGCCACACCCGGTAGTGTGCGTGATGAAGAAGGATGGTGTCCTCCGACTGTGCGTAGATTTTAGAGCTTTGAATGCAATCACAAAAACCGACGATTTCTCGATGGAAAACGCAACGGATCTTTTGTTACATTGGCAGGGCCAATGTAATAACTACAATCGATTTACTTAAAGGATATTGGGCCATACCACTGGAAGTAGAAAGTCAGGGGTTAGCTTGTTTTAAGACTCACAGGGCTCAATATCGCTTCAAAGTGATGGCCTTTGGGCTCCGGAATGCAGCTGCGACCTATCAGAGAGAAATAAATTAAGCGCTTTCCAAATACAAGAATTTTGCTAGCGCGTACATCGATGATATTGCTGTTTTTTCGAAAACATGGCCGGAACATATGACGCATCTTGACACGATATTTTCAAAACTAAGAGAATTAAGGTTCTCAATCAACCTGAAGAAGTGTGACTTTGCGAAACGCCAGATTAAGTATTTAGGACATGTCATCGGGTCCGGCAGCCATCGAACCGACCCAGACAAAGTTGAAGCCATTCGAAAATTAGCCGTTCTACAGACAAAAAAAACCTAAGAGTGTGTTCGGATTGTGTAATTACTACCGCGATTACCTGCCTAAGTATGCTGAAACAGAGACAGAACAGAGATGAACCCTTTGACAGAACTTACTAAAAAGAACAGTTCTGAGAAATTGTGCTGGTTGGAGGAACATGACAAAGCATTCAACGAACTAAAGAGGGGTCTCGTTGAGGCACCTAGCCTTTATACACCAGTTATAGGGTTACCTTTTACCATACAATGTGACGCATCTGCAATAGGCATTGGTGCATGTCTATCTCAACAGAAAGATGAGAGACTATATCGTCAGTTATGCCAGGCAAAAGCTCACCAAAACTCAACAGGCTTGGCCGACCATTGAACGGGAGGTCTATGCAATTATCTGGAGTCTAAAGAAGTTCGAAACTTGGATTTTTGGTTCACCAGTGGAACTTATCACCGATCACAACCTATTAACTTTCATCACCAAAAATGCTCCCCAATCTTCCAAACTGCAGCGATGGGCATTAGCTTTGCAGAAATATGACATCATGATTTCACACTGTCCTGGTGCAAAGTTGACGAATGCTGATGCATTGTCTAGACTGGAGACAACAGAATAGTAAAAATGACTATAGACTTTTGATGAACTGTTTTAAAAAAAATTGTTTATGTAGCAGCTATAATTTAAATTCATATTAACTTGTATTCTGTATTTCATTTGTTATTTGCATTTAGTATTATGTATTATGAAACATTAATTGTATTTTTATATTGCAGTAGCTAGCAAGAGTTTCCAGAGATGTTGCAGAGATGTTTTAAGTATTGTTCTGTATTTCTTTATATATATATATATTGTAGCTCACCATTATTTATTAGTAGTTTAATGTTAGAGAATGAAGTGTAATGACGTCGCCAGTCTGGATTTCAGATTGCAAAGAGTGGCAAACCCCTTTTTCAATCTTAGGTGGGGGGTGTCATGCTTGATGACGTCAGAGTTTACGGCAACCTTTTTTTCTACTCCTGAGCGAGAGAGAAGAGAGAGAGTGTTTGGCTGGAAGCCAAAGGCATAGGATGTGTGTGTGTGTGTGTGGGGGGGGGGGGGTTACTGAGATATGAGAAATGAATATAATTTGTTAGTGGAAAGAATAATATTGTTTCCCGCTACTGCTCCTGTTCATCTTAATCTATATATATATATGTGTGTGTGATTATATGTTGTGACGTTCTGTCCATAAATAAACTTGTTTCTTTGTGAAAAATAGCTACATTCCTGTGTGATAAAAAAAGTACAAGAATAAAATGGGCTCGGCAAAATATCGGCTTTACATTAAAAAAGGTGCGAACGAAGAGAAACCTGAAAGAGGGTTAAAGGACATTACAAATTCGAAATTTAAAAGAATGCAAGAGTAAGAAGCATTCTAAAATTGCGATTTATGTGATACAATTGGTATCGAAACTTGAAATTTGGCATGATGATTACTTTTATGTAGAAAATGCTTCCTTAGAACATTAAAAAAAAATTCAAAATTTAAAAAGATGAAATGATCGGAAAACTTTCTAAAAGCGTTCTAAATTATGATTTAGTTGAAACTGTTACTGTTAGAAACTTGAAATTTAGTATAGAGATTACTTTTAAGATGCAAATGCTCGGCAGTCTAAAGAGTTTATTATAAATGGGAAATTTAAAGGTGTGAAACAGCTGAAAGCATTCTAAATTACGATTTATTTAGAACCGCACGTCATATCGCCATATCGCGCCTTTCGAAGACGATATTTTTTCGATAATAAAAGTAACTAAACGTCTGTATTTCGACAAAATGTTTTAAAAGCATCTCGGAAGATCAAATTTATAGCGCCTAAAAATTTTTTGAAACGCTCGATGAATAAAAGTATTTTAAAAAATCTGAGAATTTTTCGATGAAAATGCTAAAAGAAAGTTAGGTGTTTCGGGGTGGACTCGCTCGGCTTCGGCTCCGGCTCATGTTTTCACTATTAAATGTCACTTAGGTCTGTGAGTTAAACTTTTTTGATGTGACTCTGTGTTTCTGTGACTCTTGTTATATTCGACTTTAGTCAGACTTACACTTTTTTCACGGAATTTTAAAAAGGGGTTGGATACAGTTGTATTTACAATCAAATAAAATTTCAGAGAGTTCGGACAATAACTTTTTTTTTGTTGTTGTTATTTTAAGGGTACCGTCGCAAAACAAAACAAAACAAAAAAATAATAAAAATAAAAGCGAGAAGAAAACATTTTTGTTACACCTAGATATCAATATTTTTCAACGGTCTGTAAAACCATAATATTTATAACTGATGAAAAATTTATATAATTCAAACAACAGGGGTTATTTTTTAATAAAAAAGAAAACTGCCCAGTTAAACTGAGGGCATTGAGCTCACAGGCTATTCACACTAATTGTATATTATAATCTTATTTCAAAGAGTTTGAAATAAGCCCCTCGAAAAATAAAGAAATCGGCAATATATTATGGGTTGGGGTATCCCCCGTTACTCCCCCCCCCTCATAGTTAACTAATGAACCGCTTAAACTAATCAGGAAAGCCTCTAATTACATTGAATATATATATAAAATTTGAAGAAAATCGGATAATTCTACATGAAAAACCCATTTATCTAAATTAAGGGGGGATTACCCCTCCTTTCCCCCTTTATACTTCACCAATGAACCCCCAAAACTATTCAGAGAAGCGCATTATCACAATGAACCTATATACAAAATTTGAAGAAAAACGGATAATTCTGCATGAAAAACTCATTTATCTAAATTAAGGGGTGGGGGGGTGTTTCCCCCCCTTTCCCCCTTTATACTTAGTCAATGAACCCCCAAAACTATTCACAGAAGCGCATTTTCAAAATGAACATATATACAAAATTTGAAGAAAATGGGATAATTCTGCATGAAAAACCCATTTATCTAAATTAAGGGGGGTTAGCCCCCCATTCCCCCCTTTTATACTTAACCAATGAACCCCCAAAACTAATCAGGGAAGCAGTGGCGTAGCCAGGGTGTGTCCAGACGCGCCCCCCCCCCCGAACCCAGAATGAAAAATTGGTTTACTGAAACATAGATACAACATTAATAACTGATAAGACGGAATCGCAAGGAACCATGAAAAATTCCGCTTTAGACAGGTGTTAGACGTAGCAAGTATTATTTAAAGGTATGTCTTTCGCCGGGGATATGAAAATTTTCCGTTTAAGACAGGTTTTTGTCATAGATACATTCTATTTTTTCAGGTATCTTCTAAAACTGTTAAAACGTATTCACTCTATAGTATTCTTCTGAAAAGCATAGGTTTATTACAATAAATCTGTGACGATGAGAGCTATCTTAAACGGCAAAAGTTCAAGGTTCAATAAAAACAACACCACATATTTACACCTGCTAATATTTGAAACCTATCTAAAATGGCACTTTTTACGGTTGTGATTCCTTCTCTTTCTGTGAACACAGAATCCTCTTGTAAACGGAAACATTTCATGGTCTCGATGACGGAAAGATAACTATGCTTGATAAGTATACCTGATATGACGGAAATCTATCTACAACGGAATTATTTAATGATCCCTATAGCGATTTCGTTTTTACAGATTTTAATGAACTAGATTAAACGCAAAACTTCGTCAACAGAGACTTGGGCAGGACCAACTGTTGCCAACACTTACGGGAAAAGTCGAAACAGCACATTGATAAGAGTTTAGCGATCCTTTTCTTTGTTTATTTTAGAATTTTATGTCGAGCAATATTATAATTTACTTTGAATATGCTGGCTGGAATTAAAGAAAAAGTAGTTTATTCTTCAACTAGACATTTGTGAATTTTTATCCAACATTACATTGCCACTTTCAAAATACCTGCAAAAATCTAAATGTGATTTGTCTTCTGATGTAAAACATGCTGATGATGTTATTTTTAGCTTTTGAAACTTTACACCAATCAGTAATACTACAGTCATTTTAGTACTTTTTTTGACAAATAGCGGAAAAAATTAGAACAAAGCTGGATTTTTGCACAGGTGTTCATTAAGGTATGTAGTTTTGTAGTGGCTCGATTACTCAGTTTAAAGCAACTGAATATCTATTTTATTAACTCCATGTTCCATTTATTTTATTTTATTTTTATTTATTAGCTGTTAAAATTATCGGAACATTTTTGATTTGAAATCTGGCAACGGTCCAGGTTTTTTTGTTATTAGAATGGAAGAAAAAGAATAAAATGATATCGTTTGGCTGCTGTATTTTTGTGATATTTAATAAGTTTTATAAAGACAATTATCTACGAAAATAAATATATTATTCACGCTCCTTTCTAACATTCTACGAGCCACACCCCACACAAACTGGTGACCCGTTAAGTTTAAAAAATGTCTACGAGTGACAGTGAACCGGAGAAGAACGATTCGCCTTCCACGGTAAAGCAAGAAGTTAACAAGGTGAGTATTAAAATTCCACCTTTCTGGATTGATAGACCAGAGATCTGGTTTTATCAAGTTGAGGCTCAGTTTAAAATTAACGAAATCACTAAAGAGGAAACTAAATTCAATTATTTAGTTGCGCAACTTGAGCCGAAATTCATAGAGAATATTTGGGACATAATAAGTAGTGAAAGCTTAACCAAATATTCCGATTCGAAAACTAGATTGCTTAATTTATTTAAAGAAAGTGAAAATGTTCGAATTAAGCGATTGATAACCGGAATTGAACTTGGCACTATGAAACCTAGTCAACTACTTCAAAAGTTAAAAACTGTCGCTACTGCTGATGTTTCAGAAAAGTTGATTAAGACGCTTTGGCTTGAAAAATTGCCCGATTGCATAAAAAATATATTGCTTGTTAGTGAAGAAGATTTAAATAAATTAGCTGTAATGGCAGACAAAATCAGCGATATGAATCCCAAAACCGAAATCTTTGCCACAAGTAATAAAACTGAAATTGTTAATGATAGCACGACGTCGTTTGCCAATAATGAACTTTTAAATTGAATTGCTTCTCTGGAACAGCAAATTTCGCAACTGTGCGTTTCACGACAATCCAGGCCTAACTTTCGAAATAACGAAAACCGTTCTCGCTCCCGAAGCAGGTCTCGTCAGCGCTACAATCCTAACGGCAAACTGTGTTATTTTCATTTCCGTTTCCGTAATCGTTGTTTCCCTGATAAATGCATTCAGCCATGTGCTTGGAACAAAAAAATCGATTCCAAACAGGAAAACTTGGATCTGCAGCAGATCTAGCGGCACATACTACTGCAGAAAATGTCGAAAGTTGTCGCAAATTTCGATTATATGTGAAAGATTTAAGAACAAATTTGCGATTTTTAGTTGACAGTGGTGCTGATATAAGTATTCTTCCAGCCACCGGAAAAAACAAAGAATCTTCCGATTATAAGCTATATGCAGCAAACGGAACAGAAATAGAAACTTTTGGCATTAAAATTCTAAATCTAGACTTAGGATTTCGAAGGGATTTTCAATTCCCTTTCGTGATTGCTAAAGTTACAAAAGAAATTCTTGGAGCAGACTTTTTGAATAAATATAATCTTCTAATTGACCTGAAAAATAAACAGTTAATTGATGGAGAAACAAAACTTTGTGTAAAAGGTGAAGTTTCTTCAATTGCTTTTAACAATATTGGCACATTAAACAAAACTGTTAAATTTCAAAATTTATTTTCTAAGTATCCCGATATTGCGAAGCCAAATTTGCTAATTTCAACATCCAAGCATGATATGAAGCACTTTATCTGTACGGAAGGTCCTCCAGTGTACAATAAAGCTCGTCAACTCGATTCAAAACGACTGGCAATAGCCAAAGAAGAATTTAAATACATGCTCGACAATGATATTATTCGTCCTTCTAAATCCCAATGGGCAAGTCCATTACATTTAGTGGTTAAAAAGGATGGATCTTATCGTCCTTGTGGTGATTACAGACAGCTTAATTCCCGTACCATTTCTGACAGATACCCAATTCCCAGAATTGACGATTTTCATCATATTTTGAAAGGTGCAAAAATTTTCTCAAAAATAGATCTTTTTAAAGCTTACTATCAAATACCGATTGCAGAAGAGGATAAATGTAAGACAGCTATCATTACTCCTTTTGGATTATATGAGTTTAATGTCATGAGTTTTGGTCTTAAAAATGCCCCCTCAACGTTCCAAAGATTTATTCACGAAGTGTTAAGAGATCTTGAATTTGTTTTTCCATATTTAGATGACATACTAATTGCTTCTGTTGATGAAAACCAACATGAAAATCACCTTAATTTAGTTTTTGAAAGATTACACAAATACGGACTCAGAATCAATATTTCCAAATTAGTATTTGCAGTTCCAGAAATAGAATTTCTAGGTTATCTTATTACACCCGAAGGTTCACGTCCCTTACCAGAAAAAATTCAAGCTATTTTAAATTATAAATTACCAGAAACCATTCATGATTTAAGAACTTTTCTTGGCATGATTAATTTTTACCGCCGTTATTTAAAAGATGCTGCTAAACACCAAGCATTACTACATGAATACCTTAAAGGTTCCAAGAAAAAAGATAAAAGAAAAATTGACTGGACTGAAGAAGCACGAAAGCAATTTGAAATTTGCAAACAAGATCCAGCAAATACAGCTTTATTATCCTTCCCAAATTCTGATTTACCTCTAGGTTTGTTTACAGATGCATCAGATTTGGCCATAGGCTCTGTCCTGCACCAATACGAAAATAAATCTTGGAAACCTATCGGTTTTTATTCAAAGAAGTTAAGCGTCACTCAACAGAATTATAGCACATACGACCGTGAACTATTGGGCATTTACTTATCGGTAAAATATTTTAAATACTTACTTGAAGGAAGAACCTTTACGATTTATACGGATCATGAACCGTTGGTGTATGCCTTTTTGCAAAAGCCTAACAAAGCATCACCAAGACGGTGCAGACAATTACAATATATTTCCGAATTTACTACTAACATCAGATACGTCAAAGGTAAAAATAATATTGTAGCAGATTCATTATCAAGACTTGAAGAAATTACAGTAATCGATTATGATGAAATAGCAAAAGAACAATCTCAAGACGAAGAAATTAAAGATTTGCAAAAGTCTAAAACTTTACAGTTTAAACAATACCCTCTTCCTTCTGGTCAGAATCTGTGGTGTGATGTTTCTACTTCCAATATTCGTCCTTATATACCTCATACTTACCGAATGAAGATTTTCCAGAAATTTCACGCATTATCCCATCCGGGAGTAAAATCAACAGTTAAGCTAATAACATCGAAATTCATTTGGCCTAACATTAATAAAGATGTTACAAAATGGGCTAGATCATGCATTTCATGCCAAAAAGTAAAAATTACTCGTCATACAAAATCAACAATTGGTGAATTTCAAGAGCCCTCAGAGAGATTTCGAGTAGTCCATATTGATCTCGTTGGTCCACTACCACCATCAAATGGCAACATCTATTGCTTAACCTGCATCGACAGATACACCAACTGGATGGAAGCCATTCCACTGGATAACAGCACGGCAGAGACTGTAGCAAAAGCCTTGTATAATAATTGGATCTCTAGATTCGGAACACCTTCAAAGCTCATTTCTGATCGTGGAGGTCAATTCTATTCAGAAATAGTACAAGCCCTTTCAAGATTATGCGGTATTAAGCTACAACATACAACAGCCTATCATCCGCAATGCAATGACAAAGTAGAACGGCTCCACAGATCACTAAAAGCTTCTCTAAAAGCGCATAATCAAATAAATTGGTCTGAAACGCTACCTACAGTTCTCTTGGGTCTTTGCACAGCAATTCGAACAGATACTCCCTACACTATAGCAGAAATGGTTTATGGAGAGAAACTTCGGCTGCCCGGTGAATTTTTACAGCCGAGTACCATGCAAGTCTCACCAGGAAGTTTTATTCATAAATTACAAGAGCAGATTCAACTAATTGGACCAAGAAAAATTCAACATAAATATATTCCAAATATATTTGTTCATAAGGATTTGGAATCAAGTACACACGTTTTCCTAAGGATAGACAGAGTACGCAAACAACTAGAACCACCATATGAAAGTCCTTATGAAGTAATTAGTCGCTCTTCAAAATATTTCACTATAAAAATTAAAGGTAATAATGTGAATGTATCTATAGATAGACTGAAACCAGCATATATTCTCTCAGATGATCTCAAAATAGTTTCACACCCTGAACAAGCAACACAGTTACAAGTTAAGACTTCATCTACACAAAATCTGAACAATAGAAACTTTATTCAACCTGGTAATAGAGTGGAAAAGCCTGTGCCTGTTTTGAAACAATCACGAACTGGTAGAACAATTAAACTTCCAGTAAGATTTAGAAACTAAAAAATTTGCTTCTTTCTTTATGTAAATATTTTGAATAATTGTAAAATTGTATTTATTTTGTATATATATTGTTATCTGTATGTTTTATACTTTCCTACCTCTTTTTAACGTAACGTTCGTTACTGGTAGGGGAGTAAATGTAGTGGCTCGATTACTCAGTTTAAAGCAACTGAATATCCATTTTATTAACTCCATGTTCCATTTATTTTATTTTATTTTTATTTATTAGCTGTTAAAATTATCGGAACATTTTTGATTTGAAATCTGGCAACGGTCCAGGTTTTTTTGTTATTAGAATGGAAGAAAAAGAATAAAATGATATCGTTTGGCTGCTGTATTTTTGTGATATTTAATAAGTTTTATAAAGACAATTATCTACGAAAATAAATATATTATTCACGCTCCTTTCTAACATTCTACCAGCCACACCCCACAGTTTAACATACTAAAAGTCCTCATCGATACGATGTGAGCTTTCGCCGCCAGGGGGCGCGAATGATCTTGAAAATCCGTTTTTCGTGAATATCTGATTAAAAAGACAGCATCTAGAGAAAAAAGTTCAATTAAAAAGATGTAGAAAATTTAATTTCCTACAAAAAGTGTCCATAAATTATTTTTGTCACATTAACCCTTCCCTGTCAAATATCAGAAGCAGGGAAAATAACAGGAAAAAATAGGGAAGGATTGTATTGAATATGCCTAAGAAGCAGAACAAATACCTATCTACTTTCGAACCCTACACCTCCTGTTCTGTTCTTTTCTCTGTAGACTGATTTCGCAAGCTGGTGAAATAGTTATTGTCGTGGCATCCCATGCTTATGTCGAAATATACCACGTGCTGGTGTCTGTGCCGTGTTTTATTTCAATTGATGAGCATTTCGCTGGTATTAAATCACCCTAACTTACTGAATGAAGTATTCTTTGTGAGTTTTTAGAGAGTAAATAGTGTTATTTTCCCCGCTATTGTAGAAAGTTTTAAATAGTTTTGAGAGTGTAAAATGACTCTTTCTTGATTGTTGATCGAGAGCGTTAAAATGGAGATTGACGAAGAATTTTGTCTTGTATGTGATGTTGTGATGAGAGCTGCGTTGTGAATGATTAGAAAAAAGGCACTGAATTCACTTGTGACCTCAAGTTTAGAAAGAAGTGACAATAATTGGACAGAATTTTTAGAAATGTGCAGAAAACAACAGTAGAATTATAGTCCATCCAACGTGTCGGATACAAGAAAGAATTCTGTTAAATCGTACAAGAAATCTGTTGCATAAAACCATCAACGTCCACACAAATTACACCGTTAAATGAAAAATTGAGAAAGACAATCGCTTGTTTGAATTCAGTGAAATATTTTTACTATGTTCTGATACATTGGATGAAGCTTTTTTACGGAAGGACAAAAGAAATCTCTAAAGTATTACGAAAAAGTGATAATAGTTAAAAGCTTAGAGGTGAAAAAAAGTCTAATTGTGTCTTAAGTGAAGACAAATGGGGCAAAGAAGTCAGTAAGCGTTTATCTAATGTTATTGGCTTGGTTGTAGCTGAAGCAAGGTATTACCACAAATTCTTTATAAGGGTTTTTTTACCAAGTAAGTGGAAACCAGTAAATAAGGAAAGGACATGTTTACAAACAATTTCATCAACCAATCTACATTTTCTCCTGAGTGATCATTGCAGGAATCATCATGGCGACGCAGACCAATCATATCACAGATCTTTTTATTGTAGACTAATCAGACCGCTTGAACACGTGTGGACAATAGTAGTCTTAACGACTGTCAGGTTGAGTTGCAAAGACTAGAAAAAACCCGGTTTAAACCTTGGAATAAACCGGGCATTTTGGGAATAAACTTGGTTTTTTGGGAATAATGCAGGTCTTTTGGGTATAAACCTGGGAATAAACCGGGTCTATTGGAAATAATCCTGGGAATAAATCGGTTTTTTGCAACTCTACTGTCAGGTATTTCTCGCTTCCCCACAGTGACGTCAGCTGCACTTTAGTCGTAGAAAGTTATATTTCCTATATCTTAAGAAGCTACTGTGGTAAATGTGTAACCGTTTTAGATTTTGACACTGACGAAGTTTATAATACAAAAGAGGCCGAATGAACTCATCGGTATTCGAAAATTTTAACTCTCGACATCGATATTAACGAAGAAATGAATGTGCCAATTTGTCAAAAGTTTTTATTCAATCATCAAAAACAGACACACCTCATCTCTATTCTGAAGGAGAAATTTATGGAGAATGGTTTCGAAGCGAATCAAGCAGAGGGAAATGCTGATACACTTATTGTTAACGCAGCCATTGAAGTAGCAAAGTCTGGTGCGCTGGCTGCTATTGCAGGCGACGATGCTGACTTGCTCGTATTGTTGACTGCCTTAGCACCTCCACAGACAGACATATTTTTAATAATCCTCGAAGAACAGAAATTACAACCACCTTGTATTCGTCGCACAGTCTCAATAATGATGCAGTTTTGAAAGATCATATACCGTTTCTTCACGCTTTTTGAGGTTGTGACTCTACACAGCAATGCTTGGGAAGGGCAAAATGTCGTTATTAAAAATTTCGAAATGGGAAGGTAACTGTAACCTGCCAGCACTTTTAAAAGTGCCAAAGCATCCCAAATTGAAATATTCGAGAGAGGGAAAAGTATTTTTCTTGCTTTATATGGTGGTAAAGCAGAAATTTCTCTGAACAAGTACCATTATATATGTTTCAAGAAAGAGGTTGTTGTTGGTTAAAAAAGGTTTTCATAGTTACCGCTTACCATGGACGCAGCTAGATTGTACAGTTTATGTGTTCATCATCGAATACAATACTGGTTGGGCAATAAACGTCTTCCTGAGAACTACGGCTGGCAAAATTTATCTCCAATTCCATCTAAATTACCGCCCGCACCAAAAGTATTATTTAATTCATTTTTCTACTTGCTCCAAAGGTTGTGGCAAAGCATGTGGATGCCAAAAAATTGGATTCAAGTCTTCTTATATTTGCGTAAATTGTTGCGGAGTTTCATGTCACAATGCAAGTAAAGTTGAAGAAGATGAGGAAGATTCTGACAATATCATGCCCTTTTCAAGGAATGGGGGATTCGCTACACCTGAATTTAGTGATGATATTGAAGACCAACCAGAAATTAGTGAAGGTAATACAACAACTAAAGAAAAAATACAAATGATGACGAAACTAAATTGAGTGAAGAAGTTGTAGATGTGCAAACGACTCTTCAAGCAGTCAAATGATTGAGATTTGAACAAACCAATCATTATATGTTGATTAGGCCTAGAGGGGAAACCAGAATTTTAAAAAATGCGCTAAATTGCTTTACCTCAAGGGTGGTATGGAAATAAGAATACTTTACATTCACCTCCTTTCTTCAAAAGTAAGAATTTTACACCTTTCAATATAATTTCTTTGAAAATAGCAGCAGGCTTTTCGTATTTTTATCGTTTTTCTTCCAAGTACGTTCATTGTTCTTGATTTTTGAGAGAAGTATTGGTGTGACAAAAAAATGTTATACACACTTTTTGTAGGAAATTAATGTTTCTACATCTTTGTAATTGAACTTTTATTTCTAGATGTCATAGTTAAAAAGATATTCTCAAAAAACCGATTTTCAGGATCATTCGCGCCCCCTGGCGGCGAAAGCTCACACCGCATCGATGAGGACTTTTAGTATGTTAAACTACATACCCTAACTTGCACCTATGCAAAAATCTTTGTTCTAATTTTTTCCACTATTTTTCCTAAAATGACTGGACTATAAGCAAGGAAGAGAAGACTGGTGTTCAAAAGTTTTCTGACCTGTTCAAGAGAGCACAATCCTTTGCTAAAGAAACTTTTGACGCAATTTTCTTTAGCCACACATATTCCTTGTCAAGTTGGCCATCTGATACATCTCATTTCAAACCTGAAGAATATTTCGGGAGGTGAATTTTCTTCCTCCTTTTGATACTTTTATTTCTGATCTCGTTATTCGTTAATCATTAAAGGAAGAACAGAGGGATATTGAAAGATTTTCATGTTCTTCTGAGTTTGTATAAAATAATGGTGATTTTTATTATTCAACTTTTAAACCCAAGCTATTTTTAATAAATTGTTAATGGAATATTACGTTGTTGCATATTATTCTGAAGAGCAAGTTTTTATTTACTTATTTAGTATTAAAATTTTGTTTTTCGCCATTGTACAGGGATATTTAAGGCAGTTATAAAAATTAAGTATGGGAAAGTTCATACGATTTTTTGTACTAATTCAAAATGGTATAAAAAACTGCGGAAACGGTTTTTATATCAACTGCACAACATCGTTGAATTCAGGAAGAGCAGAGGAGGGGGGGGGGGTGATCCATTCAGGTGCATCGAAGATTGGATGCACCTGAAAGATTTGGGACCCCCTGGAAGATTTGGGATTTTATGCTTATTAATGGTTTAGAAGTGGAATCCTCCTTTCGGAATTCCACAGTGTACATTCCGGAGAAAACTGTCTGAATTCAATATTACATTTGACCCAAGTATGATTTGTGAACGCACTTTTTAGCATTCCTCCAGAAATTTCATGGTGGCAATGAGAGTTTTGAATATGGAGAAGGTCGTGGGTGACATTATGTCATCAAAAATAAGAAATTGAACCTAATACACGTACCAAAGACCTGCTGAACTTGGAGTATGTTCTAAAACTGTTTCCAACCACTTAAAATAAATTGGTTAAAAAGTAAAAAAAATAGAAACCACCATTATTTTTTATACAATCTAATACTTACAAAAAAGTGCTAATCCAACAAAATGTTCACAAAAATTTAACATCTTTTAAGTCGGCCTGATATCGGAGACAAGTATTGAAGTCGAATTATTTACTTTGGTATGGAAAGCAGCGAAACTTGAAACAGAGAAACCCAGAATAATTATGTATGTTTTAGACAATTTTAAAACTATTTTTTCCAACGTGAACTATATTTTTTGCCTGTAGTGTAGTGTTTGTTACACTACTAGTTTCTTTAGCTAAAATTGCAAGACCTTTTTCTTAGAGATTAAAACCTTATCTCAGAAACTCCCATGGGGAATCAGTGGTTGACGAAATTGGCAATTATGTCAACTTATTATCCAGTACCTAATATAGTGCAAGTTCTCAATTCCATGACAAGAAATTAAACATGAAAATTGCAGTTATAAATGTAACCATTTGATGCAAGAAATAATGCCACTTAATGCAAGAAAATATTTGTTATATGAAACTTGATTTAAGTGCAATTAACTCTACAGTATGTTATCAGTTATTTATATCATAGTGCTTGTAAAAATCTTTTGCACTGGTAAAGGTTAATGAAATTTCATTGAAGTATTATTAGCTGCAATTATAGAGATTGATCTTACTTTATTTTAGACATACTATTTTTTTAAATAAAAAAGTACTTACATTCTTAAATATACTCGAAATACTCCTATTGCACATACACACACATAGTCAATCCTGTCAAGACGGAATCACTGGAGTAACTGGAAAAATGTTTCATTTTAGACAGGTTTTCGTTTAACGAAGTGTGTAATTAATTAAAACTCTAAGATACACTACCTCAATAAGATGTAATGTTCGTTTGGACGTGATCCCGAAACTCTTCCGTTTGAAACAGGATTCCGTTGTAGAAAGGTCCCGCTTTCACAGGCTTTACTGTATTTATAAGTACATTAAAACCTGTTAAGACGGAATCGGAATCACAAAAGAGCGGTGAAAAATATTGTTTCAGACAGGTTTTCAGCAGATTTAATTGTATGGTAATCCATATATCAAGACCATGTAATGCTTCAACTGAAGACAGGATTATATTATAGACAGGTTCCGTTTTGAAAGGTTTTACTATACATATAACATAAATAAGTATATTTATATAATTACAGCAAACTTGTGAAAATGAAACCTGCCTATAACGGAATGCTCACTTAAACGGAAATATTACTTTGTCCCATGGAAAAGATTCCATACAATTACACCTGCTTAGAAAAAAAACTTGTCTAAAACGGAATTTTTCACCACTTTTTGCGATTTTATCTTGGCGTATTTCACTACATATATAACCTGAAGAAAAATTCTGGACCCCTCCCGAAAAAAAATCCTGGCTACGCCACTGCAGGGAAGCGCCTTATCACAATGAACCTATAAACAAAGTTTTAAGCAAAACGGTTATTTCTATCAAGAGTTATCGCGTTACGTACATACGTACATACAGTCCCTGGCCAAATTATTAGACGCAGTTGTTTTTATTATAATTTGTTAAATAACTGGAAAGATACATCAGGAATTATCCTGAAACTTCAGGAGTGTAAACAACATGATAGACGTCATATATTTCCGTGAAGATTTTTTCCCGAAACCCCATAAGGGGCCGTCAACAAATTGAAGAAAAACTAATATATTTTGGATAACCCTGTAAAAACTAATATTGCAAAAGCATTCAAACTGTAGATTATGATTAAGTGGTTTATTGTAATAATTTGGGTTCCTTTTTATGAAGATAGCATATATACTCGAAGAGAAATTCAGGTTTTTATAAAAACAGTCCCAAATTTTATCAAGTTTTTTGCTTGTAATTTGCAGAGTTTTTAATATAAAAACAAGTTATTTTCAGAAAATATGACAAATAAAAATTGTACATAACACCCTGCAATCAGAATTAAAAAATAATAAAATTAAATGAAAAATGCGCAGGTTCACTAAATATTGTTTCACTGCGCATGCGCGAATTCAATCAAAATATACTGTGCATAATATATTAGCTAAATATATAGACCAACTTTTAGGAAAGTCTCAAAAACATAGCTTGAAAATTCTGATAGTAATCGTCGATAGAATGAGCTCGAAATTCGCTGTTCCCAAAAAGAAAGCAAAAAGATGAGGGGTTGTATCAAATATAGAATGAGAGACACTTCATTCTTATTATTTCAACTTTCATAAGCTAGTATATTTGGATACAACCCCTCATCTTTTTGCTTCCTTTTGGGAACAGCGAAATTCGAGCTTATTCTATCGACGATTACTATCAGAATTTTCAAGCTATGTTTTTGAGACTTTCATAAAAGTTGGTCTATATATTTAGCTAATATATTATGCACAGTATATTTTGATTGAATTCGCGCATGCGCAGTGAAACAATATTTAGTGAACCTGCTCATTTTTCATACAATTTTATTATTTTTTAATTCTGATTGCAGGGTGTTATGTACAATTTTTATTTGTCATATTTTCTGAAAATAACTTGTTTTTATATTAAAAACTCTGCAAATTATTAGCAAAAAACTTGGTAAAATTTGGGACTGTTTTATAAAAACCTGAATTTCTCCTCGAGTATACATACTATCTTCATACAAATGAACCCAAATTATTAAAATAATCCACTTAATCGTAATCTACAGTTTGAATGCTTTTGCAATATTAGTTTTTACAGGGTTATCCAAAAGATATTCGTTTTTCTTCAATTTGTTGATGGCCCCTTATGGGGTTTCGGGAAAAAATCTTCACGGAAGTATATGACGTCTATCATGTTGTTTACACTCCTGAAGTTTCAGGATAATTCCTGATGTATCTTTCCAGATATTTAACAAATTATAATAAAAACAACTGCGTCTAATAATTTGGCCAGGGACTGTACATACAGAACGGGCGGGCACATTAGCTCACAGACTTTGATAATCTGTGAGCTAAAAAACTATGAAACGAGAGACCCTTACAAGGGGGAAAAAACAACAAAACCCCCAAACAAACAAGAAGGTGTCTTTTAAAAATGCTTTTCCCTCTAATAATCAATATTTTTCAGCAGAAATTTCATTTAAAAATATAAAATCGATATCTACCCTATATATATAAAATCCTAATGAAACGAATTTGTGAAACGATTTTATGAAACGAATTTATGAAACGATTTCATGAAACGACTGATTAAACGACTGATTATGTTTCAAGGCTATTTTTAATAAAATATTAAATGCTTGATGGTGAAATTAATACCAATTGTTCATAAAAATCCGCGGATGTCAAAACTGGTAATAGAATTTTGAAATTGGAATTAGTTTTCGAGATATTAATTTTTTTCTAATTTTAATGACATTTCTGTAATGATGGCAACTAATTACTCAGTTTTTTTGTGACAAAAAAGGGAAAAAAATTGAAAAGGATCCCGATAGTACCGATAGGAATTATTGATTTCTTTTTATTCGTCATTTTCAAATTGAAATTGAATTTATCTTTTATTTCAATCGATAATGAAGACAAGATTGTGATTAAATTATGTTTTTCAGGAAAATTTGAAAAAAAAAAATCACATTTCTATCGTCAGGATTCAATCGTCTGTCAGCATTTAATTTAATTTATAAACTGAAAACATTTTGAATAAATTCGTCCAAATGACGTCATTTAGGTAAACGCAAAAGAAAGGGAGGAAAAGGAATTAATAGTAATTATTTATTGATATCATTTTGTTAATTTTTTGTAAAATTTAACTAAACGAATTTATAAAATCATTAATTCGGATATTTGAAACTAATATATAAAATAATAATTGCCCAACTGAACGGAAGAATAAAATATCCTGCTTGGTTTTCTATCCTGCTTGGTTTTTTTCCGCCAAGCTTTCTAAAAAAGCGTCAAGACCCCTATAATAGAAAAGCACCAAAAGTTCATTGGGTTTATTTTCATAACTTTTGGCAACAAATCTATGTATATTAACGAATCTATCCCTTTTTGAAGCTCGAATTACGCCAAACCTGAAAGCAAAGGATCCTATAATGGAAAAGTACCCGATTTTCTTATGGACATTATTCAAGTGACAGAACATGGTGTAAAATTACCGCGGATAGCAAATTTGTTTTAATATCTCATCAATTGATGCCGAATAAATGCAGGCATGCATGCACAAAATATTTAATTAATTTTGTATGATAAATAATTATTAGAAAATTCGTATATACATATTAATTAAAAAAAATAATTTACATATTCAAAATAACATGAAAATATGCATGATGGTGCACTAAAATAGAGAGAAAATTAAAACCTGTTACTAAAAATGTCTATAACATAGTACTTTTCAATACCGTGGTTCTTAATGTTATTCACAAGCAGATGGAATTTTTCTCATCCTTAAACGCAAAGGAAGAATAGAATAGAGATTGTTGTTATAAAAGTCCGAGAGGTAGTCACAATTTAAACCTAACCATTTTATACAAGCTGGTTTTCAAGTAGTAATTGATTTTTCTTATCAATCCCGAAAACAGTCGTCAGTTGTCGCAACAGCTGTGTATGAGGCCATGATAATCGAAAAATGTCCCATTAAAATGTTAAAAGCATGGCAACCCAATTACAGATTTACCAATATTTTTAAAATAAAGCACGCTGTCATGTTTTTAGAGGCCTCGAAGTCTGAGCGGGGGTTGGCGAGCGTAGCTCGCAGGGGGTAGGCCCCCTAGTAAGATATATAATCATACTCGGGCACCGCAGCCGTACGGGTCAACTAGCATAATTTTAATGACATGCAGGTAGCATTCGTTAAAATGTAATAAATGTAAATCAATGTATAACTGATTTATTGCTGATCAATTTAAATTAATGCATGATTAGCATACAATTGTGTGTAATTATTGATAGTATTTTTCTAAGAAAATGCCTCACCTTTAACGCCTCTTTTTTCAAGGTATATACTCACAGGCAGGGCTTAAATTCTAGCAAAAAGAGTACCGGAGCTCTAATTTTCAGCAGTAATAACAAACACCAACCCAAACCGCCTTTCATTAGAAGGAGGGATGCATTATCGTTATGTTATTTCACCCGCATATTTACATTTCATACATTATTTGTAGAATTTAAAGCAATTTCGTCTTTTGTAAAAAAAAAAAAAATAATAATAATGTAGTACATTTTGAGTGTATCTATATACAATTACACATAATAAAATTTAATAAATGAATAGAGCAGAAAATAAGCAAACAAATAAGCAAAAAATAGAGCCAATAATAATAATAATAATAATAATAATAGAGCAAAAAACATTGAAATCGGAAATGAGGAATTTTCAGAAAATCCTACTCGCCAAGGATGTTTTTATATGAAGTAGCAAAACATAAAACTGAAGCTGTGAGCCTGTGAGCTTCATAGCAAATTTACAATGTTTTACAAACACGAGCAAATTACAGCGACTTAACATAAAAATACCACCAGTAAAAACAATCCCTGAAGGCTCGTACAGGTGGACTTCGAAGTCGCAGGCTGTGGGGCGCCTGTTTAGTGAGAATTGCAGAAAAAATGACCTTTTTGCCATGATGCGGCATGATGGGACCGCCCACTTCGAAATCTACCTGTGTTTGTAGGCGGAGCCGGTAGGTATTTTTTTGTTTTTGCTATAAGGATTGGCCCTATAAAAACATGTCCATATAAAAGTTGTAGATAATATTAAGAGGATTTATAATAAATTTAAGCGGATTTGATATTTTGTGTATTGACAAAGTTATGAATTTTTTTCTTCTTAAACGCCTCTTCCCCCCCCCCACCCCGCTTGAGGCCATTTTTAATGATCTCAAAAATCTGTCATACATAAAATTTCGGCCCTTTTTTTTAGAAGTAATAATAACTTCAAACGGATTCGATACGTATCATAATTAAGAAGTTATGGTTTTTTTTCTGTTTTCACAAAAAGCAACCCCCCCCCCCCCCCCTTGGTTCGATTTTGGCCATTAGCGAACTTGACCGGCTTGAGTGTATGTCCATTGATTTTATGTATCAGTTTGGAAAATATTTGTGCAGAATAGCAGAGTTATTGAAGTTATCGTGTCCATAAAAAAGTGATATAGATAGATAGATAGATAAAGTTTTGAGCTGGGGGTAGTTTTGGGTTCTGGGAATCATGATCGGCGTAGATCTGCAAAAATTTTTCAGAAATTCCAACATAGGGGAGAATGCAATAGGTAGTATTTCTTAAGAAATCTACCTAATAGCAGATACGGTGCGATTAATCCTGGCATTTCTCATCGCTGTTCGAAAATCATTGAGCCAAAATTGAGCGCTTTGGTAGGAAAGGACGCAAAGTATTGATGATGGGAGAAAAAGGAAAACATAATTTAAGCTTCGAGTTTTCAGAAATACTCTTCCGCTGAGCACCGGAGCACAATGCTTATGAGCTTCGGTGAAGTCTGACCAATATTTAAACATTGACTAAAAACAAAGAAGTATCGGAGCCGAGCTCCGGCGCAAATTAAGCACTGCTCACAGGAATGGATCTAAAATCAATGAAATTACAATCGGTGCTTCTTTCCTCCGAGGGACAGGAAGCAATGCCTCTCCGAGAGCAAGACGTCGTTGCTACATTACCAAGAAATGAAATATAGTCTTTAAATTTGTGTACAGACCCCCTACGAAACAAATTATTCGAAAGAAACACTGATTACGAAAGTATTGTTATGAATTTTGTATATATCTGTAAATATTCCATTTGTTTAAGTTTATTTTATTTTATTATTGTGAAAATTGCAGTATTATTAATGTATTTCCTATTGAGCATCATGTAACTCAATGCTAAAGGCCTCAGGTGGTTTGCAAGGAAAACAACCTTACAGCATCGGTTTTTATAATGAGTTCTATTGGAAAATCGCCAAGGAATGGGTTTATCGCCAAGTTGGCGATGGTTTTGGCGACTTATTTTTGTCGCCAAATTTGGCGATATATCGCCAAATGTCGCCAAGTTGGCGATGGATTTGGCGACTTTTTGTGCAACCACCCCCCCTTATACCTGTACATTGGGATCCTTTCTCGCTTAGGTTCTCTATCGAAAGTTAAAGCACTTTCTGGTAATTTCTAGCATCTGAAGGCTCTGGAAAATTCTACAGTTATCTTTAAAGCCTATATAAGGGACCTCCACCAGTTCAGTTCAGTTAGTTGTCTGTCAACTGCGATTGAATTCATACGAGAGGCTTTGCATTGAGAACTGTGTTTCTCGGATCGATTTTGTCGTTGATACGTCGTATTGAACGCATTGTTTCTGTGTGAAATTTTGCTGTGCTTTTATTGGATTTGAAGATTACTGAATATCTTGTAATTTTCAGAAGATATTGGTGTTTGTATTGCACTGTTTATAGTGAATAAAGCCTTTTGATTGTTCTTATATATTGGCATCAGTCCTTTCGAACCCCGAACGCACAACAATTGGTGTCAGGAGTGGGGTTGAATGCCGATTACCAGAACAATGGAGGCACAGCTGACTAAATTATTGGAGAAATTAGGGGAGATGATGAGAAAATGACTGCCAACCTTGGCGAGTTGAAAGAAGAAATGAAGAAGGAAATGTCAGCGATGGATGAGAAAATGACTGCGAACCAGGCTGAAATGAAGGAAATGTCGGAAGAAATGAAGAAGGAAATGTCAGCGATGGATGAGAAAATGACTGCGAATCAGGCTGAAATGAAGGAAATGTCGGAAGAAATAAAAAAAAAATATGTCAACCAACCTTGGTGAGTTGAAAGATCTGATAGAGGATAAAATAACATCTTTAAATGAAAGAATTGACTCCGTGGAAAATAAATTTGAAGGAAGGTTTCAAGAAATAGAAGAAAATGTTCAAATGACAGCCAAAACCATAGAAGAAGTTCAAATGACAGCGAAAACCGTAGAAGAAAGAGTAGAAGAAAAAGTTCAAAAGATCGCCAAGACCGTTGAAGAAAGCATAGAGAATGTAAAAAAAGATTTGGAAAAAGTCAAGAAACAGAAGATAACTGCCGTAAACTTTTCCGAAGATTTCAAGTATCCAGATATGCTTCCTCGGGCCTTTATTAAACTTTCGACCTATGACGGCAAATCCTCCTGGCCAGTTTTTAAGATACAATTTGGGATCGTAGCGGACGCCAATGGATGGGATTCCCAGACAAAGGCTTGCCAGTTAGCTGCTTCTCTACGAGCTGATGCTGCCGACGTCCTACAGACTTTGCCTGCAAATGAACCGCTGGATTTTGAAACGCTCGTCAGTGCCTTAGAATTGCGCTTTGGCGAGAAATGCATGAAGGAATATAGCAGACTTCAGCTCAAATCTCGACAGCAGAAATCCACTGAATCCCTGCAAGAGCTTGCTACGGATGTCGAGAGACTTTCCCATCTTGCTTATCCTGACTGCCCGACTGAAACTAGAGAAAGTTTAGCTCTGCAACATTTCATCGATGGTGTGCGTGACTTTGAGATCCAGAAACAACTCCGGATTGCAGATCTCAGTGACTTAAAAGGGGCTTTAGTTTATGCCCTGAAATTCGAGGCAGCCCAGCAAGCTACAAGGAAAGATCGGCACTTTGTGCGAGTAGCCAACATACCTGAGACGTCGGATACAGCTGTGGAGCGTTTACAGCAGCAGATGAAGGACGTGATGAGACATATAAACTCCTTGATGGACAACAAACCTGGAAGAAAGATCAAGTGCTGGAAATGCGGTGGAGAAGGCCATATTCAAAGAAACTGCCTACACCGACCCAGCACAGAAGGTAATAGCTCCGCACGAACGGCGGAGCTGGAAAACTAATTAATGGCCATTTCGCGGGGCGGAGGTTGCCAGATTTTGAGAAGCCCCATTATCAAGTGTATCAAATTTCTGCAAGAAGTTGCGGCGAGAACGGAGTTTTTATAGTCGGGCGTGTGAATGATTTGCCCTGTAATATGATCATCGATACAGGAGCCAATGTGACCATCGTTTGGAAAGATCTAGCTCTGCGGCTAAAAGAAAAACTCCTCTGGACTCCGCCCCGTGTTATCCTTCAAACCGTGACCGGGGATATGATCGACATACATGGAAGAATGAAACTGAAAATAAAGTTTGGGAACGCCGCTTACCATCATACAGTCTATGTGGCCGATATTTCAGACCCTTTCATACTCGGACTGGACTTTTTAAAAGAGCATGGATTTACACTGGATTTTAAGAAGAATGAGTTACGCTCTGCTCAAGAAGATGTCACTATTTTCAAACTTGGAAATGAGTCCGGGTCTATTCAACGGATCACAGCCAAGGCAGATGTTATCATCCCTCCTCGGACCGAAATGATGATACCTGGATTAACTGAGAACGAAAGTAGTTTTCAATGTGGCTTGGTTGGATATCCTGAGAAGAGCCCAAAAGGAGTGCTAATAGCATCAGCGCTGGTAGATCTGTCGAGAGATGTGATACCCGTGAGGATGGCGAATGTAAGTGAAAAGTCTAGAATTATCCAGAAGGGTGGAGTGCTTGCTACCTGTGCTCCAGTCACCTGTGTTTGCAAAGACCCGAGCTTGACGTTGTCGGAGCCGCCTACAAGTTTAACACCTGAAATTGGACGAAATGAGAATTTATTTCCTGAGCAGAGACATGCCGCAGAAAGACTGTTCCAGGAATTTACGGATGTGTTTTCACAAAACGAGAATGATATAGGTCGCACTTCTCTGACACGTCATAGAATTGATACTGCCGACCATCCACCGATTAAACAGCATCCAGGACGCTTGCCGTTTGCAAAACAAGAAGAGGTTTCTAAGCTCTTACGAGAGATGCAGGATAGTGACATCATCGAACCGTCATCAAGTCCGTGGGCCTCTCCCATCGTGTTGGTCCGAAAGAAAGATGGCTCCACAAGATTTTGTGTGGATTATCGTAAACTTAACGATATCACGAAGAAGGACAGCTATCCTCTACCAAGAATAGACGACACGCTAGATACTCTTTCAGGACATAAATGGTTTTCCACGCTGGATTTGAAGAGTGGATATTGGCAAGTAGAGATCCATCCTGATGACAAAGAGAAGACCGCATTTACTACTGGACAAGGACTTTGGCAATTTAAAGTTATGCCGTTCGGGCTCTGCAATGCTCCAGCAACGTTCGAGCACCTCATGGAGACAGTGTTAAAAGACCTGACTTTTGAAGCTTGTCTCATCTACCTAGATGACGTCATCATTGGTGGCCGCACGTTTGAAGAACATCTTGGAAATATTCGAAAAGTGTTAACGAAGCTAAGAGCGGCGAATTTAAAGCTGAACCCTCTGAAATGCAAGTTCTTCCAACGCGAAGTAAATTATTTAGGACACATCATCTCAGCTGAAGGTGTTCGAACAGATCCTGAAAAAGTGTCTGCAGTAAAGAACTGGAAGCGTCCGGAAAACGTCCATCAGTTGCGAAGCTTTCTGGGACTATGCACTTATTACAGAAAGTTTGTACAGGGGTTCTCCAACATCGCAAGACCCTTGCATAGGCTCACTGAAAGCAAGCAGAAGTTTCTATGGACACAAGAATGCAAGAATTCCTTCCAGCAGCTGAAAGAAGCTCTCACATCCTCTCCAGTCCTAACCTATCCACACCCCGACAAACAATTCATTGTGGACACGGATGCTAGTCATGAAAGTGTCGGTGCTGTACTTTCCCAAGAAATAGATGGCCAAGAACGAGTCGTAGCATACTGGAGCAAATGTTTATCGAAACCAGAGCGGAATTATTGCGTCACTCGTAAGGAGTTATTAGCTATAGTGAAAGCCATAGAACACTTCCATCACTATCTCTATGGCAGGAAATTTCTCCTTCGTACTGATCACGCATCCCTAACATGGCTGATGAATTTTAAGAACCCAGAGGGCCAAGTAGCCAGATGGATACAACGACTCCAGGAATACGACTTTGACATCAGGCATCGTAAAGGCTCATCGCATGGAAATGCTGATGCCTTATCAAGAAGACCGTGTCCCGAAAGTTGTCGCTATTGTTCCAGAGCGGAGAACAAGTATAATCCCGAACATGTCATACGCCAGACGAAGACTTCACTATTGACGCCACCAGATCCCTGGAGTGATGAGAAGATTCGAGAAGATCAAATGGCAGACTCTGAGATCAAACCAATCTTGGAGTTATTAGAATTTTCTAGCACGAAGCCCAGTTGGAAAGACATCTCGACTTACAGTCCTACGACGAAGCAATATTGGGCTCTTTGGAACTCCCTCCACGTCAGGAATAGTGTCCTGTTCCGAAAATTCGAATCGGAAGATGGGAAGACATCTCGGTGGCAGTTGGTACTTCCTCGATCCCGAATACCAGAGGTCCTCAAGGAATTACATGGCAGTCCCACTGGTGGCCATTTTGGAGCCATGAAAACATTACATAGAGTCCGAGAGCGCTTCTTCTGGGGAAAAGCGAGAGCTGACGTCGAACAATGGTGCAAATCTTGCGATGCATGTGCAGCTCGGAAAGGACCAAAGAAACGTAGCCGAGGAAGACTACATCTCTACAATGTAGGAGCACCTTTTGAACGCATCGCCCTTGACATCCTAGGTCCTCTGCCAAGAAGTGCTGATGGCAACAAATACCTCCTTGTTGTCATGGACTATTTCACGAAATGGCCTGAAGTTTATGCCATCCCTGATCAAGAAGCTTCTACGGTTGCGGATGCATTGGTACACCAGTGGATATCAAGGTATGGAGTTCCCCTTCAAATGCATTCTGACCAAGGGAGAAATTTCATATCTGCTGTGATTGAGGGTCTCTGTCAATTTCTCGGAATGGACAAAACTAGGACGACGCCTTTACATCCACAATCGGATGGCATGGTCGAGAGATTTAATCGTACCATCCTCAACAATCTGTCACTGCTAGTCTCAAGAAACCAACAAGACTGGGACCAAAAACTTCCCTTGTTTCTTCTCGCCTATCGCAGCGCCGTTCATGAAACAACCGGCTATTCCCCGTCTCAGATGCTTTTCGGTCGTGATCTTCGTCTACCTTGTGATCTGATTTTTGGTCGCCCTCCAGATGCGCCTTCATCGCCAGAGGGATACGTGCAGAATCTCCAGGCACGATTTGAAGACGTCCACAACTTGGCTCGAGAGCGGATCAATATACAGACGGAGAAGATGAAGACCAGGTACGACACGAAAGCCACAGGACATCAATTCAAAGAAGGTGACAAGGTTTGGTTTTATAATCCGACTCGACACAAAGGACTTTCTCCCAAACTGCAATGACACTGGGACGGTCCTTATACAGTCCTAAACAGACTGAACGAATTCATAACATTGCCCCCCTCTCAAGGACTGCACGTCCCGGGCAGTTCAACCTTTGATCGGAAAGCAAACCCGTTACCAACAAATGCTATACTATTCAAAACACATTCATAATGCTGAATTATACAAAATATACACTTATTTAAAAATAAAATTAAATTAAAGCATAGACATTATTACATACAAGTATTTAAATAATAACAATAATAATGATAATGCTAAGCAAAATAAATAATTACATTAATTTATATACAAGACCATGGTCATACTAATTTACATTATTTACATTACACTATTTACAATCAATGAACTAAGTACTATGGCCATAGTATGGAGCCAGCCTGTCGTAATTCGGATCCGAAAGTCACCAAGTTCGAAGCCTAGAGTCGTTCATTACGACAGGCTGGCTCCATACTATGGCCATAGTACTTAGTTCATTGATTGTAAATAGTGTAATGTAAATTAGTATGACCATGGTCTTGTATATAAATTAATGTAATTATTTATTTTGCTTAGCATTATCATTATTATTGTTATTATTTAAATACTTGTATGTAATAATGTCTATGCTTTAATTTAATTTTATTTTTAAATAAGTGTATATTTTGTATAATTCAGCATTATGAATGTGTTTTGAATAGTATAGCATTTGTTGGTAACGGGTTTGCTTTCCGATCAAAGGTTGAACTGCCCGGGACGTGCAGTCCTTGAGAGGGGGGCAATGTTATGAATTTTGTATATATCTGTAAATATTCCATTTGTTTAAATTTATTTTATTTTATTATTGTGAAAATTGCAGTATTATTAATGTATTTCCTATTGAGCATCATGTAACTCAATGCTAAAGGCCTCAGGTGGTTTGCAAGGAAAACAACCTTACAGCATCGGTTTTTATAATGAGTTCTATTGGAAAATCGCCAAGGAATGGGTTTATCGCCAAGTTGGCGATGGTTTTGGCGACTTATTTTTGTCGCCAAATTTGGCGATATATCGCCAAATGTCGCCAAGTTGGCGATGGATTTGGCGACTTTTTGTGCAACCACCCCCCCTTATACCTGTACATTGGGATCCTTTCTCGCTTAGGTTCTCTATCGAAAGTTAAAGCACTTTCTGGTAATTTCTAGCATCTGAAGGCTCTGGAAAATTCTACAGTTATCTTTAAAGCCTATATAAGGGACCTCCACCAGTTCAGTTCAGTTAGTTGTCTGTCAACTGCGATTGAATTCATACGAGAGGCTTTGCATTGAGAACTGTGTTTCTCGGATCGATTTTGTCGTTGATACGTCGTATTGAACGCATTGTTTCTGTGTGAAATTTTGCTGTGCTTTTATTGGATTTGAAGATTACTGAATATCTTGTAATTTTCAGAAGATATTGGTGTTCGTATTGCACTGTTTATAGTGAATAAAGCCTTTTGATTGTTCTTATATATTGGCATCAGTCCTTTCGAACCCCGAACGCACAACAATATGTTCAATCACAATAAAAAAATATCATCATCAAAATCAGCTTTTTATAACTTTAAAGTACTTTTTTTTACTTTCTTCTATCTATAATAGAAGAAAGTATTGTAATCGAAATTTTTTTCGACTTCCGGTTTTCGACGGATTTACACGTTTTAGGGGTCAGAGATTCCGAAAAACATGTTTTTACAAAATGTCTGTCTGTCCGTCCTCATTGTATCTTCAAAAAGTGTATGAAGTTATGCTTCAAATTTAACATAATTTTTTTTCAATAGTTTTGGCTATGGCAAGCAGGTTCTACTAGAATTTGGGGATATTTCGACGAAAGGGGGCGCTGTGATCGATATTTTTGTTCCATTTTCACTAGTGTATCATCGAAAAGTATATGAAGTTATGCTTCAAATTGAACCACATTTTTTTCCTATGTTTTTGGCTATGGCAAGCAGGTTCTATCAGAATTTGGGGATATTTCGACGAAAGGGGCCGCTGTGATCGATATTTTTGTTCCATTTTCACTATGGTATCATCGAAAAGTGTATGATGTTATGCAGATAATTGAACCACATTTTTTTTCAATGTTTTTGGCTATGGCAAGCAGGTTCTATCAGAATTTGGGGATATTTCGACGAAAAGGGACGCTGTGATCGATATTTTTGCTCCATTTTCACTATTGTATCATCGAAAAATGTATGAAGTTATGCAGATAATTGAACCAAAAATTTTTCCTATGTTTTTGACTGTGGCCAGCAGGTCCTACTTGAATGTGGGGATATTCCGCCGGAAGGGGGCGCTGTGATAGCCATTGAAAGATTTCAAATTCAAAAAGATGTACAAAAAATTTAGAAATACTAAAAGATTTTTCCGTTAAATGTTCGGCCTTGATCCGGAGCAATTTTTGTTTTGCCTCTATCTTAAAAAATGGCGGAGATATAGCGGTTTGAAATTTTAGGGTGGTTGACATTTTCAAACAAGACAGCAGAATTCATTCATGAACGGGTTTAATTTATGAGTTTTAGTTAACATGGTTTCGGCAAATTTTTTTTCATTGTTGTAACCATTGTTCCTATTCTTATGTGCTTAACACTATATATTTATATTCGCCAACGTCAAATTCTCGCCAAGCTTGGCGACAGTTGGCGAAATATCGCCAGATTTGGTGACAAAAATAGGTAGCCATAAATGAAGCCAATTTGGCTGTAGAGGACTAATTTGGCGATATTCGCATTCAAATTCAATGTTGACGAGAACTGGGAATGAATCTTCTTTAATTGGGTTCCACGCATTTTAGCTTCGCGTTTTCCAGTAAAATTAGCTAAAATCGTAAAACCAAGGAATAGGGAGGCTATCTGTTCCTGTCGGTACAGGCCAGAAGGACTTTTCGTAGTTTAGTATACATCAGTTGATCGCATTCCGGTAACCCGACGATTCGCAAGCAGCTGACGTACAACAGAATGACGAAAAATATTGATTTTATTGGCGATGTGACTGCGAATTTTGAAGTATTAAAATGACTGAGATAGAAGAAAGTGTTGGGATTGGCACATACGACTAGTTAAATTCTTACTTTTGCAAAGATATTTTCCTCCATAGCTTGGTCTTAGATATAACTGAGAGCAAAAAACGTAAAAAAAGCCGTTTGAAACTGAGAGAGATTCACAAAGTGTATGTTTTATATTTCCCTGGAATTATTCGATGGTCTAATATTGTTTCGAACATGGAACAAAGACATTAATGCAATTAAGAAACGGCCCACTGTATACTATATAACTCAAAGCGTCTGTGTGGCTGTATATGACCCTTCTTGTACTGTAAGACGTCTCGACAAAGTGACGCAGTACAAATAACCAGTTTTGACTTAACCGATACATGTAATATGCGTTTTCACAGTTTTAAGTAGAATTTTCGTCGTTTAATTGAATCACATTGTTGAATATAATTTGATTTAACAAAGCGGCGGATTTCACCAAGGCGGATAGCCCAAAATATTTAATTTTATCTTTAGTTTTGATTCATATAAGCGGCAATTATAGTAATTTTTTTAGCTCTGGGGGGGAGGGGGTTAACCCCCCCCCTGACTGCGCCACTGTAATTAAGATATAGATAACTAATTAAGACATACATTTTGTAACCCCTAGCGGTAGAAAGTGGAACTAAAAGATTTTCAGTGCGTGCACAGCACGCCTTCTATACGTTGCCATAAGCAGCGGCGACACCTGCTGGAGTTTCGATCGGAAAGAGGTTTGTTTAAAACAGAATGCACCCCTTGGCGGTGGAAAATGTAACTAAAAGATTTTGCATTTAATTTTGGTTCGATTCAAACGAAATCCTTTCCGACATTCTTCTAGGGTCTCTCAGGTACTAAATAAACTTGGATATCATTTTTTCAGCCATTGATTACCCCTATTTATGAATATTAATATCCAGGGGGTGATTTATTTTCTCGGGTTCTATGGGCCCGATTTCAACGGCAATCGGTTCATTCAACTTAACATGAACTAATTAAGATATATCTAATTAAGTCATAAATTTGGTACCTCCTGGCGGTGGAAAGTGGAATTAACAGATTTTTCGTGCATGCAATTCTACACGATGCCGTAAGCAGTGGGAACGAGAGCAAGAGTTTCGTTCAGAAAGAAGTTTATTTAGAACAGAATGCCCCACCTGGTGGTGGTAACTTGAACTAAAAGATTTTGTAGAGCGTGCGTAGAGCACGTCTGATATACACGGTATGGTAGGCACCGTTGACAGGTGTAGGAAAATTTGTTTAGAAAAGACTGCATCCCCTGTCGGTGAAACTAAAAAGATTTACTTGCGCGTGTGCCGAAATGGCTATTTTATTGAAATCACAAAAAAAGTTACCGATTTGATAATTCCAGACAACTAAATAGTTTTATTTTCACTCATTCTCGAGTATTAAGAAAAGTATTGGAGGTATTGAATCGAAACTCAGTCCGTACGTAGTTTATTTTTCTGATTCCAAAAATGCAAATTTTGTGAAAATCCGACGGAAATCTTTTTTTAGTTTTGACCAAAAACTGACCAGCTTTGAATCAAATGATCCAGACGAGGAGGTGCTATTAAATTTAATTCCGCTTCGGTGTCCATCTCTTTATTTAATTTCCGAAAGACAAAGAGTTACCCGAGGAACGGTTTCGTGCAGCGATTTTTAGAGCAATTTCGCTTTTCGTATTATTTTTTGACGGTATTAGTTAGTTATGAATAAAGAACTTTTATTTATTAGGCAGATTTCGTAAGAAATACTACACCTATTACATTCTCCCCTATGTTGGAATTTCTGAAATAGTTTTGCAGATCTACGCCGATTATGACTCCTAGAACCCAAAACCACCCCATTTCAAAACTTTATCTGTCAGGCTTTTACTGACAGCTGCGGTTTAGAACTATTGTTATGTGATATTATCTTTTGGTGTGCTTATGTAGTCTGTGTACTGTAAGCTTTAAACTAACATTCCTTTCCTATCTGGAATCTTAATCCGAGTAGGTGAGTGACATGATATGGGTGCAAAGAATGTTTAGTACAGTGGAAGGAGTTTTTCTATTGTCATTCAAAGTTCATAGATAAGACAGACTTCACACATTCTCTAAGATGAAAGATACATCATAAAGGGATTACATTCTTTCAAGTGGACGAACCCATGTGAACAGAGGAACAAACTCCGTTTACGAATGGTGATCTTGTGGGGACAGCAAAGAGGAAGATTAGTTTTAACGTGGGAGTGGAACGTGTAGGTTGTAGCAGAGAGTGAGCTCTGGTGTACGTGCTTGGAGGTAGATCTCTTGGAGTGGAGAGATAATGGGTTTGTGAGATTAATAGTATCTCTGGTAACTCTGAGTTAATTAACGTAGCATGGGAGAGGTATAGAGTAAATTAGCAGTACACAGAACGTATTTTCTGTATTTTATTTAATGTTGAACCGGATCAGCTATATCCGAGTTTGTAAGTGTAAATATTGTCTTGTTATTTGTAGAGATTGTGTAAATAAATTGTTCGTTTAAGTTTAAGTGAAAGAGTTCGTCTTTTTATCAATATACCACTCATAACGTGACCGATGTCACATAGTCATATCGGTGGTGGCAGCATGCTAAAAAATACCGGATTATTCTTCAAAGACTTAGAGGGAATCCGAGAATGTTGGCAGCGACGGGATAGAATCGCCGAAGACCAGTGCCAGCTAGCCTTGTTACAGAATGTTTATGCCGGATCGTCCAGCGGAATTGTTTGTGCCCTATCGTCGTTACAGTGAAGTGAACTACATTGTTTGTGCTCTATCGTCGTTACAGTGAAGTGAACTTATGTGTATTTCATCAAAGTAACTCTAAAGTGCGAAATATTTAAATCATCGTGGATAACTTGTGAGCAGAGAATTGCCCCAGCGGATAAAGTATGAGGTAAGGTGTTTTGATAATTTTACTCTACTGACATTCTCGAACCTACTGTTTTTTTGTGTAATTGATGGAAATTTAAGTTAATGTTGTAGGTAATTTATGATAATTTATGTGCAATATAATAATTGTGCTAAATCAAATGAGATATTAACAACCATTTTACACTATTATTTTAAGAAAAGGAGGTAATATTGTTTACTAGAATTGATTTTCTAATTTTTTTTTTTAACGGATAAGATTAATGATTGAAATTAATGCATTGTGTTAATAGTTGGAAGGAATAATTGAATTTTCTTAAATTTAAATTATTATTAAAGTAATATTTAAATTAGGTGATATTGTTTTAAATTTGGAATATTGATATTAAATGAGGAAGGCAAATTTGTGTAAAATTTAAATTAAATTGAAATAACCTTCAAGGAAGAATTTAAGGTCCAGAGAGAAAAAAAAAAGGGCTGTGATTTTACCATTTAATGTGAGAACTAATTTTGGAAATTGAAATATTTTATTGAGATTAAATTTAGGAATTTAATTGTATTTTATGCAAATTTTTGTTAGGTGGATATCTCTATTTAGTGATTGGTATCGGTGTTTTTATTCAAATTGCAACATATCAGTATTATTGTGTAAGTTGTATTTTATTATTTAATTGTATAAATTTAAATCTGTATTGCATAGTAATCAAATTGAAATTATTGTTACTTTGTTATTGGAAGGAAATTGTGGGGTACCATTGTTAAAGGAAGTTTATCAATTTATTATTACTTATTTGAAATATGTTAAATAGTGGTGGAGGTAATATGTGGAGGTAATTTATGAATGTAGGATTTGAGGAAGTGTTAATTTGATATTGTGCTTAAGTATTATTGTAGGGTGGTAATAATTGTCGGTAGAAGGTATGGCTTTCTTACTAAAAATAAAAAGGGTGGATTCTTCAGATGATATGTGAAGAGTTAGGGATTGAATTCTCGGAAGATGATACCAGGTTTCAGCTTAAGAAAAAGATAGTGGAGAGCGACGAATATGAAGAAGGGGTCGTTATGGAATTACCTAGCACTATTGTTACGGAACGGTTAGAACAAGAAAAGTTAGTAAAAGAAAAGTTAGTAAAAGAAGAAAAGTTAGAACGGGAAAAGAGGGAGGAAAAGTTACAACGGGAAAAATTAGAAAGGGGGTTAGAGCGTGAGAAGTTAGAAAGGTCTGAAAAATTGAGATTGGAACATGAGTTAGAGTTGGAAAGGCTAAAAATTCGAAGTTTGGCAAATAACTCTAATGGGGCTAGAGAATCTAATCATAGAGAAATTGATTAAAAGTGTTAAAACTTTGTCTATCAAAGTTCCAGAAGGGACTGAGGGATGGAATCTGTTTTTTAACAGTTTAGAACGAGCATTTCAAACAAAAAATGTACCGGAAACCCAGCAGGCTGAAATTCTATTAAATATGTTAGGAGATAAGGCCGATAATTTGTTAATTTATACTACTAGGGAACAAATCGAGAGTTATGAGAAATTAAAGGAATTAGTTCTAAGGGAACACGAGCTGACACCGAAGGCGTGTTTGGAAAATTTTAAGAACGCTAGAAGGAATCAAAATGAAACTCATGTATTATTTGTATTGAGTTTAATAGCAACGTGGCAAAATTACTGTAAGATTAGAGGTGCAGATATGTATGAGAAGGTTAATCAGTTAATTGTCACGGATAAGTTGTTAAATACTTTAGATGCGGAAACCGCGACGCATTATTGGATTAACTCAGCACAATAATTGGTTAGAAGTTTCTAAAATTGCTAAGGAATATGATAATTTCTTCGATGCTAAACAAAAATTTTATGTGGTAACTTATAAGGGTTATAAAGGTAAAGACAGGTATGTTAATAATGAAGATTCTAGAAGGGAAAAAGATGAAGGATTTAGTAGTAATTGGAGACAAAATGGGAATAATGAAATTAGTCCTTTTTCGGGTAGAAAACTGGAATATAAGAAACATAACGATGTGACGCATACTTGTTTCAAGTGTGGTTTAAGGGGCCATTACCAACGATTTTGTACGAAAGGAAATAATGAAGGGAATAGGCAGGTTAATAAGGGACAAGAATCAAGGGCTAGTATAAATAATGTCTCGGTGCGAGGAATAAAAGAATTACCAAGGAGAGCAATTACGGCAAGAATCGTAGCAAAGGGGATTGGAGAACTAAAGTTATTGGAGAGAAATTAAATAAACTCGAGAAGATTGAGGTTAGTGTAAATGGGAAAATAGCAAAAGGATTACTGGATTCAGGTTGCGAAATTAGTGTCGTTCATAAAGATTTAGTACTGGCAGAGCAACTAAGAGGGGCTGGTAGCATTTATTTACAGGGGATATTTGGTAAGGCAGTTAAATCGCCATTAATTCAATTACCTTTAGCTATTCCAAAACGCGGTCAAACTAATGTAATTCATCAGGATGTACTTTGCGCGATAATTGATAATAGTAAGGAACAGGTAATTTTACATCCTGACGTGGTTAATGAATTGGCAGGATTAAACCACGAGAAATCATTAAGAGAATCGGTAAAAAGGGAATGTAAGGAATGTAGTAGGGATAAAGTGAAGGAAGGGGAAATGATTGGAAATGATAAGAGTGACCGTTATGCCGTAAAAACGAGATTGGTAAATTTACAAGGTCAGGAAAGAATGGAGGTAAAGAAATAACCTTCGTGCTGATGAAGTTACGGAAAGTAGTTCGAATGTATTTCAGAAATCCCAAATGAATTGTAAAGATTTAGAGAAAGCTTGGGAATTAGCTGAAAAGGACAGAGGGTCTTATTATGTTGTGAATGGGTTATTATATCACAAAGAGACATTAGTAGACGAAACTGTAACTCAATTAGTAATACCTAAAATTAGAAGGGAGGAAATTCTAAAATTAGCGCATACTTCCTTATATGGCGAACATCACGAGGTTATCAAAATGTTACAAAGAATTAGACATTCATTTTATTGGGAAGACATGGCGGAGGGAGCTAAAACATTTTGTGAACCATGTGTAGAATGTCGGTTAACAAGGGAAATGAATGTGAGTGATGGAGAGAAAGAGGAAACAGGACAACATGCATATATAATTGAGTTAGTGGACGGGAGTAAGAAGCAGGTGTATCAAAATTAAGTAAGAGAATTTATGGCTAAAAATAAAGGTGTGGATATTATCTTTGATAGTGACGGGGAATGTGAAGACCGTGAAAAAACTCTTTTGTTAGGTAGAGAACAACTGGGAGTTAAAGACATGAAGGGATTTGAAATAAAAGGGTTAACAAATATTCAAATTGGAGATATGAAATCAATCTTGAGGAAAAATAAGGAATTATTTATGGGTCCTATACAACCGGTAGAAACGGAGAAAAATCGGATTGATCGTAAACCGGAGAGGATTAAGATAAAACAGAAATTGTACAATGTCCTTATCACTTACAAAGAGGACTTGGACAGAATATTGGAATTGTGAATGGTTAGAGGAAAATTTAATTAAGACATCAGAGGCAGAAGTTAACCATTCAACCGGGTGTACTGCGAAAATTGAAGTACCTATTAGGTTAACTAGGAAGGACTGGAAGGAAAAAGTAGTATCGCTTCTAGCAATGCCAGTCTAAGGACAGACATTGAAATGACGTAATCCTAGTGTAACTTTATTTTTTTGTGCATTTATAATTGTATTTGCATCTTGTGTTATAAAAGTGTATTAGCATATTGTGTAATTTTTTTCTATAGTTATCACATTAGTATATGGGTCATTAGAGATGTCAGTAGGTAATTTTCAGACACCTTGAAATGTGTATGTAATTATAATAATGAAGAAACCTACCAAGGAACTGTTGAACTCTTCTCGGATATTACATAGTTTGGGGAAAATTAGCCCCTAAATGGCATATTTTCCACTAAGGTGGGGGGGGTGTCAGGTTTCACTGACAGCTGCGGTTTAAAACTATTGTTATGTGATATTATCTTTTGGTGTGCTTATGTAGTCAGTGTACTGTAAGCTTTAAACTAACATTCCTTTCCATTTAAACTAACATTCCAACATTCCTTTAACATTTTGTGAAAATCCGAAGGAAATCTTTTCTTAATTTTGACCAAAAACTGACCAGCTTTGAATCAAATGATCTAGGCATTTGAGGAGGTGGTATTAAATTTAATTCCGCTTCGGTGTCCATCTCTTTATTTAATTTCCGAAAGACAAAGAGTTACCAGAGGAACGGTTTCGTGCAGCGATTTTTAGAGCAATTTCTCTTTTCGTATTATTTTTTGATGGTATTAGTTAGTTATGAATAAAGAACTTTCATTTATTAGGTAGATTTCGTAAGAAATACTACACCTATTACATTCTCCCCTATGTTGGAATTTCTGAAAAAGTTTTGCAGATCTACGCCGATTATGATTCCTAGAACCCAAAACCACCCCATTTCAAAACTTTATCTGTCAGGCTTTCACTGATAGCTGCGGTTTAGAACTATTGTTATGTGATATTATCTTTTGGTGTGCTTATGTAGTCTGTGTACTGTAAGCTTTAAACTAACATTCCTTTCCTATCTGGAATCTTAATCCGAGTAGGTGATTGACATGATATGGGTGCAAAGAATGTTTAGAATAGTGGAAAGAGTTTTTCTATTGTCATTCAAAGTTCATAGATAAGACAGACTTCACCCATTCTCTAAGATGAAAGATACATCATAAAGGGATTACATTCTTTCAAGTGGACGAACCCATGTGAACAGAGGAACAAACCCTGTTTACGAATGGTGATCTCGTGGGGACAGCAGAGAGGAAGATTAGTTTCAACGTGGGAGTGGAACGTGTAGGTTGTAGCAGAGAGTGAGCTCTTTTACACGTGCTTGGAGGTAGATCTCTTGGAGTGGAGAGATAATGGGTTTGTGAGATTAATAGTATCTCTGGTAACTCTGAGTTAATTAACGTAGCATGGGAGAGGTATAGAGTAGTTTAGCAGTACACAGAACGTATTTTCTGTATTTTATTTAATGTTGAACCGGATCAGCTATATCCGAGTTTGTAAGTGTAAATATTGTCTTGTTATTTGTAAAGATTGTGTAAATAAATTATTCGTTTAAGTGAAAGAATTAGTCTTTTTATCAATATACCTCTCATAACGTGACCGATATCACATAGTCATATCGGTGGTGGCAGCATACTAAAAAATACTGGATTATTCTTCAAAGTTGGGTGGACTTAGAGGGAATCTGACATTATCTGTTTATCTATATCACTTTTTTATGGACACGATAACTTCCATAATTCTTCACAAATCTCTTCCAAACTGATACATAAAATCTCGGTCAAGTTCGTTAATGCAATTTGGTGATTAAAATGTAAGGTGTTCCTTTTTTCTTCTTGGCCAAATGTACCTTCAAGAGTTACATGAAGAACTTGATGAAATTATATAATATTAGGTAGATTTCGTAAGAAATACTACCTATTACATTCTTCCCTATGTTGGAATTTCTGAAAATTTTTTGCAGATCTATGCCGATCATGACTCACAGAACCCAAAACCACTTCCCAGTTCAAAACTTTATCTATCTATCTATCTATATCACTTTTTTATGGACACAATAACTTCAATAATTCTGCACAAATCTCTTTCAGACTGATACATAAAATCAAGGGTTATAAAATCTCGGTCAAGTTTGTTAATGGGCAAAATCGAACCAGGGAAGGAGGGGGGGGGGGGGCTTTTATGAAAACAGAAAAACGCCCATAATTTCTTAATTATGACACGTATTGAATCCGTTTAAAGTTATTATTACTTTTACAGGCATGCAACTGTAATAATGCTTCCAAAAAAGTGATTAATTTGCCCAAAAAAGTGACTAAAGCATGTCAAAAAAGTGACTAAAACGTGTCAAAAAAGTGACTAAAGTGTGTCAAAAAAATCCTAAAGCCAAAAAAAAAGTGACGAATGGTACAAGACAAAGATTTTTTTTCAATCAATTTGTAAGTTAAATTATATAAATAAAACACATTTTTGTTTTTTTAATGAAAATCCCTTACCAAAATGCCAGATAAGATCAAACCTCAGTTTTATTTACTCATATAAAACAAAGAGTACAATATTAGCATAATAAACTTTTAAAATTGAATTATAATAAGTAAGCTGGTGTCACAAAAAAAAAAAAAAAAATGTCAGGGGTACTATATCACTTTTTAATTACATCTATTTCTAAAGAACAATCATCATTTTATTTTTACAATATTTGCAATGGAAAATCTACTGATTGCAAATAAGGATATTTAAAAAGGTGATTGGTAGGATCCTTGCAATATTTTAAGCAACAAATTCAAATTATTGACTTGGAGTTAGAGACTTATTTCATATACTATCAGAAAAATTAAACATTTTTGATGTCTTATAATACATATAAGTAAATACATACTTAAAATGTATGTTATTCGTTTTTAACGCCATTCTACTATAAAAATACAAAACATTGATTATAATCAGTACAGAGTCAAAACTCATTTTTAAAAAACCTGCACATAAATATTGTAATGGGAGACAGATAGTAAAATACTGATTACATAGCACAAAAAAGTATGCCACATAACAATGATATAGTCAAAAAATATTTTAACATACTGGACATTCAAAATTCCTTTCAGTTCAAGACGCTATTAAAAAAATATCAAACAATCCCATATTAATGAAATATTACAATGTAAATTGTAATCAAAATTAAAAATTTGACAATTTACAGTAGAACTCTCTTAATATAAGAAGCAAGGGAATTATAAAAGTTCTTGTATTAACAGTTACTCATAATACCCTGAAAGATAATAAAAATCTTAAAAACACACACATAATTAAATTAATAACTATTATTAATTACTCTGATCCTTTAAATGCTAAAATTAATTTAATATCATAAAGGCACTGATTACTTTTTGGAGAACTTTGTTTTCATTCTATCAATAAAAAATTAAGATAGAATTGTGAAATGGAAATTCAATGAAGAGTGTTCTGCATTGTGGATATTACAGTCATGTGATGGGATTCCTTTATTAATCCTAGCCTACGTTTTCACTGAAACTCACACTGAAGTGAACAATGTTTTGCTCGTATTAGCCATTATCCTACTTTTGTAGGTCATAACAAGCAAGAAAATCTTAATACAGTTTAAATGACGAATTTTTCTTAATGTGAAAATTGATTGTTTAACTGTGCCTTCATATTAGCTCGTATTAACAGAGTTGTAGTATATTTACACACAGCCTTTTTGTGAGAGAATATCAACAATTATTGATGCTGGAGATATCGACAAGGCTGAAAGATAAAAATGTCAATTTTAGTTACATTTTTTAATGAAAACTGAGCAGACCAGTTTCCACAGATGCCTTAGAGAGTTGAATTCAGGGGGTAGCCCGGGAGGGACTCCTTCTGCTTCCATTTATTTGTAATTGTTTTGATTTGCGCCTCTCGCAGTCGATAGTTTTTGTTGACTAACGACTTTGTTAGAATATTTTATGAACTTTAATGTGACTGACATTTAGGATTGTTTTCATATTTATGATTGATTTGCTGATGTAAAGATAATGCACGCAAATATTGTGTGTGTATTTGTGGTGTTGTTCAGATATATGTTTGCGTCACCAATTTGATTTTGTGATTATTGACTATGTAAAAAATACATTTTCCCGAACCTGTTTTAAGTAAATTAATCTCTGAACTACTAAGTATAATTACAAACCTCTTGTATAATATTGATAATATATTTTAAAACGAATGAATATTGATATTAAACTATCGGTAAATTAACATTGAACATAAAAAATTTATATTAAGTTCAAGATTCAATAGCCGTCGTATGCAATGATACCTTGACTGAGATATATGTTTGCGTCACCAATTTGATTTTGTGATTATTGACTATGTAAAAAATACATTTTCCCGAACCTGTTTTAAGTAAATTCATCTCCGAACTACTAAGTATAATTACAAACCTCTTGTATAATATTGATAATATATTCTAAAACGAATGAATATTGATATTAAACTATCGGTAAATTAACATTGAACATAAAAAATTTATATTAAGTTCAAGATTCAATAGCTGTCGTATGCAATGATACCTTGACTGAACTAATGGAAAATCATCTTCTCTTCTGTTCCCCTTTCAGCACAGCCACTTGGACGTGCAAGACATATTTTTAGTCAAAATCAACTGATCCCTGAACTCCCTTCTGATGTTTATACAGATTTTCTTTCTCTGTAAAGAATTTTCCATTTGTTTTCTTCCCCTGTACAGAAATGACGGTAAGCTGAGTACATGTGTGTATGGCTGTATCTCTTTATGCAGCAAGTTAACAAATACGGACAGCTTTGGGATAATTTCCAAGAGGAAATAATACTGGTTTTAAAACTGAGGACTCCAGAATCACTAATTAGTATAGTATACATATTTCGATACCCCCCCCCCCCTCTACTACCTTGTTAGTACAGGTCGTCGTCATGTTCAAAGTCCAATAACTTAACTTTAATTTTTTTTTTCTTGAAAAAGGGGGGGGGGGGGGAGAAGGTAGTAATGTATAAGGATTTTTATGTATTTTTTTTTAAATCAGACTGCAATTTTAATTTTATTAAAATATTCTTATAAACTTTATTTTGAGGGGGGTTTTTTCTAGAAAAATAAACCTTACAAAATCAATAGAAAAGGGGTGGAAAATCTGAAATCTGTTTTGTAGCAGGATAACTTTCAATTCTGTAGCAGAATTTAACAGTTTTGTAGGAGGACAAACTGTGGTTGTAGGAGACTGACAATTTTTACTAATAAAATCTGTATTGCTATGGATATGTATTAGGGTAAGAGAGAAGTATGTTTCACATAAATTTAAAAGTTATACATTTTTACACTCTTTTATTTAACTGAACTTGGTTTTTGTATGTAAAGATAGAATTTTGTAATGTTTTTCGCTATTTGATATTCTAGAATTGTAGAAATTATGTTCACAGTTGTGTTTCCGATGACAACACAACATTTTAATATTTTTAGACCTTAATTTAAAATCAATTTAAGACATTTCTGTTAGCCAGCCACATGTGATAATTTTCCATCCCTGATATAACCTAAAGCATTTGTCACTTCTGATTTTTAAAAAATTAATGACAGCATAGATAACCTTTCTGAGAATGTTTCTTATTTTTACTCTGCTTAGTATTGAAAATACCCCCTTTTTTTTTTACCCTGCTTAGTATTGAAAATATTTTTTTACTCACATTAGCAACTGATACTATCAGATATGTTTTGGCATTTGGAAAAGCAGAACAGATTCAACATTTATCACTGTATATATACCGTTTATGCTTTTAATATTATCTTACATTACATACCTTAACAAATGTATCATTTGTAAGGCGGTAAGACAGAGAAATGTCAATTAGCTGCATGAAAAAATTAGTTAGCTATTTTTTTTTACACTTCTTTTATTTTACTTGGTTAAAGAGGGTATTCTGTAATTTATTTTTCACTCACTTCCGGATATGCTAACAATTATAAAAATTATATACAGAGGCATGTTTCAGGTGACAATACAACATTTTAATATTTTTAGAACTTAATTATAAATTACTAAATCTTAAGGCATTTTTCCATTAGCTGGCCATAGGTAATAAATCATAAATAATCTTTATGATTGATTACAACTGTTTAAGAGTTACCAAAACAATAGGGTTATTCATGCAGCAAACTGCTAGTACCATATATGTAAATTGGCAGCGAAACTGCTACAATAAAATATTTTCAACACTAAAAAGTAGAAAATATGAATTAAAAATAAAGAGAGTAATATTAAAAACAAAAAAAAACTCTTTTATTTAAGAAACAGGCTCTAACAATAACTCACTACTTAATTTTACTTTATAACATTAAGATGATAAAATGCCTTATGGTAGTATGCCTTACAGCAAGTCGACTGTCAGACTAAGCTCTTGGAGCCCTTATACACACGTGCATGGGCCTAGTTGACCCAAGTCACCACACAGGTACGTACTACCGGCCAAGGAAAAGCACAGTCTAATGCACATAATTTTTTCTGTACCCCAAACACTCTTGTGTGGTCACTCAGACAGCAAAATACAAGGACTAAAGAATTTTACTACATAGTTCAGGGATGACATCTGTGGGATCCCCAGGAACTCCAGGTGAACCAGACACTCACAGGAGTGCTGGGACTGAAGCCTTAACCTCGAGTATAATGGATGTGCTATTGCTCTACCAACGCATCCGGATGTGAAAATCTACAGAGAAGGTGAGATGATAAATCAATCTCATGAACCATATCTTGAGAATATAATCCCAAATTAGTATATTAAATCATAGTTTATCCAATCTAACCTATTAAAATCCGTACGTGTATTTATCTATGTAACCTCAAAAACTCTGAAACCACAGGGTGCAGAGCTACGAAATTTGGCACACGGGTTGCTGGTAGGGGCCCATGAACGATTGGGGCAAAAAAAAATTTATTTTTAAATAATTTTTTTTATTTTATGTTTTTGATGAATTTTTGTCTTTTTTTATGTTCAACCCGTAATCGTGTGAGTTCTAACCAGTTCTAGATGTTTACTGCAATGCGAGATATACATATTATATCATCATCATCATCATCAACCGTTTTCAATCCACTGCTGGATGTAGGTCTCCCCCAGATTTTTCCATTGTTGCCTGTCTAGTGCTTTAGTCATCCAATTAACACCGGCCACTTTTCTGATTTCGTCACTCCATCTTACTTGAGGTCGTCTTCTTGGTCGTTTTACATCTCTGGGATACCACTGTAGGGTGTTTGTGCTCCATCTATTGTCTTGTCTTCTTGCAATGTGCCCAGCCCATTTCCATTTTAGCCGTTTAATTCTCTCGATGATGTCAAAAACTTTCGTCTGACTTCTTATCGACGTTATTCTCTTTCGGTCTCTTCTGGTTATGCCTAGCATACATCTTTCCATACTTCGCTGTGTTGTTTGTAATCTTTGTACCATCCGTTTTGTTAGTGTCCAAGTTTCTGCTCCATAAGTTAGTGCAGGCAAAACACATTGGTTAAACACCTTTCTTTTTAAACAAAGAGGCATGTTACTCTTCAGAATAATATTGTTCTTCCCAAAAGCACTCCATCCATTTCTTATTCTTCTATTGATTTCATTCATGATACTGTTGTCTGATGATATTTCTTGTCCAAGGTACACATAACTTTCAACATCTTTAATCTCAGTGTTGTTGTAGACGATTTTCTTTTCTGATGCAAATGAATTGAACATCACCTTAGTCTTTTCCAAATTTATTTTTAATCCCACCTTAATGCTAGCTTCTGCCAAATCTTTTAGCATATTTTGCAATTCTTCAGGGCTATTACTGAAAATTAAAATGTCATCAGCAAACCGGAGATGGCTTAAATATTCCCCATTTATTCTAATCCCTTTGTTTTCCCAATCCAGCTTCTTGAAGATACTTTCTAAGACAGCAGTAAAAAGCTTAGGCGAAATGGTGTCTCCTTGTCTTACTCCTCTTCCAAGCTTGATCTTCGCTTTTCCTTTGTCCAAACGGATGGTGGCTGTTGCTTTCTTGTAGATCTTCTTTATCATATTGATATAAGGTTTGTCTATACCAATGTCCTCCAGAGAAGTAATTACTGCAGATGTGTAGACCGAATCAAATGCTTTTTCATAATCAATAAAGGCAAGGCAGAGAGGTAAATTATATACACCACGCAAAATACTAAGAAGCTGTAGCGGGTATCTATATTATAAAGGACAAACGTGTCCGTGCGTAACGCTGACGTCACTTTGCGAATGGCAACACTTTACGATGAAATTTCGTTTTTGCGATTTTCATTACTGCAATTTTTTCAATTTCTAAACATTGCACATTTTCAATTTTTATACTTTTATATGGGAGAAAAAATCTACTTTCAAATGCAGTTTGTTTGAAAACTATATCTTAATTGATTGATTTATTATCGCATTTAAATTAAAATTTAAAGCATGATTTTTTTTATATATATAAATCTATCTCTCGCTTGCAGACGATTACAAAATATTAATCCGTTTACACTTTAAACAATATGAAAAGTTCAACATTTGTTTCCAGCTAATATTCCATAACAAAATTAAAATATCATTAGGCAATAAATAAAATATCATAAATAAAACACAAATTTAGAAGACATGTAATCGAAATAAGCGCTTAAAACCACTGAAATTATCAGAATTTTAAAAAATGCTGTCGATAAAATTTTCAGCGATTTCTTCAGCTATTAACATCTGACACAAAATTCCCGCTTTTAATAAATTTCAAAATTTTATTTGAATATATAATTTATATATTTCATATAAAAATGTCTTTTGGTGTTGTTAGTGGCCAAACTGGAAAAAAAAAAATACTAAATGTAAAAATCTATTAGAATTTTCAATTTAAAAAAAAAATGGTTTTCACAAATATTTTCAATCCTGTGAAGCCCGGGTTGAATGCCCTAGTTACGATAATTCCAGGGGAAGTACTAGCTCTAGGTGATATTTCAGGTCATACTTTTTTCGATATTTCAGGACAATTTCAGGACATATTTGCTTGGCATACTAACCGAAAAAACCTTTAACTCCTTCAATACATTTTATTATAATAAATACAATTTTTTTTTCTTAAGTATACATTCAAAAGTAAAGTAATTTTACCAGAACCCTTTGACCAAGCTGCTAAAAAATTATTTTTGTTTTAAGCATAGTTAAAGACAAAAAAAAAAAAAAAAAATCTTATCTATTGCGAGTTTTGCATTACTGAAGGATGAAAATCTATTTTTTCTTAACTCATCAATGAAAATTGCAAAAGATTTTCTTTTTTATAACTGATTGGTAAAAATTGCGATTTTTTGAGACTGACAGATGAAAATAGAAAACTTTTTTTAAATGACTAATTGATAAAAATTGTGTTTTTTGGTAACTGATCACCAAAAATTGTGAATTTTTTTGTGCAAATCGACGAAAATCACTATTTTTAACGAGATTGGAGAAAATTGTGACTTTTGTGATCATTTTGTATCAGTAAAAAGGTACACCTACCCCCTATATGATGATTTCAAATGCCGATATAGCACAAAATTTCAGGAATTTTAGGACAGACTACCATATTTTAGGACATTTCAGGACAAGTACTACCCCTGTAATTCTTTTACCTCGCATGCAAATAATTAGAGATTATTTAATTGCACTTAATTATTACCTGTTTTTGAAAATAAAGAAAAACATTCTGTCACAAACATCAACAAAACTTTTTATTCTAGTTATTCTCTTATTCTAAAGATATTGTTTTGTTGTCTGCTGCCATAGCAACATGATAAATTAAACTTCATTAAAAAAAATGCACAGTAGTAGAAAAATATTTTTTTACATATTGCATAGATACATTTGGTTGTACTGGTTTTTATTTTCAATTTTGGTTTTAGAATTAAATTCAGTAACTCCTGTGTTTAGAACGGGTTAAACAGCTAGTAATAATAATAAAATGAGTACTTATAAATGTTTCATCTACACATCGTCATTCCCATTAAGCTTTTTTTTTTTTTTTTTTAAATAACCAATTATATGTGAGAGTTATGCATTGAATAATCTTTAAAAGAGAAAAATAATAAAAATAGAAATTAGCATAATAAATCACAGAAGATTTAAAAAGACACTTTTATTTTTTTGCAAAGCTGAAAATAAATATTAATGGAGTTAAAATGTACATTTCTCTATTAATACATACTATCAAAATACATTACATTTCTTTAAACAGATATGCAAATACCAAATAAGAGTGGATTAAAATACCACTTAGTGAATATTTGTACATATTTTTAAATTAATTCGAACTGTACAGCAATATGAATGCATAGTAAAACACATTAATTATGCTAATATAACACAATTGCAAAACTAAGTGCACAATCAAAGAGTAAAACTGAGAAAAGTATCAACTGAACAGATGGGCAACACATTTATATATCCACCAGTGAGGATATTAAATCCATATGGAAGTTAAGTTTGGCACAAGAATTTGATTACCCTGGTTCATTCGATGCAGTTAATAATTTTATGAACGGTATAAAAAGCAGTAGTATATCTTTTTTAAACAGTAGCTCCCAAACATTCAAGTTTTAATAAATGCTAAATTTGATCATAAGCACCCTATAGCAGTAAATAGTTAAAATGAAATAACTTTATGATTAAATGAGAAAGAAAAACCGTTCATCAAGCATAGATTATGAAACACTTTCCAACACATTCAGAATGCTGTAACAAAACTTCGCCATTTAATAAAGGTGAAAGATGTCTAAGTAAACAATTTGGATAATGCATAACATATTTGAAAACCCAATTTCAGCATTGACCATCTATAGTTGGAAAAAATATCTGATTTATTTTGTGCAGTTCTGTATATGATCTATAGATTTGTATATATACTACACAGTGCAAAAAAATTTTGTTCAGTTAGGAAATGCATTAACACAGGTGAAAATTTCCCTTCAGCGATTTCCGTCAACAAATGGAAATATACTTTAATTCTTTTGTGTAGCCCTATATATTATCTATAGAATTTATACACACTAAGTACAGTAACCCCTCGATATATTGCAGTACTTGGGAGATAAGAAAAAACGTGATATACCAGGGGGGGGGGGGGGGGGGTGAGAGGAATGCTTATAAATAAAAAATAAAGAGCCCTAAATTAAGCTATGAGGTTTTCGATTTAATACTTGTTCAAACAAGCTACAAGTTCACCACAAAAGAGATGATAAAACTTTACAGAAATACAATACCGTACATATACAGTATAAATTTTTACTTACATTTTATAGTATTTTCTGAAAATAAGAATCCAGAATTGTTTGTTTTTGATTTTCTTTGATTATCTGCTTGCCACTGGAAATTAAATGAAAATGAACTAGTTACATTTCAGTTATATGCTTTTTTTTTTTTTTTATACTGCTGACCAGGCCCCTACCTGCCAGGCTTTTGCCTAGCTTAACGAGTTGATACCTGGCAACGGGACGAAGATTCGCCTGCTCTCCGCGTGGTGAAGATGTGTTTGTTAAATCTATAGGCCGATGTGGCTTCAGTGCGTCTTGTTGCTTTAATTGCTTTTTCTTAGTTGGCCGGTTGCTAATTGATTTTTGATGAGGCGGTTCAGCACTGCGCAGTGTAGCGAAGTCATGCCGGACGGATGTGAGATGCTCAGTTATATGCTTAGATTTCAACGTTTCAAAAGTTTTATATGCTTTTTTGAGAAACTAAATTTCTCGGGGGAAAACCAAATGAGAGTGAAATAGCCGAATGTGAAATATAACAAGGGGTTACTGTAATATGCAGAAAACAGTTAAAATTTAAAAACGCATACTACAATTAAAATTGCTATGAGCAATTATTGCTTATAGAAAGTACAGTAACCAAATTCTACTATGTGCTCCTGTAAATGTAAATACTTTACACACATTAGTAATGTATATCGATTTCTATAAGTTTGAAATGGTGTAACATCATTAAAATATACTGCAAACGATATTTCCCAATAGAATTTGCATGGCAATCCAAATATTTGTATTTAAGTTAAAGCATGGTCAGACAGCCAGACAAAATAAATTCATACACACTTTTCAAGTATGTTGGAAAGTGTTAAAAAGAAAATTGAGAAGTTGAATCTTTGATCATACAACAGAAAGTACCAACACATTATCTTTGGATGTCACTTTTTTGTGTAAGATCTGGATGATGCATAAACATTTTCTTGATTTATCAAATTTCTGGCAAAAAATAAATGTCTTGAGTGGTTTACTTTCTTGTAGCAATATCAAAATATTTCAGAATTTAAGGAACAAAATGCTAAATTACTGAAGACTAAAAAAATTCTTACATTTTTTTAAAATTTACATAAAGTTATTTTCTGCAAAATGACATTATCTTCTAAAATGTGCATAAAAAATCCAAGCTTACAAATGATCTGAAGCAAAAGTAAAAATTAATTTAGTCATTTTTATCATAAACATATTTTTGCTTGACATTCATAACATTTACATTTTATATTGCAGTATTTAAAAAAAAATGTAAGAATAAAACATAATTGATTAACACCAACCCTGAAATAATTCACTAAAATTGAATATTTTGTAAAAAGTATTATGAAATTCTTCACACTTAAAGAGGCTTGATATTTTGAAGACAAAATCAGATTATATTTGAATTCTAATTAAACTTTATATTATTCTTTAAACTTTATATTATATTAATCTTAATTAAACTTTATATTATATTAGAAAAAAGCAAAATGGTTATTAACAAAATTAAATTTATAATTCAAAAGGAAAGGCACTGTTACTACATAATTTTGTGAAATGAATTCAAATAGAATAAATTAAGATTATGGCAAGAATAAATACATTCAATAGAAGATACAACTAATATAAAGGAAAACTGAAGTTCAAATGAAAATATGTAAGAAATATATACAAAATGAAAACATATGCATTATTGTTTATGTGTACAAATTTTGTTTTGCAACTGAAAAGAATTAAAATACAGTAAAACCTCTGAATAAAAACATCTTGAACCACATTATTTTTCTACAATTTGAAGGTATCCACTATTCAGAAGTAAAAGCAGACAGATATATCGGTGTTGCAGGCTGAAAAATGTATTCATGAAATAGAGGATCTGCTATTTGGTGGTGTCCATTATAGAGGTCTTACTATATTTTAAAAAGCAATAACATTTTACCTAAATTTCAATTACTTTTTTTAAATAAAAAAGAAATGCTGAGATATCTTCTACAAGTATGAATATTTTTCTTCAGACATCTTACCTTACAGTACTGTTTTTATAACAAACAAATCTAAACACATTTTTATATAAATAAAGCAATTTTAAAATCAAGATTATAAGGGTACTTAAGTTAAAATCAAAATATTTAATGTATAATAAAACTGACAGACATTTCAATTCCAAATAACTTTTTTTTTTTTAATTTATAAAATCTTTTATGGTATCTAATTAGTAAAATGTTTATAAACACTATTCAATTTCTACATCTTTGTGGTAACAGCAACTAAAATATTTGGTTAAAAGTTAAATACTTAAAAAATTTGTATAAAGATATATTATTTTTGCAAACAAATACAAACTTCAGGTTCCGTATTTGGAATTAAAGTCCGTAAACTTTAAAGCCTTTTGCATATGGACGAAATTTACTATATATGATTACAGCTGAAAGTAACTTTTTTTCTTTTTTAAATACAAGAGCCATTTTCAAATAATTCAAACCAATTTTCAATAATAGCACTTTCTTACGTTATAAATACCATATCTGGTACATTTTGGCATTTAATAACTGATTAAATTCCCACTTTCACTTCAGGAGCTACTGTTATTAGAAAAATATTTGCATTATTGAATTAAAGTCATTGTATCAGAAAAGAAAGAAATATGCAGAATACAAGTTAAAGCTTTTAAAACAAAAACTAAAATGATGAAAACAGTTTACAGGTAGATTAGCATAAATTGAACTTGTTAATAATTTGTAAGTAGAAAACATATGCTGGATTTATAAAAATAAAAACACACAAAACAGTGCACAAATGTTTTTCATTCAAATAGTACACAGATTTCTATATATTAGAGGAATCAATTTAATTTTGCAACGCCAATTTTTGAAAAATCACTTTGACACAATGAAAAATTAACTTTTGAAACATATAAAATTGATTTTTAAACTATGGCAAAAATTTAAATCGACATAAATTTTTTTTTAGAAGGACAAAATATAAAAAAATAATATATACAATTATTTGTTCAGAAAGGAAGTTGCTATGTACACAGTAAAATAACTCATTAGCTTAGCATAAGAATAATGCAATTAGAAAGCTTTTAATGATCACACACATACAAATTTCTAAAAAGTCATTTGAAATAAATTTTGTCTTAAATAAGATTTTTCTTTCTATAGAAATTAGAAAATTGTCATAAAAATTAAAGGAAAATAATGATAATGCATTACAAATTAGATATGATTATAAAATAAAATCAGCTTAGGTACTTGTCTACTTTCCAACAACTTTTTATTAAAAAAAAAAATAAAAACCCTGTTGCCTAAATATGTGATTTAATGCTAATAATATAAAAGCATGACATTACATTTGATTTCAAATGCAGATCTAGCACACAATGTACATATTCCATTTTTATTTATTTTGTGGATAAGCCAGTTTAATTGTTCTAATGCAAGATATAAGTTAACTGCATTACAAGTCTAAGGAATTAAGCTTATAAACAATTAATTAAAGCTTGTTTTTTTGTTTATTCATTAGGCAAAATACCTATAGAAACTTTTGAATTAGATTTTAACTTTTATCACGATTTAATCACTCATTTATACAATCTGATTAAAATTGCTGCCACTCTAATATATTATACCTTATTTATGATTGTGTTGCATATGCTATACCTGTTTTCATTTTCTAACTAAATAAAGAGCAATCGGTTTCTTCCAAACTCCTGTTATTATTGCCAATTATTACATCCCTCCTGAAAACTTAACTATAACAGTAGTATACAAAAACATATACAAGGAATTTTAATGAGAACAACTTTATCCTGTGACTTTTAGGACAGGAATCACACCTAGTATATAAAAATTTAATGGTAAGTTTCCTTCACGAAAATCTTCCGTAGTCAAGATACATAAACAAGGCATTCAGCCACAGTTATTATCCAAAAATTGTGAATTGTAACAAATGTGATGCCACGCTTATGCATTTTTTATGAAAATCCCATTGGTTGGCGACAGTTATTTTTTTATAGATAGTTGTCAATGGAAAATAGACAAGTATCTTTATGTTAGAAATTAGAAACATTTTCACAAAAATTTAAATAAAATAAAATTAGCTTATAAGTTTTTTTTTTTTTTTTTTTTTGACTAGTCACAGATAAGAAAAAAGAAACAAAACCAATGAAATATCTAAGAAAAAGAGTAAAAAATAATTAAACATATAGAAATAAATTAAAATGGCAGTAAAGGATTAAATAAGAATACACAGAAAACAAGATTTTTTTTTGGCAACAAATGAAATAATCCATTTTTATTTAGATGTTTCTCAACTTTTTTAAACAGAAAATATAATTGAAAACAATTCCTATATGATTAAAAAAAAAGAAAAAAAATCTTAATTTCTTAAACAAAATATAATGCAATCTCTTTCACCTAAATCTAATGAAAAAATAAAATAAAATTTTCATTTATCAATACAACTTTAGAAAAAACACTGCAGTTTTAAGAATTGGCAGTCATAAATATCTTATGTTAAAACTCCCTGATATTTCTGTGACCTGTGCCGATTTATGTAATTCACATTTCCCCTGAAGATCTTAAAAAAGAATTTAATTCTAGTTAAACAAAATCAATAAATAAAATAAGGTTCAGCACCTACAACAATTTTGGTGAGACTTGATAGGGTAACTGTAGTCTATTTTGCAGTTACTTGGCTTATGAGTAAAGCAGATTTAGATGAATTTATCATTTATTAAAGTGACAATTACTACTAACAGCTAATAGAATTGTTTTTCTTCTAATAATGCATTTTAATGCATGCTATTATAATACATTTGTGTCTGTTAGCAACTTTTGCTCCCTGTACTATCATAAAATCTTTCAAGGTCACCTGCAAGTTATTGCGAGCAGACTATACACTTAAATTCCTCAAAAAAGTATTAAAACTAAAAAGAAAGAAAAGGTAAAAAATTGCCAAAAAAGCATACATATATATTTTTTAATTTAAGGTGTTATTAAGAAAGTATTTTATATTTTCACGATAAGTGATTTGCCAACTTTCTTTTCTCAAAGGCTTCCAAATAAAAACTACATAAGTAGGAAAACGAAAAAACCCAAAAGAATTAAAAACTCTTACATTGCATAGCTGCGCTTTGCTAAAAAATATGAAATACAGTGGAACTTCCCTTTAACGAAGTCTCTATTTAACGAAGTTTTCTACGTAACGAAATTTTCTGCAGAACATTGACTTTGAACATCATTAACATGTAAATTAATCTCCATATTACGAAAAACATATTCTATGTAACGAAGTTTATTCCACTTTCGTGCGTGCATTCAAACGGAGAGGTTGCTGTTGCGATGGATATGGATGTATGAATTTATTTCAGCGAACTGTATGAAAATGAACACATTTGAACATTTAATCAAAACACACACATTTAATCATATTTTAATGAAAAAAGGAAAGGTACGCTTCAGTTTTTGTTCACTTCTCTTTGTTATGTTTTTTTTTTTTTTTTAACATTACTCTAATTAAATTATTCTCATATCTACATTGCATAAAAAAATGAGTGCTCGAATTAAAATACATTTTTCAAATATTTCCATTTTATGTGTACCTTTCATTTTATTTGGGTTATGTGTATACAAGTTTTATAAATTTAAGTTGAATTCTATTTAACGAATTTTCTTCATAACGAAGTATTTGAGTGTAACGATGAGACTTCGTTAAATGGAAGTTTCACTGTATAAATAATTAAAGATAAAGCTGGAATCAAACCCATGCCCACCAGCACAACTTTACTTTAAGGCCATGAATACTTGACCAACTTAATCCATTAAGTATTTGAAGTGCAAGTTGAACTTTCACAGCCAATCTCTCAAAGGGTGAAAGAAAAAAAAAAAGGTCACTGGAAAGAATATTTTGACAAGGATAATTAGGGGTAGAATCTCGACAACATATTTTGCTTGTATTAAAATCCATGCAAATTATAAATATTTCATTAAATATTTTTAAAGTGTTTATTCTAAATATAAAACAGTAAATATAAAATTAATGCTAAAATTAATTCTTAAAAGCAGATAATTTAGTTTTTACTTTATCTGCAGTGATGGCTTTCTTATTAACTAATGGAATAAATATCACAGTTTTCATTTTTTTAAAGAAAGTATTACTGCCAAAAACAAAATTAATTGTGATAAGTGGAAACAAAAATTATAAGTTAAAATTTTTTGTGCTTTGATGCAATTTATTCTCAATATTCTACTTAACAATGAAAAATTTGTTTTTAAAAAGACTAATCACAAAGGAATGGAGCTTTAGTTATTTTTTTCTCAACAAATATCTTTTTAAAAATAAATATATCTTTATCTTTGCAAATCTTCAATTATGAGAAAATATTTTCTAGTTTACTTTATAATATAGTTTGAAAAAAAAAAAATCACTGTTAGTTGAGAAACATCAACAAAAATGAATGTTAAATAAAGATAGCACCATTAATACTTTCACAAAAAATCAATGATTAAATAAAGGATTTTCTCTACAAGGATATCAAGAAAATTTGTTTCACACAAATTAATGACACAATAAACATTATACAAAGAATTTTTTTTTAATAGAACAAGCATGAATTAAAAAATATATTTAAAAACAGTGACAGATCCTAAGACAGGTTATTTATCAAACAGGTATCATAATTAATTATTAACATTTATTTTTTCTCATTAATACAATGATTCGAAAAATAATCATTTACCTTTTAAGTAAAGAATTTGCAAATTATAGCATGTATTCACAAATATCTTTAATTTTAAAAGATTAAAGGTTTTATTTTCTACCTTGTTTTCATTAATATTTCTTAAGAAGAATAAATTAAATAACATATTAAGTCATCAGTTTTAATCTCTTAGTTACTACAGACCTCTTTTAGCATTTGCTTTGTCTTTGCAGACTCCCCAGGATGCAAGACTGAAATTACTGTTATTCTTTAGAATATTATTGAATAAAAGATATATAAATTAATAGAAATGTATAAACTAATTATACTGTATTTTTAAACAGCATCCCTGTTTATTCCTTTCAATTTATTTACAGGATATTTCTTATATTTTAGATAAATGATAAATTTTACATTTAATACAATCCCTCTTCGACCGTCTAAAGAAACACTGCAGAGCTTTTGTGGGTTCATGGACCACAATTTAAGAACTGCAGGAATAAATTATTTGAGATGTGCAGAGACCAATTAACACTACATGGGACCCTGGGGCAAAGATCCAATTGGAGGTCCCTCTAATGTGTTTTTATCCACAATTTGTACTCATTTTAAGAAAAAAACCCAATTTTTGGCTTTGTGGGACCTGGGCAGCTATCTTGTTTGTCCTTGTGATAATCAAACTATGGAGATTTGTTTCACTAGAAAGGGATAATTTAATTCATATTATCAAGGTTATAGTTCATATTTAATGTTATGCTAAATTCAATGTCTCTTAAAACAGAATATATATATATATATATATATATATATATATATATATATATAAAAGCACTGTTCATAAAGCAATAAAGTTACTGATAGTAATGAATCTGTAATTAACAAAGGAAAATCACTCTTGTTTGCTCCATTTATCAATTAAAGACATAAATGAAAGAAAAATAATAGTGTGAGAATTCTAACTTTATTATTATTATTGAAATTGTTGACAATTTCTATATAATTTAATATGAATATATTCATTGCAAAACAAGTACTTTTTTGTATATATTATTTATTTATTTAAAGACCAACTGATCCTGCAAAAACTTGTTTATCGTAAGAGCATTTTTTACTTTAATTTCCCATAAAAAAGAATCTTTAAATGAATTTAATTTGACTAAACATTTAAGGAGAATAGTTTAAAAAAAAATCTTTAAAGAAACTTTTGTACAAAAATATACAAAAGTGACACATATGACATATACCATAAATCAACTACTTGTAAAAGTTCACTTTCACTATGTTAAGTAATTTTTAAGAGGGAAAAAAAGTTTGTATTAAGAGAAACATATAACCTGTTTGGGAGGTTTCACTGCATAGTAATGTATTCAAACATTTCAATTAATTTCGCAAATGATTTGAACTTAGTCTACTAAAAATATTGAAGATTAAATATCCTGCTTCTAATACTAAACGTCCAAATGGGGTTATGAAGAATATGAATCATATAAGTAGTAGAAATATATTATGAGGAAACATACAATAAAATATAAATTTTAACAGCTAGTATCTATATAAACAATAAGGTTGCCCAAACTTCCTTACTTTTGATTATTTAACAAAAAAATACATATGCAATAAATAATAAATAAGCAACAAAATTTCATCCATAAAAGCTTTGACAAAATATGCAATATATAAAACAAAACACTTTTAAATTAGAAAAACTTTTATACTTTATGAAAATAATATCTTTACAACATAAAATATTTTACAAACATAAAAGAGCAAATACACATAAATTATGCAAAACTTTAAATTACACAGCCAATGCAGAACTGCAGTAATAAATTCAAGACACTCTGTTGTGACATTTTTCACTGCACAGTCTCATTGTATTTCCTACAAAAAAAAGATCACAGATAAAATACTCAAAACAAATTACAATATAACCCTGACTTAACAAATTATAAGATGATCCAGAAATTGTGTGAAATGGAAATTATTAAATTAGGTAACAAATTAGGATAAGTCAATACAAATCTTAAAACTTACTTGTAAATTAAGGAAGTTTTTAAACCAGCGTTCTTTAAATCAAGGTTATACTTGGCTAAAAATATTTTGTGCTGAGTAAAGCTTTAGCAAGCTAATAATAATAATAAATAATAATTTAATAAATAATAATAAAAAGACCTGTGAGACTGAGAAAAATTTTCACAGTAAGCTTTAAGTTTCCTTTTCTTTATTAATTTCGCAGAATGGAAATACCAAAAAGAAATTCCTAACAAATGTCACAAGAATAATATTGCTAACATAAAAATTAAAAGTATACAATATTTCATAATACTAAAATGTTCAAATATACAATTTTATGGAATCTAGATGCAACTGATGGTAAAAATACAAAACAAAATACATAATTTTATCATATATCCACACACATACAGGATGTCTCAAAGCTAATAGAACAATGTTTAGGGGAGAAGACAGATCATAAACAGATGAGCACAAATCACTAAAATGCAAGTATGGTCATAATTCAAGCATTAAAATACTATAGGGAACTTTCTAATTGCCGAGAGTGACTTATTTACTACAAAATATGAAGTAGATGATTAAGGAGGGTTGGGGGAGGCAAATTTGATATGCCTCCTGTAGTGTGACTAGTTAGGTCATATTACTTTAAGAGGAATTGTCCAAAGGGTATGGTCAAACATTCAGGAAACAATGTTGAAATAGATAATGATGAGATTTTTAATTATGTTTAAGATTCTTCAAAGAAGGGCAGTATTATATTTATTCCTTAGAATTTAGTCCCATATAAAGTTATCAATTATTTGTGTTTTTAGGTGCGTTCGTAATTATATAAATACGTAGCACCTATAGTCGTCGTTTGGTCCGTCCGTCTGTCTGTCTGTCCGCATATAACAACGCAAAAACTACCCAACCAAATGGTTTGCAATTTAAAATATATTATCTTTGCAGAATTTTGTCGAGACATTTCAAATTTTATTAAAATCGAATCAAAACTTTAGGAGATATTAATAAAAATATTTATTAAGAAATTTGAATTTTTTTTTTTAAATCGGTGCTTTTTTGTTATAGGAGCTTCCGAAGTTTAATCGTCAAGCGACCGAGATACTTATTTTATGACAGAAATTAATCTGCAGACGATATAATTCATTTCACAGAATTAAAAATCATCAAGATCTGAATATTTATATAACTAGCTGATACATATATATCTGAATATTTATATAACTAGTTAAGATATTTGTATGAACAGTGTCATAAAATATATACTTAACTAGCTGTTTAACCCGTTCTACGCACGGGATATCATGAATTTAATTCTAAAACGTGTGTACGAACGCACCTCGTTTGTAACGTTTGACGTACAATTTCCAACTTGTTTGTATTTAAGCTTTTCTTTGCTAATAGTGTTATTTTAAACGATTTATATAAACCATTTGCTGCCTTTTATCTTATAAACAAATTCTTTACTGTGATTAGAAAACACCCTCCAGTGCTACAATGCTTAAGTTACAACCATGCACTGTATGGCAATTTGTACTTGTCTATCTCCCGAAAATGCTTTTTGAGACGTCTTGTATATATACACATATATATATATAAAATTTTGCATTAGAATGCAATGCATATAAACATATAACTTTTAGAATAAAAGAGATAATGAAAAACGTTTTCAAAGTTTAAAGAATGATATGAAGAACAGTTTGTTCATGTTATTAATAAAATATTACTCTTTTTGATGTTTCAATTTCATGGGAATGGTAAAATTTACAGAAATTCAATAACAAAGAATAATTTATTAAATTATGATGAAAAAGCAAGTTAAATAGTGATTATGATATAAAGCAGTGTTTTATTCCAAGTCTAGCATAGAATTGAATTACAAGAGTTAAGTCTTCTTAAGATATATTTTCATTTAGCCATAAAAAAATATTTGAAGGTACCATCTTTAAAATGTTTTTGCCATTTCATAATAGGCACCAGTAACACACAGCATTGATTCAGAAGTTTAAAGCACGAATCGCTGAAAAATTATATCACTATATTATTTTATATGTTCAAGACAACAGCTGTAAATTTTGATGCCAAGGTTGAATGCAAACAGGATGAGATAAAAAAACTTCCTCTTTCTTTTCTCAATAAATTGCTGAGCTCTTTTTTGTGGAAAGCATTTCAACGTGGAGAAAACCGGCTCCGTGTTAGCTTTCCATAACTGCACTCAACACCACCAGACATGTCAGAATTGCAATTGGCCAGCCAACTACAGCTTGAGCAGCTTGAATCTTATATACCTGATTGCCACCATTTGTGCTATATAACATTCTTGAGCCAGTGAACTGAGTATGTTGTAATAGCCCTTTGAAAGAGCTGGATTCACAGCATCAACGCATAATCAAAACTGGACCTTGAGCAAAACTATAAATCTGTTTCATATTCAAACTTCCAAGACTGAACCTGCATTGTGCTTTGAATGATTATATATTTAATATGAATAGTTCTGACTAGTTTCAAATTTGATAATACACACTAAGTATATTTCACTTTCGTTTAGTAACAAATTCGTGTAATATGTCCCTTGCCATTTGAAGGTCATTTCTAGCAATTCCTAATGCCCTAATAACTTCATTTTGTGCATAACCTTCAGCAATCAAAGCTGCTATATGGTCCATGTGTAAATTTTCATAACTGACTCTGTTATTTTCTTTATTTTCCAAAGCATCTAAAGGCTTCCCAAAACGAAACCTGCAAATATCACAGATTAGTATAACATACATTTTAATACTTAATCTAACAACTAATCTGTATACTTAATCTAGCATAAAAGGAATTTAAATGAAAAATATTTCTTATAAATTAATACATGCTCTGAAAATTTTATTTAAAAAATGTAAATATTAGGCTACCAAAAAAGTTCATGCAGTTTTGTTTACATTTTATGTCAATCAATCACTAAAGCTTAATTTTTGTCAAACATGCTTGTGTATGAACAAAATCAGATTACTTTGTGTAGCACAAACATTTGGTTTAAGATAAAAAAGAAATAATGTTTGTTCAATTAACATAATGCAAATTTAATTTCATGACTTCAAACCTAGGTCAAAAGTTGCAGAGGCATGTTGCAAGATATGCATATTTGTATGGATGGATGGGGTTTAATGGAACAAGGTCCTCTCAGGAACATGCTGTGTCAAAAAAGACATTAAAATAAGAAAAACATACATGAAACTACAAAATGAATGATAAAGAAAACCTATAATTGAGCTATCTGGATGGGTATGCATATTAGGAGAAAATGTGTTTTTGGTGATGAATTATTTTAAGGTGTTTTACAATCATTTAGACTTTCCATTACCAATAATGAAGTCACAAAATTTCATGAAACAAAATTCCAAATTAACATAACAGGAATGCTCAAAAATATTTAGAGCAGGGCTGTTTTGTGTCCAATGGTATATCATATCATGGCACCATTGAAGGTTTTCTTGGTGTTTGCTCCCTTGGATGTTTTCTGTTTTTAGTAGCTTTTTAAAAATAATAAAAATCCATTATAAAAGATGCTGTGTTTTAAAATAATTTAAATTATTATTAGCATTAAGATCGTTGATTTCTGTGATTTTTGAGATAGCTCAGCCTTTTTTTTTTCAGAAAAATGATGTGCTAAATCTTTTATAATTTTTTTTTCTGCAGTTTAGTATTACATGGAGCAACTGCCTAACAAGAACTTTAAGGTACCACTGCAAGGCATGTATTTATCATATGTGTGTGTATCGTGAATGCTACTATAGTGACATATCGCTGTACGGTGGCTTCCTCCATCTGCCCCTGCCTATTAAAATATTGTATGTATTTGGTTCAGAATAAGTAATGAAACAATTCAATTACATTTCAGTAAATGAAATATTGCATATTGCAAGGCCACAGCTGGTAAAAAAAAAAATTTCGATGAAAGATTCAGCTTCACCCATGTGCCATTACACAGCTATCATTTCTGTGACTGATTGTCACCTTTTTCTGGCACTAGATGCCTAAATGCACAAGAGAATTTCACAATAAAGGAGAAATCATAGCAGATGTTGGCTAATATTTCCCCTCTAATGCCAAATCATCCTTATACAAACAGATTTTGCAATATTAGTGCTACATTGAGAAAATGTGATGAATTATAAATTTGGTTATTCGGAGGAATACATTTCTGAAAATCAACTACCCTTCATGAATTTTTAATGTTCAAAACCACACCAACTTTTCTGATTACTTAATAACACATATTTAAAACATGGATAGGCAGAATTCTACAGTACTTTGAACAGACTTTATACAAATTTCTATTAAAATTTCATAATGATTAAATGAATTTTGAAAAGGAAATATTACTTATAGTAATCCTTAAGTATCATAGTAAGATTTAATAAAGAATCTCGAGACAATACTTTAAAAGCTTTGGTATCATGAAAAAACTTTATTTTTTAAGATTAACACTTAGGCGGCTGCCTGACTGCTGGCAGTCACACGGACTTTTTGCCATAACATACCTGTACTGCTGGCAGTTCTTTCAAATCTTTCCTCTCTGGCCAACTGACTGCTAGCTATCACTTACATAGCTCAATTTGTAAGGGCTACAGTTAGTTTAGTGTATAAACTTTTACTGTGGGATAGGTATCGACCAATCAGTGAAAAGTACATATAAGTGTCAGCAGTCATTCAGCAGCTAAAGTGTTAATGCTGTACTTAAATCAAAGCTAACTAAGTTTTGACACATTCTTTTATATGAATAGATATATGAAAGTTGCAGATAATTTCTTCAGGCTTTAGAAAATGGAACATTTCTTATTTTTACATAGAAAAATACCCGAAGATTTTGACAAACTTTTGAACCAATTTTTGGGAGATGTGTTATAAAATTACGACTCTCAGACAACAAACTTTAATCAAACATGCTAATAAATTTCTTTTTTAAGCTTCTGAATGAGAAGGCCTGAAAATGAATTTGTGGATGTGTCAGAAAGATATGTATTGCTAAGCAAGGAGGAAATTTTTTATAAGAATACCTTTAAAATAAATGTATTTTGCTATAGATATCGGAACAATTTTAAGTATTTCAAAGGAAAGCTTTATTATCTTTACTTTTTTATTTATGATCAAGTAGTTAATACTTGCTTTATCTGGATTAAAAATTAAAATGTCAAAGAATTTCTCTGATGGAGAATTCCTTTGAAGATTTAATATTTACCAATTAAATCATCCATGAAAAAGTGATGGTGAAAAAATAAAAGTAGCTGTTAATAAATATAGGTTACTTTTTACAGACTAATGAAGTTATTGGTCCTGAAATATCAACAGTTATTATTACTTTACAGAAAGTCTTCAATACCCAAAAAGATTTTACTATACACTTACTTATTTTTGTTAATGGTATATTTTAGCAAAAATTCACTATTATACACATTTTTTTAACAAAAGAACTTAAACCTTGATTTTTATTTTTGAAAATAAAAACTAAACATTGAAAATACTGGATATTTTTAATAGAATGTTTTTCATATCTTCAACTTTATTTATACTGTTGCTCTAAAACTTATTTAAATTAAGCTTTAATATCTCAAATACTTCGTGTCTCCAATATTTTTTCTTTACCTGAGCATACAAAATGCTAAAGTTAATCATTACTTTAAGCTAATAATTATGTACTATCAGTGTCAGATTTTTTTTACATTACATCACACAAAATAAATGTATTAATGGGTGAAAAAAACTCTCCAGTCGATAAAACTAGAAACACAATAATTCAACATTGTTTTACTATTCAAATACAATAATCAAAGATATTATTTAAGAAATAGGATGTTCAAGTGTAAAATATTTTATTAATGGAAACAAAAATGTAATGAATGGTGGATTTTTTTTTGTACTTACGTATTATCCGTGCCAGTTTTAAGCCAACTGCGCCATGCAAAATTAGCCAATATTACTAATTATAGTAACCCTTATATTTTTTTTTTTCTTGCTACATGGTACATGCCTGGGAATAATCTATAATATTATTCTTTCTTATTTACTATGATATCTACCATTTGTTAATTTTACTAAAATAATGTTATTTACTATTTTAAACAATGTTATAAATTTAATAAACATATATTACATTTTATTTATTTTATATTAAATACCATTTTTAATAATGTTATTTGATAAAGTTAAATTACTGCGTTTGAAAACATGATCGGCAACGATAAACAAGATTGGTACTTGGCAACCATATTTGGCGATCAATCTCCTGGCACGGATAATATGTAAGTACCTTTTTTTTTCTATAAATTACTTGCTGATAGGTAGGCTGAGAGAGATTGTTATTTGCTTTAGAGTTTTATTTTTAATTTTTAACAGTCTTCAAAAGAAAGGGATTTACTCAATTTGACAGTATATCTATTTTCATGCACAACTTTTGAACAGAACTCACGCATCCTTTTTTTTTTTTTTTTTTTTTTTGCCGGAGAAGGTTTGTTTTTATGGCAATCCTATGTAAATTACTTAGGATATAAATAATACATAAATTTTTTCTAGCTCCAACTTTCATAAAAACATGCCAGTTGCCTTGAAACTTGGATTTGTGTGGTCAAAGTACAAAATAAAATTTTAGAATGTAAATGTATTATAATTTCTTTAGGAGAAACAAACATTTTTTAAATATGTTTCTTATATAAAGCACAATTTTCCTTTTGTAAATGGTCATATCTGATCCCTCCCTATATATATATATATATTTAAGGGACAATACATCAAAAACTCGATGGCAGAATAATTCATGTAGTATTTTAAACTGTAGCCCATGTATCACAACAATACAGTTTAATATTAGGCAGTATATCTCAATTGGTAATAAAAAAAAAAAAAAAACGCAAGTTGATGAGAAAAACAAAGTTCCAAAAGTTTTAGCACTTAATCATGGCATAGCAACAGAAGCAAAATATGCCATGTTCAGGAAAAAAAAAAAAAAAAAAAACATGGCAATGATATGATGGTCCAAGTTCTAAGTTCCAAATTCAAATATAGAGTAAAATAGATTTTTGTTATTTTTTTCTTGTTTATTTCTTTCTTGTTTTTTCTAAGAATAATAATAATACAGTATACTCTCGCTATATCGAAGTAAAAGGGACGCTAAAAAAATTTCGAGATAACAAGGTCATATGCAAAACATAAAAAATCAAGTAAAAATATCAGATACGATATAATATTATATACAGTCATGACAGATGAGAATAAGTATAAATATGTAATGATAGTTGATAATACGTCTTAAATACAGCAATGATAATTTTATTTTTTAAAACATTAGAAAATAATTGCATTAAATTGAAAATAATTTGTACATACATAAATAAACTTATATTGCTAGAACTTTTTTCAAAAGTCCAGTATTGTGGCTTGGCGACACTTCTTTTGAAATTGTTCTTCAGCCAATTTTTCTAATTGAAAAATAGCGGTAAAGTCACTGTTTTCTACATTTTCTGAGCACTCCATGAAGCATTGCAGTATGTGGACAGCATCTTTAGCTTGGACCGCAATAACGCTAGGTCATGGTTCTGATATCCACTTCTTCAACATCAGACAGCAGGGAAGGAATAAATTGAAAAAATCATTTCATCGTCATCCACAGTCTTCAACATCAGAGTCAAATTCAGTGAAATCTTCGAAAGTTATGTTTTCGGAGAGATTTGAGTGCTTTTGCAAATTTCCTTCATTCTTCACACTATATTTGATTTTCAGGTTCAGTGCTGATTTTCCATTCCTCGTCCGATTCACTTTCATTTTCTACTTCTTTCACAAAGCTAGCTTTTCTGAAAAAGTTTACGATAGCCTTTTGCATCATGTTCCTTTAAGCTCGGTCAGCCATTCTCATGCAATCAAGAATGTTTAATGGCATAATTTGCTTTTTCCTATCAATGGCATCTACGATCTTCTTCACAATCTCTTTCCTGTATCAGATTTAGAAATTTCTGATTATTCCTTGATCGAGAGGTTGCAGCTTTGAAGTGGTGTTTGGTGGGAAGAAAGCTACTTTTACTGTTTTCATTTCTGGGATAGTGACGTGAGTCTTTGCAATTGTCAATGGAAAGAATGATTTTCTTTTTCTTTTTGTGCATATACTTTTTGATTTGCTTCAGCCAGTCGGCAAAAAATTAGCTAGTCATCCAAGCCATTTTTTGTTTGCTTTATAGTGAAAAGAAAAAGACTTTGTTCCTTTGAAACACATTGGGATTCTGGATTTCCCAATCATCAAAGCAGTTAACTTCTCAATCTCACGCATGTTGGCAGCTAACAGTAATGAAAATCGCCCTTTTCTCCATGGCACGCTTCTTCTTTGAAAACTGCAGTTTTGTCCGTCAGTGCTTTAAAGAAAAGCCCTGTCTCATCAGCCTTGAAAATGTTGTCTGAGGAATATTCTTTCAAAAGACCAAGAAGATATTTAATCCATTCCGAACAAAGTTAATTGCTCATAGATTGGCTTGCGCTGCACAATTTTCAAAGAACATTGTTGTGCGTATAGGTGAAAACTGGGAAATTTAGTTAGTAGTCAGTGGCTGGTAGACTCAGTTTTATTAGTGGCCACTATTAGGTTTCAAACGTTCTTGACATCTAGATAAATTATAATCATTGTGTATAAACATATTTTTCTATAAGAGTTTTATACCTATTGTATGAGTATGAGTGTATTTCGCATGATTAAACAGTATCTCTTGAAGAAAAATAATCCAAATGGTGAGCATGTGGCAGGAGTCGAAATATTGAAGATACTGAAATGTCCTTATAATCCGATTAGATCCAGTGGGGGAAAAAAGGAATAAATTACTTGAAATGCATGTGGAATCAAAGCTGATGAATATATTTTGCAGAATAAAACTGTATTTCTTGAAAAAAATAATCCAACTACAGAGTAAGCAATGAGAAAAAGCTGAAATATTGAAAATACAGCTAAGCCGTTGAAATTTGTTTGCATCTGGTAGGAAAAAGAATTAACCAGTTCCCTAATTAGATGTAATCAATATAGAGATGCATATTTTCACGAAAAATGGTGTATTTCACTTGGTGATCGATAACAGATTTTTTATTAGCCACTTGGCGAGTGGCTAATTTTCACCTCTATGTTGTGGCATTTTTTAAAGCTCTCCAGCCATCGATTGCTGCTTCTGAAATCTTTGTGCCACAGCTTTTCTGCAAACTGTTCGGCCTTTTCTTTTAACACATTGCCTCCAAGAGGAACATTAAGAACTCTGCGCTGTTTAAACCCTTCTATGAGACATTGTTCTAAATTGGGATAGCTGGCAATTCTAATCTTCTTTGCGGCTCTTTTTTCCTGCTTGTAAAGTTTTTCAATTTTGTTTCTGTCTTTCAATATCTATACTATTATATAAAGAGGAAACGGTGACTGACTGACTGACTGACTCATCAACGCACAGCCGGAACTACTAAAGTCAGGTTCACTAAATTTGGACTGTAGATTGCTGTTATGGCCTAGGCAAGCAATAAGAAAGGATTTTTGAAAATTCCCCCCCCTCTCCTGAAGCGGGTTAAAGGGGGGTTTGAATGTTTTAGATCTTTCTGCCATATCTCAGCAGCAGTTTTAGGTAGGAGCATAAAATTCCAGAAAATAAATTTATTAAAAAAATAATTGAACACATGTTTCAGCGATTTTAGAAATTCCCCTCAGAAGGGGGTTAAAGGGGGGTTTGAAACTTCTAAAGCATGCGGCCATATCTCAGTAGCCATTTTAGGTAGGAGCGTGAAATTCCAGAAAATAAATTTACTAAAAAAATAATTGAACACATGTTTCAGCGTTTTCAGAATTCCCCCCAGAAGGGGGTTAAAGGGAGGTGGTCGAATGTTTTAGGTCATTTCGCCATTTCTCAGCTGCAGTTAAAGGTAGGAGTGCGAAAATCAGAAAAACAAATCTACTAAAAAAATGATTAAACATGTATTTCAGTGATTTTAGAAATCTCCCCAATCTCTCTCTCTCCCCCCCCCCCCCCCGAACAGGTTAAAGTGGGGGGTCGAATATTTTAGATCATTTCACCATGTCTCAGCAGCAGTTATAGGTAGGAGCGCAAAAACCAGGAAAACAAATCTACTAAAAAAATGATTAAACATGTATTTCAGCGATTTTAGAAATTCCCCTCCCGTAGGGGGTTAAAGGGAGGTCGAATGTTTTAGGTCATTTTGCCATATCTCTGCAACAATTTTAGTTAAGAGCACAAAAATCAGGAAAACAAATCTACTACAAACATGATTAAACATGTGTTTAAGTGATTTTGGAAATCCCCCCCTCAAAGGGGGGTGGTCAAATCTTTTAGGTCATTTCGCCATATCTCAGCAGCAGTTATAGGTAGGAGCGCGAAAATCAGGAAAACAAATCTACTAATAAAAAGAAAACTGCCCAGTTAAACTGAGGGCATTGAGCTCACAGGCTATTCACACTAATTGTATATTATACTCGTATTTCAAAGAATTTGAAATAAGCCCCTTGAAAAATAAAGAAATCGACAATATATTAAGGGAGGGGGGTTATCCCCCCGTTACCCCCTCATAGTTAACTAATGAACCCCTTAAACTAATCAGGAGAGCCTCTTATTACAATGAATATATATATACAAAATTTGAAGAAAATCGGATAATGCTGCTTGAAAAACCCATTTATATAAATTAAGGGGGGATTGGCCCCCCGTCCCCCCCCTTTATACTTAACCAATCAATCCCGAAAACTAATCAGGGAAGCGTCTTAACCCAATGAACATATAAACAAATTTTGAAGCAAATGGGATAATTCTGCAGGAAAAACCCATTTATATAAATTAAGGGGGGGATTAGCCCCCCCTTCCCCCCTTTATACTTAACCAATCAATCCCGAAAACTAATCAGGGAAGAGCCTTAACACAGTGAACCTATAAACAAAATTTGAAGGAAAACGGAATAATTCTGTATTAAAACCCCATTTATATAAATTAGGGGGGGATTAGCCCCCCCTGTTCCCCCCTTTATATTTAACCAATCAATCCCGAAAACTAATCAGGGAAGCGCCTTAACACAGTCAACCTATAAACAAAATTTGAAGGAAAACGGAATAATTCTGTATTAAAACCCTATTTATATAAATTAGGGGGGGGATTAGCCCCCCCTGTTCCCCCCTTTATATTTAACCAATCAATCCCGAAAACTAATCAGGGAAGCGCCTTAACACAGTCAACCTATAAACAAAATTTGAAGGAAATCGGATATTTCTATGAAGAGTTGTCGCATTACGTACGTACATACATACATACATACATACATACATACATACAGAACCGGCGGGCACATAAGCTCTCAGGCTTTGATAGCCTGTGAGCTAAAAAATTAATAAAACATGTATTTCAGCAATTTTGGAAATTCCCCCCAGAAGATGGTTAAAAGGGGTGGGGGTCGAATGTTTTAGGTCATTTTGCCATATCTCAGCAGCAGTTATAGGTAGAAGCACGAAAATCAGGAAAACAAATCTACTAAAAAAATGATTAAACACCTATTTCAGCGATTTTATAAATTCCCCCCAGAAGGTGGTTAAAGGGGGGGGGGGGCGAATTGTTTAGGTCATTTCGCCATATCTCAGCTTTTATGTAGAGGGCGAAATTAATTAAAACAAATCTACTAAAAAATTGGTTAAACACATATTTCGGTGATTTTGGAAATCCCCCCCCCCCCTCAGAAGGTGGTTAAAGGGGTATTCAAAAGTTTTGGGTCACTTCACCATATCTCAGCAGCAGATTTAGGTAGGAGCGAGAAATTCAGGAAAACACATTCTACATGAGCACATATAGTTGCTATGTCCTTCCATGGGCCGTGTATTATTTATTAGTTTCAATATGTACATAAACAGAAAAAATTATTTATCACATTTTTACAACCTTTTAATTAAAGTTAAAAATTTCTAAGTACTGCAATTTTGTTTCACTCCCAATTTTATCCAATTTAGAACAACTTTTTTAAAGTACATACACTTCTCTACACTAAATTGTAGTCAACACAATGTCTACCCGTGCAAAGCCGGGACAGGCCGCTAGTTGTTGATAATGTCTATGCTGGAATTTTGAAATCCTAGCCAATTTGTCCTTATTTTCCACCTTTATCTACAGCCTCTTAAACCTCTACCCGTTTTTTGATTGTCAACACATTCAACTTTCTTTAATGCTCACTGTTTTCTTTTCTTTGGAATAACTTTCTATTTTTAAGATGAGAACTGGGGATTCACTAACACTTTTTTCACTTCACTAACGTTTTTTGCAACTGATTTAACCATGCACTCTAAATTATGATCAATTTAGAACAATACACTTAACTAAGCAACCACCATAAGTGACAAATATTAGATTATTAATTAAATAATCATTAATTATACCATTAAATATTAATTAAAAATATTGGCTAATTGGAATTAGATTTGAATTTCCATTGACAAGACACACTGGTGCACAAAACTTCATTCGCCCGTCCGTCCCTCAAAAAATCTCACCCATATAACACAGGAACATCTGTTTTCGCTACCTTTGTTTGCCGTTGAAGTCACCAGATGGACTTCTCTCAACATCGTCCTTGACCACACAGAGAGATAATGAAGAACGTGGCAGATTCTGAGAATCACACCTCTATTTGCTTTGACACAACTGAATCATCACATGGCCAAACAGTGATTTTTCCAGAAAAATTCATTTCTGACTTCAAAAAAATTTGACAAAACAAGGTTTTGAGCAAAAATTCTTTGAAATTAACATTAGAGGAATGTCAAGGAAAAAAAAAATATGTTTTAACATATCAAGGTTTTTGAGATATCGAAGTTCCAGATAGCGAGAGTACACTGTAAAAGATTAATAGAAGTTGGTTTCATACTTTGAAAATGATTTGTTATCAATAATGCTGCATGTATTTAAAAATATATATATATTAGTCCAGTAGAAATAGCATTTTACCTTACAAAACTCGGGTAGTTCTGATTTTTGGGTATGTTGTAAAGGTTGATCCTCTAATAATAAAACCAAGTTTTCGACCTTCTAGACCTTGTGCATTTTTCACAATATTGAAAAAACCAACATTTTTCAATTTTTTTAAAATAACCCAATTTTAGTGCATTTTACACAAAAAAGCACCATAACCATTTTGTAGAGCATAAAATTCTCTACAACATGCAGTATTCAGGTTTGTAAATTGTCCAAATAGGGGGTAAGATACAGAGCCGGGAAAATAGGGTAAAATTTGCAAAAAATGCAAAAATCCACTAAAGACGTTAGTTTTTGCTTAATAACCTATTTTTAGTGCATTTTAGAAACAAAATTGTCATAATCAACTTTTTAGAGCATGAGATAGTCGATAGTTTCATTTATTATAGGTTGACCCTCTAATAAAAAAACCAAGTTTTCGACCTTCTAGACCTTGTGCGTTTTTCACAATATTGAAAAAACCAATATTTTTCGGCACTTTTTTTTATTTTTCTTAAATAACTCAATTTTAGTGCATTTTACAGAAAAAGCTCTTTCACCATTTTGTAGAGCATAAAATTCTCTACAACATGCAGTATTCAGATTTGTAAATTGTCCAAATAGGGGGTAAGATACGAAGCCGGGAAAATAGGGTAAAATTTGCAAAAATCCACTAAAGACGTTAGTTTTTGCTTAATAACCTACTTTTAGTGCGTTTTAAAGACAAAAGCACTTTCAACATTTTATAGAGCATAAAATTCTCTACAACATGCAGTATTCATATTTGTAAATTGTCCAAATAGGGGGTAAGATAGGGAAAATAGGGTTAAATTTGGAAAAAATGTAAAAATCCACAAATGACGTTAGTTTTTGCTTGTTATTAAGCTTTTATTACTTTTAGTGCATTTTAGAAACAAAATTGTCATAATCAACTTTTTAGAGCATGAAATAGTCGATAGTTTCATTTATTATAAAATTAATTATTTGTAATAAACCTTTAAAATGACAGCAAAAAGATTTTGGATGAAAACAGGAAAATACTGCCTAACAAGTTATTAATGCTCTAAAAAGTTGATTATGACAATTTTGTTTCTAAAATGCACTAAAAGTGGGTTATTAAGCAAAAACTAACGTCATTTGTGGATTTTTACATTTTTTCCAAATTTAACCCTATTTTCCCGGCTCCGTATCTTACCCCTTTTTTTGGACAATTTACAAACATGAATACTGCATGTTGTAGAGAATTTTATGCTCTACAAAATGGTGAAAGTGCTTTTGTCTCTAAAACGCACTAAAAGTAGGTTATTAAGCAAAAACTAACGTCTTTAGTGGATTTTTGCAAATTTTACCCTATTTTCCCGGCTGCATATCTTACCCCCTATTTGGACAATTTACAAATCTGAATACTGCATGTTGTAGAGAATTTTATGCTCTACAAAATGGTGAAAGAGCTTTTTCTGTAAAATGCACAAAATTGAGTTAAGAAAAATCAAAAAAAGTGCCGAAAAATATTGTTTTTTTTTTCAATATTGTGAAAAACGCACAAGGTCTAGAAGGTCGAAAACTTGGTTTTTTTATTAGAGGGTCAACCTATAATAAATGAAACTATCGACTATCTCATGCTCTAAGAAGTTGATTATGACAATTGTTTCTAAAATGCACTAAAAGTGGGTTATTAAGCAAAAACTAACGTCGTTTGTGGATTTTTACATTTTTCCCAAATTTAACCCTTTTCCCGGCTCCGTATCTTACCTCCTATTTGGACAATTTACAAACATGAATACTGCATGTTGTAGAAAATTTTATGCGCTACAAAATGGTGAAAGTGCTTTTGTCTCTAAAACGCACTAAAAGTAGGTTATTAAGCAAAAACTAACGTCTTTAGTGGATTTTTGCATTTTTTTGCAAATTTTACCCTATTTTCCCGGCTCCGTATCTTACCCCCCATTTGGACAATTTACAAACCTGAATACTGCATGTTGTAGAGAATTTTATGCTCTACAAAATGGTTACAGTGCTTTTTTCTGTAAAATGCACTAAAATTGAGTTATTTAAGAAAAATCGAAAAAAGTGCCGAAAAATATTGATTTTTTTAATATCGTGAAAAACGCACATGGTCTAGAAGGTCGAAAACTTGGTTTTTTTTATTAGAGGCTCGACCTTTACAACATACCCAAAAATCAGAACTACCCGAATTTTTGTAAGGCAAGGCCCTTTTTTGCGCTATTTCTACTGAACTATATATAGTATGGAGCCATTTATCCGGAAACCAGTTACCCGGAAAACCAGTTATCCAGAATGATATTTCCAATTGTCTGATTTCAGAATCTTTCCAGTAAAAAAGTGCAATATGGTGCCAGTTTGACAAGTGCATTGCTTGAAACATTACAACATGCATGGTATAACTTGATGCCAACATCTAGGATTTGAAATGGAAGTATATTTAGTTAGATACTGGACATTTTGATATTTATACAGAGGATTTTTTATTTCCAAAGGTTTTTCACAAATTGCTTTCTTTCACACTCTGATTAATCTTTGATCTTCTTTGCATCTGATTCTTAATGAATAATCTAATAATTAGTTTGAAATCTGAAACAATGTCACAACCACAAATATTCTACAAATCTGATCAAATAGATGTTATAAATTTAATATTTAAGTTGCTATGCCCAACCAGTTATCCGAAATACGTCTGACTAGAACCATTCCAGATAAATGGTTCTGTACTGTATTTAGATACTGTATATTGAAACATATAACACGTACCAGCGCATCTATGATTTGAGACTGTATTTTTTTATTTTTAGGTATACTCGCCATATTATGCGTGCCCCCTTTTCTGCAAAAAAAACTTTCATGAGATATGTAGCATGAAAATACAATAGAGAGCATTAAAAAATATAACTAGTACAAACATAAGCAAATGCAAAGTGATGACATATGCCGACTGCCAAGTCTATATTAGGCTTGTATCTCCAAAAAACATTTGGAATCATTCATTCAAATAATCACGTCTTCTTCACTTGTTCATTAACAAAGAGATCTCACTTCTTACGCTTAATTTTTATACCTGGTGTATAACATGCAATTGTAAAATTTGATCAATGTTCTTGTTTCATAAGTGCGTGTTATATGCAGGAATATATAGTAATTCTATTTCTGTTCTTAAAAATGCTGAGCAGCTTTTCTAGTCACAGGCAATGATTCAAGCATTTTTATTTTATTTTTGTCCCTCTTTAAAGAAAAATGAATATTAGAAAAAAGAATCTTGTAACAAAAAATTATACCTCTTTTCAAGCTTTAGAATATGGGCAAGAGGCTGTTGTGGAGAAGATGAAGATGGTAGTCCTACTTCAACAGAAGCTCGACTATTTTGAGATCCAGCTGTGAAATAAATTTTAAAATGTATATATGCAGTTAAGATAATCAACAAGATTTTTTTTCCTAATGTTCTAGGAAAGAAATACAACAGCTGTGCAATAAAATATACAGTGATCAGCATAAAAATTAAAAATTGGAAAGATGCTTTGAAAATACTTCAGAAAGCAGGATAAGGTTATTTTGAAATAAACTATGTAATACATAACTTTGTAATAACTTGACAACAAAGAGACATCTCTATTTTATCATATAAAATATTTATTTACAAAAGATACAAACACAGTACAAGCTCACTCAAATGACAGACATTTCTACAATTATCATATCATTCAGCACTTCTGACTTGATTGTGGCAAATGCCCATGTAATGACGCCATCTTTAGTTCTAAATAATTATTATTTTATTGGGATATAGCATCACTTCCTTCACAGTTCAAGCGAACCATTGATTTATCAAGTCGATTACTTCTTTCAACTGGTTGACATTCATACAGATAAGTCTTTGTAGAAGCATTGTTATCAAAGTTAATACCATTGTTTTTAACAGTCTTGCCCTTTATATATATTTATGTATAGAATTATCACACTCTTTATTTGCAACTGTACCTATTACAATATCCTGTAAAAGCTGAGATTGGTCAGATTTTACAGTACTCTCATTATACATTTGCTCTTTTATATTTTTATTATACCCAGTTAATCTTTCTCTATTAATCCCTTCATACATATCATATCACTTTTTTCTGTTCTTTCGTGGCTTGCTTTTATGTTATGATGTCTCAATTGATTAACATGATGTTATACACTTTATTCTATCACAACTATTTACTAAAATCCATCTACTCCCCAGTAATTTCATCATTTTCCAATTTCCATAGTTTAAAAAGAAAAAAAAAATAATGAAGATTATAACATTTAAGCAAAGATTTTTGTATCTTTGGTTTGAATGGTAATACCAAGTGAAGGGCTGTTGGAAGGGATCTTACAAACAGGAATTCAGTGGGAATCTTACCAGTTACACAACGGTGGGTAAAATGATTTTCTAAGAAAAATAGTGCAATTGACAATGTTACGTCATTTTTGTCTAGTTTAAGTCATTTTTTTACAGTTTGTACATATCTTTCTGCTTCGCTGTTAGACAATGGGTGGTATGGTAGAATAAGTGTATGTTTAATTCCCTTTAAGTTTTTAAATAATCTCGAAATTCATGGTTTTTGAATGCAGTTCCATTGTCACTGACCAATTTTACAGGTAATCCAATTATAGCAAAAATTCCCCGCAATACTCTAATAGTTAACGTACTATCACAGGGTTCATACTCATTTTCAAAAAGTCTCCCAAGTTATTTTCCAGGATCAATAATTTTTTCATATCAACAAGTAACAACATTTTTAAAACCAGTATCTCAAAAGTGAAAGGTATTTTGAAAAGTAAAGTTATACACTATCATATATAATATACAAATACTTTTCCATTTACCTTAGTTGTATAAAATTTTAAACTGTCTTCAAACACCAGTATTTGTCCAAAAATCTGCTGAACCATTTGTGCACATACACATGTCTCAAAAAAGAAAAGTTTTATAAACTTATTGCTGTATAATTTATAATAAATTACTTATTTTAAAAAATTAAATCCTCTGACAGAAAAATTGTCATTTCAGAATTAACAAAATCTTTAATGAATGAAACAATGGGTTCTCATCAAGCAAAATGTCTACTGATGATTAATTATCTCACAAAAAAAACCTAGTCTATATTGACTAACTTTGCTACTTACCAACTTTATTTTTTTCCAAGTTTGCCAATTGCTTCATTAATTTTTTTATGTTTGAATAGTTACTTCTTTGATCTTAGTTTGATTTCATGATAAAAATGCATGCAAATAGCAGCCGATTGCTTGCTTTTTCTAAAATAACTAATTGTTTTGCTAGGTTTTCCCCTGAGATTTTGCAACCAAAAATTTTCCCCTGAGATTTCCTTGATTCCTAGTTTCATCTGAGGAGTATGAACCCTGTATCAATATTGTGTGCCACCTGTATCTCTAACCATCTATATTATAATAATGCTTCATAAACAGTTATGGGCAGACCGTTTTGCTTTTTATATACCAAGCAGCCATTTTTACTTAAAATTATTTTTTAGAATAAAACTGCATAAAAGTTACATTTTTAAAAAGATAAATTTTGTTTGAACAATGTTTGAGAAGTGTTACATTCAAATATATATATATATATATATATAAATATTCTGAGATAACTTTAGTTGAAATTATGTTGAGGGCCCAATATCTCATTCCATAAAAGTAAACAAACACAAGAGATTAGTTCATCATGAGTGATAAAAATATTAACCCATGAAGGTAATCATTCACACAACAAGTTCTCCAGTGATGAGTTTTGCTGCGCTGTTTGGTCTAAAAAAAAAAAAAATTAATAAGCCAATCAAAGTTTAGTTTATTTCTGTTAGGTGAAGTGTTATACAATTCAACTTCCTTCACAATCTTTTCTTGATGAAGTTAAATGTAAACAAATACAACTCGTTATAATTTTCATTGAATTAAATTTCAAAATGAATCATCAGTTTGCATTCAAAACCGTAATTTAATATGCATTTATTAAATAAATAACATCATTAAAAATGGTAAATAATATAGCAGCCAACTGAAATAATACAAAACAATAATTTAGATAATCTGGTATAATTTATTAAACACATAACATCAGATTGATGTCTTTTAGCCACAATATTTACGATGGTAGTTTTAGTTTCGGCTGTATGTTATCTCTGCCGGAATGAATATGAGATACATATTCTAATCATATACTATATCTATGAATATAATATACATATCTATATCCTATTAGGTACAGATGTTCTAGATGCACTGGGGTTTCTTTCTGGCACCAAAATTGTGATTTTTGCCTGGCGTGGCAACTCTTGAGATTTGAACTGGCATCTATAGCTGAATCAGTTATATTCTTGACACTGTGTATGTTTCATAATAAATTAAACATTGTGTGTGTTTTATAATAAAATTGTGCGTGTTCTATAATAAAATAAACTGTTTCATAATAAAATAAAACTAACATGCTGTTTTTGCAGGCTAGGTTTAACATATATATGAAAACGGGAGTTTTCTCACCAAAATAGCTCAAAAACAAAAATCGTACCAACACTGTCGCGTCTTCGACATCTGTTCCTTATATTATACAGTTATATATATATAAATGCTTCTTCAATTGCCTTTAATATTTCTATTACATAATATTAACTATAGCGTTACAATATAAAAAGAAAAAAATGGTTACTGTAATTAGTATTATAGGCATCATAGTTGGCGCAGTGTATTTACCTGGCACAGATCTTAAAAGTCAGTAGAAATTAAGCATAAATGCCGAAGTCAGTGAATTATACAGTTATGAAAACTACTGAATTGTATCAAGAAATGAGAGCAAAGAGAAACAAAATCAGACAGAGATCGGTATCAAGAAGAAAAATTGATATTTTAATCAGATGGCTCACCGAGAGTCAAAAGTGGGCGACACCAACATCAAATATTGTTTAACCCTCTGACAGTCTTGCAAAAAGGCAAATCTGTAATTTTTTTTCCCCTGCATTTTGTTTTAAATGCTAAAAAAACTAATTTTTCAACATTGAATATAAAAAACTTAATTACAAATATGAATGTAATATTGAGAGCTTATTTCATTGCTCAGCTCATTAAAAATGCATTAAATAAATAGAATTTTATTACTTTAAATAATGCTTATATTGCAGTGAAACCTGGAGCTTAGTGAACATATTAACATGGGCTTGTCAGTGAGAGGGTTAAAGGGAATTTGGCTATCATAAGTGGCTCCCAAATGTTCTATGTTTTACAAACCATACTCGCTAGAATACGTCAATTAGTATGCAGCCCAATTATGGCAGGTTATTAAAAACAATTAGATGAGAAATTCTAATCTTCTGTAATTGAGCATACAGACAAGAAAAGCACGAAACAAAAAAGATATTAGCAACAATATGATATAATGTAAATATGGATATCATTAAGGGCTTTTCACAAAAAACACTTCATTGCACCAAATCGAACTAGCTAAAATACGGCAATTGACAGTGAACCCAATTATGAAAGATCACCTAATAGTCTCTAAAATCACAGCATAACTGATTAGGAAGCGAACATGAATGCCTAACTGAGTTAAGTGGTTTTTGTCCAGAAAGATGAAATACATAACAATAAAAAAATATACGAAGAGCTGCTATGATCACAAAAAGTTCTTGATTTATTCATCAGAATTTTCCAATTTGGCAAAAGATTAAGTAAATTAAATTATGAATAAAAGTAACATGTTGCAATGCTTAACATATATTTAAGAGAGACCAAACTGGTTACCAAAGGCAGCTATTTGTTTAGTATAAGAATGCACCACTACTAAAAAATATTTACCTTCAAAAGGACCAGCTTAATCTATATGTATTTTTTCACTAGGCAATTCTGATTCCCATTTCAAAAGGTTTCATTTTAGGGTTATGCCTAACAAACATTTGGCATCTATTAGAAGAATTTACCATTTGGTCAACTAATTTATCCATATTAGGCCTACCAGATTACACCTTGAGCTTTAGCTTTCATGCTAGATATACCCTGATGAACCGAGTGTTGTAATTTAAAACACATATTCGCGACTTTCATTTAGTATAATTACTGTATGTTCCCTTAAGAAACAATTTTTTAAGCACAAGATTTCATCACACCTATGAATGTAACATTAGTATTTCTCTGAGCTAATCATTTATGGCCACCCATATAAAACACATTCTAAAATTTGCTTTGCTACAGGATTTTCAATTGTCCACTTTCAAATAGCTTTAGGAGTAACAGGCCAATCATCACTATTTGAAACAAACATTGCTTCAGATAGGTTAAACACTTCATTTATGGTTTCTGGGAGAGGTATCTGCTTATGCATCAGCATTTTTATTATTTTTACCTTTGTGATACTCAATAGTATAATTATATCCTGTTAATATTAGTGACCGTCTCAGCATTCCAGGTGATAATGTATTAGGTACCCTTTATAACAGGATCAAATAATTTAACTAAAGTTTTAAGATCTTAGTATTTTAAACAGTTTACCAACTAAATATTGGTAAAATTTTGCAACTTCAAATATTACAGATAAAGCTTCTTTATCTACCATTGCATAGTTTCTTTCAGTTTTATTCATTGCTGTAGATGCAAAAGCTGTTGGTTTTTTCCATTACACTCAACAATATGATTTAAAACATATGCAATGTTATATATAGAAGCATCAAAGTTTAAAACATCTTTGTTAACATTATACAAATCTAAAACAGCAGTTTTAGATTTGTTTAACTTTTTGTTGTTAACCATTTGTTAAACATTTGTTTAACTTTTTGAAATGCTTTTTCACCCATTTTTTATCATGACCACTTCATATCATTATCTAATAATCTATGTAAAGACTCAAATACAGAGCCGTCCTTAGCGAAAGCGAGGCCGGGTGCAAGAACTTTTGCGAGGCACTTCACTTCCAAACTATAGTTAATCCCTCAAATTCCCACCAATATTGATCATTTAGCTGTTTTTTTAATCAACTACCTGAAATTTCGAATAGTAATTTTTGCTTTAATTAGTGGCAGACGTTCCGTAATTAAATAAAGTGAAGATAACTATTTGAAAACTCTGTAGATATTTTGAATAAAAACATCTGCTAAATTGGTAAAACTACTTCCCACAATACAATCGCCTTTTGAAAAGCTCGCATGACATGACATACAGAGTGGCGCACGAAGGATTCAACATTTTCTTGACGGTGGGGGGGGGGGGGCTATTTTGTTTTAGTAGAGGCTTATACGACTCGGGCCAATTTCCTTTGCTCGGACTATTCTTTTTTTCTGCAGATTTGGTACCGCGCCGGTATTTCCTTCTTGACGTGTCATGATGAAGCGGCAATTCAGGGACGTAGCTTTAGGGGGGGAGGGGGGGTAGCCACCCCTCCCAATAAGTTCAAGTAGTGGGGCGCCACAGAAGGTTTAAGGGCGCCGTTAGGCTCCCATGAAGAAAGTGTTTATTAATAGTAATAAGTAATTATACAAGCACTTTACTTTAAATCCTAAATTAGAAAGTAAGTTACTTTTAACATACAAAATGTACATAAGGCATTTAATTTTAGATTTGTAACTATTTCTGTCCCACAATTGCGGGACGGCAAATGTAATTTGATCCTGATTCGACAATTATTTCCTTCTTATCTTAGTAGTTGTTGGCTACCCTGTGAGGTAAAAAGAAAGTGTGAAGAAGTGGAACTGACTGGTGGGGGTTAGAACAGTTCTCCAATATGTTCAAATAGTAGCGTGCCACAGAAGGTTTAAGGGCGCGGTCAAGCTCCCATAAGAGAGTGTTTAAATAGTAGTTACAAGTAATTATACAGGCGAACAGGCGCTTTATTTTAAATGTTAAATTACAAAGTAAGTTACTTTTAACATACAACATTTGTATAAGACATTTAATTTTAGAACTGTTACTGCCTCTATTCCCTAACGAAAAGAATTTATACATGCGGAAGAGAAAATTCTGAAAACAGGAATTGTAATCATTTGCGGAACAGTAAATTTAATTCGATCCTTAGAAGTACAATCATTTCGTTCGTACCTTTGACAGTAGGGAAAAAGTGCAAAGAAGTGGAAACAACTGTAAGGGGTTAGAACGGTTCTGCAATACTTTCAAAGAGTAGGGCGCCACAGAAGGTTTATGGGCGCTGTCAGGCACCCATAAAGAAAGGGTTTAAATAGTAGTTACAAGTAATTATACAAGAACATTATTTTAAATGTTAAATTACAAAGTAAGCTACTTTTAACATACAACATTTGTATAAGATATTTAATTTTAGAACTATTACTACCTTTATTCCCTAACAAAAACAATTTATACCTGTAGAAGAAAAAATTCTGAAAACAGGAATTGCAATCAATTGCAGGGCAGTAGTGTAATTCGATCCTTATAAATACAATTATTTCCTTATCTTAGTAGTTGTTGGTCACCTTTGGTAATCGAAAGATTGAAAGGAAGTGTAAAGAAATGAAAGAGACTGGAGAGGTTTAACAGAATGGCTCAGAGAGGGTAGGGGTGGTCTAGAGGTCTCCACGGGCTGAAATTTCTAGGGTGCGACCCGCAAAGGCATGAACGAAAGTTATCTTGGTCCTGCCCAGTTCGTTTTAATGTTATTACGTTTGACACATTCATAAAATCATTATCAGCTGTTTGCATATAGAATTTCATATATTTTTAATCAGTTCTCTAAGAATCAAAGAGTATTGTAATTTTTCTGTAAAAATTAAAACTGATATTTTAAACAAGCTTCCGAGACGCACAAGTTAGAGATCTGCACGGCACGGGCTTAACATGTTTCTGCAGACTTGGGCCGGATCGGGCCAGACTTCTTTTTTCCGGACCAAGCTGTGTCTGGACGTCATTCTTCCTAGAAGTCTGCATGGACCGAAATTTGCAGGCCAGTGTAAAAAAAGAAAATTGGGCCCGGCACAACAATTTTTGCGAAAAATGCATATATTTTTAAATGGCTATTATTCTACAATTAAAATCCATTTTTAATGATTAGTACATACTGTTTGTTATAAGCAAAAAAAAAATGTAAGTACAAGTAAAACCTGTGAAATAGAAACAGTCTATGATGGAAACCTTTCTTAAACAGAGAAATGTCTTGATCCGTTCAAAAAGAATATAATACATACAGTAGCCGAGGTACTTGCTAAGATTGGAACCTGCCTATAACGGATTTTTCTTCTCTTACTGAATCTTCACTTGAGTGTATTAGTCTAAGTCAATTTTTTTAATCAGTCTAAGTGGTCATAAATATTGTTGATATTTTGCATTCCATGCATTTTGAAATAATCCGAAAATAAAATCTATACATAAGTAAGTGTGTGTTTTTTGAATACATAAGTGTAATTTTAATTTTAGGTTAATGTTTCTTCAGAAATATCGGTATGTTTTGTAGAAATTCAGTCGGGCCAGGCCGGTCCGGGCACGAGCCGAACTTTTTGCTTTTATATCGGGCCGGGCCAAAAGAAATTTTTGAACGGGTCGGGCCGAACTTTTTGCTTTTATACCGGGCCGTGCCAAAAGAAATTTTTGAATGGGTCGGGCCGAACTTTTTGCTTTTATGCCGGACCGAGCTTTTTGTTTTTATGCCGGGCCTGGGTCTGGAAATTTCGGTACCGGCAAACTTCTACCACGGCTGATGACAATGTGGCTGGAGAGAGAGGGTATGGGGAGAAAATTAAAATTATAAAAGGGCGCCATTGTCAGGTCCTCCCCCCCAATAAAAATTTCAAGCTACGCCCCTGAGCGGCATTTCATTTTTTTCTTTGGTATATTAGTGATTTTGAACCGTAGTTAAAAAGAGAGAGAGAAAGAACCTCCTCCTACTTACTTCTTAATCGCCGAATTTCCGCAGAGTGGTGTGATAGGTGCTGTTCAACTGGAAATTTTGTCTACTTTTCGAATTTGAAAAAAAAATTTCAAACCGGTCATCTACATATTGAAAATTGTATTGACTTTGGATTTTCCAGTGGTAACACCTGCTTTTGACACCATTTTTTAGTTCCTTTAATCAAGGTAGCCCGTAAAATGGCACCGATTTTATACTTTTTCTTAAATCTTCATAGAGTTAGTTAGATGAGGAAAAGTTTCAGGATGCTAATGTCAACTCATATGATGAAATTTTATTTATTATTTTCCACAAAATTATGCGATTGATTTTTTTTAATGCGATACAGTACATAGACGCAAAGATATTTCAGAAATATTTTTTCAATTAAAAAAAAATAATTATGAAAATTATTAATACAATTATATTAAAAAATGTATGAATTATGATCGGCATTAGGATATGTAAGTTTTTTAACTCATTCCAATCATTAATCATTAGTTTGCAAGTTATAGATTTTAACTCTACGAAGATTTAAGAAAAAGTATATAAACAGAATTTTTTGTCGTGCAGCCTTGATTAAAAAAACTCAAATATTATGTCAAAAGTGGGTATTACCATTTAAAAAATTAAAATTGGCACAATTTTTAATATGTAGATGACATTTATTTCAAAATTTACATTCATATTCAGACAGTAGACAAAATTCTAAGTCGAAAGGTATCTCTTGCATCTTTCCGCAACAATTTCGCCGTTAAAACGTATGGGCTGTTCTCTCTTTCTCTTTTCTGACAACAGCAACATTTGTTAACGGCATCTTTAGAAATTTATTTTGGCTTAATAAATAAAAGAGAAATATTTCTTTTTGAACTACTTTTTTTCCTTTATATAGTTTTAAAATTATGACTTTTTTAATCACCATTTTCTTTCCTTTCTGTATAAACAACTATTTAATTTTAATGAGTCTTCATTTGAATGTAATTTTCTTATGGGATCATTAATACTATAATTCCGTATACCAGGGCTTGCGGTCATATAATCTGAAAAGTTTTCTACTTTAAAATATTTGATTAAATAGGAATGCAATATTCTTTTAAAGAATTTTAATTTTAGGATAATGCTCGCTAACAAATATTGGAATTTTTTGTAGGAATTGAGCAGGGTCAGGGTAGCTTTCTCTTAGACCGGGCTGGATCTGGATCTAAAAATTTCGGCCCATACAAATCTCGAGTATATTTACATGACATTCGTGAGCAGGCAATCAGTAATCAACCAAAAATATATGAAAATTATGCAAAATCAAGAAACTTTTTAAACAATTTGGTGGAGAAAATTGTTAATTCCTTTCTGATAATTTAAACAGAAACATAAATCAAAGATCATGGCTAAAATATTTATGTATTTGACTACGGTGGAACATACACGTTCTACGAACCGATACCATGGGTATCGAATATTTTTGTAATTGTTTTGTAATACTAGTACAAAAATTTTTCTTTGTGATAGATTTCTCTTGAAATTGTCGTAGAAGTGTACGGCATATATATATATATATATATATATATATAAAACTTTAAGTAAAATTTAACCATTGAAACATAAGAAACTGACCACATACACTGAAATCCCGATACCAAAGAGCCCTGTCAATTTACAAATTAAAATTGTAGACCTAATAAAAGTAACATTATTAATTCAAATTAAGAAGAAGAAAAAAAAAAATTAAATAAATAGAAAATAAGGAATGAAATATAAACCACACGAGTATATACACAAATAAAAGCTTATAAAGTAATTTACTTTTTCAAGGGCAAGAAAATCACATTTATAAGCAAAGAACGATTGTTTTCTGTATATGACACCAGCTTTTGCTAAATATAGTGCCATATCTTGCCCGAACAATCGCTGAAACAATATTGAATAACAAGACCTTTACAATGGAATATTATAAATTATACATACAATTTGAAAAGGAGTGTGAAAAAGAATTAAAAAAATTAAAAAATATATATATTACTTATATTGATAATATCCCAAGATATTTAGTATATTGTGAGCACATGTACAAAGTTGTATCCAAAAGAACAGGTTAAATTCACAGTTAAATAGAGAATCCTTCAGATCATAAATTGTAACCTACAGTTACAGTTATTTTTATTTAACTAAATAGATTACAACATTTAAAAAAAATGTAGAAAAAAAATTATGATATACATATAAATAAAAACCATTAATTATTTTATTTTAATTTTAATTTAATAAATTAAAATATATAATATTACTTGATAATTTGAAAGTATTTCATAGATATTATTACCTCCATACTAAATTTCCAAGTTTTAATATTTTAAATAAGCTATACTACTGCTATCTATTGTAAAAATATTAGACTATTTTAGCATACTATCAAATACATTGCTGCTGACATCTGGTGTACAGATATTCTACTAAAACTTTAATATTGTATGTATAATTACTTATATGCAGCTGTAATGTAGTGTAAATATATTATTTTTACTAGTTAATATTAATGATATATATAGAGAATAAGAGTTACTAGTATAATATAATTTATATTTTAACTAACCCATTTAAAATATATCTTAATTTAACCCAAACATTAATGTAGAATCCATATGATGCTTTCATTTTATAAATTAGTATTATACTTAGAAATAACATAGATTATTCAATATGGTAATGCACTTATTATAATTTAAATCCAGCTATTTAAATAATATCTACCATATATATATATATATATATATATATTTAAATGGTTCTACGAATAAAATAAAATAGAATATTCACCAGGTGCAGCAATTTCTAATAAAAAAAAGAAAATCGTAATCAAAGAATTAATCGATCAAATTACTCGATGAGTCCACTTCATATTATGACAGTAATGAATGTGATAAAGATAAAAATTTTGACCAGTAAAATCTACTCTTTCTTTAATTGTAACTTCTCAGAAGTTTTTGATTTAATTAGTAAATATTAAACAGGTTAATATTTTTGATTTAGAGAATTTAAAAATAGGAAAAAATGTAGGTAAAAATAAATATTTCCCAATTTTTGTTTTGTTTCTAAGAATCTTTAAAAATTTAACCTTTCATAGTTTTGGAGACTTTAAATCTTTAGTTTAATCTTGGAGTTTGGGGACGGGGTTTTAGCTCCCTGGCATCACCGTCGTGTTTACGGGAAAAGACATGGTGGTGTTTATGGGAAAGCGAGTGGACAGGACATCGATATTCATATAATAAAATGAAAAACTTGATTACGCAATACACAAGAAGGAAAGCAAATCTGTGTTGTTACATTACAAATAGTCATTAAAATAATAGTGATCAGTTTGTCAGAATCATCGTCAGCACCGGCCTCTTAAGAATTAGCATTTAGATGATGCGACTGTCCAGATTTGTTATGCGCCTGGTTCTGTCTAGGTTAGAATATAACAATGCTTATAGGTTGAATATAAGCTACAAACAATCTATTTTTGAGTGTTCACAAATTGCACCGAATTGATAAAACATTTTACATTTCATAAATGAGCATGTTTCCACATATAAATTTTTTTATGAAACAAAATAAATAATAAATATTTTTCCCGGACGCGAGGCCTTCTTAGGCGCGAGGCCCTGTGCGGCCGCACCTGTCGCACACCCCTAAGGACGGCCCTGCTCAAATACATCTTAGGCACTGAAATATTAGGCAGAAAAGTTCTAAAGTAGGAAATTAATCCCAAAAACAAATGCAATTGTGACATATAAGTAGGAAAATGAGCATTTATTATAGCATCTACCATTTCTGAAATAGGTTTAATTCTTTCCTGATAAATTTTATGGCCTAAATAGCTAACTTTAGAAACCATAAATTTGAATTTTTCCTTATTTCCTTTTACTAACTGACCTGCCTGGTGTTGCCCAGGTCCGTTACAATAACCTTAAATATACAAAAAATCAGTGTTGAAAGATTTTATATTTTTAAACGAAAATGTTCAAATGATCTTAATGTTGGGGGGGGGGGGAGGGGGGGGCTCTATTGCCTTCAGCAGAATACACCCTCAAATTTGTATGATTTTATACTTTTAAATGAAAATATTTCCAAATGAATATAGAGTGAGGCCTTACGTACACCAGGCATTCTATGCATGCTCTGTTTGGTTTCGATTTTATATTTTTAAACAAAAATCTTTCTAAACAAATCTAATGTCGAGAGCCCCACTAACTTCAGCAGCATCCACTCTTGAATTTGTATGATTTTATAATTTTAAACAAAAAACTATTCAAACAAACTAAGGGGCGCCCCATTATAGTGAATGCCGATTTCATTTCTGACATTTAGATATATTAAACTTTCAATTCTGATCAAAACCTAAATAATAAATGTGAATATGATAAAATTGAAAGATGTGTTTCTGACGCAACTCAAAATGACATCTGAGAAGGCACAAAGAGAAAATAAAAAAAATCTGGCGAACTCGTGAAGGGCCATCTAGAAAATAATTTTTATGAAACAGTAAATATTAATATATTTTTTAAAACCTAAGACATCATTGAAACCAGAAAAGTTCCAAGAGATTGAAAACAGATTCCTTTTAATAATGTGAAAATTGCAGCAAAACGCTAAAAATGAGATTAAAAAAAATCAATAAAACTTCAAAAATTGCAGAGGACAAAATTTATTATAATGAGCTAAAACCGGATTCCTTTTATAAATGTCAAAAAATCGCCCATGAATGGTGAAAAAGTGTAATGGGCTAAATGATTGATACAGGATTCCTTTTACTAATGTAAAAAAAAAAAATGTCAACAAAATGAAAAAAAAAATTGTATTACAAAATTGTAAAAACACAGAGAACAAAGTTTACTACAGTGTGCTACAAGATTGAAGCAGGATTTCTTACACTAATTTGGAAAAATGGCAACAATATGGGAAAATACACTAAAAATTGCAAAAAATTCAAAAATCACAAAGTACAAAATTCCCTATAGTGAACTAAAACTTTTGTGAATGTCAAAAAATCGCCTCGGAATGGGAAAAAAAAAAAAACCCGCAAAAAACTGCATTAAAAAAACAATAAAAATTCAAAAATTGATTATTCAAAGAAAGTTATTATGACAATCTGAATTATAACAGATTTAATTAAATATTAATTTTAAATTAAATGCTTAAATAACTAAAGCTTTTTAAATTTACTTTTTACAAGAATATTGTACTTTATTGTTTACAAGCTTAAGGAATTAAACTTATACAAACATTTATTTAAAGCCTTTTCATTTATTTAATAGGCAAAATATCTTTAGAAACAATTTTTTTGCAAATTATGTTCATCTTAGATTTTAATATATATTTTCAAATTATTAGGATAAAGATTTCTGTCAACGATTTAGTTTAAAAAAAAAAAAAAAGGACATATGATTTAAATCATGATTTTTAAATATCTTAAGATCTGATTAAAATCTTTGATGCCCTACTATACGAGTATATATTTAGAAGAAAAAAAGGTGAATTTTTCTTCAGATTAGCAGTATACCAGATTATCACTGTAAGAACAGAAACAAGACTGCTCTTGCAGCAATATCCTGCTTTATCCTTAGCCGAAGGAAAGCTTTAAAAATGGATAGCTTTATATAATATGATTAAGTTTAATTGCTACTTTATTTTTAAATTCGAAAAAAAAAATCCATAAAATACTTCTGGGTAATCCTGGGTAATACAGGAATTCAATCAGAAATACAAGAAAGAAAGAATCTTTATGAATTAAATACTTTTCCTGAATAATTTGGTGTAAAAAATTATGTTATTTAACAAATGCAATTTTTTTTTGTTTTCAATGTTAAACAGAAAAAAAAAATGTTTCCCCAAAGTAAAATACAAACCATTTTCCAATTAGTTAAAATGGTAAAGGATCCCAAGTTAAAAACTAAAATATCTATTAATCATATTTACCATGATTAGATGTGATTTCTGTGTTAGCATAACTAGGTTCTACAGATTCTTCACGGATTTGTGCAAGCTCTGCATAATGTACAGACGGGCTGACAGGTGTAGTTGGAGAAGGCTCAACTGAAGAGGACGGGGGAGACAATGTTTGTGGTGCACTTCCACCTGAAGAAGGCCGTGGCCATGTACCACAATTGCTATTACTGGTTTTACTGTGAGCAATCTCTGAATATGCGACAGTTACAGCTAAAATTGTAACAAAACAGAGAATAAATGATTAAATGTCAAATAAAGACATGTTGCAAGACATTGCAATGAAAATTAATAATATTAAACATGAATGAGGATGGATTCAACAAATAAATACCAAAATATGCACTTTCCTACTCACTAATACCCTGTTGTGAAAAGTAATTTTAAATAAACTGATGTCAGAAATGTTAAATAAATATTACCAAAACAGAATTGTAAACTTGTAATATTTTGAAAACAATTGATCTAAAGTAGCTTAAAAAATTGCTAAGAATCTTAAGAGGACATACAAAATGTAAATATTCTTCAATGAAAATTGTTTTTCATTCTTTCTAGAACTTGTAGCAAACACCACAAAACATAAATATCAGGTTGAGTAAAAAGTTTTCCGCCAAAAATTTTTTTTTTGTAAATTGATAAATACATACGAAATCATCAAAGCTAATGAAGATAGTAATCTCCGTTTAAATCAACAACCGTTTACCGACATTTTGGCAACATTTCAATCCCTTCTGCGAAAAATTGTGGCGTGCACGAGACCAGAAAGAGATCGACCTCATTTATGACCTCCTCATTTGAATAGAAGATTGTGCCATCAAGATGCAGCTGCAGATGTGAAAAGAGATAGAACTCTGAAGGGGCCATGTCGAGGCTGTATGGAGGATGTTGCCTCAAATCCCACTCCAGCTTGTAGAGCGTCCAGCCGGTTATCATACTAACGTGTGGCCGAGCATTATTTTAATGAAAGAGAACCACCTTCCCTCTGAACTCGTTTCTTCTTTTTTCGCGAATGGTATCGCAAACTTTGATTAGCATGTTGCGGTATATTGCACTGTTGATATTTTGTCTGCTTTTCATGTACTCTTTGTACAGAATTCCAGGACAACCCCACTAGATGCAGAGGGGCACTTCCTTGTTAGTTAAGGCACGTCTTGCAACCGAGTCAGCTGATTCCCCAAGTTCTAACCACCTTCCTTTATGGCTTGTATTGTTGTAGTACACCCATTTTTCATCACAGGCCACAATTCTGTCCAGAATGTTCTCTTTCCTTTGATCTCTGAGCAGAGCCAAACAACAGTTTTTTCTCCTGTGCTTGGTCCGAAGACTATCCTCTGGATTTATAGGATGATCATTTGTCCTATTATTACTTATGGTTCCATTGTGTGGCGGTCTAGGACAAGGCTGGATTCAGCTAAAAAAGAATTAAACAAGCTTCAGCGGATGGTCTGTATTGCTATGACTGGCTGTATCAGAACCACTCCTACATCTTCCCTTGAGCTTCTGCTTGGGCTGTATCCTCTCAATATGTGTATGGAAGCTGAGGCTATCATATGCATGAGGAGGCTTAAGTATTTAGGTCACTGGAAGTCCTATTCAGACTATTTGTCTTGGAAAAATTTTGATGGTGATGTTCTTGGGTATCCTCTTTTTGGTATGCCTAGTGATGGCATGCCTGTAAAGTATGCCTTTGATAAACCTTTCAAACTCTGTTGCCCTCACGTGGTGATTGGGATTCGGTTCCTACCCATATTGGTAGGAAGTGCTCTATTTGGTATACGGATGGCTCAAAGATGAACAAGAACACTGGTGCTGGTGTCTGTTGCCCTGGTGATGGCATTAAGTACTCGTGTTCTTTGGGCAATTTTTCTACTGTCTTTCAGGCTGAAGTCTTTGCCATTCTGATGTGCTGCAGAATTTATTTAGACATTGGCTGTAGGAAAAGATGTGTTCACATTTGTTCTGATAGTCAAGCGGCATTACTTGCTTTGAGTAAAACTGTTATTTCCTCCTATATAGTTTGGGAATGTTATATTTACTATGCCAACTGGCAATTGACAACAGGGTCACTCTCTACTGGGTACCTGGGCATTCAGGTGTTTCTGGTAATGAGTTGGCTGATGAATTGGCAAGGAAGGGATCTGCTACCCCTTTTGCTGGTCCAGAACCAGCTATTGGAATTTCAAGTAATCTTATTAGGACTACTGCCTTTAAGATCTTTAGAAAGAACCAGTATTATGACTGGCGTAACATTAAAGGACAGCGGCAAGCAAAGGAGCTTAACCGTGGTTGTCCTAGTGTTAGGCATAAGGAACTTTTAATGCTGAGTAGGAATGGCATTAGGAAAGCCATTGGTCTTTTAACGGGGCATTGCCCTTTGAAAAGGCACCTTACAGTTATGGGTGTAAAAAATAATCCAATGTGTAGGGGTTGCCATTATATGGAGGAAACGACCATGCATGTTTTATGTGAGTGTGAGGGGTTTTCTGCCTATAGATTTGAGCACCTTGGTCGCCATATAATTGAACCTTGGGAGCTTTATGACATTCCTTTGAGATGTCTGCTGAATTTTGCTTCAGCTACTGGCCTTTTTTAGGACTATTTTCTGGGGTTAGTACAATAGACCTCTGGTCGCAGTGCTAGGTTCTTCGAACCCCCCATCTTTAAGTCTAAGTCTAAGTCTAACTGCTCACAATCAATTTCAATAGGACGGTTGGAACTTGGTTCATCTTCACTGCCGAAATTTCCAGCTTTAAACTACCAAAACCAAACTTTGACTGTATCATAAGAAACAGTATTGATTCCTAAACTTTCACACATCTTTCTGTGGCATTCAGTCGCACTGAGTTTTTTACAGAACTCATAGTAAATAATCGTTCTGATCTGCTGACTTGATAGCTATATTTTAAACACTTTTTTGAAGCACAAGATAAAAAAAATTTAACAAACAAATTACACAGTCATATAGGCCCTGTGCTCTGCTTTTGAATGCAACAATTGGTTGGCTGAAAAGTTAATAACCGCACGAATGACAGCTGTTTGCGCGAAGGCATCTCCCCTTGGCGAAAAACTTTTTACTCAACGTAATATAATTTGGAAGGGCATGGTAACTATGTTTTGTACATTTAAATTATATCTACTAGTATATTTTGTACTGCAAAGAACGGTTTTAAAAATATGGCAATGAAGCACAAAAATAATTCAGTACTTTGTCTTTAAGAGCTAAGAGTTGGGTTGATTTATGACGGCCTATTATCTACACGAGGGATATAGGCCCAAGAGGGAGTGCCTTCCGTGGGGGTCTTTCTATGGGATCCTAACCCATATTTACAGCAAAGTTCGAAGAAAACCATGGAAAACTCCGAACGGTTAGGTTGACGAGCGCGACATGTGTTTAAACCCAGCACCTCCCATCTACCAGCTTTGAGAGCAGAACCTCTCAGCCACTGGTGGGGCTTAAGAGCTAAGCATTATAAGATTTGTCAATATGTTCCTCTACTTAAATATTATCAATTTCTAATCAGGCCAAATAAAGCCCTTTTTTTTTTTCAAAAACTGGTAACATGAAAGGAATATAAATCATTAAATAGTCAAATTATCATTAAAGTTATTAAAAGCTTTTTAATTATTGTTGTCGTAAAAATTTTGAAGTAAAATTTTCTAATAAGTAAACCCACTACATAAATGACAATTATCCCACTATCTATTAAAACAAATGTAAGAAAGACCTTGAGACAAGGGGAGGTCTCTCTCCAATACGTTAAATTACAGTATGGAACCATTTATCCAGAAACCAGTTAACCGGAAAACCAGTTATCCAGAATGATATTTCCAATTGTCCGATTTCAAAATCTTTTCTGTAAAAATGTGCCATATGGTGCCAGTTTGACAAGTGCATTGATTGCTTGAAACATTACTTCAAGATGAATGGTATAACTTGATGCCAACATCTAAGATTTGAAATTGAAGCATCTTTAGTTAGATATTAGACATTTTGATTTTTTTGCAGAGAAATTTTTATTTCCAACATTTTTTCACAAATTGCCTTCTTTCAAAATCTGATTAATCTTTGATTTTGTTTGCATCTGATTCTTAATATGAGTAATCTAATAATTAATTTGAAATCTAAAACAATGTCACAACCGCAAATATTCTACAAATCTGATCAAACAGATGTTATAAATTTAATATTTTAAGTTGCTATGCCCAACCAGTTATCCAGAAAAACCAGTTATCCGGAATACGTCTGACCATAACCATTCCGGATAAATGGTTCTGTACTGTAGTACAAATGATTTATTTTTTTCCAATAAAATAATTATTAGAATTAGACATAATGTTGTTATACGAAATGAAGGTTATTAATAATTACGAAATAATTGTGCACTTATGATTTTTAGCTTTGTATATAGCACCTGTTCCTCATTTTAATCTAAACAAAACAATACACAGAAAATTTCTTAATAGGTTTAGAAGTGTTAGCTATGTAATTTAATAAAACAGATAGAAAAAAAACTGTTGGTAGCGTTCATTTCTTTTCTATTTTTTGCAATCCTATCTCTTGAAAATTGCTTTATATCTTTTTCTGAGAAAAGTAAAAATTAGTGTTTTTAAAGATTTTTTTATTTAAAATTTTTTTAAACTAAATAAAAATTCAGGACAAGTTTCTTCCAGCCACATTCCTGCTATATTTTCTTGTGTACTTGTCAATTTTTTACAAAATATTTGGAATACATTTTTGCAGCCTTAAGAGCAATATGCATTTCATGTCATCTATATATATAAATGAAAGTCCTGATTGGGGAGAACATCAACGCACAGCCCAAACCACTGAACCTAGAAACATGAAAATTGCCCAAAGGGAAAATACTTCTTGGGGTGTAAAGACATACTAAGAAAGGATTTTCAAAAACTCTACCCCAAAGAGGGATAAAAAAGGGAACAAACTTTAAAAAAATTCCTTAAAAATCGAGCATATAGTTCTGAGTCAAATAATAACATGTTTACATGTTAACATGTAATAACAGGAGCGGGGGGGGCTTAAACTGGGGCTAAAAATTAAAAATTTGGCATGGTAGATATTTACTTATAAAATGTAAATGCTCTCTAAGAACTGTTTCTCAAACATTTGAAATTGAAAAAGGTGAAATGAGCAAAAAGCATTCTAAATTACAATTTCTATGGAAATTGTGAAACTACCAAACAGATTTCACACATAATGGTGGCAAATTTATGGTGACAGCTCCTGCTCTAACATAGGCTATATTTTATGTTGGTGTCACTACTCCAGAGGGGTACAATAGTGAAAAATGTTCCAAAATTGCAATTTTTGTGGTACTGAAGGGGTTAGAAACTTGAAATTTGGAAAGGTAGTTACTCATAAGATAACTACATAAGTTCTCTAAGAACAGTTTCTGAAAAATTTGAAATTTAAAAGTGTTCTAAATTATGATTTCAAATCAAAATATAAGAGCGTGAAAGCTCTAAAAGCGTTCTAATTTACAATTTATTTGGAACTGTTGGGGCTAGAAACTTGAAATTTGGCATGGCTGTTACTCTAAAGATGTAAATGCTTGCCCAGAACAGTTTTCTAAAAATGCAAAGTTTAAAAGGGTGCAGGAGCAAAAAAATTTCAAAAATTGCGATTTACCTGGTACAGTTGGTAGAAGATTGGTATTTGGCATAGTGAATATTTTTAAAATGCAAATGTTCATTAAGGACAGTTTCTAAATAATTTGAAATTTAAAAGGTGAAATAAGCAGAAAAGTTCTAAAATGTTCTAAATTTGGATTTAACTGGATTTATTCGGGTTAGAAACTTGAAATTTTGCATGGTGGTAACTTTTAAGATGATTACGCTTGGTATCAACATTTATTAAAAATTCTAAATTTAAACGTTCTAAATTATGGATTATTCAGAATTGTTAGGGACAGAAACTTAAAAATTTGACATATCTTATTTTTTAGACATAAATTAAATGCTCGTACAGAACAGTTTTTATAAAATTCGAAATTAAAAAAGGTGCAGAAGCATAAAGCATTCTAAAATTGCGATTTCAGTGATGCTGCTGGTCTAGAAACTTGAAATTTGGCATGGTGGCTATTTTTAAGATTTCAGGGCTCGTTAAGAATTTTCTAAAAAAAATAGAAATTTAAAAGGGTGAAATGAGTGAAAAACATTATAAAAATCTTCGAAACTATGATTTATCTGAAACTGTTAGAGACAGAAACTTGAAATTTTATATGGCTGTTACGTTAGAGACATAAAATCATCCACAGAACAGTTTTTAACAAGTGGGTAAGTGTGATCGAAGATTGCTCAAAGGGTTTCGTTTAATATTCCTTTCAAAACACTTTATCCCTTCTTTAATAAATCCAAATAAATTTCATTTAGCAAAAAAAAAAAAAAAAAAATCATGTTTTTTTATAAAGTAATAATTTACCGGTCTATTTTTTCGTATATCTAAACCAGCCTGATAGCAGCCGAAGCCGCTATTATATTCTGTCATAATAATATCTGTCATGCGGACTAAATGCGATATTTAAAAATAATTTCAAAATTAAACATGTTGTACACCTTCAAAATGTTAAAATATGCGAATATTTCCATAATCAGATTTTTATCATGATTCAATATGTTTCTCAAACTCTTATATTTACTATTCTCTATTACTCATATTGATACTCGCTTTGTATTCTAAAACATTTGAAAAATTCGTTAAACTTCCAATATGACGTCAGAATTTCTTTTTAATTCTCTAATGACGTGATATTAATCTGCTTTGTGTACATACACATACTCATACTCCTTGTATTATTGAGAAATCTTTGAAAATTTCCGTTTTATTACCACTATGACGTAAATCATTTTTATTTCATATTAATATTTTTTTCAATTGTTGAAACTTTTTATTTCATTTTCATTGTTCACGTGGAAATCTTATTAGAAAATAGAAAATTAATTATTGTAGAAAGAATTTTATTGTGGATTTTTGATTGTTGGTAACTGCTATAACGAAAAATGTTTAAATTTAATAGGAAAAGAATGTTAGAATTTTGGTTTTTATCTCTATTTATTAAAATAATATGATTTTTCCAAATTTTAATATTTTGAGCTTCATAGCTGGTATTCAGTTAGATATACACAAAGTTTCAACTCTGTAAGTTACATAGTTTCTGAGAATGGCTCTGTGACGGACAGACAACGGAGCGGGAGTAATAGGGTTTCGTTCATCTCACAAAACCCTAAAAATTGAGAAATTTTAATGTGTGCAGGAACAAAAAAGTTTTAAAATTGCGATTTCTGTGATATAGTTGTTATAGAAGTTTGCTTAACTAGAAGCTTGGAATTTGGCATGGTGCTTACTCTTAAAATGTAAATACTCGCTTAGAACTGTTTCTAAAAATTTCTAAATTTTAAATGAAAAATGAAATAAGCGGAAAACCTTCAAATTACATTTTAAATTATCATTAATTTGGAATTAATTTTATCTCTTCTCATTCACTTAACTCTCATGTTCGATAACAATGAAGTTTACTCAAAATATGGCTTAATTAGTAATTTTAGAATTATTCGTAGCAGTATAATTTCTTCTAATAAAAACAGGCCCACAAATACCACTTAGCATATTTCAACAATTATGCAAGCAAAGCTGCGAGTTTTGTCTATACATATATATATATATAAAAGAAAGTTCTACTGGTTTGGTAATCAACGCACAGCCCAAACTACTGAACCTAGAAACTTGAAAATTGGGGGGTACTTCTTAGGATGTAGAGAGGCGCAAATAAGAAAGGATTTTTCAAAAACTCCACCCCTAAGAGTGACAGAAAGAGGAACAATCTTTAAAAATAAATCCTTAAAATTCAGCTACTATAGTTATGTGACAAATGATAGCATATTTTAATGCATTTTTGTATGCTGAATTGAATGGTACTAAGTATGTTCTTTTAAGTCTAATAAGTTGTGAGATATTGCATACTTCGTCTAATTTGGTGATGTCTTTCTCGCCAAAACCTCAAAATTCTAACATTACAAATGATAATTTCTAAAAATACATGCCTTGTTATAGCAATGGAAGAAATTCAAATTGTCGATAAAATGTGGGGGAATTTTTTTCATTGTTATAATAAAATGTGATGAAATAGACTTATGGGTGAAATTTCTATAATAAGGATAAACCCGATTATGAAAGATAGCAGTTTTTAAACATTCTGCTGAATGGATTCTGATGGGAATTGGACTGTTAGTTAGATAATTTTTCAGGGAAGGTTTTGGTATATAAAATCATTCTATGTTGTTTAGTTACAGGATTATGTGTCAATTAAATCAGTTTATGAAACTTTAGCCCTTTTAAAATGATTCTGTTAAATGGATTTTGATGTGGTTTACACTGTTATATAGATTATTTTTCAGGGAAGGTTTTAGTGTATAATATATCGTTCTACGTTGCTTAGTTCTAGATTTATGGGGGAAATTTCTATAATAAGGTGAATCCAATTATAAAGTACTAGCCTTTTAAAAAAGTTCTACGGATTTTGATGAGGCTTGCATTTGTTAGTTAAAAATTGTTCAGAGATGGTTTTAGTATATTGCATATCGTTCTATACCAAATCCTACTATAAATGATCAACTAAAGTTCTTATCAGCTCTAATTTTGTCTGACAAATTAGAAAATATAATAGTGCAGAGGCGTTCGTATCCTTTTCAGCAATGTGGAAGGATATTCCGGGTAAATATTTACATTGGTTTAAAGTACAAGATCAAATTCACCGATATATTTAATTTGATTCAAAATTGGTTTGGAGAAACCGACCAGCATAGCAGGTGAAGCCTGCTGGTGTACATATATGCCAGTAAACAAAAACTATGAAAGATTAATGCATTACAAGATCATTGGCAAGTTAGGAATTTATTTTAATGTTGATTTTTAAATTATTGAAATTCTGGAAATCTTACTACTAAATTTTCTTCATCAGAAATCAAATCAACATACCAAGAAACTACAAATATAAATGAATTTTCAATCTATAAATGTAGAAAAGATACTCACCACTGTTCTTAAATATTAAGGAAATTTTAAAATAATTAAATAATGCAATGGATATTCGGTGACAAGCCTGGACAAAAATTTTAATAACAAATCTAGTACACCTGCACAAATACAGGAGATAAACACAAATGCATATTTAGGTATTCTCTGCAAAACCACTGAAGAAACAAGAACTTTATGTGTATTATAAAATAGGCATAGAATCTTTCTAGTCCAAATAAAGTAACTAATGCCGCTATAATTAAATTAATTCATTGTGATCTTTTGACTTTCTCGGCTGATACACATACATTCACAGACATATTTGACTAGATTGTGATGTGTCAGTGCAATATTTTTTTTTATTTGTCTAATTTTTTAGGTTTTTTTTTTTTTCAATTCTTTATTCAAAATTTAATGATCTGAATAGAGATTTAATTTACAGTTTGAAATAGCCAGTTTTTAGCTTCTGTTGCCAGATTTTGAAAAGCTGAAATAATAATATTTACAAACACTTTTCAATTGAAAAATATATTTACATGTGACTTTTAAAAAAGAAAGAGCTTTAAAATAATTAAGCTATTACGTGTGAAAAGCTTTAAATGGTGAAAAATATGTTATATTTAAAACAGTATATTTAAAATGATATATTTAAAACATCATATTCCTATAACATTTCCAAACACTGTATTTTTAATTGAAATATATATTTACACATGAATATTGAAAAAGAAGACATATTTAAAATGATTTTATTAGTGTCAAAAAAAAAAAAAAAAAAAAAAAAACCTTTTCTTCTATATCTCAAAGAAGTCCAGAAGGCAGCACCTTTTTTCCCCCCTAACCAACACCTTTTTTATACAAGCTTATTTTCAAATGTGTAATTTATCTTTCTTAATCAAGAGCCATCAGCTGTCTTAACAACAGTGGAAGAAGTCTTGGGCAACAAAAAATCCCCCAATCAAAGAAAAATGAATGGCAACCGATTACAGAAGATTGAATGATATTATCACAACCAGTAGCAATCTTACATAATCAGATAAACTTTTTAAAACAGAGCAAATTAGCAAGTTTTCAGAGCCTGAGGGATCTGGACAGGGATTGGCGAATGTAGCTCGTAGAGAACAGAACCCCCTAGTATTTAAAATATTAAGAAGAAAAGGTGCTATAAAAAAAAAAAAAAAAACATTTTGCTTTTATTGACAGTAAAAATTAAATATTCTTATACTCTAAGCAAAACTATTTTACAGGATAGATATGAAAAAATCATACAGCAGAATGTAAATTACCTGAACCCTCTGGTGATCCAGTAGGAGATACTGTGACAGTGACCGAAGAACCAAATCCAGAATCTTCTTTGGAACCATTTGAGTGACTAAATAAAAGCATATTTAATTATGGCACTAAAAAATTCACCAATATAAAATGTAAATTTAAACGTAACAGATCAGTCAATTACAGAAAGAATGAGCATTCAATCAAACAAAACAAAACAAACAAACAAAAAAATTCTCAGTTATGACTTTCTATTTTATGTAACTAGCTGACTTGTCCACCGGCATCTGGGCCCGTAATAATCTTAAATTAATTTAAAATCAGTGTTAAATAATTTTATATTTTTAAATGAAAATCTTGCCAAATGAGCATAATGTTGGGAGCTGCAATATCTTCAGCAGCATACACCCTCGAATTTGTAAAATTTTATATTTTTAAATGAAAATCCATCCAAATGAACCTAGAATGGGGAGACACACTGCCTTTGGCAGTGTACACCATGAATTTATACGTTTTTATATTTTTAAACAAAAATCTTTCCTAATGAACTTAATGTTGGGGGCCCAACTGCCGTCGGCAACATACACCCTCGAATTTGTATGTTTTCACATTAAAAAAATATATATACATATCTAAACAAACTAAGTGGCCACTGTTATATTGATTGCTGATTTAATTTTCTAACATTTAGATACATTAAACTTTCAATTCTGACCAAAAGTTCCTGAGAAAACCTAAGTAATATAAAATACACACCCTTTCCCTTCTTTAAAATGCAAATGTTATAAAATTGCAAGATGGATTTCTGGCGCAACACAAAATGATATCTGGGAAGGTACTAAGAAAAAAAAAAAAGTCTTACAAATTTATGTAAGGACTTCCAGAAAATAATTTTTTTGAAATCATACTGAAGACACCGTTAGAACTGGAAATGTACCAGCAATAAATTATTTTATTTCTTATTATTCTTTTTCTTTTTTTTCTTGTATTTTGATTTGGAAAACAGACGTGGAATTTTAAATCTGCAGAAAAAAATGAAAAATATAAAATCTGCATTCATAAAATATTTTTTTTTTTTGAAAAAGCAAATATTAATATATATATTTTTTAATCAAAGATATTGTAGAAAGGCAGAAAAAAAAAACCTTTATATTTTGGCCAGGAAAGCAAATGTGAACTTCTAATTAAGCAGAAAAAAAATATATATATATATGAAATTGACATCCAGAAAATATTTTATTTTAAAAAGGTAAATAATATATTTTTTAAACAACCGTTTGGACTGGAGAAATACTCATAATTTGTTTTGTTTTTTTATGTGTATTTTGATCTGAAAAACAGATGCAACAGTTTCGAAATGTGAAAAAAAGTTTTTTTGCACATTGCTTTTTTTTCCTTCTTGAAGGAACTTCGGAAAAGCTGGTTTGGTACAGACAACTGTGACAGCATGTCATTTTGAGATGTTCATTATGGCTTATAATTAATATCTCTGCTAATTATCAAAAACTGAAAAATCTGAGCCTCAAGAGCTTTCTTTTGTCCTCATCCAAATTTTCAGACCTCAACATGCGGTAGATTTTCCTAGCCATCACCAACAAACATGTAGACATGCAGACAGAGAAAAAACTTTGTTTTATTAATATAGATATTGCATTTACTCAGATAATTTTTTTTTCCTTTTACCCTTGCATTATATATACTAAAAGTAGGATTTTTGATGTGGACGAAAAAAAAAAAAACAGAACATAGCATGACAATAAAAAACAGGCTGTGCAAAGTTAAATTTCTTTAAGAATAAGAAAAAATCAGGATAAATACAATACAAAATGTGAATAAGAGTCAGGCCAAAATCAGGAAATTTTCACTAAGATTGGGAGTGTTGAAACATCTGGTATACTAAGTGATCATGATTAAAAAGCAATTCTGTGTATGTATGTGTTTCTGAAACACAGTCAAAACAATTTTAAAATGTGCAAACACTAACATTTAAAAGTTCTTAAAAGAATTAAATGCACTTTTTTTTTATAATATATGCTTTAAACTATATATCATAATTAAATTACCGAGGTGAGGAGCCTGGCGACTGTCCTGGTGTACCTGTAGGTGAGGCATGTCTAGGAGGAACAGGAGGTGGGGCTGTATTTGGAGGTCGCCTAGATGACTGAGGTGAAGCCTTAGGTGATACCATAGGTGACCGACTATTAGACTAAAAACAAATATTAAATTAATAAAAAGTATTTTTTTATCATTTTAAATTATATTCACAATCCTATCAAAATATTATAATAAATTCCTCATAAATATATATATATGTAGTTTGAAACAAAATTATTGAATATATGTAGAAAATTCCAGTACTTTTAAGCTATCCTAGCTTACATTTTCTTCGCAACTTTTTAGGCAAGAAAATAAACAAGGGTAGTTAACTTGTACAATTAAATGCACAAAGAAACAACAAATTTATATTACTTTATCAATACAATTAATTTTGAGTATTTAAATTGATGATTGTCTGAAGCAAAGATTTTTTTATCTTTATAAATAAATTAAGGTCTTCCAACTTTCTTTCCTGCATATAAAACTACCTGAACCAATGGCTACTTTGCAGCTTTATGGTACCCATCCCTTGCTGAAACAATTTATAACCACATTAAAACACACTTCCAACAATTATCAGTTATAAAAAGTATTGTATCAAAATTATTTTGTGTAGCTCTATAGAAGAACAATAAGTGTTTTTCACATCTTCAATAAGATGCATGTTATCTCTTTATTACATTTTTTAAATTTTGCTATCCTCCATATCCTAAAAAACCAATTTAAAGCAATGCAATTTATTTATTATTATTTTTTAAATAATGACATATTTTAGCTTACGATTTTAAATAAACAAGATTTATTTTTCTCACTTATATTAACTATCAAAACATTTATGCACATAATATTTACAAAATCATTAAAATTATATTCTTGTTGTAATTTTATAAAATTTTATTGGATGTTGTTTTAAGCTGATAGCTATTGGACATTGCTTTTGCTGATGTTTACTAGTAACTGATACTTAAGTGGCTAGATAATAATACCAAAAATATCTGAAAAATTTCACATAATAATTACATAATAACCCAAAGTAGAGTGTCAAACTGCTGCAAGTATGTGTATTTTATACTAAAACAATCAGTGAAAAATACATCAGGATAACTGATATCTCAGGATATCCATAGATACTTTTAAAAATTCTAAAAGTTTCTTATAGCTTTGGAACAGTACTAATATTATGGAACTGGATACACATAAATAAATTTATAAGAAGAAATCCCCCAAAATAATAATAAAATGTCTAATCTGATAAAAAATAAAATATTTTATACTATTTTTTGCAGAAATCATCCATTATATTTCTTAAAATAAAAATCTTACCTTGCTGATTTTTTCATTGAGCATGTCACTCAAAACTCAAACATAAATATCTTAAGTTTTGTAATTACCACAATTTTATAATATGAAATTTGAATTATGTAATTAATATAAAAAATTACAAATTATAACTAATAAATTTTTTGTTGCATTCGACTCAAATATTTCCTTATTGCATATACAAAATTAAAAAATTTTTCACCAAGAGTTGTTTTAAGTTGCCCTTAAAAAACCTAATATAGGCATAGGGAATGATGTAGAAGTTAATCATAACTTAATATATTTTTAAACATAATTAGCATTTTTCTACCGCCCCCACCCCCCCTCCTCTATGCACAAAGAATTTTGTATACAAATTTTGCAAAATTTAAATTTAACAAAAGCATTATTACTAGGGAAGTGCATGAGGGACTTGCACAAAATTAAGTTGAGCAAGAAAACATTCATTTGATGTTGTCAAGAAAATATTCATAATTTCTAATTCTGAAATGAACATTGACATATAGACAGCAACAATATATCTACAATAGCTCTGGTAAAAAATTTTCTTGACTGTCAAAAACTATGACCAACAGTAGGCAAAGCAGAATCTTTTCTTGTTATTGAAATTTGTATTTTTTGCTTAAATGTATTATTGTAATCTGTTTTATAATTCCTTTGTCTAAATAGTATTTTTTGTTTAATAACGAGTCATTTTTACAAACTGTGCAACATGGGGCTTTCTGGGTAAAATAAATGAAGATGCAATATCCTAAAAATATGGTGTTCACAATAACAAAGCTTTGTGCATTCATGCCTATAAATTATTAAAATGACAATCAGAAATAATGATGTTACTTTGATGTACTCACAGTAAAATCACACAGCTTTATAAATGAGAATGCATGTTTTCTTTGGCACATCGTAACAGAAAAAAATAATATACAAGAAAAAAAGGCAAAAAATTCAACCAAATGTTGCGGCACTTTTTCTAGATGTTTTCAGTCATGAAGTTTTGTTCGAAAAAAGAAAGAACTGACTTTTAAAAAACATAGTTGCTATGTTTCATTTCTTATATAATATAAATCATAGAAAATAATACCATTGCATCTTAAGTATTAAAATACTTAACTATAAGGTATAGCTGTAATATACAAACGAAATAGAAAATAAAACATAGCAACCGTTTATTTAGAGTCAGTTTGACGTCACACTAAAAGAGTATTATAGAAAGTCGTGTCATATTTAGGAGATTATTAAAAAGAAATTTCCCTGAATATTTTTCTTTAAATTGAAATACATGTATTATAATAAATGTTTTAACTCCAAATACAGTAAACTCTGCCTAAGACAGACTCTGTGTCAGATGGAAATATCTCTGAAAGATTTTAAAATCCTGACGAATCGATAGACATGAGTAAAATTTGTCTAAAGCAAGAATACTGTCTACAATGGAAAACTTTCTCCGACCAGATTGATTCTGACTCAGCCAGCGTTTACCGTCAGTAATTTTTTTTAATGCACATTTTTCGTATAAATTATCTGCTCAGAATGATGTCAATTTCAGATGCAAAAATATAGTGGATGGGTCTGAATTTCTATTGACTTATAAAAACAAAGTACACATTTTTTTTCCTTATACCACTTTTTATAGAGTGTGACAACAGAAAAAAAATTGGATTACAAAGCTAAGGAAAAAGAAAAAAGATTTGTATAATGATAGATTATGGCAAATGCTTGAAAAATGGGGTAAAGTGTGGTCTGAAACTTTTAAAAAGTAGCCAGTAATTTTACCCTTGTTCTAAAACATCTGTATATCAAGTTTCAAATAATTTTTTCAAAAATTGTAGGTAAAAGGAACATATACTCACACACTGATTTTTATATGATAAGATAATGTAAAAACCAGATATTGACTTTTAACACTATGTCTATGGTACTTATGATTTATAATTATTTCTTAAAGACATAATTTTTGTCAGATTTCTTTCTTTCTTTTTCTTTTTGCATATCATGACGGCTATGGCATCTATCACTGTGGTGAATTAGATGGTCATTAGCTGAGCAGTTTATGAGGAGTATAGTCAGTCATAAAGATACCATTCGAGTTGACATATAAGAACTGAGCAAAGCAAAGCACAATAGCATTGAAAATATTTTATTATAATGAATACTCAATATAAGGATGCTGGATTTCAATTTGGAGAGACTATCTGAAATAAGTTGTTTAATAAAATAGTTAATCACTGTAACTAATAATTGTAGAAACATAATGAAAATTTGTGTTTAAACTTATTGAAAGGTGTAAAAAAATGTTTATTGTGTCAAATTTGGGGGTAATAACTGAAAAAAACACAAAATGGAGTTTGTGTTCATCCCCAACTACAAATATTATTAAAATACTACAAATATCATATTATTCTTTGAAAGTATATTTTTTAAAATTAAAAAATGTACTTTCATGTCTAATCAACTGGTAAAAGTTTTATTTTCTTACTATTATTTGGAGTGAAATTAGCAGCATGTTTTTTACCCTCAGACTGTACATTTAAAACTTTTTATACAAATGAGAAAAATGTTATAATTAAACTATTGATGCATATTTTAACTGAATAACTTTCTTTAAAAGATTTTATAAAAGTGGAAACTAAACAGATTAACATCTACTGACAAATTAAACAAAAGTTAGATATTCTGTCATTCAGATATTTTAAAATCTACCTCCAAAAAAATTTTTAATGAAAAAAAAAAAAGTAATCAATGCAAACTTTGGAAAATTTCAAATAAACTTTAAATTAAAAATAAATAAACGGGAAAATAATAAATGTCAATTATCTATATAATTTTTTCAAGAAAACATATACTAAGGTATTAGAAAAATACATACACGACTCCCATCAGAAACATCTGCTCTAGGTGATAATGCTAGGGCTTGAAGGCAGGATGTCCATGTGTTAGGATCCTAAAAAAGTAATTTTAAAACTTAGAGAGAAATACATAGATAGAATACAGATACAATACATAAATAAAATTTTGTTGTAACTTTTCATGCAACTGATGGCAAGGATGAGAAAAAACTGGGTTACACACACAAAAAGTTGGGATTTTGGCTTAAAAATTTCATCCCTTCACCCCCGAAACAAAGTGAAATTTTAAAAAGGCTGCAGAAAAAAAGCTACAAAAACATGTTTTGCAAATACTACATGTAATGAAAATTAGTAAATTAAAATTGTCCCCCCACCCTTTTTTTTTTCTATTTTCCTAACAATGAAGACATTCAAAAGAATAAATAGATCTTGTAAAAAATACTGCATATGAAATACAGGTTGTTATAGAAGAAATATATAAATGAAAGGTTTTATGTGGATGTATTAAAAATTCATGAGAAAATGGCAGCTTGTGAATGGTGGTGTTAAAATGCAGTCGATTGATCTAGATAATCATGGAGAAATGTAGTAAGGCAATGAATGTACCCATTTGGTAATTTCTCCAGAAAGAACACGCCAGTTTTTCCAATAAGGCTTTTATTTATGCACAGGAAAAATGAAAAAACAACTCCCACATGACGAGATGTTCCAAAAGCCCTTAGGCTTGACTATAAATCATTACATCATATTAATCGATCTTAAAACAGCTAATTTAGAAAACTACGAATTATAAACACCAGATAGCCTTTTTTTTAGCACTTGAAAACAAGACAAAATTCTGCCGAAGTCAGTGCCTTCGCTTTTTGTTAGACGTGCGGATGATGACAGATCTCAACGTAATACAGACACGAACCAATCAGTGAGAGGCAAATATTGAAATTTGGGCAGCTAAGCAAATGGCGCAAGAGGGAAACGTTTTAAGGAGAAAGAATGCCAGATCTAGTAGCGCAGTGTTTTCGAAGTAAAAAAATCTAGCATGCGAAGCCAGCACCGTGGAACTAAAATAACAAAATGTCTTTTAAAAACATTTGAAATGAAAAACTAGCTCCTCTCAGAATATTATAGATTGAATAGTTGATAAAAGTTTATGAATTGACTTAAAGCTTTAGATGAAGAATTTGAAGGCAAAAAATTAAATAGAAATAGATATTATTAAGAAACAGAAAATAATGAATATGTCGGAATTTAGAATAATTTAAAGGAATATCGCGAAGTAAAATTTTTATATAACATATATATAAATCTATTTAAATAGCAAATCATGATTAAGTATACCAACATGTTAGACAAGTCTATGAACATAAATAAGCTCATGTTTAAGTAGACAACTAATCAATATAAACTATTAAAAGTTATTTAGCAATACTTACTTTGTACATAAAAACATTGAAAAACAAAACAAACATTGTATAATAAATAATTTTATACGTGCAAATTATGCGATTGATCATTTTTGCATATTTTAAATTCAAATGTCAAATATAGCAAAAAATCACTGCATTATATTGCACTTAAAAGGAGATTCGGTGCAACAACTATTAAATTAAGATAATTTTTGTAGGGTTTTTTGTGGGAAAAGAATCATAATTTGTAACAGAAATTAGATTACACAAACTTTAAACAAATATAAAAATAAATTTAATCTGATCATTAGAAAGCTCAGAACAAAATTCAAAATCTCCACCACAGGACCCTTCTGACTAGAGGGCACTGCTGCTTGGTAGTGATGGTTATGAAACAAATAATGAAGGATAACATTTTAAACCGATATAGAAATCTGACAAAACATTCATTTTCATAAAAAGGTTTTTTTTTTATATTATTATTTTTTATCTTTAAAGTGAAATTTTGGGGAAAAATATAAAAGATTTTCTTAGAAGACATATTTTTCAAAAAGTAAGAGTTATGAAAACTCATTTTATGGTCTGCCAGATAAATGTATGTCTCATGTAACTTCACTCTATATTTAATTGATAGCTAAATTACTAAATTTCCCACAAAGCCTACCAGCTCATAAAACACCATAAAAAATGCATTTAAAAGTTTTGCTAATGATGCTTCAGCAGAAAACACAAACGAATTTGAAAAGGCTTAGTTTTTTTTTAAACTGAATGCTAAGCAAGAAAGCATTGAAAACTTGGGAAAAAAAGAAAAGAAAAAGAATTTTTTAGGTTAAAAGAAGAAAAAAAATTTCTTTTTTAAGATTTTACATCAGCTGTCACCTTTAATATTTCCAATTTTTATTTAAATTTTAAATAGTCATTTCATTGAGCATAATTTTAAAAAGTTCATCCTGAAAAAAAAAAAAAAGAAAAAAAAAAAGAATCTTACCTCAAAGTTTTCATCCTCGTCAAAATCATTGGAATTGTTAATATGAGTTGTATGACCATCACTTCTTTTAAAAGTTCTACCAGTAGGATCAAAAGGATCGACTATAACTTGTTCAGTACCTTTTATTTCAGCTCGACAAAAAGGGCAACCTTGACCATCAGACTCCTACAAAAGCATTAAGTATGCTAATATCTGATCGAAAATTTATACTTTCATAGCCTATGTATTTACATTCTATTTTAACATCAGAAACATTAATAATTATGTATATACTTACATAAAAATAAAATAATAGACATTTTAAATATGAAAAGAACATTATCTTATAAAGTATGCTTAAAGCAATAAATTATAAATTTTATGCCAGGATTATAAAGCTTTTTTGTCATTCTTTTTTTCCTCTTTAATATCAACTTGTAAAATTTCACTGGTTGATAAATTTAGTCTCTTGATATTGTATTTATTACTAGCAGACCCACCTGCATTGCCCAGGCCCGTGATATTAACCTTAAACCGGGCTGGACAAATGTAGTCGCCAGGTCGCCACTGGCTGTGATGTTAATAATTATATATAGGTGCCAATGTACGTAAATTTTAGGGGTTATTTAATAAATTTCAAAAGTGAACATTGCATTAGGAAAGATTACAAGAGAGCTGTGAATAAGTATTTTGCATCCACAATATCCCCGTACCTTAGAACAGCGGTTCTTAAACTTTGTGATCTTGCAGACCCCCTTTGATCTAATATGCTTTCCGGGGACAACCAACAATATTTTTCTTAATGTAAGATAATTTTTTTTTAATGTATACACTTTATACATTTTCATTACACGTATGCTATGTTTAGTTTACAGCGTTGGGAAAAAAACAGCCGCATTAATAAAAAAAGTAATTACATAACATATATGTTAAGACAGTTAAAATATACATGCTTCTATGTATTAGGAGAAGGATGAAGCTGCTTGTTTGTTACTAGATGTACAATGACTGTTTCAATGTTTGAAATATGTATCCGTAATTCTGCTTTGACATTCAGTCGATTTCTGCATGGGTTTTTCATGTGCAGGAGGCTGGATAAAGTCTTTTTACACAAATATGTGGTGCAGAAGGGAAAGGTAATTTCTTGGGAGGCTATTCTCTTGTAAGCCAATTTTCATGGAACCATCGCATGCTAATCCGCAAGTTTTTCGTGCTCTGAGAAAGTCAGAGTTTTGATTTCACTAATTTCTTGGAAATAAAACGATCTCTCATCCACTCACTTTCTTATTATGCGGGAGGAAAATAAATTCTGAAAGTTACTTTCAAGTGCTTCAGGTGAGCAAAACGTTTTCATTAATATCATGGGAAATTGTATCGTCATAGATTTGTAAAAAAAAAAAAAAGTTTGCATTTGCAAAAATATCGCTTTCAAGGCGTTTCCACAAATAATTTTTTTTTGATTTTTGCTTCTACTTTGCAGTGGATTTTGAAAATGTGTATCGATTTGTTCTGCAAGCTTAAGTACAACTCATTGAGAAAATAAATATCTGTATGCCACTTTGACAAATCAGGGGAAATTATTGAAACAATCTTTCAAATAGAATTAGAAGTCTTGCTCCACCACCACTACGCAAAGCAAAAAAGCTGTTTAAGATTTGACTTTTCCTCGTGACAGATACCTAATTTCTGTATGCAAAAGTAGCTGTTTGTATTGACTCCCAATTCCTTCCCACAAAACTTTAAAAAGTCTAGAATACAATGGATGAGCATTAATATAATTTACTACTGAAACAGCTTCGTTGAATGTAGTCTGCAAATCTTCAGGTATTTTTTGGCAACCAGCAAGTCACAGTGAATACAACAGAGTGTCCAAACTGCATGTGCTGCTTTAGCCAACCAAGGTGACCAAATACCTTATACCTTAAACATTATTACCAAGGTGATCAAATCATTAACAGTTCCACTCATAACTCGAATACCATCTGTACTTATTCCGACACATCTTGACCAGTTTGTTTCTTTTTCTCAAGTTTTATAAAAATATTTCATGCCAAACACTTTATGCAAAACTATTTAACTGTTTTATGTAACTTATTTTCGTGTGATATATTTTTAATTTAATTTATGAATTTCTGATTTGAATTGAAATATTTTCATTTGATACCGGTCAAATAATCGGTTGTTGGTATATTTAGTGTTAAATATTATAATAAAAAAGCTAATTTTTCTTTTTTCTTCACAGGGTGGTTAGGAACAAAGTTAATTGGTCAAAATAATAATACATATCATTCCAAGAATGAATTTCTTTATTTTTTTCTTTTTCTACATGTGAGTAGTGCTGCACTTGTTGTGTATGTTGGAAGAGCGATTTACAAAACACATAATCTTCATATATCTTCATAATGAACGGAAACTATACAATTAACATTATTGGAAATATCTAAACTCTCATCGAGTTGCAAAACAGCACTAATTTTTACATGTTCAATCAATTAGTTCTCAATTTTTTCACACAAGTTTGTGATTATGTTCTTGACAGTGAATTATAGAGGAGAAAACAAATATTCTGAAAAAATGTTTAATTTGCACAGTGATGAATTCAGAACGCGACCAGGGGAGGGGGAGAAATTACCGTTCCCAAGCATTAAAATATTTCGTGCTTTTTCTTATTAAAGATCCAAAATAGAAATTCTAGTCCTACAAAACCTCTTTTCCAGAACTACCAAAATTCCTCTCCGAGAAAAGTCGGAATTCAACACTGGGTTTGAGGACCCCCGACTGTAAGTTCGCGGACCCTAGAACATGCTTCTTTACGGTCAAATAGAGATAGTAGGAATGATAAAAATGGATTTTACTTAGTGTGAAGAAGACAAACTTATTAGGCTGGAATAATAACAACTCTGGAATGAATTAAATTCTTCTTTTATTTTTATATTAAAAGGAAGAAAACATCTTGAATTTACATCTTTTCGTCATGGAGATCACTAGAAGAAATTGAATGCTGAATGACCTCTTATAGAATTCCACAGAAAATACTGTTGATAGAAGTTGCTCAGTAAACATCTTTAGAATTTAAAAGTTTAGGATTATGGCAAGCTTATAAACGATGACATCACCCAATTTCAGAATAATTGAAATCCCTTAAGATGGTATTACTTAAACCATACAAGGTTTAACTTTGTTGACGATAAATTTGAAGTAGGCACTGAAGGCCAGGACTTCGCACTGTAACAACATAAAGTCACCATTATTAATAAAATTCTTTTACTGGAATTCTGATGAAATTTAAGTTGCATTCGTATAAATACTAAAGAAAAGGGGTGCCCAAAGTGTTTGCACAAGAATTTCAAATTCATTAGTTAATTAAAAATGATAAAGTTGGAGTAAAATAATAAGTAGAAACCAAAACAAATCCTTTAATTTGTACAAAAACACTCCCCTTGCACCAGCGCCAACACGGAGGAAAAAGTAACCTAGAAATCACACTACTGGCACATGCACATTATGCACGATGCGCAGCGATGTCGCTGGAATAACACCGTCAGTGAAAACGCTTCTCCAAAATGCCGAAGTAGGCTTAAGAAAGATTGGCACGGTCGGCTGGGAAAATAAGTCGATGTCGACTTAGCAACATCATTCTTTATTCTGAAATTCTTATCGTAGATTGTAGGATCAAAATATTAACCTTAAGGAAAAGGAGTAAACCTTTTCCTTCACCACTGGCTGCTGATTCAAATTATATAACATGAGCGTCAGAGAATGGTACATTTCAGCAATGCATATTACATAACTAGCCGGTCTTCGCGCATGTAGCCGGTCGTTTCCGAGTGGAGCCCAGAAAGTGCATTTTATTTGCAACCAGAAAATTACAAATAAAATACTTTAAATTAAAAGTATATGAAAATAACTAATAAGAATATAAAAAAACACTTAAATAAAGATTTCGCGACATAATTTTTTTTTCATGAGCCTTCTGACAAAATACTACTGGGCCCTTGATTATCTAGGGGTGGGGCTCAAGTAGTACTTTGTATCTGGGCCCCACCCGGAAGCAACCGGCTAGTATATAATGAAAAATCAGCAATAGTTCTGTTTTTCGTCAAATCTTCCGCAATCGGGTTCATAGCCAATGTTGCCCACAAAATTGCTGAAATACATGATTAACTACTTTTTTTTTGTAGACTTGTAAAGCGGAGTTTCACATACTTACTTAAAACTGCTGCTGACAAATGACACAATTACCACTTGATGGATTATTATCTAAAATTGCTGAAATACAGTTACCTATTTTCTAGTACATTTGTTATCCTAAATTTCACGCATCTACCTATTACTGAGATATTTCAAAATAACATAGGAAATCCGACCCCCATTTAACCCTCTTTAGTGGCTGAATTTCTAAAACCGCAGAAATACATGTTTAACAATTTTAGTAGATTTGTTATCCTGAATCTGGGATTTTAAGTTCATAACTAAAAATGCTACGAACATTCGAAATGACCTAAAATTTTCAACCCCCATTTAGCCCCCCTTCCTTAATGGGTGAATTTCTAAAATCGCTGGAATATGTGTTTAATTATTTTTATAGCAGATTTGTTATCCTGAATTTCACGCTCTTATCCAAAACTACTGATGAGATATGGTGAAAAGGTGAAATCATCGAAAATTATCGACCCCCTCCCATTTAACTCTTTTAGTAGTTGAATTTCTAAAATCGCCTAAAATGCCTGTTTAACTATTCTTTAGTAGATTTGTTATCCCAAAATTCACGCTCTTAACTATAACTTCTACTGGGATATGGCAAAATGGCGTAAAACATTCGACCCCCATTTAACCTCCCTTAGTGTCTAAATTTCTAAAATCGCTGAAATACGTGTTTAACTATTTTTTCAGTAGATTTGTTATCTTGAGTTTCATGATTCTACCTATAATTTTTACTGAGATATGGCAAAATGACCTAAAATATTTGACATCCTATTTAACCCCTCTTAGTTGCTGAATTTCTAATATTGCTGAAATATATGTTTATGTTTTTTGTAGATTTGTTATCTCGAATTCCGAGGTCCTAACTAAAAATGCTGCTGAGATATAGCGAACAGGCAAAATGACCTAAAATGTTCGACTCCCCATTTAACCCCCTTAATTGATGAATTTCTAAAATCACTGAAATATGTGTTTAATTATTTTTTTAGTAGATTTGTTATCCTGAATTTCATGTTCCTATCTAAAACTGCTGCTGAGATATGGCGAAAACGCAAAATGACTAAAAACTTTCGACCCTCATTTAACCCCCCCCCCCCCCCCATAGTGGATGAATTTTTAAAAATCGCTGAAATATGTGTTTAACTAACTTTTAGTACATTTGTTATCTTGAATTTCGCGCTTTTAACTAAAACTGTTGTTGAAATATGGTGAAAAGGCAAAATGACCTAAAGCTTTAGACCCCCCATTTAACCCCCTTAGTGATTGAATTTCTAAAATCGCTGAAATACGTGTTTAATTATTTTTTTTTAGTAGATTTGTTATCTTGAAGCTCATGCTCTTACCTAAAACTGCTGATGAGATATGGGGGAAAATGTGAAATCACCAAAATTTTGGACCTCCCATTTAACCCACTTAGTGGTTGAATTTCTACAATCGCCTGAAATATATGTTTAACTATTCTTTAGTAGAATTGTTATCCCAAATTTCAAGCTCCTACTTAAAACTCCTGCTGAGATATGGGGGAAAGACGAAATTATCTAAAACTTTCGACCCTCCCATTTGACCCCCTTCTGTTATCAACAGCAGCATTACACATCATGTGCAATGTACATATTATATTTTTGTTTATTTTGTGAATAAGCCAATTTAGTTTTTGTAATCAAATATGTTAATTGTTTTTTTTCTGCATTTTGAAACAAGTGGGTAAGTGTGATCGAAGATCGCACAAAGGGTTTCGTTTAATATTCCTTTCAAAACACTTTATCCTTTCTTTAATAAATCCAAATAAATTTCATTTAACAACAACAACAATAAAAAAAGTCATGTTTTTTTTATAAAGTAAAAATTTACCGGTCTATTTTTTCGAATATCTAAACCAGCCCGATAGCGGGCGAAGGCCGCTATTATACTCTGTCATAGTAATATCTGTCATGTGGACTAAATGCGATATTTAAAAAAACAATAATTTCAAAATTAAGCATGTTATACACCTTCCAGATGTTAAAATATGCGAATATTTCCATAATCGGGTTTTTATCACGATTCAATACATTCCTCAAACTCATATATTTACTATTCTCTATTACTTATATTGATACTCGCTTTGTATTATTCTTAAACATTTGAGAAATCCGTTAAACTTCCGATATGACGTCAGAATAATTTTCTTTTTAATTCTCTAATGACGTGATATTAATCCGCTTTCTGTACATACACATACTCATACTCCTTGTATTATTGAGAAATCTTTGTAAATTTCCATTTTATTACCAATATGCGTCAATCATTTTTATTTCACATTAATCTTTTGTTCAATTGGTGAAACTTTATTTCATTTTTCACGTGGAAATCTTTCAATTGAAAATTAATTATTGTAGAAAGAATTTTATTGTGGATTTTTGATTGTTGGTAACTGCTATAACGGAAAATGTTTCAATTTAATAGAAAAAGACTGTTAGAATTTTGGTTTTTTTATCTCTATTTATTAAAATAATACAATTTTTTCAAATTTTAATATTTTGAGCTTCATAGCAGGTATTCAATTATATATACACAAAGTTTCAACTCTGTAAGTTATATAGGTTCTGAGAACGGCTCTATGATGGACAGACAACAGAGCGGGAGTAATAGGATTACGAAACCCTAAAAACAAAGATTAACTAACACCTTCCATTTTCGAAATAGAATGTGGTAAGGTAGTTTCAATATTCAATATTTATGACAGTGTCAAAATTCTTTGTTTCTGTTTCTGTTACACATTGAAGCACAATGTCAAAATTTTTTGTTTCTGTTACACATTGAAGCATGCAAGCTGGCGGTGCCTGGCAAAACCTGATAGGCTACATATTTTTTTGCTCTTCCCACCTTCCAAAGAGCTAAGACCTGATGATTTTTTAAATTGTGGTTTATTGTGCATGTTTTATATATTCAATGCTTTTTAAATTTTGGTTTCATGTTATTACACCTACATTTCATAAAATTTCATATCCTTTCATCATGAATTAATGTATATTGTTTGTGGGCTCAAAAGAAATGTGTAGCACCTGGTGCACATAATTCATATATTTTTACATCTTTTAGAATTTACAGTCAGACCCCGATTATACGAATCCCTATTTACTGAATTTCGCTATACGAATTTTTCTTTTTCTCCGATTAAAATGGAGACAAAACCCCCTATTTAACGAATAATAGCCCCAGAATTAACGAATTTTTTTAACAGCCGAAAAAAAAAATTTGTTAGTTTGGGTTAGAAAAATATTGGATTGATTTTCAAATGACATATCCATTTTGTCTGGAACAGAAAAAAACTTTTCTTGTAACTAGCAATTTTCGACGGAGGAAGGTGCAGCCCAATATTAGACCTCACAGGTACAGATGAGTCATGAGTGTAGCATGTCACGTGAGAAATATAACAAGAAATTCCTTTCTTATCTCTCCCCACTCCACAATGCAGAAGATACAGTTTAAGAATTTTTACTAATCGTTCTCTTTTTTGAGAGAAGTGAACGCTCGGTATTGCAGAACATTTTATTTTTGAAACTTTATGAAGCATAGTAGATTGTCAGAAATGAAAATGTTTTTCGTTGAGTGAGCTTAACATTTTACGCGAATTTGACAAGAACATTGGATCACAAAATGTTTTAGCAGAACGCCTTAAAATGTTAGCTTGTTAAACAATGAGCAGAAATGGAAAACACATCAGCAGAACTCTGTGAAGCATGGCAGATTGTAGGAAACAAAAACATTTTTCATTGGTGAAAAGCTTAACATTTTACGCAAATTGGACAAAAACGTTGGACCACAAAACGCTTTAGCAGAGCATCTTGAAATCTCCATGTCGACATTAGCTACAATTGTTAAACAACGAGCAGAAATTTAAAAAGCATCAGTAGAACTTTGGGAAGCATGTCAGATTGTTGTAAATGAAAAAGTTTTTTGTTGAGTGAAAAACTTGACATTTTACGCAAATTTGACAAGAACGTTGGATCACAAAACGCTTTAGACGAAAACCATGAAATATCCCTATCAATATTAGCTACAATTGTTAAACAATGAGCAAATGGACAAAACATTAGCAGAATGTGGTAAAAAATCGTCAAAAATAAGAAAGTCATTCAAAGTCACTCCTCTTTCTGCTCTTGAATCCGACCCAGTCGAATGGTTCAACATCGTTCGTACCGAGAAAATAGTCATTAGTGGGTCTCTCATTAAAGAAAATGCCCTTCAATTTGCCAAAAGCATAATGTGAAAGACCGTTTTAAGAAAAGATACGACGTAGTCTAAAAAAAAGTGCACGGAGAAAAGCCGCTTGTAAATGAAAATGTATTAAAAGATAGGAAAGAAACGTTGCTCAGCCTGATTGAAGGGTATTCCCCATAAAAGATTTACAGCGCAGAAGAAACAGGATTGTTTTATGACTTACAACCCGACAAAACGCTTAGCTATGAAAATGAAAAATACTTTGGTAAAAAAAAAAGTAAAATGAAGATTACGGTTTTGCTTGCAGTTAATGCTGATGGGACTGACAAGTTGAAGCCATTTGTGATAGGAAGGGCAGTAAAGCTGCGATGTTTTAAAAACGTAAAGATCTTACCTACAAAATATGCAGCAAACAAAAAATCCTGGTTGACTTCTCCCCTGTTCACAAACTTTTTGACGTCTTTAGATAAGTTATGAAAATACAAAAGAGAAAAATTCTTTTGTTTATTGACCAATGTCCCGCTCATACTCCAATTTGCAATTTTTAAAATGTCAAAGTCTTGTTTTTCCCTACAAATTACACAAGTGTGCTTGCTTTAACCACTAGACTTTGGTAACATTCGTTCTGTAAAAGTTAATTACAGAAAGTTGCTTATGAGAAAAATTACAGCATCGTTGGACGTAAATGCGGAAAAAAGATACAAAGCCAATGTTTTGATGCTCTATATTTTGAGAGAAAATCTGGGAACGAAACTTCTAAAATTACAATTGAAAAAATGCTTTCAGAAAGCGGGATTTCTAGGCACATAAGTGGAAATCGATGACAAAGATGAAGATATTGTTCCTTCAGAAGTCATATGGAAAGAAGTCGCTCCTGAGATAGACTTTAACGATTATGCCACATGTCATCACTGACTGTATCTGTGCAACTGAAGTTAATGAAATTGTTGATTTGTCAGAACCAATGAATAGCAATTCTGATGCAGAAATGGATAATGAAAGTCCCATTAAGATCGTTACTTTTCCTCATGCTTTACAGAGTTTAGAAACTGAAAAGATGCAGCAGGATATAAATGACTCAGTATTTTTTTCTCTCCATAAAGTCAAAAAGAATTTTTTCGAGTCAGGAATCAAAGAAATTGTCAAAAATGTATTACTCAGTATTTTAAAATTTCAAATTAACTCGTGTGAATTATTCGCTAGATTTGGTGCTGTTGAATAAAAAGTGTACAATTTCTAACTATGGATATTTTTGTATTGTTGCTTATTGGGGCTTTTACATTAGGTAAGTGAAAATTTTTTATTTTTCATTTTGGATCCCGATATTATGAATAACCCCCAATTTAACGAATAAAATTTTTGGTCCCGATGAATTCGTTAAATCAGAGTCCGACTGTATATATGTATAATTAAAATGAAATCAGATGTGCAAAAACAAATGGAAAAGAAAATACAAAAATTATACACAGAAAAGTGAAAATACAAAAATAAGAAACTATGAATATGTTATGGTTTCATCAGAAGAACTTCATAAGCATAATTCATAGTAAAGATAGGTTATTTCATCAAATATTGTTGACATTAAATTCTTTTAATGGTAAACAGACTAAAATTACATTACACAGTACAAGTTTAACAAACAAACAATTTAAGTGATTAAAAGAAAAAGATACAAAAGATAATTTTTCTTTTAGAATTATTCTTATAGAAAAATGAATATTTACCTGCCACGCATTTAAACAAGGCATGCAAAGGAGGTGGCCACAAGGTTCAATACGAATGTCCTTATCATTTTCGGCACAAATTTTACATAACTGAAATGTAGACCCCATTTCACAATAAAGCTCATATTGCTCTTGAGTAACTTTGATGTGATCTTCGGGAGTCGCTTGCACTGCCCAACTTAAATCTGGATTCACATTTCTACCATCAGGATATAAATAGCTAAATGGAAACAGAAAACTAAATATGTGGATACATCACAAAATTATAAAATAGATTCATCCATTTCTTAACACTAGAACGGTGGTAGGGGTCATTTTGACAGCTGAGCACTTTAGTCCATTGATTACTTTTGTTTGGTTGGAAGAAACAGTTTAATTGGAAAATATTGAATATATATATACTAGGGGGCCTACCCCCTGCGAGCTACGCTCGCCAACCCCCGCTCAGACTTCGAAGCCTCTAAAAACATGACAGCGTGCTTCGTTTTAAAAATATTGGTGAATCTGTAATTGGGTTGCCATGCTTTTAACGTTTTAATGGGGCATTTTTTGATTACCATGGCCTCATACACAGCTGTTGCGACAACTGACGACTGTTTTCGGGATTGATAAGTAAAATCAATTACAACTTGAAAACCAGCTTGTATAAAATGGTTAGGTTTAAATTGTGGCTACCTCTCGGACTTTTATAACAACGATCCTGTATTCTATTCTTCCTTTGTGTTTAAGGATGAGAAAAATTCCATCTGCTTGTGAATAACATTAAGAACTACGGTATTGAAAAGTACTGTTAAAGACATTTTCAGTAACAGGTTTTAATTTTCTCTCTATTTTAGTGCACCATCATGCACATTTTCATGTTATTTTAAATATGTAAATTATTTATTTTAATTAATATGTATATACAAATTTTCTAATAATTATTTATCATACAAAATTACCTAAATATTTTGTGCATGCATGCATGCATTTATTCGGCATCAATTGATGACATATTTAAACAAATTTGCTATCCGCGATAATTTTACACCTTGTTATGTCACCTGAATATTGTCCATAAGAAAATCGGGTACTTTTCCAGTATAGGATCCTTTGCTTTTAGGTTTGGCGTAATTCGAGCTTCGAAAAGGGATAGATTCGTTAATATACATAGATTTGTTGCCAAAAGTTATGAAAACAAACCCAATGAGCTTTTGGTGCTTTACTATTATAGGGGTCTTGACGCTTTTTTAAAAAGCTTGGCGCAATTCGGGCATCAGAAAGTGAGATTTGGTGCCAAATGACATAAACAGCCATGGAAACAAATTCGACGATTTTTTTTTGTTTATATGCGTATTTTAATTATACGTATATTATTATTGTTTTTCTATACAAATTACTTCTGATTATATATAAAATAGGATAAATGACATTTTACGCTAAACAAATTGTATAAATATTTTTTTACATAAATGACGTCATTTGGACGAATTTAATCAAAATATTTTCAGTTTATAAATTAAATTAAATGCTGACAGACAATTGAATCCTAACGATAGAAATGTGATTTTTTTTTTCAAATTTTCCTGAAAACATAATTTAATCACAATCTTGTCTTCATTATCGATTGAAATAAAAGATAAATTCAATTTCAATTTGAAAATGACAAATAAAAAGAAATCAATAATCCCTATCGGGATCCTTTTCATTTTTTTCCCTTTTTGTCCCAAAAAACAGAGTAATTAGTTGCCATAATTACAGAAATGTCATTAAAATTAGAAAAAAATTAATATCTCGAAAACTAAATCCAATTTCAAAATTCTATTACCAGTTTTGACATCCGCGGATTTTTATGGGCAATTGGTATTAATTTCACCATCAAGCGTTTAATATTTTATTAAAAATATCCCTGAAACATAATCAGTCGTTTAATCAGTCGTTTCATAAAATCGTTTCATAAAATCGTTTCACAAATTCGTTTCATTAGGATTTTATATATATAGGGTAGATATGAAATATTGATGAAAAAATATTTTATAAATTGTGTTTTATTTTAGTTAGCATTAGTTTTAATTTGTGAGTTATTTGAGTAGTTGTAGTATGATCCAATTGATCGCCCTGTAGACAATACATTTACAGTACTTTAAAAATTCAATAAATTATCAAGTAATATTAAATATAAATTATGAAATACACGTAAATAAAATATTTTGGCCAATGTATGGCATTTTAAATTGTTTTATCATTGTTGTTTCAGTAGTTTTATCGAGGGGTCAAAATGACCCTTTCCCACCGTTCTAATGTTAACTGTTATATATTTTATAACTTTTCAGAACACTAATTTTTAAAAGAAATTCTTAACCAAGAATATTATAATACTCTATTTATTATCCATTCCTAAATATTATATATAGATATATATTATATATATGTATTATATCTATTATATTATTATAATAATCTATTATTATCTATTTCTATTATTATTACATTCAAATATCACGTGTCTACAATAGTAGAATACAGGCATTTAAAATAAGTAACAATTTTCTTTTTTGCAATCACATATTGCTTAACAATGAAATATTGGGAAAACAAAATGAAAATTATATCACTAAAGGGAATTAAATATGGGAGAAAAGTAATTACTCATTGTAATTTATGTTTCAATCTGAACTGTTTAGTTTTTAATATTACAGACTACACAAAAAATATACAAAGAAACTTTATACATACTAAAAATAAATGTAAGTACTTATTTTCATAAGGAACTTGATATGATAGAAAAAATGTCAGACTGAATTTGGCAAGAAAAGCAACATTTTCAAAAGCCTTTTCTGACAACTTTCCTTTACATTTTAAAACTTCATCAAATCGCTATATCTTTATGAAATAATTATTAATGCATCAAATGAACAAGCAATGTTTTCAATATTTATACCATTTTATACACGCATTGAGAAGCAATTTATTTAATATACATAAATAAGATATATAATACTGCACATTAGGTAGTTCATACCTACAAAAATTTACTTTTGGAAATGCTGTAATGAAAGATTAGAGCCATTGAACCAGTTTGCCATGCAAACACCATTCTTCTTTTGGAAACTACTTACACTGCATCTCCCAATATATATATATATATATATATGTGTGTGTGTGTGTGTGTGTGTGGGTGGTTGGTTGTTTTCCCGTTTGGAACAAACTTTGAATGGAAAAATACTAGTAGTTAGTAAAAACTCCTTTATTTTTATTTTCTATCTATTTTTTTTAACTTTTTATGTTTCAAAACATTTTTTAAACTAAATATCTTGCTGTGCACCACACAAATGATGAGAGGGTGGGGAAGAATAATTTTTTATTGTATTTAACTTATTACTTTTTAAAGTGTTTTATTATTAAATATAATTTTCAACATAAGAAATTAGATTGCACACTGCACAGCCCATCTCTACCCCCTCTTTAACAAACAAATAAGTAACAATACTTCACAAGACATCCTTTGGAAAATAAACATATCTACTTAAATGTTTAAAAAGAAACAAAAAAAAAACTGTCAAATATTTTAAATAGCCTATGTGCATGTGAATATCACACACCTTAATTACAGTGAAACTCCACTTGTCCGGACTAATATGATATGGACGCAATCTGAATATGTGAAAATCTGAATAATTGGACAAAAGAGGGGGGGGGGGGGGTGAAATGAATTTTTTTCATTTTGAAAATAAGATCATTTTAACTACACACAATTCAAAAAAAGTCCTTCCGACTGAGTCAGAAACGTAAGTTTATAACAAATTGGTCTCACTTTTGAAGTGAGAAAATTAATTTAGAGGAAAACTTTAAATTAGGATCACGAAATGTAATTGAATAAAAATGAGACAATATCAAAAATTTTCAAAAATTTGTTGAAATCATAGTTTTTGCTTTTGTGTGCCCCATAAACAAACTATAAGAGTTACATACCTTATTAACAAACTGATCCAAGATACTGCAATATAACAAACTTATCCAAGATACTGCAATATAACAAACTTATCCAAGATACTACAATATAACAAACTTATCCGAGATCAATATATTATCCCAATAGGTTCAGTATTTTGGACATAATTGTGATAACAAGATTTGCATTATATATACATACCGTATATTCTGGCATATAACACACACTTTTGAAACAAAAATTGTCAATTTTTACAGGTCAGTGTTATAAGCTGGATTTAAAAATGAAAGCTTAAAAATTAAGCATAAGAATTGAGATTTTTATATTAATGAACAAAAGAAGACGATGTGATTATTTGAATGAATGAAAGTATGAATTCAAATGGTTTGTGGGGTTTCGATCAGATTTACTTGCAGCAGCATATTTTTACTTTGCATTTGTTTATTTTCTTTATGTTTGTATGAGTTATTATACTTTTTAATGTTTGTTATTGTATTTTCATGCTACATATTCCATAAAGGTTTCTTTGCAAAAAAAAAAAAAAAAAAAAAAAAAAAAAAAAATGCACGTAATACAGTGGATATACCTAAAAATAGAAAAATAGTGTCTGAAATCATAGGTGCAAGTTATGTGCCAGAGTGTGTTATAGGTCAGAATATATGGCATATAAACTAGGAGTGGGAATCTATTAAAAATTTTAACTTGTTCAAAGTTTCTTAATTGGTTAATCGAAATTTTATCAATTAATTGGAATTTTATATGTATTCTATTGTGTTTTACATGTTATAAGCTTTAATTTAATTAAACCTTCACCAAAAAATAAAGGTATTTATTTTTCTCTCTCTAGTAAATGAAAAGATATTTTATTTATATACACAGGAATTTACAAATTTGATGAAATCTGGTGGCCAGCAAAAAATTCTAGTCGCCATTAAAAAAATATTTACCACACCCTCCTCCCCCTTCATAGATTTTCTGAAAGCACAAAAGTTTTTATGAATTAATTGAGAAAAAATAATAACAAGCATAGTTTAGAATTATTAGTCACGTAGTTTAGAATGGTACATAATTTAGAAAGATAATACATAAGTTTTCTAATGAAACTAATCACAGTTATATATCTCCGAAAAAAAAAGAAAGAAAGAAATACTCTAAAGACTGAATTGACCGGCATGTTCAGAAAATGCAGATTGCTGAATGCTACAAATGTCCGGATAGTTGAATGCTACAAAATCTATATCTGCTGATGAGGGCATCGATGAAATAGTGAAGCAGGAAAACAAGTTTGTGCCTATTTGTTTGTCAAAGTCTCAAATAAATCTGATTTTATTATTTTAAAATTTATATTTGATGAACTTACTTTTGCCAAATTAAAAATAAAAGTAAAAAATATTTTTTATTTGAATATAGTTTCTAAGTTATTTTAATATTGAAAGAGGGGGGAGGGAGAAAAATGGCATTTGTGCTCATTTCAAGAAAGCTTAGGTCAATTTTTGAACTATAAGGTAAAACAACAACAACAAAACCCATCAGATTAAATAACCTGGTCGTCAGATAAAAAAAATTGGTCACCAGTGATTAAAATTTACTTCGATTAAAATTTTCCAAAATTCAATTAACATATTTTAATAAACAAACTAAGGTACCAGTTAAAATGAAATTCTGTCTACAAATTAAAAACTTGTATTAAATTATATACATAAAAAAAAACCTCCAAACGAATTGCACGAATACATTTGCTTATAAAGAGAAGGAGGAAGACAGATAAAAACAAAATGTCTGTAACTCTATACTGGGGTGATCATTTTACAACTGCACAAAATACTACATAATCAAACAACCGCATAATTAAAGGCATATTTAATGCAAAATGTGCTTAATAAAATATAAGATGAGTTTATTTATGGATACTCAGTAAGGTTTTTTTCAATTGTCTCTCGGACTGTTATATTATATATATATATATACACAGGGCTTGACAAATACGGTCACCAGGTCGCTACTGGGGACCAATTCTTTTTATCTGGCGAAGTTATCTTTATTTTTCTCATTAACTCCATGTTTTTTCAAAATTTGACTTATAATTGCCAAAATAAAATAATAATGATATATTTACGATTTTTAAACTTTCCCGCCATCATCCTGTTTCGTGTCTTTTAAAATGTGTAAAGGTCTTTGTTTTTCAGATAAAAAATACAACTTTGGCCGCCATATTGCTGAATTCTGTACCACGCACCTGTTTGTACCAAAGTCATAAGCAAAATTTCTTACATGCCTGAGTGCTCAGCTATCGCTTCCAACACAAATTAAAATGATACAAAGTTACTATTTAGATGACCATAATGCAGGGTGTCTATTCCTTTCCTGACATTTCCAGGTTTTCCATACCAATAAAAGAAAAATTCCAGGTATCGAGATTTTGTGATGTTACACACAAAAAATCTTAATGTTGTCAATTTGAGAGTGAAACTTTCACAACTGATTCTGAGGCTCAAATTACTGATTTGTTACATAATTTTTTGCAAAATTTACAAATTGTTGAACTTTTTACATGCTAAACATTTTGCAGATACACACTTTTAGCATCCGGTTCTATCCATTTTGTCAAATCTGGATGAAATTCTTTATCACATCAGTAAAAGTTAGATACAGATTGCTTTGACATATTTTAACACAAATAATAAATATTCAATAAATTAAGCTAACAAATGTTTAGTTCCCAAACATAAATAAGTAAGCAGAGTAAAAACACCTAATCAATCCTACAACATTCAGTAGAAAGTTTCACTGAAACTGCAACTGAAAATCTGTTACAAAGAAGGACTGAAAGGGGTTAGACCAAATGGTTTCCAAGACAGGTTAAAATATTCTTTACAGTACTTATGAAGAGCAAAGTATGATTTTAATGGCGTTGCAATTTCAAATAGTTTTATAAGGAACATTTACCTATTTTTTTTTTTAAGTTCAAAATGTTCTAACTTTTTCTTAGAATTTTCAAATTTCCCTGACTTTTCCTCAGAAATGGTAAATTTCCCTGACTTTTCCAGTCCATATACATTTTCCTGACTTTTCCATGATTTCCAGGTGGCTAGACACCTGATAATGGTCATTCGACTAATCAATTGGTGATCTGCAGCAAAATCACCTTGCTATTTTACCGATTTTGCAGCAGTTCAATGAATCTGGCAACCTCCATGCAGTACTTAAAATTTGTTGAAACTGTTGACCTTAAAGATCTGATTTGTAACTATGACAGAGTGAGGAACTTATCTCGTTTTTGTGAAGAAGTGCGAGGTGATAGCTGGGATGTTTTGGTGTATATATATATATATATATATATATATATATATATATATATATATATATATATATATAAACGGCTCCCAGTTTATCTTCCTAGATATTTTAAATTTTTTTCTCTAGTCTGTCTCCCTACATTTAAAAAAAAAAATTCTCCAGTTCTTTCATCCTAGGATTTTTTCATTTTCTCTAGTCGTTTTGCTGAAATTTTGACAAGGAAACCTTGAACTTTGGTTTACACCTAGTTTGCTTTTTTTTTTTTTTTTTTTTTTTTTTACAGTTATGTGGTAAAATCTTATGCAGAAGAATACTGTTTGTGGCTATCACTTATCGAAAAATTTATATTTTTATTGCTGTTAGGTTATAAGACAAGGGATTTCTGTCATATAAATACAAGTTATGCCTTCACATATCCTGCTACTGATGTTGAAATCGGTAGGTGTGACATAATTGAACCTCTATTAGCTTAGAATAAAAAATTATTATTAATAGTTCTACATTTTCTGTCCACGGTATAAATATAAGAAAGAAATTTATTTCATATGTCTGAATGATGTTTAGATAGATACATTTAGGAACTATAGCCTATAAAACAGAAACATTGTAATCTAAAAAACTGTCATGAGTAGAACAGCAACATAACAGACTGTAACAGATTCAACTACACTATGATTTGATGAGAGAAATTGATTGTTTTTTGTATTACTATTATTATTAGAGATAAAATTTTAGCTGCATCGGTAAAAAAAATGTGTTTGATATATATAATTTCAAATAAAGAAAAAAACCACTAGTGAAAAAGAGTTGTCATCTTTATCATACTCCTTAACACAAACTGGTAAAAATAAATTTATTTTAATTAAATTGATATAATTTAAGAAAAACTTGAAACAGTAACTATTTATCATATTAACTTCTTTTTATAGTGTTAAAATACTAATTAATTTTAATCCTTGACTCATAAATTAGAAGTTTAAATCAGGGAGGTTAATTTAAATATTAGGATTAATTTTCAATTTATGTATTCACAACGCAATGCTTATTCATATTTTTGGATTAAGAATTCTTTTGTAGAGTGTTGAAACATGAGTATATGTATATACAATAAATGTGAGTAAATTTAAGGTAATTTCAGTTAAGATAATAGAGTTCTTTAATTATTTATATGTTGGATATTACATTTTAACATTTTTTATACTCATTTTTCAACAATCCCACTACGATTATCATTGGTTTAAATAAATATTTCAAAGAAATTATACTTTTGCAAATAAACACACAGTTTGCATTTCAATAAAAAAAATTTCATAAATTGTATTTTTTTATTTTCAAATACTGATATAGATGACTGAAGTTAGGATAAATGAAGTTTTATTATAGTATACTTCCCTTCATTTTAAACTAGCAAGGAAAACAAAAATGTAAACTTACAATCCTTCTCTGAATCCATCTAAGAGAGCTTGACATAAAGATTTATTTTGTGGAATAGTCTGTAAAATATTGCCTTCTCCTGTTACATATCCAATTGCCCACTGTCCTAACCGTGTACAACTTAATCTAAAAACATAACTAGAAGGGAAATAAATATTAGTATAAAGCGTATGTTATGTAACAAACACAAATTTCAGAAAACTACAATGTTTTTTTACATTCTGATTCAATTATTTAATATAAATACATAAGAAAATACTTTAATTCACTGTAGACATTATAATTTTAGGCATGATAAATACACTGCAAATAGCAGATATAAGCACAAAACAAATAAAAAAAATGTTAAATTTCAAGGATAACCGGGGGGAGGGGGGGGGGGGGGTTCTAGTGGTATGTGTACTCCTTAACATTTTATAAATCTAATTGCAAAAAATAAAATTTTGAAATTTCTTCCAAACCAATTTCAAAAGTACTGTAGATATTTATGCTTGTTTTCTTGTTATGTTTTATATATAATTTGCTGATAACAAAGATGTTTACATTTACTCTGGGCAGAAATCCCTCAAAATGTAGACCACCGATGCTGTGATTTTCTTGAATCAAACTGAGAGTACCCCCTAAAAAAAAAAACCTTTGTAATAACTATTCAAACTGGCTATTTCTCTATTGCTTACAAGAAAAAAGAAATAGGATTTAGCAATTTCTTTAACATCCTGTAGGCTGGTAGAAGGCCAAAAATAATATATCATCAGTAAAAATTTCTCATACAAAATATGTGGAAGTAATGAAGTGAAATTATCATATGAAAAAAAAATGCATTTGAAAATCTTCCACAAACATATATCAGGGCCTGAAATTCAGGGAAATATTCACATCCTAAATTTTGAAACCCCACCCAAGAGACCCTCCCCCCCCCCCCCCCTAGAAAAAATTTAATTTCAAGCCCTGAGATACAATTACTTATACTATTTTTTTTGATACACAACCAAACCAACAGGATAGTATAATCAATTTTTAGTAGAGTTTAATGCTAATCAAAATGATCCAAGATCTGTTCATCAATTCTCACCTTTTCCTTTGATACTATCTTCATTCATTTATATTTAATTAATTGCTTTAATTTTTCATTTAAATTGAAATTTTTACAAGGCAAATGAATATTTTACTTTTAGTATTTAAAATAAAATTTACTTGTATGCAATAACGACTGCCTTTAAAATTCCACTAAAGAAATCTTTTATATTTCATTATCTCATAGTATTTAGCTTCATTGCAATATTATTACTTTAAATGAAATTTTTTGGAAACGTATTTTGGTATGATGGGACAAATATCTTAAAAACCAATTGATTGATTTTCGTATACCGTATACATATACATATGTGTATATATAGTGGTGGGATTCAAATAATTTAACAACCAGTTCCCTTCTCTTATGTCTTTTTCAAGTATAAACAAGAAAGGAAAATAGTGCATCCCATGTAGATTATAAAACACTTTTCAAGATTATAAATGTTTAAAATTGCTAACTCACTGAGTATCAGCATTCCTATTTATACTTTTGATTTGGCGAGCAATACTTTTAGCTTCTTCAAAGCAAATCTGGAGTAATCTTGATAATTCGTGTCTTATGGATTGTAGAGGCATTTCTAATCTTTTTTTTAATAAAGTTGCAAAGTTTTCATTCAGACTGCCATTACTGTCCAAACAATATTTGAAATTTGTAGCTGTAAAAATATAGAAGGTTGTTCACACTTTATAAAAATAATTTCACAGTTATTTTCTGCACATAAATGTCATATTCTTTCAGACATTTTGACTTCATTGGATAGCTTTGGCTCTTGGCTATAAGCTCTGGCTTGAAATTTCCATCATAGTCGATATTTTCTTAGCACGGTCATGTTAATTTTCTATCACACCTCTTCGGAATTTGGGAAACTTCAAATTCTTTTCAATGTTCGTAAATAGCATCTTCCTATGAAGCATAGATTTGTTTAATTGTAGCAAAAAAAAGAGCAATACTTTTTATCAATTAATGAAGAAAAATCTAATAAAATGGGTTTGTAAATGTAAAGAAAAGTTTCCAAAAGGATTCATGATTGCTGCTAGTGCTAGATTTAGTTATGAAGTTAAATTAAGTTTTAAAAAGTGGGTAAGTGTGATCGAAGATCGCTCAAAGGGTTTCGTTTAATATTCCTTTCAAAACACTTTATCCTTTCTTTAATAAATCCAAATAAATTTCATTTAGGAAAAAAAAAGTCATGTTTTTATAAAGTAAAAAATTATCAGTCTATTTTTTCTTTTTTTCGAATTATATTCTGTCATAATAATATCTGTCAAGCGGACTAAATGCGATATTTAAAAAAATAATTTCAAAATTAAACATGTTGTACACCTTCAAAATGTTAAAATATGTGAATATTTCCATAATTGGATTTTTATCATGATTCAGTATGTTTCTCAAACTCATATATTTACTATTCTCTATTACTCATATTGATACTCGCTTTGTATTATTCTCAAACATTTGAAAAATTCGTTAAACTTCCAATATGACATCAGATTTTCTTTTTAATTGTCTAATGACATGATATTAATCTGCTTTGTGTACATACACATACTCATACTCCTTGTATTATTGAGAAATCTTTGAAAATTTCCGTTTTATTTCCATTATGACGTCAATCATTTTTATTTCATATTAATATTTTTTTCAATTGGTGAAACTTTTTATTTCATTTTCATTTTTCACGTGGAAATCGTTCAATAGAAAATTAATTATTGTAGAAAGAATTTCATTGTGGATTTTTAGTTTTTGGCAACTGCTTTAACGAAAAATGTTTGAATTTAATAGAAAAAGGCTGTTAGAATTTTGGTTTTTATCTCTATTTATTAAAATAATAAGATTTTTTCAAATTTTAATATTTTGAGCTTCACAGCTGGTATTCAGCTAGACATACACAAAGTTTCAACTCTGTAAGTTACATAGTTTCTGAGAATGGCTCTGTGACAGACAGACAACGAAGCAAGAGTAATAGGGTTTCGTGAGCTGAATGAAACCCTAAAAAGTATCAAGTAAAGCTAAATTAAATTCACTATTATCAGTAAAATATTTTAGAGCATTTTTTAAAGAAATTCCAGCTTTATAAGAAAAACACATCAATAAAATTGAGCTTCATATGGACAAGGCTTCCAGTCATTTTTCTAAGTCAACTGTCGAATATGCAGGGATGTAGTGGAGGGTATATAGTGGTATACACAGTATACCTTCCGGATTTTTTAAAGGAACTATGTATGCTCTCCATAGCTATAGCATATATGAGGATTGCTATTTATATTTCTGGCCTTGGCAACAGGAAGTGTTATTAGGCGACCACAGACGATTTCAATTGAAAGTTTGATATTTTTAACCATAAATTCTTCAGAACGATTTGCCATTTTAGCTTGATTTGTGTTATTTACAGTAAATTGAAAAATTCATCTTGTGCAAAAAATGGAATTGACTCGTGAACATTTTCGTGCGATTATTTTTCATAATTTTCAACATGGATTGTCAAGACAAGAGTGCTTCCATGAACTTAATTCTTTATACAACAATAAAGCACCATCCTACAGCACTGTAGAAAACTGGTATAACGAATTCAATCGTGGTCGATGTTTTACCCTAATTCTAAATTAGTGGGATAATTTATTAGAAAAATGGTTGTGCAAGATTGATCAGTCACAATTAAAATGTTGTCAATGAATATCATATGAATGCTACTGTTTCTAAATGTTCGCTCACAGTAATATAAATATAAATCTGAATGTAACTTTGCAGTGCATCCACCTTGTGGAATACCAACTTGCTGCAGATAAATGGTATGCAAAATGTAGTTATTATAAATAATGAAATTAGTAAATGTATAAAATATTCTGCATCCACGGGAACAGAAAGTCAATTGATGTTGAAACTTTTTAAATAATTCATTTATAATATAATGTACATCTAAAAGATTTATATTGTTGAAAAGGTCTTTGAAATCATATGTCTTTAATATTTTGCACATTTAAGATCTTTGAGAATATCGACCAATTGGTAGCTGTTTTTTAGACAATGTGCATTATCTATGTCAGTTGTATGTGTGATATTTGATTAAGTATTTTTAATAAAAGTTTGTTAATTTTATTATTATATGTATTGCATCCAATAGTAACAGTTCTAAATTTAATATTGAATGAAAGTTAAAAATGAAAAAGATGATAGATTTTTATATTCCTTTGAAACTATGACTATGTCATTGCAACTTTTCTGCTCAATTAACCCTTCAAGTGTCTGGCAGAATTTTTCATTGTATGTTTAAAGATTCCTAAAAAAAAATAGCTATGAAAAATATTATGAGGTTGAAAAGATTAGTATGAGAATTTGGATTTTATTACCTTACATATTTATTTATCTTATGTACTAGAAACAATTAACATTAATATAAAATTTTTGTTAAATCAGCCTTTGAATAAAAAAATTACAAGACGGAAAATGTTGGTTAGGATGCTTAAAGGGGTAAACAAATTTTGTTCTGTAAATGGAACATGGTCTTTATATTTCTGTTCTCGCAAAATTCCCTCAGTGAAAAACAAGTAATGGACACTGAATTACTAATGTATGACTGCACCTTATAATAGGCGATGTTAGCCAGGAAGGTTAAGAAGTTGTTGCATTCATATTATCCCAAGATTACTTTATCCTAAAGAAAATGACCATGGTCAAAGTCAAGAGATCTTATGCCACACATGCATGTAAACAGCCCTATAATGAAAAAAGGAAAAAAAACAGGTTCCAATTTTCTAAAAAAGGAGGGAATATATTTTTAAACTTACATGTGGCATTAAAGATTCTGTTAAGACACCAGACAGAATTAGGAATGTGAAGACGTTAATTCTGGTTATTTTGAATTATCCAATATTTATTCTAGTTTGCATCCCAAATAACACATAAATGGATAATTTTTTTTAAAAAGAGAAAATTAAAATACAAAACTGGGTCTTAACCACAAAACAATATAAAATATTGGACAGGCAAAAGACAAGTTTTGCACTGTTCTTAAAAAACTAGAAGGCATATGCCTCCCTTGTCCCCATCAGATTACAAAGAATCAAAAATCTCCTGGAAAAAAAAATAATGAAGAAAAGTATCTTTGTTTCCAACAAATACCATGAAAAAATTAAACAAATTTAAATAATTAAATTGCATTCATGTGTTAATTCTTAAATTAGAAGATTAGAAAAATATACAAAAAAGTAATAAAATATTTTACCTCCCAGGTTTATTTATGTAATTTTGTAATCTTGCTTTAACTTCATCATAAGTTAGAAATGCTACATATCCAGGATGAGTTACAGCGAGAATTTGCCAATTTCGTAGCAAAGTAGACCAGGGCTGGAAAAGTCTGTAAGAAAATGAAGATACATCAATATATTCAGAAAACAGCATTATATTTAAAAGGTTAATTTCTAAACAAAGAAACTGTGCAGATAGAAAATTGAATTAAGTATATTTTCTTTTAAGTCTACATTTACTGAAATCAAATTAGGAAAATTCAATAAATAAAAATATATTATTTTTATTATAATTTGAATTAATTATTTCAGGAAAGTTTTAAATCTATAGAAATCAAATATCTCAAAATATATTTAAAATTGTCCCATATTAAAAATGTGAATTGTAATCATATCTTAACTATGAAGGAAATTTTTTGTAATCTTACCTCATAAGGATGTTTTTGTCTAGTTGTAATTAAGAGTATCTTTCTTAAATCTTTAAAAATTGCTCCCAAACAAAAAGAAAAAAAAGGGGGAAAGAAAAAAATTGGTAAAATGCAATTAAAAAGTCATAATTGAAAATAAATTAATATGACCACTATCTAACATAAAAAAAAATTATAATAGAACAAAAAATGTGCATATTCACTGCCGGATTACCAAATAGGCAGAATAGACAACTGCCTATTGGCCCTGTGGCCTGAGAAATTCAAACATATAAAACGTAATTTGAGTGGGAAATGAGATAAGAAAAATATTCTAATTGTGAAGTATTATTATAGGTAAAAATCAATATGTTTATCAAAGTGCTTTTTAACACTTTCCAATATAGTTGAAAAATGTTTATGACTTTGGTTTGCTTGTCAGCTGTCCGTGCTTTAACTCTCGTAAACATACTCAAATTGCCATATAATTAATATATGTTAGTAAGTTTTATTATAGCATGTTTGCAATTGAAAATGAAGTGTGTAGTAGTTATAATTTGTTTACAGGGACACTCAAAAGAATTCCATTACATTATGGTAGATGGGGAAAAATCATTTGTGGCGAATTTTAATAATGTTACATTATTGCAAACATAATGAAATGATATGCATTTCTCCCAGGTGCACTAAAACATGCTTTCTGTAGAATATGGAGTGCAAAGTATTTATCATACATTTACAGAGTCACACAAAATAATATTGCCACATAATGATCTATGGGGGAAAAATCGTTTGCAGTGTATTTTAATAATGTTACACTATTTCAAACATAAGAAAATTGATATGCATTACTGAGGCGCACACTCTAAAATGTGCAGTAGAATACTATGCACAACATATGCTTACCATAGCATTTTCCAGCTGAACTATACCTAGTATATTGAGGGATGTGTTTGCAGAACATAAACAAATTCATATACACGGCTATGTAAAGAACTGGATACATGCCATCTAATTGCTATAAATGTAAGTTTGAAATAAAGAATCCTGTTTTGACTTTCGAAAAAAAAAATTATCGCCTTAAGCAGGATTTTCTGAAATTCTATTTTGTGTTAAACAAATTAATTAACATTGATTTTCAGACTTATCTAACGGGACCTCAGTATTATTTTGTGTTAAGCAAAATTTTGCGTTAAGCGATTTCGTGTTAACGAGGTTAGACTGTATATTTATGTAATAAACAAATAAAAGAAAAAAATTAACTAATTAAAGAATTAAAAAACAAGTTAGGAATAATAATTCTACTAATAATAAATAAAATAAAAAATGTAAATAAAATAGAGATTAAAAATTAATAATCAATACAAATATAAAAATTAAATACTAAAATAATAATAATTTTTAAAAAAATTATATGGTTGAACTGAACAAGCTTTTCCAAGCTGCAGAGAGCATGGTGGAATCACATTTTTCATTAGCTAAAACCTCACAATTAAGAAAAATAGCTAAATTTTCGAGAAAGTTCAATTCAGAGGTGCTATTGGCATTAAAGATAATTTTAGCATTTTGAAAAATTAACACTGTGGCTGAAATCTCGAGAATGCCTGGCAATAATAGATTTAGAAATTTGTTGGTTAGAAATGAAATAGGATTTTTCTTTTAAGCAGGTTTTGAGATTTCTTTCAGTTTGATCTATATAAGATAAATGACAATAATTACAAGGATGCAAATAATAAATAAATCTGTAAATCAATAAATTAAGAAACTGGCGTTAAAACATGAAGACTTAATAATGAGTAAATAGACAAGTGTTGTCAGAAAGAAAATTAATTCATTTGGTGGATTAGTACTTGATTTTAGCAGCAAGTGTCAATGGGGGAAAATCTATCACTTCATGCGATACGTTGTTATATGCTACAGCTGAGATTCACAAATTGCTGAGCAGAACAAATTTTGCACAAAAAAAAGCAAATTTCGGCAATGTGATTTGCAGGATGGTGCATTTTCCACACCTGAAGTAGCGTTATAAGTAGTGTCGATTCTCGCTACAAACTATGGATTTTTTGTATCGTGCTACTTGCTACACTACATTATTCAAAATGTATCGCGCTACACTACAAACTACTGTAAAAAGTAGCAGCTACAGTAGTGTCGCTACTTTCGACCCCTGGGTCAAGCTATTTTTATCTTAAAAACAGCTCAGAGGATTTGAACTAAATTTTTATTATCCTACACTTTTAGGGAACGACAAGACTGTTGGGCTAGGTTACAAGTTCAAGAAATTTCGATTAGTGGGTCACTGGTCATGGGTCAAGCTATTTTTATCTTATAAATGGCTCAGACAATTTGAACTAAATTTTGTATGCTGTGGTTTTTTGGTGACGAGAAAATCATTGGGCTAGGTCACATGCTTGAGAAAATCTGATTAGTTTGTCATTTTTGGGTCACTGTGGGTCAAGCTAATTTTATCTAAAAAACGGCTCAGACTATTTTGACTAAATTTTATATCCTACAAGTTTCAAGCACGAGAAGACAATTGGGCTTGGTCACATGTTCGAGAAAATTTGATTAGTGGGTAATTTTGGTCATGGGTCATGATATTTGAACTCAAAACTAATTTTGACCAAGCGTAGCTCGGTTTTCCCTGCTCGTATCTATATATACTAGCAAAGTATAGATGGATATATTGAACATTCAGAGAGATATGAATCCTAAATAGTGACAGATATAGACATTCTGTATGACCTTTTTTAAACGTTACCCAAATCTGTTTGACTAAAAAATGAATAAAACCATCTACGCTAAGACAAGATGTTAAAAAATTCTATTAAATAATTACCTGGTAAAAACATCAAATTCAAAATTTGATATGTAGTCATTGCAGGTGAGGTCTATGGTAGATTTAAGTGCCATAGCTTCTAAACCAGAACTAATAGGATGAACTTGATGTAATGTCAACCTGAACAGACGCCAAGGAACAATTGTGCTGATGATAAAAAGAAAACAAAAATATCATTGTATATAAACGTCTATTTATTACGAATACAAAACAACAATATAGGTAACAGTAGTACTTTTCTTGTAACAAAAATTCAGCAATAGCTGAAATTAAAAACAATGATAATTTTTTAATAACAAACTCTCAGAATGATTTTAACTTATTATACAATCGGCTCATTCCACACCAAATCACCTAGTGCCATGTGCCCTTAGGTCTCAAATTTTGTTCATATTTTTTTCTGTGTATACATACCTAAAAGATATGATCATAGTAATTTTTTCAATTTTTTATCTCAAAAATTGGCTTTAGGAAAAATATTTGAAATTTGAGCATTTTGCGCGATTTTCCCCATGATTGTGTTGGCATCAAATTGCATAAAAAGTCGTAACTCTCTTTTGGTATCAAATTAAAGCTAATTTTTAGAGTTTCACTCATCTCACGAAACCCTATTAGTCCCGCTCAGTTGTCTGTTCGTCACAGAGCTGTTCTTAGAAAGTATATAAACTTACAGGCATGAAAATTTATGTACTTATAGCTAAATACCTACTAAGAAGCTCAAAATATTAAAATTTGAAAAAATTGTATTATTTTAATATAGAGAGATAAAAAACCAAAATTCTAACAGCCTTTTCCTATTAAATTTAAACATTTTTCGTTATAGCAGTTGCCAACAATTAAAAATCCACAATAAAATTCTTTCTACAATAATTAATTTTCTATTGAAAGATTTCCACGTGAAAAATTAAATAAAGTTTCACCAATTGAAAAAAAAGATCAATATAACGTCATATTGCTAATAAAACAGAAATTTTCAAACATTTCTCAATAATACAAGGAGTATGAGTATGCACAGAAAGCAGATTAATATCACGTCATTAGAGAATTTAAAAGAAAATTAATCTGACGTCATATTGGAAGTTTAACGGATTTTTCAAATGTTTGAGAATAATACAAAGCGAGTATCAATACGAGTAATAGAGAATAGTAAATACAGTGAAACCTCCATGAACGGTCGGTCACCTCTGAACAACGATAACCTCCGAATATCGGCCATATATGGATGGAACCAAACGCGTTCCATAGCATTAACATTAGTGCGAACCTCTAAATAACGAATTCCAAACAACGGCCGCTAAAAACTCACGAGAGCAAAAATTTAACAGCTTCCGGTACCATTTCATATTTATTTGCAAACCAAAATGTGAAACAGATCAAACGAAATTTACTTGATCTGTCAACAAAAAGTCACTTAATCACTTAATCCTTTTTCAAACACTAATATCTTAATCCTTTTGATAACCATTCAAAATGTCTTAAATTCCCAAAACTCAATAGGGACAGGGAGAACGGAAAGACTTTCGTACCACTGTGGGTGAACAAATAATCTGTCTACTCTTTGAATACTGGACTCAGACAACATAGCATCGAAAATACGGGTGGATACTGGAACGTGAAATATGCTGCGAGATAATTTCTTGCCCCCCCCCCCCCTTTTTTTATCTGCTACTTGTCAGCAGGACAATCGGAGGTAAAAGTGGAACCTCCCTAAGATAAGTACAACAGGCTTCCAACCCATTGATTCCAATAATCCACCCTGCTCTGTGACAATAGATGGATAAATTAGGAAGGGGAGAAAAGGTAAAAGGCATTCCGGAGATGTTCCAAGACTTTGTTTAGTCTTTTCTACATTTTTTTGTGTGTGAAGTTTTGAAAATCTCCCTTTGTTCATAAAAATAGACAGCAAGTTTCTTTAGGATGGGAGGGTGTAAAAACATTTCCGTTTGGAATTAAGGGAGAGATGATGAATTCTCTAAACATTGGGTGTCATTGTAAATTTCAGTTTTCTGGAAACTTCTGAACAAAAATGTCAAAGACTGATCAATATTTTGTTTAACTTTTCTGCAGTATGTCTTAGTGGGACTCCTTTAACCTCAGAGTACAGTTCTTACTTGTCCGTGATTCTCTCTGCATAGTGTATCAAATTTTTGAATACGAGCGAAAAATCACGATGAGTTGCTCTAAATGAAAATTTCTACATTTGAAGGAGAAAATTGGAGTTATTGAGCGTAATAAAAAAGGCGAAAGGGCACGAAAATTGGCAGCAGTTTATGGTTGTGGCAGAACACAAATTAACGCTATTTTAAAAAACAGTGAAGATTATTTTGATCAGCCTCTTCAAGGAATTAATTTAGAAAGGAAAGTCAAGCGTTGGAAGACAGGAAATGAAGAACTTGACGAAATGTTATTAGAATAGCTGTCTGATTGTCGATCAAAAAATCTTCCAATTTCAAGGCCTATGCTACAAGAAAGTGCGTTAGAAATTGCAGAACAATTGAAAATTTCAGATTTCAAAGCATCAAATGGGTGGTTAGAGAAATTTAGGAGCAGGCATAGTATCGTATTTCGCAAGGTGACAGGAGAGGCAGCAGATTGTCCAGCGATTCAAATAGACGCATGGAAAAAAACACTGCCTTCCCTAATTGCAGGTTATGAATCCCAAAACATTTTCAACAGTGATGAAACGGGACTCTTTTTCCGAGCTCTCCCTGATAAAACTTTATGTTTAAAAAGCGATGCTTGCAGAAGTGGGAAGCATGCGAAAGAAAGATTGACCGTGCTTCTGTGCTGTAACATGATAGGTAATTTCCAATAAACGCTTGTGATAGGAAATGCTGCGAAGCCACGGTGCTTTAAAAACATGGATATAAAAAAAAACTACCCGTAATGTGGGTTGGGTTGATTATTGATGGCCAATTATCTACACTAGGGATATAGGCCCGGGGGGAGTGCCCTTCGTGGGGGTCTTTCTAAGGGAACCTAATCCGTATTTACGCATGGATAAATCCACGGCTCGAAGAAAACCACGAAAACTCCGAACGATTAGGCCGACGGGCGCGATTGGGATCGAACCCAGCACCTCCCGTCCACCAGCTTCGAGAGCACAACCTCTCAGCCACTGGTGGGGCCCCGTAATGTGGAGGCATAATAAGAAAGCCTGGAAGACCCAATGCATTATGAAAGAATGGTTGACAGAACTGAATAAAGAAATGAAGAAACAAAAACGCAAAATCCTTCTTTTTATGGACAATTCGAAATCTCATCCTACTGAAAATGATTTCAGTAATCTGAAAGTAGTGTTTTTGCCCCCAAACACCACTGCCTTCTGTCAACCATTGGATCAAGGAATAATCCAGGCTTTCAAATTGCGTTACAGGAAAATGCAAATGCAGAAACTGGTGTCTAAGATGAAAGATGCAGCATCAGTAAGTGTTCTCATAAAGTCTTTTAATGTGCTTGATGCTGTTAATTGGATTAGCATTGCGGTAAAAGAAGTGAGAAACTCAACAGTACAGCGATGTTTTGCAAAGGCAGGTTTCCAGGTAAGTTCTATTTATTTATTTATTTGTCATGCTGAGAATTTAAATAAGTTTCCACTTTTTACTTTATTTTGTAATGTTTGGAATCCTGTAATTAAAATGATTTTTTTTAATGGCAGGATTCTCCCTTAGAAAATGAAGACCTTAATAATAATGACGAAAATTTAGATAATATTCTTAAAACAGCAGGCATAACAAACATGAAGGCCAGCGAGTTTGTGTGTCTGGACAAAGATTTGTCTGTTACTGCCACATTTGATTCTATACAGCAAATGGTGGAAGACAGGAGAGAGGAAGAGAAAAGTGATGAGGAAGAGGAAATGGAAGAGATTATAGAATCACCTAACATTTCCAGTATTAACACATATACCGAAGTATTGACGAACCTTCGTGAAATTCAAAATTTTGCTTTAAGTCATAATGATGAGGAGTTATACACCAAAACAACTAATATTGTTATTTCTTTGGAGAAAAATATTTGCAGCAAAAAAGCAAAGCAATTGCAAATCACTGACTTTTTTAATGTAGTATAACAATGTGGATAAATTAAAATGACAGTTTCCATTTAAATTTGTATATTTTGATTTTTTTTAAATGAAACCTCTGAATAACAACCACCTCTGAAGGGCGGTCACTTTTCACTGGTCCCACGGGTAACCGTTATTCAGAGGTTACACTGTATATGAATTTGAGGAACGTATTGAATCATGATAAAAACCCGATTATGGAAATATTCGCATATTTTAACATTTTGAAGGTGTACAACAGACTTGTATAAAACCAAAAACTTTCTGTGCACATAAATATTGAGTCAAAAATTTTTGCAAATTAATTTAATGTTTAATAAAATTACGTGTTATATTATTTTGACGATATAAATTAAAAAGAGTAGTTTAAAATAATAACCATTTAAAATCAATTAATATTAATTAAAGAATAATTATTTTGGTTAAAAATAATAATAAAGCTAAAAATCCATGATAGGATGATATGAATTCTTATCAATTATTTTGTCAATTCATTTAGAAACAACCCAATCCTTAATATTTTGACCTCTTCGCAAGCGTCTGTAATGTCACAATAATGTTTTGCATCTTTAAATTTTAAATTGGGCGCAAACAGTAATTAAATCGTACATAAAACTGAGGAATATTTTAAATTTTTTGGTATTTTAAAAAAAAAAAATTTCCCCTTTTTTTTTTTTTTTTTTTTTTTTTTTTTTTTTTTTTTTTGCAAAGTTCCGAATTTTGCAGAAAATTTTCCGTGTGCGTGCGTCTATATTATACAACTCTGGTGTACAACATGTTTAATTTTGAAATTACTTTTTTTTAAATATCTCATTTAGTCCACATGACAGATATTATTATGACAGAGTATATGTGCTTTCAGCTGTAAAAAATTTAAAAGGGTGTTTTTTGTGGTTGTTAAATAATGTGAGTTTATTGTTCTCCGCTATTTAATGATGATTGTGATTATTCAGCTGCTACTAGACCTTTCAAAAAGGGTTGATCTTTTGAAACAAAGTGAAACAATTTGATATTTAGGTAACATGTAAATAGACAAATAAATCTATGCCAAGTTATTAATTGTTTAACTACTTTATAAAATGAAACTTTTAATTCATTGCACTGTACACTCCCAGCAGAATTACTTTAAAAATAAAGAAGATCTTAGTGCCAGAAAAATTTTATGCAGTTATTTTTTATTTATGGAAAAAACTGGTGGGTAGGGAAAGTGCAACAATTTTCTTTGAATGCGAGAGATGCAAAAATTTAATTCATGCACCCTTGTGGACCGTCCAAAACATTTATATGGCCAACACCAAGTGACAGCTGTTGGGTACCTTTTGAAAATATTATACAAGAAGTACCAGTGCCTGCATCAACTTCAACATCAGGCAGAACATATGTTCTAGAGTAGGGGTGCACAACCTGTGGCCCGCGGGCCAAAAGTGGCCCGCGATCGGATTACTGGTGGCCCGCGGATCAATTTCGCCGATCGGACGCAAAAAATTGCGAATTTCGCCGATAATTTTGCCGATCAGGTGCGTATAAATCATAAATTACGCCAATCGTATGCGTACAAATCGTGGATTTTGCCAAAGGGGCGCGCATAAATCGTGAATTTTGCCGATCGGACCCGTAAAAACTCACGAATTTTGCCGATTGGGTGCGTAAAAATCATGAATTTTGCCGATCGGGCCCGTAAAAATTGCAAATTTTGCCGATCGGGTGCGTGTAAATTGTAAATTTCGCCGATCGTCTGCGTAAAAATCATGAATTTTGCTGTTCGGGTGCGTATAAATCGTAAATTTTGCCTACCACCTGCGTAAAAATCGTGAATTTTGCCGATCGAGACCGTAAAAATTGCGAATTTTGCCGATTGGGCCCGTAAAAAATCGTGAATTTTGCCGATCGGGCCCGTAAAAATCGCGAATTTTGCCGATCGAGCGCGTAAAAATCACAAATTTCGCCGATCAGGTGCGTATAAATCATGAATTTTGCCGCTCGGGCCCGTAAGAATCGCGAATTTTGCCTATCGGGTGCGTATAAATCGTTACTTTTGCCGAGTAGGTGCGTGTAAATTGTAAATTTCGCCGATCGTATGCGTAAAAATCATGAATTTTGCCGTTCGGGTACGTAATAATCGCGAATTTTGCCGATCGGGCCCGTAAAAATCGTGAATTTTGCCAATCGAGCGCGTAAAAATCAGGAATTTCACCGATCGGGTGCGTAAAAATCATGAATTTTGCCGATCGGGCCCGTAAAAATCGCGAATTTTGCCGATCGGGTGCGTATAAATCGTTACTTTTGCCGAGTAGTTGCGTGTAAATTGTAAATTTCGCCGATCGTATGCGTAAAAATCATGAATTTTGCCGTTCGGGTACGTAAAAATCGCGAATTTTGCCGATCGGGCCCGTAAAAATCGTGAATTTTGCCAATCGAGCGCGTAAAAATCAGGAATTTCACCGATCGGGTGCGTAAAAATCATGAATTTTGCCGATCGGGCCCGTAAAAATCGCGAATTTTGCCGATCGGGTGCGTATAAATCGTTACTTTTGCCGAGTGGGTGCGTGTAAATTGTAAATTTCGCCGATTGTATGCGTAAAAATCATGAATTTTGCCGTTCGGGTACGTAAAAATCGCGAATTTTGCCGATCGGGCCCGTAAAAATCGTGAATTTCGCCAATCGAGCGCGTAAAAATCAGGAATTTCGCCGATTGTATGCGTAAAAATCATGAATTTTGCCGTTCGGGTACGTAAAAATCGCGAATTTTGCCGATCGGGCCCGTAAAAATCGTGAATTTCGCCAATCGAGCGCGTAAAAATCAGGAATTTCGCCGATTGTATGCGTAAAAATCATGAATTTTGCCGTTCGGGTACGTAAAAATCGCGAATTTTGCCGATCGGGCCCGTAAAAATCGTGAATTTCGCCAATCGAGCGCGTAAAAATCAGGAATTTCGCCGATCGGATGCGTAAAAATTATGAATTTTGCCGTTCGGGCACGTAAAAATAGCGAATTTTGCCGATCGGTTACGAAAAAATCGCAAATTTCGCCAATCGGCAGCGCAAAAATCGCGAATTTTACCGATTGGATGGGTATAAATAGCAAATTTTACCGATCGGATGCGTATAAATCGCAAATTTCGCCGAACAGGCGCGTAAAAATTGTGAATTTTGTCAATCACTAGGAAAAAAACTATGAATATTGTCAGTCGCGCATGGAAAATAAGTGCAAGATTTTTCTATCCTTGCCAACTGAAATGGGTTATACTAACTAAGGAGGTGGTTGAGTATAGGGAGCTAACTCACCTTTTAAAATTAGCATTTTTGTGAACTTTTAGGCCGATCCTCCCCCTCCTTCCCTGAAACAAAATTTTTTTCACCCTACGGACAATCCAGTCATTTTTGTGACTGACTTTCCTCTTATAAAAAGTTGTGCACTCCTTCTTGATATCCACATTTTATGACTGAATATGTTAAGAAGTACAATTTAGAATAATATATGTTTCTCCTTCTCCCCACCTTCATTCATGAGAGCAGAATTTTTTTCGGCACTGGCAATCTTTAAAGCTAAATTTACTCCCTCAAATAAAGTCAGGGAGTATTTTCATTCTTTGAAAATAACTTAGCTATATCTCTTGTATAAATACAAACGTAAACTGTTGATATATCCTTGCCAACAGAACTTAATACGTTGACTGGGAAGGAAGGAACTTAGGGGGCTACCCCCCCCCGTCACACCTCCTGTAACAAAATTCTACTGATGGTGGCCCTCGACAACTCAGTCATTTTTGTAAGTGGCCCTTCGCTTATAAAGGTTGTGCACCCCTATTCTAGAGGAAAATATTCAACAATTAATTGTGGAATCAGTTAAGAACATTTTATAAATTAGCACCAACAGGATGTGATTCTTTAATATTTTAAATGTTCTTTTGCATGTTGATCCATTGAGACATCATCTGTTACGTGATATTTTATTCTAAACTTCATGTTTCACATTCAAAGTAATTTTAAGTAAGTGTACAGTGCAATGAATTAAAAGTTTAATTTTATAAAGTAGTTAAACAATTAATAACTTGACTTAGGTTTATTGGTCTATTTACGTGTTGTTCAAATAACAAATTGTTTCACCTTGTTTCTAAAATTAAACACTTTTTTAAAGGTCTAGTAGCAGCTGAATAATCATAACCATCATTAGACAGTAGAGAAAAATAAACTTACATTATTTAACAACCACAAAAAACACCCTTTTAATTCTTTTACAGCTGAAAACACATATTGAGATAGAGCTGTTGTTAAAATTTAAAGTATACAGTAGAACTTCCCTTTAGCGAAGTCCCTATTAACTAAGTTTTCTACTTAACAAAATTTTCTGCAGAACTTTGACTTTGAACGCCATTAGCATGTAAATTAATCTCCATATTACGAAAAGTATATTCTATATAACGAAGTTTATTCCACTTTTGTACGTGTAATTCAAACTAAGAGGTTGCTGTTTTTTTTTTCACACTAAAAAAAACATTTGTTATCATTACTCTCTCAAACCGAGACTCCAGGGCTAACAGTTGGAGGAAGTCAAAATTCTTTTTCAATGATATAATAGAAGATGCAGCGACGTAATGGTGTCAGATGCATTGAAGCGAAAAATATCAATGAGAGTCAGACAGTTACCATTCTGACCTTCCATTGCTCATAGACAATTGCTTTGTGCATCCACAAGAATGTGCTTCAAAATGCAAATCGAACATCAAAGTTATTTTTGTTCCTGCTAATACAACTTCAAAACTTCAGCCATTAGTCTATCTAAGGAATAATAAAAAATCTTAAAGTACATTATCGAAAAAGACAGAAAAAAGATAATATAGTGAAAACATTAATGTGAGAACATGTGTATCAGAACTGATGAAAGCTTGAGGCAAAGCTTGGGAATGTGATGTGATTTCATCGACTGTACACAACTGTTTTGTAAAAGACGGTTTCATAATTGAAACTGAATCAAATGCTTCTGAATCCAATACCTGTTGGTCATATCTGGAGAAAAAAATTCATGAATTTAAGTTGATTTCTATTTAACGAATTTTCTTCATAACGAAGTTTTTAAGTGTAACGATGAGACTTCGTTAAATGGAAGTTTCCCTGTATGTGTCTGTTGGTACTTACCGTTATTGCACTTTTAAAAACCAAAAATTTCACTTTGAGGGCTCCAATTTTTTTTTATAATGACAGGGGTCAGAGTGACCAATTCATAAAAAATAGGACATTTTTCGTGAAAAATATAGGACATATATAGGACATTTAGAAAATATCGTAATAGGAAACATTTAGCAATAAAAAATTTATTTAACACATAATCCATATTACTTAATAAATTTTCAGTAATTAATGATATTAAATCAAGATATCTACATAAAAGAAAGTCCTGACATAGAAGTTTTTTAAAACAAGCAATTAAAAATACAAATTAGTAAACAAGCATAAAATATTGAAAAAAGTTTAAAAATTCCTTCAAGAACCTACTTTCTGAAAATGCATGTTTCGAGACCATTTAACAGAGTATTAACATAGAAGTTTTTTTAAAACAAGCAATTAAAAATACAAATTAGTAAATAATAAGTATAAAATATTGAAAAAAGTTTAAAAATTCCTTCAAGAACCTACGAATTTGATTTTGAAAAATACAACAATATAATTGCATTTTTGGTGGCGCGAAATTGGCTTTATTTGTTATCAGAGAATTTTTCTCGCCAACCCTGGACAAATGTCATAGTCGTATGCCGTGTGTGAGTAGTAGTTTAGATTTGTAGCACCATGTTTGGCTACTTAACTCGCTTTTGGCATAAAATTAACAATTGAAAATCAAATAATAAAAAATTCTAAGTATAAAAAAATATATAAAATATGACTTTAACAGATCAAAAGTGGTTCCCTTGTAAATTCAATAGTTCATGAGATATTACATGTTTTTCTAATTTGGCGATGTCTTTCGTGCCGAAATCTCAAAATACTAGCATTACAAATGATAATTTCTAAAAATAAATGCGTAATTACGGAAATACGGCAAAAACAAACATAAACGCTAGCAGGTAACGATTATAATACCAAATATGAGAAAGTAGAAAAATATAGGACAGTTACAGACATATAGGACATTTTTGAAGGTTATTTTATAAATATAGGAAATATAGGACAACTCTGACCCCTGTATTAACTTTTTTGTAAATATTATAACATTGTATAGTTGGAAAGTATCAAAAATTAGCTTTAATTTGATACCAAAATCATGTATATTGTTTAAAAAATAAGAGAGCTATGACATTTTACCCAATTTGATGCCAATACAATCATGGGGGAAAATCACACAAAATGCTCAAATTTCAAATAGTTTTCCTGAAGCCAATTTTTGAAATAATGCATATTGAATATTTTATTTTGGGTGATTTGGCATGATGGAATGGGCCACTCTTATCTTATTTTGTTTTATTTTCATTTATTGCATTGAGTATCTTATTGTTAAAATGCCTTGAATTTAGAATAAATCAAATATAGTTTAAAATGATTTTTAAGCTTTAAAATAAAGTTTGCTAGAACTTTTCCCGGCGACAAGAGGGCACATTAATTTTTCTTGCTCCAGGGTGCTGAATATGTAGCTACACCACTGGAAACCCTTCCAAATGTGGTGCTAAATAATGTTAAATGTTATTTTAACAAACCCTTCCAAATGTTGTACTACTAAATTTATCATTTAACAAGATAAATTTTAATTTCTTTTCCCATTCAAAATGGGTTTTGACAACTGGTATCAAAACATATTTTGACCAGGATGGTTAAAACCGATTATTTCTATGGTTAAAAGTTTAAAACCAATACAACCCTGCTTTAAAAGACCCAATTTTTTTTTCTAAACAGATCCCTGGAAAGGATGTAAGCTAGCAAATGTCTGACAACATGGATACATTTAATGATAAGGAAATATAGAGGAGACCGGTACACAATAGACCACTTTTTCAGTTAACATTTTTCTTCTCTTTAACAGACAGACCGATCTGTATGAAAATATTTTTGAATATTCCTTAAACCTTCTTACATCCATCTAATTTTCTCACAACATAGTTTTCAATACATTTTTCAAAAAAAATAAAAATTATATACACTGGTCCACCCACCGGGGTACAGTGGACCACTATTAGGTATTATCTAAAATACAATATAAATCTATTTTTCATTAATCTAATTCTTTTTAGCTGCCCCTCCACCCGCAAAATAACATAGTAATATAAATTTTGAAACAAAAACAAAAAAATTACTATATTTTGAAAATAATAACAGATTAATACAGGAACAATTGCAATTTAGTTGAAGTTATTACTTAAGTACAAAACAATCAGCTTACATTAAAATTTGCAAATGAAATTCCAAAGTACTTATGAGTAAGATTGAGTCTAGAATTTTCAAGATATAATTTTGGGTCTGAGAGCAAGCAACATTATGAAATCATTGACATCAACAGCAGATTCATCTACAGTTTCGTGAGAAATAAACTCATTTCCATTCAATTTGCGTCTCATGAATCTTACTTGAATAGAATCATCAACAATTAGACTACAGTTATATTTATCAAAGGCAGTAAATACAAAACAAAATATTTCTTGCTATGTTAAATAAATTGTTATTTTTATTTGTTTTCTTTATTTTACAGTTAAATCTACTTTAAAACAATCTTTCTTTATTGAAAATAAGCAATTATTAAATATTTTGAACATTCTGCATTAGTTGGAGCAGAGTGGATTGTGGACCACTGTGCCCCAGGAGTGGGTGGTCCACTGTACCCCATGTTGAAGTTCAATAAATAATCATATTAATATTGTTTATAGCTTTCTTTTAAACATATTAACTTTAAAGTAAAATAAAAACAAGTATCTTAGCTTTGCAAAAAAGCTGTTTTATTTTATTTATCTACAACCTTTAATTACTAAAAAAATAAAAATATGATGATGAAAAATTTTACTTTTAGAAGCTCAAACCAACAAAGCAGGATAAAATAGTTCAATCTGAGCTAAACATATTTTCTGAAGGCTATAAATAATCATTGCAGTGCTGTTGTCTATTAGGATAGAAGAGAAGCTTAAAAAAAATTAAATAAATAAAATATAGGGGGTGGTCCAGTGTGTACCGGTCTCCCCTACTCCAACACATCTTAAAGAGAATTTAACTATAAAAAATATAAAATCATCACAATGTGAAGTTTACTGTTATATAAGAAAAGGGGGAACTTCTTTGTTATAAGGGTCTTGACGAGATAGAGAAAATGACCTTGGCAAGGGAAGGAAATTTTTCAAACATTTTCTGACAACCTATTCACTGTTTCATACACATAAGTAATTTTTTCAATATTTACACAATTTATTTAATATAAAGAAGCCATTTACCTTTTTTATATACAAACAGAAGTAATTTAACAATACATTATTAGAAGCATTTTTTTTTTTTTAAATACCATTCATGAACAAGCATAATAATTCATCAGGTTGGCTTTCATAGTTGTTTAAATCATTTTTTCAACAAATCTGACTTTCTGAAGTCCAAATTGAGCAAAGCTTTTTTTTAAAGTGCCAAGGCACCTATAACAAAGTACCAAAAATATTAATGTTAAAGATTTTGCACTGCCTCAACTTTAAATGAGATTGAAAAATAAGCCATTATATTAAAAAATTTTATGTGTAGGAGGAAATGCATATATATTCTTATTATTGATATGAACCAAAATATCATATTCTGTAGAAACTCTACTCACTGATACCTTATTTTATTAAAATAAACTAATGCAGAAAAATTTGTACTTTATTTTAAATTTTTAAAAGGATATTTATAACAATATACATTTAAGATTCTCAGTATAAAGTATAATTCAAACAATGAACAGATTAACTAACGTTGAGCGTTGAGCTCTTAATTATGGGTCAATATTAAAGACCCTTTTGACTCAGCTGTGATCTTTAGTTGGTTAGTATAAGACAAGGGTAACATCAGAACCTTTACAAATAAATATAATATTTAGATTCAATACTACTTACAAGATAAAATTGAAACCTTTGATTTAAATCTAGTTACAAAATTAAATCTTTTTTATCGAAAATGAGTAACAGAATTGCAAAATAACAATGTATAACACACGGGAACAATCATGTAAACAAACTGAATACCTATCTCCAAAAGAAGTTTTCCAAAATTCCGCAGCATCACCTTTGGTAATTCTAAAAGTATCGCCTGCAAAAGTGCCATTTGGATATATAGCTTTTAATTCTGATAACATATGACTAAACACTAAACTTAGTTTTGTTAAGTTTCGTCGATAATGCGATGATTCGTCAAACATTTTTTCTTTTCCTTCTTTAAAAAGTTTGATTGCTTGTTTACACTTTCTATTCAAATTGTCAATAAAAATTCGAAAATATTCATTCTCGTTCAAAACATACATTTTATCTTCATGTTTTTGATAAATCGTACGAAGATGCTGATACGTGTCCGGAAGAATATCCAAAATAAACGGAGGACTGTTTTTTAAGTTCATTTTAGGATGTTGACACATTTTTACCACTTTGTCCATTAGTTTCCACGTTTTCTCTATAGTTCTTCGATCAATTACAAACTTTGGAGTAGCCATAGCTTCTGAAAAAGCACCTTGTAGGCGGCTAAATAAGGATGTTATATTCATTGCTTGTATGTTTCTACCACGATTGCTTACCGCCATTTTGAATAGTCTCCCCTTATTTACTCCGCTTCCTCAGTTGCGCCGCCTTTCATTCACATTTTACAGAGCATACATATCAATGAACTGATTACTGTTGTTTCTTTTTACTTTTTTTTTTTTTTTTTTTTTAACTGTGTACAGCTCAGAAAATCAATGTAAATAGGTACTTGTTGGTCTGTTTCAAAATATTGTCGTAATAGCTATATATTTTAAATATCAATCTTAAAATGCAGCGTTTAATTCAAATGTTTTTAAGTAATTTCTAATATATATTTCATATCAAACACTTCAAGAAAACACGAACATTTTTACGTGAAAAATATTTCAAAATTTCTTAAAGGAACAGTACGTAACAAGTTAAAAATAGTGTATTTTCCTTTCACTTATTTTTAATATATTGAAATCAAATACATTAATGAAGTTATAATGATTTTTTTTTTTTTTTAGGGAAATTCAATACTATTATATCAAGCTTCCACACAAGTTTCTAAATAATTTGCTCGTAATTTCCATAAAAACAATATTCGGTACTCTTATGTTAGCTGTGCTCAAATCTCGCCAATAGCTTTTTTTTTTCTTCTTCTTTTTCTTCTTCTTTCTGCCGCCAAATAACAGCTTTCATTTTTCGCGTATTAAATGTTTGAAATTTGAAACATATTTTGATGTTGAAATAAACTATTTTGGTTTGTGGTATTATTTCTTCTTATTATTATTTATCTTTTAAATTAAACTAGCTGACCCTAGCCCGGTGTTGCCCGGGCCCGTGTAAATAAATTTAAAAAAAAAAAAAAAAACATCAAATTTTTATTATTGTATATCTTTAACCCGATTTTGTATGAAATTATAATTTAAAATTTGCGAAAAAATATTCATATTTAGTTATAAAAGCGCTCACTTTCTTGTTTTTTTTACGTAGGGTCGTTTCATAGTTTTAAAAAAAAAAGTTATTTTTGTCCGAACTCTTTGAAATCTTTATTGGTGATAAATAAAACGGTTTTACAGCCCGTGTAAAAATATTGTTATCCAGTTGTAAAAGAAATCTCATCAAAAAGTCACCTGTAAAAAATGCAGCCAAGTCTCGTAACTCATTTACCGTAAAAAGTACTGAGATCGTATAAAGCCAAGTTTAACTATCTTATTAACTCTGAAATTTTCATTCACAAATCACTCCTAGTCTCTACATCTTAAGTTAATTATTATTTTATGACTTGGCAATTACGTAGCACGAGAATGTGATGTATATAGTTAGTCTTAATCAAATAATACTGTAACATTTTAATGTGTAATGACTTCCCTGTGCGTATATAATTTGTCTTAATTAAATTATCCCATCCCATCCTATAACATAGTAAGGTGTAATAACTTCCCTGTGCTGCGTAATTGCCAAGTCACAAAATAATAATTAACTAAAGATGTAGAGACTAGGAGTGATTTGTGAATGAAAATTTCAGAGTTAATAAGATAGTTAAACTTGGCTTTATACGATCTCAGTACTTTTTACGGTAAATGAGTTACGAGACTTGGCTGCATTTTTTACAGGTGACTTTTTGATGAGATTTCACTTCTTTTTGTAAGTAATCCTCCTTTTCTTGATTTTGGGTTCTTTTTGGAGATCATCCACTGATTTTCGCTAAGCCCACACTCTGTCCCTATTTTTTACAGGTATCAAAAATTTGAAGCCTTAGTTTCGTTTGCAAATTACTGTAGATAACTGTAGATACTGTTCATGCCAATATAGTAATTATTTGATCCGTCTTCTTAGGATCATTTAGGTTCAATTTAGAGCTAAATCAAGTGAATCTTAGAGTCACCATGATTTTATTTAGAAAGGACTATCAAGCCATAACCAGCCAGTAATGTCGGGAGGGTAGGGGGAGCTGTGAAAATTTTTGTGGGGCTAACATCATTTAACAATCCATATTTCATATGTGAAGTAAATAGAGTACAACCTGAGAAAGAAAACAAACCTGTCTATAAAGAAATCACCTATATCGTAGCCAGTCTATAGCGGAACTTTTCTATAACGAAATTCGTAAACGAAAGAAAAGAAAACCATAATAACATAAAACAATTAGAGGCGTTGTACTAGCTAATAGGACAATTATCTTAAAACTAATGTTTCTAGCAGTACAAAATCAAATTGTTTTCGAATTTTCGATTTCTTAAAGATATTTCGATGTTATTTTCGAATTTAACGAATATTTTAATTGTTCCTTTTATTGAATAGTAAATACTACCTTTACACCAAGTTTTAAGTTTCTAAGACTACAAGATAAAATTATTTTCAATTTTTGATTTTTTCGAATTTTTTTTATAATTTTGTGGATTTTTTAATTTTTTCTTATTTTGTATCCTTTATTACAAATTTCAAGTTTCTAGCGCTACAAAATCGAATTATCTTGAAATTTCCGATCTTTTTCGAGTTTTTTATTCTATTTTCGAATTTATTGTGTTTTAATTTTTCCTTTTTCTGTATCCTAAACAATAAGTTTACGCCAAATTTTAAGTTCTAAAGCTACAAAATCGAATTTTTTTCAAATTTTCAAATTTTCGAATTTTTTTTTTTTAATTTTACAGATTTTTTATTTATTTCATTTTTTGTATCCTAAATACTACCTTTATTCCAAATTTTAAGTTTCTAGCTTTACAAAATCGAATTATTTTCAAATTTTCGTTTTTTTTCGATTTTTGTTGTGTTTTTAATTTTTCTTTTTTTGTATCCTAAACACTACCTTTACACCAAATTTTCAGTTTCTAAGACTACGATATCATATTATTTTCACTTTCTCTCTTTTTCTTTCTTTCTTTCTATTTTTTTTTTTTTTTTTTCGTTTTTTTTTTTTTTTAAATTATCCATATTTTTTAATGTTTCCGTATTTAGTATCTTAAATATTACCTTTATTCCAAACTTCAAGTTTCTAGCGCTATGAAATCGAATTATTTTCAATATTTCCTTATTTTTCGATTTCTTTCGATTTTTTTATTTTATTTTCGAATTTTATTGCGTTCTTATTTTAACTTATTCTGAATCCTAAACACTATCTTTACCGCGAATTTTAAGTTTCTAAGGCCAAAAGATCAAATTATTTTAATTTTTTTCAATTTTTTTCGAATTTTTCAAATTTTTGATTTTTTTTCGAATTTTCTGGATTTTTTAATTTTTCCTTATTTTGCATCTTAAATACTACCTTTATTCCGAATTACAAGTTTCTAGCGCAACAAAATTGGATTATTTGAAATTTTTCGATTTTTCGATTTTTTCAATTTTGCTTTCGATTTTTTTTGTGTTTTTGATGTTTTCTTTTTTTGAATTATAAACACTTCCTTCACACCAAATTTTAAGTATTTAAGACTAAAGATCGTGTTATTTTCAATTTTGTTCGATTTTTTTGAATTTTCGAATGTTTTTTTTTTTAAATTTTCCGGATTTTATAATTTTCCCTTTCTTTGTATCCGAAACACTAGCTTTATTCCAAATTTTAAGTTTCTGTGGCTGCGGGATCTACCCAATCTTTTTGATGACGCGAGAGTGAGTGAGTGTGTGAGTGACAAAAAATCGAAACTTTGAATTCATATATCGTCTGCACTAATTTATGGGTATTTTTTGAATTATCCATTATTTTGAATTTTTCCTTATTTAGTATCTTAAATATTACCTTTATTCCAAATTTGAAGTTTTTAGCGCTATGAAATCGAATTATTTTCAAATTTTCCTTATTTTTCTATTTTTCCGATTTTTTTATTTTATTTTCGAATTTTCTTGCGTTTTTTATTTTAACTTATTCTGAATCCTAAACATTATCTTTACTGCGAATTTTAAGTTTCAAAGGCTAAAAAATCAAATTATTTAAATTTTTCAATTTTTTTCGAATTTTTCGAATTTTTGAATTTTTTTTTCGAATTTTCCGGAATTTTTAATTTTTCCTTATTTTGCATCCTAAATACTACCTTTATTCTGAATTCCAAGTTTCTAGCGCAACAAAATCGGATTATATGAAATTTTTCGATTTTTCAATTTTTTCAATTTTGCTTTCGATTTTTTTGGTGTTTTTGATGTTTTCTTTTTCTGGATACTAAACACTACCTTCACACCGAATATTAAGTTTCTAAGACTACAAGATCATATTATTTTCAATTTTCAATTTTGATGGAATTTGTTGAATTTTCGAATGTTTTTTTTTCGAATTTTCCGGATTTTATAATTTTTCCTTTCTTTGTATCCTAAACACTACCTTTTTTCCAAATGGCAAGTTTCTAGGGCTACAGGATCTACCTAATCTTTTTGATGACGCGTGAACGAGTGAGTGAGTGAGTGACAAAAAATCGAATGTTTTAGTTCATATATCGTCTGAACTAGAAAAGACAGAAAGTTGTAATTTTAAATTTTGGTCCTGTGTGCCAAATACTCTAGAAAAACGAAGTTTCAAATTTTTGGGATACTCCAGCGCGGAGATATGGGGGGTCAAAAGTGCCCTGAGTTGCTTCCAGAAAAGTATGCTTACGGCTGTCCTCTTTCGACTTGGCGGAGGCACTGCCGTGCCTCCAGATGTTTTCTTCACGTTTTTTTTTTTTTTTTTTTTTTTTTTTGCGTTGGCTCTTTTAACATAGCAATAAAAAAATAGTTCTCATCTTCCGATCAATCGGACATTTCAATCGGTTATAAATATAACTGTATCCAAGCTCTCTTTAAAATTTTGCGAAAAAATATGCATATTTAGTAGTGAAAACATGAGTTCTTTAAAAAAAAAAGAAAAGAAAAGCTTTAGCTTTCAACCTCAGAGCAAAAATATATTAGAAGGTCTATGCTTTCAATGCAATGGTACGCTTCCATCCGTTTTCAATCCCCCTAGACTAAACAGGTGAGGACTAATCAATCAGGTTTCCCACTTCTGAGGGGAGAAGCCTTAAAAAAACGTTGAAGCATACGCAAAGAGACCCTTTTCGTGTGGAAAAGTAATGTTGGAATTTGATAGAATGCGCTTTTCGTTTTAAATACAAGGTGGCCATAATAAAACTGACGATACTCAGAGTGTTCTGTAGCGCGATCTAATTGCGAGAATAGCGCCAAATTTTGTAGGAAGATTAAACAAGATGGGGACGGAGGATTCCTCGAAAAGAAAATTTAGTTCCAAAAGTCACCGCCAGGGGAATATGTGGCGCTGTGTATTCGAAAAAGAGAGTTTAAAAAAATGAAGAATAAATACTGAAATAAAATTACCGTTTATTTAACGAATTTAGAAATTTAATCCAAGCTCAAAATGGTAACAGTTTATAAAAAGCTAAAAATTTACATAAACACTGCTAAAGTTTCTTTATCTGCAATTTCACTTACAGAGCCCCAAAGAAAGCAACAGCAGAAGAAAAAGTTCTTTATTCAAATTTCACGTTACATCTTTTGGCCCAGTGCCAGCTTGTTCGGCTTTAAAAGTTAATGTACTACTGTTAGAAGCAATTTCATTGAAACTTTTCTTTCATAATGTCTCTTTCTTTAGTCGAGCGAGCTCTACTAGTCAAATTCTTTTACCTCAACCAGTGCAATGCGCCAGCCGCTCTTCGTGCTTTTAGAATCCACAAAAAAATGCGTAAAGGTAACGGTCCTTTGTCAGTTAATGGTTTAAAAGCAATGGTTGAGAAGTTTGAGAAAACAGGTTCTCTAATGTTCAGTCAGGCGGAGGACGAAAACCCGTATCACAGGATACAATCGAAGAAGTGGCAACGGCGATTGTCAACAGAGCACCAGACAATATTGCTACCACTTCCAGAGCTCGTGGGATAGCTCGGAATCTGGATATGCCTTATTGTACGGTATGGAAAATCCTACGAAAGATTATCCACTTCTATCCGTACAAGATCAGCAGTGTACAAGAGTTATGTCACACCGACCATGATAAGCGATTGACTTTTGCTCTCACTTTTCTTACCAGAATGGAGTTTGATAATGCTTGGCCCTGAAAAATCTTATGGGGAGACGAGACGAGGCCTACTTTTACCTGAATGGAACTGTAAATACCCAGAACTGCCGAATTTGGGATAACACGTCACCAAGAGCAAGAGCATTCAAGGAAAAACCTTTGCATTCACCAAAGATAACTGTTTGGTGTGGTTTCACAGCAGATATGATCATAGGTCCATTCTTCTATGAGAACATTACTCCGACAGGACCTGTAACTTGTTCTGTTACCGGAGACAAATATCGCCAAATGCTAAACAACTTTGTTATTCCGGCACTTCAGCAAAGACAGTGCCTGGAGAAAATCATTTTCATGTAAGATGGAGCCCCTCCACATATTGCTTTGCAGGTACAGCCGCTGCTACGACAGACATTCACAACAGAAAGAGTCATTAGCCGCTGTTTTCCAACTGCATGGCCACCTCGGTCCCTGATCTAACACCCTGCGACTTTTGGCTATGGGGTTACCTAATGTCCAAGGTCTATCACGGAGGTGTCCAGTACCTGGCTACGTTGAAGGATAACATATCGCGAACTGTACGGGAGATTCCTGCAGACATGTTATTCTCTGCTGTTGTAAATGCTGTGCACAGAATGCAATATGTGGTACACAAAAACGGCGGCCACATGGAACCTGAGTTGGATGTGCTAAATAAACGGTAATTTTATTTCATTATTGATTCTTCTTTTTCGAAACTCTCTTTTTCGAATACACAGCGCCACATATTCCCCTGGCGGTGACTTTTGGAACTAATTATTTTTTCGCGGAATCCTTCGTCCCCCGTCTTGTTTAATCCTACAAAATTTGGCGCCATTCTCGCAATTAGATCGCGCTACAGAACACTCTGAGTACCGTCAGTTTAATTATGGCCACCTTGTATATAGATATAAGTGAAAGGCATGTATTTTAAATATATGTAATGTGTGTATTTTTAAAGAAGGCAAGAAGGTTATGTATTTTAAATTAAGGCTATTAAATAAAACAATTGCGGATCTAAGGAGGGGGCGACCCCTCCTTCGGCTAATAAAACAAACCGTTATTAGAGGTCTGCACAGGAACGGGTCTGGTCCGAAGCCCGGCCCGCGGGCTCAGCTCCGGTCATCGGTCAATTTTCATTCACGAGACTCAGTCTCGTCTTCACTCTTTCCGACCCGAGCCTTACTTTTTCTGGAGACTCGAGCCAGGCCGAGCCAGACTTCTTTTGTTCAGGGTCGAGCCTGTCCTGGACTGTATTCTTCCTAGAGGTCTGCCCTTTCCAGACCCGGTCCGGTATAAAGACCAAAAAATCGTCCCGGGTCCGGGTACTGTGTATCCAGCCCGTATGAAAGCCATTATTGGCCGAAACAGATCTCTAAATTCTTCCCTCCGAGCCTAAGCCCACATTTTGGACTGGCATTTTATTTACTTACTCTCTAGCGTGCATTTTCATACTCTCACAGATGACGCAATCCGATTGCAGTGCCACTAATTTGCATTTTGTAATTTCATTCAGCATCTTTTATTTAACAGCATATGCAAATTTTATACGGATTGGTTTATTTTTGAACGAGTTATCGCTCTTTTTGTGATTTTTCCTTAATTTTTGGAAACCAATGTATTTCTGTAAAAGATAGTTATCAGGAAAAAAATCGAATGTAATTTAAGACGCACATGAAAATAAAATATGCTATTCGATTCTTTAAAATTTACATTCAATGCTATTTGCAAGAAAATAAAAACTTTCATAAATAAAAGTAATGACTACATGAAATGCATTTTGGGGCCCCCTATAACTGGAGAAGAACCGGGGCACGTACGGGCCCCATTCTGTTCCTGTGATAATCAGGCCCTAGATAAATGAAAATCATAATTTTAAAGCTCTACCAAGAAAAAAGTAGCTTTTTAAATTATAGATTTTAAAAATATTATTTAAATTTATTAAACCAAATTAATTTTTTAAAGATTTCGTTAAACAAATATACATATCACTACATAATTTTTACAAAAATAAGGCTGCAGATGTTGCTGTGATAGTGAGATAAGAAATTTGGGATAGCCAATTCATTACAATGAGGTAATCATATTTGCTATTCTAGATCTCGACATCTCGAGGTATCATATTTGCCCACAGAATTGCGATTTAGAGCTATTGCGACACGAGAGGCAGGTCGTCAAAGTCGCGATTTTACAAACAGTCACGCGTAGAGCGATTAAAGGCTTTGTCGAATGGTGATTGGTCGATTGCCCGAGACGTTGTAGGAGGGGCTTAATGCGCTTGAAGGGGATATTTTTTATTTCGCTGAAGATTCATAAGATCGTCTGAGCTTCCATATTCATGTTTTGTTTATTTTTAATGATGCTTAGGACATATTAAACGTGTCTACTAAAAAATTATTAACTAAATCTAATTAAAAGAAAACAATCCATATGTACAAGTATAATTTGAAATAGCAAATCAAAGGCTTTTTTATTTAACTTAAATGCTTATTAAACAAACTATTTTCTATATACACTGCTCAAAACAATTAAAGGATATTGCAGTCTTAGGTGGATTTTGTATCTGGGAAACTTTTTAGCTGATTGATACATGGTCGACAGACATAGTAGGTTATATGAGAATAAATTACACATGTTTGGCAGAAAAAAATGCATTTTATTGCGCATTTGTGTACAAAAGGAAAAAAACACAATTTGTGCATATGAGAAAAAAAGAATAAGAAAAGGTGTTTTCTTCAAAGAAAATCATTTTCAGTAGGGGGTATGGTTCCCACGGGCGGCCAGCAACGTTGAACACCTTTGAGGCATGGACTCAATGAGGCTATTAATGACGAGTTGGGGTATTCTGCCCCACTCTTCCAGAAGAGCTCTTTCCAGTTCTTGGTGAGTTTGTGGGGGTTGTTGGCGGCCAGAAACTAGTCTTCCTAGAGCGTCCCAAACGTGCTCGATTGGATTCCTGTCTGGAGAACACGCTGGCCATTCCATTCGAACGATTCCTTCCTCGAAAAGGAAATCCTCCACCAGGTTTGCACGATGTGGCCTGCAGTTATCGTCCATTAAAATGAAGTTATCTCCGATTGCTGCAGCGTAAGGGACTACAATAGGTCTGAGGATCTCATCCCTATATCGGCGACCAGTCAGAGCTCCATCTCGAATGATGTAGAGGTCAGTGCGCCCGTCAATGGAGATGCCACCATACACCAACACTCCTCCACCGCCAAATCTGACACTTTCGTGCACGAACGCAGGATTATTCCTACTGCCACGGTCCCTCCAGATGAAAATACGCCTATTATCCGGATGCACAGAAAAACGGGACTCGTCAGAAAACAGAATATTGCTCCATTTATTTCTCCTCCAGTTGACATGCTCGGTTGCCCACACCCTGCGGTCGCGACGATGCCTTGATGTTAATCTAACACATACCATCGGTCGACGAGCATACAGACCTACAGCATGGAGCCAGTTTCGGACAGTCTGAGTTGAAATCGTGGTGCCTGTAGCCGAGCGAAGGTGTTGTTGGAGAAGAGTAGCGTTCATGTTTCGGTGTCTCCGAGCTGTTAACGCTAAATACCGATCTTCATTGGGCGTTGTTGCCCGTCTACGACCTTGCCCTGGTCTTCGGCCTGCACATCCACTCTCCAAAAAACGGTTCCAGATCCTGGAAATGACACTTTGTGACACTCCAATGGCTTGCGCTACTTCGGCTTGAGTTTGGCCCCCTTCTAACCTATCAACAATTCTCCAAGCTTCTGAATCTGTCAAATGACTTCGCTGAGACATCGTACTCATCGAAACAAAGCAATCACTGAATGCCGATCATCCTTGTCTTCATTCTCTTTTATCCAGTTGAAAGTCAAATTTCATTCGCTGCCGCTGAAGCGACGTTTTTGACGTCGAACTCAAAATTTGCATACTCCACAGTTTGAAAACCAGAAAAATTTGCATTTGTGATTCTCTTCTTCTATTTTCGGCAAAAAAAATTTCGTTTATATCTTTATTTTATATAAAACTTCAAATATCCTTTAATTGTTTTGAGCAGTGTATCTTTAAGTCAAGACAGCGTAAAATACAAAATTTGTCATACAAATTCATTTGATTTTTTGAAATATATTTAATTATTTTTTCTTTTTACAATTAAAAACTTGCAAAGATTGCATGTATCCACGGCAAAATTTAACTGAAAAAAAAAAAACTCATTCAGTAATTAAATAATTAAAAAAGCTATACAAATTACACTCGAACGCCTAAAACCCATAAAACTTCTAAGCCGTTACAAATACACACACACATGTATATTAATTTTTTTATTTAAATAATTTAAATGGTTTATTATGAGACATAAACTCTGGAATATTTAATAAAAATACTCACAAAAAGTGTAGTGGTGCCATCTGTCAATAAAATGAAGCATTAAAACAAAAATATAAATTATGATTTATTTAATCCATTTATAATAATTTATATAGTTTGGTTGTTATTGTTTTTAGCCTAAATGTACCAAAATTAACATGTAATATCTTGAAATTAACGCAATCCCTGTATATGATTTGATATTATCTGCTACTCCAATTTTCATAAAATTCTTGAGATCTCAATGACATTAAAGTATATTACTCATGTAGACAACATATGCATACATACATTCAAAAAAAAAAAAAAAAAACATGTCATAGTGAAAACAAAAAGTCATAGATTCCGGATTTTAATAATGATCAAAGAAGTTTTTTTTCCCATTACGCATTATTAATAATAAAACATTTACATATACATCTAATGGTTGGGCTTATACAAAGTGTATCATCCGAAGCAAAAGATCATATTTCAGCTATGTCTAAAAAAAACCCTAGTTTTTCTTTAACATAGATTGGTTTATTTTTCTCATAGTTTTAATCTTGCTAATTAATCACAAGAGAATGCATAACAAACTGCTAAGCAAAAATATTGATTATATATTTTAATAATAATATTAATTATATATTTAAATAATAATATTTATTAATATTAATTATATGCTTAAATAATAATACTTATTAATATTAATTGTATATATTTAAATAATAATATTTATTAATATTAATTATATGCTTAAATAATAATACTTATTAATATTAATTGTATATATTTAAATAAAATATTTATTATATTTATTTAAATATAAATATTAATTAAAATTTTAAATAACAAAACAATAGTTTAAAAAATCTTTAAATATGGTGATCTTCCACAACTTTACAACTACAAATCAACCAGTAATTGGTACAAAGAATTTTAGTAAATTAATAGAGATTTTTAAGAATAATTCTTAATTTTAAAAGATGGAAACTTCTATTAATTAATTCTGCTAATTTGATAATAATCTGTTACTAAAGTTCTAATATAAAGGTATTTTTAGTGAAAGTTTAGGAGTTATTGCATTTTAATAAATGTTCGTATAGTTATTAAAATATAGCCTATATGAATTAAAATTTAATTTAATTCTTGAAATTTATCTAATATTAAATTTTATTTTATGTAATAAAAATTTTAATTTTATTTAACCTAATTATAATTTTGTTTAACTTAATTCTAATTAAAATTTAATTATCTAATTGACAATAAAATATTGCAGAGCAAGTGATAAAAATCAACTTTCTTTATATCAGTGCTTAAGAAACACTGTTAATAAATATTCTTTATTAACTAATTCAATAAAGATCAAAGCAAAACTCTAAAAATGCAAAAAAAAAAAAAAAAAAAAAATCCAGTAAGGACAGAACATGTAACTTCAAATCTACAAGCCTGATGCTCTAACCACTATACTAAATCTGACATAAAAATCATCAGCTTTTAAGAAAGTTCTTCATTTGATACATTTTAACTCCTCCCCTCAATATTTACGTAGCCATCTTTTAGCCAGTCACCATTCGACACCGCCTTTAATCGCTCTACGCGTGACTGTTTGTAAAATCGCGTCAAAGTCAGACAGAGGTGGCCAGATGTCTAAATGTGAGTCCTTCTGTAGTTCATAGGCCACATCATAGGCATTCATAGGCAACAATTTCAAACCACTGGTTCGGCCTCCAAAAGGTTCAGTCAAGGACGGACAAGAGCTACGACAAGAACCGATGACCAGGGCCCGACTTATGCAGGGGCATGCGGGGCAGCTGCCCCGAGCTGCCCCCCCCCCCCATCTGAGAGGGTCCCCCTCTGGTCTTAATTAGGATTTTTGTTAAAAGGATGCAAAATGGTTTAAAGTGGCCAAAAGTGACAAAAATTATTACATTTTCAAAGATTTAGGAAGGGAGTGTAGCCCCCCACTTCCACCTCTGCTTCCTGTGCCTCAAGTCCCCTTTCTCCCCAAAATAGAACAATCTACATCATCAGAAAACTAATGTTATAAAAATTTATATAAAAATACTTTAGAGCATGGGGATGGGGAATGAAGTAACAACATAACAAGTGTTGAAATTTATTACGATTAGTATAAGTGCATGCCTGCACTTGTCTTTTCATATTATGGAATCACCCAAATGCATGCTGATGCACTACAGAGATTAAATTTTATAACATGATAGAAAATTTTATATTATAAAAAATAACCAAGAGTGACTGAAAGATATGCATTAACACTTCAAAAGCTCACATGAGTCGTTATATTCCTATACCAAAAAACAGTGTTCTGTCATCTGTTAAAGTTGTGACCATCTTTCTTGTGATACTCTGTATACAGATGTAAATAGTACTTGGTTCGAAATTTATGTATACATACAACAGGTATGAAGTTTAATACTAGTCACTTCAACATAATTCCCAAACAGTATCCATGGGTAGATACAAGCCCCCCCCCCCCCCAGAATGATGCTTGCGCCGGGACCCCAGATGATGTTATGTATTATCACAGACTCTAACTGTAACGTTAACCATAACATTTTTATGTTTCCAGAATGGCAACAGGCTAGCGGGAGTCAGATGTAAACATTCACGCCGTGTCGCTACAAGATAGCAATGCACATGCTTTTATCTTTAATAAACCCTGTTAAGTTATATCATGAGTAATTATATGTATGTTACTAATACGTAACAAATTGGCGACGAGGATGGGATCCTCGAGCATACACCGAGTCTAGAGGTGCAAACATTCGGAACCTTGGATTAGACAGATTCTTGGGATTAGGCTCCGTAAAATCAGGATGAAGTCTGTCCAGGCAGGTTTTCAAACGGCGGTTCATAAGCAGCTCTGCTGGAGACACATTTGTAGTAGCATTGGGTGTAGCATGTTGTGCTAATAAGAATGATGCAAGTCTAGAATTCCAATTCCCAGTAATAATTCTTCGAAGTGCATCTTTTGTTGTCTGCACCATCCGCTCTGCTTGCCCATTCGATGAAGGATGTCTCGGAGCTGTAAAAGAATGGTAGATTCCATTTCTCTCTGTTTAAGCGTAACCCAGCCTTGGAGAATCGGTCAAGAACTTCTCGAAGTCGCTTGGCTAGTTCGTCTAGTGTTGAACCCTTGATTAAGACATCGTCATAGTATGGCAACACTCCTGGTATGTTTATGACCAATGACTCAATGAACCGTTGGAATATTCCAGGAGCTGTGGAAATTCCGAATTGAAGTCGATTGCACTTGAATGCTCCACGATGTGTCACAATTGTTTGTACCATGGCAGAAGCTTCATCCACGACTAATTGCAGGTATGCTTGGGACAGGTCAAGCTTTACGAAATGTTGGCCTCCTGTTAATTCTGCGAGTATTTGATTTACTGCTGGCACTGGATATGGATGAGTGCCTAAAGCCTTGTTGACTGTACATTTATAGTCACCACAGAGCCTAATTTCCCGATTAGATTTAAGGACAGGAACTACAGGAGTTGCCCAATCAGAGTAACTAACTGGTTCAAGAACTCCCTGGTCTTGTAATCGTTGCAACTCCTTCTCAATCTTGGGTCTTAGAGCAAATGGTACATTTCTAGCTTTCAGCTGGATTGGACGGACTGTGGGATCTAAATGCAACTTGATAGGAGTACCTGTAAAGCTTCCCAATTCTTCCTTGAAAACATCAGGGAATTCACTTAAGACATCATCAATGATAGACTGTTGTATGCTATGGATGCCTGTTACCTTTATTCCTAATGGTTCAAACCAATTCAGACCTAAAAGTCCTTGACGTTTCTTCTTAGCAATCAGAAGTGGAAGCTTCCGGTCAAATGAAGCATATTTAACATCTACTTGGCACCGACCCAAAATTTCTACTGGTTGTTTATTATAGTCTTTAACAATAAAAGGAGACTTTTCCAACAGTGGAACCTCGTGAGGATATAACTGGTCAAAAGTACTTTTGTCAATGATGGATATTTTGGCTCCCGAATCTACTTCCATAACACATGGTGTACCATTGATCAGGACAGTTGTTCTCATGTTTGGTGTTTCCACATTATTGAGACACACATATTTCAAATGGAAGGTGTTTAAACTCTCTGTTTCAGAGGAATCAGTATCGCTATTTTCTAAATTCTGTTCATGTACTGTTTTCCTAGTAAAATTTGATTTGTTCCGGCAGACCCTTTGTATATGGCCTTTCTTTTTGCAGGCATGGCATTCAGCATCTTTAAATTTGCACTGTGATCTTGAATAGTTGCCTCCACAACCAGCACAATTTTCTCTCTGTGATTGAGTTTTAGATTGCTTTTGATTTCGATTTTGTCTCTTGTCGAGAGGCATCACTGAGACAGATCCGGAGCTCCGAATCTCCTTTACATGAAAATTAGCAGTCTCTGCTGCCAAGGCCTTATCTAGTGCTTGATTAAAAGTCAGCGATGCTTCGGCAAGTAAGCGTCGTTGGAGAGCTTCGTCTAGCAGCCCGCACACCAACCTATCTCTGAGCATGACATCCAACGATGAGCCAAAATTGCAGTGTTCGGATAGTTTTCGTAATTCCGCGATGAATGCATTTATACTTTCCCCCGATTGTTGGTTCCTTCTATAAAATAGAAATCGCTGGAAGATTTCTGAAGGTTTTGGCGAGAAATGAGTTTTGACAAGTTGTATTAGTTCATCGTATGTTTTAGAAGAAGGGCTTGCTGGGGATACGAGAGAACGGATTGTCGCGTACATCTTCGCGCCGCACACACTCAGAAATATGGCCCGTTTCTTCGTCGAGTCGCTGACATCGTTCGCTTCTAAAAAGCATTCCAATCTTTCGTGATAAGAGTCCCACGTTGATGGTTCCGATACATCGAAAGGCTCTAAGCTGCCGAAAGTAGCCATTTTTCACAACGATGTTTGGAGAAAAAAAAATCAGAAGTTTGCAGAATGTAGATTTCACTCAGTTCTGTAACCAATCCACGTTGTCACTGTTAAGCCTAACGCGTGAGTATCAATATTTTGCAGGTAGCTTGCTAAACCCTTTAAATCCATCCTCGTCGCCAATTTGTTACGGATTAGTAACATACATATAATTACTCATGATATAACTTAACAGGGTTTATTAAAGATAAAAGCATGTGCATTGCTATCTTGTAGCGACACGGCGTGAATGTTTACATCTGACTCCCGCTAGCCTGTTGCCATTCTGGAAACATAAAAATGTTATGGTTAACGTTACAGTTAGAGTCTGTGATAATACATAACACCGATATTTGCTGTTATGTGTATGAAGGAATAGAACCGCAACTCCATCTCATCTTAGAGCCTCCCTTACTGGAGCAACTGGCATGACCCGATTATTAAGCTCTGAATCTGGGGGAAGCACGGTATCATTTTGGAGCTCCCTTTCATTTGTCAAAAGTTTTCTCAATTTTTCATTCCGGAAAACTCACCTGTGATAACTAATATTATTCCAGGGAGTAGCTTAGACGAGGTCGCATATATTTCATTAAACAGCTTTTTTATATAAGGAAAGGGCATCTGACGTCACTGTTGGTTAAATTACTGTTGGTTTGGGAGAAAAACCTGTTCATTCTTTACGATTCCTACAGTACACATGAGATGGAGCGATTTGATTGATCTACGTTAAACTGGTCTATGATATAATTGGCCTACGTCGCTATGACGATTACTGTAATGATAGCTGCGACAAAAATTCACTGGTAGATTGGTTTATGGAACTGTTTGTTTGTAAACATGCCCTTTCCTTATTCCCTGTCAGTATAATTCAGATATATTTAGTACCTATAGCTAGCTGTATGCTCAATTTTCCAGGTGGTTTCTAACAGGCACATCAGGATGCTATATGATTAATTATCATATTGATGATATTCATCTATCTCTCTGTTAAAAAAATTTTGTGAAGTAGTGCGTGGATTAAGCAAACTTTCTTTTCTAAAAAAATTAAATATTCAATGTACAAAAAAAGAATATGGGAATTAGAGTGCCCTCTCCACAGTCAGTTTGGGGCCTCTAAAATTTTAGAAGGCTTCACTTGCTTTTTGGATAATTAGGCCCTGGCAACTGGAAGGTTGGTGTCAACGTCTACTGTGCGTAGAAGGCTTCCTGAAGGTGGTCTTTACGCGAGGCGCCCAGCCATTTATGTGCCACTCACCTCACGTCACCGGAGGGAATGTTTGAGGGGGGCAAGTCAACATGTCCACTGGACAGCTGATCAATGTAGGAGTGTTCTCTTCCCGGATGAGTACCGGTTTAGCCTCCAACGCGATAGTAGATGTTGTTTGATTTAGAGGGAACTCGTATCAATCAAACATTCGTGAAAGAGATTCATATGGAGGAGACAATATCTGTGTTTGGAGGTCAGGGTACCAAATGAAATGAAGGAATACTTCTTGGATCAGTGGAATAAAATGATCGAGCCTTTGAATGTCGAAGAAAAAGTTGATGAATACGAAAGTTTGAGGGACGGTTTGAAGAAAAACACAGTACACGCTAAGCCAAAGGATGTTCCTCGATGGCAATTGGAAGAGAAAAATAAGTACAAATATAAGGAAAGGTTCGAAAATTCCAAAAACAGTCATCTTGTGGGCACAACTAAATGTGGAGGAAATCACAAACAATTTGACAGAACAAATTACCAAGGAGGATATCAAAAGGACAGGGGTTCCAGAATATCTAAGCCTACATGTTTTACATGCGGAGTTTCAACGCATTTTGCACGAGCCTGTCCTAAAAATAATAGTCAACGAACACGAAGCAGAATTGAAAGTGCTAAGAGTAATTTGGTCACTACAGAATGAACTATAGAGAATAAAGAGGTATTGTCAGCTCGAATTACATTTCCGATATTATTCCCTGTTAAAGCAAATTCCGTAAAGTGTGATGAACTGAAGAAAATAGAACTGAAATGTGGTTCTACAGTTTTCAACGACATCTTAGACACAGAGGTGTTCAAATTTCAGTCATATTAGTCCCTATTAACGCTGGTGAAGGCGAGGGAACCGTAAAACTTGTGTGTGTATTTGGATCAACTGAAACAGTCCCATTAGTAGTTTTTAAAATGAAAATAAATGACTCACAACATAGCGAAGTCCCAGTCATATGTGCAGTATCTAAAAAATTAGTAAGCGATATGTTGCTATGTCCTACAGCATTTGAGGCACTAAATGAAGGTATTCAACAATGTCAACCAGTGGCATCCCTTGCTGTGCAAAAGGACCAACAGAAACCAAGCTTCACTCTAAACGAAATTACAAAAAATGATGAGGAAGAAGAAGCAGTCGAGATAGAACGTCCTAGCACTTCCAGTGAAGAAGAGGGTTATAAAGAAAGTAGATCAGAATTTATAAAGCTGCAGCAGGAAGACGAATCATTAACGAATATTTGGAAGCTTGCAGAAGAAGGAAGAAATGGATTTGAGGTAGTGGATGGACTTCTGTTACCCACTGAGTGGGTGTGTGGAGAAAAAAATAAAGCAAGTGGTATTACCCTCTGTCAAGCGTGAGTTTGTATTGAAAATCGCCCATGACATTTCATTGGCTGGACACCTTGGTGAAAATAAAATAAAAGAACGAATAAAGTACTTCTTTTTTGGCAAAAATGATGTTAGGAAATTCTGTGAAAGCTGCAAGCCTTGTCAAGTTAGAAGAACTGAAACTTACCGAGATAGAATTCCTATCCAACCGATTACAAGGCCAGATAATCCCTTTGAGGTTTGGAGCGTAGTCTGTATAGGTCCTTTAGAACCCCCTTCCAGGATAGGACACAAATACATCATTTGCGCAATTGATCTATGTACTATATGGGCAGAAGCAATACCAACCAGAAACATAAATGCTAAAACTACGTGCGATACATTGATGCAAATTTTCAGTCGCACTGGATTTCCCAGAATGATATGTACCGATCAACGCCCAAATTTTACCTTAAAATTGGCTGATGCTTTTATTAACCTAATAGTGGTATCACCAAGATTTTCGACGCCGGGTCATCCTGAGAGCATGGGAGCTGTAGAGAGGTGGAACAAAAATGTTCAAGAATATGGTAATGAATGGGATATACATATCCCGCATCTCTTATTTGCATATAGAGAAGTCCTTCATTGCACGATTGGTGTCTCTCCATATCAGTTAGTATACGGGCGAATACTTAAGCTAAGGGTCCAACCGCATTACTTAAAGAAATTTGGACAGGCGAGAAAGTGATACCTACGAGTGTCTCGCAATCCGTAGAAAAGTATTTAGAAGAACTGAGAGAGAAGATAAAGAACGCTTATAAAATTGCAAACGAGAATGCTCAACTAAATCAACAAAATTATGTTTAAAGGTATAATTTGAGATCCCGAGAGAAAACGTATCAAGTAGGTGACAAAGTCTTGACCTTTGGGATAGTCAGGAAGACATGCCCCAGACCCAGAAAAGGTGGAAGCTATGAAGAAACTAGCGGAACCCACCAACAAGAAAAAATTGAGAACAGTTCTGGGGATAGCAAAAGTTAGCATAGAGACTATGGCTGGGATTGCGGTGCCTCGCTTAAGATCAATCTTGAGCGTTAGTCTGACTTACGATATAAACAAAGCGTAATCGGTATTGCAGTGCCTCGCGATCTTACGCTAACCCAAAAGCTATCTTACGACGAAGCACAAGTGCATGCGCGCGCAACCACAACAAATCTAACTACGGCCTCTGATTGGCTGACTGCAGGAGGACTTACGCTTAAGCAGGAGGACTTACGATGAGGCACCGCAATACGAAGTTAAGATAGATCGCAGGAACGCCCATCCTAGGATAGAGCGTAAGATTTAAGATAGCGAGGCTGGGATTGCGGACTGGGTTGCGGTGCCTCGCTTAAGGTCAATATTGAGCGTAAGTCTGACTTTCGATATAAACAAAGCGTAATTCGTATAGATCAATTTCAACCACGTGATCACCAGCCCACCAAAAGTTATCAACCAATCATAATCGTGGATTTGTAGCCTGAATTACGAGTCAACCAATCACAATCCACCATTTTTTATGGGCAAACAAAAAACAAAGCTAGTTGCTAAGGTGGTTGCTAGGGTGTGACGTCAGTTGAAACTGATCTATTGCAGTGCCTCGCGATCTTACGCTAACCTGAAAGCTACCTTACGACGAAGCGCAAGTGTATGCGCGCGCAACCATAACAAACCTAACTGCGACCTCTGATTGGTTGAATGGTAGAGGACTTACTCTGAATCAGGAGGACTTACGATGAGGCACCGTAATCCCAGCCGTCTGACTTACGATATAAACAAAGCGTAATCGGTATAAGGAAAGGGCAACTGACGTCACTGTTGGTTAAATTACTGTTGGTTTGGGAGAAAAACCTGTTCGTTCTTTACGACTCCTACAGTACACATGCGATGGAGCGATTTGATTGCTCTATGTTAAATTGGTCTGTGATATGATTGGCCTACGTCGCCATGACGATTCCTGCAATGATAGCTGCGACAAAAATGCAGTGGTAGATTGGTTGATGAAACTGTTTGTTTGTAAACATGCCCTTACCTTATTGCAGTGCCTCGCGTCCTTACGCTAACCCGATTACGACGAAGCACAAGTGTATGCGCGTGCAACCGCAACAAATCTAACTATGGCCTCTGATTGGCTGACTGCAGGAGGACTTACGCTTAAGCAAGAGGACTTACGATATGAGGCACCGCAATACGAAGTTAAGTTAAGATCGCAGGCACGCCCATCCTATGATCGAGCGTAAGATCTAAGTTAGCGAGGCACTGCAATCCCAGACTATCCCGAACTTTGCGAGCATTGTACTACCTTTAACTAACTTGACAAAACAGAGAGTTCCCAAGGAGATCCCATGGGGAAAGCTAGAAGAAGAGGCCTTTCAGAGCTTGAAGGAACATTTACTTAAAATGCCTTCTTTGTATACTCCACAATTTGACAAACCCTTTCAGCTTTATACTGATGCTTCTGCTACTGCAGTCAGAGCGTGTTTATCTCAGCTCGATGAAAATGGAAAAAAGCATCCCATAGCTTTTTACGGCAAAAAGCTTACCCCATGCCAGACCAGATGGTCTACTATAGAAAGAGAGGCTTACAGTGTTCTAACCACACTTCACAAATTCGACACTTGGATTTTCGGCTCTCAAATTAAAGTGATTTCGGATCACAACCCGCCTGCATATCTTACCCAGGGATTGCCACATGGTGCCAAGCTAGCTCGCTGGGCTTTAGCTTTTCAAAGATATAATCTAAAAATTACCTATAGTAAAAGAAGTAGGCATGGTAATGCTGATGCCCTTTCTAGATTCCCTTAGGGAAATGTATAAACTTATTGTATGATGATTGTATTATTATGTATTTTAATATTTTATGTTATGTTTAATTACGACTGATGTGTACATTTTTATATCTCTCTATATATTTTTCTTCCATTTAAGTGATTAAAAGTTTGGGCTAGCGAACAGGCTTTTTCCTTTAATAATGTGTTTGTGAAATCTATCTGTATTTTTCTTAGCAGCATCTCTAAGGAGAACTATGTATGAGGGACGTGTAAAGGTCATATTAACTTTAAGAGAAGCACGGTTATTGGCGGTCACCAAACAGTGAACTCTCGCCAACGCAGAACTTATCGAACTTGAACAGTAGCATTGGCCGGATCGTGGTGGTGGAAGGATCGAGTGGAAATCAGTGGTGCGCCGCCCTGATTGTTTTGGATAACTTCGGCGTCTTAATGTCTTTGTGAAATAGTGTAATATTGGGAAGTTATAGTATGTGTTTTGTGTGTGTTGTCATCGTGAATAAATAATATTCATCAATCCGGCAGTTTTTCTTAATAGCAGTGTGTTCTAGTTCTTAAAGAATCTCAAGTAGCAAAGAAACGTTTACTACCTCCAGCATGACGTCTATTGCAACTGCCCTATACTGAACTCAAAAATATATTTGTTTTAATTTTAGGTATTATATTTTCAGTGATATTGTCGAAAAGCACTGCAAACATTTCTCTCCCCCCTCCCCTCTATTTCCGAATCTACTGAAAGTAAAATTATAAAACAATTAGGGGTAGTCGGAGTTTATTTAAACCTTGCAGGAAAACTATACGATTTTCCTAGGTAACATAGTTTTTGAGAAAAACGCATTTTTCTGTTATACACAAAGTTTGATTTTCCGGCGGTCAGTGAGGGAGTTGACGAGCGCTCGAGGAATCTATCGACGCAGAATCATCCAAGGATATCTACTTATAATAAAATCCGAAGGCAAGAAAGTGTCTGTAACGATTCCAGGCTCGACCACTCTGGTCTGCAAATCGACCATAGATAAACGCCATGTTAAGCTTAATGAAAAACCTATGCTACATCCGATTCTGCTGTTAAAATATTTGTAAAAGCATATTAAAACTTTTAAATATTTTAATTTTGTTTAAAACCTTCAAAAACTATTTCATATAAAACATGTATATCAACATTTCTGTAAACATTTTTTTCTGTAAGCACTTTTTTTTCAGAAATAGCGGTGATTTATTTCGTAGGGAGGATTTGAGGTGATCCATCCAGTATATTGGCGCCATCTATCGGCGAATTTTGAAAGTTTTCTTCCATCGTAAACGGGGCTTAATTTCTAAGAAAAAAGTACCGGAGCCCTAATATTCTGCAGTTCTAACACCCGTAGCGTACCCCTCCCTCCCTCCTTCCGCCGTCACTCTAATCTTCATATTTATATTTCATACATTATTTTCAAAATTTAAAGCATTGTTTTTTTATTTAGAAAAATAAAAATTTTAAATACATCGATCTGCAAATACATAGCTACTAACTATTCCACTTTTTAGTTATTACTACTTCCAAATAGAAACCTTTACCTAATCTTAATGTTAATTAATCACAGAATTCTGCGATTAAATAAGTTCAGGATTATGATTCGGAAATAGTGTTAACACAAAAAATGAATAGTTCACAGCTATGCAGAATAGAAAAAAGACTATTTCTGTTTACTCTTTATTCTTATCAAAATAGCATTAAAATGATTTGAAATGGAAATAAATAAAATTTGAATTTAAGACAGATTGAGCTTGAGCTTTCCCAAACCCGAAAACTGGTATAAAAATCGAACATGTTTCATCTCCAACCAGTGTTGAATTCAGACACTTTTCTCCGGGAGGGATTTCTGTGGCTCCGGCGGGGGGGGGGTTGGAGGAATTGCACTTTTTAACCATTAAAAGCATAAAATCTCAAATCTCCCAGGAGGGACATTTCAGTGGTCCGGGCGAGGGATGTCCCCTCCGGGCCACCCCCTGAATTCAACACTGTCTCCATCTCTTACGTGAGCGACACCTTACGTCACTTATAAGTGTTTTGATACAAAAAAGGCAAAAGATTGGAAATGGAAGGAAAAGGAAAGGGTAACTTAGGATTCATTTTTCGGAAGCGTTATTGCACTGGGCTCCGAAGCGCAGTGTTTATGGGCTCCGGTGAATTCTGGAAAATATTTAAATATTTACTAAAAACAGAGAAGTACCGGAGCTGAGCTCCGGTGGCCTCCGGCGCAAATTAAGCCCTGATCGTAAGTAAAAGGATTCTTCCTTATCAAACGTAATTAAAGTATAAGGAATATATAGTATAGCGTAATTTGCATTTAATTTTGCTTATGTAATCAAACAATGAGTTATGTGGTGAGCCAAGCTGTTTAGAAACTCATCGATAACACTTTTTTACAAAAACTTTCACACATGGATTATTTGTTAATATTTAATTTGAATGTTTTATCCAATCGTTGAACTATTTCCGAAATTTAATACTGAGTAAAATATATATATATATATATATATATCCTCTTAATTTTTATTTGTAGAAATCATTTGTCAGTTTTAAAATGTACTTTTCTACAATAAGGAAAGGGCATATTGAGCTTGAGCCAGATTTAAGACAGATTGAGCTTGAGCTTTTCCAAACCCGAAGACTGATATAAAAATCGAACATGTTTCATCTCCATCCAGTGTTGAATTCAGACACTTTTCTCCGGGAGGGATTTCTGTGGCTCCGGGGGGGGGGGAATAGCACTTTTTAACCATTAAAAGCATAAAATCTCAAATCTCCCGGGATGGACATTTCAGTGCTCCGGGGAAGGGATGTCCCCTCAGGGGCACCCACTGAATTCAACACTATCTCCATATTTTAAGTGAGCGACACCTTACGTCACTTATAAGTGTTTTGATACAAAAAAGGCAAAAGATTGGAAATGGGAGAGAAAGGAAAGGGTAACTTAGGATTCATTTTTCGGAAGCGTTATTGTACTGTGCTCCGAAGCGCAGTGTTTATGGGCTCCGGTGAATTCTGGACAATATTTAAATATTTACTAAAAACAGAGAAGTACCGGAGATGAGCTCCGGTGGCCTCCGGCGCAAATTAAGCCCTGATCGTAAGTAAAATGATTCTTTCTTATCAAACGTAATTAAAGTATAAGGAATATATAGTACAGCGTAATTTGCATTTAATTTTGCTTATGTAATCAAACAATGAGTTATGTGGTGAGTCAAGCTGTTTAGAAACTCATGGATAACACTTTTTTACAAAAACTTTCGCGCATGGATTATTTGTTAATATTTAATTTGAATGTTTTGTCCAATCGTTGAACTATTTCAGAAATTTAATACTGAGTAAAAAAAAATATATATAAATATATATATCCTCATAATTTTTACTTGTAGAAATCATTTGTCATTTTTAAAATGTACTTTTCTACAATAAGGAAAGGGGAAAGGGCAACTGACGTCACCGTTGGTTCAATTACGGTTGGTTAGCAAGAAATACCAGTTTGTTCTTTATGACTCCAACTGTACACATGAAATGGGGAAATTTGATTGGTCTACGTTAAACTGGTCTATAATAGGGTTGACATCGTCGCCATGACGATTCCTGCAATGATATTAGCTACGACAAAAAGGAAGTGGTAGACCGGTTATGGAATTGTTTGTTTGTAAAAATGCCCTTTCCTTATACAAACCTTTCAATAATAAAATCTCCATGCTGTTTGTTTGTATGATGTCTTATGAAAATGAAACGCAGATCAACAATCCGTCATTTTTGACAGGGTTATATACTAGTTTAATAATGATTTTCGAAAAAAATTGTCGGCAATTAGCCGAGATATTAATTAAGTTACTTAAAAAAACGCAAAACGCTTTCTTTTTTTTATATATCGTGTAGGGTATCGTTCGAAAGATCTTGTAACATCGAACTCAAAAATATATTTGTTTTAATTTGAGGTATTATATTTTCAGAAATATCGTCGAAAGTATACTGGAAAAATATGTCTCCCCTCCTCCAATTTCCGAATCCACTGAAACTAAAATTATGAAAAAATTAGGGGTAGTAGAAGTTAAATAATTAATAAATAGTAATTAATACATTTACTGTACGGAACCCTTTGAGCGCGAGTTATATTCGTACTTGACCGATTATTTACATTTGTAACAGGAGTTCGGTTTCAAACTAGAGATCGACCGAAACCGAAACCTAAACCGAATTTCGGTGATCTTCCCACTTTCGGCCGAAACCGAAACCGAAAGTGTAAAAAAATTTAAAAACTGATTAATACATACATAACTGCATATAATTATTAATTAATTAATAACAAATAATTAATAATTACTTAATAATAACTAATTACGTTACTAATTAATTTATTAATTATACGTGTATTGAACCACATTTCTAACAAACAAACGTACATATACATGTGTGTGTATAAGTTTCAAACAAAAATGAAACATGAATAATACAACTTTTATATTTTATTATTTTATAACAACCGATAATTATAGGCATTTATCAATAATTAATGAACAAGTTAAATAATGTAAAACAAATTCAATAATGTTATATTTAATTTTAAAATACATTCATATTTTCTTTTCGTTAATATTTTGCATTTAAATTGCATTTAAAGGGATTAAATAAAAGTAATTGTTTAAGTAAAAGTTTAAGTAACGGGCACAAAAGCTAAAATAATTTGTTCAATTTGACTGAAAAAGGAAAATTAGCATTAAGACAACATTTTAAACCTAGAAATTATTAATTATAAACTTTATTTTCCATTTCAATATTCTCAAAGTGAGACATGTTTAACATTATTTTGTACTTTAGCTAATTTTAAATATATATATATAAGAATAAAAATGTAACAGTTGTCAATTTTCTTTTAGGATGTGCACAATAAGATCAAAATAAATTTTTGCTCACTCAGCGCCTCCCCCCACCCCTCCCCACAAAAAAAAGCTTTGCCACTTCCTGTGAGATGAATTCTCACATTATTTAATTTGCTGTTCTTTTAATGTTTTGTTTATCGGCATTTTAGTGCGCACGTATGACGGTGCTTCGCTATTTATCTTTATTTTAGCCCTCGTGCTTTTTTAAATAATGCTTCATTCATTCTTTTTAGCGATACTTTGTCCCCATCGGCTGTTTGTTTACATTTCATCGGAACCTCGTTCGTGGCGCACGCGCATTGTTTTTTTTCCGCAGCCGTTATCGCTCTCTCCTCCATCGGCGGCAGTCGCGCATGCGCAGTATGCATGGCTCTGACCTTGATTCACCGTTAGAGCGGCTCTTTTTAAATCTCGCCGTACGTAGGATTTTCAAAAGCTCTGACGCGTTGCTGCGGTGGTGTATAGGGGATCATTTTACTTTTGGTTTCGTTTTGAGAGCGGCGATTCGTTTGTTTTACTATCGTTGACTTTAAATTTTAATCAATTAAATTGAAAGGCCCGTGATTTCACTTTGGCCTTTCCCGTATGTATCATATATATAATTTTTCCGTTACTTTTTGAGTCAGTTTGTCTGATGGGAGTCGCCGGAATTGGACGTGTTACTTCTTTTTTTATTTTGTGCCATTTTATATTTCAAGTTAAAAATTTTAATGGATGATGCCCTGCAGAACGACGAAGTCTTCGTGTAAAATAAAATAAAACCAGGATGGGTTTTACCGTTCTCATTGTGGCCAAGTGGAAGGAATATCTTTCTTCTCCTTTAAAAGAAATGAATAAAGAACTTTCGTTATGATTCAAGTCTTCTTCATGTCTTCATATTTTCAACATACGACTGTTTTGGGTGAGATCCTTTTTATTTATATATTTTCTCAATGACCTTAAAGAATTCTTTTAAAAATCTAAAAGAAAGGGTTATTGCAAATAACCTAACTGCAATTGTACTAATTAATCACGATCATAAAATAATATATTTCAACCATCTCCTCAAAATAATATCACAATTTGGTGCCGTGACCAGGCCTCATATACCTCATATTCAATTTATCTCAGATGTTCCAGTTAAAACCCTGCCCTTCCCTGTTCCTCAATCAATACAAGATGAGGCGAAACAACAATTGGATATGTTGGTTGAGGGTGAAGTATTTCTGAATGGGCATGTCCGATGCTAATGGTTAAGAAGAAAGCATCATCTCCAAATGAAAAACCTAAATTTCGAATGGCACTTGATTTACGATTAATTAATTCTATGATTCGAAGCTCTTCATATCCATTACCTAGAATTGATACTATAATTAACAATATTTCTAAATATAAATATTTCACAACATTAGATTTTCCTTCTGCATATCATCAAATAAATCTCCCTAAAGAATTCCGTAAGAGACTTTCATTTACTACTGAATGGGGTACTTACAGTTTTTCTCGTTTAATGTTTGAACTCAGATCCGCAGCATCATCTTTTCAAATGCTAATTGATGCCATAATAGAAGAAAGTAAATTACAAGGTGTATATGCTTATCAAGATGACATCATTGTTGCCAGTAATTCCTTTCAAGAAATGATTGAAAAACTACAGATTTTATTTTCAATTCTGCAAAAACATAATCTTACCTTATCTCCTGCTAAATGTCAATTTCATCAAACTGCCATAGACTATCTTGGTTTTCACTTACAGGATCATACTATTCAGCCAATATCTTCTAACATAACTAAAATTACTTCATTTCCAGCTCCTAGGACTAAAAAACACTTGAAAAGATTTATTGGTCTTTGTGGTTTTTATCGTAGACTTATTCCTAAATACTCAAAACTAATGGATCCGTTAATTAAACTTACTTCACCTAAAGTTCCTTTCAAATGGTCCGAAGATCATGATAAAATCTTCAAAGAAATTCAAAATATATTTTTCACAAAGCCTTTTCTCTCCTTACCTGATTGGTCTAAATCATTTTATCTAAACACTGACGCAAGTGGTACTGTTATCTCTGGTGTGCTTTTACAAGAAAGAAATGGTCAACTACTTCCTGTCAGCTATTTTAGCAAAACCTTATCTCCCTCTGAAAAGCAATATCCTGCTCTAAAATTAGAACTAATGGCGATAGTAAAAGCAATTAATGCATTTAAATATTTTCTATACAATAGACATTTCACTATCGTTAGTGACAGTAAACCAATTGAACATTACAAGCGTACTAGTTCACCAGTTGATCTTACTACCAGATGGTTGGTTGATCTCTATAATTATGATTTTACATTTGAATATCTTAAAGGTGAGAGTAATGTGTTAGCAGATTATTTCTCTCGTGAAGATTTTACAAACCACGCCCAAGACTTTAATACTAATCCTGAATTAATAAATGATGAAAATATTCTTCCAATAACCACAAAGTCACCAACAATTGAATTGCATCATATTGATAATAATAGTCAACAAAACCAACAGTCTCATGACCAGAGTATGGAAATTCCGGAATCTACTTTTCTTTGTGAATAGCGAAATGATCCGAAAATTATGAAAATAATCGATTCCATTACATCTGATAAACCTGATCCTAAATTCAAAAATTATTTCATTCACCCGGATACAGGTCTACTTATGATTAAACGTAAATTTTTGCAACCAGAAAATTCACGCCATATTAAAATTATTGTGCCTCATATCTTAAAACCTAAAATTTTACGCATTTGCCATATGCCTCATTTTGGAATTTGTAATACTTACAAAAGATTACTTAAGAAGTTCTATTGGTCAGGAATTTATAAGGATACGAAAAATTTTGTTCTATCCTGTGATTTATGCATTAAATATAAGCATAGAAGAATACCACCAGCACCATTACAAGAAATGTTTATACCATCAAAGCCTAGTGAGCTTGTTTCAATGGATTTTCTTGGTCCATTTTCTAATAAATATCATGTGCTGACATTTCTTGATCATTTTTCTAAACATCTAGAGCTGTATCCCATAAAAAATGCTACTGCACAGGCTGTTGTCAAGTCTTTGACCAATTACATCACTACTTTCGGTCGTTCAGCATCTTTAATGTCTGATCTTGGACCTCAATTTTATGCTCAAATATTTGATAACTTTACAGAGAGCCTCAAAATTAGCATTGTTCATTCATCTTCTGGACACCCTCAGACACAAGGATCATCTGAGAGGATCAATACCAGTATTAAAGCCTCTATTGCAACACTAGCTCAAGAAGGCTACAATTTCGAACAGGCTTTAATGATTCACAAAAGCTTATACAACAACACAGTCCATTCGTCTACGGGATATTCACCAGCATATCTTCATTTTGGTAGATCCTTATCCAACATCTTTGATTTGTTTGAGTATCCTGATCTCGAAGCATTGACATATCCCTATGACTACTACCAATATATATCCTCAATGAAAGATGTCTACCAGAAAGTTTTCAACAACATGAAAGGTGCTCAACATTTACGTAATCAGCGTCAACATCAGAGTGCTAAACTACGAAAATTCCAGTGTGGTGACATTGTTTACATTAGAACTAATGATACCTTTAAACCTAGGAACATTGGTCCTTATGAAGTCGTTAAAGTTATATCTGATGTGCTACTCTCAGTTAAAGTGTTAGAAGATGAACTTGATCAGTCCTTCACCATAAATGTAAACAGAGTCTTACCTGCACAGAAACGTCACCAACACTTAATGTTGCAGCAACCTCCCGGTCCACAAATTCCTCCATCACATAGATATAACTTAAGAAACAGAATATAAACACAATGTGTAAATTTTTTTATAATAAACTAATAATTATTTTTCTATTTTACAGGTATGTAGCCAATAACCTGTGGCCAGGGTTATGCTGCTGTACCTGCCTTAAAAGTCTGCATTAAGTTAAATTATTTAGTAATGTTCTTTACTCATGTAAATTAGGTTCACAATATTTAAAAAAAAAAAAAAAAAAAAAAAAAAAAAAAAAATTATTTAATTTATTTCTGGTACAGTTTTTCATTTTTATGTTCCACGACTTAGTCAATTCCCTTTTTTTTTGGAGATCTCCAATCCCATTCATTTTTCCCCTTAGTATTTTTTTTTCTCTCCCTTATTTTCATGAAATTTATTATTGATGTTTGACATTTTTATGACAAATTTATTGAAGTTGGTGACATTAGAAAGTTTATTTATGTTGAAAGAAAAGTTACATTGATGATATCTCTGTACAATTTTATGACATATTTATTGAAGTTGATATAGTTGAAAGTTTTTATTTACTTATGTTTACATTTTTAGAGAAAAGTTGGTGATGTTGATTTTTGTTATCAGAGTTTGATATGCTGTCTATTAGTATTAATATTATTTATTTATTGATATTGGATAACAGCATTGTAATAAAGATTACATGAATTATTGATACATCTGAATTTGTATGATTTAAAGATTATGATTATTACTAAGAAAGTTGCAACTATTAGTATATTTTTGGAATAAAGAAAATTTATTTTGTTTTCATGATCTCTTTTAACCATTTGCTTAATTCAAAAGCAAGAACTTTTATTGTAATGGTTCTTTGATTCGAGATCTTTTATGGTATGTTATATTTGTTAATATTACGTATATAGATGTGCACATTTTTTTTGTTTGGCTAGCCATATTTTAAAGTAATGAAATACGAAGATACATATGTTAAATATTTATAACTCTATATCTTGTATATATATATATGGAATTGATGTAAAAATTATGTATTCCTTTTTCTCTCTCTTTCCTAGTTGCCACTGCATTTTATCTTTTTGGTTTAAAAAAAAGTCATATTTGGCTTACAAAATTTTGCTTTCCCATCCTGCTGTAAAAGGTTTACCTTTTACATCTGTCTAGAACATCAAAATTTTTTTTTCGTCGTTCGGGGGTATTGTGAGATGAATTCTCACATTATTTAATTTGCTGTTCTTTTAATGTTTTGTTTATCGGCATTTTAGTGCGCACGTATTACGGTGCTTCGCTATTTATCTTTATTTTAGCCCTCGTGCTTTTTTAAATACTGCTTCATTCATTCTTTTTAGCGATACTTTGTCCCCATCGGCTGTTTGTTTACATTTCATCGGAACCTCGTTCGCGGCGCACGCGCATTGTTTTTTTTCCGCAGCCGTTATCGCTCTCTCCTCCATCGGCGGCAGTCGCGCATGCGCAGTATGCATGGCTCTGACCTTGATTCACCGTTGGAGCGGCTCTTTTTAAATCTCGCCGTACGTAGGATTTTCAAAAGCTCTGACGCGTTGCTGCGTTGGCGTATAGGGGATCTTTTTACTTTTGGTTTCGTTTTGAGAGCGGCGATTCGTTTGTTTTACTATCGTTGACTTTAAATTTTAATCAATTAAATTGAAAGGCCCGTTTTTTCACTTTGGCCTTTCCCGTATGTATCATATATATATAATTTTTCCGTTACTTTTTGAGTCAGTTTGTCTGATGGGAGTCACCGGAATTAGACGTGTTACTTCTTTTTTTATTTTGTGCCATTTTATTTTTCAAGTTAAAAATTTTAATGGATGATGCGCTGCAGAACGACGAAGTCTTCGTATAAAATAAAATAAAACCAGGATGGGTTTTACCGTTCTCATGGGGGCCAAGTGGAAGGAATATCTTTCTTCTCCTTTAAAAGAAATGAATAAAGAACTTTCGTTATGATTCAAGTCTTCTTCATGTCTTCATATTTTCAACATACGACTGTTTTGGGTGAGATCCTTTTTATTTATATATTTTCTCAATGACCTTAAAGAATTCTTTTAAAAATCTAAAAGAAAGGGTTATTGCAAATAACCTAACTGCAATTGTACTAATTAATCACGATCATAAAATAATATATTTCAACCATCTCCTCAAAATAATATCACACTCCCTGCCGCCCTAAGAAAGTATTGAAATGGCACAGCTGTTTGAAAATTTTATCTCCGGTGCCAAGTTCACTCTCTGTGCCTCTATCAAAAAATATTTGTTTTCTTATAAAATAAAACGTAATTAATTTATCAATAAGACAGAAATAGTTTTCAATTATACGAATTTCATCTAATAAAAAATATTTTAAGTATACATACCTCGATATATCTTTTGTAATAAATTTCGTAAATCATCATATGTTTTAACAACACCTTTCTCATAACGCACTCGAAACAATCTGGAGTTTCAAAGTAAAAATTTTCTATTACTGTTAAGTTTGCAGCTTTTAAAGATCACGTGATAAGCGTCTTTTAAGTTTAGTCATAAATGCACTGCTTGCTTTATAATTTACACTCGCATCATGTATCAGTCATGACCGATAATGATAAACAGTGGAGTTCACAGCAATAAACAGTGTATCATTTGAGCCAATACAACTTATATCAATGAGCAAAGTTGAAAATTTCCGAAAGAAGGAACGGGATTTTGAAATATAGATAGTTTCGGTTGAGTTTCGGTCAGGCCGAAATTTTGGCAGCAGTTTCGCCGAAAACGAATATTCGGCGAAACTCCGATTTTGCGCCGAAACCGTAACCGAAACCGAAATTTCGTTCGATCTCTATTTCAAACATTTAGTTTAATATTGTACGTTTTGTCTTCCGCGATTTTTTAGCGCTTCGCTTCGATGTTTTGACATTTGTAAAATATTTCTGGTTACAATGTTTTTGCCCAGAGTTGTAAATGTTGTCCTCTGCGATTTTTAAATTTTTAGCATTCATTAGATTTTTTGCGTTCTGCCGGAGATTTTTCGATATTCGTAAAAGAAATCCTGCTTTAATATTTTAGTCCAATGTAGTAAGTTCTGTCCTCTGCGATTTTTGGAATATATTTTCTCATCTCTTAGTGTTTTTTCACGATTTGCTGCGATTTTTCCACATTAATAAAAGGAATCCAGTTTCAATCTTCTAGCCCAATATAGTAAATTTTGTTCTCTTTTCAATAAATTCGGAATTAGTGCAGCGATTTTTAGAGTTTTTTCGCGTTTCGTGCTATTTTTTGACGGGCCCGGGCAAATAAACTAGTTTTAAATATTTTTGTACAACTATGGGTGAAAACATGAAATCTGTTTTCCAGTAATTATGAAAAAAGACTTCAAACAGAAAGCAAGGATGTACAAGGGATATCACATGGCTTCCTTATGTAGCGTAACACTGTCCGTGCAAAGGCTTCAAAATCACATAAAACATTTCTCCTTATATCCCGCAATAACAATTCAATTTCCTCCCAAACTGATTTTTAAATTATTGTAAAACTCCTGAAGAATTTTGGCTGTATTTTAGTTTCTCAAATAAGAAGTTATTTTTCCTTTTTTGAATTTCTGAATAAATAAAAATTTTCACGTAGAGCCCGAGCCCGTTTTGAGCTGAGCCAGTCTCATCTCTAATTAACTCAATTTTTGTAACACTCATACACTTGTAACCACATTGTTGCTAGAAGTGCGCATTTTTTATACCTACCAACTTGGGCTGCAAATCTGATTATGGAATATGAGCCTTATGCTTTTTGCAATGAACATTATAGCTGTATCTTATTTTCTATTGTGTAGAAATGACCTTAATTTTATATTTGAAATTAATGATAAAAAATATATGTGTTGATTTAATTTTAAATTTTAATACTCAACAGAGGGAGCTGTTATTCTTTTCCTTTTAGGTAGATTTTGTAAGAAATACTACCTATTACATTCTCACCTAAGTTGGAATTTTTGCAGATCTACGCCGATCTTGACTCCCAGAACCCAAAACCACCCACAGTTCAAAACTTTATCTATGTATCTATCTATATCACTTTTTTATAGACATGATAACTCCCATAATTCTGCACAAATCTCTTCCAAACTGATACATAAAATCAAGGGGCATAAAATCTCGGTCAAGTTCGTTAATGGGCAAATTCGAACCAAGGGGAGGGGAAATGGGGGAGCTTTTTGGGAAAACAGAAAAAAACCATAGTTTCTTAATTATAATACGTATAGAATCCGTTTAAAGTTATTATTATTTCTAGGAAAAGGGCCGAAAATTTATGTATGACAGATTTTTGATATCATTATAAATGGCCCCAAGTGGGGGGGGGGGGGGAAGGGAGATTTTAGAAGAAAAAAATTTATAACTCCGTGAATTCAGAAGATATCAAATCCGCTTAAATTTATTATAAATCCTCTTAATATTATCTAAAACTTTTATATTGACAAGTTTTTTATAGAACCAACCCTTATAGCAAAATAAAATAAAATAAAAACAAAAACCTGTGCCTGTCGATAGATACCTGTGCCTGTAGGCCGAGCCGTCAGAGATTTTTTTAATTAACTGATCACTGTAAGTCTGTGTTAATTTCAAAGAAATGTACTGTGCTTTATATTCATAATTGTTCATGCGGTGTATAAATTTATATTATTATTTATACTATTTATTTATTGTTATAAATTAATATATTAGAATGATAGGAAAGGAAGTTTTGTGATGGCCAAAGCATACTAGTTCTGTTTATTCTCATCAAAATTATAATTTTTTTACAATAGTACGCTTGGTCCGTTATCATTGGGGGTAGCAGATCAATTTTGGTTTATGGTGCAGTACTGTAGATTAGGCACAGCGCACAGGGTATTCTGCTACTAGGCTTCTTGGTCTAATTTGTAAAGCAATCGCAGCTTTTCTAAAAAATAAATAATTAATCATACTTGTTTTTAAATAATTATTGTCAGTTATTTTTTTTTTATACGTACAGTGCAGAAAAAGTCTATTTTAATTTCTGTTAATGTTGTTCTTCACCTAAAGTTATGCACTTTTCTGATTGGCTCAACAAGACCTTAATTTGATACTCATGTCATAGGGGGGGGGGGAGAGAAAATTTTGTCTAACATGAAATCAGTTACTTACCGTATGATCACGATATGCCCTATGACACTCTTCCTATTATGATAGATACAATATTTAACCATCTGTTAGGACTCTAGGAATGTAATTACTGTGCACTAATGCATGCAAACATTTTTTTTATTAACTTTGCCATAGTTGTGTAATAATAAAGTGAGACAATAAAATTAATTATTAAATTTAATTAATTAATATTTCAAGTTTAACTGAAACTGGTGATGTAAGAAGATAATGTTCAATTTTACTTCATATTAATATTTTTCTTACTACTATTAAGAAAAATGTTGCTTGGACAAAAATGTAAGATTTTCATATTTACTTGCGTACAATGCACACTTCTTTTCCAAAACTTTTATGCTAACAAGCAGAGTGTGTATCATACATGGAATATTGCCGACAACTACATGAAAACATAATTTTCGTTTATTTTGTAATGTTTAAAAATCTGGATTCGCTTTGGAAATCAGAATACAAAAAACCCCAAAAATATCCATTTTATTAGTGTACATTTCCCTTTAAAAGGAGATCTTAGGTTAAAAAGTCCTTCCGGCCTGTACCGGGAGGAAAAGGTAGCTTTCCTATATCTTCGTTTTAAAATTTTAGCTAATGTTACACGAAAACAGCAAGCTAAAATGCAAAGAAACGTTTACAAAAGATTCGTTAATACTGAATTTGAATAAGAAATTCGCCAAATTATTGAGCAATAGCCAAATTGGCTTCATTTATGAAGACTTATTTTGATCGCCAAATTTGGCGATATTTCGCCAAATGTCGCCAATGTCGCCAATTTTGGCGTTAACGGATATGAATATATAGTTTTATGCGTATGATTGGGAAAATTATTACAACAATGAAAGAAAATAATTTGCGAGTAATCGCGTTAATGTGCTGTTTTGTTTCAAAATGTCAGCCACCCTAGAATTTCAAACTGCTCTATCTCAGCCATTTTTTAAGATAGAGGTAAACCAAAAAAAGCTCTGGAATCCTTGTATCAAGGCCTAACACGTAATTAAAAAATAAATTTGAATTTTAAAATTTTTTGTATATTTATTTTAGATTTGAAGTTATTTTACATCTTTAAATGTCCGCCATCTTGAAACAAGATGGCGGACCAAGCTGGCCAACGAACTCGGTCGAGACATTAGTGACCTTAATACACACAATTAGTTTCATCAAAATCGATTCATAATTACGGGCGTTATCGTATGACATAGGTCAGATATATATATGGATATATCTATATATATAAATCAACATTTGGACGGAGGGTGGTTTTGGGGTCTGGGGGTCATGATCGGTGAAAATATATCGAAATTTTCCGGAACTGCTTTCCTCCGAACGGCTGCAATAGGTAGCTTTATACTTTTTTGTATTGAAAGCTACCTAAAAACAACAACAACAACAAAAAAAAAACAATATTAACCCTTTCAAAAAAAGGGTTCAATTTAGCGAGACTTTGTTTTTCTCGGCAGACAGAGAATTGCGTTTTGGAAATGAAAGAAGACCAGGGTGACAGGGTGAGTGGGTAATAATTAGGTTTTTGCAGGATGTACCCAAATAACAATTTTTGATTTTTAAAACATTTTTCTGACCTTAACATGTAAATGACTAGATGCTTTTTAAAGGCTTTGTCTGAAAGGTTTGCAAACATTGTAAAAAGGATTATAAAAGGTTGCTAGTTGACACAATCTGAAGTACTTTGTAAGTGTTTTAGGACAAGCATACCAAAAGGTAGAAATGTAAGGCTAGTTACAGTATTTCTTATTAACCATTGTAACAAGAATTACAATCAAAGGTAGATAATAATGCTTTTATTATAAGAATCTATAAAGGAAATGAGAAAGGTTTTGATTAATCTGTTAGTTTTAAATCTTAATTGACAGAGGCATTAGGTTTTCATCAAAATAACCTGACTTAGAAATTTTCTTTGTTTCTGTTGGAAACTAAATTTTAGCTTAATTTTTATATACTGAAGAAAAAAAATGGAAAATAAGGATTTTTATTAGCCCACATTATATTTAAGAAATCATAGTAAGTTACATGTTTTAATTAATATATTTCTTTTTTTATTTGCTAAAATTCCTTTCCTATGTAATTGCTAAAATTTGAATATATTTTATTTTTTATATTTTAATTAATATATTGCTTCTAAAAAATATATTAATTGTTGATAACATTAAAAAATTTTAAATCTAATATGCATTTTGTTAAAATGAACTGTGAGGATTAATTTTACAGAAGTTTTCTAACTTTTGTTTGAATTTGACAGAACTAACTAAAATAGATAACTTATTTTTTTTTTGTATCTGTTATCATTAATCAGTTTTAAAAATAAAGTCTAAAATATACCGGGGATAATATTTTCCTTTTAAAGTGAATTCGGGCAACAAGAAAATTTGTGTATTATATTTTTGCTTAAGCTCTACTACATTATCCGGAAAGTTTCACAATAGTTTAAATTTCTGAGTTTGGAATTGTTTATGTCTTGGTTTTTATATTTGGAAAGTGATAATGGTCAGCCCACTATCATGCAATTACTCTCATTTATTAGTTGATTGACAAACTGAAGTAAGTTAAACATTACTGCATAATTTAACTTCATAAAGATTTAAGAACTTCATTTAAGAAGTATATAAAACCAAATTTTTGTGTTTATATAATTACTGAGAAAAAAATAGAAACAAATATGCAATTTCCATTTATAAATTTTTATATCATATGAATATTACCTATTTGTTTATTTTTAGTCTACTTTAAGCATGTTTTCATTTTACTTAATATAGAAGAACAATAATTTTTCAGAATGATTTATCTCTAAATTAAATCTATTGATGCTCCGTAATTAAAAATAAATAATAATAATCTGTTAAGATTAATTAGACTTTTTCCCCTTTTTTCTTTAAAATATAAAAATTCATTTTCAAAATCTTTCATTATTATTAGTATGTATATTGAAACGTCAAAAATTTAAATAGTTTGATTTCATTAAAACTCATTTTTTTAAACTTCATGAAAATAAAATGTATTAAACAAAGTAATAAAAATAACAATACTTTAAAATATTGTAGCAACGCATACAATAAAAATTTTATATCTTAAACGTACATAATATATAAACAATTGTCATTGAATGATATTTTAAAATGAAATTTTATACAACATAAATTACTAAAGTATAAGAAAAGAAGACGTATGCGTAAAAATGATTAACTTCGACTAAATTACAGTTTAAATACTAGTACAAAATCTATTATTATTATTATTATTACGCAATATTTCAAACTTTTGACGGTAATTTTTAAGCACATGAACTATAAGATTAATATTTTAAAATAGGGGAGCATCAATGTTAAGAATAAAAAACATATTATAAATGGAAATTTCAAGAAATACAATAGAAATATGCGTATGTATGTAGTTCTTACAATAAGGTATATCTTTATGAAATTAAATTAATACAAAATAGTTTAACATACTTTAGATGGAACATGATTGCACATGCAAATGCAAAGCCGGCACTCGCAGAGCGACGCTACCTGCTAACACGTCAATATCACCTTCAATGAGTCATGAGTGAGAGTGAACGCAAGCACAAGGGCAATTTGTAGCTCGAAATAAGTTGCGCATGCGCGGAAAATGAATGAAGATTGTCATGCCGGTGACGTCAGGTTTATGGCAACCTTTTTTTTTCTCTCGTCTACTGCAGAGTAGGAGAGACGGAGAGAGTTGTTGGCGGGAGGCCAGAGGGACAGGCTGTATGGTGCTATGGGCACGGTATGAAAATAAAATATAGTTGGTAAAAGAACGAATAATAATATTGTAACTGCAGCTACTAGTATTCCTTATATATTTATGTGTGTCCATGTCTGTGTGATGTTTCATCGTGTTCAATAAACTGGTTTATTGCAAATTAGTTGCATTCATCTGAGCTTATAGAAATATAAAGAACAAAATGGGATATTAATAAAATATCGGTTCTAAATTAGAAGGAAAGGGCACCTGACGTCCCTGTTGGTTAAACTACTGTTGGTTTGGGAGAAAAACATGTTCGTTCTTTACGGCTCCTACAGTACACATGAGATGGAGGGATTTGATTGGTCTATGTTAAACCGGTCTATGATATGATTGGCCTACGTCGCTATGACGTTTCCTGTAATGATAGCTGCGATAAAAATGCAGTGGTAGATTGGTTGATGGAACTGTTTGTTTGTAAACATGCCCTTTCCTTATAAAAAGCTACGAATGTGAAAGAACCAGAAGTAAAGGGTTTTAAAGGTGTATGACACGCTCTCTTACGAGAACCAGAGCTTGGATTGATGATTGAAGTAAGTTGCATGTTTTTTTATGTTTATTCCTGAAGTAATAAGAAAGAACTTGAGTGAATAATGTTTGAGAAATATTTATGAAGATTTATATATATCATTATTGGTAGTATGAACTTTATTTGAAACGAGATAGTATAGATATTTGTAGAGTATATTTAGAGTATTAGTAAATAAGTGTTATTAAATAAGTGTTGAGAGTTAAAAGCAAAATGTTTAACATTAAAGGGTTAAAGAAGGAAGATCTAGTTGTTGTTGTCACGGAATTGGGCCTAAAAGTAGAGAGTGAGCACAGGATAATTGATTTAAAAGAATTAATTGAGGGAAGTGATCAGTATTCAAAAGATAGCTAATTTATAAAAGAATTTTTAAATACAACGGTGTCAGACCGCATAGAAAGAGAGAAGCGTGAGGCAGAAGTCGCGAAAGTTGATAAAGAAAAGTCAAAATCAGAACAAGAAACGTTATTAGAAATTGAAAGAACTAAGCTTGAACTAGTTAAAGCTCAGATAGAAATGGCTAAAATCCAGAACGAGTATAAAAATTCTGATACAGGGGTGGATGGACCTAAGCCTAATTCGTTAGAAACACTGATCAAAAGCGTCAAAACTTTGACTATTGCAGTCCCCAGCAGGCCTGAATCATGGAATTTATTTTTTACGTCGCTCGAGAAAGCATTCGAAATTAAAAATGTCGCAGAGGAATTAAAGGTCGAGATTTTGTTTAATTTGGTGGGTGAAAAAGCAGCGCATTTGTTTGTGTACGCAAACACGGAAGAAATGTAAGATTATCAAAAGGTTAAGGCGTTAATCTTAAAAAAATTTCAACCCACACCAGAGGCCTGTCTCGAAAACTTTCTTTTTGCGAAGAGATCGAGAAACGAAAATCATATGCAATTCGCGAGTAGACTTAGAGCCAATTGGGACTTCTATTGTGAATTGAGAAAAGTAAATGATTTTGACACGCTTAATGAGTTAATTGTAAGCGATAGATTATTAAGTTCACTAGATTCGGAGACGCGAAGCTATGTCAGAATAAAACAATTAGATAATTGGTTAAAACCACGACAAATTGCGCAAGTATGCGACAATTGGTTTTCGTCAAAGGGTAGAACATTTTCGGAATTATATGATAAATCGGTAAAACCCCGCAGTGACGAATCCGGAACTGGAAATTACAATAATGGAAAATATATACCACCCCAGGTTAGAAATAATTTCACTTTTCGTAGCGATAGAAAATCAAACGCGTCAAAAGAATGTAGACTTTGTAAACAAACGACGCATTTGCGTTTTTGTCCGAATAATAGAGAAAAAGATAAAATTGGAAGTTTGCAAAATCAAACGAAAAAAGATTCTTTTGTCGGAAAAATTAAAAACGATGATAAAATAGTCGCCAAGGTTGAATGTTTTGGAAACGAGCCAATAAGTACGCAACCACTTCAATTTGAACATTTGTGGATAAAAGGGAAGGAAGTAAAATGTATTTTAGACAGCGCCGCAGAAATACCTGTAATAAACTCTAATCAATTACCGGATTCATTTAGAAATAATGAAAATTCAAAAATTCAGCTAATATCGGCTTTTGGAGAAAAAATAATTGCTAATCTTATGACACTACCTGTAGCCTTAAAATCCGGAGAGTCAAGTTGCATATTTAATAACAATGTAGGCGTACTGTTTGCCGTTACGGATACATTATATGGGACATGTATTATAACACCGACAGTTTACGAAATCTTACAGTTAGCTAGTAACGAGGGGGGAAAGGAATGTTCTTCGGAAGATGATAGACAGAAATGTTCTTTGGCGCCAGTAAATGATACGCGATCGGAAAAGGGAAATGAAATTGAAAGAAAAGAGGGGGAAGGCAACCAAACAGACGGGGATGATATAAATATTGAAAATTTATGCTGGCGAAGCGAAAATCAAAACGCGGAAAGAGAATTAACGATTAGTTGTATTGAAATGAAAGATGATAGCGGAGATTTGAATGCAGGTCAACGATCAGATGCAAGTATATACAGGGAGCAACAGAAGAGTTGCGAAACGTTACAGGGTGCTTTCAAAGACGCGGAAAAAGGTAAAAACGGGTTCGTTATAGTAGATAATTTGCTTTATCATAAAGAAAGAGTCACGGGGGATTGTGTTACGCAATTAGTTGTACCAAAGGTAAGGAGGGGGGAAATTTTAAAAATTGCTCATGAATCAATTTTCGCTAATCATCTCGGCATGAAAAAAACAAAAGAAAGAATTCGTTATTCATTTTATTGGCCGAATATGTCACGGGATGTAGAGGACTATTGTAAATCTTGTAAAGACTGTCAGTTAAGGAGTAGAGAAAGGGCTAGCGATCAGATACCCATTGTCCCAATTGAGAGACCGGAACTTCCGTTCGACGTTGTAAATATTGACATAGTTGGAAAAATTGAACCACCTTCAGCGCGTCGACATCAATATGTACTTACCTTAGTGGATCAACATTCGCGGTGGCCGGAGGCGGTCCCGTTAAGAACAATTACGGCTAAAGCTACGTGCGATGCATTATTAGAAATATTTATGCGAACAGGGATACCCCGCGTAATAGCGAGTGACCAGGGCAGAAATTTCGTATCAGGTTTAATACAGGAGTTTCATGCTAGGCTAGGAGCGGCTCCTAGATTTGCAACGCCAGGACATCCGCAAAGCTCGGGATTAGTGGAGCGATATAACCAGGTTCTGAAACGCATGTTACACCATATAATTCGGAGCGATTCCAAAAATTGGGATAAACACATTCCTTATTTATTATTTGCCTATAGAGAAATTCCGAATAGTACCACGGGGGTATCGCCATTCAAATTAATGTACGGAAGGGAGGCGAGGGGCCCATTAGCAGTATTGAAATCTACATGGTCAGGAGAAATACCATTACCTATAAATCTTGGAAAGAGCGCGACCGAATATCTTCAGGAGCTAAAAATTAATTTAGAAAGGGCGGCGGAGCAAGCAGCAATAGTAGCGGAAGTTAAGCAGGGCTCGTATACGAAGTACGCTAATCGGAGAGCGATTTACAAGGAATTTAGACTAGGGGACCAGGTATATCTATTAATCCCGGATTCCACGAACAAACTTTATGCTAGGTGGACGGGACCAGCCGAAATTGTAGCACGCTGTAAGCCTGATTCTTACAAAGTAAAATTAATGAACGGGAATGTTAAGAATATTCATGTAAATAAAATAAGAAAATTTATTCCTAGGGTACGGGCGGTGGGAGTAATCTTCGAAAATGAAGAAGAATTAGGAGAAGTCCATCCCACCCCCAGTGTGAAAGATAACTCAAATTTATTTGACATAGAAGAAGTAGATTTGAAGCATTTAGAAAATACAGAAAGAAAACAGATGTTCGATTTATTATACAAATATAAAGATTTATTTTCAAAAAAGGTACAAATAGCTAATGTAGGCGAGCACAAAATTAGATTAAACGGCGAAGAAATGAAAAAGCCATATGTTTATAGAATTCCAGAGGCGTTGAAGCCACAAGTAGATAAACAAATCGAAGAAATGTTAGAGTTAGGACTGATCGAAGAGAGTGATGCGGAGGCGCCACACCCGGTAGTATGCGTGATGAAGAAAGATGGGGCCCTTCGACTGTGCGTAGACTTTAGAGCATTGAACGCAATCACAAAAACCGACGATTTTCCGATGGAAACGCAACGGACCTTTTGTTCAATATTGGCAGGGCTAATGTAATAACTACAATCGACTTGCTAAAAGGATATTGGGCCATACCGCTGGAAGCAGAAAGCCAGGGTTTGGCATGTTTTAAGACTCACAGGGCTCAATATCGTTTCAAAGTGATGGCCTTTGGGCTCCGGAATGCAGCTGCGACCTTTCAGAGAGAAATAAATAAAGCGCTTTCCAAATATAGAAACTTTGCTAGAGCATAAATCGACGATATCGCTGTTTTTTCGGAAACGTGGTCTGAACATATGACGCACCTTGACACGATATTTTCAAAATTACGAGAATTACGGTTCTCAGTGAACCTGAAGAAGTGCGCCTTTGCAAAATGCCAGATTAGATATTTAGGACATGTCATCGGGTCCGGCAGCCATCGAACCGACCCAGATAAAGTGGAAGCCATCAGAAAATTAGCCGTCCCACAAACAAAAAAGCAACTTAAGAGTGTCCTTGGATTGTGCAATTACTACCGCGATTACCTGCCTAAGTATGCTGAAACAGCATACCCTCTGACAGAACTTACTAAAAAGAACAGTCCTGAGAAATTGTGCTGGTCGGAGAAACATGACAAAGCGTTCAACGAACTAAAGAGGGGTCTCGTTGAGGCACCTAGTCTTTATACACCCGTTGTGGGGTTAGCATTCACCATTCAATGTGACGCATCTGCAATAAGCATCGGTGCATGTCTATCTCAAAAGAAGGATGATAGACTATATCCAGTCAGTTATGCCAGTCAAAAGCTCACCAAAACTCAACAGGCTTGGCCGACCATTGAACGGGAGGCCTATGCGGTTATCTGGAGTTTAAAGAAGTTCGAGACTTGGATTTTTGGTTCACCCGTGGAACTTATCACCGATCACAACCCACTGACTTTCGTCACCAAAAATGCTCCCCAGTCTTCCAAACTGCAGCGATGGGCTTTGGCTTTGCAGAAACATGACATTATTATTTCGCATTGTCCTGGTGCTAAGTTGACAAACGCTGATGCACTATCGAGACTGGAGACAACAGACTAATAAAACTGACTGTAGACTTTTTATGGACAATTAATGACTTTTAAGAAAGACTTTTGATAGTTCACTTTTATTTACGCGGCAGCTGTAATTCTATACCATCAATTCATATTAATTTGTATTCTGTTTCTTATTGTTATTTGTATTTAGTATTATGAAACATTAATTGTATTTTTATATTGCAGTAGCTAGCAGCGAGAGTTTCCAGAAATGGTTCAGGATGTTTAAGTATTTTTTTTTGTATTTCTTTATATGTATACTAGGGGGCCTACCCCCTGCGAGCTACGCTCGCCAACCCCCGCTCTCAGAGTTCAAGGCCTCTAAAAACATGACAGCGTGCTTTGTTTTAAAAATATTGGTAAATCTGTAATTGGGTTGCCATGCTTTTAACGTTTTAATGGGGCATTTTTTTTATTATCATGGCCTCATACACAGCTGTTGCGACAACTGACGACTATTTTCGGGATTGATAAGTAAAATCAATTACACCTTGAAAACCAGCTTGTATAAAATGGTTAGGTTTAAATTGTGGCTACCTCTCGAACTTTTATAACAACGATCTGTATTCTATTCTTCCTTTGCGTTTAAAGATGAGAAAAATTCCATCTGCTTGTGAATAACATTAAGAACCACGGTATTGAAAAGTATTATGTTATAGACATTTTCAGTAACAGGTTTTAATTTTCTCTCTATTTTAGTGCATCATCATGCATATTTTCATGTTATTTTAAATATGTAAATTATTTATTTTAATTAATATGCATATACGAATTTTCTAATAATTATTTATCATACAAAATTAATTAAATATTTTGTGCATGCATGCCTGCATTTATTCGGCATCAATTGGTGAGATATTTAAACAAATTTGCTATCCGCGATAATTTTACACCATGTTATGTCACTTGAATATTGTACATAAGAAAATCGGGTACTTTTCCAGTATAGGATCCTTTGCTTTTAGGTTTGGCGTAATTCAAGCTTCAAAAAGGGATAGATTTGTTAAGATACATAGATTTGTTGCCAAAAGTTATGAAAACAAACCCCAATGAACTTTTGGTGCTTTTCTATTATAGGGGTCTTGACGCTTTTTTAAAAAGCTTGGCGCAATTCGGGCATCAGAAAGTGAGATTTGGTGCCAAATGACATAAACAGCCATGGAAACAAATTCGACGATTTTTTTGTTTATATGCGTATTTTAATTATACGTATATTGTTATTATTTTTTCTATACAAATTACTTCTGATTATATATAGAATAGGATAAATGACATTTTACGCTAAACAAATTGTATAAATATTGAAAAAATGCTTCTGTATACGAAATGACAAAGTGAATAGGTTGACAGAAAGTATGTTGCCAAATTTCCTTTTCCGCCAATGATCCTATACTGGAAAAGTACCCGATTTTCTTATGGATAATATTCAAGTGACATAACATGGTGTAAAATTATCGCGGATAGCAAATTTGTTTAAATATCTCATCAATTGATGCCGAATAAATGCAGTCATGCATGCACAAAATATTTAATTTATTTTGTATGATAAATAATTATTAGAAAATTAGTATACACATATACCTTTTAATAATAATTTCCTCCCCCCCCCTTTCTTTTGCGTTTACATAAATGACGTCATTTGGACGAACTTATTTAAAATATTTTCAGTTTATAAATTAAATTAAATGCTGACAGACGACTGAATCCTGACGATAGAAATGTGATTTTTTTTTTCTAATTTTCCTGAAAACATAATTTAATCACAATCTTGTCTTCATTATCAATTGAAATAAAAGATAAATTCAATTTCAATTTGAAAAAGACGAATAAAAAGAAATCAATAATCCCTATCAGGATCCTTTTCATTTTTTTCCCCTTTTTTGTCACAAAAAAACTGAGTAATTAGTTGCCATCATTACAGAAATGTCATTAAAATTAGAAAAAAATTAATATCTCGAAAACTAATTCCAATTTCAAAATTCTATTACCAGTTTTGACATCCGCAGATTTTTATGGACAATTGGTATTAATTTCACCATCAAGCGTTTAATATTTTATTAAAAATAGCCCTGAAACATAATCAGTCGTTTAATCAGTCATTTCATAAAATCGTTTCATAAATTCGTTTCATAAATTCGTTTCACAAATCGTTTCATTAGAATTTTATATAGTATATATATATATATATATATATATATAGGGTAGATTGAGTTCCTCATGTTCATTAGTAGTTAATAGTAAAGAAGGAAGTGGTGTGACGTCACCAATCTGGATTTCAGATTTTCAAAGTGGCATACCCCTTTTTCAATCTTAGGTGGGGGGGGGGGGTGTCATGCCGGTGACGTCAGGTTTATGGCAACCTTTTTTTTTCTCTCGTCTACTGCAGAGTAGGAGAGACGGAGAGAGTTGTTGGCGGGAGGCCAGAGTGACAGGTTGTATGGTGCTATGGGCACGGTATGAAAATAAAATATAGTTGGTAAAAGAACGAATAATAATATTGTAACTGCAGCTACTAGTATTCCTTATATATTTATGTGTGTCCATGTCTGTGTGATGTTTCATCGTGTTCAATAAACTGGTTTATTGCAAATTAGTTGCATTCATCTGAGCTTATAGAAATATAAAGAACAAAATGGGATATTAATAAAATATCGGTTCTAAATTATAAAAAGCTACGAAGGTGAAATAACCAGAAGTAAGGGTTTTAAAGGTGTATGACAAAGATGATTTTAGAGCGTAGGTTTTCTGACGGTTATTCCAAAACGAATCGATAAATCGCAGCCGTCCGAAACTCCAAAAGTTCAGTTTTCTCAAGCACTGTTCCGCGCATGCGCATGGAGTTGGGATTTATTTGTGGTTTGTTTCGATTGTGTTTTGTTAATGTTAGGTCGTTGCGGACGTACGAAACGTGAAATTAAATTTCAGGAAAGTTCCACGAAATAAAAATGTAGAAAAACAATGTTAGTTTTATTCAACGAATCCAGAAAAAATAAAATAAAACAAAACAAAACAAAATTTGCAAAAATTATGTACAAAGGAAAAATAATTGATCTACAAGAAGAAATTTTAAATGATTCTACTGAATTTGAATCTGTTGATCACTTTTATTCTTTAAAAATACCTGTTTTGATGCAGGAAAAAGAGAATGTACCAAATAAATGAATTTGTGTAATTTTGGCCTTTTTACAAGTCCTTATAAATTAAAATTAGCTAATTTCTGGCTCTTCCCACCCTTATGATTATGTAATATTTTTTATCTTAAATTGCATATAAAACCGTAACATTTTAAAATAATTTATTTCTATTTATATGGGTTTATATCTAATGTGCTCACAGTTCAGTCACTTGACTTTTTTTAGGTAAAATATAATGACCCCCCTCCCCCCACCCACCCAACATGATTGTATAGCACTAGAATGATACTCAGGAGAAATTTATAAGTATTAAATTTAACCTCATTATTAAGATTAAATTTTATACTTATACATTTCTTTTTAACACTTTCCAACCTAGTTGAAAAGTGTTTATGACTTCGGTTTGTCTGCCGTCTGGCCGTCTGTCCGTGCTCTAACTCCCGTAAATATGCTCGGATTGCCCTGCAATTTTTATATGTTATAATCGTTATCTATAGCATGTTCCCTATTTCAACGGAAGTATGTAGCACTTATAGTTTTTTTACAGGGACACTCAAAAGAATTCCGTTACATTGCGGTCTATGGGGAAAAATCATTTGCGGTTTATTTAAATAATGTTTCACTATTTTAAACGCATTGAAATTTATATATATCACTAAGGTGCATTAGAAGAAGCTTAATATGGAATAGGGTGTGCATAGCACTTATACTTACTTTACAGGGACAGTCAAAAGAATTCCGTTACATTACGTCTATGGAGAAAAATCGTCTGCGGTTTATTTAAATAATGTTTCCCTATTTTAAACGCATTGAAATTTATATAAGGTTCATTACAAGAGACTTACTACAGAATATTGTGTGTATAGCAGTCATCGTTCATTTACAGGGATACACAAAATAATTCTCTACTGTATGTTAACAATAATTCCTGGAAGTGCGTTTTAAGTTATTAAACGCGATTTTAATTTTAAATCGCTTTTTGTATATTACGTGGTGTGTATAAATTCTGCAGATCCTATACAGGGAAGCACAAAAGTTCGGGAACACATTTCCGTATTATTTAACTCCAGACGGAGAATTTTAAACTGTGCTACGTGTTTCCTAACTGAACTAAAATTTAGCATCCTATGTAGTATATATACAAATCTATAGATCCTATACAGGGCTGAATAAAAGTATTTGGATTACTTAGATGTTATCTTTTAGCTTATTAAAGAGAATGATTCGTAAAATTATTTTGGAAGCGTTGGAAAGTGTTACATAATCTATGCTTGACGCATGACTTTTCGTTCTTGTTTACTTATTAATAAGAAAGAACTATAAGGAGCCTTTTACTAAAAATCAGAATTTTGTTAAAAGCAGTAAAAATTTTGCAGTCAATATTTGAGCTAGCACTGCCACAGAAGAAAACTGGATTTACGGTTCTTAAAACTCCTCCCAGACCAATTGACAGCATATAAGAACTTTTCGTTTCGTTTTAAAAGGGCTATTTTATGAAGCCTTGAAATAGCTTTCCACTCATATCTAGATGACTATGTGGTATGCTTTACTTCGGTTATAACACATTTTTTTTAAGGAAATAAAAAAAGTCATACACATATAAATGTTACGGTTGGTTTCAACCAATTTTTTTTTATCTACATTAATTACCTTAAATCACTCTCTCAACATTTATTAAAAAGTTTTCTTCTTGTTTCTGTTTTAAATATATATATAAATAAAAGTAATTGTAATATTAATAATAAAAGCAGTTTTTTTCCCCTCTTCTTTCCATTCCTTTTAAGCAATGCAATTTCAACTTTCATAGTCTAACGTAGCTTCCTGTTTTTCAAATACGAAAAGCAGACAGCAAGGGAGGGATGTTTTGTCAGTTAAAGACCGCACAGGTGGAAAATTTGGAGTCATCTAGTCTGACTTTGATATAAGAATGACCGACCGCCCTGTATAAGAATTACGTTATCTTATGAGTGTACTATACACGCAATTAGGCTTTGTAAGTTTACGACAGGCTTCAATTGGCTCTGCTATCAGGCGGATAGCTGGCGCCCATGTAAACAGAGGCTCACAGGACCCCCTTCAGCACACGCCATGGGGGTGAAGCATGGCTGCCTTCCCCCATGAAGCGGCCGGCAGAGTGGAGCGACAAGCTGGAGTCTTCAGGAAGAGTCCATTTTTCCTTTTGTTTCCACTCCAGTACCCCTGGCAGAGTGGATCGGTCCCGTTTTCAAACGGCGCGGGAGAGTGAATGTTTACGACAGTAGTTGTTGCTTGACTGTGGTACCTGCGTCGTTTGGCTCGTAAAAATTACGAATTATTACTTGGCGCGTAAACTGACTGGTTGTTTGGATCGTGAGCTGGTTGGAGGATGAAACACTGGGAATAGCATGCGAACACCCGTGTTTTATGACGGCAGTCGGTTCTCGTGTTTAAATAATTATTGATTCGTGACCGGTAGAATGCAACTGAATGAAAAAATAAATTCTTGTAAAAAGAAAGGAGTCCGGCGAGGAAAGGTTGAAATGAAGTGATAGTATCAGAGATACGTGAAAAGCATGAAAGAGGACTTAAGTGAAGTTCTGATACGGTGACGCCGAGTATGCCCCTGCGAATATTTGAGCGTGTGTTCAGTGTGTCATTCCAAAATTAACATGATTGTTATTTTAGAATAAAGATACATCTCAGTCAACCCAGTAGTAGAAAACTCAGTGATCCTATAGTTGATGTTGGTAGTGTGAAATCTGACTGTAAAGGTCTCTATCGTGGGACAATTTCCCCCTCCTGACAAGATGATGGACCTAGTAGTTGATGGCAAGTGATGCAAAGTGATGAGAGGTACGAAGTGGCAATTGTTTCCCCAGCCTGAGTACTCCAGCTTAAGTGTATTCAACAGATTTTGAAAAAGGACGAAATGCTCCTAAGTGCCCACTGACTAAAATTGTAGAACTCTCCACTTATTGTAAGTACTCCTTGCATAGTTTTTTTTTTTTTTTATTTGTACATCTTTCTGAAAAAAAAATATGTTTGCTATACCAGAGTTTAAAAGTGAAATGAATATCTTTAGATAATTTCAATAAGAATTTATATTAAGAATAGAAATAGTCTGTAGGTTAATATATGATGTTTGTATAATTGAACGACCATTAAATGGTAATGTGATGATAATTTTAAAAATATGATGTGTAATTTAAAAGTAACCAGTGAGTGGTTTCAACTTAAAAGATCAGCTGTTATATTGTCTTATTAAGATTATTTTTGATAACTTAGTTGCTTCATAATCTAAAATGTTCAAATAAATTGAGTTTTTTTGTTTATTATCAAGAACGGTATGTTTTTCTTTGTACAAATCTCTAAATAATTAATATTTTATATTCACAGTAAACCTATAAGAAAGGCTTAACCTTTCTGTGAGTAATAAAAAAAAAAAAAAAAGGAGAGAATCCAACTTTATTAAATTAGGACTTTAAAATTTCTTAAGTTTAAATTCATAACTGACTGTTTTAATGAACATTAATTGAGGTTCACTCAATGTTATACAATCGTATTTTTGATCTTGATTTAAGGATGGATAGATTAATAAGTGAAACAGTAATATTAAATTTAAGTTCATAAATGTTAAATTAAGCTTTAACGCTCCTCTTTCAGAAACATTGTTTTTCTAAAATATACACCAAAAATGTTTTATTTTAAAAGGTAGAAAAAAAAAAAAAAAAAAAAAAAGTTTCCAGTTATTTTATACCACTATACGATTCTTGGCTAACCGATCGGATCTTGTTCAGAATCTCCATGGTTATTCTAAAATTTTAGTACATCATCATATCCCTATTCTATTAACGGATTTAACTCCTTCTCCTTTTGGTCCTCATATTGGAGGAATTTCAGGTTGTCTGCATTTTTCCAAATTATATGATGATTACACTTTTGTTAATTTAATGTATATGGAGATTTGAGCTTGATCGGGTTGGAGTGGAGTTGGGTGTTCTTTATGCAATCCAGTATGCTACTTGATTTAGAAATCTGTTGCCCCTTACTACATTTAATATTGTCTTAAAATGATGAGTTCAAGATTATCATTGTTGTATTGACCTATTCGGATTCTTAGGTCTTGATATTTTGATTAGTTTAATATAATTTGCTCCCTTTTCCATGGCAACAGATTTCAGTAGAGCTAATCAGGGTATACTTTTTTTTTTTAAATACTTAAATGTCAAGTGAAGATTGAGTAACAAATGAGCCTTTTAAGTTTAAGTAAGTTATTTTAGAAAGAACCCCAAAACCAACACAACAAATGGAGCCGTAACATTTCGGTCTCTGGGTTATTGATTTTTTTTTTACTTGTATGTATTTATGTATCAAAGAGCAACTGGGTGTTTTTGCAATTAAAATTTTATTATATGTTCAAGTGTAAAAAGAGGTCTAGGATCTCTCTCTGTGCTATTAATTACAATTCCCAGTCAAAATTATGTCTTGTGAGCATAACCTTTTCTTATTTACAAAAATCATAGTCCTATACTTAAGTTTTATGTATCTGTAAGGGTTTTTTCTTTTCCTCTCTTTATCCCATTTTTAAGTTGCCCCCCCCCCCCACAATTTTCTTTTTTTGGGTCTGTTTGTCATTTTCTAACTCTAACTATGGCTGATAAGCACTCGGAAGCAATTGCCACTATTCAGCGGAAAAATGCTTTAGTGGATAATTTGTCTAATATTCCCCCATTCAATGGAGAGGCCAGCTCAGACAGCAAGGGAGGGATGTTTTGTCAGTTAAAGACCGCACAGGTGGAAAATTTGGAGTCATCTAGTCTGACTTTGATATAAGAATGACCGACCGCCCTGTATAAGAATTACGTTATCTTATGAGTGTACTATACACGCAATTAGGCTTTGTAAGTTTACGACAGGCTTCAATTGGCTCTGCTATCAGGCGGATAGCTGGCGCCCATGTAAACAGAGGCTCACAGGACCCCCTTCAGCACACGCCATGGGGGTGAAGCATGGCTGCCTTCCCCCATGAAGCGGCCGGCAGAGTGGAGCGACAAGCTGGAGTCTTCAGGAAGAGTCCATTTTTCCTTTTGTTTCCACTCCAGTACCCCTGGCAGAGTGGATCGGTCCCGTTTTCAAACGGCGCGGGAGAGTGAATGTTTACGACAGTAGTTGTTGCTTGACTGTGGTACCTGCGTCGTTTGGCTCGTAAAAATTACGAATTATTACTTGGCGCGTAAACTGACTGGTTGTTTGGATCGTGAGCTGGTTGGAGGATGAAACACTGGGAATAGCATGCGAACACCCGTGTTTTATGACGGCAGTCGGTTCTCGTGTTTAAATAATTATTGATTCGTGACCGGTAGAATGCAACTGAATGAAAAAATAAATTCTTGTAAAAAGAAAGGAGTCCGGCGAGGAAAGGTTGAAATGAAGTGATAGTATCAGAGATACGTGAAAAGCATGAAAGAGGACTTAAGTGAAGTTCTGATACGGTGACGCCGAGTATGCCCCTGCGAATATTTGAGCGTGTGTTCAGTGTGTCATTCCAAAATTAACATGATTGTTATTTTAGAATAAAGATACATCTCAGTCAACCCAGTAGTAGAAAACTCAGTGATCCTATAGTTGATGTTGGTAGTGTGAAATCTGACTGTAAAGGTCTCTATCGTGGGACAATTTCCCCCTCCTGACAAGATGATGGACCTAGTAGTTGATGGCAAGTGATGCAAAGTGATGAGAGGTACGAAGTGGCAATTGTTTCCCCAGCCTGAGTACTCCAGCTTAAGTGTATTCAACAGATTTTGAAAAAGGACGAAATGCTCCTAAGTGCCCACTGACTAAAATTGTAGAACTCTCCACTTATTGTAAGTACTCCTTGCATAGTTTTTTTTTTTTTTTATTTGTACATCTTTCTGAAAAAAAAATATGTTTGCTATACCAGAGTTTAAAAGTGAAATGAATATCTTTAGATAATTTCAATAAGAATTTATATTAAGAATAGAAATAGTCTGTAGGTTAATATATGATGTTTGTATAATTGAACGACCATTAAATGGTAATGTGATGATAATTTTAAAAATATGATGTGTAATTTAAAAGTAACCAGTGAGTGGTTTCAACTTAAAAGATCAGCTGTTATATTGTCTTATTAAGATTATTTTTGATAACTTAGTTGCTTCATAATCTAAAATGTTCAAATAAATTGAGTTTTTTTGTTTATTATCAAGAACGGTATGTTTTTCTTTGTACAAATCTCTAAATAATTAATATTTTATATTCACAGTAAACCTATAAGAAAGGCTTAACCTTTCTGTGAGTAATAAAAAAAAAAAAAAAAGGAGAGAATCCAACTTTATTAAATTAGGACTTTAAAATTTCTTAAGTTTAAATTCATAACTGACTGTTTTAATGAACATTAATTGAGGTTCACTCAATGTTATACAATCGTATTTTTGATCTTGATTTAAGGATGGATAGATTAATAAGTGAAACAGTAATATTAAATTTAAGTTCATAAATGTTAAATTAAGCTTTAACGCTCCTCTTTCAGAAACATTGTTTTTCTAAAATATACACCAAAAATGTTTTATTTTAAAAGGTAGAAAAAAAAAAAAAAAAAAAAAAGTTTCCAGTTATTTTATACCACTATACGATTCTTGGCTAACCGATCGGATCTTGTTCAGAATCTCCATGGTTATTCTAAAATTTTAGTACATCATCATATCCCTATTCTATTAACGGATTTAACTCCTTCTCCTTTTGGTCCTCATATTGGAGGAATTTCAGGTTGTCTGCATTTTTCCAAATTATATGATGATTACACTTTTGTTAATTTAATGTATATGGAGATTTGAGCTTGATCGGGTTGGAGTGGAGTTGGGTGTTCTTTATGCAATCCAGTATGCTACTTGATTTAGAAATCTGTTGCCCCTTACTACATTTAATATTGTCTTAAAATGATGAGTTCAAGATTATCATTGTTGTATTGACCTATTCGGATTCTTAGGTCTTGATATTTTGATTAGTTTAATATAATTTGCTCCCTTTTCCATGGCAACAGATTTCAGTAGAGCTAATCAGGGTATACTTTTTTTTTTTAAATACTTAAATGTCAAGTGAAGATTGAGTAACAAATGAGCCTTTTAAGTTTAAGTAAGTTATTTTAGAAAGAACCCCAAAACCAACACAACAAATGGAGCCGTAACATTTCGGTCTCTGGGTTATTGATTTTTTTTTTACTTGTATGTATTTATGTATCAAAGAGCAACTGGGTGTTTTTGCAATTAAAATTTTATTATATGTTCAAGTGTAAAAAGAGGTCTAGGATCTCTCTCTGTGCTATTAATTACAATTCCCAGTCAAAATTATGTCTTGTGAGCATAACCTTTTCTTATTTACAAAAATCATAGTCCTATACTTAAGTTTTATGTATCTGTAAGGGTTTTTTCTTTTCCTCTCTTTATCCCATTTTTAAGTTGCCCCCCCCCCCCCCACAATTTTCTTTTTTTGGGTCTGTTTGTCATTTTCTAACTCTAACTATGGCTGATAAGCACTCGGAAGCAATTGCCACTATTCAGCGGAAAAATGCTTTAGTGGATAATTTGTCTAATATTCCCCCATTCAATGGAGAGGCCAGCTCAGACAGCAAGGGAGGGATGTTTTGTCAGTTAAAGACCGCACAGGTGGAAAATTTGGAGTCATCTAGTCTGACTTTGATATAAGAATGACCGACCGCCCTGTATAAGAATTACGTTATCTTATGAGTGTACTATACACGCAATTAGGCTTTGTAAGTTTACGACAGGCTTCAATTGGCTCTGCTATCAGGCGGATAGCTGGCGCCCATGTAAACAGAGGTTCACAGGACCCCCTTCAGCACACGCCATGGGGGTGAAGCATGGCTGCCTTCCCCCATGAAGCGGCCGGCAGAGTGGAGCGACAAGCTGGAGTCTTCAGGAAGAGTCCATTTTTCCTTTTGTTTCCACTCCCGTACCCCTGGCAGAGTGGATCGGTCCCGTTTTCAAACGGCGCGGGAGAGTGAATGTTTACGACAGTAGTTGTTGCTTGGCTGTGGTACCTGCGTCGTTTGGCTCGTAAAAATTACGAATTATTACTTGGCGCGTAAACTGACTGGTTGTTTGGATCGTGAGCTGGTTGGAGGATGAAACACTGGGAATAGCATGCGAACACCCGTGTTTTATGACGGCAGTCGGTTCTCGTGTTTAAATAATTATTGATTCGTGACCGGTAGAATGCAACTGAATGAAAAAATAAATTCTTGTAAAAAGAAAGGAGTCCGGCGAGGAAAGGTTGAAATGAAGTGATAGTATCAGAGATACGTGAAAAGCATGAAAGAGGACTTAAGTGAAGTTCTGATACGGTGACGCCGAGTATGCCCCTGCGAATATTTGAGCGTGTGTTCAGTGTGTCATTCCAAAATTAACATGATTGTTATTTTAGAATAAAGATACATCTCAGTCAACCCAGTAGTAGAAAACTCAGTGATCCTATAGTTGATGTTGGTAGTGTGAAATCTGACTGTAAAGGTCTCTATCGTGGGACAATTTCCCCCTCCTGACAAGATGATGGACCTAGTAGTTGATGGCAAGTGATGCAAAGTGATGAGAGGTACGAAGTGGCAATTGTTTCCCCAGCCTGAGTACTCCAGCTTAAGTGTATTCAACAGATTTTGAAAAAGGACGAAATGCTCCTAAGTGCCCACTGACTAAAATCTCTCTGTAGAACTCTCCACTTATTGTAAGTACTCCTTGCATAGTTTTTTTTTTTTTTTTTTATTTGTACATCTTTCTGAAAAAAAAATATGTTTGCTATACCAGAGTTTAAAAGTGAAATGAATATCTTTAGATAATTTCAATAAGAATTTATATTAAGAATAGAAATAGTCTGTAGGTTAATATATGATGTTTGTATAATTGAACGACCATTAAATGGTAATGTGATGATAATTTTAAAAATATGATGTGTAATTTAAAAGTAACCAGTGAGTGGTTTCAACTTAAAAGATCAGCTGTTATATTGTCTTATTAAGATTATTTTTGATAACTTAGTTGCTTCATAATCTAAAATGTTCAAATAAATTGAGTTTTTTTGTTTATTATCAAGAACGGTATGTTTTTCTTTGTACAAATCTCTAAATAATTAATATTTTATATTCACAGTAAACCTATAAGAAAGGCTTAACCTTTCTGTGAGTAATAAAAAAAAAAAAAAAAAAAAGGAGAGAATCCAACTTTATTAAATTAGGACTTTAAAATTTCTTAAGTTTAAATTCATAACTGACTGTTTTAATGAACATTAATTGAGGTTCACTCAATGTTATACAATCGTATTTTTGATCTTGATTTAAGGATGGATAGATTAATAAGTGAAACAGTAATATTAAATTTAAGTTCATAAATGTTAAATTAAGCTTTAACGCTCCTCTTTCAGAAACATTGTTTTTCTAAAATATACACCAAAAATGTTTTATTTTAAAAGGTAGAAAAAAAAAAAAAAAAAAAAAAAGTTTCCAGTTATTTTATACCACTATACGATTCTTGTCTAACCGATCGGATCTTGTTCAGAATCTTCATGGTTATTCTAAAATTTTAGTACATCATCATATCCCTATTCTATTAACGGATTTAACTCCTTCTCCTTTTGGTCCTCATATTGGAGGAATTTCAGGTTGTCTGCATTTTTCCAAATTATATGATGATTACACTTTTGTTAATTTAATGTATATGGAGATTTGAGCTTGATCGGGTTGGAGTGGAGTTGGGTGTTCTTTATGCAATCCAGTATGCTACTTGATTTAGAAATCTGTTGCCCCTTACTACATTTAATATTGTCTTAAAATGATGAGTTCAAGATTATCATTGTTGTATTGACCTATTCGGATTCTTAGGTCTTGATATTTTGATTAGTTTAATATAATTTGCTCCCTTTTCCATGGCAACAGATTTCAGTAGAGCTAATCAGGGTATACTTTTTTTTTTTTTAAATACTTAAATGTCAAGTGAAGATTGAGTAACAAATGAGCCTGTTAAGTTTAAGTAAGTTATTTTAGAAAGAACCCCAAACCACACAACATAAAACAATGAAATTGTTCATAAGGGTCGATGGAAATTTTTTTTCTTTTCTTTTTTGCCTGGGATGGGGGGGGGGGGATTTGTGAAATTTATTATATTTTTGTGAATATTAGCATTAAGTAAAGAAAGATGAAATTCAATTACTCAAATTCGAAACAAGTATTTATTAATAACTTTGTTAAGTATTTCTGCTAAAATTTAGCTTTCTGATGAACTCATATTATTTGCAAATTACATATTTATAAAACCTAACAAAATAAAAATAATTAATGAAGAGTATGTTTTTTATGAACTGGAATTTTGTGAAGTAATCTATTTTATGAAGAAAAATTTCGCAAAGAAGTCTTGCTTTAAATAAAAGGCATTTTATAAATAAGTCGTTTTATTAGGAGAAATTCTGAGAAGAGCTCTATTGTATTAAATGGAATTTTGTGACGTGGCCCTAAATATGCCCAAGTTTTGCCTGGATCGACACCTGGTTTAATAACAATGATTCAAAACCGCTCCCAAACGGAAATCTTGGGTGCACCAGTGAAGACACTACAACATTTGAATATTTTCTTAAGTAAAATCACAATTTCGATACAATAGCAGTATTTTTAAAAGAGAAAAAAAATCTACATGTATTTTTGAAAAAAAAGGCCCAAAAAGATTGTACAAAATTAATTAAAGACAAAATCTACATAATTACAGTTTAAATGTTTAACAAGATTTTGGTTTTAAAATATCTCATTATAAATATTTTATTAATAATTATAAATATTACCAATAAAAGCTGGAAAATATAATTTATATTTATATATAATGATAAATACAGCTTATATCTAAAGTCAATATACGGAAAAATTGGGGCCTCTTTACAAAATTCTATTTACTAAGAAGGGCCTTTCACAAAATTTAATTTAATCAAAAGGGACCCTTGAAAAAAAAATCTATTTCTAATAAATTCTTAATTTAAATTGTCTTTAATTGCAAAATTTTATTTTTCACAATTTTTTTTTTATATCAACCCTACATATAGAGTCCCCCCCCCCCCTTCCCTTTTTGTTTCAAAGCAGTTTAAATTAAAATTGCTAATAACTGTAGAAAAATATCAGCTTAAACATGACGAATGCTCGCTAGATGGCGCCACCACATTTATTTTACACTATGTTTGAGAAAACTGAACTTTTGGAGTTTTGGACGGCTGCGATTTATCGATTCGTATTCCAAAAATCTAATATTGAAAACATTACTGTGACCGTGATATACGGTAAAGATAATATACTTTTGCAGAAAAATCGAAAGAAAATGAAAAAGGACCATTTTCGGAACCCTGCTTGCTATCTGGGTATTGGCCAGAACTGAAAGTTTAATACATGTAATAGTCAGAAATTAAATTAGCAGTCACTAAGATCAGGGGTCCTTTACTTTGTTTGGAGAGATTTTTATTTAAAATATAAAATCATACAAATTTGAGGATGTACACTGTCTAGGTTCATTTTGAAGGATTTTCATTAAAAAGTATAAATTCATTCAACACGATTTTAGGTACATTTAAGGTTACTATCACGGGCCAAAGGCGTAGGAGCTGGGGGAGCTGTGGCTCCCCCTGGAATATTTCAGACGGGCTCGGCTCCCCCGGGGGAAATTTTCGCACCACATCTGTTTACGATACATTGTTGAATTAAAAAATAAAGTCAACTTTTTCTAGTAAATTCACACAATAAACAACAAAGAGGAGAGGGGGTGGTGAGTAAACTTGTTTGTGCCTTGACACTTTTTCTCATTGTTTACAACCCTCTCGATTCCCAGAAAAAAGGGGGTCTTATAAATGTTGGCACACTCAATGCAGCGTGCACTGCTAAAAAAAATGAAGGATGCAAATTTTTTTGGCATCATTGCTGACGGAACAACCGATGCCACCAGGAAAGAGCAGTTCTCCATATGTGTACGATACTTGGCGAAACATTTGGGGAAAACGGAGGACATGTTTTTAGGACTATTCAATGCTCCTGATACTACAGGGGAAACACTAACTAAAGAAGGATGTACTTCAACGTTGCAACATCGATCTCAATAAATTTCGTGGACATTGTTTTGACGGAGCCGGTAATATGAGTGGCATCATGCAAGGCGTCCAAACCAGGCTCAAGGAGTTGCAACCGAAGTCTTTTTTTTATACATTGTGCAAATCATTCCTTGTTCCTTGCACTGCAAGAGGTGGCGCGTTCCAATGGATTAATTTCAGATTCCCTAAGTTTGATCAAGACGATATTGAATCTGGTTAGATAATCGTCCAAACGGAGAGATGTCTACAAGAACATCGTTCTTTGCCCAACTAACAATGAAGAAGAAAGCAACATAAAGCAACATAAACCAAAGCAGTTGCTTCCTCTCTGCCCGACCAGATGGGCAGTTCGATTTGCTGCAATATCGAAATTCGAAGAAAATTATCCAAGAGTTTTAGAGACTCTTGATGCATTATTGAAAGATCCAACAGCACTAAGTCGTGAGAAAAAGGCTGAAGTTAAAGGTTTCATACAAAGCTTGCAAAAACTCAAGACATTTGTTGGCATGAACATGGCCAAGGAACTTTTGGTCCTTGCGAAATCTTGGCGAAAGTTCTGCAGATAACTGAATTTTCTGCCGCAAGCGTCAAGAACGCCATTTCAACGTCAGAAGAAACTATACAACGTATGAGAGAGGATAGCCATTTCGAAACTCTCTAGAAGAAATGGGAGAGAAAAGAGTCCACATTAAATTTGAAAATGAAAATAAGGAGCGTCTCCAGATGGAAGATAGTTCTAATAAGATATGAGCAGACAAGCCATCCCTTCGCTCTAGCACAGCTTGGACAAGAAGAAAAATTGCGCGTGAATTTCAGAGAAGCACTGGGCCTTATTACCAATTAATTAAAAAAACTATTTGATCAAAAAACTTTTGACTCTCTCATAAAGATCAAATCCATATTCACGGACACAGCTTCAACCACTTCAGAAGATCTGAAACAAAAGCTTGGAATACATGCTGATGATTTTAACTTGACAAATCTTTCTGCTCAGTTGACGCTTCTGCAAGCACTAATCTCGGATGGAACTGACAGAAATGCGTTGTCGATCGCAATTAAAATTATGTCATTGGAGGAGTTAGTGAAGAAATTATTTTCTGAAATTTACCTTCTGGCAGAATTTATTTTGGTGATTCTGACATCAGTATAGCGACAGCTGAGAAATCTATCAGCGCTCTTCGCCGGCTTCAAACACACCTCCGAACAACAATGGGTCAACAGAGACTCAACCACTTGATGCTACTGCATATTTATAGAGAGAAGGCCTTTAAAATTGATTTGGAAGAGATTTGTAAAGAATTTGTAAGCAAAACAACAGAAAAGAATTTAACTTTTGGTAAATGGGAGTGGGAGAAGCCTTAAATTTGAATATTGTATTCAGGATTGTCCATAAATTAAGTTTCTATGTATCAAGTATATCTAATAACTAGTCGGATGTGCCAATCCCAAAACTTTCTTCTATCTCAATCATGTTAATACTTCTAGTTTCGTCCTCACATCGTAAATAAAATCAATATTTTTCGTCATTCTGTTGTACGTCAGCTGCTTGCGAATCATCGGGTTACTGGGATGCGATCAACTGATGTATACTAAACTACGAAAAGTTCTTTTGGCCTGTACCGACGGGAACAGATAGCCTCCCTATTCCTTGGTTTTACGATTTTAGATAATTTTACTGGAAAACACGAAGCTAAAATGCGTGGAACCCAATTAAAGAAGATTCATTCCCAGTTCTCGTCAACATTGAATTTGAATGAGAATATCGCCAAATTAGTCTTCTACAGCCAAGTTGGCTTCATTTGTGGCAACCTATTTTTGTCGCCAAATTTGGCGATATTTTGTCAATTGCCGCCAAGCTTGGCGAGAATTTGACGTTGGCGAATATAAATATATATAGTGTTAAGCATTTAAGAATAGGAACAATGGTTATACAACAATGAAAGAAAATTTGCTGAAACCCTGTTAACTAAAACTCATAAATTAAATCCGTTTATGGATGAATTCTGCTGCTTGTTTGAAAATGTCAACCACCCTAAAATTTCAAACCGCTATATCTCCGCCATTTTTTAATATAGAGACAAAACAAAAACTGCTCCGGATTCTCCGGATCAAGGCCGAACATTTAACGGAAAAACTTTTAGGATTTCTAATTTTTTTATACATCTTTTTGAATTTGAAATCTTTAAATGGCTATCACAGCGCCCTCTTCCGGCGGAATATCCCCACATTCTAGTACAACCTGCTGGCTACAACCAAAAACATATTAAAATATTTTGGTTTAATTATCTGCATAACATCATACACTTTTCGATGATACAATAGAGAAAATCGAACAAAAATCGCGATGGCAGCGCCCCCTTTCGTCGAAATATCCCTGAATTCAACCTGGACCTGCAGGCTATGGTCAAAAACATAGAAAAAGAAATTGGTTCAATTATCTGCATAACTTCATACACTTTTCGATGATACAATAGTGAAAATGGAACAAAAATATCGATCACAGCGCCCCCTTTCGTCGAAATATCCCCAAATTCTGATAGAATCTGCTTTCCATAGCCAAAAACATAGAAAAAAAATTTGGTTCAATTTGAAGCATAACTTCATACACTTTTCGATGATACAATGAAGACACACAGACGGACAGACGGACAGACAGACATTTTGTAAAAACGTGTTTTTCGGAATCTCTGACCCCTAAAACGTGTAAATCCGTCGAAAACCGGAAGTCGAAAAAAATTTCGATTACAATACTTTCTTCTATTATAGATAGAAGAAAGTAAAAATTATTTTAACTGGATTAAAGAGTTGGTGATATTTTGACATGCTTCTATTTTATACTCCTGTTTGTGAAAAGTGCAACACTATGAAGGAATCCTCCGAAGTGAATGAAATTATGAATGAAATGATCCCCGCCACTAGCTTTCCACAATATGCCCCGGCTCCCCCTATTTGTACAAAGTTCCTACGCCACTGTCACGGGCTGTCTTTTGTTTAAACATATAAAATCAAAACAGACCGGAGCATGTGCAGCATGCCCCGTATATGCTGTTGAACGCAGTGAGGCCCCAAACATTAGGTTCGTTTGGACAGATTTCTGTCTAAAAATATAAAATCATTCAACACCGATTTTATGTATATTTAAGATTATTATATTATGGACTGGGGTGGGCTAACTAGTGAAGAATATTTTGTGATTTATCACCTGTCGCTGCTAACTGAAAAATGCCTTAAAATTAATTTATTATTAAAAAATTCTAAAAATATTAAAATGTATTTTTATCGGAAACACACCTGTGCACGCAATTTTTATAACTGTAGCATATTAGGAAGTGAGTGAAAAATCAAAATTTTATCTTTACATACATGAACGATGAACCAAGTTAAACAAAGAGTTTAAAAAGGGATTAATTTAAATTAGAGAAAAATTTAAATTTGGTACCATTAGATTGGTACAACTGGTAATCTATTATGAAATACTTATTATCAGCACTTTTCCAAATACTTTCTGCAAGAAGTGTTGTTGAAAAAGAAAATAAGAGTTTCTTTAAGAGGTATTATTGTAAATCTCTGGAAAAGTTTTTTAATACTCTAATGACATATAAAATACAAATTCAAACTGAATAAATATACAGTGGACTCTCTCTATCTGAACACTCTCTAATGTGAACACCCTGGTATTATGAACACATTCCGACGATCCCAGCGAAACTCCATAAACATAACAAAAGATGAACTCTCTGTATTCTGAACACTATACTTTTGATCCCCATTCTACCCTACCTCTCTGTAAACTGAACGTGTGTTTGCAATCGGAATTCGGGGAATTCCCCCCCCCCCTCATGGAAATTCGGAAAAATTGTTGCAGAAGAAGAAAAAGGTTCAACAAACTCGATTTAAAATAAACAGACAAAATCATTGCTAGATTTTAAGCATCTACCCGTTGCTGCAATTTGTTTGAATGATTCAAATAAAATTTTCTGTTAACAAAACATTTATTATAATAAAAAAAATTAAAAGAATATTTTTCGAATAGATACGTCTTTACCGTACGTGTTCTACATCTCAACTAACTAGAACATTCTTATATTTTTAATAAACAAAAAACTCCGGATAAAAAACTGTTGCCATTTCACAAAAAGTAAATCACGATAATCAAATTAAATGAAATGAACAAAACAATCAATTTTTATGCAGAGATACAAGAAAAAATAATGTAAAAACCATGTCACGTGCCTACGCCTCTCCCGAGCTGAGATAAAAATAGAAAGATTATGCAACATAAATGTCCCCCCCCCCCCCCAGTGACAGATAAGAGACAACAGGTGTTACAGAGGGAGTGGTCAAAAAAGGATTATGATTTCTTTTCTGCACACCTGGTTAGATACCATTATCGCCTCTGTTTCTTTCTTTCGGCAAAGGTAACTTTTTTTTGCCATTTCGCTATCATTGCAGGGAAAGAAGCACAGCACTTACGCATATATGTCAGAAATAAATAGGAAAACGAAAAAACGGAAAGAACTGAAGCTGCAGGAAAAATACGAAGTTGTTCAAACATTAAAATAAAAAGTAAGTCAAAGGAAAATTGCATCTGAGTTTGGAATTTCCGTAAGTCAAGTCAACGCCATCAGCAAGAAAGAAAAAGAAATCATAGCCGCTTTTGAAACAAATGAATCTTCCTCAAAATGTAGAATTTTCGAAGAGAAAACAGGAAACGTGAACATAAACAATCACGTCTGGAAGTTTTTTTGGCAAATGAGAACGAATAATCTTCCTGTCACAGGACACCTGCTAAAGCAGATTGCTCTGGATTTTGCAGAAAATCACGGAATTCAAGGCATCAGAAGGAATGTTAACTGGCTTCAAAAGTCGGCATAACATCAACTTAAAAATAATCAATGGTAAAGCTGTGGACGTAAATATCGACACTGTGGAGGAATGGAAAAAAAACTTTCAGGCATAACGAAGAATTTTAATGCCGCTGACATTTTCAATGTCAACGAAACCGGCCTGCTTTTTTGAGCTCTTAGCAGAAAGAAGCTAGAAATGTGTAGGCAGGAAAATGTCAAAAGAAAGACTTACCACTTACCGTAATGCTCTCTGCCAGTTTTACTGGTTAGAAGCTCAAACCACTTGTGATCGGAAAAAGTGAAAAACCACGATACTTCCAAAATGTGAAAATCACATCATTGCCTGTGCATTATAAATCAAATCGAAAAGCCTGGATGACAGTCACAATGGTTGAAGGGCATTAACGACATGATGAAGAAAGAAGGAAAAAAATTCTTCTTTTTGGGAATAATGCCAGATCACATACAAAGATGCAGCTGAGCAACGTGAACCTGAAGTTCCTGCCACCGAACTGTACTTCTATAATCCAACCACTGGATCAAGGAGTAATCAAGACCTCTACAGCTCACAATCGAATCTATTTTCTTAAGAAAATGTCCCTGGTGATGGAGGAGTTAAATTCGGCAAGAAGGTCAACGTCATGGATGCTGACCATTGGATATCAACAGCTTGGAATGAAGTAACCTACTACACCATCCAAAGATGCTTCTACAAAGCTGGATTCTTGTGTGAGAATGAACAATCAAGAATAGAGGACCAAGAAGCAACAGCTGTGAGTGACTTGTGGTCAATTCTTCAGGAGCTTCATACTGAAATTTAATCTGGAGCTTATCTCGAAGCCGTCGGAAACCTTCTGATTTGCGACAACATCGTTGAAGAGGAAGAGGATAGTGAAGAAGAGGCAGAACCAGTAAAGACTGATGAAACAAGAAGTACGATTACCTTCTAGAAATATGGCCAAGGGATTCAAGACCTGTTGAACTATACGGCTGAACATCACCTGGAAGTTTTTCTACTTCTAAAAAACTAGATAACATGTACACTGCACGAACATCACAATGCAAAAACAGACTAAAATTACTCACTTTTTTAAGTAATGTATTGTATATATGTAATTGTATGTTTTGTAAAACTTTTTTAATATAACCTTTTAATTACTTTTTTAATATTTTCTAAATTCAGCACTTCCATCTCGGTAACCGGCATTGGCATAGCTAACCAGGCTAATTATTCTATACAGTCTATAAACTCAATACGTAGTAGTAGTAGTAGTAATGCATTTTCAATCTTCCTCTATAATGAACACCCCCATAATCTGAACATTTTTGGTCCGTCCCATGAGTGTTCAGAATAAAGAGAGTCCACTGTATACGCGCTTAATTTAACCTCCTCCTCACCCCCAAAAGAAAAAGAAAATTTTAAAACATTTGGTCAATAAAACTCAAATGATGATGTTACAGGAAAGAAAGGAAAATAACTTTTATTCTGTTGCGTTTTATCGCTACTTCCATGGTTTTAATTTAATCGTTTCTATTTTGCGCCTCGCGCAGACGATGTTTTTCTGTTGATAAAAAATGGATCTGTCTTAGAACTTTTATGAACTGAACTAGAAAATGTAATACGGAATATAATATGTAATATTTATGATGTGCGCGAAAATGTTGTATATATTGTGTTCGTGATCGTCAATATATATGTTAATGTCGTAAGTAAATGAAGACTTCGAATTAGGTTAAATATTATATTGACTACTATTTACAAAAAAAAGTATATACAGATTTGCATGATTAATCTTTAACATCGTCGTTGACAGTCCATGTCTTTCGTAACTTTAGTTACATACGTCTTTCTCTTCCAACAGCATCTCGTCCTCTGGTTCTGGCGGGAAGTTTCATCGCTTGAGAAATGGTGGCGCTGCTCTCAGTACGTATCTACTGCCGGGTCGTTGCCATTCTGACACTCGGCCATTCGACTTGCCATGACCTCATGGCGACGTTGAAAATTGAAAAGGATAAAAGCAACAGCAAGGGAAAACAAACAGTTTTTTTTTAAACAAATATATATAGTAACTGATGAATAGTGGTGATGATTTTTCTTTGTTTGTTCGTCTTCGTCGTCATCAGACCGTCTTGAAGTTTGCCGTCTTGGATCGTCTTAAAAATTCGTCGTCATCTTATAGTCGTAACATTCGTCTTAAAATCACCAGATCATCGTAATATTACCACATATTCGTCGTATGAATTTAACTGAATACACCATTTCGTCTTGCTGTATACATGTTAAAAATTTTTATAAACTTATCTTCGTAAACCAAATTGAAATGAAACCAAATATTAATACATATACACTTGAAAATAAAAATAATAAGAGAATCTTTCTTGACAAAATTGGAAAACACAAAAATATACTTGAATAATCAATGAAAGACGTCGTGTAATAATATAAGACAAAAATATAGAAAATATGTACAGTATAAGAATAAAAAAAAGCGTTGAATTTCATCTTTTACGTGGTTGACCACGGTTTCATCATATCAACTGCAGTGGATGTTGTGTTTGGACCCTCATGGTGTCCAACCTTTTCTACCTCGTATCTGTCATGACTGTTAACAGCTTTGACTTTATACGGACAAAAATATTTGATTCGAAGTTTCAGGCCTGGTCCGAATTGAGTACGCTTAATTGCGACTAAGTCACCAACCTGATATACTTTGGGCGGTTTTCTACGTTTGTCATAAAATCGTTTGCTTTGTTGTTGGTGTTGAATAATGTTATTTTTAGCGATTTCTCTTAACTCGTTTTTAGTATCTAATGCAACGTTGGCAAGCTCTTCTTCGCGGAGTTGTTTTATGCGAATGTCATCTTTATTTTTCATTTTAATCCTAACCAACAATTCGAATGGGGAAACTGTGTTGTATCTGACTTTGTACTATTGATAATTCTTTGTACTGAAGGGACATGTTTGTACCATTTGGTGGGATCATCCAAAGATAACTTAGTGAGAACTGGGATCAGCGTGGCATGGAATCGTTCGACTTGGCCATTTCCACGTGGTACACCAGTAGCGATTGGGACATACTCTATGTGCTCTTCCTCACAAAATGTTATAAAATCGGTTGACGTAAAAGCAGGGCCTTTGTCGCAAATAATGCGACGTGGATTTCCAAAGACAGTTTGTTGGAGTTTAAGCTTGTCTAAAGCATCACGGGCAGTTGTGGATTTTACAGGATATATCCACATGAATTTAGTAAATGCATCGACTATCGTCAAGAGATGCTTATAATTTTTATTCGTCGACGGTAACGGTCCTAGAAAATCGACATGGTGCGTATCAAGAGGAGTGTCACCTTTGGGAATTGGGTGAAGGAAACCTTCGGGCTTTCCAGACTTCCTGGAAGACAAAATGCATGGCACACAGTTCGCTATGACAGTTTGTACCAGTTTATTAAGATTTGGAATGTAATAGTCTCTGTTAAGGATATCCGCAGTTTTTTGAGTGGAAAAGTGACCTTTAGAATGTGCATCTTGTATAATTTGATTTTGCATAGCTTGTGGGACAACTAATAGTTCGCGATCTTGAACAAGTTTATAAAGTACACCGTTCTTTAAGAAAAAATCATTTACGGGTGAATGCTCAACAGCTTGCTTCATAATACATATAAAATCATCAGTGGCTTGAGATGCAATGATTTTTTGTGTAATTTCGTTATGTGTGACTAACATTACTGAGTATCGACTTAACGCGTCGACGTGTTGCATTTGTTTTGCAGCTCTGTGAGCAACAACAAAATTAAAATCTTGGAGAAAAAGAGCCCATCTGGCAATCTTTGCACTAATCTCAGCTTTATCCATAGTTTTTTGGAAGGCTTCACAATCTGTGACAATTTTGAATTTAGTTCCATGTAAATATACTCTGAATTTTTTTAATGCTTCAACGACCGCTAAAACCTCTAATTCATAACTGTGCAATTTTTCTTGTGCAGGGGATGTCTTTCTACTCATGTATAAAACAGGATGAAATTTGCCATTGGCCGATTTTTGTAAAAGAACTGCACCGAAACCAAACTTAGATGCATCTGTATGTACTTCTAATTCGGAACCGGGGATAAAAAGATGAAGAACAGGTTCAGTTGTAAGCAGCTTTTTTAGAGTGGAAAATGCAGCTTGTTGCTCTGCGCCAAAATGAAATGTAGAATTATTTCTGAGAAGATCACTTAGGGGTTTTGCAATGGCTGCATATCCTGAGATATACTTGCAAAAATAACCCGTTAAACCTAAAAAGGATTGTAAATGTTTAGCTTTCTGGGGTTCTGGAAAATTTTGTACAGCTTTGATTTTCAAGAGCGATGGTGCAATTGTGTTATTTTCTATCACGTCTCCTGAGAATTCAACTTTACGGACAAGAAATTGACATTTTTTGAAATTAATGTTCAAACCATAGCTTGAAGCTACTTGTAGGACGCGTTTCAGTTTAGCAAGTCCGTCTTCTTCAGTTTTCGCAGGTATGATAAAGTCATCCATATATAAAATTAATGTGCCGTCTGCTAATAAAGGACAAAAAACACAAGTTAAATATCTGTTGAAAGCAGCAGGGCTAATGCTCAACCCGAAAGGGGCCTTTAAAAATTCAAACTGACCATCATGAGTGATGAAAGCAGTATATTTAGTACTGTTAGGATCTATATCCACATGGAAAAAAACATTTTTGAGATCAATTGATGTAAACACTTGGGCACTTTGCAATTGATCCAAAACATCATCAATGAGGGATAAAGGGTAATTATCCCTAACAATTTTTTTGTTTAATTTTCTATAGTCAATACATAAACGTGTAGAATTATCTTTCTTTTTAACAAGGACTATTGGACTGGCATAGTCGCTACAGGATGGTTTAATGATGCCTTCTTTGAGCCATTGCTCAATTTGAGTAGAAACAAGTTGTTTTTCAGGCAATGACATTCGACGGGCTCGTTGACAAACGGGAATATCATCTTTTAATACTAGGACTTCCCTCAAAGGGATTAGTCTGAGTGATATTGCTGAGAACATAAAGTTAACAATTACGATATAAAGAAGATATCAACAAGAATCTAAGTGAATATACAGCATATGATAGACAAGAGATAGATAAAGATACAACATATGAAAAATAGCAAATTAAATGATATAATTACAAAATATCATATATAAATTCATATACTGTTATGTTTTCATATGCATTTTTTATAACATTTGGCAAATAATCTCATTTTCTTAAGCGGGAATTGCTCAAAACTTTAAAAAAAAACCGCCGGATCTTTTAAATCGATATTTTTAAAGTCACATAATCAGATTTGCAGCCAATAGCGTATTTTAGAGAGCGTAGTTTAACGCAAATTTAATTTAATTTTTGCAACATTTTCTTTGTGACAAATATCTAAATAAAATATTAAAAAATAAAATATTAAATGTTGAAATATTAAATCAAATATTTAATATTTGAATTAAAAAAATTCCTTTGTTTATTTGTATAACTATTTATAGAAACTCGTATACTTCAAACCACATTGATAACATGCTTTGCTACAAACGTGTCTACCAGTCTAACTACTCGTATGTCTTAGCTGTGTCTCTCTCCGAACTCATCTGTCTACTGTCTCTCTACTCTTCTGTATACCCGTCTCAGTGTCCGTCTGTCTTTCTACCCGACTCTTTAATCGTGTCTCTACCTGTCTCGCTTCCCGTTACACTACTCGTCTATCAACACGTCTGTCTGTCTATATACCCCTCTCTCTACCCGTCTGTCAAGTCGTCTCTGTACTCGTCTCTCTATCCACCACGCTACCTGTCTAAGTGAAAGTTTCGTAATCGGGTTCGCAGCCAATTTCTTATGTCAGAAAGGGTGGCTTCACGCCATTTTAAATTCATTTCTGTAACTTTCTTTTTCTTTTTTTGGTGGGTGGTTGGGGGGGGGGGAGGGTTCCAAATATATACACTTAAATTCAAACTTTTGCCCCCATGTTAATATTAGTGTTGTTTGTATTATCAATTAATACTTTGTTGATCGAGCTTCATTCGAAACAAATGTAAAAGACTTCTACAGTTTTTTTTTCTAGGAGAAAGTTCCGTAATCGGGCCCTAAGCTAATCGGGGAATTTAATATCATTATTGTTTCTAACTCTTATAGAGTTAAAACAATATTGTTGCTAGCATTACTCTTGTTTGTGACCAACCTCTTCTGTGTATCTGAATAGGGAAAAGTTCCGTATCATGTACTGGTTGGTGCCAAAGGCAGTTGTAGAATCTTACAAATTTTTCTAGAGAGCGGAAAAACATGTTTTTTAAAATATTTACAAATATACGTTTATTAAACCATGTTTTTGAGCCATTTTAAAAAATTAAGTACGGTGCTAAAATAAAATTTTATTGCCATTTTCGATATTTTAATAAGAAATGAAAATACATAACAAACAAATTTAACAAAACTAAGCCATTTTTGGGTACTTCTCTATTATCCCGTCGACCACTTTTCATAACAAAAAACTATCGCCAAACTAAGATTAAACGCCAAAAATACAGTCCCATTTACTTGATGCCAGAAGCATTATACGTATTTGTTATGCCATCAAGTGGTTTTTAATTCGACATTTGCGTGTATTTTTCATTATGTTTTACTGATTTATTAGTTATTTCATTCATTAAAGTAACAATTGTGTCCTTAAATTCTTATATTTTATTTATTTTGATATTTCAATGGCAACGTTCTCCCGTTTATTTAGCGTTACAGTTTGGCGATAGTTTCTTGTTATGAAAAGTGGTCGACGGGATAATAGAGAAGTACCCATTTTTTGTGATAAATAATTGTTATTGCCGGGGGGGGGGGCAAATTGTAAACAATTAATAAGCGAACTAAAAAAATTACCGGAAAAAACTTGTGGGAATCTCAAGAAAGAAATATCTGATATAAATAGCATTTAAAATCTTAAAATGGAGAAGTGGTCCGTATAAAAATGCAAAACATTATACACCTGATATAAGAATTTTTTAATTTTTTTATATATCCGAAAGCCCAGATAAAAGGGTAAAAATCCCGGCACAAATGCCATATACTCACCACGTTGGCGCGATTTTTCCCCCGCCCCTTTGGCGAAAACTGTTTGTTGTGTTTGTTTACTTTTATTTTTTATTTTAATTCTATAGATTATTTTTATATGTATATCAATATTAATTTAGGCACAGATGTCATATACGCACCAGATTGGCGCGATTTTTCCCCCACCAATTTGGCGAAAACTTTGTTTTTGAATATTAGTTACAAATACCATACAATAATAGCATGTAATTTTTTATTTCAATATAAAAATAAAATAACGTAATAAATGAAATAGCTCCTATTATTCAAAAATGGGAAATAAAAATAAATAAATGATAGTTTGATATAAATAAATATTGATATATATAATAAAAACAATTTATAGAATTAAAATAAAAAATAAAAGTTAATAAACAACAATTGAAACAAAATAACCGGGTTACCATGTGAGGCATAAAATTGCCATTTTGTTGCAATCGCGCCAATGTGGTGCGTATATGACATCCGCGCCTTTATTTATATCAAACTATTATTTATTTATTTTTATTTCCTTTTTTAAAATAATAGAAGCTGTTTCATTTATTACGTTATTTTATTTTTATATTGAAATAAAAAATCACGTGTACTATTTGTCACACTATTTGTAACTAATATTCAAAAACAAAGTTTTCCCCAAGCTGGTGGAGGGAAAAATCGCGCCAACGTGGTGCGTATATGACATCCGTGCCTTGTTTCATTTCACATAGAGGTACTGCTCTATTATTCCGTCGACCACTTTTCATAACAAAAAACTATCGCCAAACTGTTAGATTAAACGCCAAAAATGCAGTCCCATTTACTTGATATCAGAAGCATTATACGTGTTTGTTACGTCATCAAGTGGTTTTTAACGCGACATTTGCGTGTATTTTTCATTATGTTTTACTGATTTATTAGTTATTTCATTCATTAAAATAACAATTGTGTCCTTAAATTCTTATATTTTATTTATTTATGTATTTTGATATTTCAATGACAACGTTCTCCCGTTTATTTGGCGATAGTTTTTTGTTATGAAAAGTGGTCGACGGGATAATAGAGAAGTACCCACATATGTATTGGTACTTTTATGTTAACTTGGCGCAGTTGATAAATCGCCAAATATTTTTCTCATAACATCTTCATATTGCATTCATTTCATTTAAATATAAATCTTTCACTGATTTCATTTGAAATACATACATTAAAAATACACGTCTTTCACTCATTTAATTTAAAATACACGCCTTTCACTAATTCCATTTAAAATACTAAAAAGGAAAAGAAAATAAGAAATAATGCCACAAATCGAAACCTTTTATTTAAACATCAAAGAATTGTTCCTAACATACACACGCGAAATAAAAAAGCTGCTAATGGTGTGATTTACGCCAAATCTCTAATACTAATACTACTCTTACTAATCTCTAATACTTTTCAAACAGAAAAAATTCCAGATTAACTTTCCATTTTTATTAAATTGAAATATATTTTATTGTGCTGAATATTAGTGCTTGCATATTTTTTTGCTCCATGTATTCCATGAACTTTTCAATTCCGATTGTCTACGAAAATCTCCCGCCGGTGAAAATGACGTACGCACAAAATTTAGTGACGTATGTACTTTAATTGTGCTTTTTTATCTATTTTTTAATATAACTTCCAAACGGTTTGACACTTATTCTTGGTAAAAAATAGACGACGTTGTCACCTTTATAGGTACCTGCTGTAAAAATTTGAACGAAATCCGTTAAATATTTTTTGAGTTATGCTTGACGAAAGGTTTTAATATCCATCGTAGCTATATATGGGGCAAAGTAATACTGCGCTGTGTATGAGTCTTCGTTGCACTCAGACAATAATGGACATATTTAGATTGGTGGTGCGCGTTTTGATTGGTTTATAACTATGAATTAAATTATATACACTTCTTGTTTGCATGCTTTATCACGAATATGACTTAAATCTACGTCAAGGGGATCTTCAACAGCATTTACTAAATGTACAAACAAATTATCATCAGATTCTGGTTTACTAAGAGAAATACCAGTTTTGTCGTAAAGTAATGTGCCTTGAGTAATTATATCTATACCAAATAATAAGTGGGAGATTCATGTGATGCTTTTCAATTACATATATAGTTGTAGAAAAAATAGTGTTATCAATATCAATGTTACCAGAAAATGAGCCAACTGGTTTAGAATTACCACTACCAAACCCTGTTAATGCTAACCCACGGGTGTTAATGCTGACAAACCCAGTTGTGCATAAATATCTTCACGAAGTAAAGTAAAATTGCTTCCTGTATCGATGAGAGCATCAATCGTAACACCAGAAATTTTAACTAATTTATGCATATCATTACGAGAACACGTTAGAACATTAACTTGAGAACGATCATTCGAATTTTTTGCATCCTTTGATTTATCACATTGAAATGATTTATGCCCGTACCGATTACAAGCAAAACAGAGGGGACCTTTATCTTTATTTTTACAGTCTATACTCACGTGATTTTTTTGGCCACAATTGTAACAGAACTTAACATTACGATTTTTGGAATTCTGGGAATTAAATGATGACTCAGCATTATCAGGTTTAGATTTAAATTTAGGAACAAATTTTTCATTGTGTTTCGGTTTTTCATCTTGAAAATGGCGCTTATTCTTGATAAAGTCGTTTCGGATTTTATCGTAAATTTTTAACTTTTGTTTAAATTCCATGATAGTTTTACATTCATAAAGGATAGATTTCTGAAAAACAGAACCAGGAATACCTTTAATTATGTAATGCATAAGAGCAGAATCCTCGATATTACCGCGTGAACCCAACTGCTTCATGATTAGAAAATATTCATCTAATGACTCATTTTCATTTAATTTTCGCGCATTTAAAATTTCATGTAATTCAGCAGAATTATATAATTCCCCAAATTCGGCAAGAAGCAACTCTTTCAACTTATTCCATGAATTTATGTGACTCTCTGTTTGAACTAATAATAGCGCTTTACCTCTTAAGGATCTTTTGGCGAATAAAAATTTATGCAGTTCAGACAAAATAAAAATATTAGCTACATCTTCAAAATCGGTTAACCATTTACGAATACTTTGAAAAGAACTGCCGTCGAACGGCGCCAGAACAGTTTCGATATCATGAAAATTTACAGTAGTACTTGGTAAAACATGTTGAACTGGAAAATGCTTGTTAGGAGAATGAGAAAATTCTTCGTTAGTGCTTAAAACACTCGAACCCGGTACATTACTTTGATTATTTTCAACATTATCAGAATTTAACTCTAAGTCAGATTCTGCGTCACTTTCATTTTGTAAGATATTAGCTTGTAGCAATGTTAAGTCTGAAAGATACGTAATCAATCGTGCAGCAATGTCAACTAAATTTCCCGCGCTATCAATACAGAGTAGATTGCACAAAGTAATTAAATCATTTAAAGAAATGTCAGCTGTAATTTTATCGACTTTCTTTTTAAACTCCTCTGAATCTGTGACAAGATTAAAACCGGTAAATTCTCGTATCCTTTTTCTATTGGAACGATCCCTGTCATTATCATATAAAAATCGATGGAAAAGTTTAATCTTATTTGTTTTCTGATTCTTTAAAACAGTTTCCAGTTCAGCTATTTCCACTAGTTTCATGATTAATTTTGAAATATACAAAAGTAAGAGAAGAAAAAAAAATGAACTCACCGCAAAAATATATCCTTTAGATAGAATAGATCATTCCAGTCACGGAGAAAGAACCTGGAGGGGAAACTAGAATAGGCGAGGATATCGAAAATGCAAGTCATATTTTTTTAACGAAAGAGGGCGCTGTAAAATTTGGCGGCTGCCTTTAAACAGACTGTCATTAGATTACATGTTAAATTCCGAAAGTATTTTATTCGATTATTTTTAATTATAGCAATTATATGTCATAAATTTAAGATGGGATATAAATGTTTTATTCCGGGGTGTAGATCGGGCTATGATGATGAGATAAACAAAAGAAAAATCGAAGAATTTTTTTTTTTTTTTAAGTATGTTTAGAGCTCCAAAGGTGAGTGCTTTTAGGTAGATTTCGTAAGAAATACTACCTATTACATTCTCACCTAAGTTGGAAATTTTGAAAAAATTTTGCAGATCTACGCCGATCATGACTCCCAGAACCCAAAACCACCCCCAGTTTAAAACTTTATCTATCTATCTATCTATCTGTCTATGTCACTTTTTTATGGACACGATAACTGGAAAAATTCTGCATAAATCTCTTCCAAACTGATACATAAAATCAAGGGGCATAAAATCTCGGTCATGTTCGTAAATAATGGGCAAAATCGAACCAAGGTGGGATGGGGATGGGGGGGGGGCTTTTTGTGAAAATAGAAAAATCCCATAATTTCTTAATTATGATACGTATCGAATCCGTTTGAAGTTATTATTACTTCTAGGAAAAGGGCCGAAATTTTATGTATGACAGATTTTTGATATCATTAAAAATGACCCCAAGAGGGGGTGGGGAAGGGGGGTTTTAGAAGAAAAAAATTCATAACTTCGTCAATTCAGAAGATATCAAATCCGTTTAATTTGTTATAAATCCTCTTAATATTATCTAAAACTTTTATATTGACAAGTTTTTTATAGGACTAACCCTTATAGAAAAAAACCCCTGCCGGCTCCACCTGCAAACAAGTTAGGTTTCGAAGTAGGCGGTTCCAACTGCCGCATCATGGCAAAAAGGTCATTTTTTCCGCAATTCCCAACAAACAGGCGCCCAACGGTCTGCGTCTTCGAAATCTACCTGTGCCTGTAGGCCGAGCCGTCAGGGATTTTTTTATTATACTTTAATTTAAAGTTATATGCATGTAATCATTTTTAAACTAAGAAATTTTTATTCTAGTATATCGATCTTAGTGTATATGTTTTTAAAATGTTATACTTAATGAATGCTAATGTCTGTGGCTAATTGACATGGCCATTTAAATTGTCTTATAGAGTGCTATTTGTTTGGCTGTAATCTGAAGCTGTTTTTATTTGAATAATACTTTTAATCTCTAAAAATTATACATCCATACATTACGGAGGATGTATAAATCAGCAGTACAATACGGATATTGTACTGCGAAGTATTTCTTTGCAGTACAATATCCGTAATATTTATTTTTAAATGACTATTCAGATGCTTCTGTCAGGGTGAACTCTTATTTAAAGAGTTATAAAAAGCAATCGAAACGCCAAATATCTATTAAAATATATGCATGGTGCGAAGAAAACTTTATTTAATGAAATTTTTACTTGTTTGACTTTTTTAAAGTTCAAATTTTCAATCAAAAACATTTAAAAAATGAATGCTTTTCGCATTGAAAAGCATTGCAGAAGCAGGTTAGGACAGCCTTCAGTTTACCGTGGCGCCATCTATAAGGAGAAAAACTGTATTGTAAAATTTCAACGTTACTTTCCCCTCCATCTATCTTCCTCCGTGATTCCAGTATGACGTCAAAAACATGGAACCCAGAATCTTCAATCTGCGCAATCTACTGCACATACTCTGACGCGCTTAGAGCGAGTTCATGTTTACCACATTGGCTTCTTTATCTCACTTTATTTGATTGCCAAGTACTTCTTTTCTGTTATATTTTAAAATTTGTTTTGTTTTGATAAAAATCAAGACGTGTGTTACGTTTAAAATGTCTAGCATACAGAAAAAAATTATGTAAACTGGAAAAAATATATCAGGTAAGTGTTTTCTGTCTTTTTTGGTTATGTCAGTGTTACAATTTCTGTAATGTTAGGATCTGATCATGTTATTTCAACTATTTTTGATCGGTGTTATTTTACGAATTTAATATAATAATTAAGTGGGTGGGGATGAAAAGTTCGTATCTTAGGCAAAAAAAAAAAATTTGCTTTGTAAAAATAAGATTTGTCTAATTTTATAGATTTTATACACACAACTGGGAAAGTATGTATTCATGCACTTTTATTTAAAGTCATTGTAACTGAGCAGCTATATCTCTTAACAATCCCTTTTTTAACAACTAGTACAATCTGTACCCTTTATTATCATTATTATTTTTGTCTTGCAATTAAATGTTATTGTATAAGTTATACGCGTTCTATTCAAAATCGATGTTTTTTTATTTATTAATCTTTGACCACGCAGTCGTGCAGTTTATATGCTTTTATTAATTTTAATATTTTGTAGGGCAGTACCATAAAGGGAATATTTATTTTCTCAATAATGATTTGCCGAATTTATTGTTTGATTTGCAGTGTTTGCAAGTGTAAGATTCTTATATTATTTTATATTTTAATTTCATTTTAAAGCTTAATGTAACTAAATTGTTGTTCAGATTGAGTGTCTTTAGAGTAACAAGCATGATTTGTTTTTTATAAAATGCATGATTTTTATGAATACATGATCTAAAGTAGGGCCTAACTAACCTTACATGAGGCCTTAGTACAAAGATCCACTATTGGGCCCTTGTAACATGTTTTTAACCACTATTTGTACTCACTTTAAGAAAAATACAAGGCCGCCCTGTTTTCCGTTGTGATAATCAGGCCCTTCTGTAAAGAACTAACACTAATCTCTTATTTTATACCATTGCCGAAACTAAGAGGGTGTGCCGAGGATGCCAAATATGAACATTTGGTTTGTTGTTTGATACAAAATATATAGATATGAAATTTGAGTAAAAATGTTTTTCAGTTGGAAAATCCAAAAGAAGAATTGAGGTGATTGGGACACTAAACACTATGGGTTGGAAAATTTACAAAATATAATACTTAGTTAAAAATTGTTTGTTTTTGTTCTACTAGGTCACTATTATAATTTTGATAATTTATGTTAGGTTTAGGAAAGAATCTAGACATAACAGTCTATTAATAGGAAGAGATACTTCTGTGAAATTGGCTGTATATAGCACACATATATTTTACGGTATTGAAATGGAATTCATTGTTATACCTACAGAAAATCCTGGTTTTTCAGTTCTTAAGACATTGTGACTCATATGACTTTAAACGCCTGCTTAATTGCAATGTAATACAACTACAGTAAAATCTGTGTGCAACAGAATCTTGTCTTAAATGAAAACTTTACATGGTTTCAACAGAAAGAAAACCAGCAATTTTATTTGCTAATAGGAAAACCTGTATAAACCAGAATTTTTCTAGTTAATTTTGATTCCAGTTTCACAGGTTTTATAAATATTGGACAAAAGTGTGATTGCCCATTTTTAATTTTAAAATAAATCAGTTATTATTAACTTGTAAAATTCTCTTTGTAAATTTACTTTGCAAAAAAGTGAGGGGGGGGGTGTAGATGCCAAAATCCATGTTTGCCCTCTGTGAAAAAAAGCTAGTTTCGGCCTTGTTTTATACATATATGGATATGTTAATACATTTCTGTTGACCTTTAAGTACATAAGATGTCTTTTCTTTTCAGAATCTTAAGATTTTCCTGGAATGAATGGAACACGATAACTCAAGATGAAGACACACAGGCTGTAGAAGTGTTACCAAGTGCATATGTGTGTTTTTCACTTCATATTCCTTGGTAACATTGCTCCAGCTAAATTTCATTTAAATAGGGCTCTCAAAATCAAAGCTTTTTGATGCAGGAGACAAAATTGTGAATGAAGGTGGAAAAGATTGAGTATACATTTGAAGGAAAACCACACTATTCAATTGAGGTATGTTAAGAATTTATGCTGTCTTCAGTACTCTAATTATGGTTCTATGTAATGATTCTGTTCAACGTATATTATTAGATTTTTAAGGTTAGCTTTTTACACAAGTTTTTAACAATATTTATAAATGTGTCATATACATTTTTCACAGAAATCCTCGTGCATTTTTTTGCATTTAATTATAAATAGTAAGAAGTTTGTCTCAAATATTTTCTTGTGCCTGTGTTTGTTTTTCCAAAATTGTTTTTTAAACCAGACCCATCGGTTGGATGAGGTTCGAGTGAAATTGGATTACCTGACCAGTGTAGAACTCTACTTCTATCAAAATATTTTTTCCAAATGACAATTAAATTTTGACCTCGATATGGGGGATGGGGGGGTATAGGGCTGGACCCCCTCACTAGTCTCAAGTACCACTTGTGTTTCTTAGGGCTTGAAAATCTTTCCATGTTAAGGAGATTTTCGTCTTACACAAAGTCCAACTTAGACAGATATTACTGAAATTTCAACTATTATTTATAATAATTACTGTAAAACCCAAATGTAATTCCCCCCCTCCCCCGTTTTCAAAAGCAAAACCAGTTAAATTTAGGGGCTGACAGTGAGGGCTTATGATCGAGTTTTTTTTTTTTAATTTGTTAAAACACTGTTTTATCATTAATTTAGAAGTAAAAAGGTAAATACCGGGGAGAAAAGCTTCTTCCGCATTTTAGTGAATTTCTGCTTTAATAAAATAAAATTCATCTAAATCCTTCTTTCTTCCCGAGCCCACAAAATTTAAAATCCTAAAAAAAAAAAAAACATTTTTTCAAATTTTCTGCATTATTGTAACAAAACATAATCAATCATCTAAGTCCCCCCAATCCCTGAAATTTTCACTTCTGCTTCTGATACCCAGAGAAGTATAATTAAGTTGAATTCTGGGAATGGGAAGAGGGAGAGAGATTTTTCTCTTTTTTGCTGTTGGCTGTTTTATTTTTATTAGCGGTGTATAGAGTAGTACTTTAACCAAATATTGAGTACTCAGCCAAGTAACTAACGAGTAGTTGTGTATATGAAAGAATCACTGATGTGCACATGAAGTGAGCTTAAGGATATGAAGGAGGGAGATTTAACTTGATATATTACAATGTAATTTATGTGTTTGGATTGCCCCCCCCCCCCCCAAAAAAAGTATAAGGTTTCTAAATTTTATCTTAAGGCGAAACTTAATTGCCAGCTTACAAATTATTTATTCCCAGTTCCTTTTCCTAAAAATTAATTTATCATTTTATTTTGCTCGTTATTACACTCTGACTGCATTTTCATCTATTTAAAAAAAGAAAAGAAAAGAAGTCTTGTGCCTGGAAACAATGAGAAATCTTTGTTCACAGATGTAGTACATCTATATTTCGACGGTTAGTGTATATGCTGTCAATTCTCACGGCATATAAAAATTATTTCTTTTGTTTCTTATTCACACAGCCTTTTACTTGCCATATTATGGTACATCAGCACCCATTAGTCATATTTTTAGCTCTCATCTTCCACTTTTTACATAGTAATATTTTAGGGTGGTTTCTTGCAAAAATTCACAAGGCTCCATTATGCGGTTTTAATCAGGCCGGCGTTAAAATTCATAATTGCTCTTTGACTTAATCTCATTCACTTTAACAGATAAAACCACATGTGTCTGTCTGTTCAGACTCCTGTATCGCCAGAATATATATTTTTGGCTAATTAAATTTCTATTGTTTTGCCAATGCCTTATACAATCTGTGAAAGTTATGACAGTTTTCTAGAGATACTCGGCTTTTGCTCTGCATAGTATCAACATGTAATTGCATTTACCTCCTCTCCGGCATTTGATTACAGGCGTTGTATTGTGTACCTTGTAAAGAACCTGGATTATCAATAAACAGAGCTTGTAATTACATTTGAAGTCTTCTTATATTCTCGGTGCTGCTAGTGCCATTCAAAGAAATGACAGCATTGGTGAGCTCTATGGATGGGAAATAGTTACTTTTGGTTAACCGATAGCATCATCCCCCCCCCCCCCTCCAACCTTACAGTTGGATAGACAACAGGTTCCAACAACCTATTATTTTTATAACATGTAACTAATCTCTTTGTATGCTGCCAATGGACATTTTAATTAAACGTCTTTTAAACAGAATGTTTGAAACAATTTTGACACTTTTCTGTTGAGATGAATCCACATCATTAAAATAAATTTGCATGGTTAAACTCAATTTTTGCTTGTAACTTATAAAAACTTAGCTAGTTATGATACTTTGAATTTCATGCATTGTCAGATTTTCTAGTACAAAAAAAGACACTTTTCCATTTTTAGTGATTCAAGTAGAGGTCTGCACGGGCCGAAATTTCCAGGCCCGGGCCCGGCCCGACCCATACAAAAAATAATTTGGCCCGGCCCGATACAAAAATTAAAAGTTCGGCCCGAGCTAGGCCCGGCCCGATTAAAAAGTTAAAAGTTCGGCCCGAGCCTGGAACAGCCCGGAAAAAAGTTAAAATCTCGGCCCGAACCCGGCCCGAGTGAATTTCTACAAAACATAATTTTTACGTCGATTTGGTTAAAAATTTGCCCCATAGGAGGAGATCTAACCAAAAATTCCTATCTCAGCCTTTTTTTTTTCATGTGTATAATCTTCATTTTTATAGAGGTGCCGCAAGCTGGAATATTTATTTTTTTAATAAATCTCTATTTGTTGTATGTATGTGTTTAAGTTATCATCGATATTGTTAATCCATATTCCATTTATTGAAGTGTTAAAAATCAGAAAAATGCTATACGGTAAAATCTAAGATGGAATTGCATAGGGAAGAAGAAAAAATGAGTTATAGACAATTTGCCTTCTTAGCAGGTGTAAATGTATTATATATTCTTTTCTTACATATTAGTATATTCATTTTTAATGGATCAACACATTTTTCAATTTAAGACAGGATTCCATCATAAGCAGGTTCTTTTTCACACGTTTTACTATATTTTAATTTAGCTATATTTTAATAAGTGTATAAATCTACTATTCTTTAAAAAGAATAAATTTTAATGTTTAATTATAAAATAATGGCGATTTAAAAATGTATGCATGTTTTGAAAAGATTTTTATGCCAGATCGTATTTTACTGACCTTCGAACGGACCAGGTACGCCGAGACAATGATTTTCATACGAGTCAAAACCAGGACTAAAAATTTTAAGGCATGAAGACTAGGAAGAATGAAACCAGTCCCGGCTCTGTACGGAAAAAATAATTTAAGGCACGGCCTTATTCTTCAGGAAAAAAGTAGGGCCCGGCCCGGCCCGTAAAGAGTAATCACTTGGCCCGGGCCTTCAGAAAAAAATATGGCCCGGCCCGAGTGCCGTGAAGAAAAATAGGCCCGAGCCCGGCCCGCGCCGAGTACGGGCTTCGGACCTTGGCCCGGCCCGTGCAGATCTCTAGATTCAAGCACTGAAAATTCATGAAGTTCTAAGTATAACTCAGTAAGTTTTACTCATTGAAGAATAAATTCTTACTGTTATACTTGTTAGAACACTTAAAAATTTTCTAAATAAAACTTATTGGACCCAGGCATTCTATACAATTTTTAATTCCTTAACTATTTAAAAAGTAATAATTTTTACGTAATCGATTTTTATGTGATGCAAAACAAAGTTTGAGACATTTTTGCAATTGGAACTATATTTCTAAAACTAATGGTTTAGAAATTAGCTAATTAGTAAACGATAAGAAGAGATACCCTGTATAAGAAAAAAAAACACATTTTGCAAATCTCACAAATATTATTTACAGTGACCTCTCACTTATATGACTCTCGGTTATACCCCGAATTCTCTCGGTCCCATCCATGCTTTATAGGAAATAATGCTAAACTTCTCTCACTTATATGACGCTTTAAACATTTCAAGCGAGTTTACATTTCCCATTCAAGAATTCATTTTTATAATCAAAGTACAAATCATTAACGCTTCTTATCTTTATCCTTTTGACTATTGTTAAAGTGTTTATAAATAATGAATAACATTTCTTATCTACCTTGGTGTGTTATTAACGATGAAATCTATGGTGGGAAGGTGGTTGTATGGAATTTTCTTGTGCCTGCTATTTAAGAAAACCGATTAACAAAAGCCAAATGACCACCTGCAGATCATGTCTCTGTATAGTACTGAGTGAGTAATCAGGGTTAGTGCAAAATGCACTTTCCTGGATCAGTGTCCATCACATCCAGCTATAAAAGATGTACCATTTCTGCAACAAATTAAAGTTATATTTTTACCAGCAGATTCTACAAACAGATTAAAGCTATTAGATTTAGGGATTATAAAGAATTTCAAGTAAACTACAGAAGGAGTTTGATTTGGAAAACAAAAAGGAAGCTAAAGCAATTTCCATTTTAGATGCCACGCATCTTACAGCATCTGCATGGAAAATGTGACATCGGAGACAGTTAAGAATTGTTTTAGGAAATGTGGTTTTTCACAAGACCAAACTGCTAGGTCAACAGATAAACCCGATTTTAAGAGCTTATGGGAATTCTTTAATGAGAAATCTTTGAAGATATCAGTAATGAAGACGTGAGAGCAGAGGGTGACAAAGATGGAAACAATGTTTCTGCTGTTGTAATTTTTTCAGAAGCAAGTGCCGCTATAAATACATTAAAGAATTATGTCCACCAAAATGAATATTCCTAAAATAGCTTAAAAACTTTAATAGACTTAGAAAAAAACATTTTCTCTTTTAGTCGACGACAGAGGCAAACTAATATCACTTCATTTTTTGAGAAAATCTGATCTGTTAATCTTCAAAATAAACATAGTGGTGAGTGAATTATTTTGTGAACTTTTTAAACTGTTTTATTTTTTATTATTATTTTTCTAAATTTTGTTAAAATCTGTTCTTAGTACTCAAAACTTATCATTTTTAATATAGGTAAAATAATTAATACATGTAAAGTTTGAAACTTGTATAATGAGATGATCTCTCAGTTATACGACTTTTTCTACAGTCCCCTGAAAGTATTATGAAAAGTGGTCGACGGGATAATAGAGAAGTACCCAGATTTTTAATGTTTCTTGCAACCATCAATTTAATCTTGAAGATAACAAGCAGTTTAGTTGAAATATTTATTTGTTTAGTAAGGGAGAGGTCACTGTATATAGTTATAATCGAATGCAATTCATCTTAACAAATTTTCAATATGATTTTTAAATTAATTACAATTTTATTAAAATTAAGTTACTACACAACTTATACAATGGTATTTTCTTTCTTTCATTTTTTGCCCCAGGTGCCAGTATAGAAGGGGAGCACGAAAAGATTTAATTCATCTTTCGGTAGAAAAAAGAAATAATGAAATTAGGGCAAAAAGTCATGCAATCGGACATCCCAAAGTAAAATAGTACCAGTTAATTTTATATACCTTGCTTTGAACATGGCTGGTTTTTACATTAGGTGACCTGGGATATTTGAATAATGAATTGAATACATCAAAGATACTTGCAAGGTCAATACACTGTCCCAATTAGACCCGAATTGATTCACCATTTCTGATGTTATCATGATGATAAGTTTTTTACTTTTGTGTGTCCCTGTAAATGAACTATGAGAGCTACACATTTTATTAACAAACTCATCTAATGGCAAATCAATTTACTTTTCCAATTTGATTTGAAATTTAAAAAACAAAAATATTAAGATAATGTACTTTCTACCAATTATTTCATATTAAAAATAAAAATAAAAGCAATGGATCGAAAATTCTGTGTATAAATTTATTTTGGAAAGGGGGGGAGAGCTAATGAATGTCTATTCTGGGGCCCTTCTTTTCATACATGGTGAAAAGTTACTATGCAAAATATTATCTCGAATATTGATTTCATCCTTCTCAAAGTAGATGAAAAGCTCTTTTCGTACACAACTTTTATGATTGTATACATTTGATAGGTCATTTTAATAAGAAAATTTCTAGTATTTTTCAATATTAAGACTCTTTTATTGCATTTGTGATGAATATTATAGTATATTTGGTTAATATTTTGCTTAAAAAATAAAGTATTTATTACTTTCCAGCTTTTGCTGATATTTTGCAAGCAATTATCTGAATTTTGAGAATATTTTTTTTTTAATTTAATTATTAAATAAACTACATACATTGTAAAAACTGCTTGTAATTTTTTAAAGACAGGTGAATGTGATTTTAAAGGTAGATTAATATGAACCATGGATTGCTGGAATTAAAAGATCATATATTTATCAAATAAAAATTGTGTATAAGACACATGTTTGAAGATAAAAGTTTTGGTATCCATTTAGAGTAGATAAATATTAATTGAAGGAATTAAATAACATATCTTAATGAATTATTTTTAGTTGTGAAAAGATTATATGAATGTCATGATTACTTGAGTATTACAATTTACTTAACAGCTTTATAATATGTTATGTTAGTAGTGTACAGATTTTGGTACTTCTCTATTATCCCATCGACCACTTTACATAACAAGAAACTATCGTCAAGCTGTAATGCCAAATAAACTTTAGAGTGTTGCCGTTGGAATATCAAAATAAATAAATAAATAAAATATAGGAATTTAAGGACACAATTGTTATTTTAATGAATGAAATAACTCATAAATCAGTAAAACTGAAAAATACACACACATGTCGAATTAAAAACCACTTGATGACATAACAAACACGTATAATGCTTCTGACATCAAGTAAATGGGACTGCGTTTTTGGCGTTTAATCTTGCAGTTTGGCGATAGTTTTTTATTATGAAAAGTGGTCGACGGGATAATAGAGAAGTACCCAGATTTTTAATGTTTCTTGCAACCTTCAATTTAATCTTGGAGATAACAAGCAGTTTAGTTGAAATATTTATTTGTTTAATATTTGTGTTTTATATTAATGTTTAATATTTGTTAAGATATTTTAAAAATAATTAGAAGTATCTAGGATATTCTGATAGCATTGGTATCATTTGTGCAAAATCCAGGGGCAATAAACGAATGATGATTATTATGATAAATAATTTCAAAAAAATTACATTCAAATATAACTGCTCTCTTTCTAAGTGTTTAACTATTTTAAGTCATATGGGTTGAATAAATTTTAACATCTATATAATAAAACCGTAAGTCATGTGACTGTCATCAACAGTTCCGGGATGTCCGTTTCACTTTTTCATATGCCAGGCGGCCATTTTTATTCAAAATTATTTTTGCAAATAAAACTGCATAAAAGTTACATTTTTAGAAAGATCGTTCAAAATAAATTAATATTTGAGAGATGACTTACGTTCAATTATGTATACATTCTGCAATAACTTCAGTTTAAATTAGGTTTGCAGTTAAAATTCTCTATCTATGAAAGTAAACAAAGAAAAAAGATTCATTCGTTGTGAATGTTTACAATATTAAACCATGAATTTTTGGATAGCTGCCTGGCATAAAAAAAATAATCCGCACCAGTGAGACAGTCAAAGTTTACCTTAATTCTGTTCCATACAACTCAACTTCCGGATCTTTTTTTGACGTAAGTTGAACTCATGTAATAATATTTAATGGATCAAATTTCGAAAAGAATTGTCAGCTTTTATTTTTTGCGCGTGCAAATTAGAAACGATACTTTTATTTGAAATCAAATGTTTTGATTTATGATAATTATTATTTTTCTATTTTAAATGAAAAATGTGAACGTCATGTATTTTAAATTGAAACAGCTGTCACGGACGCACCGGGGTTGGCGCGATTTTTGTTTTGCGCCAAATATGTTTATGTTTAAGAATCTCCGCATTAGCGAACATATTGCAAGTGATAAGCAAACGGACATGAAGCATAAATTCTTAAGTGGGTTAAGCGGTTTTTGTCAAGAAAGATGAAATACATAACAACAAAAAATATGCGAAATGCTACCGCGATCGCAAAAGTTCTTGATTTGTCAATTAGATTTTTCCAGTTATGCGAGGGATTAAGGAAAAAAATAAATTATGAATAAAAATAATTTGTTACAATGCTTAACATACATTTAAGGGCGACCAAACTGGTCGCCAGTGGCGGCTAGTATATATATATATAGTTACTTTCATGTGTTTTCGAAAAATGTTGAAGAATAAAATATTTTTATTTAATTTTATTTTATTTGTGTATTATTATTCCAATTGTTTATTCATTAATTACATTTTTTAACTTGAATACACAGAAACTCAGTCAAGATGAAGATTTGAAATTTAATTACTGATTAATAATGCATTAATTTTAATTTAATAGCTAAGGTATATAAACAAACCTGCCACTGGCAGATTTTATTATTTTTTCTACTATTGGTGTACCGAGTAGTTGTGTTTAAGAAAGAATCACTGATGCGAACATGAAGTGTGCTTAGTGGTAACACTTCTATGTGTGTGTGTGTTTATATAGATACCTATTTATAAACATGCATCTTGTGCATATAATATAATCATATTTTTTAAAATTAACTTCAATTTTTTTAAATTAACTTCATTTTTTGAAATTTTATTTCATTTATTGTGGACCTTTTAATGACAATTTTTGAATATTCAAAAATTTTAAAACAGTAGCATTATTTAAAAAATATATATAAAAAAAGAATTGATATATAAATAGTTCAATTAACCAATATGAAATTAAAATTGATTATTTAACACATCTTTACCCATTTGTCATTTTGATACCTGAAATCTGTCTATCAAAAATGGTTATTGCTTGCTGTAACAATTCCTTGAATAATGCAAAATGTTTCATAGTTTTTAAAAGTATCTTATTTTCTTTTGATTAAAAAAATTGGGTACTATCGTGTAATAGCGGCCCTTGAGGATGAATCGTCAAGCGACAAAGATTTATCGCCAAATTATAAAGCATGTATGACATAATTATTACGTTAAATCATTACTTTTGTGATGTATATGGCCGAGTTATTAGTCATATATAACACATATATGATGTATACATATAACATGTGCATAAGTCATATAGGATGTATATATATGACATATAAGACATAAATAATATGTATGTAATGACGTATATGGCTGTTTGGAATAATATGTGTATATATGATACATATATAAGCTTTTCGATGATCTTGGCGAAATCAGAGCTGGAACCTTGACATAATTGTAATTGTGGAGGCCGCTATAACACGAAAGCACCAAAAAGGGGGCTTTACAGTTTCTTTTCTTTTCTTTTTGTGTGTGTGTAATGTGCTAAAATGCTATTTTATCAGTGCTCGCAGTGAACACATTTTTTCTGGAGCAGGCCAAATTTACAACCAATAAAAAAAATGCCCTATCTCCAGAAAATGTAGAATGATTAGTATTTTTGTACCATAATTTGCCATACAGCAAATTTAATAATTTTTTTTTTTTTTAAATTGCATTTATTGTATTTTCTGTTTCTACGTACTGCTTCTTTATCCAAAATCAGTCTTTTCCTACAGTTTTAGAAATGTCTTTTTTTTTAATATAAATATAAAATTAAACTTCAATTTACATTAATTTTGCATGGGGTTTTTTTCTTACCTTTTTCTATGTTTTATAGATAAATTTTTATGTACCGAGTAAATAGTTTTTATGAATTATGGCATATATTATACATTTATATTCAAATAACTTTTTATAGATCACTTATAAATTAATTTGTCTTTAAATATGCTTAAAACATGAAATTCTTGCAACTACTCGGTATTGGCCGAGTACTCAGCCAATTTGCCATATTAGGCCCTATTTTCTACCACTATTTCTAAATCAATCTACTCCAAAAATTTGTAAGAATCTGCGATGAAGGTCATTGTTTTGAAATAGTGGTGGAACCAATGTTCATGAAATGTATTAAAAAGCTGCTTCTGATTTATATTAGGTAAATTACTTCTGTATGTATGTAATAACAGATAAGACTTCTGTATAAGTAAATAAATCCTATAAATATTGAAAAAATTGGTTGTGTGTGCCTTTATAACAAAGTATAAAAAATTCTTTATTTCAGATATGTAATTTCCTACTCCTAATAAATCAGACTGCTTTTGTTAATAAATATTTTTGTATTTCTAGTAATCTGCTCAATAGCGCGAAACTTTCTGACACATTTTTAAATGCAAAGACATAAAATTGGCAGGCCTGACCATGGAAGCAATCTGGAATCGAAATGAGTTTTCCATTTTTTGATAAATAAATTACTTATCGAGTTACAAGCTATTCGTTTCATGTGACGGCATGTTTTATACTTTCTCTGGCTGTCACGTACAGAAATCCAGTTCAAAATGGTAACTTTGACTGTGTTTTCTGAAAGATCTTTTGCGTTTACCAAAAAAATGGAAAACGTGTTTCAGTTACATAAGTTTCTGAATAACAATAACTGCCAATTTACGATCAAAAATGAATTAAAAAATATGTCGTAAAGTAGACAGTTTGAATTTGAGAATAAACAACCTTAATATAAAAAAAAAGAAAAAAAAAGAGAGAGAGATAATAATAACAAATGTTGAAATAAGATTTAACTGTTGAAATTTATTTTAAATATTGCATTTTGCATATGAAAGGTAATATAAATGTTAAAATACCAATGAAGGTGATGCAGTTTTTTTTTCTTGGGGGCCCATTTTGTGAAAAGGAAAAGTAAAGGTTATTTTTGTGAAATTTATTATATTTTTCTGAAAAATAAAATTTTGTAACAAAAGTTGAAATCCAGTTAATCAAATTCGAAACAAACATTTATAAACAAAAACTTTTAAAATCCTTTTGCTGAAGTTTTCCTCTCTGGTGAACTTGTTTATTTACAAATTACGCATTTTAAAAATCACAAAATAATAAATAAATAATAAATACAGTAAAACCTCTGAATAACGGACACCTCGGGAGCACAGAATTTGTCCGCTATTTGGAGGTGTCCGCTATTGAGAGTTAAAAATGTACAAATATACAGGTTTTGGGGATCACAAAAGTGTCCGCTAAATAGAGGTGTCCACTATTCGGGAGTGTCCGTTATGGAGGTTTTACTGTAGTAAGTTTTTATGGAATAGAATTTTGTGAAGAGAACCATTTTATTAAATTGATTTTTGTGAAGGGTCCCTAAATAGGCCCCAAATTTTTCTTGTATCGACCCCTGAAACGGATAACATTTTGAAAGTTTCTGCTTATTATCTCTGTATAAACAGCTCTGACATTTGATATAAGTTTAATTTCTTGCAGGTTTTGTTAAAGTCATTCTGTCTATTTTGTTTACAGATGAAAATTTGCCTTTTCATTAGAGTAATGTATACATAAATTAGAAATAAATTGTATTAATGACTCTTTTGACTTTTAGAACTTTCAATCCCTTTTTTAATAAAATGCAAGAAATAAATAAGCATTAATTGTTTACATATAAGTATTAAGGTGCGAGGGGAATATTGAAATGGTGATCAAAAGCTTTCTACAAGTTTAACATTCAAGCATTTTATTTCTTACAGATATATTAATGCCCTTTATTCTTTGGTTTTTCATAAAAATTTTAAATTAACATGATAATTTAAATTTTTGTCCCAATGTTAGACAAAAAAAAAAAAAAATATCTACTTATTTTGTTTGACTTACAAAAATAAGTAATAGAAATGAAAAAAAATTCTTTATTATCTGTTTTTAAATTGCAAATTTAAGAAATGAAATTTAAAAAGAAAGCCAGTTCATGTTATTCATTTTTACAAAGAATAGTTTTGAAAAACTTGTTTTTTAGAGGGAAGGGGTATTCAATAATGGCAATGACAATAATGCTTAAAAAAAAAAAAAACTCCGCCAAAACTTAGCTGAGTACTCAGTACAGCTCTAGTTTGTTGGCATACATTGATTTATGAATGTTGCTAATGAATTTAAAGTATCCTGAATTTGTTAAACTATATCATATGTTTTAAGCACAGATTTAATAATTTGATAAATTCTAATTAGGAAAAATGAAGAATTAATAAGAAATTTAAATATTAACAGTGAATAAAACAATTTCTGTACAAAAGCAAAATTTACAAATAATAATCTTTATAAAGACTCCTTCACACTTTTATTAACTACTACTCAAATGTGTTTGAATCTTCTTAAAATGCGTTTATATTAAATACGATTTTGTGAATTATATGAAAGTTTCTGTTCACAACATAGAAATTAATCGTAAATACAAATTTTCATTTGCTTTATAAAAATTCTTGAGTGAAAAATCATTTATATATATACATATATATATATATGATCATAGCTGCACAAAAAACCTTTTTATTCATTAGTAACTATTTCGGTGATAACTTCTAATGTAAATTAAGATAATATTCTTAAATATATTATCTTATATAATGTTCCTTAAAAGTTGTACAACTGGTGTTATTATTTTTATCATGTTTCATATGTCTATCTCAACAAAAATAAACATTTCAAACTTCCGTTATACGAGGTTACCAGAAGAACGCCAATAAAAACACCAAATCGCCAGCTCCATTACCGGAGATGACGTCAAAAACATGGAAAAAACATGGACTCACGTGACTCGTTGCCATCTAATGGAATGCCCTATGAAGAAAAAATAATTCTCCGTCGGCACGTCATATAAGAACAAAGGATGCTTCAGTCTCTATTTATTTTTGTTCCTTCCTCCTTTTTCTTTTCTCTTGATCATCTATAGTGCAGCGTCATTGTAGCAAAATTATAAACATCCAGGCTCTTTTTGTTTGTTCTTTGTCGTGGAATAACTGCTGGTAACTTTTGCTGCTTCTTTTAGCACTGTAAATATCCAAGAATAGGAGAATGGCGTCGTATTTGTCTAGGTTTTTTTTTTTAAATTCTTGATTCAACCGGCTGTGCCCCCATGTTAATGTCGTAAGTAAATGAAGACTTCGAATTAGGTTAAATATTATATTGACTACTATTTACAAAAAAAAAGTATATACAGATTTGCATGATTAATCTTTAACATCGTCGTTGACAGTCCATGTCTTTCGTAACTTTAGTTACATACGTCTTTCTCTTCCAACAGCATCTCGTCCTCTGGTTCTGGCGGGAAGTTTCACCGCTTGAGAAATGGTGGCGCTGCTCTCAGTGCGTATCTACTGCCGGGTCGTTGCCATTCTGACATATATGTTTGTGTGTCTATATTGTGTAGATTCAATTACTTTTTGAACAACATGAACATTCATTCTCGAAAAGTCAGAATAATTTAAGATATCTTATCTCCCGAAAGAGGACCGTTTAGGTAAGCCTAACCTATTCTTGTGTTCTAGTTTTATGATATTTTAATTTTGAAATGAATATTGATACTTTAATATCAATATAAATAATATTGAAGACAGAATTTTACAGAAAGGGACAGATTCAATATTATTTTGGCATCTCTCTACCGGGTTATTATATTATTTAAGAAAATAAAATACGATAATGGAACAGATTAAAAAATTGCGTACTCCATTAAGAAGCGCTTTTACGCGAATTGCTAATTTACTTGAGAACAAATTAACTGATGAAAATAAAGATATTGAAAAAATTGAGATTTTATATGCTCAATTAGGTGAAAAATGGACAGATCTACAACCAAAAGAAAAAGAAATGTTAGATCTTCTTTTAAACGATAAAACATGTTCTCAAGAAAATTATGATAAGGAATACGAAGGTTTTAGCGTGTATGAAGAGAAATTTATTAAGTTAAAAACGAAAGTTCAAAAGATTTTAAAGGTTTTCGAAACTGAAAATATCACGAAACGGAAGTTTAAACTTCCTAAGATAGAATTTAAATTATTTGGGGGAGATGTTAAGGAGTGGTTAGCCTTTTGGGCTCAGTTTGAAAAAATACATAACGATTCTGAAATCGCGAAAGAAGATAAATATTAGTACTTGTTACAAGCAACGTTAAAGGGTTCTAGGGCAAGAGAAATAATCGAGTCGTACCCCGCTACTGGTGATAGTTATGAAAATGTTATTGAATGTTTAAAGGCTCGATTTGGTCGTACTGATATGTTAATAGAAGTATATATAAGAGAAGTGCTCGCTTTAATTATGAATAATGCTACAGGAAAAGGTCCAAGAATTCCTCTTTTTAAATTATACGACAAAATTGAAACCTATTTAAGATCATTAAAAATGTTAGGTGTTTCAAGCGAACATTATTCTGCAGTTCTTTATCCATTGATTGAATCGTACTTACCAGTTGAAATATTGAGAATTTGGGAAAGAAACTTAAATTCTATTACTTTAAATTCAAAAGACGAAAGTAATAATAAGTTAGATTCTTTGATGAAATTTTTGCAGCACGAAATCGAAAGCGAAGAAAAAGTCCGTTTGGCTAGAAGTGGGTTTAATTTAGAAAATGTAAACAAAAATAGTTATACAGTGTCAAATAGGCGAGAAAGAGATATTCCAACGGCTACGGAATTACATAATTCATCAAAAATGAAAAGGGAAACGTATATTTTTTGTAACAAGTCACATTTAAGTAACGAATGTAGACATGCTAATAGTTTATCTCATGAAGAGAAAAAACAAATATTAATGAAAAAAGGGACTTGTTTTAAATGTTTAGACATAAGAAAACACATATCACGTTTTTGTAGAACGAAAATACCACCCTGTGATTGCGGTAAATTACATTTCAAAATAATGTGTCCGGCAAAAAATGATAATGAAAACCCGATTATGGAAAAGTCAGACACCGAAATTAAAAAAGACACTGCTTTATCCAATAAAACAAGTACTCGTCGCGTACTTTTACAAACGCTTATTGTCCGTCTTAGATGTAATAATAAGATGAAATATATAAGAATATTAATTGATTCAGGTAGCAGTAAATCTTATTTATCATCTTTTGCATTGGCCGAGATGGGATATGAATGCATTGGGGAAGATAATTTGACACATAGTTTATTCGGTGGCACGGAGACTGTATTATCACATAAGAAATATTTGATCAGTCTGAGCAACTTCTTTGATAATTATCGCTGTTGTGTCGAAGTATTCGATCAAGAAAAAATTTGTTCAGACATTCCTAAAATTTCTCTTGGCTCATTTATGAGTGAAATTAAGAAACAAAAAATCTTTCTCTCTGATTTGAATAACCAGGTTGAATTGCTATACGAGTTTTCACCTAACGAAATTCATGGGCTTATAGGAGCTGATGTAGCAGGTATATTGTACACCGGTTTAATGTATTTAAATTATATATATAATTATTACTGAGAAAATACTCTCATATTGTTAATGATTAAACCGGAACGACCGGATCTGGTCAATGTGTGCAAGGTATTTTTTGTTTTTTATTTCGACTGTCCAAGTCTTGGAACCTTTTGGCATAATTAATTTGCCACTAACCCACTTGTTCAAAAGATCTCTATGGGATTTTATCCAAACATCTTGACCACAGGATAAATTCTTATTACTTGTGTGAGCTCTGTCAAAATACTGTTTTTGACATCTTTGTTTTTTTTCAACATGCCTTGCTGTACATGGATGCAGTAAATCCAAGACTGTTCTAATTGGACGTCTAAGAAACAGCTCTGCTGGAGATAAGCCAGTTGTTGAATGCGGTGAAGATCTGTACGCCTGCAAATATCTGTTCACCTTGACAGTTACTGTACTACTATCAGCAGAGTCTAATTTCATCTTACTAAGCGAATGCTTAAAAGTCTGTATAGTACGTTCCGCCTGACCATTTGATTGGGGATGATATGTTGGAACGAGAGTATGCAAAACACCCAAAGATTTTAAGAAGATCTTGAATTCTTCAGAAATGAACTGGGGTCCGTTGTCAGAAACCACCTCTAAAGGTAATCCATATCTGGCAAACAATTGTTGCAATACAGCATTTGTACTAGTTGCTGAAGTTGAAGACATCTTTGCCACTTCTAACCATTTCGAATAACTGTCCACAACTATCAAATAATCAATTTGATCTTTCTTAGCAAAATCTAAGTGAATGCGGTCCCATGGTGCCTTGGGCCATACCCATGATTGCAATGGGGTGACTGGAGGAGATCTGGCTGCAAGTTGACAAGCTTTACAATTAGCGGACATATTTTCAATATCTTGGTCTAAATTGGGCCACCAGAAATGACTTCTAGCAACTGCTTTCATCTTTACAATTCCAGGATGAGTGTCATGAAGTAATTCAAGCAAGTGTTTCCTATATACATTAGGAATTAGGACTCTCATGCCCCATAACAAACAATTTCTATCAACAGATAGTTCATCTTTTCTGTTAAAAAATGGCTTAAAATCAGGATTCTCATTTTTGTATGGAAAGCCATTATGAACATATTTAATTATACTTCCCAAAATTTTATCAGTTCTTGAAGCACAAGCAATGTCATCAGAGGTTACAGGTAAGTCTGACAGATGGGAAATCTTGTAGATATCTGATGGGTACAAGTTTCTATCGAAATCTTCATTGGGCAATCTTGAAAGAGAATCAGCATTCTGATGTGCAGAACCTTTCTTATACTTAATAGTGTAATTATGTGAAGACAAGAGCAATGCCCATCTCTGTAGGCGAGCTGCAGCCATGGTTGGTATTGCTTTACTGGGAGAAAAGATGGTAACTAGAGGTTGATGATCAGTATATAGCACAAAGTTCCTTCCAAACAGATACTGGTGAAACTTTTTGCAAGCAAAGATTATTGCAAGGGCTTCTTTTTCAGTTTGTGAATAATTAATTTCAGCCTCTGATAATGTGCGAGATGCATAGGCAACAGGTTTTTCCTCACCATTTACAATGTGTGACAGAACAGCACCTAATCCAACAGGCGAAGCATCACAAGATACTTGTAAGGGAAGATCTTCATTATAATGAGCCAAAACAGCATCAGATGTTAGAAGTTATTTACACTGTTCGAATACATTCTTGCATTCTTCTGACCACATCCAGGGAACATTTTTATGTAGAAGATTGTATAAAGGGGACAATAAAGTAGATGAATTTTTTATGAATTTGGAATAATAGTTCAGCAAACCTAAAAATGATTTAAGCTGAGTCACATTTTCTGGGGCTTTGATCTTTCTAATTGCTTCTAGTTTTTCTTGAGTGGGGTGAATACCACTTTCATCAATTATATGCCCTAGAAATTCAACACTGCTTTTAAAGAAATTACACTTATCCTCATTTAATTTCGCATTATACTTTTGTAATCTTGACATCACAGTCTCCAATGTGGAAAAATGTTCTGCTTCAGTAGCCGATGAGATGAGGATGTCATCTTGGAAAATTATGACTCCGGGTATACCCTGTAACATTTGTTCCATGATCGATTGAAAAATAGCAGCTGCTGCAATTATGCCATACATCAATCTACTAGGGCGAACCAACCCCATCAAGGTATTAAGTGTTAATAACTCTTGAGAGTCAGCATCCAACTCAATTTGTTGATATGCATGTGACAAACCAAGTTTACTGAAATACTTGCCTCCCCTCAAAGTAGCAAAAAGATCTTGCTGAGTGGGAAGCGGATACTGATTAGGGTCAAGGTGTTTGTTTACAGTTACCTTGAAATCACCACATAACCTCACAGCATTATTTTTCTTCGGCACCACAACAACAGGTGTTGCCCACGAAGAATGTTCAACAAAATTCCATATATTGTTGTTTACTAATTTTTTAACTTCATCAGAAACAGCATTTTTTAAAGCATAAGGAACAGGCCTGGCTTTGCAAAATACAGGTTGACAATTATTTTTCATTTTAAGTACTGCTTTAAAATGTTTAATTGGTTGATTACTTACTTGAAAAACATCTGTGTACTTTTTCTTAAGCGCTTCAACACTGTTCACACACTTTGAGGTCACTGAAAATATTTCATTCCAATTTAATTTAATCACAGACAACCAATTTTTTCCAAAAAGAGCAGGTCGATCACCTTTCACAATAATTAAAGGTAAAGTATGATGTTGGTTGTTGCACTGCACATTAACAGGGACTTCTCCAACTACTGGAATTTCTTTTTCATTGTAGTCCCTCAATCTGGTTAATGATGGCACAATTTTAGTTTCTGGCAAATTGTTCTGCATCCAGATTTCTGATGCTATGGAAACATCAGCAGCAGTGTCAAGTTCCATATCTAATTGTCTATTATTAGCAATGACTGAGATAATATATTTTTTCTTACCTGTAACTTGATTGATAGACTTCACTGCATACAGAGTAGCTTCTGTGTCATATTCGACCATTTCAACCTTTTTAGTGGAGGAGTTTTTGTTCTTATTCAGACACACAGGTGAGATATGGCCACTTTTCCCACATGAATGGCAAATGGCAGTTTTATATTTGCACTTGGCAGGATCATGAACAGCGCCACATCGAAAACATTTGGAATTTTTTTTATTTGAATTAGTAGAAGTGTTATTTGAAGGCTGAAAATTTTTCTTCTTATAACCCGAACTTTGGCGAACTTTATTTACGACGGGTGTTAGAACTCCCTTCATATTCGCCGCATCGTTTTCAGCTATTTCAATGGCGACGGCTGTGTTAACCGCGTCAATTAATTTCAGTTCTTTTTTTGCCAAGAGTCTCTTCTGTATATTTTCATTGCTCAATCCACAAACGAAACGGTCTCGTAGTGCTTCATCCAGAAATGCACCAAATTCACACGTTGATGCAAGTCTCCTTAGCTCCACTAAATACTGGGAAACTGATTCTCCAGCTGTTTGATTGCGTCGATGAAAGCGAAATCGCTCAGCAATGATGATAGGAGCAGGTTTAAAATGTTGATTTAATGTTTTTTTCAATTCATCATACGAACACTCACTGGGTGTTTTCGGAAGTAGTAAGTTACGAAGTAACTTATAAGTATTGGAACCGATTGCAGATATGAATACTGACACTTTCTTGTTTTCTTCCACGTCATTAGCAAGAAAAAAATGTTCAAGTTGTTCAACATATAAACTAAAATCGTCCACTTCTATGTCAAACGAATGCAATGTGCCAATTAGGCCTAGCTTACTCATGGTGGTACTGAGTTGTGAATAGCAATTACTGCTATTATAACGTTAAAAAAAGGTTCTTGAAATCCGACTCGTCGCCACTTTAATGTATTTAAATTATATATATAATTATTACTGAGAAAATACTCTCATATTGTTAGTGATAAAATTTATTGACAGCTTACAGCATGCGTTCATCGGCACTGTTGTTGTAGTAGAAACTTACCGTTAAGTTGAGTTGTTCTGTTGCTTTCTAGAATACAGAATATTACAATATTGAGTTGAGTTGTTCACAGGATATTACAACCGGAAAAATCAAACAATTGATTTCTGGCTTAGTATTGATGGAAACACGTCTTGGTTGGACTTTGATGGGAAAAACTGACCTATGTAACATATCCGATAGCACAAACAGCGGCATGTCACTTCATGTAAATGATGCAAAAATTTCAGATTTATGGCGGCCAGACACACTTGGAATTCTCGATCCTGGCGAAAGCGGAAGCAGACAAGAAATAGAAAAAGCAACTGAAGAACATTTTAATAAAAATATAAAAATAGATGCAGAAGGAAGGTATGAAGTGAGCCTCCCATGGATTGAAAACCATCCTCCCTTACCAACTGGTCGAAAAATCGCTGAACGACGATTAAGAAATTGTGTTGAATCACTAAAGAAAACTGAAACATTACAAGAGTATGAAGATGTATTAAAAGAATGGATACAAGAAGGCGTTATTGAAGAAGTTAAAAACTCCTGTAATGACGAAAGTGAACACTACTTGCCACACAGAGCTGTGATCAAAGAAAATTCTACCACCAGAGTTAGATCAGTCTTTGATGGCTCAGCTAGACAAAAAGATTCACCTTCGATCAATGATTGTTTAGAGAAAGGTCCTAATATCGTAGAGCTCATTCCGACTATATTAAATAAATTTCGATTGAAGAAAATAGGCGTGATTGCAGATATTCGAAGAGCCTTTCTACAAATTGGTTTAAATGAGCGAGATAGACCATTTCTGAAGTTTTTATGGTGTGAGGAAGGTGACCCCGAAAAGTTCAAAATTTTCCAGCATAAAAGGGTTGTTTTCGGTCTTACATGTTCGCCTTATTTACTTGGTGCAACTATCGATTTCATCTGAAGAATGCGCCTTCTAGATTTAAAGAAACAGCAGATAAGTTGTTAAAGTCTTTTTACGTAGATAACTGCGTCACTAGTGTTGAAAACTATGAGGAACTTGAAAAATCTATTGAAGAATCCACAATTATTCTCCAAAATGCTAAATTTGATCTTCGAGGGTGGGAGTATAATCTCAACAAAACAGAAGCAGAAAACTTCCCGTTATTAGAAGAAAAGAATATTCCAGTTTTGGGACTGATGTGGAATGTAAAATCTGATACTCTGAAAATAGATTTACGAAAATGTTTTGAAGACTCTACTATTGTAACGAAAAGAACAATCCTGAGTGCTGTTCATAGAATTTTCGACCCCATTGGCTTCATGTGTCCTGTCACCTTGGGGCCAAAGATTCTCCTTCAAGAATGTTGGAAATTGAGAATTTCGTGGGATGCTGAATTGGCTGAATCTATTACCAAGAAATTTGAAAAATGGCGGAAGGATGTCTCTAAATTAAAGGAAATAGAAATTCCTCGATGTATTATTTCCAATTATGAAGCGCTAGAAAATCTTTCTTTGCACATATTCTGCGATGCAAGCAAGAATGCATATTCTACATGTATATTTTTAAGAAATGCGACTGAAAATACAATATCTTGTCAGCTTGTACAGGCTAGGTGCAGAGTTGTTCCAATGAAAACCATTTCTATTCCTCGATTGGAACTACTTTCCTGTAATATAGCAGCTAGACTGGCACAAAGTGTTATACACGATCTTCAGTTGAAAGATATCCCGAATTTTTTCTGGTCTGATTCAGCAAATGCTATATATTGGATCAAGGGAACTGAAAATTGGGCTCCTTTTGTTTTCAATAGAGTTAAAGAAATCCGATCTTTGACAGAACCTGATAATTGGTATCACATCCCTGGATCATTAAATGCAGCAGACCTCCCTTCTCGTGGTTGTAATGCAGAAACTTTAGCGAAATCGAAATGGTGGGAGGGCCCGGAATGGTTGCAAAGACCGGAAAAAGAATGGCCAGAATCCAACGTTGTTCCTGATTTCAACATAGTATATTCCGAAAAGAGAAAAACTGTTGTTAGCACTAGAAATCATGAAGAATCAAATGAAAAAATTTATAACAGAATTTCGTCGTACGACAAACTGATCAGAACTGTTGCTTGGATTTATAGATTTTTTACTAACTGTAAAGTGGAACGTGCCAACCGGATTTCTGGACTCTTAACACTAGAAGAAATAAATAGAGCTGAAATATCTTTGTTAAAAATAGTACAAAAGGAATCCTTTTTAGGAACTGAAGATAAAAGCTTAAAATCCCTTCAGTGTTATGTAGAATCGAATGGACTACTTAAAGTAAAGACACGTAATCTGATGAGAGAAGATAAAAGAAATTTCCGAATTCCGATACTGTTACCCTGTAGCCATCCAGTTGTGGAAATACTTATTCGGACAAGACATCTTAGTTTAAATCATGCTGGTACCCAGATATTGATGAGTAATTTAAGAGAAGACTTTTGGATTTTGAAATGCAGGAAGACTGTTAGAAAGGTAATTAGAAACTGTGTACGTTGTAAAAGATTTAATTCAAGACCTAAACCGATTATAGAAGCACCTCTTCCGGAAGATCGTATAAAAGAAGCTGCAGTATTCGAGGTTGTAGGGACTGACTACGCCGGTCCTTTACTTCTTCGAGGTGGTCAGAAAGCTTGGATAGTTATTTTCACATGTGCTGTCTACAGAGCCATACATTTAGAGATAGCCACATCCTTATCGACTGACATCTTTTGCAAGCTTTTAGAAGATTTATAGCACGAAGAGGTAGACCTGCGATAGTATATTCTGACAACGGTAAACATTTCACGGGTACTGAAAATTTGCTTAAGCAAATTGATTGGGATGTTATTTCTCAGTACAGCACAGCTCGGAAGATCACTTGGAAATTTAACCCTCTATCTGCGCCGTGGTGGGGTGGATGGTGGGAACGTTTGATAGGCGTAATAAAAGGGATCCTTCGAAAAGTCTTAGGACGAAGCTCTTTGGACTTAGAAGAAATGCAAACTGTTATTTGCGATACTGAAAACATTGTTAATCAGCGACCTTTGACCTATGTTTCAGAGGAAATTGATGATTTAATACCACTTACTCCTTCTATGTTTTTACAAGACATTAGAGAATCAGGTATTCTTGATCTTGACATTTTGGATTCATCGTCTATTAATAAGAGACATGCTTATAGACAGCGACTAAAACAAGATTTACGAAAAAGATTCCGCACTGAATATTTGGGATATTTAAAACAATCCTCGAAATTTGACAAAAATCAGAGACCTGTTCAGATTGGTGACGTTGTTCTTGTGTCTAGTGAGAATGTTAAAAAACTTGAATGGCCACTTGCCAAAGTTATTGAACTTTATCCTTCAAAAGATGGAAATGTACGATTAGTAAAGGTAAAGATGAAAGGCGGCGAATTTCTACGTCCTGTTCTCAGATTGATTCCTCTAGAAGTAACCCATGAAAGAGGTACTGAACTCCATTCTACAGTTCAGTCGAATGATAAAGAATGTCCTTTAGATCCTGCTCCTACCAAACTGACGATAAAATTGACTGGTAAAAACTGTTATTTAGACCCTGCTACGAGTAAGCCGATGATCCAACATTCTGTTAAAGACTGCTTTTTAGATACTGAATCTACTGAACCTATTTTCCATAAAGGTGCTAGTGACTCTCCTGTGGTGACTATACCTGAAAAACGATCCCGATATGGTCGGTTATATAAACCCAAAGTAAAGTTTGAGTTTCATTGAATTCGAAACTCAAAGGTGGGAGTGTGTTGCGTTTTATCGCTACTTCCATGGTTTTAATTTAATCGTTTCTATTTTGCGCCTCGCGCAGACGATGTTTTTCTGTTGATAAAAAATGGATCTGTCTTAGAACTTTTATGAACTGAACTAGAAAATGTAATACGGAATATAATATGTAATATTTATGATGTGCGCGAAAACGTTGTATATATTATATTCGTGATCGTCAATATATATGTTTGTGTGTCTACATTGTGTAGATTCAATTACTTTTTGAACAGCATGAACATTCATTCTCGAAAAGTCAGAATAATTTAAGATATCTTATCTCCCGAAAGAGGACCGTTTAGGTAAGCCTAACCTATTCTTGTGTTCTAGTTTTATGATATTTTAATTTTGAAATGAATATTGATACTTTAATATCAATATAAATAATATTGAAGACAGAATTTTACAGAAAGGGACAGATTCAATATATTCTATACTAGCAAAACCCGCGGCTTTGCTGGCGTAATTCTTAAAAAATGCCAAGTGGTATTCGTTGGCCTATTTTCATTAGAGAAAATTTTACTGCAGCAGATAATTTAGAAATTACTAATTAAGCAAATTTATCTAATGACTATAACACAGAAATTGCAACTTTAAAACTTTTCTGTTCCAGCTTATATTAAAATTTCAAAAACTGTTCTATGGATGCATTTGTGTCTCTAATGTAACAGCCGTGTAAAATTTCAAGTTTCTATCCTTAACAATTTCAGATAAATTATTGTTTAGAAGGTTTTTAGAACTTTTTCAGCTTATTTCACTTTTTTAAATTTCGATTTTTTTTTTATGGAAACCGTTTTTAGCGAGCACTGAAATCTTAAAAATAGCCACCATGCCAAATTTGAACTTCCTATACCAGCAGCATCACTAAAATGGCAATTTTGGAATGTGTTTTGTTTCTGCACCTTTTTTAAATTTCGAATTTTGTAAAAACTGTTCTGTGGGAGCATTTACGTATAAAAAATAACAGGCATGTTAAATTCTAAGTTTCTATCGTTAGCAATTTAGAAAAAAAACATAATTTATAACGTTTTCCGCTAAGTTTACACCTTTAAACTTCGAATTTTTAATAGACTGTTTATACCGAGCGTCTGCATCTTAAAAGTTACAACTATACTAAATTTCCAGTTTCTAACCCGAATAAATCCAATTAAATCATAACGTAGAATGTTTTTAGACCATTTTCCACTCATTTCAAATTGCTAAATTTCGATTTTTTTAGAAACCGGTCTTAGCGAGCATTTGCATTTTAAAAGTAACCACTATACCAAATACGAAGCTTCTATACCAGCTGTATCACATAAATTGAAATTTTAGTACGTTTTTTCTTGCTCCTGTCCTTTTACATTTCGCATTTTTAGTAAACTGTTCTGGGTTATCATTTACGTGAGTAACAGCCCGGCGAAATTTTAAGTTTCTAGCCTTAATAGTTCCAAATAAATCGTAATTTAGAACGTTTTTAGAACGCGTCTCACTCTTTTAAATTTCGATTTTTTTCAAATTGTTCTGTGCGACCAAATCAGCAGCAATGTAAAATTTTAAGTTTCTACCCTTAACAATTCCATAGTAATTGCAATTTAGAACGCTTTCCGTTCATTTCACCCTTTGAAATTTTGAATTTCTTTACAAAACATTCTTAGCAAGCATTTGTATATCCTAAAAGTAACCGCCATGCCAATTTGAAGTTTCTAATCCTGTTTGTAAAAAAACCAATCGTAATTTAGAACTTTTTTTCCTATTTCACCCTTTTAAATTTCGATTTCTTTAAAAAAGCTGTTCTGTGTGCGCACTTGTGTCTTAAAAAGTTAAATTTCCATGTTAAATTTCAAGTTTCTGTCCTTAACAATTCCATAGAAATCGTAATTTAGAATGTTTTAAGAACAGTTTTCCCTCATATCACTCTTTTAAATTTCGAATTTTTTAAAAACTGTCCTTAGAGAGCATGTATATCTTATAAGTTACTATCTTGCCTAATTTCAAGTTTCTAATCTCTTCAGTATAATAAAAATTGCAATTTTAGAAAGTTTTTCGCTCTTGCACCCCCCTGTGGTACTGGCACCTATATAAAATATAGCATATGTTACAGCAGGGACTGTTACCATCAATTTGCCACCACCACTTTTGAAAATGGTTCTGTAGTTCCAGAGATTCCATAGAAATTGTAATTTAGAATATTTTTAGAACGCTTTTCGCCCATCTCACCCTTTTAAATTTCGAATTTTTTTAGAATTTGTTCTTAGAGAGAATTTACATATAAATAACTACCATTCCAAATTTCTAGTTTCTTCAGTATAAAAAAAAATCGAAATTTTAGAACGCTTTTCGCTCCTGCACGCCCCTGTGGTAGTGGCACCGACATAAAATATAGCCTATGTTACAGCAGGGACTGTTACCATCAATGTGCCACCATCACTTTTGAAAATGGTTCTGTAGTTCCAGAGATTCCATGTAGAAATTGTAATTTAGAATGTTTTTTAGAACGCTTTTCGCTCATCTCACCCTTTTAAATTTCGAATTTTTATAGAATTTGTTCTTAGAGAGCATTTACATCTTATAAGTAACTACCATGCCAAATTTCATGTTTCTAACACCTTCAGTACAAAAAAATCGAAATTTTAGAACGTTTTTCGCTCCTGCACCTGTGGTGGTGGCACCGACATAAAATATAGCCTATGTTACAGCAGGGACTGTTACCATCAATTTGCCACCATCACTTTTGAAAATGGTTCTGTAGTTCCAAAGATTCCATAGAAATTGCAATTTAGAATGTTTTTTAGAACGCTTTTCGCTCATCTCACCCTTTTAAATTTCGATTTTTTTTCTTAGAGAGCATTTACATCTTATAAGTAAGTATCATGCCAAATTTCATGTTTCTAGCTCCTTCAGTATAACACAAATCGAAATTTTAAAACGTTTTTCGGTTCTGCACCTCCTTGGGGTAGTGGCACCGACATAATATATAGCCTATATTGGAGCAAGGACTGTCACCATCAATTTGCCACCACTTTTGGAAATGGTTCTGTAGTTCCAGAGATTCCGTAGAAATTGTAATTTAGAATGTTTTTCGCTCATCTCACCCTTTTAAATTTCGAATTTTTTTAGAATTTGTTCTTAGAGAGCATTTACATCTTATAAGTAACCACCATGCAAACTTTCATGCTTCTAGCTCCTTCAGTATAAAAAAAAATCGAAATTTTAGAACGTTTTTCGCTTTTGCACCCCCCTAGGGGTAGTGGCACCGACATAAAACATAGCCTATGTTGGAGCATGGATTGTCGCTATCAATTTGCCGCCATCACTTTTGAAATCGCTTTGGTAGTTCCAGAGATTACCCCCTACAAAAAAAAAAAAAATAACAATCGTTACTTCTTTATCTGGAGGCACACGGCAGTGCCTCCGCTAAGTCGAGAAAGCACAGCCGTCGTAAGCATCATTTTCTGGAAGCAACTTAGGGTACTTTTGATCCCCCCATATCTCTGCGCTGGAGTTTCCCAAAAGTCTGGAACTTCGTTTTTCTAGAGTATTTGGCACACAGGGCCAAAATTTAAACTTGAAACTTTCTGTCTTTTCTAGTTCAGACGATATATGAACTCAAACATTCGATTTTTTGTCACTCACTCATTCACGCGTCATCAAAAAGATTAGGTAGATCCCGTAGCCCTAGAAACTTGACATTTGGAAAAAGGTAGTGTTTAGGATACAAAGAAAGGAAAAATTATAAAATCCGGAAAATTCGAAAAAAAAAAAACAAACATTCGAAAATTCAACAAATTCCATCAAAATTGAAAATAATGCGATTTTGTAGTCTTAGAAACTTAAAATTTGATGTGAAGGTAGTGTTTAGCATCCAGAAAAAGAAAACATCAAAAAAAATCGAAAGCAAAATTGAAAAAATCGAAAAAAACCGAAAATTTGAAGACAATTCGATTTTGTTGCGCTAGAAACTTCAAATTTGGAATAAAGGTAGTATTTAGGATACAGTAAAAGAAAAAAATTAAAAAATCCAGAAAATTCGAAATTTTTTTTCAAAAATTCGAAAAAAATTGAAAAAATGAAAATAATTTGATCTTTTAGCCTTAGAAACTTAAAATTCGGCGTAAAGGTAGTGTTTGGAATTCAGAATAAGAAAAAATTAAAAACACAATAAAAATCGAAAATAAAATCCAGAAAATTCGAAAAAAAAAATTCAAAAACTTTAAAAAATCGAACAAAAAAATTGAAAAAAGATTGATTTGTTGGAGTTTTTCTGAATTTTTAATTTTCCAAGTCGAGAGAGCACAACCGTAAGCATCCCTTTCTGGAAGCAACTCAGGGCACTTTTGACCTCCCCATATCTTTGAGCTGGTGTATTCCATAAACCTGAAACTTCGTATAGAGTATGTGGCAAATAAGAGCAAAATTTAAAATTTCATATTTCTGTCTTTTCTAGTACAAACGATATATGAACTGAAAGTTTCGATTTTTTGTCACTCACTCACTCACGCGTGATCAAAAAGATTAGGTGGATCCCGTAGGACTAGAAACTTGAAATTTGGAAAAAATGTAGTGTTTAGGATACAAAGAAAGAAAAAATTATAAAATCCGGAAAATTCGAAAAAAAAAAAAAACATTCAAAAATTCAACAAATTCCATCAAAATTGAAAATTGAAAATAATACGATCTTGTAGTCTTAGAAACTTAAGATTTGGTGTGAAGGTAGTGTTTAGCATCCAGAAAAAGAAAACATCAAAAACACCAAAAATATCGAAAGCAAAATTTAAAAAATCGAAAAAATTGAAAAAAAAACGAAAATTTGAAGACAATCCGATTTTGTTGCGCTAGAAAATTCAAATTTGGAATAAAGGTAGTATTGAGGATACAGAAAAAGGAAAAATTAAAAAAATCCAGAAAATTCGAAAAAAAATTTAAAAATTCGAAAAAAATTGAAAAAATGAAAATAATTTGATCTTAATTGATTTAATTTAGCCTTAGAAACTTAAAATTCGGCGTAAAGGTAGTGCTTGGAATTTAGAATAAGAAAAAAATTAAAAACACAATAAAAATCGAAAATTAAATTAAAAAATCGAAAAACGTCAAAAATTTGAAAATATTTCGATTTTAAAGCGCTAGAAACTTGAAATTTGGAATTAAGGTAGTATTTAGGATACAAAAAAAGAAGAAATTAAAAAAATCCAGAAAATTCGAAAAAAAAATGGAAAAAAATTGAAAAAATTTGATTTTTTAACCTTAGAAACTTAAAATTCGGCGTAAAGGTAGTGTTTGGAATTCAGAATAAGGAAAAATTAAAAACACAATAAAAATCGAAAATAAAATTTAAAAATCGAAAAAATCGAAAAACATCGAAAATTTGAAATAATTCGATTTTGTAGCGCTAGAAACTTGAAATTTGGAATAAAGGTATTATTTAGGATACAAAAAAATAAAAAAATCCAGAAAATTTGAAAAAAAAATGAAAATAATTTGATCTTTTAACCTTAGAAACTTAAAATTCAACGTAAAGGTTGTGTTTGGAATTCAGAATAAGTCTTGTAACTCATTTACCGTAAAAAGTACTGAGATCGTATAAAGCCAAGTTTAACTATCTTATTAACTCTGAAATTTTCATTCACAAATCACTCCTAGTCTCTACATCTTTAGTTAATTATTATTTTGTAACTTGGCAATTACGTAGCACGGGAATGTGATGTATATAGTTAGTCTTAATCAAATAATACTATAACATATTAAGGTGTAATAACTTCCCTGTGCGTATATAATTTGCTTTTGTTAAATTATCCCATCCTATCAAATGACATAGTAAGGTATAATAACTTTCTTGTGCTGCGTAATTGCCAAGTCACAAAATAATAATTAACTAAAGATGTAGAGACTAGGAGTGATTTGTGAATGAAAATTTCAGAGTTATTAAGATAGTTAAACTTGGCATATACGATCTCAGTACTTTTTACGGTAAATGAGTTACGAGACTTGTCTGCTTTTTTTACAGGTGACTTTTTGATGAGATAATATTAGTATAGACTAGCAACATGCACTGAGAAGCAATAGCATAGTCAGGATTTCATTTCAGGGGAAAGGGGAGGGCTGAGCATAGATAACCTCACATAAGGTTTATGAAAATGTGCAAAAAACGTGTGATTAGATAAAAATAATTATTTAGGAGGAGTAGGTGCGGGGGGGGGGGGGCTCCTAATTACAAACAAATGTTAAATTCATATGAATTGTTTTCAAAAAACGAATCTGGAATATAATAAACCTTGAACAAACGAACCTTGAATATGGTTGTTGCAACGTGCAATATACCTTACATCATGTGGTCACCTGTGTCTTGGTATTCCAACGCAGAAAGCAATTCTTGCATCAGTGTTCCACCTATGTATCTTAGAACGTACTTTTTGATCTTGTAACTGTGAAAAAATAGACAATAAAAAGCCACATGCATGTGCATTGTTTATTGAACATTTCACCAAAAAGAACTTATTACTCTTTAGAATTAGAAATAGTGGGAATGTGATAAATAAGTATTAAGAGCATTTCGCTCTTCTAAGAAATATATGTATATAGCAGTGTTTGTTATGTGTAGTGTAAATGTAAAGTAATTAAAAGTATTTAACGTGTTAATACTAGAAAATTAATTTCGCCTTAAATAGTCAGTTACTTAGCTTCACTTTACTGACTACGGCGATGAATCACTTGGATTATGGACACTTCAAAAATGGATTAATTCAGTTCCTGACCTGACCCCAGCCACTTTGGATATTAGAAGGTAAGAGCATTTTCTTTATACCTCACCATAGTTTGACATTTAGAAATTATTAGAAATCAGGAAAGAAACCTGATTAATTTTATGTGTTGACTCTGAATGAGTTATTAGAAGCAGTTTGGGGAGTTGTCACATTTAGTGGCATCAGTGGCGGCTCATGGATTATTTAAAGGGGGGTTCACAGTCACAATATAAAAATTATGAAAATAAAATTTGTAGGTAGGATTTAGAATATAGGTTAAAATACAGTTGTGCAGTATTAAAAATTCAGAATCATTTTTGTATGGATGGAATTTTTCTTTTCCAACAGTATGGAGTTCGGTGGGGTGCATTCAAAGGAGAAATTTCACTTTCCTGGGAGATTCCCCCCCCCCCCCCCCAGGCATTCCTTGAACTCACTGCTTTTTTGTTTTCCCAAGTTTAAAAAATGTAAAAAAATAAAATAAAAAAGCATCCATAGATGGATAACTTGTAATAATTAAATTTTTACAAAGTAAAGTAGAATCACAATATTACTTACAATTTATCTTTGAATGTTACTCAAGTACAATTTTTGTAAATTAAATCCACCTGCCTGTCTTTTTTTGAGGCAAACAAATCCATAACATTTTCGTTGAATTTAGGGATGTTTATCATGTCTTTTTCAATTGAGAACATGGCTAAAGCACTGAGTCTGTCCTCACTCATAGCGCTCCTTAAAACTGTCTTAATTCGTTTTAAAGTAGAGAAGCACCTTTCGGCCTCAGCAGTGGTCATTGGAATGGTAACAATAATTAATAACAGTTTGTAGGTCTCTGAAAACATAGTTTGTAAGTTATTTTCGATGATAAATTGCAGAAGACAAATAGCACCAGTCATATTTCTGAAATCTGATCGTCTGTAAATTACACTTAATTCAGTTTTCAGACGATCTTTCTATAAAATGGGATAAACATCAGTTGTTTTCTCAACCAGCCCATTTGGAAATTTTTTCTTGTACTCCTGGAATTTTTCGGCTTTGAGAAGAGAAACAGCAGAGTAGTGAGAAATAAAAGAAAATCTCTCTTTTACTTGATTCGTGATAACATCACATATCTCTTTAGTTGCCACAGTGCGATTTATATGAATATTTTCTCTCTTTCTTTTTCTTGATGATCACTTCTGAAATCATCTACTTGTTTTCTAATAAGTGCTGCATCAGTTAGTGTTTTCTGAAGTTGATTGTATAAGACATCGACATGTGGCATAATATTGTGGAAAACTGTAAGCCAAAACACAAATACTGAGTCTTCTAACATATGCCGGATAGCCCCTGCTTGATTTATTGTTACCACTTGCTTTGATGTTGACTATTTTTTCCATGCATTTAATCAACCGTTCCCTGTATTCCTATACTGTATTGATGGTTCGACTCTTAAAATTCCACCTAGTAGCTGAACCATGAGTAATCCTTTATTCAACAGTTTCATCTAGAATAGCAATTCTTTGTGGGGAGTTAATGAAAAAGTTAGTGATATCACTCAGATTGGAAAAAAATACTCAAACTTACTGATTCTGACTAGTAACTTGTCCAACAATCAAATTGAGCTGATGTGCATAGCAATAAACAAAATATGCATTCTTGTAAGTACGTTGAATAAAAGCTTGAGCACCAGCATGATGGCCACTCATCACGTTTGCACCATCGTAGCTCTGCGATATTAATTTCTCAGTTTTGTCCACAACCTTTTCCAAACTAGCTTGAATACATTCAGCAATAGATTTTGCATTGTGCCCGGGCAGGTTCGTGAAGTCCCAGAATCTCTCTATTGACTGTCCGTTACTTAGAATGTATCGATAAACTACAACCATTTGGGAAACAGATGACACATCAGTAGTTTCATCTGCTATAACCGAAACAAAACTTGCCTTTGAGATCTCGTTTTTTATGTGGTTCTGGCAAACAGTGAGCATACAGTCTAATAAATCATTTTGGATTTCTTCTGATGTTCCTTTAAAAACAGTAGCACTAGTGAGATGGTCTTTTAGAGATGAATTAAGTTCTGCTGAGAAGTTTATAAGGCCTCTGAAAATGCCCGGATTTAATGAATCTTCCCATTCATCATGTCCTCGAAGAGCAAGCTTGAATGCATCGCAAAACAGAATGCAATCAATAATTTTTGAAAGAACATAACAATTTTTAGTAACTTTTTCATTCTGTTTTTTTACATTCAAGCGAAATGAACTGTCAAGCTGTTGGCGAATAGCCATTTTCCTAGCAAGTTAAATTCTAATGTGGAATTTAAATGTGATTGTGAGCATTCACGTTTCTTTATTTTTTTAGTTAGATGTGATAAATCAGCTACACCGTAACTCACCCAACTTGAATCACCGTTTTGTTTTGAAAATAGGAGACAGGGAAAACAAAACAGCCTGTTAGTTAATTTACATCCACAAATCCATTGACATTTGTCATATAAATCAGGTTTAAATTCCCTTTTGAAATCTCTTGTTTTAGATTTTGTCACTTGGATAAGATTTAGAAAAGGTGTTGGCTTACGCAATTTAATTTCAATTTTTCTTTCCAGGGGCAATTATGAAAAATGCAGTTTCTTTAGCTCTGAAATATTGATTTTACTATTTTCTATTTTAACTTTTTGTAACTACTTCTTACACATTATAATAAAAGTAAGAACAATACAAATAGACAGATTAACAATTAGTAAAAAAATATCCAACTTAATATTCAAATCGCAAGAGAAATCAAACGAACAAGAAAATTACCGTCAAAATTGCAGGCTACCGCACGTTGGAGGTTGTGCGAACGGAGCAATTTGAGCTGGGCACCGACTTTGCTTTCGTCTCTCCGATCCCGTCCGCATAAGCTGATTTTGGAGCGCAAAACTCCAGTCGCACGTGCAATAAAGAAAATGCTGAGCGCTCAGTATTGAAAACTTTCAAAATTTCTCCAGTAATGGTTTGTTATGGATGTAACTAAAAAACAGGAGATGAGGGAAGGGACGTGAGTGAATAGTAGTCGTATTGGAGATTGACAAAAAATTAGAAAGTTTTTTTATAATTATTTTATTTAATTTGTTAAATTATTTTTTCATTTTTCTTTGGGGGTTCACGTGCTCATGTGCTCCAATGGAAGAGCCGCCACTGAGTGACATCCCTGCCAGGATCGTGGTCTTAGTAAAATTTGATTATTAATCAACTGAATTTATGGGAAAAAAAAAAATTGAGAACACCTATGCATTTTACCTTTACAAAATTAACAACGGAAATTGAGGAAGCATTACAAGCAGAAATCACAGATTTAAAGAAACTTTCAGCATTATTAGAAAAAATACAAGAAAAACAATTAGAATTCTCTATACCAGACTAAAAAACTTAGACAATATGTCCGATGACACGACATATGAGCAAGATTTTATTGACTCAGAAGAATACAAATTAATTGACCAATACAAAACAAGGTTTTTCGAAATAAAAAATAAATTAAGTCGATATATTATTACGTTAGAAAAAAGTCTGATACAGGGACAATCCTTGTCATTAGAAAGTATGACACAAAAAAGAAAATTCAAACTACCTAAATTAGAGCCCTATTTTCCATTTTGTATTTCTGGGAAATCAATTCCTTTTTAGTAACATTAATTTAAACAGAGCCTAGAATTATAGGCACATAACTATTGCATTTTTAATTTTTATTTTTTGCCAAACGATAATTTATAGTTTAGCTATTGCAAAATTATTTTTAAAAAAAATTACTGAAATCACTTCAGTAGTTCTCAAGAGTTCACATTTTCTAGTACGTTAATATCAGCTATTTTCCATATGATTTCACAAGTGTTGTTGTCCCTTTAATATGTATGATGACATCTTAATTAAAATTAAAAAACACGGCAATTTCAAACTGAAATAATTATTTATACTTTTTTCATGTTTATTAAACACTGCATTCTGAGCTCAATACATCATAGGAACAACACATTTTCTAGCAGCTAAGTAGTAATTACAGAGTTTCTCCTACAGTTTCAGAAGGGTGTAATACCATGCTTGCCCTTTGGTTTACAAAATAGCACCCTTCTTGCACCTCATTAAAATAATTAGCACCTTTTTTGCCCCTCAGTAAAAAAAAGTGTCCTTTCTTCTTTTTGCATTAAAAATATTTGCTTTCATAGTAAAAATTGACTCAATGTTGTCTTGCAAAGATTTTTAAATATTTAAAGTGGCTTTAAAAACAAAAAAAATGCCTTAAAAAAAAAAAAAATCTATTAAAGTGTTATTTATGACGCAGAACTTCCCAGATAACACTGGTTGGCACAAAATCCTATCTGTGAAATTAATAGTTGATGCTTATAGATTTTTGTCTACTAAATCAGAATATGGCAATGAAATTGCTTTATCACATACCATTTTTCAGGTGAGAGGGTTTGGTTTTAAATTTAAGGTATTTTATATCTTGCTAAAACATAAGTGGAAATTCTGTAAATAATAAAATGTATATAGTGATATGCAAATTAACTATAAATAAATGTATAAAAACATTACCCGAGTTACAGCGGCATAAGGAATGAAAATATATTAGTGTATAGCAAATAGTAAATTTGGACAAGAGAGGGGATGGGGGGCACACCAAAAGAAAAATAGATGATACAAGTGTCAACAAACTAAATTTTTATCCTATATTCTATTGATTAGTTATCTACGGTAGCAAAAATACTCTTTTCATGATTTCAATTTTATCTACCATCACAAATTAATATGATAATCCTTCACTATTTCTTGTTATTATAAAACTGTTTCTTGGAAAAATAGTATGTGCTGGAGCAATTTGGATGTCATATTTAGATTTAAGAATATTATATCGGCAGAGTTTACATATTTGTTTTCCAGGGAGGAATTCTTTTTATTTTTTTTGCTGACCAGTGTAATTGATCATCTGGATAATTGGCATTCTTTTATATTTATTTGTTTCATGTATTCCTATTCTATTAAAAAATCATTAAATAGACCTGTAAAAACAGAATTGTTAGCACCAGGGAAAATTTTTGCTTTAGATAGGTTTCTATCTTAGCAGGTAGATTTGCATAGCATTCTTTCCATCAGAATTTTTTTTCTGTTTTCACAGATTTCATTGTACTATGGTTTTAGTTAAAAAATGAGTTAAATGAAGCATCTAATATTTATTTCATAGGAAAGTAGTTTTTTTTTGTAATCATGTAGTACAGTGATACTTTGGCTAATGAATATAAATTGTTCTGGAATCCCATTCATTAGCAGACATTTCCGTTAATTGAAATGTTATTTCCTGTCCATTTAAAACACAATATAACATGGCTGCATCACGTTAGCACCCACATTCATTAGTTGAAAAATTCATTAACAGAGGTATCACTGTATTTAGTCAACTACAATTTTAAGAATACTAAAATACCAATGTGAAGAGCTTTGTAGATAACTAGCTATAAATTTGTAGGTGAAATAAATAAAACATATTATTATTAAAAAAGATATATTTAACAAAGACAAAATAAATGTTACAAAAATATGATTTTTAATCATGATACACTGTTTTGATTAGACAAGTTTTCTTTATCATTCTCCAGCAAGGCTTTGGCTATTAATTGTCTCATTTCCATTGCTGTAGTAGAGTTGTATTCTTTTGCAGAGAATCCAAATACAACTGGTTTTTTAATATTAAGTACTTCTACTATACTCTGAGCCACACCATGAACTTCTGGCTGCAAATAAAAAATTATGACATTTAAACTCAAGAAAATAAACTACACTACACTAACTGCCACTTGCTTGAATCACAAATTAATCAATGAAATCGGTCACATTTATGAATTACATCATTAAGAATAGCATGAAAACCGCAACCACTTAAAAAAGAAAAAAATATGCAAAGATTAAAAAAAAAAATACTAAAGAAAAAAACTGAATCTGTGGAAAAGTGGAAAATAAAAAAAATATATATGTACATTTAAAAAAAAAATCAATATTTTATTAAGATGACAGAATAAACACCTGGCAATGCATTTGTTCTCCATACTTTAGGAAGCATCTGTATTTGACCTAACTTGATCGATAAAAAGCAAAGTGAGGATTTAATAATGAATTTTAACATCTATTTTATATTGTAATAAGAATTAATAATAACTGCAAAAATAACATTTATATATCCAAAATACGGTAACATTTCATTTTTTTTTTTTTTGGTCTTAAAATTTTACTGAAGTAAGTACAACATAAATGCTAACATTCATGCAGTGGATGGAGAAGGCGAACATACGAAGATACGATACAGCTTTTGCCGGCAGATCCTAGGAAAATAATACATTTCTTTAAGCAAAATAAATAATCAGGAGGAATATATAGTAAAACACCAGTGAGTTACCATTATTGGATAAATATCGACATTACATAGAAAATATTTCCAATGATATTCCATTATTACATAGCAATTGGCTTTACATTATTTCAATGAAACACTGATATTGCAAAATATTAGCTTTAATTTAGAAATATTAAGTAAGAAATTACTAAATATTTCTTGACAATAATGACAGAATTGCAAAACACAAGTTTCGAGAATCAGCAGTGTAAATATACACATTTATCATTGTTGTCAGTTTATTTTCTAGAGTAAATTTCAAAGTATTAGAGGCAAAATGGACTCCTGTAAGAGATTGCACCAGTTACTACGTCTTCTGTGCTAGATCTAAGAACTTCACCAAAACTAAAAATGCCAAATTACAGGTTATTTTGCCATGAGAATTGATATGACACTAAATATATCTTTTCTTTAATCAAGTGCTGTAGGAGTGAGGTTTTTTTTTTTTTTAAGCTTTATTTTATAATATAAATGAATACAACAAAACCTCCATAACGGACACTTCTATTTAGCATACACGTTTTTCGATCCCTAACACTTATTATTTATACATTTTTACCTCTAAATAGCGGACAAATTTTGCCCTCCCAAGATGTCTGTTATTCAGAGGTTTTACTGTACATATCAGCTACTTTTCCCAAGGTCACATTGTTTTATACTTTTATTAAATTACATTTAACTTGTGATTATGTTATTGTAAAGACATTTTTACTCTTCATACAGTAAAGTAAGAAAACATATATGTATACAGGCATATTTCCTGGTTCACACACACACACACACACACATAAAAAGAAATGCACATTTACAATTGAGAAGGTTTATGATACAAATCATATATTTTTAATTTAAAGTAATCTTAAATTGTATTCCTCTCTTTATTTCATGTAAATAAAAGAAAATCATCTTTCTAATTTAATGTTTTGTTTAAGATAAATAATTTTACTTTTTATTATAAATAAACTGGTTTTCTATTTATTAGGTTCTTTTCATCATATCTGCATGATATATTCAAAAGTAAAAAAAAATATTATTAAAAATCAATCTTTGCACTTTCATTTCTATCTTAATTTCAAATGACGTATTGCATTGCAATATTTTTAATTCTGTAATGACTGTTTTAAATCTTCCTAACTTCTGCAATTAATTTCTGATTGATAAGTGTCAAAAGCGGATATATAACTCAAATTAATGATTTTGTTATTTATCTAATTTTCTACTTAACAGTCACAATTGCCTTTTAGTTATGCAAATCTTACTTTTAATTATTATACAGTATTTACACCAAGTTCTTAATATAAGTGATCATAAATCCATCACCATATATTTTTAATGATGGAATATAATTTCATCTCTTATATTTCATGTTTTTTTACGTAATTCCTTGAGAATAAAATATTACAGATTTATGTTGATAATATATGTCAGAATTCAATCAATTGAATTGTTTATGACCATTTCGATTATTATTATTTCATAGCTAAATGACTGCTTTGTACAGGTTTACCATAATTTATTTCCTCTTTAAGCTTGGGATATTTTTGCCAAATTGCAACCCTGTTTTTGTTTGAATTTATATTGCTAATTCATAACGGTTATTTCAATTGGCCTTTTTTTATTTCACCATGGCTCAATAAAAATATTATGTTGGCGATATGAGCGAATGTTATTCAAGCACTTGGATTTTGATGTTGCTGCTGTAAGGTTGTAAAAAAATTTGATGAGGGCCATCCTTCTCTGTCCTTTGCTGAATTTTCTTCCCAATTACAATATTCCTGTTATAAACAATAAAAGTTTACCAGTTTATCCTACTTATCTTGGAGTTTTTTTACTTTGTTTCTCTATGTCGGGACGAGAACTCGAGGTTATTGGATAGAAAGGAACGCAATGTTACATATCAGCAAGATCTCAAAAATTATAAAAATTACGGCTGTACTCATCTTTAAACCTGCACAAAATAACATCACCACAACGTTAATAGTAAAAATTATTAAAAACTAGAGCTGTACTGAGTACTCGGCCTACTTGACCAAATTGCCGAGTAATCAATGAAATTTTGATCAAGTGCTTGCCCAATACCGAGTAGTTGTAAGAACTTCATTTTTTTAAGCATTATTCAATAGGGTGGGTCGAAAAAAATGAAATTTATATAATCGAAACGTAATAGTGCGGGAAAGTTGCCATTGGTAATAAGGAATAAATTCACAAAATATTACACCAAATGGTTAATATCTTTTACCGCCACAAGGGGGGCAAAGTTTAAAAAAATCGCAAAAAAAAGTTGTTTTTCAAAAAAAAAAAAAAAAAAAAAAATTAAAGTATCCAACCATACCAATATAATTTCTAATAGAATGCAACAGCTACATAGATGTTAGTACTGTTCCAGTAAAATTACATTATGGTGAAATCATTTCTATGACCGCCGCAGGGGCGGTCAAAATTTTGAAAAAAAAAAAAAAACGGCAAAAATTTAAATTTTTCATTTTTTCTAAATTTTTTAATTTTTATTATGTGTCTACAAATAAATAAATTTACATTATAGCTTGTAATAACTTATAAATGTCTAGTAATTTTGATCATGAGCATTGCCAACCAGGGTCGAGAGAGGCCCAATTTGTTCGGGAGATAGAGCGTTTACAGACACACACACAGACGGACAGCAAAAAATTTTTTCTAAAAATATGTTTTTTGGAATCTCCAATGTCTGAAATGTGTAAATCCGTCAAATTTTTTTTTTCGATTTTCAAAACGATTACAAGACTTACCCTATACTACGTATGATGGGTAAGTAAAATATATCATTTTTAAAATTAAGAAAAGACTATGACTTTGGACACAGAAACAGTTTGTAGAAGCACAAAATACAATAAATGAAATAAAAAAAATATTTTAATAATTTTTTAAATCACAAATTATGGTGGGAAGACACCAATTGTTTTACATTTTCAGGAAATAGGGCATTTATTTTATTATTATTGTAGATTTGGCCTGGCTCTGAACAAATGCATTCGTTGTAAGCAGTGCTTGAAGGTGCACATAAGAATTTTCTTGCATGCTTGCACATAATGGGAAAAGTTTTGCTATATTTTTTCCACCATACAAATAGAGTGTCGGTTTTACCCAATCAATAACTCTCCTGCTAAGAAAGTCTATCTCTTTTTCTACTATTTCTTCACATTCAATTTCTGGTCTAGTGTTAGTGCCATAATTATTCTCCTGTTCATTTGCAGTCTCATCAAAACATCACCAAAACATAGACGAACTTTTTTCTGGTGTCTTTTCTATTGATTATTTACACTGAAACCACTAGCAGTGTTTTCATGCTATATATTTCTTTTTTTTTAAAGGTGGATTTTGAATTTCAGATTGATCTCTAGGACTTTTTAATTCCATATTTATATTTTTTAATAAAAAATGACAATTTAAGTTGAGGATCAACAGCAGTTGCTATAAAATAATGAAAATGTTCTTGAATTTCATTTTCAATAGTATTCTGCTGATTCTCATTTGTATTGTTTTCATCATTGAATCTTTTTCCAATTCACTTTTTAAAGAATGGGTTTTAATTTCCTATTGGTTAATTGTACTTTTTATGTATCAATTTTTTTCCATATTTTTTTAAATAATGCTACTATTTTAAAATTTTCAAAAATTATCTTTAAAAGGTTCACAATTAAATTTTGAATTTAATTAGTTAATTAAAAAAGTTATTTTAAAAAATATGATCATATGCCCAAGATGTATGTGAGAACAGTAAGGTAGAGAGAAAAAGTAGTCCAATTAAATAAGACGTACTCTAATGCCTTTTCTAGTAATTTAAACATTTAATTACTTTCTGGTTTACAAGTGAAATGATGAATATTTACAAATGAATTACGTTAGAACATATAAAACCATGAAAATGGCTCTGATAGCTATCTTACTATTAAAAGTAGCCGATAGATAAAATGAGGGACAACGCCCTAAAATTTAATAAAAAGACATAGGAACGTCTTCCGCAGAGATCCTCTCTGCATCAAAGCTGAGGGCCATCCGCCACTTTTTTGAAGATTTTGTCCGGGCTTCGCTCAGACCATCTGAAGATGAGTCATTTTCCCAGGACCTCAAAAGCAATCTGGTCTCAAGTGGGCATCTGGCTTGGCCATGTGCATCTTCGGCCGCCACATTCGGCCCTCCTGACAGGTCTGTGTCCTCACAGATGATCACCTGTAAGCTACTATAAAAATAAACAAAAACAAGCAACAAAATAATAGCAATGTGAAAACACTATAGCAACTAGAAAAACACTAGCAAAAATTAATACAAGGTTAATCAAATTCTTTCATCTAGTCCTTGAATAATAGTCTATGAAAAAAAAGTCAATTGTTGTTGTTTTGCATGGAAACTAAAAAGTTTCTTGATACTGTAGAACAGTCAGTAACTTTCCTATATAGTTTGTACACAAAGTTTTCTAGATACAAGTCATTTACGAAAAATTGTTAATAAAAACACAAATAAAACACAGATAAAGAAAAAAAACACCACTGAATGCACACTTGTCATGTTAAGCCCATGGTTTCATGTGGTCTGCAGCAGTGGAGGTTATTCTTGGACCTTCTTGATAACCTACTTTCTCAACATCATATCTGTCATTATTTTTTACTTTAATTATCTTGTAAGGACCAAGGAATCTTGGACGCAACTTCGTTCCTACTCCAAATTGGGTTTTTTGAATCGCAACTAAGTCACTTACTTGATAGCATTTCGCTGATTTTCGTTTGCGATTGAAACTTTTGCGACTTTCTTCCTGGATTTTTAGTATGTTCTGCTTCGCGATATCTCTGTTGCTCTCTCTTTCTTCTACAAACGCATTCTCATACTCTTCATCAATAATCTGCTTTATTTTTAAATCTGTCTTATCTCTAATTTTTACTCCCGTTAATAGTTCAAAAGGCGTATAATTGGTGCTTCGTGAACACGTACTATTTATGATTTTCTGAATTATTGGGACAAATTTGTACCATTTTGTTGGGTCATCGATGGAAAGTTTGCTTAGAATAGATATGAGGGTCTTCTGTACCCGCTCAACCTGACCATTACCCCTTGGTATTCCCGTTGTTATTAAGACATGTTCGATCTTTTCGCTTTCCAAATACTCTTTGAATTCATTCGAGGTAAACGCGGGGCCACGATCACTGATTATTCGCTCCGGATTTCCAAATTTAATTTGTTGGTTTTTTAACTTTTCTATCACCTCTTTAGCAGAAGTTGTCTTAACTGGATAAAACCACACAAATTTAGTAAACGCATCTACCACGGAGAAAATAAAGTTATAATTTTTGTTGGTCGACGGCATTGGGCCTAGATGATCTACATGATAAGTTTGAAGAGGAAAGTTTTGTTTAGGAATAGGATTTAGCAGTCCTTCACCTTTCCCTCTCTTTCGATTATACAAAATACATTCAACGCAATTTCCTATAACGCTTTCTATCTGTTTTCGAATATTGGGGATGTAAAAATTTTGTTTAATTATTGCTTCGGTTTTGGCTACACCGTAATGACCTTTGTTATGTACTTCACGAATTATTTCTTTTTGCATACCCTCTGGTACCATAATTAACTCTTTCTCATTTTCATACTTATACACAACGTTTTGCCTAATCAAATAATCTTTACTTTCCTTTTTTCCAATTAATGTTTTAAGAGTTTGAATATAATCATCTTCGTTTTGCGCCTTGGCTATTTTCACCGTTACTTCATCCTGTGAACGCGTCATAATTAAAACCGTGTTACGACTTAGAGCATCAACGTGTTTCATTTGATTACCCGGTCGGTGAGTTATCTGGTAATCGAATTCTTGTAAAAACAATGCCCACCTTGCTACTTTTGGGGCAAGATCTTTTTTCTCTAATGTTTTCTGAAAAGCTGAACAGTCGGTTACTATTTTAAATTTATTACCTAACAGGTATGTTCAGAATTTCTTTAAAGCCTCAACGACTGCTAACGCTTCTAGTTCATAACTACTATATTTGGCTTGGGCAGGTGTTGTTTTCCTACTCATGAAATAAACGGGGTGTAAATTTCCATAATCATCTTTCTGTAACAATACTGCTCCAAAACCCGAACTGCTTGCATCAGTGTGCAATTCCGTTTCAGCACCTCTTCTAAATATGTGTAAAACCGGTTTACTAGCCAATCTAGTTTTCAAAGTTTGAAAAGCTTCTCTTTGATCTGGTCCGAAATTAAATTCATTTTCCGCTTTTAGAAGATCACTCAAAGGTTTAGCGATTTTGGCATAACTGGCAATGTATTTTCTAAAATATCCAGTCAGTCCTAAGAAACTTTGGATCTCTTTCTTATTTCACGGTTCAGGGAATTTCTTAACAGCTAAGGTTAATGTTTCTGAAGGGCGGATGGTTCCGTTCTCAACTATATATCCTAAAAATTCGATTTTTCTTTTCAAGAATTGGCACTTAGCAAAATTAAATTCGAGGCCATGCTCGGAAGCTACTTGAAACACACCTTTCAGTTTCAAAAGCGCATCTTCCTCAGACTGTGCAAGAACGATAATGTCGTCCATGTACACCAAAATAACTTTCTCCCTAATCAGATCTTTTAAACATGCATATATGTATCGTGGAAAATGCTGAGGAGCTGTACTCAACCCGAAAGGCATAAAATTATATTCATACTGAGAATAATTAGTAACGAACGAAGTGAATTTCTTACTGTCCTCATCAACCTCTACATGGAAAAATCCGTTTTTCAAATCTAGCGTACTAAACACTTTATTTTGCTCGATGTTATCCAAAATATCATCTATCACTGGAAGAGGATAATTATCCCTAATTATCTTTTTATTCAGCTTTCGATAATCGACGCATAACCTGAAGTTACCATTTTTCTTTTTAGCTATGACTATCGGGGCTGCATAACTAGAACAACTTTCTCGTATTATGCCTTGATTAAGCCATTCCTCTATTTGTTTATCAACAAATGCTTGTTCCGAAAAAGCTAACCGCCTGGGTCTTTGTTTAACTGGTATGTCATCACTTAAAATTAAGTTAACTTTTAAATCAACGCTTTTAGTTTTCTTTGGTACGTAATGCTCAATTAAATTAATTAGTTCTTCTTTTACAGCACCGTTGGTTATATGGGTCAGATCGATTTCACCTACATTAACAGAGTTTGCTATTTCTGCTAAATAAACAGATTGAATTTCAGGAGTATCTGTTAAAGGGTTTTCGGTCGTAGACACATCTGGGTAATCAGCTAACGGGTCTGGATCATTCGTGTTATTGTCCATTTGGCTAGACGAAATGTTGGACTGCGGGACAACAGTTACCAAGTTAACCGTGTACTTTTTCTCATTACTTCTTTTACCCGTAACTTTTAGGCCGAAATCCGATATTTCCAAATTTAGTTTACTTAAACAATTATTTCCGAGTATCATATCGTACTGTAAGTCATTTAAAAGGTAAACATCGCAATTAACAACAATGTTATCAATTAAAATATCGGTATTGAAAAAACCTGAAGGCCTCACTCCATTTCCACTAATCCCTGTTAATTTCACATCATCTTCATTTAATTCGGGACGCCCCAGCGCTCTATAGAAGCTATTATTGACCATTGTCACATCAGATCCCGAATCTACCACTGAATTTACTTTTTTTCCTTTAATTTCGATAGTTTTGAAAATCTTATCCGAAGGACGAGTATTGTTATCGGCAGTATTAACTGTTTTCACGTAGTTTAAAGAGCTCTGGTCAGTCTTATGTCCGATTTCTTTGTGTCCAAAGTTTGTTTGTTGTTCTTTTCTGCGGGGACATTGATTTGATTTATGTGTAGCGCATTCGTTGCAGTAAAAGCACTTAGCTTTAAAAGGGTTAGGGTTATTTCTAGGATAATTGAAATGGTTCTTTTCATATCTGTTATTTTGCGAAATGTTATTATAGCGGTGGAAACTTTTATTTTCAGTGTTTTGAGCAAAATGCCTTTTTCCTTCGTTATTCGAATTTTTACTGTCCGCGCTCTTCCTAATATTGTTGCGTGCTGCTTCATAATCATCAAGCTTGGTTATGAAATCGGCAACGTCAGTAATTTTGGCCAATTCATCCACAAAATGTTCCTTAATTTCAAGCGGCAATTTCTTTCGTATTTGGTCAATAACTAAAATACTTTTCAAATCCTCATAAGTCACAATTTTTAGTCCTAAAAGCCACTCTTCCAGGTAATTACTAAGCTCAAAAGAAAAATCCCTCCATGAAGCCGAATTCTCTTTTTTATGAGAAAAAAATTTCTGCCTGAACTGCTCGGGGCTGAGCTTAAATCTTTTAAGAAGTAATTTTTTGATATAATCGTAATCATTCGAAAATTCTCGCGTCCTACTATGTTAACAATTTCCAGCGGCAACAAACCTAGGAGATAAGTAACCCAGTCCTCCTTTTCAACCCCTAAACGCTTTATTTGGCGTTCAAACAGCATGAGATAAATACTAATCTCTTCCTGATTATTGTACTTAGTTATCAATTTTAATACGTCAGGGCTTTTAGCGATACTGGAAAATCATCTCGTTTACTTTTTGAAGCTGCTTCTAATTCTAATCTTTTTAGCTCATATTCACGATCTTCCGTTTCTTTTAAGAATAATTTCTTTTCTGCCTCTTCTCTTTCCGCAGTTATACCTAATAGTAAATTTTTTACTAATTCTTCCTCGTAGCCTGCAGACTTAACTATTAAATCGACTAATATTGGCTTCGTCGCATTTTCCGGTGCCTCTAATCCTAATTCGGACACAACAGTAATTAAATCAACTTTTTTCGCTCGTGCTAATTTGGCCATTTTAGTATACTTTAATTTTCAACTCTTTATTTGAATATAAATTCAAAATAATATTATAAGTTCATATAAAAATATATGTTTATATAAAAGGTACTTACTTCATAGTATAATCCTTTGGTATTAAAATACATAAATTTCAAATAATGAAAATTAATAAAATATGGTTAATAATATACCATACGCTTGAAGACAAACAAAATTATGCTTAGCACTCGCAACCCGATAGCTCGTAAAAAAAAACACAACAAGCTTTCTTTCTGAAAAACACTGTTTCACTCGCGGAAAAAAATATAGCTCATGAAATAAAAATAACTATGAGCCTTTCTTGCTACACATCATTGGAATCACACGCGTTAGATGAAGCTCATGAAAAAAAAAGCACTTATGAGCTGTCACCATTCTCTTGAAGGAGATCAGGGTGTCATCCTTTGCGATAAAAGGTGAGGGGAAAGTCGATTCGAGCCTCCGTAGATTTCTACTCCTCCGATAGAATTTCTCTGTAAAGCGAAGAAAAGAATAAACCACTGCTCACCGCTCCTGGATTTTCTTTCCGTCGTAGCAGAGTCCTTTTAAAGTCCTTTAATTCAAAAGTCCGGTAATTTAAATGTTCAGTAATTCAGATGTCCAGTAATTCAAATGTTCATTAATTCAAATCGCAGCCGGAGTTCACATCGCGGCTAGAGCCCCCAAAATACTTGTGAGAACAGTAAGGTAGAGAGAAAAAGTAGTCCAATTAAATAAGACGTACTCTAATGCCTTTTCTAGTAATTTAAACATTTAATTACTGTCTGGTTTACAAGTGAAATGATGAATATTTACAAATGAATTACGTTAGAACATATAAAACCATGAAAATGGCTCTGATAGCTATCTTACTATTAAAAGTAGCCGATAGATAAAATGAGGGACAACGCCCTAAAATTTAATAAAAAGACGTAGGAACGTCTTCAGCAGAGATCCTCTCTGCATCAAAGCTGAGGGCCATCCGCCACTTTTTTGAAGATTTTGTCCGGGCTTCGCTCAGACCATCTGAAGATGAGTCATTTTCCCAGGACCTCAAAAGCAATCTGGTCTCAAGTGGGCATCTGGCTTGGCCATGTGCATCTTCGGCCGCCACATGTATGTTTATATATATATAATATATATCCATGTTTATATATATATACACACACGCAGGTCTGTTAAATAAGCTCACTTCATGTGACATCAGTGGTTCTTTCTTACACACAACTATTAAAAACATTTTAAACATACACAGTTTCTTATTTATTACACATCACACACAAGTGTTGATCAGGTGTTTTATTTCTACTGTTTACAAAATTACAATGAGGATAAAAAGATTTATTGATCAGAACACTAATTATAAATTTTTTATTTAAAAAAAGAACATGTTCTATTAAAGCATTATATGCCATTTTTTGCTACTTATTAGCAGCGAATACCAATGTAAACCTATAAATTGAAAAAATTATTTTGATTCTGTACTGCCCATAAAGAAAAATCACCCATGTTTGAGACTTATCAGTATTTTAAACTCATTAAGTCTAATTTTTATCTTATTTGTAATTTTTCCCTTTTATTGTTTTTTTACTCGCACATTGACAGGATAGACAAATAGTTGATACCATATATTATACAGTCATTCCCTAAAAAAGAAAAAAAAATGAAAACTATTGAAAAAAAAAGGAATAATTGTTTAAATAAATTACAATATGGACTAGACTTCTTGATCAGAAATTCTTAAAAATTAATAAAATAACATATTTATGATACAGAAAGAAAAAAAATAATGAAATAAGTAAAAATATTTACGTACTCCATCTTTACCAAAGAGAACTTTTGTACATAAAGAAGTTGAATTCTTCAGTGAATTTGTTTCAAATGAAATTTGAACCTAAGGAAATAACAAAAACAAAAAAAATTAAATTACACTTTGAAAGATCTTACAAGTTTATAACAACACTTAGAGAGAAAAAAAATAGTTTTTCAATTCAGGAAATACAGATCTTATAAAAGATTATAGAAAATGCAGCAGTCAACATTCGAGATGGCAATACTGTAATTGTGGGTTGTATGAGCAATTACTGACAGCAGTATTTAATTTCATATGCGCTTGGATTCAGCAAACAATAAATGACTAGCCGAATCAGTAGCAAATATTTTGTGTGAAATAGTTTATCTTAAAAGCAAATTAACTGTTACCATTCAGTAAGGATTTTGCCAAACATTATTAAGAGTCAGCAATGTGAGATAGTACTCTAAAAATCTATGCTAATAAAAGAAGGTTTCGCTCTGTGTGTGTGTCTGCGATGGCTAGCGAAATCTAGCGCACCTAGGAGTCTGAAAATTTAGGTAAAGATAGTTCAAAGCCTTTCTTGATGCACCGGACTCTCAGAATTTTAATATTTTAATAATTAAACAAAATATTAATTAAAAACTGATCAATGACAAATATCTTTCTTTGCGAGCCGGCTTTCAGCACTCGCACATGCCCAGAACGACAACGAACGAGAATGAAGAACCATTTTAATGAAGAATGTGTTTATTATTTCACAATTCTGTTTTAACTTCTATCGACTAAACCATTTGGTTTATTTAAAAATGAAAAATATATTCTGAAAGATCACACTCTTTTGTCTCAAATGTCACAATCAATAAAAAAAAAAAAAAAAAAAAAAATTAACACTTTGAAATTTTTTTTTGAAAAAGGGTCGTTTTTCCAGGTAAATGTTTTCCCTCTTATGGCAACACTCCTCCAGAGTGTCCTAGTATTGCTTTTGATGTTACATTTAGAGAAGCAATCATAAATCATCGCCGTATTATCAGTCGGTTGAGCTTTGTGCGAATGAAGGCAGTAGATGACATTTTATTTACCTTTCTGTTTCATCAACTTTACTCATCTGTTGATGGTCATTGAGATTGAAATTATATATAAGCTGCTTTTCTCTGTATGGATATAAAGTATTCAAGCCTGAAATTCCATAATGTAATTAATGAAGTGCTGGAACTTTGTCACGCCATAAGCCTATTTTAAAGTGATGAAAATCTCAATCCTTTTTCGAGATGTTTTCCTTCAATTTGTACTTTGTGTATTTCGTTAAACAATATTACCGGAGTAATGATAAAGTGAATAGATTGAAGTTTTTGTTACTGTTTACTACCAAGCTCTGGGATACTATGAAAGCTGGTTTAATATAAAAGCTTAAATTGCTTTTTCATGCTGAATATATTTCTTATTGTGTTGTCATGAAGTTATCAAATAGTTTTAATGTTATCTCTGGTTAATTCAATTAAGATATTACTTTGCTTTTGTTATTTCATGGAAACCAAACAGTATGTTGTTTAGCTATTTTTGTTGATTCTATTTTGTTTTAATTATCTTGGTATTTAACTTGATTTTAACAAATATTAATTTCTTTTAAACATGTTTACTTTTCTTTACATTGCCACATATATGGTATATAACTATTTTTACTTTCAGCAGATTAATTTATATTGCAAAGCATATTGAACCGTTAATTTCAGTAAACTATATTTGACTTAAAGGTTTGGAACATCAGCAATATATGCTTTCCAACTGCAATTGATAACTCTAAAAATCAGATTTAACATTATACAGGGTGTTCCGTTAAAGGGGTCCAATATTAATAGGGGTAATAGAGGAGATCACATGGAGCATAAATCAGTATATAAAGCCTGGTCGGATCTCAATAGTTTTCAAGTTACAGCAAATAGAATGAAAATTCGGAAAATTGTAAAAGAACCCTCATTGCTAAACTATCGATATTGCTACATAAAAACGAAGCACATATTTAGAAAGAACAAAAAAAAACCTACAAAATGACATCAATTGTATTAAAATAGCAATATTTATTGACGAGTTACAAGCCCTGAAACAGTGAAAAAAGTACGAAATCCAATATACATCAAAATAGTTAATCGGTAATTCCAAAAAGACAACTCTAGCTACAACAAGGAAAATGTAGTAAAATTTGGTCCATTCCGAAAACTTTCGAAAAAGCTTACAATGAACCATATCGGTTTAATTGTGTGAGAGAAATTAATCAGTTTCTTAGTTACAACTCCGCTTTCTTTGACACTAGCAAAGGTTAAACTCCGCCCATCACGATTGGAAACACCGCCTTTTTAATTACTCTCAACTATACATTTTCGATCATGCTTCTTCTGAGATGCAACATTTTTAATTATTCAAGAGTTGGATGAACCAAAATAACTTTACAATAATAGTCTACATTTTAAAGTGGTCTTTTATTGATATAAAGCTTAAGTTAAATTCCTTAAAATTAAACTGGTGGTGAAAATTCGGAAATAATTAAAAATATTGCGATTTGTAACTATGCAAGAAGTTTCAGTACATGTTTTACATGGACAATTATTGTATGTATATGTGCATCATAATTTATGATAGGAAATAATAATAACAAATAGCATAATAATTTTATTAATTATAAATTTAAAAAAGACACTAAATTTTAAATTAATTCATACAAACTTTGTAATTTACAATTTGAGTACACCACAGTCTGTGACTTACAAAATACTGTGCCAAAAAGTGTTGAAAATAAAAGAAAAATGACAAATAAAGAATTACATTCCACGTACTTTATGACATATGTGAAGCATAGTCTTCTGGCCTGCGCTGCACAGTTCAATGTCGGAAGGCAGACGAACGGACATTATTATAATAGGTGTTCGAAGTTGCGCCCATTAACAGAATCGCACAGCCGACAGCGACGTCGTAAAGATTGGCGAACACGCCGAAAAACTCCGACGGAGTTGGGAATGTCTCCTGCAGCGACAACGATTCGCGCTAGTAAATCCTCCGGTGTATCCACAGGCGTTTCATACACCAGCGATTTAAGGTGTCCCCAAACAAAAAAGTCTAACGGATTGAGGTCTGGAGAGCGTGCAGGCCAAGCAACAGGTCCACTGCGTCCAATCCATTTCCCAGGATATGTTGAATTGAGGTGATTGCGAACACCTATGAAAAAATGTGCCGGTGCGCCATCGTGCATAAACCACATATTGTGGCGCAATGTTGCTGGCACATTTTGCAGTAACTGCGGTAAGATATCCCGTAGGAAAACCAAGTACGTACTGCCATTGAGTACACCTGGGAGTAAATATGGTCCTATGAGATAATCGACGAGGACACCTGCCCATATGTTCACACTGAACTTTTGTTATGCGTTCGACGGGAAAACAGTGTGCGGATTTGTATATGACCATGTGTGCATATTGTGCGTGTTTACCACGCCCTCTCTCGTAAATGTTGCTTCATCAGTAAATAAAATATTTTCCAGAAATTGTGGATTATTTTCTGTTACATTAAGCAACCAGCGTACGAATTCTGTCCGCTGAGCACAATCTGTTACTGATAACAGTTGTACCCGAGCACATGAAAGGGGTGCATGTTTTCTGCACGCAGAACACGCCACACACTTTGGTGAGAAACACCGTCTTCAGACGCAGCAGCTCGTGTACTCGTGGAGGGGTTACCTTTAAAAATATTCAGTACATCTTCTTCCATTGCAGGTGTTCGTACATGTCGAGGTTTCCCTGCATCAATGCTTGCTGTATTAAACGATCCAGTCTCCCGTAATCGTCTATCGATTTTTATGAAGAGTTTCGAACTTGGGCAACGTCTCCTTGGAAATTGCTCACGGTACATGCGCTGTGCTAGACATGCATTTCCATGAGCTTGCCCGTACATCAGATGCATGTCCGCATATTCTTCGTTAGAGTATTCCGGCATAATTATTATACATCAACTTACTACAATCCCACTTACAACAGCCTCCCTTTAACATAACGCCCACTGATGACTGCTGTTTTATTACACTTTTCTTCCTATACACATAGAAAATTTGCATAAAAAGTACTTCTTCTTCATCATCCTGAAAGTTCATGGAGGAAACGCAGCAGTCACGGAGTTTGCTTTAAGACAAGGCGAGAGCTGCACAATATGTCATTCACTTGACCAGACTGAATAATGAAAGGGTATTGATAGAGGTTGATCAGAAATGTATAATTGAAAGATATTAAAACGGGGTGTTTACAACCGTCATGGGTGGAGTTTCGCTCTTTCCGAGCGTGCAACAGTACAGAGTTGTAACTAGGGAACTGCTTGATTTCTCCCATACAATTAAACTGATATGGTTTATTGTCAGCTTCTTCGAAAGCTTTCGGAATGGACCAAATTTTATAACATTTTCCTTGATGTAGGTGGAGTTGCATTTTTGGAATTAACGATTAACTATTTTGCTAAATATTTGATTTTGTATTTTTTCATTGTTTCAGAGCTTGTAACTCGCCATTAATTCTCAATATTCTAAAACAACTTATGTCATTTCGTAGGATTTTTTCTGCTCTTTCTAAATATGTGCTTCGTTTTTATGTAGCATTATCGATAGTTTAGCAATGAGGGTTTTTTTACAAATTTCCGATTTTTCATTCTATTTGCTGTAACTTGAAAATTATTGAGATCCGGCCAGGCATTATATACTGATTTATGCTCCGTGTGATCTCCTCTATTACCCCTATTAATATTGGACCCCTTTAACGGAACACCCTGTATAAATATTATTCAATCACAACCCATAATAGGGTGTTTTTGCACGGTCACACTCGGCATTGGGTAAAGCTTTCTCTATTTAATATGCATATATTTTCACATAATTTTATAGAGACGTGGAAACAGTTATATTTATAAACGACTAAAATTTCAGAGAGTTTGGACGATGAAAACTATTATTTTTTTATGTTAACAAATCCGACGCAGAAAAAAAACAAAAAGAAAACGAGAAGCAAACATATTTATTTTACAACCAGATAACAATATTTCTGATGTAATTTTTACACGGACTGTAAATATTTATAACCATTAAAAATTTCAAACGGTTTGGACAACGAAAGCTATTTTTTAAAAACTATGAAACGACCATGGGAAAACTATGTGAAAAAAAGAAGAAAATGTTTTCTTAGAAGCACTGTTATCACTAATTATCAGTATTTTTTCATGATTTTGTCATTAAAAATATAAAGTCATACAAAATTGGGTTAAAGATATAATATAATACAAATTTTGGGTTTATTTAAAGTTTTATCACAGGCCCGGGCAATGCCAGGCGGGTCATCTAGTAAATAAATAAATAATAGTAATCAACTGGTGCATCAATGGCAGAAGACTAGATTCATTCAGGATATAAAGTTAATTGTCAAAATACTAGAAAACAGTTATTACATCATGCCAAGTATGCCAGCAATGCCTTGAACTAATGCAAAGTATCTCTAAGACACTGAACTAAAGACATGAGGTTCTTTTTGATAATCCAAGACTGTCTTGGAATACTGAACACACATGATTATATTCATTATGGCATATAATAAATGAATTACTCTGTTTATAAAATGATTAATATTAAACGTTTCACTTTACTTTGGTTACAGAAAATAAAGTATTATAAATTAACTATTTTAAGACATGTGATAAATGTTGAATATTAGTAATTTACATTTTAATTTTGAATAATGTGCCAATGGCACATTGTTGTAAAGAAAGGGTCCTTATATACATGACATACTTGGCATGAAGTGACATCGAATACCTAATAACTGTTTTCCAGCATTTTGACAATTGACTTTATATCCTGAATGAATCTAGTCTCATGCCATTGAGGGCTACATCCAGTATAGTATAGAATTCAGATATTTTTCTCCAGGAGGGAAATTTTATAGACCATTATTTAGCATAAATTCAAAAATTTTCCAGAGGGGATATTTTGGTGCTCTGGCAGGGGGATATCCCCCTTGAACCACCCCCTGAAATGATCACTGGCCACATCTATAAATTCGTAAAGTTCTTCAACCCATAATTCAATGAAACAGCACAGGCAAAAAACATATGCATGCTCAGATTTCAAGACCAGGATCAGGTGGCATTTAGAAATACAGAATTCTCATTTTCTTCTTGATTCATAAAAACAAATAGACATTTTATTTTTTATATTTGCACATAGTATTTAATTTTAATACTAGAAATTCTATCCAATTACTTGATTTAGTAATAGCAATAATAGTAGTAGTAGTATAGTACAGACTTTAACTAGAGAAGTACACTCAGTACAATTTGCTACCAGCAATAAGGGTTTGAAAAATTACTAGTTTTTTCCTATGAACACCATAAGATTTCTGAACTGGATAGTAGATAGCGCTTCATAAGAGAGTGGTTAAAGACAAGCAGGTATTTTTTCAATCAAAAAAATAACCAGAGTTTGTGCATACGCATTGCAATATGGGAACAAAAAAAAAATTAATTCCTTTATTTTCAGGTTAATGCATGTCAAACACATTTTAATATTATGTTATAAATTAGTAAAGAAAACTTGTTTCTTTTATTTTTACTTTCTTCTATCTATAATAGAAGAAAGTATTGTAATCGAAATTTTTTTCGACTTCCGGTTTTCAACGGATTTACACGTTTAAGGGGGTCAGACTTTCCGAAAAACATGTTTTTACAAAATGTCTGTCTGTGTGTCTTCATTGTATTATCGAAAAGTGTATGAAGTTATGCTTCAAATTGAACCTAATTTTTTTTTTATGTTTTTGGCTATGGCAAGCAGGTTCTATTAGAATTTGGGGATATTTCGACGAAAGGGGGCAATGTGATCGATATTTTTGTTCCATTTTCACTATTGTACCATCTAAAAGTGTATGAAGTTATACTTCAAATTGAACCACATTTTTTTCTATGTTTTTGGCTATGGCAAGCAGGTTCTATCAGAATTTGGGGATATTTCGACGACAGGGGGCGCTGTGATTGATATTTTTGTTCCATTTTCACTATTGTACCATCTAAAAGTGTATGAAGTTATACTTCAAATTGAACCACATTTTTTTTCTATGTTTTTGGCTATGGCAAGCAGGTTCTATCAGAATTTGGGGATATTTCAACGAAAGGGCGCGCTGTGATAGCCATTTAAAAATTTCAAATTAAAAAAATGTACAAAAAAAATTAGAAATCCTAAAAGTTTTTTTCGTTAAGTGTTCGGCCTTGATCTGGAGAATCCGGAACAATGTTTGTTTTGCCTCTATCTTAAAAAATGGCTGAGATATAGCGGTTTGAAATTTTAGGGTAGCTGACATTTTCAAACAAGACAGCAGATTTCATACATAAACGGATTTAATTTATGAGTTTTAGTTAACGTGGTTTCGGCAAATTTTCTTTCATTGTTGTAACCACTAATCCTATTATATGCTTATCACTATATATTTATATTCGCCAACGTCAAATTCTCACCAAACTTGGTGGCATTTGGCGAAATATCGCCAAGTTTGGCGACAAAAATAGGTTGACATAAATGAAGCCAACTTGGCTGTAGAGGACAAATTTGGCGATATTCTCATTCAAATTCAATGTTGACGAGAACTGGGATTTAATCTTCTTTAATTAGGTTCCACACATTTTACCTTCGTGTTTTCCAGTAAAATTAGCTAAAATCGTAAAATCAAGAAATAGGGAGGCTATCTGTTCTTGTTGGTTCAGGCCAGAAGGACTTTTCGTAGTTTAGTATACATCAGTCGATCGCATTCCGGTAACCCGACGATTCGTAAGAAGCTGACGTACAACAGAATGACGAAAAATATTGATTTTATTGGTGATGTGATAGCGAATTTTGAAGTATTAACATGACTGAGATAGAAGAAAGTTTTGGGATTGGCACATCCGACTAGTTTCCTCTAGTGGGAGGAACATGTTACTTCTTGCTGTTTTATTCTACATTTTTTCCCTGCTTTGGAAGAAACTTGCCAATCTTGCTTAAGGCTGAAATCTAGCTAAATTAACAGTTATGAATGATGAATGAGATACTAAAAGAAATGCAGTATGAGTTTAAGGAGTTTGAATAAAAGAAAATCTTTAATTCTTAAACAATCAAAATTTATATTTATGAATTACCAATGTTCCAATTTTTCCACTGCTTGAAATTATGATGAAATACTTGTCTAGAAACTCAGAAATTATGACATCATGAAGCTTTCCACATACTAATCCTGAACTCTACATAAAAGAAATAAATAAATGTATAATAAAATAAATAATAAATAAGGTAGGAGAAAAAAAAATCATATTAAATAGTAACATAAGTAATGGAATAGAACTAACATAAATACTGGTCAATAATTCTATATTTTACTATGCTAGGGGTGGTCATTTTGCTGGCAAAATGGTATTTTTGCCAGGACAGTGGCAAAAACTGGAAAAAACCGGCAAAAACTCAAAATGTCTGTATTAAAAAATAATGCACCAAACAAATATTTTTTTACATAATATAACTGAGAACTGAGACGTAAATCAGAATATAAATTTTTATTTCATTGATATTAATTGGATTGATTAAAACAATTTAAAATAATTTTAATATTTAATCTTTTGCCTTCACATAACTCATTGCAGGGAAGAGAGTAGGAAAGAGAAGGTCTCAGAGTGCTCAAACTAGGGATGTACCAAATATTCAATATTCGGCCATATTACCAAATATCAAAAACTATTCGGCTAAAGCAAATACTTGAAAAAACTTTTTTTTGAAAATATTAAAAAAACCCACAATTTCTACTTTTAACTGTCAATTAATAAAGATATTCAAAATAATTAGAAATAGAATCACATTTCAATGAAAGAGAATGCTTTTACATTATTTATTTTCTGTTTGAAAAGTGTCACTTAAGAAAATTAACCAAATTAATGATGATCTTCATAGACTGAGTTCCCAGCAAAACATGTCTGGCAATTTCCCTGACTTAATCTAAAAAAATTCCAGGACCAAATGGGCATACACAAAATATGCTTTGATATAGTAATTAAATCGCTAAAAAAATATTAATTATTTGTACTAATTTAAAAATAATATATTTCAAAAGCTTTAGATAGATTTTTATAAAATTAACTTAATAACAAGCAGCATAACAAAAATAAATTCAGAAATTTGTACCAAAACAACAGGGTTCATACTTTTTTCCCAGGAGAAAATTCAAGCACCTAACTACCCAAACTTCAAGCACCTTTAAAAAAAATTGGAAAATGAAATTCTATAAAATATTATATTGTTTGAAGATTGTCAAATTACCAAATGCAAAAAAAAAACTTCACCTTTGCCAGTTTTCAAATGAATGCCATACAGTAGCAAAGTCTTGAATGTGAAATGTTATGAGAAAGTCTAAAAATATAGAGAACTTTTGTCCATACTGTGGTTTTTCTCCATTGGTATTTGGAGGAGTTTTTTGGTATTGCAACCGACAAGAGTCAACTTAATCTTAGAGAGGGAAGGTTGAAGGGAACAAAGCCAAGCACAAATGCTCAGTAGTCTGACCTCCCAAAGCAGAAATGATTTCATGAAAACAAATATATTCCTGGACTACTTAATATTTGTTTTTCTCTTCCCTCTTAGCATCTCTATTTTAATTTTAACATTTGAAAATGAAAAATGAAGCACCTGTCAAAGAAAATGAAGCACCTTCACAAAAATTTAAACAAATTCAAACCAATTGCTTCAGAAACTTCAAATATTGGAGAAGTTTGGTTGCATGTGTTATCAGAATTTTCTGCAAAAAACTTTATACTAATTGGTTTTTGTTGAGATTTCACTCTTAAACATCTTTGATGAGTGGTTGATCTTAAGTAATGGGAATTCAAAGCTTCTATCTCCATATTACTGAGTTCAACTGTTTTAGGACAAATTTTAACCTTCCAAATCTTTTTCATTCTTTTCACCATACTTTTTAGAAAATATTTGTAAATTCCCTGACTTTTTCTATATATTTTTAAATATCCCTGATTACTGTGAAATTCCCTGTCGCTGGGAACCCTTTAGGAATTAATGATGTACAAATAAATGCTAGTTCCTGAATATTGTCTAGTAAATAATATGTTTCTTGCTTTTTCGCAAACATTATGTTTCTATTCAAAACAGAAAAAAACTTTCACAGGTGATAATAGACATCAAGACAGACAATTTTTGTCCAGGAAACCAGGATCACAACACACTTATTCAATATACAGAGTGGGCCAAAAGTCCCGGTCCCCCCCGCAGCATAAGAGTTTTTTAATTTTTCAATTTGTTTTTAATTTTTTAAAATTTGTAGGTAAAAATGCTGACTACTGAAGAGCGTGTACAGTTTGCTGTATAGGGTTACCTTAATTCGAAAGTTTACAGTCAGAAAATCAGGGATAAAAACCATTTGCGTGAGCGAATTGCTACTGAGTGCCATGCCATAATGCCAATCTTAGAGGCCAACATTCTGAGGAACATGAATGATCACCTGCAGTTGTGTTTTGACTACGGAGGCAATCATATTGAGAACATATTGTAACAATACACGTTTCCTATGATGCAGGACTTTTGGCCCACCCTGTATACTAATAAAAGAAAGTTGTTTGTCTGTGTGCGATGGCTAGCGATATAGGACATTTTTTAAGGTTATTTTATAAATATAGGACAACTCTGACCCCTGTATAATGAAATCAATGACAAAAATACTGTCGACCACTTTTCATATCAAAAAAGTATCTCCAAACCACAGAATTTAACGCCAAAAATGCAGTCCCGTTCACTTAACGTCAGAAGCATTACACGTGTTTGTTATGTCATTAAGTGACTTTTAATTCAACATTTACCTATATTTTTCATTATGTTTTACTGATTTATTAGTTATTTCGTTAATTAAAATATCAAAATATCAATTACGTCCTTAAATGGCAGTGCCATGATATTAAAAGAGAAAAAGCATTGGAAAAATATTGTGATGCATAGTTACTGCAATAGATCATTTTCAACTGATGTCACAAACATTTTTATTCACCAGCCGAGAGGGATAATTAAGAAAAATAACGTAAATAAATAAATATCCAAGATTATTTTTTTTTCTGTTTTTATTAATATATTGTAATTGTTTTTTGTTCAAACTTACTGATAGTTGACATTTTAGTGAGTGTGGCTTTTCCGAATTTCTTGTATTTTATTTATTTTGATGTTCCAATGGCAACATTTTCCATTTCTTTATTTGGCATTACAATGTGGCGATATTTTTTTGTTATGAAAAGTGGTCGACGGGATAATGGAGAAGTACCGTATAGAGATATAGCAGACGCACAGGGGTCTGATTTTTGCCTGGCGTGACAACCCGGTACACCAGATCGGGTGTATTAATTGAAGCTCCCCGGTATTAATAGCTGAGCCAGTTAAAATTCTTGGCATTGTGTGTGTTTTATAATAAAATAATTTGTATGTGTTTACAATAAAAATTGTGTGTGCTTTATAATAAAATAAATGTGTGTGTTTTATATTAAAATAAACTGTTTCATAATAAAATAAACTTGTTATTTTCACACATTACGCCTAACAGGTATTCGAAAACGGGATTTTCTCGCCGAAGAGGCACGGGGGAAAAAAAAAATCGCGTCTGCGTCATCTCTTCCCTGATTTTATATCAACAAAAATATTTAGAACAAGAGTGTTAATTTTACATGTATATTAAGCATCATATAATTTAAATGAAAACTTCATTATTTATCAAGAAATAAACTTAAAGAATACCGTTTTAGATTTTACAGAAGCAAATAAACCATCTCCTAATTCATCCATAATTCAACACAGTCGTAATGAAATCTAAATTAATACAGATTTCAATGATTTTATCAAAGTTTCTTATAAACAGAGAATACTCAAAATAAAAGAGAAATCGAGCGTTAAATCAACATTTGTTTACATTAAGCATGGAAGTAAAGAGAGAAGGACTATCATCGTTCTATTAATCAAATTAGACTTTCAAAAACAGAAGATGACATGGATAATTTAAATTGGTGACGCTGGTGTTCCTAACCACATAAAGTTATAAATCGGCGGCCCCTAAATGTATCAATCAGCATTCAGCATCACCTGTAGTACAGATGGCGCTACATTATCTAACCGCTGCAAATTACAAATTACTCTTTTTAAGAACCTTTTTTACAGCCTTTTGATAACTGTCCTTTTTTTGACGTCTATGACGTCAGGTTTGGGTAAAGCTCGAGTTGAGTAGTCGCATTACTTGTCACAGAAATAAGTATTACAAAAAGTATTTATCCCATTTCTCACAAATTATCCATTTTTTTAAGCTGGTGATAATTATGTGTTTATTCTTTTTCTTTTTATGTTGATATATCTAAAATTAATAGTTATATTTTAGCCATCAGGAGAATCTTCTGTTTCGATATTATTATTTTTTTAAAAGTAGCATTTCGTCTGCTAAACGCATACAGGAACAGATTACTTTCTGTTCTTCGTATTTTTTTAATTTTTCTGTATTATATTGTATAAAGTTAGATTTATCTTACAACGAAGATTTTTTTTTGTATATTATCAAATTTCGCTTCTTTTTTTTGAGAGAATTAATCCTCGAAGAAAAACATGAATTGCCAATATTTGTAAATTATCTCTTAAGGAAAACTTTAAAATATGCTGACGTCAAAATTGTTTTTGAAATGACAGGGAAGTATGAAGAATTATACTAGAATCTGTTGAAGTAAAAGAAAAGGTTTGTATCGTACTTTAATTTGACGTCAAATAATATTTATTTTTAAATACATTTTTATTTTCTTATAATCTACGTATGGCCATTTTTTCTTCGCAATCTGTCTTCTACGAAACATTTAATTATTGTTTCGCAATCCTTTTCTCTCCTATTTCCATAGTTACTCTACTAACAAAATGCTTATGAAATGTATAAATTTTTTAATTAGACTGTTATGGTTTAAATAGTAATAATTTGATTGGCGAAGAGAATAATTATGACATACCAAAATAGGATATGAATTACTTTTGTATTTACGTAGGGTAAACGTTCTAGTAGGGGATATCCATAAGAAATTTCTTTTTAAATTATTTTTTATTTAACAGTTGCAATTATTATACTATTCCAGTTTTTTTTTTTATCATTATATTATAGAGTTTAATCTAGGAAAAAAGGATTTGTAGCTTTTTGGCTAATTGCAGCCAATAACTGTTAGCCAAATAAAAATAGCTTTAGCCAAGACAAAACTTTTATTTATACAAAATTTCTATATAAATGAGTGAGTATTATTGTTAATTATGCAATATACAAATAGTACATCACTCTGTAACATTGACCCTTTGAGATTTGGCCACACATCACACATCAAATGCTTTCTTAAATAGAAATTCTTTTTAAACTTCCCCTTCCAAATTAATCACCATTAAGTTACTTAAATTTTTGATTGTCATTCTGTTTCTCAAGTCAGTTTTTGTTATATTCACGACACTCAATCCCCTTTCACAATCTGCTGTAGACAACGCTACAAATTCATACAAAGAAGTCACATTGGGAAACATGTCAGTAATGCCATTTTTATGGGAAAAAGAATATAATCAGCTGGTTTAATTTCTTTACCCCTTGTAGCCAGAATCTGCCTGAACAACTTCCATTCATGAACCGTTTTGGTTTCATTTCCTAAGTTGGGATCATCAACAAAATATAAACAAACTTTTAATTTCCTCAATGCTTGTTTAAAGCAAATGACGTCACATTCTTTGTAAGATGCTTTGCACAGAGAAGATGAGACAAATTTTGAAGTGAGTTGCCGGGACAGAGGCAGTTTGAGATTTTTTTCACGCAGCAGCAGCAGGTTTACGAAAGGAATGCAGGAACAACAAAGGAAGTATGCAGGAACAACAAAATGGAAATGATATATTTTTTGGCTGTTGCTATTTGGCTAATCCACTAAATGCTTTGGGGGCAAAAGGTGCTTTCAGTTAGCTTTTTGGCTATTTGGCTAGCTCTAGATTAAACCCTATATTAATGCTATCTATAGTATTTAACCAGTCATGTTTCCCATTATGAATCAAAATTTAATTGTAATAACAGAAATAAATCAAAACACCTAAAATTCTAGTAATGGATACCCACACAAAGTAACTAGTAAATCTGCAGGGTCTCAATGTCAGCACTACAAGCATTTTTCACTAATCTTGCTTTGCATAATCAAGCAGGACGGTCGTTCTTCCAAGCCAAACTGTAAAACAAAAAGACCGCCAAACAAACAAATGCCAAGAACCAGATTACAGACCACTACTGCTTACTTACAAGAAACAACTTCTCCATGTTAAATCAACCAAACATGCCAGATTAAAATATCAGATATCAAATGAAGGAAGCATCATAGAAAATAAAAACGAAAATTAGAAGAATCTAATGAAGAAATTCTTCAATTTGAGACCAAACTCATCATCATAAGTGATTTATAAACAGAGATATAGAATTTTTTAAAAGACGTTGAGTTACTTAAAATGATCACTTTTTTTCTACGTCAAACTTTTTTTGGTACTTCTTCATTATCCCGTCGACCACTTTCCATAAAAAAAATTATCGCCAAACAGTATCTCCAAATAAACAAATGGAAGAATGTTGCCATTGGAATATCAAAATAAATAAATAAAATAAAAAAAAAAAATCTGAAAAGTCCCACTCACCAAAGTGTCAACTATCAGTAAGTTTAAACACAAAAAAATTACAATATATTAATGAAAATAGAAAAAGAAATCTTGGATATTTATTTATTTACATTATTTTTCTTTATTATTTTTCTCGGCTGGTGAATAAATGTTTGTGACGTCAGTTGAAATTGATCTATTGCACTTAACTGTGCAATGCAACATTTTTTCAATGTAGTTTCTCTTTTAATATCATGCACAGCTGTTTAAGGATGCAATTGTTATTTTAATTAATGAAATAACTAATAAATCTCTAAAACATAATGAAAAATACAGATAAATGTTGAATTAAAAACCGCTTCATGACATAACAAACATGTTTAATGCTTTTGACATCAAGTGAATGGGACTGCATTTTTGACGTTAAATTCTATAGTTTGCAATAGTTTTTTTTTTAATGAAAAATGGTCGACGGGATAATAGAGAAGTATCCTTTTTTTTTTTTCCAAACAAACTACAGACTTAAATATTAGACAGAAAAAAGTATTGTGCAGGTAATTACTTAATCTACGTGCTTTTATAAAATTCAGTGTAAAAAAAATTTAAACTTCTATCCTTAATTAGCAAAAAACTTAATTAACAATAAATTTAACAAATTATGCCAAAACAAATATAAAACCCTCCAATGACCGTGCACAAATTAGATACGGGATGACCACATCAAGATTAATCTGCCAGACAGCCATTTTTTCTCAAGATTATTTTTCTGAATAAAACTGCATAAAAGTTACATTTTTAGAAAGATCTTTTTTAAAAAAAGGTACTTATGTATTATCCAGGCAAGGTTTGAACTAACTGCACCAACGTTAAAGTACTTATAGTAACCCTTATTTTTTCCTTTCTACATAAGGCAAGTGCAATTAGCGGCTTTTTCGAAGAGTGATGCACAATAGAGCGAATTAGTCCTTTTAGAAGTCCCAATATAGAAGGTGGGGATAGAGGAAAAGATGAGATCGGGAGGGGAGAATTAACATCTAGCCTCGCTCCTGATCTCGGCATGTGTTTCTGCTCATTTATTTATCTCCGAGTTTTGAATGCTAGTAGGTTGGTTATTTTTTGTGATAGTTGATATTCTCATGTATGGCTTGTTTTCTTTCTAACTATTGTTTGCCTGATAACGACTGCAACCGGATCATGGCTAATGTTTCTTCAGATCTCTGAATTACTCAAATGATCGCAGCATTAATGAATTTCGTATATTTTTTGGAATTCCAATACAACGAGGTTGCTGTATCCAGTGATGTTATTTTTTTGGTTTCATGTTCACGAAGCAATCATACATGAGGTACAGTGATAGCGGCATTAACAAATTTCATGTATTTTTTGGGATTCCAATACAACAAGGTTGCTGTATCCAGTGATGTTATTTTTTTGGTTTCATGTTCACAAAGCGATCATACATGCGGTACAGTGATAGCAGCATTAACGAATTTCATGTATTTTTGGGGATTCCAATATGACAAGGTTGCTGTATCCAGTGACCCGAAGATGAAAGCTTGTTAAAAGGCCCTAGTACTTAGTGCTTTAGATCTTGAATTAGTCAAAATTAAGCACAGGGTAAGAATTAATCATTAGAATAAAATTTTAAAGAAATGTGCCAAAAATAGGGGAAAATGTTTAAAAATGGACCCTAGGGCACCAATAAAAATATGAGATTGGTGGCCCAGAGAGGATCGGTCTGTGGGGTTGGTATTAATAAATTGTAATTAATTGTGACTTTATTGGAAGAAGGAAATGGATTGCGTTGAGAACCACAATAATCCCGTATAATGTGCTTTAAGGTCATAAATTAGAGAAGAAAAAATGATATATCAAATTAGATCTTACTTTTTATGAGATGAAATCAAAGACTTGAAATAAAAACACATAAGATTGGAGAAACATCTATTTATAGACTTGAAAATTTTCTATTTGGTTCACTGTTCTTACAAATTAAATTATTCAACTGAAAATCATTTTATTTGTAGATCTCAAAAGGCAAGATTTTAGATGTCTGGTGATCGTTTGAAGAATTAATAACAATTAAAATCTCATTCTTGAAATTTATTAATTAAATCCAGGCAATCTTAAATTTTAAAAATAAGACATCACTTCAATAAAAGATGGAGTTCTTTAAAAGAAACATTTTTGAAAATCGTTGCCAGCATTACGGAGCAGGTGGTACTGCAGATCTGGACTTTGCGTCATAACAACTTAAAAGATTATCAATACACCTTCATTAGCTCACAGCTTTTACTGGAATTCTTATTAAATTTACGTTGCACAGGTGTAAAATATGAGAGTAATCTCACAGGGTCCAAGAATCAACTTTAAAGTTATGCATTGAAAGGGTGACACAATTAGGGGAGAGTGTGAAAAAGGCATGGCACACAAAAACTTCAAGGTGCCAGGCGGGACCAGGGTCTTAACTGGAATGTAGAAATGGAGGATAATTAAATGGAGAAAGGGCCCCAAAACTGTAGAAGATCGTATTAAAAGGAGGCAAGTTATTTAACAGTTATAGGAGTTCAGGGAGACCTGGGTTTTGGGTATGAGGACTTGAGTACTTGGGCTATGCATGAAATTTATACTTTAAATGGCTGCCAGATGTCTCCCCTTCCCAAATACAAACTTATATTTAATTACTTTTCTTAATTTTCACTCATTTGTAAAAAATAACAATTTTCTTTCGTTTTCAGAAAGTAGAGGGATTAGCAGGAAACAGATCTTTTTTTAGTTCAGTTTTTAATGAATGCCAGCCCCTTTCTGGTTCTTTCTCTAAATTTTTGAATTGTTGCCATCAGTATTTTGTAAAAATTAAAAAAATTGACAACCAATTTTTTTAAAAATTGATTTCTTAATTTTTACTAATAAGTGAAAATTACCAAATTCATTCCTTTCTACAAAGCAAGTGTTCTTTTCATTAGCCTTTTTTGATAAAAAAGATTGCATTTTCGATGCAATTTTCAATGAGTTTTTAATTAATTTCTTGGCTAATTATCCAAAAATATAAAAATCTGAGTCTTAGGTGCATCAGGACCTGCCTTGGATTATCCTTACCCAAATTTTCAGATCTCTAGATGTGGTAGATTTTGCTAGCCATCGTCGACAGGTAGACACACAAGAGTGAAACTTTTTTTTATTAATGTATATATTAGATACTTCACCGCATATGCTGCTCCATAAATAGAAGGATGCACTTTTCCAAAATGTAAGGAAAAAACAGACAAATAGCTATTAACTTATATTCTTCATTACAAAAACTGAAGGCTTATCCACAAAATAATTAAAAATGTAATATACATTGCATGTGACAAGCATTGCTGCAGTTGATAACAGCAATTTTGACATCATATTGATCCATTATTGGTGTTAAATCATACGGTTTGGCGAAAGAGTTTGCTTATCAGAAATGGTCAACAGGAAAGTACACAATTGTCACACAGGTTGATTTTAATTAACATCATATCTGATTCATAGAACTTTTAATTAAATAAATGTTTGTATGAATTTGTGAATTTTTCTCTGTTGAAATTATATATATTTTTTCTTTTCCAGATGCCTTCAGGATTTTTTATATGAAAGCTAACTATATTTTTTCATTCTAAATTTGAGAGTTGATGAATGTAATAAAAAAATCATCATCATGGATGTCCATCTGCAGACAGTTGAAGATTCAAAGGATATCACTGATAATGATGATTTGCTGCAAGAACAAAATTCACTCAGTGTACCAGATACAGAAATTATAAAAGTTGTTAATTCAGAAATTTCTAAAGGTGATTCAAGAGAGCTAGAAAAACCTTTTGATAATACTGAGGAAGAGCATCATCAATTGAATAAAAATCTAAATGTTAGGGAGATACATGAAACATCACCTTTCAAACAGGCTGTTAAAGGATTTGTACTCAGTAAACTTAGTAAAAAAGTTGGCACATCTCATATTCTTTCTGGTTTAACTGAAAAGATCGTAAAGAAATTAGAAGATAAAGATAATTTGCAGTCAATATCTGTACATAGTTCTGAAAGTGATTTAAGTTTATCAAATTTGAAAATTAAGGAGGCATCTACTGAAGATATCAGTAGTTCAATATCATGCGAGTTGAAATCAGTTGTGGCAAATGATTTAGCTTTGTCTGAATCTCTGAGTATTGAAGATGCTATGGAATGTGTTGAAGAACTTAAATCTTCTGATGACAGTATTGAAACTGGTCTAAATATACCTCAAAGAAATGATGCAACTGAAATGGTTCGTTCAAATAGCATTAGTCTTCCCTCTAGCCCATCACATCGATTTACTAAAAGAGCTTCCAGTATAAGTTATTCATTAGATACTAATGAAGAATCTCCTAAGAAGTTTTCACATTCTCCTAATTTAATGTTTTTGTGTGAAGAAAATAAAGATAATGAGTCTGATAATAAATCAAAGAAATCTAGACCTATGGATGAAATTGAATTGAAAGATATTGGTACAAAAAAGCTTAATTCCAGTATTGATTTACATGAAAATTCAGAAGTATCTTATCCAAATAATATGTATGTTGGTGAGAAAGAAGACATACCCAATTTTAAAGCATTTGTAAGGACATGGTCATCTTCTATTCTATACATGCTAAAGAATGCATATCATACTTTAAGCTTGACCCATTTTTTCTTATTGGCATCAATTGTTATCCATAATACAAGAATAATTCCTTTCATCCTGACTATTATGTTTGATACAATTGTTATAGCTTACATTTGTTACTCATATATATGTGCTTTAGTACAGAAACCAATACCTAGTAAGACTTCAAATTTCCCTTTTATTGATCCTCATTTAGGAAATGCTTCAATTCGTGTCCAAAAGACTAATAGGCTTCTGAAGGTAATACATCTATATTTAAGATTAATGAATTAGTTAATAATAGCTCCATAATTCCTACTGTAAAATCCAGTTTATATCTTGATTTTGTTTGACTTTTGGTAGTAATTGCTGAAATTGGGTTTTATGCATTTTTTCATAATTGGGTGTTATGTGTTTTCTAAATTGTTTACTTAGTAAACTGTGAAGTTTTGTTACAGTATTCTGAATGTGTTGGAAAGTGTTTCATAATGTATGCTTGACACATGATTTTTCATTCACAGTGGCTTGCGAACATATAATCGGAAAAATGCTATACTTTAAAAAATGTATAAGTATGTATGCAATATTTCTTTTAAAATATTTTTTAAATTCTAGGTAATGTAGCATGTGTAGCTAATTTTAGCTTTTACATTGGGCCGATGCCAGGCAAAGATAGCTGTCCTCTGGGCCAGGCTGGCAGGGATCTGAAATTTTTGACCTGTGTAGACCAGTATATTTAAATGACACTTTTGAGCAGATAATCAATGATCAACCGACTGTCAATTAAAATTATTCAAAATCAAGCTGTTTTTAAAACATTTTGGAAGAAAAAATGGTACTTTTCGGTTAGCCGGGCGCCAGTGATATATGTACATATATTAATATGTATGTATATATATATATACATATATATTCATACATATATGTGTATATAATATGTATGTACATATATGTGTATGTGTAGATATATGTGTATATATATATTTGTGTATATATACATGTATATATATCATTGGCGCCCGGCTAACCGAAAAGTACCGAAAAAATTGTTAACTTGTATCTGATAATTTAATCAGAAACAGAAAGCACTTAAAGCTAATCGATAATATATTTAATTGATAAAATTACTCCATCTGTTATAGTATGACAGTTATGAAGGTGAGAAAGACAAAATTATTTACATAAAATGTACTCTTTCTTTAATTATAGCATGTTGAATGTTTTTAAAAAATTAATTAGCATACATTAAATGTGTTCATATTTTTTATAAAAAAAAAAAAAAAAAAAAATTAAAATATAAAAAATTCAGAAACAAAATCCAAAGTTTCCAAAAAGTCATTAGTTTTTTTTAAACTTTAAAAAAATAATCTTTCATAATTTTTAAAACTGTAAATCATTAGTCTAGTCTTGAGGTTTGGGAAGGGCTTAAGCCTCCTTAGCCCCCCCCCCCCCCCCCCACTTTTCCATGGGTGTGCCAGTGATTTCTTTCACTCATTCAGCATTCAATTTAAAAGAAATTACAGGCATTTGCTTCCTTGGATGACATCTATTGAATTAATTTCAAATGGACCTGTCTATAAAGGCTTATTTAGACAAACATCAAGTGGTTGGAGAATAGAAGTAAGGCAATGATTCAGTGATTTCAAAGTGTGCATTTTCTTTTTTCTTTATTTTGCTATTAGATATGCACAACAAAGTGCTACATTTTTTATTGCTGAATTTTTTCATCACCTTTTTTTAACATCGGCTTATGTACAGGTTTCTGATTTTGGACTATTTTTCACTGAAAAGTCATATACTCTGCTGATACACAGAAATATACTTTACTCTCTGACCAACTTACTATGAACAGATAATAATCTTTGGTAGTATAAATATTTTAACATATGATCAGCATTAAAAAAACCTATTCAAATTTTTTTTAATTTAGAGCTACTTTAAAGTACTCTAGCTTACTAAAGTTTGTGTTTGGTATTAGCAATATATATATATAGGGTAGATGTGCCAGTAATGGACACCCTTAAGGAATTTCTTTAAAAATTATTTTTTAATTAATAGTTATAATTGTTATATTCCACATTTTTTAATATTATATTAATATACCGACAATATTTAACCATGCTCATAGTCACATTTCCCAATGTGAATCGAAATTTAATTGTAAATAACAGAAATAAATCAAAACACCCTAAATTCCAGTAATGGACACCCTACAAAAAGTAATAGATAATTGATGTTATGATTGTATTTAAAACTAGAACTTAAAGAAAGCATATTAATGAAATAAAAAAAGCTGAATTTTTATTGGTTATTTTTTTATAAACCAAAAATGTTGAAGGTGGCCCATTACTGGAAGGCAGTCCATTACTGGCACATCTACCCTATATAGTACAATTTTGCTAAAATGGAAAGTGTCTATAATGGAATCCTGTTTTAAGTAGAAAAATTTTATGGTCCTGACAGAAGTGATAATAACCTTACAATTATACCTGTTAAGATGGAATCCTGTCTAAAATTAGATTTCTTTCTTGGTCCTTAATGATTTCGTTATTGCAAGTTTTACTTTGTATTATAAAGATAAAATAAGATAAAAATGTAGTTCAATAAAAACAAAATAGTAAATTTAGCAATAAAATATAATTACTTGTTTATTATTATGGTACTTTTCTGTTATACGGACACCATTGTCGCCAAGCATAATAGTTGGTGCAAAATGAAAATCACGTGAATTGAAACATTTGAAAAGTAAAAGAAAAAACATTGTCGATAGTAAAGTGAGCATTTTAAAATTTATCATTTGAAAATTACAGACTTTTACGAACTATTTTATAAAATCACAAATATATACTTAAAATAAGTGAACAAATAATTGTAATACAATAAAGTAATAAAATAAAACTCATATTAAACTGCTGGCATAAAATTACAAATATCTTTTAGCATTGCAGTAAACATTTCATTTTTTGAATGAAGGCGTCGCCACATGAACTTTATGAGATACGACTCTAAATGATGACGAACAGTTCCCCCGATGTCTTTTGTTGTGCCATTTTGCAATGCCCTATAATTATAGGTGCAGATACCCAAAATCTGTAAGGAGCCAGTGGCTCCTAAACCCAAAAAATCCAGTGGCCACATTGTGAAACAAACACATAAAAACTATAGCATTTATATGGCTATATGGGATTTATTGTTTACTATTAAAGCTTAAAAGTAATAAACAGTATATTTAAAAAAAAAATTTACACAAAACTTAAATAAATGATGTATTTTTTCTTTATTAAAATTGGGCAACGGGATTTTATAGAATCTTCCAAATATAATTATATACAGTTTGTAGGAATAAATATTTATAATGTAAGGCCCCAAATAAACGATTCTCTAACTTTTTTGTTCTATAGATAAATCCCCCCCCCTTCCAAAGTGTTTTTCATAGCTGAAAGTGAAAATAAATGCTCACCATGGGCATTTGCATCAAAAGTATGTCTATAAAAATTAAAAAAAAAATATATATGAAAAAATATGGAGAAGATTTATTTTCTTTTAAGCTTTAGATTTTAATAAAATAAATTGAACAATTTTTGACATTCAGGGATAATTTCTTTTTAAAGAAGAAAACGGGAAACTTGTAGATATGCGGAAATGTGGTATCCATGTTTAATCATGTTTTTTAATTATGGATATCAGAAAAAGTAAAAAAGGGATAAATATCACAAAAAATGTGCAGAATTGATTTAAAAAATAATTTAAAAAAAAAAAGCGGAAATCTGACAATCTGTGGAAAAGGGGGCATCCCTGTAAGACACTTAGACATGGAAAGTTAGTGGTCAAAGAAAAAAATCCAGTCGCCACGTGGCGACTGGCGACCGTGAATCTGCACCTATACCTATAATCTCTCAACATTTTGAGTATGACATCCAGTATTAGGGTCGACAAAATTGTATTTGTGATTTACTGTGAAATGATCATAACCAGCATCTCACAGTTCATCTGTTTTATATCCTCTCCAGCACAATCTGTATAAATAATACTTCCATCAGCTACATTGTTTTCTATTGTTGCCATTAAAATTTAGCTGTATGATCGGGAATAGGAGTAAGGAAACATCATGGTTTTTTTAAACACAACCTTTTATTATGCAGAATTTCAAATTTCTGAAACAGTTTTATCGCAACTTTCTCATCATCTGGTAATTGCCAAATGGTAAAATCCATCTCAGCGTCAGCAGTAAAAGTAAATTATAACTTTATAAAAAAAAGTATTTTTAATTTGAATAATAGCAAATTAAAAAGCTTTGCGAGGTTAAGGTTAAATAATAATCATTCACGTGATTCACTTTTCATAAATAGCAAATCACAATGTTTTACATGGTTTACAATAAAAATCCTTTTCACGATCAGGGTTGAAATAATTGGTGCATTAGCATACATTTTGGCATGGTGTCCGTATAACGGAAAAGTACCATTATTATTGTATATATATGTGTTCATTAAAATACTAAAAATTCCAAGTTTTACTTGTGTACTTGTTTGAATGCAGTAATTTAAGTCTTTATTGTAAATTTAGGGTTGTGTCAAGGTATTAAAAGGAGAATATGATCCAGAAAATATAAAAAATCATTCCACAGATCTTGTAGACATAAGCATCGAAAACTCTTGCCTTAAAATATATACACCAAAGAAGAAGAAAGATGTTCTAACAAATCTACAATCATTTACCTTTTATGATATTTCAGGTGCAACTATTTCAACTATTCCTAAAGACTTATCAAGAAAGAGGTATTATTTTCAAAATTCTTTCATAAATACTTTTTGTAATTAAAAATTTCATAACTTCATTATTCATTTGGACTGTTTTATATTGGTGTTATATTCCATATAAAGTTTGTGCTATTTATATTATGTATTTATTCATATATAATATTTTTTGTAATTATAATTTTTATCAAAATTTACTGTTTAAGAGGTCAAGTTTTACATTTGTTAGTCAGAATGTTTTCTATTTCTACTTAAAACACACACGATGGTTTAATTCCTTGTGCTGTAGACTTCCTCAAATCTGCATAGCTTGAAACCAGAGATTGTGCAGATTTTAGAATTTTGTGGATTTCTGGTCACTGTTTTGTTTACATTTATTAAACAGTAATTTGAATGTAATAATGCACTGTAAATTATAATGAATGCTTACAATTAAGTAAAATATTAAAAATAATTAAGTAAAGTAATGAAAGTAATAAAAATTAAGAAAATTTAAAACATGATTAAAATTTTAAAGGTAAAGGTTCAAAATTTTCAATAAAAACAAATTATTTTGTTGTATAAAACATAAAATTTTCTGAAAACTTGATTACTAAATCTTAATAGTTTGTTTTTTGTGAGTGTAAAAAGCAAATTGTGTCTGTGTTCAATTAGTTGATCTTGAATTTTTTTAAGTAAGTGGAAAAAAAAATAAAAATAGAAAAAGACATTTAGACTATTGTTTTATTAAGTTTTCATGCTTAAATGACAAATGTTTTAATGTCTAATTTATATCAACTCTGAAAATATTTATAATCATCAATAAGTTGACTATTTTGAAAATATCGGATATATATATAAAATATTAGATATATATAAAAAATATCAGATATATATCAAAATATCGGATATTTTTGATATTTTCAAACCTTGGTTTCATGTTTAAAAACTTGTACATAGTTTTTTAAGCAGCAATCAAGTCACAAATTCCTTATTAAGATTAAATTACTTACAGACTTTTCATAATATACTAGATGGTACCCGTCAAAACTTGACGGAAATAATTACAATAACAATATTAGTAAAATAAGCTTCTTTATTACATAAGTAGGGGTGCTTATGAAACAATCTTTCAAATATTTTATTAAAAAAAAAAAATTCCCCCAGTGAATTACGTTATTATTTCCGATGCAAACTCTAAACAAACAATCCGTAAACAAAATGGAAATCAGTTTGACATTACCGCCCTATTCCTCACGGCAAGATGATTCTGCAAGTAATTTTCCATTGGAGTTTATTATTATGTATATATATATATATTACTGGCGCCGGCTAACCGAAAAGTACCTAATTTGCATATAGTTTTTTTTTCTTAATGGGACGATGGGATAATGCACGGAACTTCGCCGGGATAATGTATATTTTTGATGGTACCAGAATATTTTTCTGTATTTTATAGGTTTATTAAGAAATACATATTTTATGATTTGCTGAATCCCTTATTTGTTTACTTTTTCATGCATTATATTATTGAAGGTTGTTAGTTCTCTAATTCGTTTAAATATACCCTATACTTATATAAAAATAGCGTGTGTTCTCTGTGGTGTTTCGCATAAACGTTGTAAAATTCAGGTTATTAGATTTTAGCCAACTTTGCTTTCATAACAGCTGATGAAGCAGCCATTTTCGGCGATTTTTTTGTTACCTGTAAAATGTTTGTTTTTGGTATAGCCCGAACTAAGAAAAAATTGAGTACTTTTCCATTATACGGACACCATTGTCGCCAAGCATATATTTACATGTATGGCATGGTGTCGGTATAACGGAAAAGAACCAAAATTCGTGATCGATCAAATAATTGAATTTCGTTAAACATTAAATTTTCGGGTACTTTTCTATTATCCGGTCGACCACTTTTCATAACAAAAAACTATCGCCAAACTGTAAAATTAAACGCCGAAAATGAAGTGCGATTTACTTGATGTCAGAAGCATTATACGTGTTTGTTACGTCATCAAATGGTTTTTAATTCGAGATTTGCGTCTATTTTCCTTATGTTTTACTGATTTATTAGTTATTTCATTAATTAAAATAACAATTGTGTCCATAAATTCATGTATTTTATTTATTTATTTATTTTGATATTTCAATGGCAACGTTCTCCCGTTTATTTGACGTTACAGTTTGGCGATAGTTTTTTGTTATGAAAAGTGGACGACGGGGATAATAGAGAAGTACCAAATTTCTTATTTTTAATCTAAGAAAGAAGCAATAATCATGGATTTAATTAATTTTGCAATATGCAGTGCAACCAAAATAATTTTGATTAAATCAGTACAGATATCGCAGACGCACCTGGGTTATTTTTTGGCGCCTAAATGACGATTTTTGCTTTGTATGGCAACCTGGTGTTTTATAATAAATTTGAATATGTGTGTAAATAAATAAAAGAAAATAGGTACTTTTATGTTAGCTGGGCGTCAAGGATAACTCTCCAAATCTTGTTTCAATTGGAATCATTTAAATTGCAACATTTTACGTGAGATTTGTTATTCATATTGATATGTTTACGTTTAGATATTTTATTATGATTATATTCTAACTAATTAAGTTTTTTTTAAAAGATTTTATACTACAATGTTAAAATATCACCTAGTTGATATTAGCTAATGTCAAAAGATTGGCGAACCACAGAGTTCAGGGAATAAACTCTATGCCCTCAAAAGTGGGAGTTGTCGACTTTATGACGTCATAAGCAGAAGTAAATGTTTAATTGAAAATTACAGCTAATTAATTAAATTTTCGAACAAACGAATGCACGATAACAAATCTGTGTCCAAATATCTTTCATTTAAAAAAAGAATGGTGTGATTTGATGCAGTAGTTTGTTCTGACGGATTGTCGAAAGAAATCGCTTAGCGTTTTAAATATATAGATTTTCCTTAATTTTCCATTCAAACTTTAAAAAGCTGCAAAAAAAAAAAAAAAAAGTTGTTACAGAATTCAATATATATTTTTAAAGATCTGTGTAAATAAAAAGGCAATTCATTGAAGAGTTTACCAACATGGGGTTTATTTAAAGTTGGTCATCTTAAAAAATCACATTCTTGTACCTATCCATGTGAGTTTTTTCAACTTTCATCATTATTTAAAATTAAGTCCAATTACATTTCCCGTCAAATACTTTTCTGTGCAATCCATATAAACGTAATTTATAAATTTATCTTTGTGAGTATATACACAAATAAATACATATGTAAAACTGAAACAGAAGGTATTTCAGTAAAATGATGTTTAAAACTAAAATTAATTTAAATCAGCTAATTATTACATTTATATACCGTAAAATCCCGATTGTAAGCCCCCTTTTTCAAAACCAAAAAGGGTTGAATATGGGAGGGGGGCTTATAAACGGGATTAAAAAAAAATAATTTAAAAACCCGTTTTATCATTAATTTAGAAGTAAAAAAGGGAGATAATCTTCTGTATTTCGGCAGATTTTCACTCAAAAATAAATAAATATAAAAAAATCTAAACCCCCCCCCCCCCCCCCCCCCCAAAAAAAAAAAAAAAAAAGAATCCTTTAAAAATTTTTTTAGAATATTTTCTTTTGTTATTTTATTGTAACAATGAATAATCAATCATCTGAATCCCCCTCAAAATTACTGCTTCCCCCTTGCCCCCCCCCCCCTCTAGTACCAAAACCCCATAGTTTAACCTTTATAACTCTTTAATTTTAAATTTCTTTTCAGACATTTACTACTCTATATTAACAATAAATAGACCTAATCGACCACCTAAACAAACCCCTCCTCCTAAAATCTCTGCTTTTCTCCTCCTGCTCCCCCAGCCTCATCACATGTAGACCCCTCCTCCTCCCTTGCAAATGCATCTCATTAAATTTTAAATCTTTAAAATTCGTTCTATTTCTTATTGTTTGTAACAATATTTAAATAACAATCTAAATGATTCCCCTCCTCTCCCCCCAAAAGTCCTCTTTATTTTCTTTGCCCCCCCCCCCCAGTACATACTTTAAAATCTTTAATTTTTTTTACTACAATAATTAAATAATAATTTTCAACAATAATTAAATAATTATCTAATTTGCTCCTCCCCCCCACCCAAAAAAATCTGCTTCTTCCCCCCCCCTTCCCAGCACACAAATCTTAAAATCTTTAAAATTATTTTTCAAAGATTTTTATCCCTTATTGTTATTAGCAACAATAAATAAATGATCGTGCAATCCATTCCCCATCCCCAGAAAAAGGGGTGAATTTCTAGACATGGAGGGAGGGGGGGGGGAAGGCAGAGAGAAAATTTTAGTCTTTTGTAGTTTGACTGTTCTCACAGCTGATATTTTGTTAATGGGAGGGGAGTTATTTTAAAGAACATATTTATGTCAAAACATAAAGTATACACATGATTCAGGGAAGAAAGAACAGCCAAACTGCAAAAAAAGATGAAAATTTTTGCTTTCCTTCACATATTTAGAAATTCAACCTTAAAAGAAATTTAAGCAGTTCTCTTTTCCCCTTAAGAGAAAAGGACAGAGCAAAAATTTCAAAGGGATTTTAGATGAATGATACTTATGAGATGATGTAGATGAGCTGAGTTACCTTACTATAAAATAAGAAATAGAACAGCGTTTAAAAAATATATATACTAAAGATTTCAAAGTATTTGCTGAGTGGAGGGACAGTGGGGGAAATAGAACTTTTGGGAGAAAGAAGGGTATTTTAGATGATTGATTATTCATTAATTGTTACTAAACAAATACAGCAGATTAAAAAAAATAATTTTAAAGATTTTAAATATTGTATGTGTCTGTGTGGGTGGGGGAGGAGGCGGGAGGGGGGCATTTTTTTGGAGCAGAGAGAAAACTTAGGTGACAAATTATCTATTTATTTTTACTAGAGAGCAACAAATAGGACAAAAGATTTCCTCAAATAAGAGTTTTACAAATTTTAAACTTTGTATTCTCGGGGATGAGGGGGTAATGTGAATTTCAAAGGCAGGGGTTTGTAATTTAGATGATTTGTTATTTATTTATTGTTAATAGACATTTCATGTGCGGGGGGGGGGGGGGGTCTATTTCATTAACAAAATATAAAAGCAAAAGTAAAAATCTGCCAAAATCTTCAAAAGATTAAAAATTGTATTCCTTAAATTTTTAAAATAATTTTTTTGTGTAAAAAATTTTTTTTTATGTGGTGGTGGAGGGGGGGAGGGGCTTATATTTGGGAATGCAAAAGAAAATCAAAATTGCTTAAAAGTGGGAAGAGGGCTTACTTTTGGGATTTTACGGTATATATATACTAGCTAACCCGCCCGGCGTTGCACGGGCCAAAAATATTAATAATCTGTTCTATACGAAACTTAAACCAAACCCCGTCGTAATCAGGTCCATAGTTCCACCTTCCACCGCCAGGAGGCACAGTCTGTTCTGGAAGAGGCCTTTTCAGAACACTCGACCCAACCAAATTTCCTAGTAGAATTGAAATTTAACCATGGGTAAACATTGCCAAAATAGCGGAAATCGCAAAAGTTGGTTATGTAATCGATCGGTTTCTAAAGGGTTAATGTAGATATTTTTTAAAACCCAATCATGCGTTTTGAAGAAAATGAACGCGTCTATGATCTGGAGTCTACTGTTTGTACGTACTCACATTTCCTTAGTCGATGCTGATTTTTAAACCTGGACCGAAAAACGAAAATCGCGTGAGTGAGTTTTGGAAAGGAGTTTTTTTTGGAGGGTTAAAATTAAAAAATTTCAAAACGGATACCAGATTTTAAAAAAACAAAGGGATGTAGATTAGTTGAGGTATTTTTAGTTTTTCGTACCTTGTTTATAAACGCCAATTCGGATTTTTAAAGATAGGGGAAATAGTTAAAAAAGTGAAATTGACTTACGGTAAAAAACGTTTTCGAAAGGGTTAACGTGATTTTATTTTTAAACTAAAGGTTTCTGCCTAAATCCGACAGAACGTAGATGTCTTTAGGTGTGTTTGATTTTTGTTTGGTTATTTTAGAAAGTCGATGCCAGATTTTATATATCATAGAAAATTGAAATTCGCAAAAGAGAGTCCTGCGCACGAATTTTTTTTGAAGGGTTAGTATTTGTAGTTTTCAAAAACAAATACAGATGTCGAAAAAGGAATAAATGTAGATATTGTCTGGTATATTTAGTTTTCCGTACCTTTCTCTGAATCGCCGATGCGAATTTTTAAAAATTGCCAAAATCTCAAAAATCACAAAACGGCATACAGAAAATATACTTTTTAGAAGGGTTAATTTTTGTATTTTTTAAAACCAAAGAGGGCTTTGGAAAGGGCAATGTCAGTTCTTTAATTTGGTGACCTTCGTTTTTCCGTATTTTTTGTATTTCTGTGGATGCAGGGCTCGGAAAACGGGAGAAAATAAAAAAACATGAATTCGATGCTTTTTGATTATTTTTTTGAAAGGGTTAAATGTAAATTTTTTTTCAAACCAACCAGATCGTTTGAGACGTAAAAGTATTTTCTTTCAGAATATGTAGACGGTTTTTCCGTATTTCTAACCATTTGCCCATGGCGAATTTAGGAAAACTTAAAACAAAAACGGGATGTGTTGTGCTTTCTTTCTTCTATTCCGGAAGATACGGATATTGGTTTCTGCACATGCGCCAGCTAGCTTTTGAATAATGACGTTTTTATTTGTGATCTTTGATCAGTTTTTAATTAATAACTACTTTAATTTTCAAAATATTAAAATTCTGACGTAATGGTGCACCAGGAGAGGGTTTGGACTACCTATATCTAAATTTGCAGCCTTCTAGGTGGGCTGGATTTTCCTAGCCATCGCCCACAGACACACACACAGAGCGAAACTTTCTTTTATTAGTATAGATAAACAGATTCGTGGAATCCCAATGGGGAGGAGTTGCAGTTTAATTTTAGCTGATATCTGCTTACATATGTATGAGAATAACAATAATTTAAATAGTGAAATGTTGAGTTACAGGTACATTGAGGATGGATTAAATAATGCAAATGTAAATCTAGATTTTATCTATTATCCTAAGACTTTAAAGCTAGAACTCTCCTCCCGGGATAATAAAAACATAAATTATCTGGATGTTAACATAAAATAGGAAAATGACAATTTGATTACAAGGATTTATGACAAAGGAAACATATTGTTTATTTTATTTTATATTTGTTATACTAGATTATAGTTTTGAACTTTTGTCAAAACAATAAAGATCTTGCATTTTGATTCAAACGTGCATATTTCAGTTTTCAGAAATGTGTTTATAAATGATTTAAATCTTATTGAGAGATTGAGTTCAAGGTTTGGCGATGTGATTGGTGAATTTATAAAGTAGAATACCCAGGTTTTGATGCAGGGTTACCTTGTGAAGTTTGTGAGGAGAAATATGATTAATTTTATAAGGAGAAGTAAATATCAAACTGAACTGAATTCATTTTTAAATGCTAAATGTGGTCTGGATCAGTTGTTTGTTGAGATTAGCTAGTGATGGGTTCTGTTGTGTGTTGCTCTGTGTTTCAGTTGATTGAATAATTTATTTTGTTCTCGGCAAGTGAAGGGGTATGTTGCATGCATAAAAGTATACTGAAGGTCCCAGGTTCGAGTCCTGGCCCCTGTCAATTTTTCACTCATGTTGGATTAATGTATTTAATTGTCTGAATTAAAATGTTTTTAAATTATAAATAAAGTAATCAGATGTATATTGTATATTTGCTTTAATATATAATTACGGACAAATGAATAATTATTAATTCATCGTTGTTGTGTCATATGAAGCTGCAGAACTGCTGGCTGGTGACTCTTTCCAACATGTATTAATGTGAGAAATTTGCAGGCTAGGATATTGACGAGGGGTGGCTCAGTGGCAGAGCAGCAGCACATTATGCTGAAGGTCCCAGGTTCGAGTCCTGGCCCCTGTCAATTTTTCACTCATATTGGGTTAGTGTATTGAATTGTCTGAATTAAAATGTTATTCAATTATAAAACACTTAATCCCCCACTTCTACAGTTAATATTTGTTAGAGAATATAAAAACAATTACTAGAGAGCATAAAAAGAAAAAATACAAACAGATTACCCATAATCATGAACCATGAAATTCAATTCAAAATCCTACTGCAACTTTCCTATCAAAAAATATATATACTAAATTTATACATACAAAACTGAGACCTTCCAATTTTTAACATGCTAGAAAAATAGAAAGACTTACCGCATGATTCTGGACTTTTACGATGTGGTATCTTTATATTCTTTTGATCACTCTGGGCACCACTTTCTGGGTTATACTAGATGAAAAATAAAGAATCCATGGTAAATATCTTTGACTTCCACTGGACGATGGCTATACTCCACACAGGATTTCTTATTTACAGGGGACCCACAATTCAGGAATGCAATACTCTTGATCCTTGATAGCACATGGAAAATTCTTGTCATGATAAGTAATTTAATGAAAGTAAAAAATATGCACAATCTTTAGATGATAGAAAATAATTCTTCACTCATGAATAATCATAATTCACACTGCAACGTGACAGTCCCAACATGTGGGCTCCACCCCATTCTCACTTCATTGACTGAAAGCTTTTTTATTTCCTCTCTTTTCGCATCTCTCCTGTGGGGGAAACCCAAACCAGTTTCCACTTCCCCTTTAAAAATCTCACTCCCTTCCATTAGGGAACAGATAACAATGTCTTTTTTCTGCATGCCAGAAGAATGTCTCTCAGACAGTGCAATCCCTGTTTCACCCAAACATAACACTCTGTGAAAAATAGATAAAGCATGCTAGTACAATGGATATATTTATGCCTCTTGCTAGTCACATTCATTGACAATGCTCCAACAGATTTAACTTTAATAAAACAGTTTGAGAGACGGGTGAAGCTTGGTAATATGTTGGCCAAAAATATGAACAAAAATAATCATCTGTGATTTAAAAGAAAAAAAAAAGTACTTATTTTAATATAAACTCATAATAAATACACAAGAATATAATGATTTTCCTTAATAACACAGCTAATAGACTACATAAAAAATATCTTTTTCCAAGTTCTAAAAATGCAATTTCAACATTCCTTTTACAAACCCTGAGGAAAATACATATTGAAAATTAAGGTAGATGACAGAACACTCACAGCTCACACGGTGTGAGAGTTTGTCATCACATCTGACAATTGTGTATTGGACACTTTGTGTATGACAAATTCTCCCTCTTTCACTTGTGACAAGTGCACATTCTACTTTACACAGAGCGAATTATTTTTCAACTAGCCAGTCTTCGTCCATCTATATGATCGCTTGATGAGTCCAAATGACT